>OU342647.1:0-1250000 GCA_910589605.1 Chrysoteuchia culmella | reverse complement strand
AACTGTAAAAATCTTCAATAGTTGGCAACGATGGTGATTTTAACGAAGTGAATGAGTCCAAGAACTCATATGGAAAGACACCTTTTCTCTTCAATAATTTAAAATCGCTTTGATTAGGAAATTCTTTTTTTAATTCTATGAACTGATTATCGTTAAGATTAGAAGCTAATGAATCTAAACTACTTGATAAAAATTTTAATGAATCAATAAACCTTAAACTTACACGCTGACCGTTTACGTTAAGTATTTTAGAAAACGAAATATATCTTTCCTTATTTTGAGGGATTATTTGTATTTCACCTTCATCAAAATTTAATGCATGTACAATAAAATGAGCATCGTAATTACTTAGATTATGTAATATTACGGGAACGAAATCTATTTTATGCAACTTTTTACTACATGTTTCATGTGAAACACCAATATAGGCCCCCGTTTGCCAATCGTGATCAATATATTTATCAAATAAATCTTTTTTACATATGTAACATTCTTTGCTTTCGTCTATATGTTTTCTATTTTCAATTGTGAGAGGTAGAGGAGCAGTTTGAAAACTATTTTTAGTATATATAATTTTTAAATCTTCTTTTAACTTATTCATAAAAACTTTAGCACAATCTTTTCCGCTATATGTTACATATTTAGAGAGATTATTATCATAAGAACACTTAACATAATAACCAAAACTGTACACATCATGTCTTTGGACTTTCATTGTTGATGACTTGTTAGGATCAACAGGACAAGAAGCAATTGGTTTTAAAATCGCCTCAAAATCAGCGTATATTACAAATGGAACTCTCTTTTGCCTTTCAAAGTTATCAAAATATAATCTATCATTAGAAACATTTTCATTAAACCAATTCTTTCTTAACGTATTAGGATTTGGTAATATCGTATATATATGGGCACAATCATGTGTTTGGTGGGTCTTAAGAGCAATAGTTGTAGGAAAATAAAGCAGACAACCATCACAAATGTGGATAGCACCATTTCGTGAAGTGATCTGCTTACTGACTAGCCGAGACAAATTTTTAATATAACAATAATGCCCATTGGTACCACTCGTTATGTATAGTAAATTAATATGTTTTGATTTGCGAGACTTTGTGAAATACAGGGGGCCAATGACTTGATGAGTTTTACTCTCAGAATTATATTCTAAACCGAAAACGTTAATGCTTATATCATTCAAATTTTCAACTTTCTGAATATTATTTAACTTTACTGGAAACGAAATTCCAGTAAAATTTAGCTTGCTTTCGAATTTGTAATAAGCATTTACATGGTCGGGGTTTGTTGGTTGAGGATATAATGCTGAGAGTAAAGCCCATTTAAAACAATGTACATCTGTATTTTTTACATTGACTACAGCTTTTTTGGTCCTTATATCATAGGGTAATTCAATAAAAGATGATCCTCGCAGTGGATTGAATTTATTAACATTCATATCTAAACATATTATATTTGCAAGACTCCATCCACTGTCTTTTTTCTCAAATTCACTGACTTTATGAGCTAATGTTTCTTTAATTGTTTCAAAGAATACACTGAGTTCGTCGGATTCATTCAAAATATAATTATGAGTTTGGAAATCGAACACGTCGTGTACATTTTTATTTTGATGGATAAAGTTAGCACATAGTATAAAGTTTACTTTAAAAGTTTTTAATCGTATTATATCATCGAGAATTAAAGTCTTCAGATCATCTTTTATTGAATTAATAAATGTTTCGACTGTCTCAAGTTCTTTAGACTCTGCTAAAGACTTTATTTTATATGTATGAATTCTTTTACCAAAAGCAGTTTCGATTAAAGTTACATTTGGTAAGTTACAATGGGAACGAAACGCATTATTTTTATGTGAATTACTTTTATAATGATTGGATAAATACCTTTTTTTAACGAAGATTTTGCAAATTGAACACATAACCATCTCACTATTATTATCAGCTGAAACCTCCTCAACTCCTCCTTTAGAAGTAGATGGTTCATCAACACGTTGTTTCTTCTCATTGCTTTCCGAGACATTTTCAGCTTGTCGTTTTAACCCCCTACCATGTTGTATGTTGAAACTGTTGACAAAAATAAAAATTAAAAATAATAATATGAAGAGATTCATATTATGCAACATTTAATTCATAAATATAAAGATAAAACTTACGTTTTTTCAATTTCGTCGCAGAGTTCCATCAACGATTGGTCGAAATAAGAATCAAATATATCTTGTTCTTCGCTTTTTGCAGTTTCTATTTGGTTACATATTTCAATTAACAATTCATCATAATCGGTACAATCCAAATCAGTCTCATCAATGGAAGACGAATTGATATTCATTGTATCAGTCATTGTTATTTACACTTAAAAATTCAGAGATTAAAGTAGAAGTTCACAAGTTGGAGGATTGATATCTAGTAACTTTAAACATTTAAACTGGCTTCTATATATATATAAAAAAATAACTACATCATGTATAATTAACTAAGCAGACTATAATTAGTAACATTTTAAATTACGATTAGTAACATTCTACATTACTTAATAACATTTTTGTGGTTAATGAGGTTGTTTTTTGTCATCAAACACTTAGACGAACTCGTGGATACGGAGCTCATAATAAGGAACTAAAATGAATGATATTACATTTAACTTATTTTTAACCTATATCTTACATTTTAAAATATGATACATTATAAATGTTTCAGAGTCAAGACAAGCAATATGGATTATTTTATTTAATCTTTATGTTTGAAGGTATATTTTTTGCAGTCAGATGCATTAGAAATTTCTTTTGTAATATTATAAATTAACTGTCGTGTTCGCTGGTGGTGGTTGGTATTTTGTTTATTATTATAGTACTTCACTCGTACGTCCGCATGTTTCCAGTGATCCGATGGTGGGACGTTCGCCAATTTTTTTAACTCGTAGATCTCAATCTTTATGAGATGAGTCGCCTTTGATCCATCATCATCATTTGTAGAAATATATGACACCCCGTCGTTTGTTGCTCGACCAACAGTAGACGATTGTAGTTTTTGCTTTTTTCTTCTTAGCGGGTTGTTCAAAGAATTCGTTCAGGGAATCGCTGCTCTGCTCACTACTACTTTTTCTCTTCTTAATAGGGTATGGGCTCGACGACGTGTCCTCATCATCAGAGGTTGGAAAGTAGTAATGTTTAAAGGTATTTTCCTCATAGTTGATGGTAGTGTTGTTATCAAGGCAAGATGAATGCTATAACAATGATTACAAATAATAGTAAGTACAACTGAAAATATAAATCAACATCATGTAAGTTAGGAAAAATAAAATACTCACATCCATATTGGTTGTCTTGACTCTGAAGCAGTAGTCTACGTCTTCGATGGTAGTGGATAATACTTTGTAATGAAATGCTTAGTTGCAATTGTTCTTATGCTTGAGCAGATGATTACATTATGATGTGTTTGTCAATCAACAAGTTCAAAGAACAAGTTATGATTGTGAAAGCAAATAGTTGACAAATTAAAAATTAATGAGTAAAATTATTTGTTGAATCAAATGTATTTAAAGAACTTGTAAAACTTGTTATGAGAGTTGTAGCAAATAATAATTATATATAGATGAGAAATTAATGAGCAGAGATATTAAGATTGCACAAATGTTTGGTAAATAGTTGATAAAGCATAGTAATTGAGAAATATGGTGTTCACATGAGAACGTTTAATGTATGTTAAAAACTCTGCTAAGCTCCAGCTTCCACAAAGATGATTATGTATGTATGCTTAAGTAGGTAGACTAGGTGAGGCGTTTTCTTTTGTTCGAAAACATGCATAGGTACGTAGAATAGAGACATAGGTAGCGATAATTAGGGATCGAAGATAATATAATAAGATTAAGTAATGAGGTAAGGTGTAATTAACATGGAACGTGTCATTAGCACAGCTCGAGGATTCATTAGTTAATCAAGTAGGGCTGAATTTAAGAAAAACGTATCTCAGAAAGGGTTAGAGATATCGCTCTGGGACCCAGCGCAATCGACTCAAATGGGGGTGTTTTCATTTTTTTTTTTTTTTTTTTTTTTTTTTTTTTTTTTTAGGTTTGAAGGATCAGAGAACGGGGTGCGGCAGGGTTATGAGGGACGGGTTGCGGAAGGGTTATGAGGGGGAGGGGGGTGAAGGGGGGTTTTGAGTTCTAAAACTGTGTTAGAACTCTCGAATCCCTACTACTATTGCATTAGGTCTAGACCTGTAATAAAAATGTTCAATTATGCAAATAAAACAATAAATTTGGATCAGTTCTGTTAATTCAGTATGGTTGTAACTGTCATAGCAATTGCTTTAAACATGTGTTATTTTTTCTATATATATCGATCTGGGGGCTAATTGTCTGTTTACGCGCCAGTATCAAGTTACTAATTTGTTAGTTTCTTAATATGTCCATAGATGGCAATAATCTTTTCTGTATCGCACTATGGTTTTGTTTTGGTCATTTTAGGACTTCATTTTCTATAGAACAACTTACTAGTACAAACAGATCAAATTAATTATATTACCAGCTTAGATCAGAACTCTGAGTTTTATTTCCTATAAAGCCTCAAGGGTTCCCATGCGTTTTGAAAGATATTGATTGAATGAACGAAATTGAATTGATTGTCTAAGCAAAGTGACATGAAAATATCTTTCAAATGTATGGAGAAGTGTCTTTAAAACATCATTCGTTCCGAAGGGATTGCGACTTTAAGTTACACAATTCCATAAATCACTATCACAATCACAATAACTTTGAAAGGAATTGTGATTGATTTTGAAATTAGACAATTAGGGGGCAGAATATGTGCGATTCAAATTGCACATTTTTTTCCAAATCAAAAGTCTTGTTTTTTACTTTTCAATACAAAAACGTAGTTTTGCCAAACGATTTTGTATGGAAATGTAAATAAAAGAACTTTTTCACCTCACACGCTCTGAAAAGGAGGTTTAGTCAATCAGTTTAGGCGCCGCTTTTTGCGGCCTAGCGCGGCAAAGTACTTTTTTAATTTAATACCTAAAAATATGTTATAATGGGTTCCGAATCGCACTATTGACTTTTTTGTTATATTTGATTCTTATTTAAAATAGCTTTAAATTAATTATAATACTCCGTTTTGGTTTAATTATATTATTTTAGTTCATTGAATCATAAAAACAATAACAATAAGATTAAACTATTTGTTATAAGAATTTTATATTAGGCTGGGTGAGATTTCACAACCTATAATTGGATTTCGGACTGTGACATTAATCTTTATTTTTAAATTGTCTTTGTCTTGTACTTCATGTCAGTGTCAACATTTATGGAATCGTTTTTATTCTTATAAATAAGTAACAATATATTCCTACTTTAAATAACTTTGATTTAACTATAATACTCTCTTTTTATTATTTTAGTTTTTTATATCATTAAAACAACGAGAATAAGGTATATTTAGATTAAACTTTATGTTTAAAGGAATTTTTTACCGGAAGTTGACCGCGGAAACAACCATAAAGGTTCCCCGCTGTTGTGAGGTGAAAAATTGTGTGTTGCGCTCGGCAGAAAAGTTTTTAGCGTCTTGTACCTTTGAAATCCTCGCTTCGCTCAGGATTCAATAGAGGTAACTCGCCGCTAAATAACCAACTTTCCAGCCTTACATAACAAATACCTATTGATTTGGAAAATATATGTGCCATTCGTTTATTTACATGATCTGATTAAAACCTTAAAATTACGAATATCGAAAAAAATGTACCCATACAATAATTTCAGCCAGGTTATAGAATACAAAATACAATTTTTAAATATCAGTCCGTTGGTCTGTTGTCGCTTATCAAGTACCTACTGAAACTTAGCCCAAGTCAACATTGAGACCACTAAACTTAGTGGCAAGTCCAGTTTATAATTGAAAATGAAAAAAAATACCTTTTTTAATTAAGACGCACGTCACAACCGTTACTTTCCAGTTCAGTTTGATGAACCAAACATTTATAGATATAAAATATTAAGCAGAAACAAATACTTATTACCTACTGAGAAAAAAATGAAGTATACAAAAACAAAGCTATTATTACCTCCCTTGTTGTCTCAGCCACATAACACCCACAGCTGGGTATAGGCCTAACCCCAAAAAGGGGGGGTTTGCCATAACCGCTACGCTTGGCAGGCGGGTTGGCGATCGCAGTATAGCCAAGTTTGTAGGAGACGCTGCTGTTCGTCTCCTGAAGGCTGAGTCCCTTAGTCGCCTTTTACGACACCCACGGGATGAGAGGGGGTAGTGCTATTCTAAGCCGAGACTACACACCTATCTATCTTATCATATCTTCCTTAACAAGTGACAATTATAAAACCTTAAAGCAGCACAGCCTTCGTCTAACTAAGACACTGTCTACCCTAAACTAAGACTTAGTCGAGCCTACACACTACTACTATTAAAAAACCGACTCGCTGCCACCGTACGGCGGTAGTGGTACGGTGAGCAAAAAAATCGCGCACCCTGCTTGCAGACAAGAAGGTCAATTGCAATGACATGGGCTAAATTAACGCTAAATAAAAATGTCATAATAAGCGCCAACCACAAAGAAACAAGCTCTCCTTTCGTTCTAAGACACAGATTAGCCTACACGAGGCTAATCGGAAATACGCGGATCCATCACATGTACATCACCTAACGGTGGTAGGTGATACCTACGGTGCGCAGAAAAATATCTTTAGCGCCAAACAAAATAAGGCAATCCACTACCAAATAAATCCTTAAAATCAACACAACCTTCGTAGTTCTGCGAAGACTCTCTCTACCCTAAAACTAAGACACAGCCTAGCCTACAGCAAGGCTATTCAGAAACCCGCCATTAATTGCCAGAGCGCAGCTAGCAGCCACCGCACGTACATCAGGCGGTACGGTGCACAGAAAAATCGCGCGCCGCGCTTGCACTGACAGCGGGTCATTTGTTAATTCGCTGAAATATGGCGCTGGGCGACAGCTATTCATTATAGCCGGCTCGTTTGGGACACACGTGTGAGGTGGGAGCGTCAGCAGAACAAGTGCAAGTAATTAACTGAAGTTTTAGTTACACTATTCGTAGTAAAGATACTGATGAGACTGATGTGATGAGTCTTCTTATTAAAAGTTTGACGATGAATGTCACAAGATTCCCTAGCTTACCAGTAGTGGAGTTAGTGAAAAAAGAAGAGAAGAGACAGCTCCGAATTAAATAGCTTACGTAGTTCTTTGTGTTATGAATATCAGAACTCAAGAAATTACAACATCCAGCCATAGAATAACCACAAAATAGTTATCACATCGTATCAATCAGTGTGGGGACTTTCGGTAACACTGAGCCAAATCCCGATCTGATCGAATCCAAAAAATCAAGTTACCTGCTTTAAATTACATGTTTATGTACGTTTTATTTCTCTTTTTTTCTCGTTTTCAGAATTTAGGTATGTTTTTTTATTTTGGGTATTTTGCTTTAATAATTTTCGAATGATGCAATATTCAATTGTTTTGACACCATATCTACACACAATTACAATCTAGTAGCACTGTTAATAATATACCGTTTTGTTGCTGACCTTACAGCCGGCGCATTCGGCCGTGCAATGGCCGCTGCACTAAATCTATCTATCTCCGTCTAACTACGCACATTGCTTCCATCCGTCTCACTTTAACACATGAAATGTGCAGTGGGTAGGCCTAGAAGATTGTTAATAAGTTTTAAAGTTACAGTATAAATGTTGCTTCTCTTAAATTTAGTAATGAGTCACTTTCTAAGAATTACCCCTTTTACGAACTATTATAGTGGTAACATCATCGATATCAAATCTGAGGTTATGGAAGGCACAGACCTTTATAGAGATAGACGGTTAAAGTGTACCTTGCGTGTCAAAAGTTTGATCCACGGTCAGTTTTCCGACCTAAGTCAGTCCGCTTGAGACCATTGCCATGAAAACACGCGCCACTCAGAAACGAAAATGGTTAATTGTGCAGTACTTTCTTGCAAGAGCTAAATCATCACTAAATCGCTCGTGACGTCATCGTGGGTACGAAAAATTCGACACGCTAGGTTCACATACAGTTAGAAGCGCTCTTTTCGTCTATCTCGATATAGCTCTGTGGTGGTAAGACTTGTTCCAAGTCCGTCTAGGCCAGCTACCACTTCGTTTCTGTCTGTAACCATTACAACATGTTTTCAATATTCTAGTATTCTGCTTGTCAGTAATAAGATAGCTAGTTCCTCAGTGTTTGAGAATTACAGGTTCCGGAAGAAGCAAAGAAGACATTCCACCTTCAGCCTTATCATTACTAACATCTTATTATGATGTAGGCTTAACGTTTCCCATTGTAGATGATATTGTTATCGTTACGAATTTATTTTCATAATTTAAAAAAGTCTGACTTCTTCGTTTACTCGAACTTATTTAATATTTTTAAAACAACTGGTCGGATTTGCTAAAAATCTTATTACATTTGTTAGACAACATTTTGCGGAACGCTTAAAGCTATTTTTAACCGACTTCAAAAAAAAAGGAGGAGGTTCTCAAGTCGACTGTATTTTTTTTTATTTTTTTATGTATAACCATAACCATAACTTCGCCAGTTGTTAACAGATTTTTATAATTCTTTTTTTTATTTGAAAGAAAATGGTTTATGTGTGGTCCCATATAATTTTTACGAAGATCTGGCTAGTAGTTTTTTCATAATCCTGAAAAATATCAATCACCTTTTGGCAAGTAGTCGTATACCTAGATGACATCATTGTTGTGTATGGGCTGATTTTTAGTGTAAGTAACGGCACATAATGTAACAAAAAAATCTGAAATAAAAACATTTTATAAAAAAAAATCAAACCGACTTCAAAAAGTAAAAAATAAAACTTTTGGAGTCAAAAAAATATAGTTAATAGTGCTTTGTTAAAGTGCAATGTAGAATGCTTTGGCTGGCACCGACTCCAAAAGTTTTATTTTTTACTTTTTGAAGTCGGTTTGATTTTTTTTTATAAAATGTTTTTTCAAAGTCATCGTCATGTTGTGTTACCACACTATCCTATCATTTATTCAGTATTGTGGTTCTTGAAGAAATATTTTTTTTATTTTTATGAATGACGGGGAGACTCTTAGCCTTCATCATACCTGAAGTTAAGTATTGATAAGGCTGAAGGCGGAAGCGAGCCTCTTCCGGAATCCTCAGCAACTGAGGAACTGGCTATCTTATCTCGAACTGCCGAAACACAACAATGCTGAAAACATTGTTTTTATGGCATCAGACTTAGATAAGATGGTGGTAGCTAGCCAGGCAGGCTTACAACAAGTCCTACCACCAACCAAACCGAATACAATATGTACTGCTGGAAATCGAACCCGGGACCCCTGGGTCTGATACCGGTGGTTGTACTAGTCGGTGGTTATTTTTTCAACTATGTCGTTTAGTCCATCCTTTATCTATACTCTCTGTCACGCAAGGTTGCCTAGAAGAGATTGCTATGTAGCAATAAGGCAGCCTATTGTGTATTTACTGTCTTGTTTTGTGTCTCCTTTGTATTGTATTTCTTTGAAACTATGTGCAATAAAGTTATTATTATTATTATTTACTGCTTGCAAAAATATTAAGTTCAGTAATAAAAACAGTCGGAAAATGTTTTTATTTGTCAGATACCGAGGCGATGTTTGCATTTAAAATGGCAGTGGTAAAAGATAAGTGGCTGGAGGAGCCCGTGGCTCAGTGGTTCGCGCGCTCGGCCTGCGATTGTTGAGGTTAAGCAACTTTCGCAATGGTCGGTCACGGGATGGGTGACCAAAAATTTACTACCTCGAGGTCCTCCGTGCACGTTAAGCCGTTGGTCCCGGCTGCATTTGCAGTCGTTAAAACCTACCATCCGCATTGGGCCCGTTCTCTGGCCCAATGCGGATGGCCCGTTCTCCTTACCCATCCATAAGGAAGGCCAGTGCCCCAGCAGCGGGGACATTAAAAATGGCCGATGACGAAAAGATAGGTACTTACTTGACAATAAAAAATGCAAATGTGCAGCTAATCAAACGCCACATACTTGTAACTATGTAGGTATTGTAACTCGTATAATGCAAATCTTAAACAGTTGCGTAATTCGTCGGTAAAATGTCCGAAGAACCGCTAGTTGATTATCTAACTCTGTTGCTAACAGATTTTGAAATTGATTGAAAGTGCAGTTACATTGCTGCTCTAGTAAGATAGTTGACACATTGATTATGACTAAAGCAGCAATGTGACTGCACTTTCAATCAAACGTTGATAGAAACAAATTACAGAATCAGAGGGCTGGTTAGTGTGAAACATATTATGTAAATCGCAAATTCCCTGCGGTACAAGAAGAAAACTTTGATTCCGGGGTAAAAATTGGATGCTGTTCCTTTGTCCGAGTAATCTCTGGATAATACCGTTCCATTGCGGACGTTTTGTATAAAAAGTTGTATTTTGTTTTTGAACTTTCCTTTCCACGAAATTGCAGATTTGTTACTTTGGAAGATTTCTAACCGCCTATGTTTCTAGTGGTAACAACCACCGGTGTCAGACCCAGAGGTCCAGGGTTCGATTGCCAGCGGGGATGCTATTGTATTCGGTTTGGTTGGTGGTATGACTTGTTGTAAGTCCGCCTGGCTAGCTACCAGTGGCGAATCGATTCCTATCAGCTTCCCTTTAGAAATCCCCATTGATCCACCATTCCAGTTATGAGATTATTTTGACGACCTGTTTGGCGCAGGGGTACTAACCCCACCTTCTGCGCCAGAGGTCCCGGGTTCGATCCCCGGACAAGACAAATATTTGTCTGCATGAACATGTCTATTTGTCTTGGTCTGGATGTTTAATATGTATGTATTTACAAAAAAAAGTATATAAGTATGTTTATCCGCTATCTTGTATTCATAACACAAGTTCTTCATGATACTTAACGTGGGCTAGATAATTGGTGTGATTGTATGGAAATATTTATTATTATTATTATTTATTCGGAGTAATCTTTGGTCCGGCTTACCCTAGTCATATTTTGCCGCGCCACTGCTAGCTACAACCATCTTATCTAAGCCTGACGCCATAACAACAATGTTTTTAGCATTGTGTGTTCCTGCTATAGTCGGATTTCTAATCCAGTAGTGATTTGACAAGTCACTGTGACACAAGTCAATGTCACTTTGTGAAAATAATGCTGAATTAAAATGTAGCTTTAATGATAATATTGAATTTGTGTGCGTCAGTGGAATCAATACTGAACTGGAACTGGAAATGCGCAAATCATTACATATAACAGTTTAAGGCAGGATTATTTTTACAAACTGACATTGGCACCTGTCAAATTACTCTACTGAATAAAAAATCCTACTTTAGAGATAAGATAGCCAGTTCTTCAGTGTTTGAGGATTCCGGGAGAGGCTCGCTTCCATCTTCAGCCTTATCAATACTTAACATCAGGTATAATGAAGGTTATGAGTCTCCCCGTTCTTGCTAAAAAAAATTGTACGGTCGACACATCAAGATTTCAGTGGTAAGCTTCAACAACTTTATTACATCAGAAATAAGCGCAGTTTTCGTAGTGAAACTATCCAGTTTTATGTGTTGTAGCTTGTATATCAATTCCGCGTTGAAACAAAAAGAGAACAAAAGAAAGAGGTCAGAAGTATCATGTAATCTGTAAGAAATAGCCGCCTCCCAAACAGGGTCAAAATTGTTTATTTGCAGAATATAGGTTTTATAATAATTGGTGGTGGTTACAAAATCTGATTATTACCCTGTATTATTACCCAATGGGTGTGCAGAATTAATTTTTACAAAGAGAAAGTCTATAAAATTAAAAACACAGAAATAATAAAGAAATACATTATAAAATTAATATACAATAATACAATCAATTACTTAAATTCAAATGTCAGGATCAAACAAGTATTCAACGTCAAAGTATAATAGGTTTACGTCACATTATCAGATCCCCAACTAAAATGTATAAAGGTGTCGTTTCCGATATCTGATATCGAATCGGACAATGTGAAAGGCAGGTACGTATTTCATACATTACTTACCCCCGATATCGGCTATCGGTGTCGGTGCCGATACCGTTATCGGATTGGGTAATGAGAAAACGCTCTGATAGTATGAAGAATTCAATACCGTAGAAAAGAAAATGTTATGAAGAAGTTGTTTCACGAAGTTTTCCTTTTGCAAATCTCTCAGTCGTATCGTATAGATCCTGTTCAATACAGTTAACAGTAATTATATATGTAGCAAGGTCGGTACCCCGTTGTTGCCACTAGATGGCCATTAATTAAATGGATCGGCCACCGTCTGCATAGTTGCCTGTTTGTCTTAAATCTAGCCACTTGTGAAAATAGCCAGATTCATTGGATCCTCCCGGGATTTGGATAAAGCGATTATTCTAACGTTTCCTTTTCAATTTTGCATTAAACCATGCTATTTTAATGTGAAAATTGTTAAACAAAGAAATATACTAGAATAAGCAACTTGTCTCATGTCGCTCTGCGGAACTCGAACCCGCATTCTTGGGAATGGGGCCCAATGCACTGATCTACAGAGATGATGATGATGATCTACAGTGATGCTACAGAGACCTATGAAGACACGTCGAAATTTTTCTACTATATTCACATTTCTACGGTGTTGACCACCGTCGTTTCCTCAATAAGAGAAATATCCTTGCCTTCGAAAGAACCAATTTTACATATGTTTGACTATCTATTTAAATGAAACAGCCATCTAATTATATATATTTTTTAATTTGCATTAAACAATGCTGTTATTATGTGACAATTGTTACTAGAAAGCAAATATACTAGAAAAAATACTTGTCACGAGAGGACACGTCGAAATTGTCTTCATAGGTCTCTGTAGCATAATTGGTCAGTGCATTGGGCTGGATTCCCAAGGATGCGGGTTCGAGTCCCGTCAAAGCGACAAGTTGCTTTTTTCTTGTATATTTTCTTGTTTAACAATTTTCATATATTATGTGTTTAGTGTGGTCAGTTTTACGGGAATATCGGATCTGAAAGAATCGAGCTGCTTATCATACAAAAAGCCATGCAGATAAAACCGTAGGCCACTAGTTTTAAGTGTTATCTTAAGATGTTTGGATGTTTGTTACCCGATCGTGCAAAAACAGCTGAACGGCTATTCTTTCATTAATTACGCTTGTAATTTGTAAGCCAATGTTTATCATCAAATAACTTTACATATTTTTTTTTACAGCACATAGAAACCACTAAGATTTAATGCATGTGCTTCGTTCGCTTATACATTTACAATTCTTTTCTTATTAACTACTAAGATTTATTAAATATTTCGCTGCCATCCAATTTGCTCAAAGTAACAACTATAGATTTTTCTTTGTATTTTGTTTAAAAAAAATAAATTAAATACAATGAAATAGCGGGGATCACTAAAACAAAGGATAGTTTTTATCCCTGTCAAATATTTTCTACGGATTTTCTTAATTTGAGAAATAGAGAGAGAGAGAGAGACATTTTATTGACCAAAGACAATTACAGACATAACAAAAATACGAAAATGTAAAAAAAAAAAACAAAACACATTACATCAATGGTCAAATTAGGTCCTGCCTCAGTTTTGTGTTGCCATGACACTAAATATGTCACAGCAACACTGATATTCTGACAAGACCTAGTTATGCGAGGTTGACGCGGACACACAAAAATAATGAAAACAATAAAATCAAAATAATGTCCATACAGACGAAATTAAATAATATAAAAGTATACCAATAATAATTTATAACAATATTTATGCGACCCAGCATGGTGCTTATACAGAAGCCGAATAATGAAATCGTTCATTCGCAACAAACAGAAAATTAAGCTTATAACTATTCGGACGGATTTGAAATATTAGCCGTGATGATTTGATGGTGGCAGCCGTTCTAAACAATGGATTAGGCGACGCAATATCAGTTTAATACGTTTATTCCATCAATCAGCGGTCTTTGTACGTGCCAACAGTGAAACGTGCAATGCTTGTTAGAAATGTAAACATATTCTGATTTTTCTTTAGCGGAAAAATATTAAAGAGACTCTTTTCAAAGATGGAGTTCAATGTAACTAAATACGTCATTGTAAAGCTTTAAACAAGGTGTTAATTTATCAAGTACCGATCAAGCAGGTCGAAGATATAGAAATGAATTTTGGCATTTTTTTTTTAATTAATATTTTGATTTCGACCCGCCCGACTCTGACTCGGGCGGAACCACCCATTTCCTTGGATAATTACTTAAAACAGTTTTACGCTTGGTTTTGCTTATGCTCAATGTTCAATAAAAATCTAATGCTTAAAATATGAAAGCTAAATAAATTTTAAAATGATATAAAAAATAAGAAAACGATTTTTTTTTTGTCGATCGAGCAGGGGCTGCTCAGGTCAACAATAAAGAACACAATTTATCCATAAAATACAATATTGAATAAAAAAGTTAAGAATTAATTTTAACTTTCATATTTTAAGCATTTGATACCTATTGAATATTCAGCATAAGCAAACCGAAACGTAAAACAAAATTTGTTTTAAGTAAGTAACCAAGGAAATGGGTGATATTGAGTCGGCGATTTAACTATTTGAGTCGGCGGTCGAAATAAGAAAATTGAATTTAAAAAATAAAATCATTTTTTTGCCAATATTGTGTTCCATATCTTTAACCTGAGCAGCCCTGCTTGATTGGCACTTGATAAATTAACACCTTATATAATAGTAGTTTGTTACACAAGGGACGTAAGGGAGCTATTACAGAAAAAGATCCAATTTGGCGCCTGTGCGAGCGCAGCTCGCAAAGGGCGCTAAATGATCGAGTGCACCCGAGATATTTAGACGCCCGAGCGAGCGAAGCGAGCGTGGGCGAATATAGTTCGATGTTGTAATAGCTACTTACAACCGAGGTAAGCATTCTACTTTACATCATTCATGCGAGGTAAATAAAACATTTGTATGATATCTTCGGCTTCAAGATGACAGAAATCAGGCGTCCCGACCAGCAGGGCTATCGCGTAAAAAATCTGGGTATGGATATGGGCTTCATTTGACAGTTGAAGCTCATAAAATTACCATATATGGTAATTTAACTGTCAAATGAAGCCCATGCCCATATCCATATTTTTTACGCGATAGCCCCCCAGTTCTTCATCGGATGAAGTACTTGACATGATGAACTAACACTTTTAACAGGTTTGACTTTAAGATTTTTTATTTTTATTTTTTATTCTATAGTGTGTGTGTGTGCCAATAAATGTTTTTTCTTTCTTTCTTTCTTTCTTTTTAACTAGCAAAAACTTATAATTATATACTTATTTTAAATTTTAATACAGTCGTCGCAAGTGAACAAGCATTTAATTCAAATGAATTGCCGCCATTTTCATTGTTTGGTTACAGTAAAAAGTTTTCTTATCATTTTATAAAAAAAAAATGACCTAAGAGTTTTGCATAGCTTGAACTGGAATGAAATGCCACCATTTTCATTGATTTTTTTTTAGTAAAAAGTTTCGTCATTTTATAAGAAAAGAGATTGGTTCACCAAGGAGTTTTACATGTTTAAATGGTAAAGTGTACTTTACAATTCAAGCATTCACCCTATGCTTGATTTGTAAAGTGATTTGAAAATGGAACGTTCTATCTAAACAATGCACTGTGTTGCATATGCCAACTTACACAGCCTCTTACCGTACTAGTAAATCCTAGTTACCGAGCAGTATGATCTAAATAAACATAACCCTACAGAGCGCCAGGGGTGCATAATCGTGACGCGTCGCAGACCATCAAACCTCGCTGATTGCTAACCTAACCTAACCTACCACAACATTGTCATCATATTATTGTTTGTCTTTAAATTCTGTCACTCTGTCATTTAAATAACTTTATATACCGTAAACCAAACTTCATATTGCAAAAACATATAACCACGTTGTATCTACTAAAAATCAATTTTGGAAATCAGTTTCTTAAAAACCTGTCGTATTTGAGGGATTCGATTATCTTATGATCATATCCAAATAGCTACATGCGATTTTCGACTCTCATCTGCTATTAAAAACACATTGACTGGTATGTTTGTAGCTTTTCTCACTGGTGAACACAAACGAGATTAATAAAAACAAAAAGCCTAACCTAACCTAACCCAACTAATACCCTAAGAAGGGGAAACATAGTTTATCCTAATATATTTTCATATTTAATATTTATAAAAATAGCATTGTAAAATGCTAAATTAAAAAGTTATAAATAGTTAATCCTCCTTGCATAAATATCTAGATCAAAACACTCAGCTATCAACGTTCTTTTATTTAAATGCATACAACATATAGACCAGCGGCAGGGGTGCAGAAGCGCGACGCATCGCAGACCAAACAAAGTGCGCTGATTGCGCCGCCTGTTTGCGTCAGCAAACCTAACCTGCGTCTGTGTATCCGAGTACTTATAACCCGTCCATCTTCAAAGCAAGAGTGAATGGGCACCTTCTGGGTTAGCTCGCTCCATCTGGATCCTGTCTTAGCTCCTGGTCTTGATTGGGATCAAGAGCAAAACCATTCATAGTAAAAAAACCTTACCTAACTTAATCCAACCAATACCTTAAGAAAGGGAAACATAGTTTATCTTAATTTCATAAATATCTAGATCAAAACACTCAAGGCTATCAACGTCCTCTATTAAAATGCATACAACATACTCATATAGACCAGCGGCAGGGGTGCATAATCGCGACGCATCGCAAACCAAACAAAGCGCACTGATTGCGCGCCGCCCGCCGCCTGTTTGCGGCGGCTAACTAGTTGACACTGAGCTATCGCCCCCATTACGCGAAATTTGAATTATTTATACCTCATTATAACATTTATATTGAACTAGCTACTGTACACTGGATCGAACAATTGCGCAGAAAAAAATCTGGGTTTGTTTTGTACGCACATATTCCAAACAGAGTAGCTGTACGTTAGCAAGTGAGCTATCCTATCGCAGACATTATAAAGATATCACTTAATTTAAAAAGCATCTATGTCTTGAATATCAGCATCAAAAATATAATACGAAATCAACAAACGCAAAGGAAATGTTCAGGACGTGAATACATATTTGATATTGGTGATGATGATCACTATCAGACGAGTCAGATATTTCTTTGTTGCCATAAGATAAGACTACACCAAATCTAACGTACCGTGAAGTCGGAGAAAAAGTGAACATCTATTTTAGGTAATTATGTCTTACATCAGAGCACTATTTTTATTTCATTTCAAGAGACTTATAAGTAGAGGTACCAGACGAAATGAATTCATACGCAACATTACCACTCCACATTTTCACTCGTTTCAAAAGTGCACTCCAAAGAGCATACCTTTTCCCGCCTCAATTCAAACAACATTGCGGAAAATTAAAACAATTTACACAACGAAATTAACAACTCGATCATACGCCGTAACCGGTGCAACGTTACGTGTTAAAAATATTAAAAGCGCGCTAAAATAACTTTAGCATTCGTTGCGCGTGCTGTTCGAAAGAGCCGAATAACGCCAATTATAATTTGTGAAATCAAATGGACCGGCGCCGCTTCGTTAAACGCTATTTAACGCGTTGAAACAAAAATATTACTAAGTGAATCGTGCAAGCCAATGGTGCATTTAGCTCGTTTTAAAATTGAATTTAGCATACGTGCAAACGTGTATGTTGTGTGTTGTAAAATGTTGGCGAAACTGTCAGCTTGTTGTTATGTTTTGTAGGACATTTAATGAAATAGACAGACAAATAGACATGTCATTGTTTTGATTAGACGGATAGAATCAAAGAATACATTAGTCTAAATCTTGGACGAATTAACCACTGGACACGAAACCCGAGAAGAATGTATGAAAACACGATCAACCAATTCTTGCGGGGGTGAGGGGCGATTACTAATGTCAAATAATGACAGTAGTGCTTGAAGTAATCGATAATTTTTTAATCGATAAGTAAGGAGTGAATGAATGAACCTATTGAGTTGAATAAATCATGTGTGTTAAAAAAAATAGTAAGTTAATTGTTTATTTCGTGGAAAAATAAATATCACGATAGGTAAGGAGAGAATGAATGAACCTATTGAGATTAATAAATCATGTGTGTTTTAAAGAAATTAGTAAGTTAATTGTTTATTTCGTGGAAAAATAAAAAGCACCTAATAATATGAAAATCTCATTAAAAAAATACCTCAAATTCATAAAAACTATACAATATGGTTTCCAAAGCGTTAGTGTTTGGGTTTTTTTTTGTGAAAAAATGGGTAGATACATGCAGCCTGATACTAGTACTGTACTGATAAGGCTTAAGATGGAAGCGCGGTATCCTCAATCTCTGAGGAACTAGCTATCTTACCTCTAACTGCCGGAACGGACTTAGATAAGATGGTAGTCGCTAGCCAGGCGGACTTACAATTTACTTACTAACACTTTTTAAGTGAGTAAAAAACATTAATATTTGGTTTATATAGTAATATAATTCATTATTTACATTAACTTCTTCAATCACTCGAGCTTTTTTATATAAAACAAAATATGGGTAATTAGTTCATTACAGAACCATTGTATAGGACATACACAATAGCAACCCCTCCATAAGTGTTTAATTTTATAATCGATTGCAATCCCTTTCAAAGGTCAAATAGTTGTGGCGCGATGCTATGTGATGCGATGTGAATAATATGTACCTTTTAAATGAAAAATTTAAAGGGATTGTGATAGACTTACAATTAGACAATAAACCCCCTGTGTGCTTCTCGAGCTGTGATATCTCGTATTCTACATTTTTTTTGGAGCCAAAAATCTAAGTATACTAAAATTTATTGAAAATAATCATCGACATTAGAAGATCGTTGAGACTAAAACATTTTAATTTCAACTCTAGTATCCAATTACATTTAAGAAATATGCATATTTGTAAGAAAAAATTTAAACTTGTTTTCAATTTATTAAAGATCTCAAAATTTACGCCACTGTACGAAATTAGCACAACCTAAACCCAAATTAGAAATAGTAGACTAGCGTTTGGATAGCGTATAGTCCAGCATACGCTATGACAGTTTTAAACAACAAACAGAAGTTATCAACAAAACATCGCATATAAATTACCTATATTTAAGAAAAAGCCAAGGCAGTATCTTTCTAGCAACTACTAGCTGAAATACTAATTGCAAGAATATTTCAACCAATAGTTTATTGTAGTTTTAAGATTGTTTTACTTGAATATAATTAAACGATCTTAAAATTAAAATATTATAAGATTAAAAAATAGTATAATATAGCTTACGTATAAATATAATTAATTTTATTCTTGCTGTGACCTAACAAGGTCTATGTTAGAAACAAATAATAAATGTAATCACCATTTATGATAAATTTTAACAAGAAAAATATTGGAACAAATGAACTCGGCCACAAGTGAATTTTCAGATGTGACTTGAACCCACGACTTTTGGGAATCCGGCCCACTGCTCTAACCAATGAGCTACCGAGACTTGCGGACCACTGTCAAAATTCTCCGAAACTTTATACTTTTAATATGCTGTAAGAATATCCTTCCTTGCATTCGAAAGAGAAAAAAAACAAATGTTTAACGATCAATTTATGATGCAACAGCTAATAATTTATGATTTTTGAATTTTTGCGTTGTCAATGCTATTTTTATACTTATGATAAATGTTAAATGTTAATGTACAACACACTATGATAATGTACAACATAAGTCTAATACTAAAAAACAATACCGTGACTATTTGATAGAATCAGGCGTTACTTGGCGGAAATCCATATCTTAGTAGAAAACGAAAAATATGTTATACCGCACCGAGTCTCTCGGTGCGGTCTAACAACTCCTTAGGATGCTCCGTGTGTGGGCGAAACACGTGTAGAGTAGTCGGTGAAGGTGCAAGGTGTGTCACTGGGCTGCATCTGCATTTTTTCTTGCGGAATTACGCGACATATTTTTCTTTTCTACTAAAATACCGTGACTGATTGATAGGCAACGCACAGCCCAAACGGCTAAACCAATTAAACTGAAATTTTGCATACAGGTTCCTTTAACGATATTGGCGAGCACTAAGGAAGGATGTTTTGATATTACCACGGGAACGGGAACCATGCGGGTGAAAAAAGCACCTTTTTTTAAGTTTGAAGCTTTATTTAAAATATAACGAGCTCAAAGTTCGTAGGGTTGCGTCGTATAATTACAGAGTTCCTATAGTTATCTTCTGGCTCCATCATCAGACCTTAGATGTTATCTAAGACCTGAGTCCTCGTCCATGTTATCTCCCTGCGTACCGGTTCCACCCAATTTCTTCGTGTTAGGGGTTCAACTGTAAATCTGAAATTAATTTGAATAGTTCCTACATTAAAATTGGATTCGTTCGTTCATTTACATACATCGATATGTTTATCGATATGTTCAAGCCCTATACGACATAAAAATGACAATTGATTGAATGAGTGATACATATAACCCAACCAAATTACTTATGCAATATCTTTGAAGAATTTACACGTACAATGATTACTTTTTGAAATGACGTATTACATTTTGTTTACATACCAAATTTTATTTAATTTACGAAAAATTGCTACTTTAATAGATTGAAATTATACTTACGCGTGAAAAGAAAAATGTTTTGATTGTCCGGTATGTTTTTTACAAATTAACTCAGCGTATTTACCCATTTTTGAGATAATGTTCCACTTCGAGATCTCGCGTCATACTGACAACGCCATATTGCTTACTGTGTCTAAAAGGCAGGGTAAGTGACAGAGGGGTAAAGGCGAACGCGGTCCTCGTTACGCGTCCAGTGGTTAATTCGTCCAAGGTCTAAATAATATTAGGTAGAGGTTAAGAATTCTGCACACTAGCGCCTCCATAAATCATACTGATTAATAACTTACTTACGTTGGCTCAGGGACCCAATCGCCACTTGTTCTGGTCTTGTGCCGTTTCCTGCCAGTCGCTAGCTTGAAGCTCACGAAGATCCGCTTCATCACATCACACCATCAATATCGGGGACGGCCTTCGGCCTTGTGGTTTACCCATGTAGGCCCTTTTGACGTTTCGATCTTCACCCGTTCTTTTTAAATGACCTTGACAGTGAAGTCTGTGGGCTTTAGTCTCTCCTACAATACTAGGGTCGCTTAACTGGACCTCGATCTCAGCGTTTTTTAGAAGCCTCCAGGTTCCATGAGCCCTCTGCCTTGGACCAAACATTTTCCAGAGGATCTTCCTTTCAGCCACTAGTAGTTTCTCCAGAAGTTTATTTCCTCTTTGAGTGAGAGAGTCTAAGCCTCACATCCGTAAGTACATGAGAATGGACCTTATGGCCGCTTTGTAAATTCGGATCTTGGTTCTACTGCTGTGAAGCTTGGACACTAACACTTTGTGTAAGGCAGCGCTGCATCGGAGAGCGCTCTGAACGCGTATGTAGAGTTCTTGCTCTCGGGTATTTGCATCGTTGACGTTGCAGCCCATATATTTACTTTTTGGCCATTCCTTTGTATTACGATAACGCACATTCCATAAAGCTAATCGGAAGTCCATATTATCTCTCCGTGGGTTGTTAGTTTTTGGATCAGATCGGTGTTTCATTTTTTTATCGGTTTCGAAACAGAGTTTTTTTAACCCTCCGCACAACTCCCAATATGCTGGGGGACCACACCCGTCGTTGGTCAGCGAGTCTTAACCGAGTAGTTTAGCTATGCTGTACTACCGACCGTTCCCTTATCCACCACAGCACACGCTTCTCAACGCCAGACGGGACATCGCGAGGACTGATTACTAAACAAAGTCATGTAGCATAGCCGGTGCCCTGTTTATTAATCTTACTAACTAAATGCAACGACTATCTGTAACAAATATGCTAAGCTTCAAATATATCTCCTCAAACCTTTCCAAGAATCAGCATTCGCAGTGATTCACAGATTCTATGTAACTAGCGTCTCAGTCAGCAAGATTGACATTAAAAGCAATCCCATTACGCACTCAATCTAAGTTGCCCGAAGTTGCACGATCATACCAAAGAGTTATATACGAGAGACAACTCCTATCTATCTACAAGTGCCACGCAAAACTCAACCTTATCGCCACCTACTAAGGTTTGTGACAGTGCATTCATCCCGAATCGACTGGATTCGATTAAACGAGAGAACTGACGAGAGCATTTGATTTGTTTGATCCGTGTAAAGTTTGAGTTATGTTTATTGTTCGAATATAGTTCTGTGGATGTTTCTTATCATTGGACTAGTTGCTCACACTTCGTACATTTTGCACAAATGCTAACTTATTTTTGATACCATTCGGTGAGCTTGGAATTTCGTTTGCCCCTAATGAGAGATTCAAATCTATAGATAGAAACTAAGTGGCCGCTTGGGTAACAATGTAGTATCCAATTATGTAAATATTACTAGTGATGCCAAAAGTACTTGTGATATTAACTTAACCCAATAGTTTATGGGTGAAAAGCGAAAAGGAGATTCAAACATGCAGCCAACCGAATTATAAGAAAAAAATCAAACAACCTTATTTTTTGTTGTCTACAATGTCAATTGTTATTTTGAACAAAATGCTTATTAATATGTTAATATTAAAATATCCGTTTTTTTACATGACATGCTATTTTTACTTAATATCCTTTCGTTGACCTTGTTACTGAACAAACAGACGGGTGTTATACAATATAGGATTAGTTATCACGATCCCATGCTATGGACCCCATGGGGTGCCAAGCGCCGTGTGAAAAAACCCCTGCAACCGGATTGAATGGGTTAAGTAGTTATTAACTGTTAACCCTAACGTACACACTGGTTGAATCACAGCTCAGTCCCACAGTTCGACGAAAATTTTTTTTCTTCGAAAGATTGTTTTGACTAAAGTATGTTTGGTTACTTTTTTATTAAACAATTTACTAAAAGTCCATGTAGTTCTGGATTGGGAAAATATGTTATACTCCTATGTGTATTCGTTATCTAGAATTCATTTAACAAGTTATTAATGATAAATCAAATAATTTTTTTTATTGCATTCATGTTGTACTTACAGATGTTAAAAGAAAAAAAAGAAACAAACATGACCCTGCAAGGGCACAGCAAACTAAACAAAACACATTTAACAAGTTAATTAAATTAAATTAAATTGTTATTATTAAAATTTTAAAATTGTAATGATAAATCAATTAAAAATAGAGATTAAATTAAATTATATTAGGTGCATCAGACATTAAATGAAGCTTATATATAATTACCCATTCAAAAACTCCTGCAGCGAATAATAACATTTTTCTTTAAGATATTTACTTAACACTAATTTAAATTTACTCATTATGATTTTTCACGCAAATTGATAAGGCACTTTGAGACAGCAAAATTGCAGGTTGGTTGGGCTAATTTGTTTTGCGTTCTGAGATTTTGTGGACGGTGGTGATATGGGAAAAATCAAAACAAAATCACAGGCGGCGGTAGTTTAAACACTTCTGCACTATTACCCCATAATAATATGCCATAGTTCAACCACGAATGTGCATAAGCAAAGTAAGCACTTATGGCTGAATCTAAATTGGTTTTTATTTTTTGAGTTCTTTAGGTGCATCAGAAAAATTTGATATTCTAATTGATATTAAATAAGAATATCAAGATTTTCTGATGCACCTAAAGAACTCAAAAAAAATCAACTAATGGTAAATAAAAAAATGTTTTTTTTTTTTTTCTATAAAAAGACTATCATGATTAAGTTCTTCTGTGAAATTTCTAGATACCTATTAGTTGGTAGTTTAATTCGAATACATTATGTAACTAGTAGTTTTGCTTTAATTTACAAAATAAATAATGATTATTAAATCCCTATCCATTCCGACATAGAAATATGTTTTCTTTCCGTCATACTGTCAGCGCCTGAAGTCTCTACGTTCTTGATTATCTTCATTACGCGCTGCATGAACGATAAAGCGCTTACAATCTTATAAAAATACACCATACAATGGGGTCTTTGAGGCCCTTTCCAATTACACGTGAGCCCGGATAATGGCGCGCGACCCGCTTGTTTCTTTCAGGTCCACACTAGCCGATTATTACGGCCAAATGACCGTCTTAAGACGGGCTTTGGCGCAAGTTGGAGACTTGAGCGGTTTAGGGTTAAGAACATTTTTGTCCTACGATCATGTTTAGAATTATATTTTTTGTTCCCGATCCGTGGCTCAGCTTTTTATCTTTTTCAAGTAATTAAAAAAGAGAAAAAGTATGTCCAAAAAAACTTACTCTGTAATTTGTGACCCGGTCACACTGGTTCCTAAAACAAAGTAAAAATTCAACGGTTATCATTAGGCCTGTTGGGTATATCTTAATCTGAAAAAAAAAATTGCTATAAAGTTGTTGATTTATATTATATATGCGATAAATTGCTTTTGTCTTAGCACATACATGTATAAACACAGCACACGACTGTGTGTAGGTATTTATTTCTTTAAATACGTTGGTTCTGATATCCGCACAATTACTTAAGCAACTTATTTCGGAATCATCAATGTATTTGACGACCTGTTTGGCGCAGGGGTACTAACCCCACCTTCTGCGCCAGAGGTCCCGGGTTCGATCCCCGGACAAGACAAATATTTGTGTGCATGAACATGTCTATTTGTCTTGGTCTGGGTGTTTAATATGTATATTATGTATGTACTTACAAAAAAAATTATATAAGTATGTTTATCCGTTATCTAATATCCATAACACAAGTTCTTCATGATACT
Organism: Chrysoteuchia culmella; assembly: GCA_910589605.1. Classification (NCBI taxonomy): domain Eukaryota; kingdom Metazoa; phylum Arthropoda; class Insecta; order Lepidoptera; family Crambidae; genus Chrysoteuchia; species Chrysoteuchia culmella. Next base: position 1,225,236 of record OU342647.1, on the reverse strand, counting down.
TAACGTGGGCTAGATAATTGGTGTGATTGTATGGAAATATTTATTTATTTATTTATTTATTTGTTAAGTTTAGGGGAAGCCTTAACATTTCTGTTGCTAAAAGGGGTAGAAGGGGTAGAAGAAGCGTCATAATCGCCACTTTTCGATTGGTAAGGCGATCAAAATCACTAGGTATCAGAACAATTTATCTAGCCACACTCATGGAATGAGAGATGAGGGGCTAGTAGGTATAGAGAGAGACAGGCTAGTCCACATGGCAAGAGTTTATTATGACTTCATGGTATTTTAGAGATTTTTGTAAATTATTGTATCATAAATAAAACATTTCAAACCTTGGTCTTCATTAATAGTAGATTGTTTACCAAGGGCTGTATGACACCCATAACAGTCGAATGTTTTGGCGCCCGAACGAAGTGAGGGCGCCGATAGTTCGAGACTGTTATGGGTCCATACACCCGAAGTAAACACTCAACTTTTCATTTTGAATATGAGGAAAGTAAAAACAAACAGAATATTCTAAAAAAATTTTTGTAAGTTTCTACGATTTTAATTATTTTATAATGTAGCAAAATAAGCTGTATAGGCTTCTGTGCCTTAAAAGTCCAAAGAGATTACAGATATCGATTTGACATGACACCCCCTATTCTTTTTTCAAATTTATTACAGCCCTAGGGCCGCCACATATCACTTTCAACCCGCATTTTAGGCAAGTTATGAGTTACTTTCAGAATATGAGACAATATGAGACATGAAAAAATCGCTACTATCTCATGCCTTCAGCAGGAGGACACTACAGGCAGTGAACGCAGAGGCTCCGTATTGCCATCATTATGGGAACTCATCTCTCGATATAAGGAATTGATAACTGGACCTTTTAGTTGAGGAAAATGGCGGATAGTTAAAAGGAAACTCGAAGATACTCGCCAGAGTGTCTCTGACGGCCTTTATTCTCGCCTCACGGACTGTTTACGCTCCTTAGGTTTGGTGACTAGATAAGGATGTATTTAAAATTACCTTTTTCAAATTGGTTAACAGATAAAAAAATGGACTGCTTGGATTGGATAGCTGGGTTGTATTTAAATTTGTTATATTTTTTCGACTTTGATTGGCAAAATAAAAATAATGGTATGACAATAATTTTATTCCTTGTATTTTTATTTAACTTTTTTTTTTATTTAAGAAACTGTCTGAACTGTCTTTCATTTCGTCATCGTTTACGACAATTATTTTTAGTTATAAATGACTAATGGCCTTGCCGATGAATTTTATCTGCACCCACCGTTTTTTAGCAAGAACCGATTGTTTGTAAATAATGGAGTGTATTTATGAACTGCCGAATTATAGTAAACAGGCCGTACGATTTGCAATAAAACAGATAATTTATCGTTTATTTATAAATAATCATTGTGCAGCGGTCAGTTTATAAACAAACGATTTAAGCAGCGTTTATTTGTGAACGAACCCGCATCCAATGCACCAATCGCGGCACGGGGTACAATTACCCTTGGTTACCCTAAGCGGCCATCTCATTGGCCAATGCATTAGCAGTACGTGTGTTAAATTTTGATTCATCACCATAATATACAGAGAACTATTTAGAACTGTTTGGTCATTTATTTCTTCGCCCGCAGGCTCTGTTCCATGTTGAACAAACCGATAAAATCTGGTATTATAAGCACTAAAAACACAATGTTTACGACGATCAATCAGCGCGAAGCATGTTTTTCGTCACACGAACATTTACGATATAACGAAAAATCATCTGAATTATTGCAAATTCAATTGTCCGTTTACAAAAATTCGACGGTTTATAAATACACTCGACTATTTCCAAACAATCGGCTCTTGCATAAAAGACGGTGGGTGACATATCCATAAATAGCTTTTCAGGTTCTCATTGTCTCCTGCAAGCGATAATACAGAAATAAACCGTAGGTTCTGAGAATCAAAACCAATTAGCTACGTAAGTTATCCTCAAAGTCATCATGCAAACTCTGCTCTGCTATCGACTGCAGATATCATTTAGACTCTTACTTTTCAAAATCAAAAAGGCCTCACACTCATCAATGCTAGAATTAAAAAGTGACGCACGTCTCTAAAACAAATAAAGAAGTCACAAAGGCAATCAGGGTCCCCTTAGGGGCACCGACGCGTGTAGGTCCGACCCTCAGTCCTCACGGACGGTTCCCATTGTTCGAGTAATAGGATTTCAGAAAACACCAATAGACTTAGCCAAATAAGCGATAAAATATTACTGGCGCTCTCTTATTGTTTTGTAATACGATCCCGGGGTATGTGCGAAACATGTAGCATCTATGAAACTGAAACAATTCGACGCGCTACTGCATTGCTCTAATTTCATTATTTATTTTATTATAAAGAAGATCTGCGTAATCTGCAAGCCATAGACTGGCGAGAAACTGTATCTACTTACATTGATGTTACTACAATATGTTAAGCAGTGTTAAAAAAATGTTGTAAAACAGCTGATGGTAGTGCCTCAGGACCGCTGCCAGTGGCGATCACCGGTTTCAGAGACCAAGACTCTTGTTTCACTGAGCTAAGCAAGAAAAAAGAAAAAAGAAAAAAGGTTTTTGTTTGTAATAATGAATAGTTCTAGATGATAATTCCTTCTATTCTTCCCTTATGGTCTAGGGACTGAAAAGAAAATGAAAGATAAATGAAAAAATATTTATTCAGTATCTTTTTGACAAAGTTTTTACAGTGGCTGGGGTCTCCTTTTAAGTATAAGCCTGTGTTAGGAGTACCCCGCTCCTTCTTAGGATTACATAAGATTTTCATTTTGAAAAAAGATTGAGAGAATGAATATAAATGTATACTTTACTTCTTATTTTATTATTTCTAGTTTAACATTAGCTTTATATTTTCTTGCCAAAATGAGAAATATATAATATACCTATATTAACAAATTTTAATATGTATCCAATTAAACATTTACCTATTTTAATGAACAAAAAAATGGATGTTAAGTTGTATATATAGCGTATTCTACGCTATACATACAACTTAACATCCATTTTTTGAGAAACAATATAAAGATAAAAAATTACAATTTACATTTTATTGATTTAAACATTACTACTCAGATTCGAAATTTTCCTTATGTTTATATACCCTCTTTTATCAGAAAACAACTAATATATTATATTATCCAATTTAATACTTATTTTGACATCTTTATTATAGGTGCATGCTACAAAAGATGCATGCTGGGGGGCTATCGCGTAAAAAATATGGATATGGACATGGGCTTCATTTGACAGTTAAATTACCATATATGGTAATTTTATGAGCTTCAACTGTCAAATGAAGCCCATATCCATACCCAGATTTTTTACGCGATAGCCCTGCAGGTTTTGATCTTAATATGTCATATTAATTTATTGTATTATATCAGCTAAAGAAAAAGAATACTAATAAAAAATTCTGCCCATAGTTGGGGTGGGGAGAAGTATCGTACGATTGGGGATACAAAGAGAAGGGGATGATGGGTCACCTGTCACGACCAGACAGTTTTATTAAAAACATATTAGAAGAAAAACTTACACTACTTACATATTTTTTTCTAAAATTCTAGGTTTTAGCCAACCAAGAAGTATTTTAAACTTTCATGGTCATATTATACGAAATACAGGATTTTCACTATATCTGTATTTGTTGTCGAGGCCCCGATATTTCAGCGCAGTTGCATGCGTCTGATCACAGAGTAACTGACTAATCTTATTATTCTTGGCCATTCATCATCATCCAAGTTCGTAAGAATAAGAAATGTATTTTATACACTCACCGGCACATCTAATGGCCCACCACGTTATTTACATTCAAACATACTCACTTTGCGACTGTATGCCTAAAAAAGTCAACATATTTCTGCAAAAATTATGTGTGCTAATGTGTAGGTTAAGCGTGCGACTGTCCAGTCTAATAAGCATCTTGAATGAGTACCGAAACCACTGCATTTGTCCATAGAGGCAGAACAATGAATACTTCATAAGCACATTTTAAGTTTCTTCAAGCACTTATAATATAAATAAAAACCTTTTACGGAATTAAGAGTACTATTCCATCTGAGTGCCCCATCTGAGAATTCACTTGTGGCCGAGTTGCTTTTTTCCAATATTTTTCTATTTAAAATTTATCATAATGCACTATATAATCTTAACTTAAATCCGTAAAAGTTGTTTTATTTCAATGATGCTTCATCAGATTCCATACAATATGATATGGACATAATGTAATGCTTTGGTTAAACGTAGGTTTCGGAACGGGAAGAGATTTTTAAAACTCTTTAAAGTCCTCATTGGACAGTCGAATTGCTTGACAACTGGACTACCCAATTTTAGGATGTCAGAAGAACAGCACTTGGCAGCAAGAAAGGCACTATCTTTATTATCACCAGTTGTGTTTTTTACTTCTACATACATATAAGTCAAACTGTGAGTACAATAATAACCTAAACATCAGCGTACAGATCTTTACAGAAATATATTGTCATTTTTATGTGTAGTGAGCATGTTTGTATGAAAATAACGGGGTGGACCATTAGATGTGCCGGAGATTGTAGTAAAATCTAAGTCGCAGTCACTCCAACTAGTTTTATTCAAATGACCATCGAGTATAAGCAGGCCACCTGCCGTACCTTCCTTAACACAATCGAGAATTCGCAATCCGAGGGCCTCTCAAAGATCGGATTTACTGGAAAGCGGCTTAAAATTAACATAATCCAGTATTTCTTAGTTCAAGTTTCGGGTGCATTACTCGGTAACTAAGATGGCGCCGATATATTTTGGCTTGCGATGTCTAGACGGTGATAGTGCAGGCTAAGCTTTAAGTTTATTCGGTGAGAAGCGGTTTTCTAAATATGCTATTTATTAAAGAAGCTTCCCTTTGATAAATTGTAAATAGAAAAATATTGGAAAAAATTAACTCGGCCACAAGTGAATTCTCAGATGGGAATCGAACCCACGACCTTTGGAAATCCGGTCCAATGCTCTAACCGCTGAGCTACCGAGTCTCGGTAGCTCAGCGGAGGAGTATTAAAATAGCATTGAAAAATGCAATAATTCAAAAATCATAAGAAAAAAAGCTTCCCTTTCTTTTTAGTATCATAATAATAGTACATAATTATGTCTAACAAGTCTAGGTAGCTCAGTGGTTATAGCATTGGACCGGATTTCTAAAGGTCGTGGGTTCGAGTCCCACCTGATAATTCAGTTGTGGCCGAGATTTTTTTTTTTAAGTATAAAAATAGCATTGAAAAATGCAAAAATCATAAATATATGCAAGATTTATGTTTTTTTAAGTTGTTTGCATTTTCAAAGCTATTTTTATACATAAGATAAATGTTTAATAGAAAAAAATTGCAAAAATCGACTCGGCCTTAATTTAAATTCAAGCAGGACACTAACCTGTGACTTTTGGGTATCATTAACCTTTGTGCAGAGCAGTTGGCCGGGTACCCAAAGGTCGCAGGTTCGAGTTAACTTGTAGACAACTTGTGTGTAAATAAACTTGTGGCTTTATTTTTCATATTACAACTTACAAATCATCTGCCAGATAAGCTGTCCAGAACTTATCAGTCAGAGATGAAAACAGCCCTTAATATTGTTTATGATTTTGGAAAGATTTATTTTTTTGGGTACTAATTAAACGATCGACAAAAAAATTTTAGAGCAACAAAAATACTAACACCCATATTCTAAGTCGTTCCTCCAAAACGTACTCGTCCTCGACTTAACGAAACCTCATTGAAAACCTCTTCGAAATACTCCTCGAAATCGGTATTCTAAGTCATAACTCCGTAAGGACCTGGAGGAGCCAAAGAGTACGTAGCCACTCCGTGTTAGGCCTAGCGCACACTACCATTTTTACCCACGACGAGGTTGAGTAGAGTGTAAAAAGTTTTGGAGGAACGACTTAGAATATGGGGGTTAGTGTGCGACTTACGGTCGGTTTCAATAACCTATCCTCAGTAAGAGATAGGCTTACTAGAGCTTTGTTGCCTAGATATTTTTGTTAATCAGCCTAAAATAACCCAAAATAACAGCGGTTGCTAAGTAACGTAACCAAGATAGGCCTACCTCTTGTTAGGGATAGATTATTGAAACCGGCCCTTAGTCACCAATCTAACATAACCTAAACCTATTATTCCTCAACCCAACCTAGATTTTAAGTCGCTCAATTTAGTAATTTTTAGTCGATCGGTTTATTATATTTCCTATTCTTTAGTTAGTAGGGTCATGAATGTAAATGTACACAAATGTGCGAATTCTCTATACCAAATTTCGTCAAAATCGGTCTAGTAGTTTTTGAGTTTATTCGTTACATACAAAAATACAAATCTTTCCTATTTATAATAAATTAGTATAGATTATGCAGCTATATTATTAATGTTTATTAGATTTTTACCTTTATTTTTTGTAAAATGAACTTAAAAAAGAAAATTAACCAGTGTAATAAACACTGTTTAATTAATAAGTAAATAAGATTTCACACAAATCAATATAAAAATTTAAAAAATCTACTTTTTGACCATTATCATTTTGTGGCTTGGACCAGTGAAGTCAAATTGGTTTCGAACATTCACAGCAAAAATATTTAGTTGATCTTTTTTTTTTGCGGGACAAATAGAACATAGTTTCATGCCACAAAGACGAACAGACTCACCTAGTGGTGGTTCGGTTATTATATTCCCTATTCTTTATAGGGAATATTCTTGCGGCCTTTCTTCTTATCAGTTAAAAGATGTCCTGAATGGCTGGTAGGGAAAAAAATGTTGGACTATTCGAAAGTACTTATCTATAAGTCTATTTGAATAAAAATCTTTGACTTTGACTTTGACTTTGACTTTGACTTTGACTTTGCCTTTGACTTTGACTTTAGTTAGTAGGGTCATGAATGTAAATGTAGGATGGAGATAGCAAATGAAATACTAATCCGGCAGTAAAAGATAACCAGCCCCCTAGTTGTCTAATTTCAAAATCTATCACAGTCCCTTTCAAAGGTATTAATATTGTGATACTTAGTGATTTATGGAATTGTGTAACTTATAGTCACAGTCCCTTTCAGAACTTCTTCTGTCACTTTTCTTAGACAGTTCAATATCGTTCATTCCATACCTTTCAAAACGCGTCCCGATCACAATCCCTTTTAAATGTCAAATAGTGACGGAAGTATGTAAATATCTTTCAAATGACGAATTGAAAGGGATTGCGATTAGCCCCCAGTTCCTCAGTGGTTGAGGATTCCGGGAGAGACGGGCTTCCACTTCCAGCCTTCCCATAACATAACATCAAGGACTAAAAAGGGCGCTAACGCAATATTTCTAAGAGAATCCCCTAACAATTCATTTAATTGTTTATTTTCCATCGAGTCTAAAACTGTATCAGTGTCGGTATAGAATTTGCTTTAAATTTTTAAAGACAAGAAAACTTACTAAGGTCCATCATCATCCATCGTCCATCATCAGCCTGTGGACGTCCACTGCTGGATATAGGCCTCTCCTAGCTCACGCCTATTGTGGCGTTCATAGGAGGTTATTAGCCTACTGCTACCACGCTGGCCAGACGGGTTGGGAGAGGGTTTGTTTCAAGTTTTCCTTCTCTCGCACAGGTGTTCAATGCGTCGAGCCTCTTAGTCGACTCTTACGACATCCCAGGCAGGTAAGGGAGTGGTGACACTTGTATTTTTAAGGTACCACTAGACCACAGAGGCGCGCCTCTGTGGTCTAGTGGTACAACCACCGGTATCAGACCATATTGGGGTACATATTGTATTCGGGTTTGGTTGGTGGTAGGACTTGTTCTAAGTCCTCCTGGCTAGCTACCACCATCTTATCTAAGTCTGACGCCATAACAACAATGTTTTCATAACAACATTGTTGTGTTCCGGCAGTTAAAAATAAGATAGTCAGTTCCTCAGTGATTGTGGATTCCGGGAGAGGCTCGCTTCCATCTTCAGCCTTATCAATACTTAACATCAGGTATGATGAAGGCTGAGAGTATCCTCGTACAAAAAAAAATCTTAGGCCGTCACCACACGGCACAAGGTACTAAGGTCCACCTGCTGCAAAATTTGTTAAATCTCGATTTAACTAAATCTAGATGTAACCCATACGAAAGAGTCAAAATAAGATATAAATATTTGTAATTTTTAGGGCAATCTAGATTTAATAAAATCGAAATATAGCCAATTTTCAAAAATTAATATATAATTGAATTGTCATGGAATTCACTAAACAATAATACTTTAGTGCCTTTTTAAGATCCTCAGGACTAATTAAGCCTAAGTGTTTCCCCGGTGTCATAAAAAAAAAACGAGTGTGCTTATGACCACACGACTGAAGTGAAACTTCTTTCGCTCCATCTGTATGTATATATATATATATATATATATGTGTACAATATATACATGTATACACATAGATATACGGAACGTATTTGGCTATGAGAGGAAGAGAGAAAGAAAATGTGCGCGCGCACTGCTGTCTCTTGCTTATATCCCCCACTTAACTTCCGTTCGCCTTGCCCGATCACACTTTTCGTAACGCTTACGTCACGCGTTCGCCAGCTTACTCCCCAAGTCAAGCGTGCGTAAAGAAATTTCACTTCAAAAATACGTAGTTCTCTAGTGGAACCACTACACCAAATTCATCATCAATTATTATTAGGATGTCAAGGAACCTTAATGGTACGTACATCTTATGTTTTGGCGCGCACTGTTCATTGTTCAGTCATCCCGTGACCACGGCAGCTGAAAGGGTGCCGAAACGTCAGGAAAATCAAAAAACCCCTAAAAAACCTAAAAATACGGACAATTACAACTTAGTTCGTGAAATATAGCGCGTTTGATATCCGTAAAAGTTGTTTTATTTCAACCTTAATGGTACTTAAAATAATATTCGTAAAAACTTTCATTGCTGCAGTAATTTGCTTATTAAATCTCCCTAAACGAGATTCCACGTGGTTTGAGATGTAAAGAGTTGAATGCACACAGCGACTGCGCAAATTAATTACGAATAAACGCTATCGTTCTGCACACAACGCTCTGGCTGAGTTGAAACGGTTTTTTTTTAATCAAGTGTTTGCTATTATATGGGCCGATTTAAGGCGCTAAACGACTGAAGCGAGATAGCAACGAGAAAACGACGACGCGCGCTGCGATACCGATTTCGCAGATTGGGCGAAAATACCTCGAAATCACATCGTAATATATAACTACAGCGATTTGAAGACAAATGAAACTTCACTTTGCTAAATATAATTGGTGTTAACTAATTTACCATATTACTATTGGAAATTGGTTGAATTAGTGGTAATTTGTAACCCATGTTTAACACAAACTAACACAGCAGAGGGCGCCACTCACAATGAAAGACACACCTTTGAATAAAGAATATATTGCTACTGCCGTAGCCAAAAACGAGCGAACACAAATGCCTTAAGAGCCAAACACTAATACATTTCAGAACATACCTATACCGCGAACTAGAAAATAAACAGCGACATCTGTTATCAGCAGAAGGAACTAAACAATAATACGAGCTTCAACACCCCATGTGAGAATAATCTTGAATTTTCTGGGTCTTTTTTAAAGAAAAATTAAAAAAAAAACCTATAAAACTAGATAAATGTAGGAAAAAATATATATCTTATTACAAGATTTGTAACATTTCCAACCGTTCTATAGTTATAAGGATTAAACAAGAAAATATACTAGAAAAAAGCAAATTGTCTCACGTCGCCCTGTCGGGATCCGAACCCGCATCCTTGGGAATCCGGCCCAATGCACATACCAATTATGCTACAGAGACCTAAAAAAAATAAAGATGGATGCTTTTTTCTAGTATATTTTCTTGTTTATTACTTATCATATAAAAATAGCATTGCAAAATGCAAAATTGAAAAGTTATAATTCGTCCTAAATAAAAAAAAAAAAATCGTATAGGTCTTAATTATGGCCGGACGTTTTTTGCAGTTTATCTTCAAGGTATCATAGATAAGGTTGCATATATCAAAACAATGAAAGCTAACATCACTTCCCTTCTTACTAACCCTGTCAGAATAACAGCGCCTCTGTGTTCATTCGGCCCACCTGTGAATGACACAGAGGCAAAAACGCTGAGATTGGGTTTTATTGACCCCACACAATTGTTCTTAGTTATATTTTGTTGTGATTATTGTATTAATACTCTTTTTCTCCTCCTTTCTATTCTCATTGTCTGTATCGTATGTGTGTGTGTCAATAAATGTGTTTTCTTTCTTTCTTTCTTTCACTTCAATCAACGGTTGACTTTTTTATGACTTAGTAAGAATTATTAAGTCGTGTTCAATTTTATCCCAATAATACTTAATTAAAATCAGTGTCCGGCATTCGGCATCAGCATTCGGGAAGCTCCGTAAAATCTTTACGTAAAACTTACCCCAGTATCTCAAGACGAAAGTCTATGACCTGTTTGTATCGCTAATTTGCCATTAATGAATTATGGCAGTGAAACGTGGTCGCTAACTATGGGTCTGATAAGAAGGCTCAAGGTCACATAGCGTGCAATGGAGATAGGCTCAGGGTTTCCCTACCTGATCGAATCAGAAATGAGGAGATCCGTAGGAGATCAAAAGTAACTGACATCGCTCGAAGGATTGCTCAGCTTAAGTGGCAGTGGGCGGGACACATAGCGAGAAGAACCGATGGGCGTTGGAGTGGAAAGGTTCTGGAATGGCGACCGCGCACCGGACGACGCCCCCGTACCCGTGGGTAGGCCCCCGATAAGGTGGACCGGCGATCTGGTGAAGATCGCGGGCAGCCGCTGGATGAAGGCAGCGCAGGACCGATCGTCGTGCAGATTCTTGGGGGAGGCCTATACCCAGCAGTGGATGTCATGTGGCTGAGACGACGACGAAGAAAATTAGCGTGGACATAATCCATTATTATTATAATAGAGCTGCTGGCTGTGTGCGATCGCATATCTGTCTCACTCTAATCATAAATGAGGAAGCGAGTGGCTTCCCTGCTCCATCGAGTGCGCGGCAGCAACAACAGCATTCTAAGAGTTCTGGCTGGTCGAGTGGACTGCCCTATGCTGAAGCATTGGATCCGGCTTCCTTTCTTGGTGCATGAAGTACCGGATCTAGAGTAATTATGTTGCCCTATATTCTACTTTACTAACATAGTTTTTAAGTGTATTGTTACTAACAAATTCTATGGACATATGTTTGAATTAAATAAATAAAATAAATATTTTTTAGCATATTGCAACGGTGTCCATGAAATCATAATTACTAGATTTTAATATTATTTTTTTATACATACGTAAAGTATAAACAAAAATCGTGTCCACCTGATTCAGATTTTGACTATAAAAAAAACGTTGCATAAAGATAAAAGATAAAATCAAACAACTTTTTCCTCTCACCATTAACGCCGGTTTGACCTCCAGTTTACGTGATTTTTACTTTCTGTTAAAACAGTCGGACAATAAATAACTCAAGACGACAGTTCTGAGATACCGCTCGCGCCCTGGGGGTAAGTGCTGTACTGTGGACGACGCGTAAGCGGTGCCACTTCATGGTCAAACTGAACTTTTATAAACAAGAGGGGCTCGTAAAGTACCGCTGTAATGATAAATAAGAACTTGCAAAAAAATTACGACTCTGGACGATGCAGAAGCTGTGCCATTTTACAGTTCAACGTAGCCTACAGAGATATAGCATTTACGTAACCTCAACACACTTCTTACTACAAAAACTAGCCAGAAGGGTGACTTAACTGTACCTATAATTTTGTCATAGTCATAGTCATAACATTTATTGCAACATGTTGGTTATTACAGATGGTAAATACATAAAAAATTACCCATAAACATGACCCTGCAAGGATATGGCAATTTAAATATTGTATGTATTCTTAACATTTCAAGTACAGTCAAAAAATTCTTTCAAGGTATAATAACATTTTTGTATTAAATATTCCTTCAGTTTTGAGCAAAAGATCTTTTCTGTTTGGATTTCCTGGAATTCCTTTGGTATTTTATTAAATATTTTAATTGACATATGGTAAGTGCCTGAGCTCACCATATTAATATGTAGTTTTGTGAAAGGTAAAGCCAGTCTATTTTGGTACCTTAGGTTACGTGGATGTTGGTAAATATTTATCTACTACGTCAGTCAATACTTTTCAAATATTTTTATTGAAGTGAAAACTTCTTTAGCGGCGTTGTGCACATCAGAGTTTTAAAAGTTTTGGGATGGGTAAAAAATGTTAAAGTCGCGTCAGGACACGTGACCTGATCGAAAATTCGTAAGACGGAGGGATAGTAGACCGCCGAAACGCGGCGTAGGAGAGGAATTAATATAAGTAAATTTCTACCGCGCGGCGAAAATGTATGCCTGCTCCTGCTGTTTCGTTTAAGCGGTTTTCACTTCTGCCATGCATTTTTTTTATTTGTAAATGTAAACGCCATATCTTTTTTATTACCAGACTAACTTTATGGGATGGTAGAATCCATCAATACGAACAATTTAATTTTACTATACGCGTACTATGAATGCAGCCAACAATGAAAAAGAAAAATTATGGAACAGCTGTTTTTTATTCATGATTTCGTTGTTAGCTTCTACTTTGACAAAATTCAAACAATTTAATATTAACACTCTAGAGTCTAGTAGTAGGCATGCATCGATGAATGCATCATAAAATGCATTGAGAAGGAAATGGTACTCATAAAACCGACTCTTCTAAACGTTGTGACACATTTTTCCATTCGTAAAAACGAATAATGCATGTATAGCCAAAAGGGCCAATTAATTTTTCACTATTAACTGGCCACGCGGCTTCGGCTGACAGCCGCAGAACAAATGTGACGTCACGTGTCAAATTAGTAACGGTCGCGTTCGTCCATTTTACTTTTTTAAAATTCGAACGCCGCATGATTGGCGCCTGTTATTGAACGTGACTGTGCCGCCACTCGGATGAAACGCACCGGACCAATGAGGGAGTGGCAATTTTCTTTTTTTTACTTAATATTATTCACGATATGACCAAAGAGAATCAATTTCACTGATGCATTCCATGCAGAGAAAATTTATTAATTTTAGTTATTGCCACTGCAAAATTGTATTCAATTCAAACAATGTAAAAACGATTTTATATTGTTTTTAATTTGGAAGAAGGTAAAATGTTTGAAAATACGTACATCTTATATTTTGGCGCGCACTGTTCATTGAAATAAAACAACTTTTACGGATATCAAACGCGCTATATTTCACGATTTAAGTTGTAATTGTCTGTATTTTCGGGATGACGTCATCCCGTGACCACGGCAGCTGAAAACGTGCTGAAACTTCGGGTAAATCAAAAACCCCTAAAAAACCAAAAAATACGGACAATTCCAACTTAGTTCGTGAAATATACCGCGTTGGATACCCGTAAAAGTTATGTTGAAAATATTGACCATAGTATTTACTAAAGCTTTCGGTAACGTACACTTCACTAAAGAAGTTATGTGTTTCTTAAGACATTTAATACTAAATATTTTGAAAACATATCAATTTGGTATCGCTCCTCTCTACCTTTGTGGAAACACGCCCTAAATTAGCGTCTTCCATGGCCACTCTTGATTCTTTTATCTATTCACCGTTATTTAATGATTAGCTCGTTAAACCGAAGCGTCAATTCATTGCTACACCTGTCGCAACAATGAAATTAATAGTATAAGGTACCTAACTATAGTATTAGGTACCTAACTTTTAGCCTATCCCAACCAGAGGCCCTACCGCGCAAGTGTCATCGACATCGTCTTCGACAGATGCATGTGACATATTGCTCTTAGTCTTTGGTAAGTTTTCATTTGTGTCAAAAAGAAGCAGCAATGTGTCACATCCAATTGTCAAATGAAGTCCATTTCGATGCCGACGACACTTGCGCGGTAGGGGGCCCTGATCCCAACATAAAAAACTATGGACGTTTCTTTTAAAGCTCGAAGAAAGTAATTGCATCCATGATACGGCCACATCTGAAGTACGTAAGCAGTTTGCAGCCAGCATGCAAATGTATTTGGCGGCAAAAAACACAAGTTTGCTCCGCGGCCGCTGTTGCACGCAAAATGGAAAAGTTTGCCTTCCTTAGCAATATTGCAATATGTATCGCGGGCCAGAGAATAACAAAAGAGATTATCTAGTATAGAGTGGACGCTGTTTTTTTATTTAGTTCGGTGCCTACACCACTTAAAATGCCATGTTTCACGCAATAAATATCTTTATCTTAATTAGTACGAGAAAGTTAGTTAATTCGTTAAAATTGTTTCTTCTTGATCACACAAAGAGCTGTAAAAAAGTGTAACTAATAAAAATGAACAACAATCTTACGAAGTAACGTAACGATAGCGAGATACCAGTAGGGTTTGACACGAAAAACCTTCGAAATTGTATCAAGCACGTAATGTCAAAAAATGTATAGGAAAATGTAGTTCCTTTACGTGCGTTAGTAATGCTGCTCAATATCTCATACATATTTTTTACTTTACGATACTTACCTACTCGATAATTATTTGTACTAGCCCTCCTGAAGTGAAAATATGAATTGTGATTTATGACATACACATTTTTTATATGTCATGCAAGTATATACTTTATTATTTTTGTCTCCACTACAAAAAATAGACGTTTATTAAAAGCAGATTGAAACTCCAAGCTTTCACATGATAATAGAAACGTTTACGCGTACCTGAGTCCTCCGAGATGCTTAAAAACGTAGGCAAGTCAACCACAACATCGTAACACGAAAACGCTTACTCTTTGCTTCGTGCTTTTTAAAAATGAGAGGAGTTTAGAGGTTAGCCGTACGGCGCGGTTCGATGTAATTTAATTTCATGAGTGGCCTGTTGGGATTGTACAGTCAGCGGCAACTACGGCTTCTCTGAAACTTCAAATTTCTTCAGGCAATTCCGAACTCAACGGATTACGCCTTAGAGTACAGAGTCGATTGGTGAAAGGGGTTTGGGTAACTTGATAATTTTATTAATTAAATCAAATTAATCTATTAAATAGATAATCCATTAAACATTAAATTAAAGCTATTAAAGTACTGTACGTTTTTTTTATCATATATGCTTAGAATCCTGACGACCTGTTTGGCGCTGGGGTACTAAGCCTGCCTTCTGAGACAGAGGTCCCGGGTTCTGGTCTGGGTGTTTAATATGTATAATAAGTATATATTTTCAAAAAAAGAGTATAATAATATAAGTATGTTTATCCATTATTTAGTAACCATAACACAAGTTCTTAATGAAACTTAACGTGGGCTAGATAAATGGTGTGTTTGTATGCAATTATTTATTCATTCATCCTCTCGTGTGTACGCGCTACTTACTCATCATCGTGTTAGGCTAAACTTTTGTCATAATTTATTTGATCGATTAATGTCTTACTCATAACTTTTAAGTGTTGAAGATGTTGAATGACAGTGTTCAGTAAAATATATGCTGATTTTTGTAACACTGCAATAAATTAAACTATGATGTAAATTTTTGTATATTATAAATAAATAAAAAAAAATGATAATAAATAAATAAATAAATATTTCCATACAATCACACCAATTATCTAGCCCACGCTAAGTATCATGAAGAACTTGTGTTACGGATACTAGATAAAGGATAAACATACTTATATACTTTTTTTTTTGTAAATATATACATAATATACATATTAAACACCCAGAACAAGACAAATAGACATGTTCATGCACACAAATATTTGTCTTGTCCGGGGATCGAACCCGGGACCTCTGGCGCAGAAGATGGGGTTAGTACCCCTGCGCCAAACAGGTCGTCAATAAATATGGATTATGGTAAATTTTAAATAGAAAAATATTGGAAAAAATTAACTCGGCCACAAGTGAATTCTCAGGCTGGAATCGAACCAGCGACCTTTGGAAATCCGGTCCAATGCTCTATTTCCAAATATATTTCTCTTTTTTCCAATATTTTTCTATTTAAAATTTGCCATAAGTATAAAAATAGCATTGAACAAAAAAAAAAAAAATGCAAAAATTACAAAATCATAAAATATGGATTAGTTGCGTCATTTTTTTTTAACGGCCACTCAATGTTTTTTTACTGTCTGAAAGTATCACAATCAAGGAATTCATCTGAGTGATAAACTTTGGCTTATGTTTTTTGTTTATTTTTTCAACAATACTACCTATAAATTCGATAACCGTCTGAAATCTTGGTTCCGATATAGTTTAGCTATACATGTCCCATAATGAGATTTGTGTCTTTTAATATGTTCTTTTAAAAATTTACTATTTCCGTAAGTGGCCGTCATTTTAAAAACTCGAAATTTGAAAATCACGAAACTTTTCCCATACCTATTTGTCAGTTTTGGAAAAGGCTGATCTGCTGTTGACCGTACGAGGAATCGTAATAGGCGAACTTCGCCACCGGTTTGATAAGCTTCCCAGCAATTACCAAGATTAAATAACTGTTGGCTTACAAAATGGATTGCCAGAATTTCGGTTGTTCGCTGTCTTTTCATTATATTTGAGAGGTGAATTAATGTTGACCTTTGTCGAATTATTTTGAATTAGAATATATGTGATTGTTGGTTAATGAGTTGTTCTTGGATTTTGTAGATTGAAATTAGTAAGATATGAAAACTAAAGAGCTTCTAGTAAATTAAATTTTAAGAGAAAGTCTTCAGTCGTCATAAAATAAGAAGCCCGTTTGGACTGAAATCAACGATCCTGCTATGTAGTTAGATAAAATGCAATTTTTGACAGCTTAATAACTAAAGTTGGTTAATTGTGTAATTAATTATTCTAAATGGTTTTTATCTGTAATTTAATTCTATTGTATCGTGTATATTTAATTATTTATAAAACTGTATTAAGTAAATAATTGTAGGTAATGTTAAATTAAGTGTAATTTTAAAATAATATAAAATTAATGTAATTAAATTTGATATACTATGAATTTAATTAATAGTAAGTTAAACGGTAATAGCTGTCCCTAATGGTTGCTGTGCCCTCGCACGGCGTCACTTGTACATATTTATATTTTGTAACACCTTGTTATATTGTGATTTGCAATAAATATTTGAATCTGAAAATCTGAATCTGAAACCGAAAAAAGGCAAAAATGTTAATAACTACTTAGTGTTCAAAAAATATTAAGTAACATTCTCTAACACATTAAAAATATTACAAAGTATACCGGGAGTATTCTTTTCGCGGTTCCTAAAAAATACCATGCAAATTCGAATATTCGGATTATTACGAAACGCGTGTCAAAAACGGTTACGTTCTCAGTCTTTGTTGTTTTAAATCCTAGTGTTGTAACCGGCTGTTTACTGAATTTCCCCAGTTTCATTCGATTTGATCGTAACAAATAACTTGTTATAATGTTCTTTGTGTGAAAACTATTAGCTTGGCACTTGGAAAGTGAATAAATATTATTTTAATTTCGAAAGTTCAACTAACGTACTTGAATCTGGTCATAAAAAATATCGTAGTTTTATTTGCAACTTAATTTTATTCACATTAAAGTTTCATGTTGTTTAATCTTGTTCTTGTTTAAGAAGGTAAAGTAATCATAATGATACATTTAGTACTAACACGAAACAAAATGTTACGAATTACATGTTTATTTAACAAAAAATCTTAGCTATTGAATTAGGGACAAATTGAGATTTATCTGTAGTTAATATACTTATATTTTGATCTAATCCACTTATCATCCACTTATCAGACGGAACTCGGATTTTGAGCGTCAACTGTCTTAAGTACAAATAATTCTGTGACTACTATATATTGAACTTTCAGAATCGGATCGAACTCTAACCACTCTCGCACTTGTACATCTTATGTTTTTGCGCGCACTGTTCATCGAAATAAAACAACTTTTACGGATATCATACGCGCTATATTTCACGAACTAAGTTGTATTTGTCCGTATTTTTTGTTTTTTTAGGGGTTTTTGATTTTCCCGACGTTTCGGCACATTTTCAGTTGCCGGGACCACGGCACCTAAAAATACGGACAATTACAAATTAGTTCGTGAAATATAGCGCGTTTGATATCCGTAAAAGTTGTTTTACCCCTCTCGCACTCATTCAGAAAAACGTTCAAATAGTAATTGGCGTTGTAATTTCCAACCCACCTCATACTCATAAATGTCGTCTTACGTCAAAATGTCAACTGAAGCCCTCGACAACAATCTTAGCCGAACAATAAACCCAATAGGTAGTTCTGTAGAAGTCGTGATCGCTGCAAAATGTCCCCCAGGTAGCCAATTAGTGGCCTCCCCTCGGACAGGGGGGGTTGTCTGCTGTAACGAGCTGTCAAACTTTTTGCCAGCACACCCTTTGTTTGTGAAACCCGCCCAATAATGAAGACACTGTAGTGTTTCGTTTTTTTTAAGTGTGAAAGATCTGATTTCTACACCTTGTCAAATTCTGCTGAATACTAGCCAGACAATATATTTTACAATGTCGGGCGACATGAGACAAGTTGCTTTTTTCTAGTATATTTTCTTGTTTAATATTTATCACATAAAAATAGCATTGTAAAATGCAAAATTAAAAAGAGCTTTTCGCAATAAAAACTATTTGTTACTCAAAGTAACTAACTACTCTGGTTATAAGCTTCTTTGAAACGATTTTAACACCTCGTGAAGTCGTGAGCAAGCAGGGAGACTGTTTATAACGATTGAGAAATATCAAAATGAAAATCTTCGAATCAAAGTTTTCCGGATCTATTCGCGCTTTTATTTAACAGTTCGCGCGAAAATTGAAGATCTAAGAATAACTGATAAATTTTATTTTACTGTTTAACCAGTAGAATTGTCATAGGTCAGACGTAACGTACGCGAGCCAATCAGGCGTGGCAAATCGAATTGGCCTTCCGAGGGCCAGCCAATGAGATCGTCAAACAAACGGCGCCAACGAACCGGAGCGCAGACGGACAGCCGCTCCGTCTGTGCCACCTTCCGACGCTTATGCTCTCATGGTAGCTGATCTTGCACTTCTATGTTTGAATTTGGAATAACCTCGATGGCTTCGGTTGATTGTCTTTCCGACTTCTGGTCGCCTGGTTTCTCAATCAAGCTTCTACCTGGAAGATTTGTTTTAGAAGAAAAAATAAGTGTTTAGAATTGTAGAAACACGAGTCAGCCCGTGACCACGGCCGATGTAACTTGGCCGAAAAGTCGGGACAATTAGGTAGGTGAAATACCTATCATGTACCACGCGTTTAATACCCGTTTAAATTTTAAATATTTATAATGTAACGCGAGGTTTAAAAATGTGTCAAAAAATTGACAATTTACATCCAGGAAAAAGAAACAACTAGACTCTAAACGAAAGTCTCCACATCTGTGAGCCATTTTTTTTTTTTTTTTTTTTCACAATCACACCAAATATCTAGCCCACGTTAAGTATCATGAAAAACTTGTGTTATGGATACTAGATAACGGATAAACATACTTATATACCTTTTTTTTTGTAAATACATACATAATATACATATTAAACATCCAGACCAAGACAAATAGACATGTTCATGCACACAAATATTTGTCTTGTCCGGGGATCGAACCCGGGACCTCTGGCGCAGAAGGTGGGGTTAGTACCCCTGCGCCAAACAGGTCGTCAAATTTTTATGCAACTACTATCGACATTTCAGACTACTTGCAACCAATTAATAAGAGTTCAACAAAAAATAGAAGTCATTCATAGAATCAAACTGGTTCGCATTGTGTGGTCCCTCAATAGGACCTCGCAAAGTAGCTAATGGAAATTTAAACGTCTGTTTCCGCCTTTTACAATGGCCGACGTGCTAATTGCTGTCACTTTATAGTTTTTTTTTGTTACTTAAATGTGTCAAATTGGCTATTGTGAAGGTGCAGTCACGTGGACGTTTCGGTGAGCATTGTCACGTTAACTAATATGTAAACAGTAGGGAAAATCACAAAAAAAATCAAAAGCATGGACGGACATTTACGTGAGAGATTATATATAGGGTGTTTACTGACGTAGGTATCCAGCAATTAATATTAATTATTGTTCATGTATTTCGGACATAAACATACAGAAAATAATTTTATGCCATGTTCATATAAGTAATTTGTTATTAACAATGTATTTATTATTTATAAATTAAATACGTGTAACCTTTACTTGTTTTGTGGTTGAGGAGCAATAAAACGCTTTATTCAGTCATTCGTAACTTGCAGTCTGCGATCCACCCTTGGTTAACTGTCAACTTTTTAATTATAATTATTATTTAATTGCCACTATTATTTAATAACGTGTTTTTATTACTTAAATGCCTTTTTTCTTATACCTATGATAAATTTTAAATAGAAAAATATTGGAAAAAATTAACTCGGCCACAAGTGAATTCTTAATAATTTATCATAAGTATAAAAATAGCATTGAAAAATTAAAAAAAAATCAATAAAATCTTTTTTTTCGACGGTCAGCGTCCGTCAGCATGACTGTAGCCCAGCCTATGCGTATTTTACCGCAGACAGTATTTTTTTTGTTTAATTTATTCAGTGTGTTTTATACTGGAAGTTGAAATTGACTATGATCGAAAGTGGGAATTTTGATCGGCGACGCGGGTAACAAGAAATTCGGGGCGTGCGAGCGTTTTGATTGACTTTTTGAAGGCCGATCTAGCGGGAGCGCCTTTTGTAACGTTATTTGGACGTACACCCGCTTCGGTAGCCTTTTTCAAATGGCACCGTACAAAACACCAATAGATCAAATTCCATGGCCGAGTCCTACACACAGTCAAATGTATCAATGGACGATATAACTTACAGTTGTGTTTACACAGCACTGTTCGTTTTTTAATCTTATAATATGCTATACGTTTTTAATCATATAATTATGCGCTCCTTATTCGTCGTGTTTAGCTAAACTTTTATCATAATTTATTTGATTGGCGCGCAAGTAGTCTCAGTGCCGATACCGAGTGCTTATATTTGTTTGTTCGGATACCCTTTGAACAAAAGATTGTATAGGATTTGTTGTAATGTAAAAAATGTTATATCTTACCTTGTTTGTCTTACTCATAACTTTTAAATGTTGTAGATGGTGAATGGCAGTGTTCAGTAAAATCTATGCTGATTTTTGTAACACTGCAATAGATTAAACTGCGATGTATATCTTTGTATAATAAAAAAAAAAAAGTTCTACCAGTTTATTTATTATAGAGATAGTACACAGCACTGGAAACATTCTAATTAACATTTTTTTACTTATAAATTTGTAGGCTAACTACGACTATCCAACGGTTTACAATTTGGGCTCGAAATATGGATACTTGTTTCATTCATATACCATACCACGTACTAAAGATGTTATTGATTTCAGTAAGTGCAAATAGTAGTAACATGTTTTAGGAGTAAAATAATTAACAAAGTATTATAATGGGGGCTAAAACCATTCCGCGACAATAAGTATATATAATTCTTCTTGTTCTTCTTGATGACGTGTGGTGATGGCCTAAGAATACAAGTATCACAACTCCCTCCCTCCCAGGTCATTCGGGAGTCGTTGGCAATGAAAAAGCCGATGAACTTGCAAGGAAGGGGGCTCAGGGACTACAGATGGGTCCAGAGCCTTTCTGTGGCATCTCAAAGAACCAGGCCATGCAAACTCTTAAGAATAACCTTCTTGGCGAAGCTAAAAAATACTGGCTTAAACAACCGGGATTACTGCACGCCAAGTCTCTTATAGAAGGATACTCGCTAAAACGAACTGCAGAACTTTTAGAGCTCAGCAGGACGAACATCTGTGCGATTGTCAGAACCTTAACCGGACACTGCAAATTAAACAGGCACCAATTTCACATGAAATTGAGTGATACTGATATTTGCCGCTATTGTAAACAGGAGAGGGAGACACGCACCTTCTGTGTGACTGCGGGCCATTTATGCATAAACGCAGTATTCACCTGGGTCGCCACATCATCGACCCAGAGGAACTAAAATCTCTAAAAGCTAGGAAGATTCTTGACTTTCTGGAAGCAACCGGGCTAAAAGAGGTACTATAAATAGGTGGCGAGTTACAATAGATCTCTTAGGTCGCAGTGACTACAGCCCTCAACAGGGTTGCAAAGCCCCTAAATCCTCAAATAATAATAAATCACAACTCCCTTATATGCCTGGGATGTCATAAGAGTCGACTAAGAGGCTCGACGCATTGAACACCCGTGCGATAACTTCCTATGAACGCCACAATAGGCGTGAACTAGGAGAGGCTTATGTCCAGCAGTGGACGTCCACAGGCTGATGATGACGATGATGAATTCTTCTTGTGAGTTAAAAGATGTCCTGAATGGCTCGTTGCGGGAAAAAATTTACTATTCGAAAGCACTTGTTTAAATGTCTATTTTTACAAAAATATTTTACTTTGATATTGAAAGATTACTATGCTATACTGTGTTAAGAAATTATAAGAACTTATTCTTCTTTTTTTTTTAATAAACTATAACTTAAAACAGAATAAAGTTGAATTTGAAAACTGTCTCAGAAACCACTTACCTACTAAAGATGCAAAAAAGCTACACCTACGTAATAAATATTAACCAAGAAAATAGACTAGAAAAAAGCAACTTGTCTCATGTCAGAACCCGCCAGGGCGACATGAGACAAGTTGTTTTTTTCTAGTATATTTTCTTGTTTAATATTTATCACATAAAAATAGCATTGTAAAATGCAAAATTAAGCTACACTTACCTTCAGCTCTTCTCATGTTAGGCTAGCTAGACGTAGCAGGTAACTTAGGCTCTAGATAGACGGACAGCAATCCGACGGCCAAATTGCAGTAAGGATCTGATGCAGTTTGAATGCAACTTGTTTCATGTCAGAACCCGCCAGGACGACATGAGACAAGTTATTTTTTTCTAGTATATTTTCTTGTTTAATATTTATCACATAAAAATAGCATTCTAAAATGCAAAATTAAGAAGTAATAGCTACACTTACCTTCAGCTCTTCTCATGTTAGGCTAGCTAGACGTAGCAGGTAACTTAGGCTCTAAATAGGCGGACTGCAATCCGACGGCCAAATTGCAGTAAGGATCCGATGCAGTTTGAATGCAGTTGGCTCGACTGCAATGAAACGGCTAGCCAACTGTCCATCATCGTGCAGTTTGTGTGCTGCTGCATGCTGTTACACTGCCTGCACCTCTGTAACCGCCTCTGTGGTCTAGTGGTACAACCATCGGTATAAGACCCAGGGGTCCCGGGTTCGATTCCCAGCGGGAGTACATATTGTATTCGGTTTGGTTGGTGGTAGGACTTGTTGTAAGCCCGCCTGGCTAGCTACCACCATCTTATCTAAGCCTGACGCCATAACAACAATGTTTTCAGCATAGTTGTGTTCCGGCAGTTCGTGATAAGATAGCTAGTTCCTCAGTGATTGAGGATTCCGGGAGAGGCTCGCTTCCATCTTCAGCCTTATCAATACTTAACATCAGGTATGATGAAGGCTAAGAGTATCCCCGTCATTCATAAAAAGAAAAGAAAAAACCTGCACGTCCGTCACACAGTCCGTCTGTCTAGAGCCTTACATGCCGCGACCAGCTTCCGAACGATGCCAACTAATACTCACTAAAAAGATTGGAATCTTATACCTGGCAATTTTATCACTTTTTTTCACCTTCTTGTCACATTGCCTTTTTGGCGTCAATTTATTTGTGTTGATTGTCGGTAATTTCGTTTACCAGTAGTTTTATCTCAGGAGCGCGGGTGAGCCATACTTGTGTGTGTAAATTGTACATGCACATTGTCTTTAAATTCACACAAGCGCACGTGTCCAAACGCATTACTACAAGTATGGCTCACTCGCGCTCGTGAGATATAACATCTGTAGTAATGTCAAATTCAAACGACAAGACCACGACACGAAAGCCGCACGCTTAAAGCCTTTTTTCAAAGGCCAAGAACTGGGAACATTCTGCCTTAAATTTCAATTTTTCCTTTTTACTTTTATCTAAGTATAGCGGATCCTCGCGGTTTTACCCGCGTGGTGCCCGTTCCCGTAGGAATATCGGGATAAAATATAGTATATGTCACTCGGGAGAAATGTAGCTTTCTAATGGTCTAAGAATTTTTGAAATCGGTCCAGTAGTTCCTGAGATAAGCGCGTTCAAACAAACTAACTCTTCAGCTTTATAATATTAGTATAGATAATAGAATTTACCGGAGATACCTACCTAAAATCTAAATTGTTGTTATTTGTATAATGTGTCAATAATCAGTATGTATAAAGTATCCGTTGCGCCGCTCTGTGGTCGAATCTCAGTCGCCTTTCAGCAGATTGTGCAAACTATGCAACCAAATCAGCCATGTCATAGATATTTAACGATGTTTCACTGAGTACTTACAAACCAGAGGAGTTTACGGGTTTTGCTTAAGGATTAAATCGTCTGAAAAATTTAATAATCTATTTCAACATATTTTTTTTGTGTTACGCCTATCTGTTATTTGTTGATTCTCACTCTTTTTTTTAATGTGGTGTTTACCTTTAATTGGCTTAATATTTAGCATATACATTAGTATTATTAACCTCAGGATGTATTAGTATATAAATCGTTGGTGAACCAATAAATCAAAATAAAATAAAATATTGAAATAAATCGGCACCTTTACAGCTGCCGTGGTCACGGCAGCTGTAAAGGTGCCGAAACGTCGGGAAAATCAAAAAACCCCTAAAAACCTAAAAATACGGACAATTACAACTTAGTTCGTGGAAATATAGCGCGTTTGATATCCGTAAAAGTTGTTTTATTTCAATGAACAGTGCGCGCCAAAACATAAGATGTACGTATAAAATAAAATATGTTTTCGCACAATCGTAAATCGTAGGCTGCGCAAAACTGTTCAGCTTTGATTAATGAAAGCCGGGTTCAAATGTATGTATTTATTTTCCTTCTCGTAATTAGCACGAAGCCAACAGCCGCAAATTTCGTTGGGACACCGCAAAGCGCAGACGAGACGGTGTTAAATCTGTCGTGTTTCGTTGCAATCATGAATTTTATCGACGACTTAATGTGGCTCCAACGAATTGTATTATATATAAGTGGTTACAAAAACGAGTCTGAAATACTGAAATATGATCGAAATTCGAAACCAAAATGATGTAACTCTACTGGTAATCCTAAAGTATACTTAGTTAGACGTAATTTCATTAGCAGTATAAATATTTTCTTTAAAATATTCTTCCTGCCTAATTATAATAATCTTTAAATATTCTTTTATAAAATTTTATAATAGTTAAAATGTCTACTGTTTAAAATTTAAATAATTACCTTTTTACTTTTTTTACTCTGATTGGAGTCAATTGAATTTCCGTTTTATGTTAAGTATAATATGAATGTTTTCAAAATTTTAAGGTATTAAAAAAAATCTAAAAGTAAACTAGAATTGAGGCTGCGAATTGAGGACATTGTTTAATTCGTAGCTTTTTTTTTTGCTTCTAAAATACTAGAAAAAATAGACTCGTCTAGCAACTAAGCAACTACTAAGCAACTTGTAAAACAATTTTACTTTATTACTCATTGTTGAATTAAATTTTTGAACATTTTTTTTATTTTTTATTGTCGATTACTAATCTATAAAGTTTCATTAGTTTTATCTTTAAAATTTTCACCCTTCCCTAACTAACAAAAGCGCCAATAATCCTCTATTCTGCCCCCTTCTTACAGAGATTCTATTATAGATATACGTATAAGCTTATTAGTTTTAATGTATATGTCAATCATCAATATATTTAATTATGATTTCTATAACAATATCTGATAACTGTTATTCACTTATCGCTCGTTGATCAATAGTTATCTTTTGTGCAGTACAGAGTACAACCTTTGATAAAAACTTCCATTGCTATAAAACTTCTTAGTTCTAAATTCAAATATGATGACAGCGAAAACAGCTTTATTAAATGAAGGAAAATACATGTCCTTAATTTAATTTATTTTTATATTTTGTTACAACTAATAATATAATATTGTCTTCCTGCCAATTTTATTTACGCAACTGGTAGCCGGTTATTTATGGTCATGGTCCTTCGAGCCGGATGCAAATGTTTTAAATTTAAATAATTTTACAAAAATAAAACTAAAGTTGTATACAACTGAAATGTTTCCATATTAAGTTATTTTCGACCCAATTTGCACTCCAGACGAAGTTAAATAGCTCAAAAATCGCCTCCAACTAAGCGTGAGTCAGAGTCCAGTACAATCCAATTTTATTTAGGCAAAGGTCGAAGGGACCCGCGGAAGGGTCAATTTATTTGCGAATTGATAAACCCGTTCGTTGACAATGGCCAGGGTTGATTATTGGCGGGCGGCCATTTTACCTTGGCCCCTCGAGTTTTTTCTAGGGTTTGGACGTTAGGGGTAGAACAAGCCGTAGTATGTGTGCGTGCAAAGTCGGTTAAATTCCTGTTATTACCACAGAATTCTATTTTTTTTACTAGTTTTTATATTATTGCGCTTTCAGGGCCCGTTCTATGTAACTTTAACTTTTAATTTGAAAGTCTAATTATTTAGTTATCTCTTTAAAAAACTTGAAACAATAGCAAAATGTATGTTGCTTGTGCAAAAAAATGTGTGTTCTACGATATTTATTTTATTTAAAAAAATTCTTTGTGATTTTATTTAGTTAATTATCTTAAAAAAACCGTTTTGGGGGCCCCTACATTTTAAAAATGTTATGGGTTCAAAAACATGATCAAAAACTCTTTTGAAGAACCTCCAAAAAGTATTCAAATGAAACCTTTTTCTTTTTAAACTTTTTGAGTGATGCAGTTACGAAGTGGTCGCGTGCCCAAAGTGGCCTCTTTTGTAATTCTTAGGGGTCACGTTGCATTGGCCATTGATATTTGGACATAAAAGGAGGGAACGGTCCCTAGGGCAGGCCCTTTTGGAGCAGCTAATGAAATCCGTGACCTTACGTCCGTTTAGGAAAGTCTTGTTTTGTAGTTGCGAAATAAAGATGTAGATCGGACGAAAGTTAGATTACATTTAAAAGGAGTGAATTGTTTCGTTTCCTTTTATGCGGAAATTATGCGTAAATGCCTTGAATGGAGTTAGTGTTTATTTTTTGCTGTTTTTTTTATTTGTATATTTCGTTAAGATGCTTACACTTATCTCTGAAAAATTACGCAGCTTATAAAGTTTGAGTAAGCAGTTTGAAATTATAAAATACTGCAACCATTAGATACCTTTATGAGGTTAGAATCTAACCTATACCTTTCGCTGGCAAAAAGCGAGACCCAATAGATTTTTTATTGCTATAAATATGTCTGCTTGCCAGTGCAGGGGTAATCTCATCAAATACTTCTCTTGTCTAAACTAAATTCGACTCTAAGACGCATAAAATAGAGTTTAGAATAGAGCGAAAAATAGAAATAGAGTTTCATGAAGAACTTGTGTTATGGATACTATATAACGGATAAACATACTTTATATACTTTTTTGTAAATACATACTTCATATACATATTAAACACCCAGACCAAGACAAATAGATATGTTCACAAATATGTGTCTTTTCCGGGGATCGAACCATAATTTTTTGGAATATAATAAATTAAAACTTAAAAGTATTAAATGTAGTTATTGTTCTACTGAGCAACATGGTATTATTGAAGGCTGGGTTAGGTTAGCTTGGAATATAACACTTTTTTGTATAGATGTTAAGTACCTTTCAATTGCATACCAATGGTCATGGTTTAAACATGATCGCCACATTATTGTGAACACGTCCCTTGAACCATTATCAGTGATTTTCAGCGTGCAAGGTGCCACTTTGCATCTCAATTAGTCGCATTATGTGTTAACGGCGATTCGCTATGCACACTGAATGTATAATATCTTCTACTGGATTAAATCATCAGAACCATCCGGATTGTTACCCTATTATCAATCGTTTATTTGCAACGAGTCACACCAAATCCTGTCACACCGCTACTCGTTGGGGAAAAAATACTTTGAGTCACAGTGTCGTTGGGAGAAGAATTTATAAAAATAATGCCCAACGAGTCACACCTGCAGGTACCGAAAGATATTAGACGTAAAAAAGGTGGAAGACATCTTCTCATCCTTATAATAAATTTAAAATAGAAAAATATTGAAAAAAAATAAACTCGGCCACAAGTGAATTCTCAGGTGGGACTCGAACCCACGTCCTTTGAAAATCCGGTCCAATGCTCTAACCACTGAGCTACCGAGACATGCGAACCACTGCGAAAAATATTTTATTAAAAATATAAAAGTATTCTCCAATACTTTTATATTTTTAATACGTTGTAGGCCAGCGTTGTCACATCAATGCTAGGAATATCCTTGCATTCGAAAGAAACATCTTTTCAGGGCTCTTAGCCAAGGTAAGAATTTAAAAACGATAACGAAGTTCGAAAAAAATTAAATGTATGGGATTGGCGGATTGGCATAGGCCGCGCTAAACCACGTGGTCTTACCGCAAGTTATTAAGGCGAATATAGACAATAAGGAATCGATATATCGTTTCGCTACTTAACGATGTTACTTTGTCTACGGGCCCTGGTGTTTAACGATCGATTAAGATGCTACAGCCAATAATTTATGATTTTTGAATTTTTGCATTTTTCAATGCTATTTTTATATTTATGATAAATTTTAAATAGAAAAATATTGGAAAAAATTAACTCGGCCACAAGTGAGCTTCTCATCCTGTTCACGATTTCTGAAAGTCCTTTTTCACAGGTTGGGAAGTTTATTTCCCTAACGCCTAATATCCTACCTTTGGGTGTGAATCGATGGGAATTATTTTTATAAACAATTTTCCCAACGAGTAGCACTGTGACACAATAGGTTTTTTTTTCCAACGAGTAGCAGAGTGACAGGATTTGGTGTGACTCGTTGGGAACAAACGTTACCTATAGGCTGTGCAGCAGTCTGATTACATGCTAGATCGCGTAATCATCATTGTCGGTATGGATACTTACCTGCCTTTTGCTCAGAGGTCGAAGGTTTGTTTCCCGAAAGGAAAAGGTTAGTCGCTTCTGTCATATAACCGTAGGTTTAACCGCCTCTGTGGTCTAGTGGTACAACCACCGGTATAAAACCCAGGGGTCCCGCGTTTGATTCCCAGCGGGGATACATATTGTATTCGGTTTGGTTGGTGGTAGGACTTGTTGTTAGTCTGCCTGGCTAGCTACTACCATCTTATCAAAGTCTGACGCCATAACAACAATGTTTTCAGCATTATAGATAAGATAGCCAGTTCCTCAGTGATTGGGGATTCCGGGAGAGGCTCGCTTCCATCTTCAGCCTTATCAATACTTAACATCAGGTATGATGAAGGCTAGAGTCTCCCCGTAGGTAATATTTTTTTTTTTTAATAAATAATGTTGTACCTACCTATATACTAACACTAGCTCTTAAGATAAAAAAAAAATTACAAACACTTTATGGACCCATAGTCTGATATAAAAGTTTAATAATAATAATATCATAGTCATTCTAAGGGCAGAGTTATTAAAAACTTAAATCTGACGCAAGTAATATAAAATGCTCTTGACCTGTTTTGTGATAACTTGTCAGCCATTATTAGAGTTTTGAGTAGTTCTGTATAGTGTTTATTTTAATTAAAATGAATATGGATTAATTAGCTGTATGCCGAAAGTAAGCGTAAAACAGTTATTTAACTTATTGCTATCTGTGGAGGCTTGTAAATGGCTCTTAGTAGTATAATTTATGTATCTACTTTGTAATTTTAACTGTAAGCCCCCCCAAATATTGTAAATAAAATAAAAAAATAAAATTGGTTGGTAAGTACAAGTATAATACCTAAAAACTTTTTTGACCTTATTTTAGATGTTTTTTTATGAACAACGGCGAGAACTTAGCCGTCATCATACATGACGTTACGTAATGATAGAGCTGAAGGTGGAGGTGCGCCTCTCCCGAAATCCTTAACCGCAGAGGAACTGGCTATTTTATCTCTATCTGATGAAACACAACAACGCTGAAAACATTGTTATTATGGCGACAGACTTAAATAAGATGGTGATGGTGGTGGTTTCTTACCGAAAAGCATGGCTACAGCCTTCATGGCTTTCTCTTTGGCTAATATGTTCTGAATTCCAAATTCTAGTGTCATTTGTGTCTTTTATAATCCAAATACATGGTCATTCGAAGTTGCACGTAGTTTTTCTTGTACTGCTCGAGCTCGTCTACAAACATTGATAAAAAATAACCCCAAAATCAACGAAATCCCTCATTATACTTTCCTATTATTTCAAAACATTCCAAATGATTTCAGCGGAAAATCCATCTGTTGTTATCCTTTTCGCTGGGCTGTCACAAATCAGCTTATACGGCCGCCCGTCTAATTGCGCGGGCGGCGCGACCAATCGGGCCGCGTGACACGTGTCATTTCGCACCCCTTTCGCGCGCATTCCTTTGATTTGTCTGTTGCAGACGGGCGGTTGTGACGCGGCGGTTGGAACGCGGCGGTTTGGTGCATATTTTTGCATATTTCAGTTTGTTTTTGG
Source organism: Chrysoteuchia culmella (assembly GCA_910589605.1). Lineage (NCBI taxonomy): Eukaryota > Metazoa > Arthropoda > Insecta > Lepidoptera > Crambidae > Chrysoteuchia > Chrysoteuchia culmella. The sequence goes on along the minus strand of OU342647.1, from coordinate 1,194,669 downwards.
TAGGTGAAGGTGAATGTTGAAACAACGATCTATAAATCTATGGGAGAATAAGCCACATGGGTATTACTAACGGGTTGGAAGGACTTAACTAAACTAATCAATATGGGAATAAAAAACTTTTACGGAAATTTAGTGGTATATTTTATGGGTTTCCTAAAGTTTCGAGGGTACACTTATAAGAAGCCAGTCAACCTGTGACCATGCCAGCTGAAAAGGTGTCGAAACGTCGAAAAAATATATCGGGTATTAAACAGTGCACTTAAATCCATAAAGTTGTTTTATTTCAATGATGAGCGCGCGAAGAACTTAAGATATGCTTAATCAATCCGGGGTTGAGTTCTTATGTTCAGTCAACAGCACGTCAGGCTTTACACAGGATTTCGAATGTCATAAGGGCGCTCTCAAGATTAACTCGAAATTTCGATGTAAAACTCGGCGTTCTGTTGACTATACATCAAATCTTATTTATACAATACAATACAATAACTCTTTATTATAACACCATACACTTATTACATTTACAATAAAGGTTTTAATGAATTGAAGCGTTATAAGGGCGGTCTTATAGCTTAAAGCGATCTCTTCCAGACAACCTACAGTATGGAGAGAGATATACAGAAAAAAAAGTATGTAAGATTACCATTGCATAAAGTAATTACCCCAAAATCGAGAAGACGTGAAGATAAGTATGAATTCTTTACTATTGTTTATACGAAAAAGATCATCCTAGTGCTGACTGTACTGTGCTAACTGTAAATGCCTTAGATAATTTAGTATCAGTGTTAAGTAGGTTTAAATGAAACAGTATTTTTTGTTGATAAGTATCAGAATTCTGTAACATATCGCTATTTGCGCATTTGTTGGTATAGTGGTGCTGGCTGACATTAGTTCAACCATATTTTGACCAACCATAGCAAAAGTTATTGCAGAATTTTCGCAACTTCTCATCGATTAAAACCGCCCGTCTGCACAGCCGAATAAACCCCGTGGGAGAGCGGAGCGACACATTGCATGTGACGGATTAACATTATCATTTGACACTGCATTTATTTAAATAACAAGCAGCCATTGTTTACCCGACGTGTGTGTGTAACGTGTAACGATCGTTGCGGCCAGAATCATGGCGACAATTTGATGTTGGAAGCGTTTGTTTGATGTTTCACCAACTGGGACACTATGGGATGATTACTAATATTTCCTTTTTTTGTTGTGAAATAAAAAAAAAACTTTATTCAAAAACATAGGCTGAAAATCACCTATAGTCGGATTTTTTATTCAATAGAGTAATTTGACAGGTTGTCAATGTCAGTTTGTTACAATAATGCTCAATTAAAATATAGCTATAATGATCATATTGAATTTGAGTGCGTGAATGGAATCAATACTTACTGAACTGAAACTTGATCCGCGCAAATCATTACGAAAAACAGTTTAAAGCAGGATTCTTTTTACAATTGACATTGTCAAAAAAAAAACTGTAAGTTAAAAACTCCTTTGACCAGGAAGTTATGCCTTGAACAGCCTTGTTTTTTTTCGAAACTATTTTTGATAGTAGGTTTTGTTGACATTTTGGTGTCCCAAATTTAAATGTTATCATAATTACCCAAGGGAAGTTCCATACAACATTAGCTCCCTCCGGGCATTAATAGCTTACTTTCCTATTGAAATTACTTGATATTTAATACGTGCTTCAGATGCAGGCGGTGTATAACAATAGATTATGCACTAAGGGGATAAAGCAGTGTCGTATTTTACAAAATATAAAATTTTGACACTTCCGGCATGTATATATTAGTAATGGCCCTCTTTGTTAAAACCTATCCACATCTGTTTCCAAAAAAATCTGCTTTTGTTGTACGTAACAGGCGTCATGGTGATAGGCTATGTATACATGCTGCTAAGACGACACTTTTACAAAACAGTGTCATATGTATGGCTCCAAAGATTTATAATAAAATACCAGAAAAGTACAAAAGCCTTAATAAAAATTTGTTTAGAGCCAACTTAAAAAGCTTTCTGGTTGTAAAATGTTATTACACTATACAAGTCTAATACATTATGTTAAGCTTGACATGCATTGACATACATTACTCTTGACATAAATTATTTTAATTCCGATTTTAATATTCATGACATGTTTTAAATTTGTGATATGAAATTGGATTTGAACTTGAATGAATCATAATTTTAATGTAATAATTGCTGTCCCTAATGAATTTCTTTTTTTGCATGCTGACCGGCAAAACATGATAGATCTAATTCTTTACATTGTATTCATCATCACTTTGTTACTCGTGTTTTTTGCAAATAAATATATCTTTATCTTTATCTATGTCACAGGCAGCATATTGAATCCTGAGCGAAATGAAGGATTCTGAATGAAGCGAAGGATTCAAGACAGCCCAAGGCTAAGACACTTTTATTCACGAGGACCATACTCTTCTTTATACACCTACTGTGCCTACTTTGACGAAAAAGAAATTATAAATTATAAAACTAATTACTTAATAAAAACAATTTAAAAATTCGCGTAAAAATCGAATCACCGATTTTTTCTTTAGATATTAAGTTCCGTAGACAATGCAGTGATAATTTTCATTATATCTGTGACCAAGAGTCAAGACAACACATATTCACAATTTTATGATTTGCCGTATGCCAAGACAAAAGACATAAAAAAGCATGGAAATAAAAGAGATAGCTATTAAATTATATTTGAATTAGTGCACAATATAACATAATTCCAATTTAAAAAAAACTTGGTTCTAAGGACCCCGATACATACAGACATGTTTATATTTTTCAAATTTTAAAGTCTCTTTGATGTGTTTTATCTAATTTAAATGATATCATAATTACCCAAGAAAAGTTCCATACAACATTAGCACCCTCCGGGCATTAATAGCTTACTTTCCTATTGAGAATACTGGATATTTAATACTTGCTACAGATAAAGGATACATGTTTAAAATATATTAAGGCTTTAAAACTTATTTTATCCGACTAATACTTGTCATCAAACGAAACATTCAAATTAATTTCTAGTAAAGGCTCAAAACTAACTGGTTCAAAAGCAGGAAAATCATAACGCGAACAGCGTTTCTACTTTGGAAACCAGAAAAAGTCAGTTCGCGAACTAACTTTGTGATACTAAAGGGAGTGGAACATTAGCATTGTACGTTTCGACTTTCGGATATAGTTTTATGGTTTTATGGTGTGGTATTCGGAGTTTGCGAGAATCGTTAGTTGGAATATTTTACGCAAAATGTTACAGCTCATGACGGTTCGAGATTTAAACTCAAAACTAAAATTTGACGCCATGTTTTAACCATAATTCAGTCTAGGCTGTTACAAGCGCTTTTGAATGTCAAAGAAGGGACAACTTAGAAGAAGAAGAACCGGTCAAAAACTCGTCTTGGGCTAGGTTTTTTATTAATGTCAGCATTTACAATGCTATTTTAATATGATAAATCAACTTGTACTAGGGCGGTTACAACCCGATACTCGGGTTTGTCGATCGACGAAAAATTCACTTTTAATGACACTTTTTAATTGCAGTTTGTGATCATCACGTTTAACATTTTGTACATTTTATAGTTTTCGGAACAAATAGACTCGAGTACCTTTAATTTGATACCTTACTCGGCCGCGTACTACGCGCCAAAGTCCCTATCGAGTCGTCACAAATTTTGCGAACCTGAATTAAGTATATAGATATTTCCTTCGTTGGGTTGTTTTTCCAACCTGTCTTATTTATTGGTCATTTAAAAAAAACAAAAATATTTATTTACTTACGTTCAAATATCATTTTACATAGCTAGTGGCCAGAGTCTCCTTTTAATTTATGATTTTATAATTTTTGCATTTTTCAATGCTATTTTTATACTTATGGTAAATTTTAAATAGAAAAATATTGGAAAAAATGAACTCGGCCACAAGTGAATTCTCAGACGGGAATCTCTGATCTTTCTGATTCTCTGATTCCTCTCTGAAGGGAAGTATCGGTAGCTCAGCGGTTAGAGCATTGGACCGGATTTCCAAAGGTCGCGGGTTCGATTCCCGTCTGAGAATTCACTTGTGGCCGAGTTCATTTTTTCCAATATTTTTCTATTTAAAATTTACCATAAGTCCTTTTAAGCATAGACATACTTATATCAGAAGGTTCTGCTATTTATTTAGCATAACTGCGATATTTGAAAACAAACGCTGTGAATATTAACAAAATTACTATGCAAGAATTACTTACAATTTCTAAATAAAAATATAAAAGGAATAGACTTATCTTCAGTGTGTTTGTGTATGTGTGTGGGTGTGAGTGTGTGTGAGTTGACTGTAATTATTTCAATAATAATTCAGTTAATAATTCAGTCCTTCATAATTCAGAAGAAGTTTTTGGTCGTTACTGCTTTTGCCGTCTTTGAATCTCATCATTCTTCTTAACAACCATGGGGGAAGCATATGGCCAGCTGAGAGAAAACTCATATTTAAATGGCTGAAAATCAATATAGGCTGTCTTTGTCAAGGATAAAAGACTTAATAGTAGTAAAATAAACGATAAAAATGTATCTGTGTGTGTGAACTACGGTATTTAATGTTTAAGTACTGCAAAACGTTTTTTAAGGTAGTACTTAACCCTAAAATCGCAACACAAAATACACATACCTACTTTACGTATTTTATAGACTTCAAATAAAATTAGTTTGGAACAGCTTTTTTTACGATAAAAAAATAACTGCTACCTCCATTCGTCCATCATCAGCCTGTGGACGTCCACTGCTGGACATAGACCTCTTCTTGCTCACACCTATTGTGGCGTTCATAGGAGGCCAGACGGGTTGGTAGAGGGTTTGTTTCAAGTTTTCCTTCTCTCGCACAGGTTTTCAATGCGTCGAGCCTCTTAGTGGTGACACTTGTATTCTTAGGCCGTCACCTCACGGCGTGATAATAGTGCATAATATCGAGTAAATTAAATAATATAGAAATAGCTGTGTTAAGAAATAGTAATAATAACCTCTCATACCTCCCTATACTACCTCACAATAAAGTAATCATCATCAACCATCCAAAGAAGATAAATTGCATTAATGCGATCAAGACGCGAGCATTTGTCTATGAAAATTATTCATAGCGAGGCATAGTCTAATTATTCGCTCGATGCAAGGCATTTTGAATCTTTTTAAGAGATGTTAAAAGCCTATTTTAAGTGGTAAGTTGGTTCTCGCCTTCGCGTGTAGTGCAAGATAGATGTTTAGTAGACATAATAGTTTAATTTGTGTTTGAATTTACAAATTGCAGCAAAGGATATTTTTGAAGTGAAAACTTCTTTAGCGGCGTTGTGCACATCAGAGATTTAATTTTTTGCCGCCTCTGTGGTCTAGTGGTACAACCACCGGTATCAGACCCAGGGGTCCCGGGTTCGATTCCCAGCGGGCGTACATATTGTATTCGGTTTGGTTGGTGATAGGATTTGTTGTAAGTCCGCCTGGCTAGCTACCACCATCTTATCTAAGTCTGACGCTATAACAACAATGTTTTTAGCATTGTTGTGTTCCGGCAGTTAAAGATAAGATAGCCAGTTCCTCAGTTATTGGGGATTCCGGGAGAGGCTTGCTTCCATCTTCAGCCTTATCGTTACTTAACATCAGGTATGATGAAGGCTAAGATCTCCCCGTACTACATAAAAAAAAACACGCAATAGCAAAATGACATAGAAATTCAAACCGTTAAATGTTTATTTATAAGGGAAAATGCAGTCAAAATTCATACGATAACTTTGGAAACAAAGCTTGGGGACAAAATGTACAACGGCAACGTTATGGAAATTTAATTATTTTATTGTCTAGACAATAAAACAGGTCTGGGGTACATTGTAAAGCACTGCCTAATTTATAGGAGCTCGCATCAACCGGAACCCTTTGCTAACCGACAATCAACCTTAAAATGATAGCTGTTAATTCTAAATCTACTTTTTCCCTTAATATTCTGGCTACTGTACTACCGTTTGCGAAGAATTTAACCCTCTGCTGACCGACAATCAACCCTAAATCAGTAGCCGTTAGTTAGTTAGCCGTGGTCCCCTATTATTGTGACAACTGTACCCCCATTTGCGAAGAATTATAGCAGTTATACTGTTTTGAAGTGAAGAATTTCCCGCACAGGTACTAACTTGTATCTTGTACCCTGATAAAAGTACATACGGAAGGGAATAAATAAGGGACTTAATTGCAGGCGATTAAGGTAATTTGTTTCATGTGTTGTGATTGTTAACAGTGCATTTACATTAAGCCTACGATTTAATTTGTGAAAGGGTAAGGAACCTTTTTTTTTTTTTATGAGCGACTGGTAAACTCTTAGCCTTCATCATACCTGATGTGAAGTATTTATAAGGCTGAAGATGGAAGCGAGCCTCTCCCAGAATCCTCAATCACTGAGAAACTGGCTATCTAATCTTTAACTGCCGGAACACATCCATCATCAGCCTGTGGACGTCCACTGCTGGACATAGGCCTCTCCTAGCTCACGCCTATTGTGGCGTTCATAGGAGGCTATTAGCCTACTGCTACCACGCTGGCCAGACGGGTTGGAAGAGGGTTTGTTTCAAGTTTTCCTTCTCTGGCACAGGTGTTCAATGCGTCGAGCCTCTTAGTCGACTCCTACGACATCCCAGGCGTGTAAGGGAGTGGTGACACTTGTATTCTTAGGCCGTCACCACACGGAACACAACAATGCTGAAAGCTGAAAATATTGTTTTTATGGCGTCAGACTTAGATAAGATAGTGGTAGCTAGCCAAGCGGACTTATAACAAGTCCTACCACCAACGAAATCGAATACAATATGTACCCCCGCTGGGAATCAAACCCGGGACCCCTGGGTCTGGGACCGGTGGTTGTACCACTAGACCACAGAGGCGGTTAGCGATTGAAAACTTTATAAGGTAATTATTTAGCTCAGCGTATTTAAATAATATTTAAAGTGTTTTTTAAGAAAATTTCAATTAGGTACAATCGGGTAACTTCCCGGTTGACCAGCCCTGACTGTACTTGTAATATTTTGATTTCTAAAATTGCTAAATTATAAATACTTTTAACTATTTTTAAATATACGTTAGCACCAATGTCGCTATGTCTCAATCTTAAAATCTAAATCTTAATCTAAATATTAGTGGCAAATGACAGCCTTAAGCCTGTCATTTGCCACTTCTATTCTTCAAATAACATTTTTCCTTAATCTGGCAACAAACAAAAACAATTAAATTATAAAAAAATACTGTATTCAAATAAAATACTTAATTGGGATTCAAAATAAGCATGTAAGGTATTAAAAATAAGAATTTAAGGTAGACACTTTTCAATCCTCCACCTCCTCCTTACAACAATAGTTAAACACACTACTTACTTAAAGGTAGTATTAGAGTGTAAATAATATCTAAGTTACTGATTCTTCTTCTTCTTATCGTATGAGGATTAGTGGCCACTTCTGGTGTCAGAGTTTATCAAGCCGCCTAAAAGGCCTCTGACTTTACTTAAGGTGGTACGACTTCCATACAAACAAACATTGCACATTAATTGGTTCATCATACCTTAATAATTCATAAACACATTCATAATTGTACATCCCAGGCATGTAAGGGAGTGGTGACACTTGTATTCTTAGGCCGTCACCACACGGAACACAACAATGCTGAAAGCTGAAAATATTGTTTTTATGGCGTCAGACTTAGATAAGATAGTGGTAGCTAGCCAAGCGGACTTATAACAAGTCCTACCACCAACGAAATCGAATACAATATGTACCCCCGCTGGGAATCAAACCCGGGACCCCTGGGTCTGGGACCGGTGGTTGTACCACTAGACCACAGAGGCGGTTAGCGATTGAAAACTTTATAAGGTAATTATTTAGCTCAGCGTATTTAAATAATATTTAAAGTGTTTTTTAAGAAAATTTAAATTAGGTACAATCGGGTAACTTCCCGGTTGACCAGCCCTGACTGTACTTGTAATATTTTGATTTCTAAAATTGCTAAATTATAAATACTTTTAACTATTTTTAAATATACGTTAGCACCAATGTCGCTATGTCTCAATCTTAAAATCTAAATCTTAATCTAAATATTAGTGGCAAATGACAGCCTTAAGCCTGTCATTTGCCACTTCTATTCTTCAAATAACATTTTTCCTTAATCTGGCAACAAACAAAAACAATTAAATTATAAAAAAATACTGTATTCAAATAAAATACTTAATTGGGATTCAAAATAAGCATGTAAGGTATTAAAAATAAGAATTTAAGGTAGACACTTTTCAATCCTCCTCCTCCTCCTTACAACGATAGTTAAACACACTACTTACTTAAAGGTAGTATTAGAGTGTAAATAATATCTAAGTTATTGATTCTTCTTCTTCTTATCGTATGAGGATTAGTGGCCACTTCTGGTGTCAGAGTTTATCAAGCCGCCTAAAAGGCCTCTGACTTTACTTAAGGTGGTACGACTTCCATACAAACAAACATTGCACATTAATTGGTTCATCATACCTTAATAATTCATAAACACATTCATAATTGTACATTCATACATAAAACACGAATATACTAATATCTTATAATTTCAATAATTCTACGTATGTATGTGTGTGTGACCCATCGCATTTATATAGCTCATGTATGAAAGACATTTTTTAATTATTTCGCGCAAACAAATAACTGACACGAGTTAGTTGCGCATGTGTTTATGAATTATTAAGGTATGATGAACCAATAATTGTGTAATGTTTGTTTGTATAGAAGTCGTACCACCTTAACGACTGTTATTAGATGACAATAGCCGGGACCGACGGTTTAACGTACCCTCTGAATCACGGAAGCGCTCAGTTGTAATGCCACTTTACGGTCACCCATCCAACACCTGAACGGACCGAACGTTGCTTAACAAACGTGATTGATTACGTCAAGCGCGGCCACGAGCCCTTTAAGTAATGGCAAAATCCCAATGTCGAAATTCCCCTAAGCGGCCAAAACTTGAGCACTAAGCTGGTCAGTCTGCCGGCTCCCAGGAACCGTCCGAATAATTAAAACAATTAAAAATAAAGACATGACAAACTGTAATTAAATTAAATAAGTAGGTAACGTGGAATCTGGATATTTTTATTTGTACACACTTTTCAATCAGCCTCCTTACGACGACCGTTAATACGTTTTTAGGAACTTAAAGATAGTTAAGTGTGTAAATAACATCTAATTACAAAATCCCAATTCTGAAATTCCCCAAAGCAGCCAAAACTTCTTAGCTGTTGAAATCCGAGCAGCGTCGGGCGCTAAGCCGCTCCGTCTGCCGGCTCCCAGCAACCGCCCGAATAATTAAATGAATCCCGCGATGCGGAAAAAATTACGCGCCCCGCTTTCATATTCGTTAAACGTGCAAATTCGTGATTTGATCTTGAGGTATCCTGGTTCAGGAGTCAGCTATTATTGTGTTAAAAGAAGCTTTTTTCTTTATTGAGAGTCATTTGAGTGTTAAGCGGACAAGAAAGTTCAGTTGGAGTTATTTTTGGCTGGTTTTCGAGATGATTCGAGGCTGTTGATTGCGATTAGGTATAATTATATCACTGTGCACACAGTACGTGTTTGATAAATACACACATCAAAAAAGTTTCTGATCACTTGATGTTTTTCATACAAAATTCCGTTTCCGTGATCGCCACGCTTGGTAGGCGGGTTGGCGATCTCAATATGGCCAAGTATGTAGGAGACGCTGCTGCCCATCTGATGAAGTCCTTTAGTCGCCTTTTACGACACCCACGGGATGAGAGGGGGTAGTGCTATTCTAAGCCGACACCACACAGCTTATACACAGCTTAAAGTTTTATTAAATACCCGTAACTCAACAAAGAACTGTCAATAACCTTATTTCAGCAAAAGAACAGCTTTTCAATTAGGTAAATGGAAGACGTCTCCACGTCTACGATTCACGTTATGACGCTTGGCTAATTTCTTCGCTGAGACATTTTTACCCCTTTTAAACACAAACAAAGATTCGCGTATTTACAATTTCAAATACGAAAGTAGCGAGACAATATATTCAATTAATATAAATGTTAATTCGGAAAGTTCCCTCTGACGAAAGCTCCTGTGTTTGTTTAAGGAAATCCCTTCTGTCAATTAAAGATTTAAATTTTAGATGGCAGTAGCTACGCAAATGATTTGATAGCGGATCCTACTCTCGGAGGTAATTTTATTACAATAGACGTTTTAAGACTACCTTTACCAAAAAGTTGCGATTTTTAGGGGTTTTCAGAAAATTAATTAAACCTTCACTTTGGATTGTAATAGGCACAGAACATTCATTGTTCTGTGGTAATAGGTACCGTAGGTAGTAGCAACAGCATTAAGCTGACTTTTTAACGTATGACCACATAATTAATACTTAATAGTACAAGTGTATGACGTATGAAAATCTGTTATAAAGCGGTTATCGTGACTAATTTACTGCCAACTTTCATATTGGGCAAATAGTAAAAATTTACAATCTATACTAATATATTAATATAATATTATAAAGAGGAAAAATTTGTATTTTTGTATGTAACGAATAAACTCAAAAACTACTGGACCGATTTTGACGAAATTTGGTATAGAGAATCCTTAGACCCCAAGTAGTAACATAGACTATAAATTATCCCAAAATTCCAACGGGAACGGGAACCACGCGGATGAAACCGCGCCCGGCCTCAAGTACTTAAATAAAGTCCCAGCCAAGCCAAGAAAAATTAAATAGTTGGACCGCAAAGTAGAATGCCTTTGCTGGCACCGACTCCGAAAGGTTTATTTTTTGCTTTTTAGTTTTCTGAAGTCGGTTTTAATTTTTTTATAAAAGGTTTTTTTAGTAGATTGGAGAGGAATAGAAATTATCCTTGGACCCATCTGTGGATCAAATAGGAAAAAATTGTATCCATCGATCCACCGGTGGATCCTGGCGGTGGATCCAAGTGGACGGAGAGTTAGAAGTAGCATTGCTGATAGATAAATAACAGAAATGAATATAAATTAGAAAATACCACTACTGGTGAGACTAGAGAGAAGTGGTTTTTTTTGCTCAGATAGGAAACGAATCCGCAGCCTTAGGTTCCAGTCCCTTCTGAGCGACATGAGACCAGTGGTTTTTTAGTTCTAGTATAAAGTTCTAAATACAGAAATGAAGTTCCCGCAAGTATAGATGCTTGAAATTCGCGTCTAAACTTTACAGAGTAGCGACGTAGCGTAGAGTTGTAAACTATGACTACCTACGTGAAAACATGTACCTAATGCAATTATGGTTGTTCCTGTCTAAACGAACGAAGTTGCGGGCATCAGCTAATATATAATATATAAGTACAATCAGGGAATTTCTCAGTTGACCAGTAAAGTTTTTTGGGAAATGTTTTCTCGGAAAGCTCCCTAAAAATGATTAAAAAGTAGTAACAAAGTTGATACAACGTATAAACTACCTTATTAAAAAGACATTTTAATAATAAATAAATAAATGTTTCTTACACTCACACTAATTAACCTAGCCCCAAAGTAAGCACTGAAAGGCTTGTGTTATGGGATACTAGGGTAACGGATATAAATACATATAATTATACATTTATAAGTTTTTATGTGTAGAAATACATCTTAACGTCCATGACTCAGGTACGAATGCTCGTATTCATAATACAAACATTCGCCCCTACCGGGATTCGAACCCGGGACCTCAGAGTAGGCGACACCTTGAAACCGGTGTACGCACCACTCTACCACGGAGGAAGTCTATTGGTAACAACGTCCTAGCCACGACCTTGCCGCTATCAGCGGAAGCTTGGAGCGGAGCGGCAAGCAGCGAGCAAAAATCTACAAAAACGCTCGGAGTTGGAGTACGCCACGAGGCTGCGAGGCGCCACCGCCGGCATTGTAAGCGGGTTTTGCCAAACGAGTCAACGACTCAGACGGCCTGCCCATCATCTATTAGAAACCACCACGTTTTGTTCGCGTTTTGTTTTTACTGAAGTTGTCATATTTTGGAGGCGATGATTGAGCGAAGGCGTCACAAAACTTCTAATTTTAAGAGATACGTAGTACTAAATAGCATGGTAAGATTGAAACAATGCTGCGCTAAGAGATGGCGGTAGGCCCCACGTTAACCCAGATGTTACTGAATTATAATATTGCATTCGAACTAAATTATTTTTTGTATGCGGTTTAAAAAATGCGAAATAACTTGAGAAAAAAATATGAAAATATATTTTCATTTTTTTTTCCCTAGTAGAAACTCGGAAAATTTGCGTTGTTTATAAGCAACGCAAGTAAAATAGCCCTAAATACCCCTTTTTATCAATATTTTAAAATGATGTGTTGTACTTATGCGTTCTTTTAAAAGGACGGTAGTAACAAGTGAGTTAATCACCACCGCCGCGTGAGGGGAACCTAGGGTGCAACTAGCACGAGGAGTACACAACAAAACAAAAACAATGACTTGATTGTAAAGGCTGCAGATTCAAGTTTCAAAATTGATATTGTTCTTTCCAACATAAATAGTTATTTGTTAAGCAAGGAGATGAGATAAAAATTTTAAAATTTAAAAACCGACTTTAAATAGTAAAATATAAAAATCAAAATCAAAAAATATCAAATAATAAAACCCCATAATTACAACAGAAATCTTCAAAACAGAAGTCTTCAAAATATACTTTTTGGAGTGGGGTGCCAGATAGAACGAAAAAAACTGAACGTAGAACGTTGAACGTAGGCATTTTCCTCTAAGTCTAACATTTGAAGAGATCCCATCATCAAATCCTGTCTTGACGACAATGGGACCAATTAGAAAGTATACCCTATATATATTTTAATCGGTTCATAAATGACCTAGTACTGAGGTAACAAAAATAAAAAAAAAATGTTATTCTTTCCAACATAAAAATAATTTTGAATCTATAAACATAATCTATCAACTCTCCGAGATCTCAATACCGTCATCAATATTCGAAAATAACCGGAAAAGGAGATTTAATGCAAAGTGCACTCCCGATGCGCGATGGTCTATATGCAGATGCCGTAATCCTCATACGGACGCACGTTACAATATTAATTATTCATCGGTTCAGGCGAATAAACCAATTTCACGGTTCTTTGCGCGCGAATCATAGCCATCGAGGGTACAGGGTGTGCCAATATGGCTGATGGGAAGGCGGGATACCGACCTGGATAATGTTAACATTATAATATAGGACGTAAAATAAAATGCTGCTTTGTTTTGAGAGGAATAGCAATACTTGCAGATTCATAAGTAATCAATATATTGATATGAAAAAATAAAGGCGAACATAAGCATTGGCAGCACAGACCTATATCGAAATAAACGAAAAGAGCGCTTCAAACTGTATGAGAACCTAGCGTGTCGAATTTTTCGTACCTGCGATGACGTCACGAGCGAGATTTAGTGTTGTGGAAATGTTATTGACGAGTTCTTACAAGAAAGCACTGCACAAACCATTCAGACCCCGGGCCATACTCATGACATGCCAAAAAAACATTTCCCTAAAACTATGCTTTTCTATAACATTTTATAAGTTACCGTACATACCATATTTTTTCAATCTGTATTAGATTTATGAATATTTTAACCATGTTCAGATACTCAACTAAAAAAACTATAACATCAACAATATATTTGTTTTATGTGGTTAGAAATAGCAAAAAAACACATAAATAAAAAAGACAACCCCAAAAAAATCACGATTTTCAAAAATGTCAAATGTCACTTCAAACCAAAGACTAGATTAAAATTTTTATCACAGATTGTATGTGAGTATATTTATCAGGCTTCGTTCTGAAATCAAGATGTTCATACAAGACTAAACTCTAACTATTAGAAAATGATGGTTTTCGGCTGAAATTCGGAGAGGACACCGGTGTCTGGTCAGGGTTTAAGTAAATTTTCGTTTCTGAGTGACGCGTGTTTTCATGGCAATAGTCTCAAGCGGACTGACTTAGGTCGAAAAATTTTGACCGTGGATCAAACATTTGACACTTTACCGTCTATCTCGATATAGGTCTGTGATTTGCAGCTACTGTTCTTTAAGTCTCGGAATCCTTTTTCATATTATACTTTCTAGAAACAAAGGATCCGATTTTAACTTCTCCTTGATTATAGAAGTTGAGTTCGACATACAAACGTTCCGTTCCGTCCTTAGTTACTCCTATTCCATAAAAGGTTAGCTATTGATTTCTCCAATGTCAATTAGGCCCATACAAACAGTTTTTTACTTAAAACTCGTCAAATCCAATGGATACAAACATTGTTTTTTCATCGCAATCTGTAAGGTTAATCACACCCTGTGCGCTAAGCGCTCGCGATCAAACCGCGCGATCAAATTTGCAGCGTCAGCGCGCACGCACTCGCTCGAGACTGCGGACGCGATGCTACTAATTACTCCGCTGATTGATCGGGACTATCAGTTCACGTTTTATTTCAATTGTAATGAAGATTTTGTATTGGTCATATCTAAAAACTGTACATGTTATAGGAGTTCAAGTATTGTTATTCATAGTTGTACACACGTAATAATTACAAAAAATGTGCATGATAAGTCGACGCAAAATAATAACCAATAATTCCTATCTATAACGGCAGAGACCTATATCTTAATATGAATTAGTAGGTATATTTTGTATTATTTTATTTATAGGTACTTCATAGATCTACGCTACCCTGAGAACACTCCCAAAGGAACTAGTAGTGTCTCGCTCTCTCTCTCAAGGTACCAAGTTTTTTTCCACCTCAGAAATAGAACCGATAAACAAGCAGCGTAAAACATAATGTATTCTATTAAAGTAAAAGTCAGAAATCATCAAGCTTGATTAGGTTATGATTTTTTTACTTAATTAAAGATCCAGGTACCTAAACTGGCGCCTATTAACCTAACATGTTGTATTTCGTACATTATATATATGTAGTTTACATAGAAGTGTGCACAATAAAAACCCAAAGCAGAATCTCAACTTAAACTTTCTCATTTTCAATATTTAGATGGGTCGTATCCCAGACATCTTTGGGAACCACTGCTCGTAGATGCGTTACTGTTTACACATGTACTGGGATAGGTAGCTGAGCTGGCAGTAGCCAACCCCGATCGTTGAGATTAAGCGCACAATATCTCACCTGACGGTCGCATTATACAGTAAATAGACGCGCCGGATTAATTCCACGCCGGAGCACGTCGTCGCCGCCGCCGGTTAAAAGAAAGAAAGAAAAAAAGAAAAAACATTTATTGGCACACCACACACACATGCTTAAATAGAATAAAAAAATAAAAAAATAAACCTTACAATAAAAACAAAACTTATGGAATATGATGTGGGGCAAATAAATACCCTGGCTCAGCATTTTGCTTCTGTGTCATTCTCAGATGGGCAGAATTAACATAAATAAATAAATATTTCCATACAATCACACCAATTATCTAGCCCACGTTAAGTATCATGAAGAACTTGTGTTATGGATACTAGATAACGGATAAACATACTTATATACTTTTTTTTTTGTAAATACATACATAATATACATATTAAACATAGAAGCGCTGTTATTCTGGCATGGTCAATTAGATGTTTATTAACAGTAAAATTATATTATTAAATAACTACATAATAATATGTAGACTACACAACATTAAATAATATAGATATAAAATGAAGCGAAAGAAGGCAGTGTTCCATTACTTTGCCATTCTCGAAGTACGGAAACGGAACATTTGAAAAAAATAATGAAAACTTTTGACAATTATATGCGCGTAAGTAGCGTCACTTTTAAAGTTTGTGAAGTGAATAAATAAGTTCAAGACTTCAAGAAAATGTTAACGTTAAAAAGGGTTAAATCATTACCATCAACGTAAACTACGTGAAATCTTACATATCAGATGTACTGCTTATGGTGGTACGACTTCCATACAAACAAACATTGCACAATTATTGGTTCATCATACCTTAATAATTCAAAAATACATGCACAACTAACTCGTTTCAGTTATTTGTATGGAAGTCGTACCACCATAAGTCGGTAAATAGACAGAGCGATGATTTACATTATCGTTGATATAAACATCAAGTTCATTTGCCTAACTCGTAATAGGGGCTTGGCCCTCCATGCGTTTGTGAGTATCGTTTTACCTGTATATTTTCTTGTAGATGCGTTTCTGGTCCATATGTACTGTGTTAAGTAGGTAGCTGGCGGTAGCCAACCCCGATCGTTGAGATTAACGGCACAATATCTCACCTGACGGCCGCATTATACAGTTAATAGGCGCGCCGGATTAATTCCACGCCGGACCGCGCCGCCGCCGGTAAAAATCATTCTCTGCACGGCTTATGATCGCGCGTTATTGGTCGAATTAATTATAGCGGGATGTTTCTTTTATGTTGCTTTTTGGGTAAAATTGTACCTACATCCCACTTTTTTTAATTATGATGGTCTTTTTATCTGGTGCTATAAAACCATCCATCCATGATGGTTCGACTGTTTTCACAGCCATTTAAAAAAAAGGCTATAAAAACAGTCGAATTGAACCTCTCCGTTTTCGTGTTCGACATGAAAAAGGTTCTCCTAGGTATTACGAGCCGCTTTCTTAAATTACAAAATAAAAAACAAAGGGTTGCACTCTGGGAGTGCCGGCAGAAGTGAAAACCGCTTAAACGAAAATAACGACCAAATCTACTATATCTTGACCACAACTTCATAAAAAGTAGATGATAAAGAAGACCAACTTGATTTGGCAGGTAAATCCATTAAAACTGACCTGGTATTAATATGAAAGTTGGTAGTAATGAGAGAACTTTAAATAATGGTTGTTATTAACTCGTATACGTAGATCTCTCAAGTGTGAGACTTTATGTAATTTAAATAGGTCAACGGTAAATGGTCTAACGAATTTTCGATCAGGGTCTCGTGTCCTGACGCGACTTTAACATTTTTTACTCATCCCAAAAATTTTAAACTCTGATGTGCACATTGCAGCTAAAGAAGTTTTCACTTCAATAATAAATATCAGGCATAATGACATACATTGATGTAGATAGCCCAAGCACATGGTTACGAATGACAGAAGAAACGAAGATATCCTAATCCTAACTAATATTATAAATGCGACAGTGTGTTTGTTTGTCCTAAATTGACGCCCTAACTAAGCGATGGACTTGATTTTTAACCGACTTCAAAGAAGGAGGAGGTTATACATTTTTTTTTATGTTTGATAGTTGTTACCTCAGTACTCAGTAATTAATAAACTGATTTGAATAATTCTTTTTTGATCGAAGATATTTTCAAGTTGGTCCCATTGTCGTAAAGACGGGATCTGATGATGGGATCCTGGAGAAATCCAGGAAACTCTTCATATGTTATAAGCACACTTACATCGATTTTGGTGTTTTCTTAAGTAACTCGTGCAGGTGCTTCCACAAAGCACCATTTGGTGGAGTGGAATGGATGATGAAGACCACACGTGGTCATCGCAACTATAAAATACAAATTACCTCAATACTCAGTCATTTATAAACCGATTTGAATGATTCTATCTGATCTTCTATGATCTGATCTTCTATCTGATCGTTCTAGCTGGCACCGACTCCAAAAAAGTATATCTTGGCAGTTGCTGTTGTAATTAGGGGGTTATAGGGTTTTATTATTTGGTATTTTTTTTATTTTCATTTTTATAATTTCCTTTTTAAAGGCGGTTTTATTTTTTTTATTTATTTTTTGGCATAGAGTTAGCTGAAGTCAAAGTCAAAGTCAACGATTTTTATTCAAATAGACTTATAGATAAGTGCTTTCGAATCGCCCAATTTATTTTCCTACCAGCCTGGGTGGAGGTGGAAGGGTGGAGTGTAACATGGCTACTTCTTATCCCGATATTCCCACGGGAACGGGACTACGCGGATGAAACCGCGGGCGGAAGCTAGTTCACAATAAATAGATAATTATTCAGTAAATATTAAACAATAAAATATACTAGTCGCATGTCGCCCTGACGAGATCCGCATCTTTGAGAATCCGGCCCAATGCACTCGTCAGGGCGACACGTGCATATTTTCTTGTTTAATATTTATCACATAAAAAAGCATTGTAAAATGCAAAATTAAAAAGTTATAATTATTCAGTAGTCGTGATCACTATCACTGCATCATTCATCACTAGCTCTATCATGAGCAGTTTTAACACTCGTCGTCTCAGCCACATGACACCCACTGCTGGGTATAGGCCTACCCCAAGGATCTCCACAACGATCGGTCCTGCGCAGTCCGCATCCAGCGGCTTCCCGCGACCTTCACCAGATCGTCGGTCCACCTTGTCGGGGGCGTACCCACGGAGCGACGTCCTGTGCGCGGTCGCCATTCCAGAACCTTTCCGCCCCAACGGCCATCGGTTCTTCTCGCTATGTGTCCCGCCCACTGCCACTTCAGCTGAGCAATCCTTCGAGCGATGTCAGTTACTTTAGTTCTCCTACGGATGTCCTCATTTCTGATTCGATCTCGTAGGGAAACGCCGAGCATAGCCCTCTCCATTGCGCGCTGGGTGACCTTGAGCTTTCTTATCAGACCCATAGTTAGCGACCACGTTTCACTACCGTAAGTCATCACTGGCAACACACACTGGTCATAGACTTTAACACTCGTAGCTCGATAATATACTCGTACCACTGTGCTCACATCTTAGCAGGATAAGCAAGATATCATCTTGCGCCATTTACAAGCCTTGGGGCTAAGGCGACTTGTTTGGCGCAGGGGCACTAAGCCCACCTTCTGCGCCAGAGGTCCCGGGTTCGATCCCCGGACAAGACAAATATTTGTGTGCATGAACATGTCTATTTGTCTTAGTCTGGGTGTGTGATATGTTTATTATGTATGTATTTTCAAAAAAGTATATAAGTATGTTTATCCGTTATATAATATCTATAACACAAGTTCTTCGTGAAACTGAAGGTGGGCTAGATAACTGGTGTAATTGTATGCAATTATTTATTTATTTATTTGTAAGGGAATGTAAAAGCAAATTCCTCAACCATTAATTCGATTGTTGTTCTAACACACAGCCCACTTTTTCATTAACAGCCCATCTTTAACGTCTGAATTGAAACAAAAGCGACCGCGAGAAATTAATAAGGTGTGAAGTAATATTTTGGCAACATTAAACGAGAATTAAGCCGTGATTGGCTCCCCACTTCCCCCTACTTTAATTAAGTTGTTTAAGAAAACCCGTCGTTCCGTAGGGTAAGTATTCTTAAGGTGGGTCCAGATATCCGTATCGTACCTCTGTTTCGTATCAGCCAGCGTCGCGAATTCAAGAATACCTTGTAAAAGGTGGAAATGTAGTGAGACACTGATAAACTAACCTAACAACTACATTTGTATACCTGCATTTCACAATAAAGATATTTGTATTTGTATTTATATTTGTATTTGTAAGAACGCTAATATGTAGCCCTAGCACGAGTGGCATTTATCGACACCGTAGCTCAATTTTTTTTTTGAATGACGGGGAGACTCTTAGCCTTCATCATACCTGATGTTAAGTATTGATAAGGCTGAAGATGGAAGCGAGCTTCTCCCAGAATCCTCAATCACTGAGGAACTGGCTATCTTATCTCTAACTGCCGGAACACAACAATGCTGAAAACTTTGTTGTTATGGTGTCAGACTTAGATAAGATAGTGGTAGCTAGCCAGGCGGACTTACTACAAGTTCTAGCACCAACGAAACCGAATACAATATGTACCCCCGCTGGGAATCGAACCCGGGACCCCTTGGTCTGATACCGGTGGTTGTACCATTAGACCACAGAGGCGGTTTAATATCGTGGCACTGCCCCTGTTACATCTCAGCGGAGTAAGAAAGAGCATCATGCGCCATATCATATCGCGTTATAAAGCGGTGTTTTTTCCAGGGGGTCTGAACGCTTATTTGGTACGGTACAGCGGTACGGTATTCAAAGGATATGAACGCGCGATGGTCGCAGCTACGAACTTTGCGTCCAGAGCTTTGGATCGCGACGCGGATACGAAATGGAGGTACGGTACGGACAAAAGTACGTATCTGGACCCACCTTTATAATTTGTACTGTTGACTTCTTTCGTACGATTCGATTCTTGGGTGCTTTTTAGAAATTAAGCTCGTTCAATTACTCCCTTATTCCGAGTTTGCCAGTTGTTTTTGATTAAATGTAAATTGCTTTAGGTTTGTTTTTTATTGAAATCGAAGCTGTATTGTTAATTAACTGCTTAATTTGTTGCCGATTTAGACAGAGAAGTCAGATTATAAGTATCATTGATTAAATAAATTCCGCACGTAGGTATGTACATTATTCCTAGGCGGAGAGTCATAATTACTTGGTTTATACGAGCATTTACAAATGTTTTCATAAAATGTTATAAGTAATCGTTGAATAGAGTAGAATCGGGGAACTTCCCGGTTGATCAGTAGAGGTTTTGGGATACGTTTTCTCGGAAAGTTCTAAAGTTACAGGAATAATTCTTTATTCAAATGAAAAACCTGTTAATGTTCTACTATTTGTGATATAAACGTTCACTTTAAATCTATATTTTTTTCAAATAAAGCTTCCAAAAAAGACTGTACCTGTAACTGTACTGTAACTGTACCTGCCTAATATATTTTAATTTGGATTTTTTTGTTTTGAATTGTACAATTCCTTAATTATATGCAAAATTTTTAAACAAGAAAATATACAAGATAAAATCCACATGACCCAGATATGCGAAGTTGATTTATTCTAGTACATTTTCTTGTTTAAAATATATTTCTATGTCAAACAAAAATTCTTAGTTAAATTCACGTTGGTATAAAATAAAATAAAGGCAACTGTAACAGATATTTCACGAGAACATAAAAGGGAATAGGGACTATGAAAAACTGTAACGGATTCCGAAAGTAAATTTGAAAGTCAAAACGATATCAAATAAAAGTCAAATTACGTTTCACCCCGCTGAAAGCTAAGGAAAGGCTATGAAACTGACTAGCCTTGTACTTTGCGCTTAAAGGTATGTTCACACTTGCGTGGGTGGATTACAATTCCACTTTTTTTTCGATTTTCATGTCATGTTTTCAATTAGGTATGTATTTAATGTACTTATTAAGTATATCATGCATGATAATATAGATGCATTTTTGGTAGTATCACAATATAAAGTATCGCAACCTACAAATACCACGTACCAATCAATGTTTTTAATATCCCACTGCTGGGACAATGGCCTTCTATATGGATTGTCAAGGAGAAAATTTTAATAAATAGTATTTTAATTTAAATATGTGAATTTTTTATTTTGCATTTTACAATGCTATTTTTGTCTGATAAATATTAAACAAGATAATATACTAGAAAAAAGCAACTAGTCTCATGTCGCCCTGACGAGACGGGAAATCCCGTCAGGGCGACATGAGACTAGTTGCTTTTTTCTAGTATATTTTCTTGTTTAATACTTAATTTATGATTTTGAAGTTTTTGTATTTTCAATAATATTTCTATACTTATTATATTCTGAGAGTGACATGTGGCCGGGTCGATTTTTTCCAATATTATTCTATTAAAAATCTATTGGTGTCCGCTAGTGTGAATCGGTCTTTACATAAGAAGTGGCTTAACTGTGACGTTCCGAGGTGACAGTATTATTGGCGGCAAAATTGGGGATCCCCCGCATTTATTAAAGTGAAAACCAACAACAAAGGAATGATATTGAATTGTAACGAAACGGAGGCTCTGAAGGCTACGATGGCGCTGAAATGAAGATAGACTTCGTAACACCCATAAGTTGTATAGAGCCTTAAATATTTTAAATTGTATTTAAACCAAGTACTTTCCTTTCATAAATGGGCGATCCCAGTGTGGATGGTTTCCACGTCTTAAAACTAAACAACTGGAACCAGCAAGTTATATTATATCAAATATGTATAGTAAGCGTGCCGTGTGGTGACGGCCTAAGAATACAAGTGTCACCACTCCCTTACATGCCTGGGATGTCGTAAGAGTCGACTAAGAGGCTCGACGCATTGAACACCTGTGCGAGAGAAGGAAAATTTGAAACAAACCCTCTACCAACCCGTCTGGCCAGCGTGGTAGCAGTAGGCCTCCTATGAACGCCACAATAGGCGTGAGCTACGAGAGGCCTATGTCCACCAGTGGACGTCCACAGGCTGATGATGGATGTATAGTAGGCCATTCATGGACACTTTTTAATTTGCTCAGACACATACCTATCCAAAAATCTTTTCAGCTGGATGCCTGACAACCCTTTATAGTACGAGAACTCATGAATATTATAATAATGAATAAGTTTTTTTATTAACAATCACACCAAATAAAAAGCTCAGGATAAATTTCATTTATAAGTTGTGCTACGACGTATGATAATAATGGATAAACAAACTATGATTGAAAACATCAGACGGATAAACTTAGACATGGTCACATATACACATTTAGTTCTGTACCTCCCTCATTCATTACTTATAAGGAATAGCTGCCTTGAAAATAAACTGAAATAAAAAGAAGAAAATAAGTATTGCAAAAAAAAAACTATGATATTTTAGTTTTTGCATTTTTCATTTTTCATACTATCGAATGTCACATGTGTAATTTATTATTTAAATTAAAATTTTTATTTGACTGTAATTTAATCCAATTGACATCATTTTAATTTGTAACTAGTATTATCGGACTGACATGAAATATAATATTCAAATTTGTAAGAGTAGGTATAGAAGTGGTCATTAATTATTATGTTTGATTACGACTACTTAAACTAATATTTGCATGCCAACCTGTATACGGCAGAAAACTATTGGATCAAATTAATATTGTAGACTATCGCAATGTACATACATGGTTTTCCAGCAAATAATTTATTTCTTTCTTTCTTCTTTCTTTCTTTCAATGCTATTTTTATGTTTATGATAAATTATTGCAAAAAATCAACTCACGACCTTTGGAAATCCGGTCTAATGCTCTTGCATCCGGTCCAATGGTTAAAAGCATTGGACCAGATTTCCAAAGGTCGTGGAATCGAGTCCCATCTTAGAATTCACTCGTGGCCGAGTTGATATTTTCCAATATTTTTTCTATAAAAAATTATCAAAATTTTTAAACTATTTCAACAGACTTACACTAATCTTAAATTCATAAACGAAATAACACTTTAATAACAAAAACTACCTTGCAAAAGTGATTTTTATTACAACTGTGTGACAAAATTTATTCCTTTAGAGAAAGCTCCATCGTGAAATGCCTCTCGTCTTAATTTCGCAGTTCAAAGTGAGATTTGAGATGGGGTCGCGAGACACACAAAGAGCCTCCGACTTCTTTTATTGTAGATTAAATTCTTTGCTTCCCGCACACCTACCATGGGTCTCGAATCCATTGAAAGCGTAGCGAATGTATGCTATTCATACTGTGTTACACAGCTATACGAAATTTAAATTTTGAAGTTTTGTATAGAAAAGTACTAACCGTCGGCGGACTGTGAAAACCTCGCATGTACATGTACATGTAAATACTCCAAATTGTTCAGGAAATTAAAAAACCGTAAACTGAAAATTTTTGTATGATGCTAAGTAAATGATTTGTTGGGTCTTATATGCTTCCGAAATAACAAGGATTGGTTGATGGCCGCGCGAAAAAAAAGACGCTATCTTCCATACAAATTCAGGCATTGTCTTTGGCGGCATACGAGGTTTGCAAACCCGCCGACGCTACGTCAAATATTCACCTTCAGAATAACGCATGGACACCGAAAAGTGTGCCATGTAACTTCGAAATCTCTGTATAACTAGCGGCCGTTTGCGGTTTCGCCCGCTTGGTTCCCGTGGGAAAATAGGGATAAAAAGTATCTTATGTTCATAACCAGACTATCTTCTATCTGTGTACCAAATTTCATCCAAATCCGTTCAGTAGTTTTGAGTTTATTTGTTGCAAACAAGCAAACAAACAAATATTTCCTCAATAAAATATTAGTATCTATAGATGAACTAAACTTTCGAAGTTCCGTACTATGCGATGAGATTATAAAAATAAATGATCATGTTCGAAATTAGCAAATCAACTTACTGGTGTTATCTGTATTCATCATCCATCATCAGCCTGCGGACTTTCTCTGCAGGAGATAGGCCTCTCCTGGCTCACGCTTAATGTGGCGTTCATAGGAGGCTATTAGCCTACTGCTACCACGCTGGCCAGACGGGTTGGTAGAGGGTTTGTTTCAAATTTTCCTTCTCTCGCACAGGGCTCTTAGCCAAAGTAACAATTCATAAACGATAACGAAGTTCGAGAAATATTAAATGTATGGGATTGGCGGATTGGCATAGGCCGCGCTAAATCACGTGGTCTTACCGCCAGTCAATTGGCGAATATAGACAATAACGAATCGAATTATCGTTTCGCTACATAACGATGTTACTTTGTCTACGGGCCCTGGTGTTCAACGCGTCGAGCCTCTTAGTCGACTCTTACGACATCCCAGGCATGGAAGGGAGCGGTGACACTTGTATTCTTAGGCCGTCACCACACGGCACATTTATTACATTAAACATTATCTGTATTACCTACTACTTATTCTCAAATACCATATCGAATCCTGTAAAAAAAAATTAGGTGAATTTTTTGTCATTGTTATAATTTAACTGGGTAGGTAATCTAAGTGTGATAGACTGTTGACCTGAAGTTTTCTGAAATATTATCAAATTAGACATAAAAGATACATATAATAAAGCAACAAATCATGAAAACAATAACAAAACTCGAAGAAAATAAACTCCAATAAATTGAATTTAATATCTTTCTATATCGGTCCCATCTTGAAATAAACAATAAAACATTTATAGCTTCAGCTACTCGGCGAGGTTCGTTAATATTCGATCTCTTTTCGGCTTAATACCGGCCGCGGTTAAAATACATATTTCATTGGGATATTTCACGAAGTATTACTTCGGTTTTGTGTCAGTTGTTTGTAAACAGCAGTTTATTAGACGCTCTTATTTGAACCAGCGGTTTATTATACCTTTATATTTTTATCGCACTTTCAGATGTTGGTTTATTTTGAACCGTTTTAAATTGGGAACTTTGTTTTTTGTTAATGTTACATAACTATTGTTTTATCTCGAAATTAGCGACAGGGTTGCGAAAGAGCTGAGCAATGTCGTTTCATCATGATTTTTATGGAAAGTTAAAGAAGTTAAAGACGTAGCCATAATTCGATTAAAAAATATAATGCACTTAGCTTTATTTCATTAAACAAGATCGGCGCCCTTCACTATCGTAGCGAAGGCATCAGACGACTTCTAAACTATTGGATCTCAGGAACCATTTGACCCTAATCTTCGAAATTCAGTATTTAAACTTTTCTCATTGACATATATAGGTGTACCAAAAATGGTGTCTTTAGCTACTGTAGTTCCTGAGATTGAAACATGCGCACAGACACACAGAGCCAGCACATAAGACTTCTACTATCGTATGCAAAGCATAGTTTAGAAGTCTAAAACTGTTATAATTTTGTTTCACTTGGGGCTTCAATAATGTTTCCTCGTCGTCTTCTCAGCCATGTTACACCCATTGCTGGGTATAGGCCTCCCCCAAAAGGGGGGTTTTGCTATAATCGCCACGCTTGGCAGGCGGGTTGGCGATCGCAGTATGGCTAAGTATGTAGGAGACGCTGCTGCCGATCTTCTGAAACCTAAGTCCTTTAATCGCCTTTTACGAAACCCACGGGATGAGAAGGGGTAGTGCTATTCTAAGCCGACACTACACAGCGAGTTTACCTCAAGCGGGCGGGTAAATCTTCGGGCGGTTTGAACGCTGTCATCGTCCTCAACATATAAAATAACATGCAAAAGTGCTAAAATAATATAGGTTATGTTGCTAAACGCTACTCGTCTGAGACCTATATTCGTAACGGACACGAGGATAGAATTTTATTACTCTAAAAGTATATAAATATGATGAGGACAACGACGGCGTTCAAACCGCCCGAAGATTTACCCGGGCTGTACCTATTCGAATTTGTTCAATCAAATTAATCAACTCTCTATGAATGAATATTTTATTAGTATGAATAATCCTGTCAACAAGGCATTCAATACAATACATGACACTGGGCAAGGATATAATTAGCCTGAAACCATCACTCAAATTTCTGATGTTACAGTAAAAACGCCATTATCCTACTAATATGCATTTTTACTCAATAATGTTTTTGTATTGTAATGTTATGATTTTTATTTTATTTTGCTTTACTTTGACATGGAATTATTTATGATAGGTTTGACATTTATATACATACTTATAGATTGTTTACGTATTTCACAATTTTAATGTTATTAATATTTTATTTAAATTGATGTTTTAGCTTTAAATCTCAATTGTAATTATTATTTTTTTTATTTTCTATTTTTAGTGTGCAACATTCAGACACAATTGTAAAATATTGTTATTGAATTAAATAAATTGAAATTGAAATTGAAATATTGTAAATGCCAAAGTTTTTGAGGACTCTTTGACTACTGAACGGATTTGGTTAAAATTATACAAACAGACAGAAGATAGCTTCATCATACCAGATATTTAGTATTGATAAGACTGAAGATGGAAGCGAGCCTCTCCCGGAATACTCAGCCACTGAGGAACTGGCTGTCTTACCTCTAACTGCTGGAAACATTGTTGTTATGGCGGTAGACTTAGATAAGATGGTGGTAGCTAGCCAGGCGGACTCACAAAGCTCCTACCACCAACCAAACCGAATACAATAGTACCCCCGCTGGCAATCGAACCCGGGATCCCTGGGTCTGATACCGGTGGTTGTACCACTAGACCACAGAGGCGGTTAACTATATATTATATTTCTATACATAAATATTTATATATGTATATTTTTTTATATAAAATTTTGTATAAGTAATTTTAAATATGTATATATGTATGTATGTATATATATCTGTTACCCTAAACACAAGCCTTACAGTGTTAACTTTGGGGCTAGGTTAATTGGTAACAGTGTAAGAAATATTATTATTATGATTATTTAGCTTAGGTAATATTATCAACCACACGAAATAAAAGCTCATCCATAATTCGCCATCTTGTAAAAGTTGGAGGTGCGTGGCGTAAACACAGTTGTTGCGACTTTAAATCAAACAGTTCAAGAGAGTCATTAGGGCCAAGTGGCGCTGCTGGGCCGTTCAGTTGGACTCCGGGTCCATTGTCACACGGCAAAACGAAACAGTTCGGTACCTCAAAATTTTAAATCATTTTTCAGTCAGAACGTAAAAGAAGCTACGCCATCAGTTCACAAGCCCTACGGGGCGTGGAGGTCCTTGTAACGAGAAGAACTGGCAAGAAACTCGTCAAGGGCTGCTTTTCTCCCTGTTTTATTTCATACAGAGTTGTCAAATTGAAAAGTGACCTTAAGGTGTAAGGTCAATTTTCATCACATAATGTCTTATAACTTTTCATAAAGTTTATAACCAAATATTCTAAATAATCGTAAAAGAAAATAAACTGATTCATTCAATTTAAGCTGTTACGTCACAGAAGTTTCGCCATTGGCAAGAAACTCGTCAATGAACTCTTGAGGAGTTTCTTGAGTGTTCATCTAGTTTTATTTGTTGTTTTTATAAAGTTAGTAATATAAATTAAAAATATAAAAGTTGTTTGTATTTATATATTATTGTACCGTTCCGCAATTATGATTTAAAGTTAGGTAGATATGAGCTTTGGTCAGCTGACGCCCGATATTATAAAACCATCATCAGACCAGCAAAACGACACCCTAGAATATACCTATGACTATGACAATGTAGATCATCAATCCACCTTTTAAAAGACTTCAACAATACTGGACGATATTTGATAAAAAGGCAATTTGAAACAAACCTACGTTACGTTAACTCTCATGCGAAGGTTGGCCGTCAGCTCCGCAAATCTCTCTCTGTTTTTCGCCAAGCGTAATAGTTCTTCTGCATTGTTCATTGACGCATTGATCAACTGTGCAAGAAAAGGAAAACTTGAAATAAACCTCTACTAACCCGCCTGGCCAGCGTGGTAGCAGTGGGCTGATAACCTCCTTTGAACGCCACAATAGGCGTGAGCTAGGAGAGGCCTATGTCCAGCAGTGGACATCCACAGGCTTATAATGATTGTTGATTCCAGTTGATCAAGTACGTTAATAAAGACGTGAGTTGACAATGCGAACGCATCCCAAGAATAATGAAAGCACGAGTGAACGGACACCCCAGTGTCGTAATTATCCTTCCAAGTTTGTTGTCGCCCGAATTTATCGCCTCGGATTCATATTCCCTCACCTCGCAACTCCGAGATGCTAAGCAGATACACCCTTTGTTCTGAAATACTAACTTTCGATATATTTGAGAGTAAAGTTTCTGTTTGTGTTTGCCCCCCGCCTCCTTACTGCCTACTTACAGTGTACACCCACCGTTATCTTCATAACTTGTGTGCCGAATCAATACATTACGATAAAACTCTCTTCATTTGCACTGGTACAATTATTGCCGAAAATCTATGATATTTTATAATAGACTAGCGGCTGCTCGCGGTTTGACCCGCGTGATTCCAAATTTCAGTCAAATCCGTTCAGTAGTTTCGGAGCCAATTCAATGCAAACAAACATCAAATCTTTCCTCTTTATAATATTAGTGTAGATCTATAAATCTATATACTTAATTCAGGTTCGCAAAATTTGTGACGACTCGATAGGGACTTTGGCGCGTAGTACGCGGCCGAGTAAGGTATCAAATTAAAGGTACTCGAGTCTATTTGTTCCGAAAACTATAAAATATACAAAATGATAAACGTGATGATCACAAACTGCAATTAAAAAGTGTCATTATTTTCGCATAATTTGGAATTTTTCGCCGATCGACGAACCCGAGTATCGGGTTGTAACCGTCATAGTATTACCTTCATAATAATTTGCGTTGAAATCTGTGACGCATACTGCAGACATTGACATTTGACAAGTATGAAAAGACATGAACAAGCACGGAAATGAAAGAGTTAGCAAAATTGAATCGGAGTCTATATTTCAAATGCAAGATACTTAAAAGAATCGAATAACTTTGTGTATGTAGCCTCTTTGTTCAGTTGTAAGTTATCCCGAATAAATAAAAAAAAATGCAAGCTCCTATGACATATCTGCAGGCCTACCGCCATTTTTTAGAGACCACCTTGTCGTAAGAACGTTTTGTTTTCCTTTTGTTTCAATAGTGTTTAAATTCGTACCGCAAACTTCTTAAAGTATTTTTTTTCATTCCTGCCCAATGACACAACCATTGAAATATATCTATGGAATTTATGGAGATGAAATATTACAAATAAGAACGTGCCTACCTGCACTTGATTGTGCTTTGTGATGACGGACTTGACTAGGCAGCTCCTGAACATCCAAATACTCATGATATATTTGGATAATGTTAATATCTATAAACAACTATCTCTGATCCATGCACATCTTTATTCATTGTTCCTGCCATCGAACGAATTGAAGTTGTCATATTTTGACGCACTTCACACAAAACTTCCATCATAAAATTATTTTGTTTTATCAGGTTCACGGTACGAAGTGACATATAAAGATAATGCGTCGATAATGTTTGACAGAAAACAATATTGCGCTAAGAGATGGCGGTAGGCCAGCTGGTTCATGTCCTTAAAATATCATTGCCGACAAATCTGACGATACAACACAAAGAAAAAAGCCACAAGAAAACAGTGTTAGATGTGTCACTAGAAAGAGCATCACTAGTGAAAAAAAAAAATAGAAAAAGAGAAAAACTGTAGCAGACACAAAAGGGTGTAGTGTCGGCTTAGAATAGCACTACCCCCTCTCATCCCGTGTGTGTCGTAAAAGGCGACTAAGGGACTCAGCCTTCAGGAGACGGGCAGCAGCGTCTCCTACAAACTTGGCCATACTGCGATCGCCAACCAGCCCGCCAAGCGTGGCGATTATGGCCCTCCCCCATTATATCCTTGGGGGAGATCTATACTCAGCAGAGGGTGCTGAGACGACGACGACGAGACACAAAAGTTGTAAAATCATAATTATAGGCTAATAACCTCCTATGAACGGCACAATAGGCGTGAGCTAGGAGAGGCCTATGTCCAGCAGTGGACGTCCACAGGCTGATGATGATGATGATGATGATGATGATGAATTATAGACAATACAACACAATTCCAGTCACAAATCAATATAATATAATAATATATTAAAACTAAAATCAGGTCGTTTTCAGGTCAGACTCGCACATTTTTGGTTTATAGAAAAATCTTTTACACAATATTTCCCTATACTTGTCATTTGAGATCTTTCTTGCTACACAAGTTGATGGTTCTAGGTCAAGCTCTTAGTTTTTAACAAATACAAGAGGAACTCGCGATCGTTAAACATATTTTGAAACAAAACACTTCTTACAAACTTTTTCTTGTTAAAATTATAAGGTTTCTTCGATAAAAAAAACTTGTTTCTGTTATCGGTTGCCTTGAAATCAAATGGCTTCCTAATTTTGTCAGTTACGAAAAAATATTATCTTTAAATTAACAAACTAAATTTCTTATCCCTTTAATTCTTAAACAGAGTACAGGGTACTGCCTGCCTAGCATGACCATCATTATATCACGCGATATGATATTTATACGTCATGCTGTCTTGCTTACCCCACTAAGGTGTAAGCGAGACGATCTTTATCATGCGTCAATAGTCGATAGAAGCCGCTCATGCTAGGCTGGCAGGATGAAATCGCATTATTAATTTTTTTTTTTTTTTTAAATTAAAACCGATTTAAAAAACTAAAAAGCAAAAAATAAGTCAATGAGTCAAAGTCAAGTCAAAAAGTAAATGAAGTCGGTTCTAATTTTTTTATGAGGTCCCGTGAATACGCTAATAACTTTATGTCAACTGCTCAACACCTTTTACAAAATGCTGCTTTTCCCGGTGCAGGGACGTTTCTTATTGAGGAGTTCTCCCGGTACTTCATCATCACCCCCACTTCATCACATGCATTGAGTTGAGCATAAATTGCTAATGAACCACATTAAAGTTATCGTATTTAATAGTTCCGATGAGCATTTGTGGTCTTCATTATCAGTTCCACTTCACCAAATGATTGATGAATAACTATAGAAAACACCGAAATCGCTCTAAGAGTGCCTATAATATTGGTGGTATTGGTATATTAAATCGGTCCAGCTGTCTTCGAGTAATTGAGTAACATACACAAAAAAAAAGATTCCGACGAATTG
Source organism: Chrysoteuchia culmella (assembly GCA_910589605.1). Lineage (NCBI taxonomy): Eukaryota > Metazoa > Arthropoda > Insecta > Lepidoptera > Crambidae > Chrysoteuchia > Chrysoteuchia culmella. Next base: position 1,163,347 of record OU342647.1, on the reverse strand, counting down.
AGAACCTCCTCCTTTTTTAAGTCGGTTGAAAAACTTTGCTAAGGTGGTACGGCTTCTATACAAACAAACATTACACAATTATTGGTTCATCATACCTTAATTATTCATAAATACATGCGCAACTAACTCGTTTCAGTTAGTTGTTTGCGCGAAATAATTAAAAAATTGTACATTAATACATAAAACACGAATATACTAATATCTTATAATTTCAATAATTCTACGTATGTGTGTGTGACCAAACGCATTTATATAGCTGATGTATGAAAGTACATATTTTTTATAATTTCGCGCAAACAAATAACTGAAACGAGTTAGTTGCACATGTATTTATGAATTATTAATGTATGATAAACCAATTAATGTGCAATGTTTGTTTGTATGGAAGTCGTACCACCTTAAAGTACAAGTTCGCTTTGGTATGGCAAAGAATAAGTCAAAGTATTTAGATAATAATAATAAGAAACTACGAGGAGCTCAGTGACGCAGTAGTCAGCGATTTTGCCCTACAATTGTGTCCGTAATATGCAAACTAGATTCGGCCCGCGGTTTCACCCGCGCGGTTCCTGTAAGAGCTAGCGCAGACGACGGATAACGGAGGACTTTTTGTCCGCGACACGTCTTTATTGTTAACCAAATAAGATTCAACTTAGACCGCGTATATCCGCGAAAAGTACGCGATAGTCCTCGTTATTTATTCAACTTTATGCTCTTAGTAATAAGGTCGTGTCGCGGACAAAAAGTCCTTCAATGTCCGTCGTCTGCGCAGGCCATATCAGTGGAATATCGGTTAAAAAAGTAGCCTATGTTAATCTCCGTTCTTTCAAACAACTTTATACCAAAACTCAAGTCAACTCAACCACTGAGGAACTGGTTATCTTAACTCTAACTGCCGGAACACAACAATGCTGAAAAAATTGTTGTCATGGCGTCAGACTTAGATAAGATGGTGGTAGCTTGCCAGGCGGACTCACAACAAGTCCTACCACCAACCAAACCGAATAGAATATGTAACCCCGCTGGGAATCGAACCCGGGACCCCTGGGTCTGATACCGGTGGTTGTTACCACCAGACCACAGAGGCGGTTGAAAATCAAATCTTTATTACTCAGATCTTATAATGGGAAATGTAACTTAAATCTAATCTACTGTAGTCATAGTCATAGTCATAGTCATAGTCATAGTCATAGTCATAGTCATAGTCATAGTCATAGTCATAACATGTATTGCAACATGTTGGTTATTACAGATGGTAAATACATAAAAAATTACCCATAAACATGACCCTGCAAGGTTATGGCAATTTAAATATTTTAAAAGTATGTATTCTTAAACATAAACATTTTAAGTACAATCAAAAAATTCTTTCAAGGTATAATAACATTTTTATATTAAATATTCCTTCAGTTTTGAGCAAAAGATCTTTTCTGTTTGGATTTCCTGGAATTCCTTTGGTATTTTATTAAATATTTTAATTGACATATGGTAAGTGCCTGAGCACACCATATGTATATTATATTTATGTATATATTTATGTAAATACTAATAATTTGTATGCTATCTATATGTTAGCTTAACATGTTGATCCCAAATGTATGTTGTAACAACTTTTATATCATATTAAAGGCGAACAAAATCTTATCTTATCTACACGGGGTAGGGATCTAAAAATCACAAATAAATTCGGGCACATTATCTTAATCATTAACTATTTTGAATGAGAATCATTTTTAATAGAAAAATACTGGAAAAAATCCATTCGGCCTCATTTATTGTCTGACAGGACAGCACCCCGACCGCCTAACGGTATAGCTTGTACTATCGCTATGGCTATCGATTTGAACCCCCTACAAGGGCTCTCGCTGACGCTATCACTTTCATACTAAAAATGCAATAGTGAATCCAATAGGCGAATAGAAATATGCAGGAATTAGTCAAAAACCCTATCGTTGAAGGGTTTTATGAGAGTTTGAAGTTTAATAGCTATAGCGATAGGCCAAGCTATACGTTAAGCATATATATAAGTTAGAGCAGTGGGCCGGATACGCTAAGGTCGCAGGTTCGTATCTGAGAATAATTTGTGGCCGAGTCGATTTTTTCCAATTTTCTTTTTTACATATTTATCATAAATCTTCTATATATTTATTTTATTTATTTTTATTTCGGAAGACCAACAGCTTAAAATATAATCTATATATAAGGCCCGTGTTATCCATTCTAATGTTCCCTCCAGCGCCATGAGTATAACACCTACAGCCTTCACTAATAGCTTCAAAAATCACAAAAAAAGAAGTTATAAATTGACCTTATCAAGGTCAAAGGCGCTAGTATAAAAATAGCATTGAAAATGCTATAAAATATTAATAAAATGGCTGTAACATACGGACGGACAGACAGACATGACGAATCAATAAGGATACCGTTTTGTGCCATTAAAAATCTTAAATATTTTGCTTGAATTCATAATAACACACAAAACTGAAAGACGCTCTTTTTGACAAAAGCAATAATTATAAGGCCTTAAAATACTTAAAACCAGGCTTCCAAAGAACAAATTCGTTTGTATTTTCTATATGTTATGTTGTCTTGGCTTACGAACGACGGGGTTCTTGTAAGCTGCATTGGACACCAATGGATTTATCGTTTGAGGTTTACAGAAAAGCCGCTTTGTCTTTGACCGAACAAACGGACAGACGGTATCTGAGGGAAGAATTTATTTTTAAACGTATCACGGATAAACAAATAAAACTTATATATTGCACTTTGTGGAAGGGACGTGGATGTGAATGGTGCAGCACTGGAAACACTTGATGCGTGGAAACTTTTTTACTTTTAGACAAATAAAAAAAAAAGAATTCGTGTCAAAAATATCCTTAGAAAAACCATAATTTTATAAACAAAGGTGCGTTTTGAAGACAAAATAGTTTTGAAAATAACTGCGTATAATATTATTGATTTTGACAGCGTATGACCACAGAATACTTAATGGTATGACTCAAATCCAGTTTCAGCCTTGGTGGTGAAAATAATCACTAGGTCTAGTCAATATATTATAAAATAAGCAATTGGATCTACACATTGCTATTTCATCACGAAAACTTTATTTTTTACACAAACAGAATTATATACAAACAAACATTACACAATTATTGGTTCATCATACCTTAATAATTCATAAATACATGCACAACTAACTAGTTTCAGTTATTTGTTTGCGCGAAATGATAAATCAATTGTACATTCATACATAAAACACGAATATACTTATATCTTATAATTTCAATAATTCTACGTATGTGTTTGCGTGACCCATCGCATTTATATAGCTCATGTATGAAAGTACATTTTTTTAATAATTTAGCGTAAACAAATAATAGAAACGAGTTAGTTGCACATGTATTTATGAATTATTAATGTATGATGAACCAATTAATGTGTAATGTTTATTTGTATAGAAGTCGTACCACCTTAACAATGAATATAACATAAAAACATTGTATAAAACATTCCCATTTACCAACTGCGCATTTATTTCGTAGCTCTTTTCACTCGCCGCCTAAACAAACATGGTCACTTTGCAAGCTTACTTAAACAAACAGTTGCAAAATCAAAATCAAATTATACGCACCGGTGAAATCCAACGGTGCCCAACTAAAAGGTTGTGTTTAATACCAAAAATCAATAAGACGGACACAAACAGAATTACGGGACCGACAATCAAAGGGTGCCAAACTGGCAACTGGGTGCCAATTGTCGGAGTAATGACATTATTATGAATTTCTAATGCAAACAAATGGACGGCCGGACGCCGACGGCCTAAATAGCTAAGGGATGGGCGACAGCATCTGTGTGAACATGACGTATAAAACAATATAACGTGCAAAAGACAAATATAAACATTTGAATTAGTTTCAGAGCTTTAAATAGAAAAATTTTTAAAGGTAGAACAGGTCTCGTACCTACTCTAATACCTTATGTCAACTCCTCATTACCTTTTACAAAGCTGCTTTTCCCGGTGCAGGGACGTTACTTATTGAGGGTTTATAGCCTATAGATATGTTGGCGAGGACCAATAGCTATTTATCAAAAAAGTTTCATCAAAATCCGCTCAGTAGTTATTGCATGAAACTTCAGCTCGAACAAGAATCTAACAATTACCTGGATGATATAATTGTTTCATGACTTCCATGACATTATATTTTTCTATTTAAAATTTACCATAAGTATAAAAATAGCATTGAAAAATGCAAAAATTACAAAATTATAGTTTCAGAGCATTTTTAGCTCGTAATTACCAATACTTTTCGATAGTTGCTCAACACCGGAACCGCCTAGCGGTATAGCTTGTGCTATCGCTATAGCTATCAAACTTCAAACTCTCATAAAACTCTTCAACGATAGGGTTTTTGATTAATTCCTACATATTTATATTAATCTATTGGATCCAATGTTGCATTTTTAGTATGAAAGTGATAGCGTCAGCGAGAAGCCGTTAAGCGTTCGGGGTGCAGGTGAGACACCTTCATGACAGCTAATATCAATGTAAAACATGTTTCTTACTAGAAAACCCCTATTTGAATGAACTTGGTTGCGATCGGACGCACCAAATAACGTGGAGTGCAGTGACAACGAACTAAAAAAAAGGAAAGCAAGGCCATCTTCATACATGTTACACCTTAAAATCGAGAACTTTGTCATCATCATCATTAGCCTGTGGACGTCCACTGCTGGACATAGGCCTCTCCTAGCTCACGCTTACTGTGCCGTACATAGGAGGCTATTAGCCTACTGCTTTGTAGAACTTTGGAGAACTTTGTAGATCACTGAAGCTCTCGTTCTGACGAGAGAAGGAACCGAGGAAAAAAGGAAACAATTTCAATATAGTGCGTCTGTTTCCTACATTAACCGCTTCTGTGGGCTAGTGGTAACAACCACCGTTATCAGACCCAGAGATCCCTGGTTCGATCCCCAGTGGGGGTACATATTGTATTCGGTTTGGTTGGTGGTAAAACTTGTTGTAAGTCCGCCTGGTTAGCTACCACCGTCTTATCTAAGTCTGACGCCATAACAACAATGTTTTCAGCATTGTTGTGTTCCAGCAGTTAGAGATAAGATAGCCACTTACTCTGTGGTTGAGGATTTCAGGAGAGCGCGCGCTTCTACCTTTAGCCATAACAATACTTAACATCAGGGCCCTTATTCAATAGCAGTACTTGGCGATTCCTTGCTCAAACCACGCCAATGTCGTACTTGGTTTTGACATTTTCAAAATTCGTTTTCTCCATGATTCTCACAAATAATAGAGTTATTGTACAAGTACATGACAATCACAAATTTTGTAGTTATTAAACAAGCAAGATAATTGCTTCATTGATGAAACGACGGTGGCCAACACCGTAGAACGGTGAATATACTAGAAAAATTCGACGTGTCCTCATAGGTCTCTGTAGCATAATTGGTTAGTGCATTGGGCCGGATTCCCAAGGAATGCGGGTTCGAATCCCGTCAGGGCGACACGAGACTAGTTGCTTTTTTCAGGTATTTATTCTTGTTTAATATTTATCACATAAAAAAAGCATTGTAAAATGCAAAATTAAAAAGTTATAAGCAAGATAACTTTAAAATTTGTAAGTATCATGAAGAAAACGATTTTTTTTAAATGTCTAAACTAAATACGACATTGTCGTGGTTTGAGCAAGGAATCAGTAAGTGGTCATAGTGGATACGGGCCCAAGTGTGATGAAGGCTAAGGGTCTCCCGATTGTTCGTCAAAGAGTACTCGTGCCCTAACCAACTGCCTGCCCTAACCAGCCGCCTGCTCAATGCCACTGTGCGCCTGCCAATAAGTATAATTCCGCCCTGACTTATCATTTGGCCGGCCAAATATTTGTCCGCTCCAGATATTGGGGGCTGTGTTTATTTTCCAATCGCATTTTCTGTTATTTCTGGCCGCTCGGCAGACATGGGGTTTCCATGGGTCCATGCTTACTCTAGTGTATATAATATGATTTTCGCAAAAAAAAGAAGTAGGTACATATTTTGACAGTAATGGCTTTCAACCGAATAATATTTTTACTTACTCACTGTTTTTAGAAATACTCACATTATTTAACTAAGTAGGTATTATTTTTCACTACATCTTTTGCTTACTTTTCGATGTCTTCGGTCTACTTATTCAAATCAAATTGTATATACCTAGCTTTATCAAAGCTGTGTATTTGTACCTTATTAAAAAATAAATCCATTCGCAAATATTTACCTACTTTCACGCTTCCACAATTTTACTATTTTCTACTCAAAATAAATAATGCTAGTATATTCTATTCAACAACGGCATTGCAGATAAACAGAACTTAGTCTTTAAACCATCCAACGCTTGTCTTAAGTTGATTCAACTTGCAAGCTTTCTTCACCGCATTATTTTGTTAGTAGCAACAAAGTCTTGTGCAGTGTCAATTATCAGAGGCTGGTGTTTGGCTTGGCTTCGGCTAGGACCTGATGAAGCTGGCTCGGTGCCTGGTCATCACGTGACTGGAATCCTAACGCTGATCTTTTGTATCTTTAGTTGCATAACGCGGTACAATGATGCAGCATATAGGAATAGACACTTGGTAGTGGCGTTGCGGGATAGATTTATGGCTGTTAATATTGCTGACTGTCTTTATTCTATTAGCAAAAAAACTTACCTAACTTTACTAATAATTATTTGGTGAGTAAAGTAATCTAAAAAAGAGTTGCAGACCAAACGTTCGTCCGTTTTTGCGTGATTGAGTAACAAATTTCGAAACGTCCAATCTTTTATTTGTAACATACAACTTTATTTAGTAGGATTTAGTTTTAATTTGCGTGTTATTTTATGAGTTTTGGATTATACAGGGTGTTAAAAGACCTATAGCGAAAACCAGATATTCTCCCCATCGCATCGTTACTATCATTTTCTTGTATTTATTTATTTATTTATCTATGGCACACTTACAGGCAACAGATAGAAAACATTAATGAAAATTATCTAAGATTGATACAGCTTATATCTATGCTCAATTACAAGAATGCACAGCATTTAATGACAATAACTTCCAAACATAATTGGTAATAAACTAAATAAAACAAAACTTATGAACTAAAAATAATTTCAATAAAAAAGAAGAAAAAAGACAAAACAAAATTATTTAACAACATTTTTTTGAAATCAGGGACATTACAGTTAAAAAGATCGTAATCATGACAAATTGCATTAAAATAACCACACCATGTATACCATATATAACCACACATAACCACACGTGGTCAAATCAGGGAAGCTGTTAGTTAAGGAGTTGAGGATCAAAGTCAATATTTATTTTATACATTTTCGTTGATTAATATCATAACCCGTGCCGGTCGCCTACTCCTACCCTCTCTATGCGTTTTATTGCGTGTAAAAATAACAAATAAAAAAAAATGGTTAAACTAAAAATAAAAGTTGTTTCCTAGCCATATTTTTACATAGGTTTCTTATTTAATTTGTTGCCCACTATGAATATATTTCGGCTTCCAAAGGGTCTTTAACACCTTGTAGATAGCCCTGGGAAAGGTGTCAAAATGTCGGGAAATCTAGGTTCTAATAGTGGCTGCCCGAAAGCCAGACAGGCGGATCCAATTATCATCCATCTAGCTAGGTAAATATTGAAGTAGAGTTGCTCCCTTTTTTATTTTGAGATCCAAATTCATGAAACTAATACAATCAACAAACACTTTATCAACACAATATCACCACTGGGTGTGTTCGCCTCCCGCGGATTCCAAGTGTAATCAGAGGGGAAACCTGCAAGCCAAGTGGCTGCTTGAAGAGGAAAATTCACTTACACCCATAGCCGACGCCGTTCCAAACATTGAGAATGGACAGGCACTCGCATTGCGGAGATGCGACTCGATACAATGGCAAATCAAAACAGGTATTAAAATACTCAGCAGAAGTCACAACAAACATTTTTATGTGTGACCAAATCAGACAAGAAATTGAGGTTTAATATTCTTTCACATAGCAGCAACTGTAAGGTGGTACGACTTCCATATAAACAAATATTGCACATTCATTGGTCACTAACTCGTTTCAGTTATTTGTTTGCGCAAAATAACAAAAAAAATGTACTTTCATACATAAATCACGAATAAACTAATATCTTGTAATTTCAATAAGTCTACGTATGTGTGTGTGACTCATCGCATTTATATACCTCTTGTATGAAAGTACATTTTTTAAATAATTTCGCGCAATCAAATAACTGAAACGAGTTAGTTGCGCATGTATTTATTAATTATTAAGGTATGATGAACCAATAATTGTGCAATGTTTGTTTGTATGGAAGTCGTACCACCTTAAGTGCAAATAATGGAAAATGAAAATTTTTGGTTTGAATCTTGGACACGTCAAAAATAATATCAAAAAAGTTGCGATTCATTTTATGTGAGTATCAGATCAGTTTATGGTCAAAGTTTGGATGAACGAATATTCATTTCCCTTCAATACTAATAAAGAATGGGGTTGGCTACCTGAAATTGTAATGTAATTACTGATATTAAAAAAGGGTTCGCTCTAAAAAGTAAAATCACTGTGTTAAGTGTTTTAAATAAAATATAATTAATAAAATAAAATAAATCACTTTATTGAGTATAACAGAGATTATAGATGGGGTACAGTATTCTAGAACATACAAATAATTTGTGGTCGTTTCTAAACTGAAACTATTACACCATTACGTTCAAATTACCAGCATCAAACACGCCATCATTAACGGGAGTGTACACCTTCACATAAAGCCATAGTTGGTTCAGCGAACGAATTTGCATAGGAATGGCTGATTTCAGAGTTATACCATCGGTGGACCTAGGTCTAGCCAGGTAGTCTGGAATGGCCGGAATCAGTGGGTCTACTCTTAATACCCGGAAACGAATATTCGAGTTCGGAAGAAAATGTTGGGGCTTGTTTAACCGTTCTAAAACGTATCGAGTAAATGGAGCAGTCTAGGCCATCCCTTCATAATTCCTTTTGTCAATGGACTTTTGCAGTCACAATAAAAATGTATACGTAGTTCCGAGTCTGTACAATAGATGATGATGGAAGTTGGGCTAACCAAAGATTTTACTTATCCCCAGTGTTGGCTAAATAATGTTCTTTTCAGTACAAAGTGGCGTAACTACACATTCATTTTCTAAAACTAATATCGTAATTTAATTGTTTATACTATCGTCATTTGTTTGGCATAATATTGTATAGAAATTGTCCTAAAACAAACGATCATTGTCACAAATGAATGTCTTTTTTTGCGCACACTATTGATTGATAAACAGCTTTTCCACCTATTTTGCGCAATTTTTATATTTGATTTATTTCGTCATTTGCAGGAAACCGGTGTCCTGAGAACTAATATTATGTCTCACTCGGGTCCTGTGAGGTAAAGAGGTTTACTAAATTATCGTTCCATACTTCCTATGATTCAAGTCATAGAATAGCCCCCCTAGGCTTAACTCGCGGGCGCTCACGTTTATAGGAGATATGACCCGGTTGTTTCGGGATTATGGTAATTGTTTTAGAAAGTTAGCTGTTGATGGTGATTTGGTCTACTGAATAGACTGCCGAATAGCAGCGATAGTGTTTGGCTGGGGAATAGTGACACTGTATCTTAACTCATTAACTAATATTATAAATGCGAAAGTGTGCTTGTTTGTCCATCCTTCGTCGTCTCAGCCACATAACAGCGACTGCTGGGTATAGGCCTCCCGCACAAAAGGGGGGGGATTGCCATAATAACCACGCTTGGCAGGCGGGTTGGCGCAGTATGGCCAAGTTTGTAGGAGACGCTGCTGCCCGTCTCCCGAAGGCTGAGTCCCTTAGTCGAGCTCCTCCGTGCTTCGGAAGGCACGTTAAGTCCCGTCCCGTTGGTCCCGGCTGCATTTGTAGTCGTTAAAAGCCACCAATCCTCATTGGGGCCGCGTGGTGGGTCATTCATGGCCCTTTCTCCTTATCCATCCATAAAGAAGATATGTGCCCCAGCAATGAGGACATTGAAAATGGCTGATGACGACCTATGATAAATATGTTTCCTTTTCATTAAAAGTACACACGTGAATCCAAGAAGTGATTAGTTCATTTGGATCCTCGGAAAACAAACTTGCCGTGATTATCTTTAAACTTAAAATCGAAATTCGATCATAGTTAACACTTTTTTTGTTTCTTTTTACCCTTAATAAAAAAATGATTAACCGGATATTTATCCATACAAAAATATAAGTTTAAAATAATAAAAAGTTAGTCCGTTTATACCTAGTCCAGTTAAGCTTCATCATAATACTAAATACCCTCTGATATTTTCCCGATGTTTCCTATTCATCTTTCCCCTTTCAATTTAACGGAAAAATAAGATGTTAATAAAAAATCAACCCTTTCGCAAACTAAAAACATGTATTTACGTATTCTAATTAGCTAATAACAAGAGCAAACAGCAGCGGGCAGGTGCGAGAGTTCAAAGGGAGCCGCCTCTTTGATCCACCGCACCGCGCTGTTCAGTTCAGCTTTTTTAGTGTTGCATATGGAAATTGAAAGCGTTGGATTTTTTGAGATCTTTTGGTTATTTTTTAATATTTGCTATAAAAATACTTATTTTAGTATTATCTGTCTTACAACCACACCGCACAACGCAGTTTCAAAAACGTAATAATAATACCTAACTATAAACGAATAGCGTTGAATGCAAACGTACTTGGGAGCGAGAAAAGGTAAGCTAAGCTAAAGCGAAAAGAGGTTCATTATAATAGCCATAGTTGTAACATAATAAATAATGTAATCTTTCCAAAAACTTGTTTGCTTTTCTTATTTAGGTCGTCATACAAATAGTCCTTACAGAACTTTTGATCGGAGACGTACATCTTATGTTTTGGCGCGCCCTGTTCATTAAAATAAAACTACTTTTACGGATATCAAATGCGCTATATTTCACAAACTAAGTTGTAATTGTCCGTATTTTTAGGTTTTTAGGGTTTTTTTTATTTTCCCGTTGTTCCGGCATATTTTCAGCTGCCGTGGTCACGGAAGTCATCCCGTGACCACGGCGTAATATTTGTTTTATTTTACTCGGAATTTAGTTTTCACTGTAACACCTAACCTACAAGGTAAACGAACTTATTTAGTACTTCAATAAAAAAATATTTTTACTAGTACCTAATAACACCGATAGAACAGCCTACACCCAACTACCGATCACACTTGGTCGGTTTTTAATCTCGAAATGACCACCGGCGGTTACGGCCGGAATATGTTTTCCATACCGTAATGCATCCACTGCACTGGACTCGTTCGACTCGAATCAATGTGGAAATCACGTACTTATCAAAATGATACCGGTTTTAGTGACGACACTAAGCAATATTATAGTGAAAAGCATTCCTATACCTATTCATGAAAATAAATTACAGTTCATATTGAGACTGAGATTTCAATTTTTTTTTTTTAGATAGTTGGTTAGCCGCAACGATGGAAAAGTAAAAAAAAAACATTAACTAAAATATTAAAATAAATAGTGCGTATCATTCAATACCCTGCTTGCTACATTAATTTGTCATTAGTCGATTTATTTACCATTAATTCAAGATTATTTTAACTTACACTTACACATAAAATAAGTTCTTTTTTATATAATTTTTTAATTTTCATAAACTGCCTAACTTGCCGTGGCAGTTTGTAACTAAGGCCACACCATCTTTTGTGACCGTGTTTTTTTATGAACGACTGGGAGAATCTTACCCTTCATCATACCTGATGTTAAGTATTGATAAGGCTGAAGAAGGCTCTCCCGGAATCCTCAATCACTGAGGAACTGGCTATGTTATCTTTAACTGCCGGAACACAAAAATGCGTCAGACTTAGATGAGATGGTGGTAGATAGCCAGGCGGACTTACAACAAGCCTTACCACAAACCAAAAGTGTGAGTCTTGTAAACTGTCCTTAAATAAATAAACTAAAAAGTCATATGTTTCTTCGTAGAAAAATATTTACTTTACTTATTTGATGTATAAAATAGGTAGTTCTTCAATTTAGGTTTTACCATTCATTTGCGTGGTTGCCTCAGAATCTCAAATGGTGTTGAACCTTTAGAAATCTTCTTTCCTTAAAAACATTTGCATTCATATTACCACCATCTGGCTCTGAGGCTGAGATCAAGAGCACAGTAGTAAAAAAGAACATATCTGAATAAAATCACAAAAATAATGCCGTATTATATTATAAAATAAGCACTTAATTTACATTAATAATAATAATTATGTATCAGTCTACAAATTTAATTCATGTATTATTAAGTTTTTTCTGACATGTTATTTTTCTGGCATGTAAACTTTAATTTTTATATTTGACATTTTTGTAATGATAACATTTGAAATTTAAATAATTTTGTAATTTCACTATTAATAATCAATTGTATTTTTTTTTTTGCATGTACTAATTCCTACGCTTTTTTAATGGCAGAAAAATATGTTTGCACTTTATTATATGTAGCATCTTATACAATACCATATCTAAGGAATAAATGATTCTGATTCTGAAAATCGATTCGCTCATGGTGGTGCTTGACAGACTAACCGTATTCGATCACGTTTGTTAAGTTACGTTCGGTCGGTCAGGTATCGGATGGGTGACCGTAAAGTGGCATTACAAATGAGCCCTTTCGTACTTCGGAGGGCACGTTAAACCGTCGTTCCCGGCTGTTGTCATCTGATAACAGTCGTTAAGCCAAGTCTTATAGGTGGCTTGACAAACTCTGACACCAGAGGTGGTTACTAATCATTATAAATACGATAAAAATAGTAAGAATCCCAATAATAATGAATATAAAGTTTTCATGTCAGACTTTGACGAGTTTCTTGCCGTTTCTTTTCGTTATAGTCTTCCGTAGTAGGATTTTGTAAACCATTAGCAAAGCTTCTTTGACTAAGTGCATAAGTGCTTGTAACACCCTAATCAACTTCATTTTTGAAATATTATTAACATTTCGTATGTATTGTATATCCTTGTTTCAGTGCTATTTCATTCCTCAGCGTGTGTCGCGAGCGCTTGATTACAATTTGTCGCGACATGTTTGACTCTCATTGTCGTCGCTGATTGTCGAGGCGTCTGCAAATTCCAAACTACAAATTTTCGCGTAAACTTCGACTATTTGGGATTGTCCTGTAAGTTTTTGTTGGAGCGCTTGAAATTTATAATTTTATTATATCTTCTAGTATATTATGTAATACATAATGTTAAAATTAGCATATGATTTCTGCGAAACCAGAGCAAACATATATACGTCATTGTCCAGAACACAATTTTGTCTGATAGTTACAGAAACCTTACCTACAAAATATTATAGTCTTTTTCAACTTTCTTCACTCCTGTGACGTTTCAAGTTTGACAGTTCTAGAGACAAATTTTAAATATATAAATATTGGAAAAATCAACTTAGTCACAAGTGAATTCTCAGATGGGACTCGAACCCACGACCTTTGGAAATCAGGTCCAATGGTATATCGACTTATCTATCGAGATTTTCTAAGAGTCAATGTACTACTTTTGAAAAATTGCAATATATTGCACTACTTTTCCGGCCACGTGGAATCCGGTTATATAGCGTAACATATACCGTTCCACGTAAACATAATATAAGATTAAAAAACATATAAGATAAAAAAGTATAGGATGTGCCTATTTAAGTTGTAAAATGCAACATTAAATTAAGCAAAAACATATAATGTATAGCAATTAAAAAACTCGCTAAGTTTTGTTTTCTTTAAAATATCTTGTTTTTCAATGTTATCGACTAATGGACAGCGGCAGTTGTCAATACTGTTGTGTCTCTTCTCTACCCTGGTCCGAATCGCACATTGCACTACAAAAAAAAACCGTCTGGGGCCTGGAACCGGGGATAATATTAAAAACGGAGGCTCTTTACGTCACTAGTGATTGAATCATTAGGGTCCTAACTAATTAAAACCTAATCTTTACTATTAGATTTTTTCTAACAAACTTAATCGTGAATTCAATATAATGCAAACAACAGGTACTGCTCAACTTTTCGGAGCTACTCGCAACGTCTATTTGACAATTTATGTGTCGGCTGATAGAAAAATAATACTGTCTGACTTACTATCGTAATTCATGAATCCACGAAGGTATTGTTTTCTTTCTGGAGTGTTTTTTGCACTCAAAGCCATTTTCACATAAATTGTGTAAATGAATCCAATTCGATTACTTAAATTGAAATCAATTTTAACTGAAACCAAAGAAATTCCCATGACAATATTCTGACTTTACTAATCAAAATTTCTGAATTTACACTCTTTTAACACTATGATCTTCTTTATAAAAAGATCATAATGTAAAAAGCGTAGAATCCATGGAATTAGCAGGTACTACGTACTAGTACTTAATAATTCCATGGCTGAATCTACTTGGTACATAGAGTATACTTGGTATTGGTTGACATGTCATGTCATGCATGATGGATAAAATTATAAACAGATAACTGTCATTGCGATATTTAATATTAAACTAATTTTAATTAATTTGAAACAGAGATTTTAAGCTATGGGAAGTAGCAGGAGCTGTTGCTATTCAATGATATAAAGGTAAATTTTCTAATGGATAGTGATATCGTGATGTTTTGCGGTAAGTTTTTGTTGTCCCCTGTACCACGTTTAGTTCGCAACGTTAGCGATAATATCGTTTTTGCAATATTACTACTGATTATGAATCGTAACTTTAAATTCTTATTGTGAGTAATGCATGGGTTTTGATTAACCGAAATCTCTTCAGAATAAATACTAATACTCTAGAGAGTCTCTATTTTCAATATTTTCCCCGATTATAGGCCCACAAATTACACACACCTTGTAATCGTTGTTTTTACTGTTATTTTTTGTGTTACTTTGACTGTTTATCTGTGTATCTGCGTATAGCGGAGTCAACAAACCGGTTCCGGCGAAAGATCAGCGCTGGTCGTAGACCATGCATTATGCTGAGCCGGTACCGTTTTGAGACAATGTTTTATTTATAATTGTTAATAAAATGTTTAATTTTTCTTGTATTTGCCTCAATAAAATTAATTTTCTTTCTTTCTTTCTAAAAAATAGACACAGATTTCACTTTATATTTCCAGAGGTGTAGTTTTTAGATACTTTTGAATTAATTGCTACAGAAAACGAATAATTTTCCAAAAACAATCGTTTGACATAATATACGCGATTCGGAAAAAATAAAGTGTCACAAGACAATCAGAATCTGAAAAAGACCATAATGAGTCGGCATTTAAAAATAAAAAGTTACTACCTATAGATAGTTATCGCTAGATTTTGTTTGTGCCAGGAAATACTTTAATTTTCCGGCCCTAAAAAAGATATCGAGGTTCCAAAAGAGATCAGACAAAAATACTGATCTTTTTAGACGAAAAACTACACTGTAATTCAGGACATCGCTCGTCCTAATTACTTGTAATAAAATATCAGGTTCCCGGTTGTTAGGAAATGAATGTCCAATTGTAAAACCGAATTAAGGTTCTCAGTCCCAATGTTGGTAGTACAGATCTGGGTACAAATCTAATTCCCTGTTACCTGTGTTTCTAGAGAAAACGGGGACTTTTACGGCAATTTGAGTTTAAATTGAGATAGATAGATAAAAAAAATATTTGCATCTTAAACACACTTTGCATTAAAATAAATAAACAATTACATCGTCCTCATAATTGACGACCAGTTTGGCGCAGGGGTACTAAGCCCGCCTTCTGCGCCAGAGGTCTTGGGTTCGATCCCCGGACAAGACAAATATTTTTGTGCATGAACATGTCTATTTGTCTTGGTCTGGGTGTTTAATATGTATATTATGTATGTATTTACAAAAAAAGTATATAAGTATGTTTATCCGTTATCTACTATCCATAACACAAGTTCTTCATGAAACAACGTGGGCTAGATAATTGTTGTGTTGTATGCAATTGTTTATTTATTTATCATAAAAAAAGAATGAAAACCTTAAAACAAATAATTTCAAACAATTAAGACAATAATTAATGTAGACAATAGCACTTGTACAGTACAATAAAAACTTACTTACAAATTAAACTAACATGTGTGTCACAGTCACAGCGACGCAAAAAGGCAAAAGCTCAGCGACATAATATTTGCCCTAAATTAGAGCAAAACGCTGGTTATCAGTCCATAATGCCCATTTGCCCATAAAAATAAATGGCGCTAGACTACGAGCAACAACAGCGGACGTGCCATCATTGCCGACAAAAATATTATAATTATATTATATAAAACATTCAAATCAAATCAAATTAATTAAACGTAATTATCATAAAAAAACATTGTAACAAAATTAAAAAAATGTAATAATGATAATAATTAAGACGATAATTGATAATTATAACATAATAATAAATAATAACAATTTTGTTGTTACTAAAAACAATATAAACAAGTAAAAATAAAATATGTCTCCAAATAATAAAAAACTGAAGAAAATGCACAGTTATTTTCTCAAGTGATAAACTTGTCAATTTATATAAAACGGTTTATTACAAATTGAAACAACTAAAAACTCTTTTCAAAATAAATGAATAGAAAGTGATGTAGCATAAGCGGACAATATTGCGAATCGTAAAATTCGGAACAATTTAGAGTCGTCCCGAAACTCGCGATACGCGCCGTATAATAATTCGGTAAAGCACGTGTTTTACGAGACTAGGTCGACTAGGTGCGCCTTGCCTGATTGTACTAGTGATGTACTCAACTTGAAATCAAACTTTCTCTCACTCAACCGAATGAACTCACCTGGAGATTACTCGGTTGAGTCTGATTATAAAAGTACGAACGCTAATCTATACTTTAATATTATAAAGAGGAAAGATTTGTATTTTTGTACGTAACGAATAAACTCAAAAACTACTGGACCGATTTTGACGAAATTTGGTATAGAGAATCCTTAGACCCCAAGTAGTAACATAAGCTATAAATGATCCCAAAATTCCCACGGGAACGGGAACCACGCGGTTGATACCGCGCCCGGACTCTAGTTACTTATAACTTTTAAATTTGCATTTAACAATGCTATTTTTAGGTGATAATTTTTGAACAAGAATAAAAAAACAATTTGTCTCATGTCCTGTCACAACGACCGCGGTATTATTTTCAAGCATATTTACTTGTTTAAAAATTACGGGCTTTGAAACATTCACAGCCAGAACTCCTACTTACAACCTATTTTGTTTCTTTTTCTATCTGTTCAACTAACTAGTTTGTATTGCAGAAGGCTTTTGTTCATACAAAGTTTTAAAATGTCTTCCTTGCTCTCCAGTTTGTTGTCTTAAAATTCCTATTTTGTACGTTAAACGTACTTTTGTAGGTATGATATTATGACCATCACTAGATTTATTAGCTAGTGGATATCGCTACATTAAGCAATGTTTGTCAGTTCCTATCAATAAATGGAAAGTAGGTAAAGATTTTGTGTTATTAGGTAGGGCAGTAGGGATACTGAACTAAATAAACAAGATTTTGCGCTTTCAAGATTTCGTCAGCATCTAAGCCATCTTAACATAACAGGAAGTTTACACAATTTCAAAATAAAGAAACCATACGAAATCGAAGATAACCTCAAGCAGTAGGCCTACCGTGTGCTGTCGGCATCGCTGTCAACTTCACTTTGAAGTGAAGTGTTAAGTGACACATGAGGCGTCGAGGATTCAGACCAGCTCCCCGATGTACTGGCTTACTGAGTAGAAAATGACCACCCAAACTTTGACACTTTGGCAGCCGACGGCGTTTTCGTACAACGCAACTTCAAGGTTATCATCCTAATAATAAGATTCCTATTCCATAGTCAGTTAATACTCGACTTTGTGTGCGACCGAGACAGCGCTATAGCATAAGCGCTCGCATGAGAAGAGTCGCGCTCATATTCGACAAGTCGACAACGTCGACGACACTTACGCGGTACGGTAGGGCCACTGACTTTCAAAATGAGTCTGAGTGTTACTTATAATTCTTACTAATTATGGACTCGACCCAAATCCTTGTCCCATCCCTAATCTAGTATGACAACACGTTTTGTGTCGGACTTGAGTATCGCACGTGGCTATACTGGCAAATGGGATTGCAGTGGATGCACTTACGGACGTTTTCATTTCAGATTATTCCTTTTATGTGGCTTTTGTAAGTAGTTTTTATGCCATGGCGGGGGAGGGTGGGCGCCCGTTAAATTGCATTTTTATTTGTCTCGGGAAGACGGTACAATTGCTGACACTTTTATGAAATTTCATATTTCACCTTGTTCAAAAGTTGGAGCTGGTGTTTCCATTTTAAATTACTGCTTACAAGGTGTGACACTAAAGTAGCATAATGTTAATATTTTTTTATTTTTGAATTTTTGCATTTTATTGCTATTTTTATACTTATAAGTCTCGGTAGCTCAGTGGGCCCGATTCCCACAGGGCGTGGGTTCGAGCCCCATCTGAGAATTTACTTCTGGCCCAGTTGATTTCTTATACTTAATAGTAAAATGGCCTATGTTGCTGCGGTTGTCATGTGGCTAAGAGATGATAATGATTATGAATTAAAATTATGTTCTTGGAAAATAAAATCAGACACAAATTCAACAAAACTAAAGAGATTTCTCAATTTCCTTGTTCATGCTACCACGAAAAACTATCGAAATAGTATCACGGACCTAATGTCAAAAAATGTATCGTCTTCAGCCATTTTTAATGTCCCCACTGCAGGGGCACTGGCCTTCCTTATTTGATAAGGAGAATGGGCCATAACCCACCACGCGGGCCCAATTTGTTAGGTTTTAACGACTGCAAATGCAGCCGGGACCAACGGCTTAACGTTCCGTCCGAAGCACGGAGGAGCTCGAGATAGTAAATTTTTGGTCACCCATCCCGTGACCGACCATTGCGAAAGGCGATTAACCTCAACAATCGCTGGCCGAGCGACGTACGAGATACTTCTTCTTCTTATCGAATGAGGATTAGTGGCCACCTCTGGTGTCAGAGTTTATCAAGCCGCCTATAAGGCCTCTGACTTGGCTTAACGACTGTAATCAAATGACAACAGCCGGGACCGACGGTTTAACGTGCCCTCCGAAGCACGGAAGCGCCCAGTTGTAATGCCACTTTACGGTAACCCATCTGACACCTGACCGGGCCGAACTTTGCTTAACAAACGTGATCGAATACGATCAGTCTGTCAAGCGCGGCCATGAGCGCTTCACTAGCCTTACTGATCTTTCATCTGACATGAAAAAACACCCTTGTGAAATCTACCCTTTAGATTTCGGCCAAAATAACACCGTCCCAAAAGAAAAGAAAAAGTTAAACGTTGACAAATAAAAACGGGCCAATTCGCGCTCACGCTATCGCCACAGGCGTCCATCACTAAAATCACCATCCCACGATTCCCAGAAACAATGGTCCACACAACCAAATTACATTTCCAATTCATGAAGCCAGTTATCCCACTTTTCCCTTTCTTCCCCTCTCATCCTTCGCACCTCACGATCTTTTTCTATGAATATTTTTTCTGCGAAACTTGTTGACTTAATTTTATATAGCTTTCCTTTTTTTAATGCCAATCGTTTTCGGATGCCTCGGGTACGGAACACCCAATATAGATGATAATCTTATTGTTTTAGGGGATATCTGTATTAATACACTTGCGTTAAAACAATTTGAGGTAAAGCATATGCTGAGGATGTAATACTGTAAGGGGGAAATTGTTTATCTTTGGAGTGTCTTCGCTTATAGAATTTTTAGTAGGTAACATATATACACTTAGCAACCTTATATTTGACGACCTGTTTGACGCAGGGGTACTAAGCCCACCTTCTGCGCCAGAGGTCACGGGTTCGATCCCCGGACAAGACAAATATTTGTGTGCATGAACATGTCTATTTGTCTTGGTCTAGGTGTTTGATATGTGTATTATGTATGTATTTAAAAAAAAGTATATAAGTATGTTTATCCGTTATCAAGTATCCATAACACAAGTTCCTTGTAAACCTAACGTGGGCTAGATAATTGGTGTGATTGTATGCAATTATTTATTTATTTATCGCATTGATGCACGCGGAAACAAAGCTCCCTCTGTTCACAAAATATGTCATTCAATATTGTAATACGACAAGGTTGCTTTTACTGTCATCATAAATATAAATAACTTCTCTTACGTACTATAGTATTTCCGAGGTATTTTTTTTGTAATATTACTTAATTATTTAGCTCTACATTGAGTGTGTGTGAAACAATAAGTTTTTTTATATAATGAAACTTTAGTTCGCTTGGTTGTAAAACATTGCCTATTCACACCTATCTTCAAGTCAATGAATGACAAGCAAAACATTGTAGTGGGAGTTAAGACGAAAGAAGTGACAAACGACTCCAGTTGACGGCACGTCCGAACATTGGACCGGATTTCCAAAGGTCGTGGGTTCGAGTCCCATCTGAGAATTCACTTGTGGCCGAGTTAATTTTTTTTCCTAAATATAAAAATAGCATTGAAAAATGCAAAAGTTCAAAATCATAAATTTTCATTTTTATTTCATACATTTTTATTTTTGTAAGATTTTGAATTTTCTTCATATTGTCAGGGCATATTCCTTCTTTTTTATGCGACACATCTTTCAGTACTAAATGCGTGACCCATGGGCCGTACCTAATGCGTCAACCGTCAGTCGTCTTAGGCTGGGCCACGCTTGCACTCCTGTCCATCTAGCCAAAACAAAGGTCAGGGACTCCTCACTCTGTGAATGCGGTCTGGAGGATGGAACAACAAATCATAACCAAGTACCCAACTTCCCTGTACGACCTCCTTCGCCCCTGTATCCCCAAACCCACCAATTTTAAAAATCTCCTTGTAATGTTTTATGTAAATATATAGCTTCTAACAATAAGATTATAATTTATTTATTTATTTATTTAATACTTCATGCACAAATTGGATGTACATAGGCGGACTTAATGCTATAGGCATTTTCTACCAGTCAACCTTAGGGTGATGTGGAGACTAGTAAGAGGTAGGGTGCACGCACAACCAGTGTAAAAACTAACTGAAAATAATAATATATGTATTTATATATAATATAAAATATATAATGTATTTGTCCTGTCGTTGTCGTTGTCGTTGTCGCTTACTAACACCCGTTATGTCTGAGTATTGTGTTTGTCCCTATTTGAGACTGATCAACCGCTGGTTCTACAGCCTCAAATTTTTTTATTACACTAGCTCTATACTTCTGCGTACCCGTATTCTCGCGCGACGCCTCGGAGAAGCACTGAGTCTGTAGGAAAAACAACCAACTGAGCTAAAAACTTGACATTGGCGAAATTCAAAAGGGCACCGCCACTACATAAAAGGAAGAAGAAGAAATGCGTGACAGGTTCCTTCTAACATTCTTGTGTTTTTCATTCTGTTATAGGTTCTTCTTCTAATAATATATCATTATTGAAAAAATATCGCTATCTATCTATACGCCTGATTCAACTGACTGACATCTTGGTTAAAATTTTCTTTTTGCAATTCTTGTAAAATTGTGGTTATTTCCTTTCTTAATTCCTTACATAACCCGCTGGGAGGTTTTCCGGCCAATTACCCTTCAGGGTCGCAGTCGCCACTGTATGGAGCACTCACATGCTGTGCTATTCCGGTAGGACTTAGTTGCAACTAAAGGGGATTCCATACTAGACCCAGACAGCGACCGTGACTTTTTATAACGTCTGTTATTTGGGACGTTTATCAAGCTAGAGACGAGAACATTTGGAGCGCATTGTAACTGTCCATATTTTTTATTTTTAGCTGCAACAATTCTGATGAATTTTGGAATAAATCATGATACTGTCTGTCACGATTTGAAATGATCCTTCAGGAGCTCAATATAATTGAGGAGAGCTCAGAGCTCTTAGCATGTTAAATCTCCCTGCTAATATTTTTCCTATTACTTACACAGCTATTTCTATATTATTTAATTTATTCGATATTATGTACTATTAGCCATTTTAATATTAACCACTACTTACTGGGGAAAAGTCCTCCCTTATTTACAAAATGCCTAGGCAGATTTTAAAACATGTTAATTTTTAAAAGCCTGATTGATGCGATGCGAGGTCGTTGCATCAGCTCGCTATATTGTAGCGCTAATAAAAATAAAAATATCCTAATAACTCTTCTAACCCAAATTGGGAATCATACAATAATATTAGATAATCGGATTTTGTCCAATTTTTGATGTCGGTTTTGGAGGAGCCCTTGGCGCAGTGGTTCGTGCGCTCGGCCAGCGATTTTTGAGGTTAAGCAACTTTCACAATGGTCAGTCACGGGATGGGTGACCAAAAATTTACTATCTCGAGCTCCTCCGTGCTTTGGAGAGCACGTTAAGCCGTTAGTCCCGGCTGTATTTGCAGTCGTTAAAACCCACCAATCCGCATTTGGCCCACGTAATGGGTCATGGCCCATTTTCCTTGTCCATCCATAAGGAAAGCCAGTGCCCCAACAGTGGGGACATTAAAAATGGCTGCTGACGAATCGGATTGTATGAGTTTAGATAAGAATAATAAGCTACTACTACTAGGGCACAGGAGAATGAGTCATGACCCACCAAGCGGGCCATTGCGAATTGGTGGGTATATAAAACGACAGCAAATGCGACCGATAATTGCAAAATTTGTATAACCACCACAATCACAGGCCAAGGGGCTACCAGGGCCTCTAGCCAAAGTAACAATTCGAAAACGATAACGAAGTTCGAAAAGAATTAAATGTATGGGATTGGCGGATTGGCATAGGCCGCGCTAAATCACGTGGTCTTACCGCAAGTTAATTGGCGAATATAGACAATAACGAATCGAATTATCGTTTCGCTACATTACGATGGTACTTTGTCTACGGGCCCTGGACAACGAGCTCCTACATAGTAAGAAAATGCCACCAAAAGTCGCAGATTTTCGTAAGTCGCATTACATTATGAGCAACATTGTGGACGTGGCTTTACGCCTCTTGACATGTAGCTAACAGGACGCCCGCATATTTACCTGCAGCCTGCCCTCAGCGCCCTCTATAAATATTTTCCTTGAGAACATCGCGACAAGCTGCTCGCTCTAATTCGGAACCGGGAATTCTCGTACGGTTTCATATTTATACTGAACTGGCAATGCAACGCGGGTGAAATCCGGGTATGTTTCAAATTATATTACAGCTCAACGAATCTTCCGCCTTTTTTTCTAATCATTTCTTAATTATCGCGCGAAATATCAATCCTACCAAAATCATTTTCATGTCAAATGTTGCCAAGACGAGACGAGACATGTAAAATGCTGCCACGTCAGGATTTACACTTGCACTACAAAAACCGCTGCTATTGCTATTTATATATAATAAAATAAACAAAATTAACAATATATATAACTTAAATGCATCAACTCAAAAATTGTGTTTGTGACTGGTTGAAAACCTTGAGTTACGACGAAACCGAGTTAATTTTTAAAATAAATAAATAATTCAATAATGACAAAAATATATAATTATGCTAGGTACCTTTAACAAATATAAGATTCTTTAATAAATTCAAATAATTCCATTTCATTATGACTCAACAATATACACACCCTCTCCACACACACTCACTCATATTCATTTTTCTCACCGTGAGAGGTTCACTACATATAATCTAACTTTAAGGTTTAGTTTTGATTCTGGCATTTTTTGTTAGTTTTAGTTTATACCATTTTGCCTCTCTGGTTAAACCTTGTTTTGTACATTTATTTATTTATTTATTTATTTATTTATTTATTTATTTATTTATTTATTTATTTATTTGAATATACAATGTGAACTTACAGCTAAACCAAAACATTCACATTGGGCAATTTATTAAGATAGGTAATAGAATAATTTACAATAAATATAACTCATATGGTCAGTATGGATGTCGGCGTCGGCATCGGCATAGTGAGAGTAAGAGCACTGCACCTGAGATACAGGTTTCCTAGTTCGGGTGCAGATGTTTACCATTGGCTTGTTTCAATCAATGGTTTATTACATGTAAGAACTAAGTTATGTTTACAGTTGTCTTATTGTTACTTGCCAAACAATGTATTTTTTCTTTGGTGAAATAAATATATATTATTATTAAATATATATTATTATTACGAGCAACATTAGAGGGGAGCCCACGAGGCTAAATGGGGATTTACTCGAGCGTCATAGATACCTATTGGGTTGCAAAGCTTAGATGATAAAAAGAAAAAAATTTAATTTAATGTATACCTTTTCGTCGGTGGGGGGAGCGGCTATAGATTTTCAAATATGTAAAAAAAACTGTTGCATGGACATACTCGAGCGCGTGAGATATTGATTGAATTAATGTCCTACGTATTTGTAATAATGTACGTATGTTAATCTGATCGTTTGCATGATGCGGGTGATCGTACGTAAGGGTTGAAAATGAAAAAAAAATATTAATCGAGCGCGTCAGATTTTCTGAGAGGGTGTTAAGTGAACCTAAAAAAAAGCTCTCATTCAATAATCTTGAAATACTCAAGCGATGGTTCATCTTTATGTCCTAGCCGTGCTGTCTCATTATCTAATCTGACAAAAAAACATTTTTTTTTTAATCATTGAATTGCAAATAAAAGAGTGTATGTTTTTTAAGTAGAATACTTGTATTTATAAGAAAATAATAAAAAAAAAACTTTAAAATATTTAACATTTTTTTTTAATGAATAACGTGTTTTTTTAATTATTTGAGAAAAGATATACCTGAATCTGGAGTATCCTCAAGAATATCAGGTTTTATGACTATATCTTCATACTTCGACTTTATTTGACAGATGGATGTGACATATTGCTCTTAGTCTTTGGCAAGTGTTCATTTGTGTTAAAAGAAGCACCAATGTGTCATATTACTGTCAAATGAAGCCGATTTCGATTCCGGCGACACTTGCGCGGTAGGGCCACAGATCATTTTGAACTTTCAGTCGACAACTTTATCGACGAATTTTGTTACTTCGGCTTGATCGTTGTCAGATTAGATAATAATAATAATAAATTTGTTTATTTGCTTAAAACACGGTATTACAAGTTGATACAATAAATTATAGTCCACATGTTTCGCTAATAATGAATATAGCATGCAAATATTAATAATACAATTCATGTCAAAAATTAATACGGAAATAATAACAATATGAATGTCAGTACAAATAAGAAATGTCAATACAAATTTGATAATTAATTATTTTTGTTAAAGAAAGAATTTATGTCATAAAAATTATTTTTTTGTTTGAACATATATATATTGAGCATTTTTAACTCTTTAGGAATCTTGTTATAGACCCTTACACACATACAAAGGCAACTTTTTGCATACTTATCCGACTTCGGAATATTATCAAAAATCATCCTATGTGGATCTCTCAATCTATAATTATTTACCTTTTAAACAAATTAGTATTTTTGTGAACAAAAACGGCAACTTCATAAACGTAAAGCGAAGGAAGTGGCAATAATCCTAGACTTTTAAATAGTCCTTTGCAAGACACGTCAGGTAATACGCCACAAATAGCCCTACTGCACTTTTTTTGAGCAATAAAAGCTCTATTTTTTTCCGTGCTGTTTCCCCATAATATGATACCGTAGCACAGAATCGACTCTATATATGCACGATAGGACACTATGGCAGTTTTTTTATCGGTTACGTTTCTGACACGTCTAAGGGCATAGACGAATTTGTTTATTTTGGCACATAATTCGTTTACATGTTTTTTCCAATCCAAGTCCTCAGCTATAGTTACTCCTTTAAAATTTTAAATAATGTGATTCATTCATTTTTGGCACATTAAGAGCAAAGTTATATTGTTTATGTTATGATTTATTAAATTGAATAAAATAAGATTTGTCAAGATTTATGTTTAAATTATTCGCCTTAAGCCAGTCAATTATTATGCCAATTCATGCTTACGTATAGCGTCATTGCATTTAGAATTATTCGAAGTCACAATTATAGATATATCGTCCGCATACAGGGTACATTTATGATTTGTTATATCAGTTATGTCATTTATATAAAGGAGAAATAAAATTGGACCCAATACACTTCCCTGTGGTACGCCAGCGTCATTTTCTTCGAATTCTGATGAAAAGGTGATTTTTTTGTTTTCAATTATTTTATTAATAACAACTTTTTGTTGACGACCACTTATGTAAGACTCTATCCATGCTAATGTGGGTCCCCTGATTCCAAGGAATTCTAGTTTCTTTAGGAGAATCTCGTGTGAGACAAAATCGAATGCTTTCGACAGGTCGATAGTTTTCGTTATCCTTGAATTATTTTAATCAAAATAAAAAAAAATTAGCCACGCTCGAGAATGTCGAGATGACGTTTTTTTTACAACTTTGTAGCCCTCCCCTTTCTTTGCGTCACTCTTAAATTGTTAGATTAGTGGAATATACACTTTTTAGCATGTAATTAACTCACCCTACCTTAATCTGACGCGCTCGAGAATGTCTGATGATCAATTTTTTTTTACTAATCTGGGGGTGCGATTGCGTAAGTTAATCCTATTCATTTGACAGTTCATATCGTATTCAATCGGCTGCAATTTGTTTGAAATGACATTATAATGATACAATATGATCTGTCAAATGAATACGATTGACTTTACGCAGTCGCCTAGCTGATCCTTTATCCTCGACGGGCGGCCCATATTTGGTGGAGGTACTCAACCGGGTACAAGGTATCCCCCTGTATACTAATCTTCCGCGCTTTAGTAAATCCCGAAATCCCCGCTTGGGCTCCAATACTACAAGGTAAAAAGGTAGAGCCTAACGTGCGGTTGACTGTACAAAGTTCTAAATAGATAGCTGAACTGTCACATGTTCAAAAATTGATACATACACATTTTCGCCTTTTCCCTTATTGTTTCATACAGATAACCCAAAAGCCATGTATGGTGGTGATCTCCACAATTCCAGATGCGTACAGATAAACCAATATGTAGTACAAACCGGATCTAACTGTACCCGGGGGACGCGCGGCGAATATTAACGCGGTAACCGGGTTATTGCTAAGGTTTCACCTGCCCGGACTTATTACAACCGGCGACGATTCCAACTATGAAAGCCTTTTATTGGCAAATATAGACGGTGGTAAAGTACGGACCTTCCACGAAATATTGAAATATTAAAGGCTCGATTCTGGGTAGTAGCCTTGAGCCTTGAGATAAGAGTAAAATAATTATTATAGTAAAAAACTTTAATAACCAACTTACTACCAGTTCATAAGTGTGACACATGAGTTTCAGAGCTCTCCTTAAACTCAGTAGACTCAGGTCAGTAGATAATAGGGGCCATCACTGGCCACGGTACCTTTAACAAGCACCTTTTCAATTGGTGTCAGGTGTCACTGACAGCCAACTACGCAGAGACTGCATGGAGGCAGAAGAGTCAGGTGCTCACGTCCTGTTGGATTGTGACGGAGTAGCCCCTTATCGGGCGAAGTATCTCGGCTCAACAGGCAGTCTCCGGGAAGCCGTCACTGACGTGAAGGCGCTGGGAGCATTCCTGGTGGAACTGGGGTGGCTGGAGTGAACCGGCCTGACACCCTTCGGACGCAAAATCGGCGCAAATAGACGTCGAGTTGCGGAAACCGCCCGTATTGAATGAAGAAGAAGAAAGACTAGTTCATAATGTGATTTTGAAATCTTAACCTGTCAACCTTAGAGTTATGAGACACTATAGATAATCAATTGTTCTTTGGACACCGGTGTCCTGCTAGCAAGTGACAAATTAAATTATGTAATGAATTCGGTATAACATTAGTAGTCTATGTTCACTTTAGTACCCCAACTATGCATACTTAACCATTTATATACAATGAGTATGTGAGGGAACATACTCAACTAAAACCCAACTTTAAATGTTATTTGTTAAATAAACTTATTTTTTTAACTGTCCATACGTCCAACCCGAACCGCACCTGTCCCAACCAATTCTACTATAACGGTATCCACCCATAAAAAATTAGCAGATTCAAATTAATACCGCTAGTGTTGTGTAATGAACCGGTTATTTTAAATCCGGCTACCGTATTTACCGGTTCCTGTTTAATCGCCGGATTACGAATTACTCGCGTACGATCGTCGATCGGTGCGACTCGTCGGGTACAATGTTTGTCCACTGCGAGAATTAAATGAGTTTATTAATGGATTCAATAAAAAATTGCCGAGCGTAATTATGACGATGGCCGATGATTTTAACTGATTCAATCAAGTTTACATTTAATTTCATTGGCAGCTGTTTCATGAATTTTTTTTGACTAAAGATAAAGTTTAATTTGGAGAATTTTAATGAAATTTATTCAGTATACATTGCAGTTCAATATTAATTATAATGTTCTATTAACGAAATGTATGTATGATCAATACTTAAACTTATCAATAACGTAAGTTGATACCATTTTACAGGCCTTTAATTCAAAACAACCAATAGTGATATAATGAAAACACCATGAAAAAGGGACAGTAATATGATTATACAAACATTACATATAAACCTTATTTTTATGAGGTCAAAGTTGACATTAATGGCGTAGCATATTTTGAGGCTGAACTATAGGTCCCAAAGGATCGAAAATATAGTCGCCATATTAACATATGAATTCGACGGGTGTTATAAAGGAATAATAATATGGTAATGCGAATGTTCCACTGTGTAAAACGCGGTATTATGATAACGTTGTCGTCGAATAAATCTAAGCGCAACCTCTATAGCACTCTAGGGTCTTGTTGGGTCGTGAATGTTACCAATTGTCAACTGTTTTGCGAGTTCATAATAGTTTTATATGTGTCGTAGGATAATTTGATAAATCGAATTTTCGCAGAAATCTTAGGGATTTAGCAAAAACACGGACAATTAGACAAGTTTTTTTGCAAAATCAGAATAAGAGTTGGCCAGCAAGCAAAAATCAAGCCAATCGGAGTTAAGGATATTCAATATTACTAACGCTATTCGTGCTTTCCCAAAAACTCTAGTAAGATTGAGAAATGTCGTCACCATTGTCTAATTATCCGTATTTTCGCAATATCCCTAGGCTTTTCGCGAAAATTCGATTTATCAGATTACCCTACGACATATGTATAGTTTAACAAAGAGTATAGTTATAATAAAGTAGTGGCTGCCCGCGGCTTTGCATATGGTTCCCTATTCTGTGGGAGTATCAGGATAAAATGCATCTGTCGCCCTATTGCAGGTTTTGTCCATTTTTAGGGTATTTAAGTCAAATACTTACTAATACTAACAAGAATCTAAATCAGTTCATATCTTAGTCACAGAAAAGCAAAACACGCTACTCAGGAAATGTACCTAAGTACCTAATTCAGATATGTTTTAATTAAAACCTTAAAGAAGGCTTAGACTACATTTCTATGGAACTCAATGAAAGAAATAATAATCGTTAAAATTTGTTTATATAATTTCAAAGTTGTGTAAATCAACTTTTAAAGCACTCCTTTATGACAGCGTTGTGGAATAGAAAATCAAAATTAAATTCTAACTTATTTACAAGAATATATTCTCAAATACTTTGTGGTACATATTTATCTTATTTTTCGATTTCATATGTGGCCGCTAACGTTGAAAATTGCGAATGATACTTTTATAAAAAATACACGGGCGTTTGAAAGATACATGTATTATTCATGTCATTTTCTATAGTTTTTGAGAAAAACCAAAGGTATGTGGTAAATGTTTCATCTGTGTTACAAAGACAAACAAGACACTTTAGCAAGACTTTTTTTATAAATTAAAAATGCGAAAACTGCGATAAACATCGCCCAAAAACAAACGCCCGTAAAACCGGTTATCGGTCTCTTTTAGCCCGGATTATCCGAACGAAAACCGGACGGATTCAGAAGGTAATGCAACTTATAAAACGTTTTCTATCCTATATTTCTTATCTATTCAAAATCAAATATTTATTAATAAAAATCAATAGCCAATGGCACGGTGGGATGGCGTATAGTAAGATTTCCATCCACCAAATGAATATAATATATTACATAGGTATGTAACATTCATAGTAATTTGCGTTGAAATCTGTGACAAGACTGCACACATACACTTTTTAACAAGTAGGATAAAATAACGAAAAAGCACGGAAATTAAAGAGAGAAATTTTGAGTCGGACCTTATATAGGTTTCGCAGATCTCAAGAGTACAGATAGTGCCATCCACGAAGACGCGCCCCGCCATTTCGTCCTACGGTCAGTTTCAATAACCTATCCTCGGTAAGAGATAGGCTTACTAGAGCTTTGTTGCCTAGATATTTTTGTTAGTCAGCCCAAAATAACCCAAAATAACAGAGGTTGCTAAGTAACGTAACCAAGATAGGCCTACCTCTTGTTAGGGATATATTATTGAAACCGGCCCCTAATCGTTTATAGTGTGTGTGTGGTCCTCCTTGATGTATCCGTCAATGGCGAACCTGGACTAAATTCGATCGTGTGCACGGATGTGGCTTGCAAAGCCAAATTTGGTTTTAAATGTCCTGTTGCAAGGCGCACAGTACAACTGGCCGTCAGCATTGTAAGTGTAGATGTAGGAAGGCTTCGGACGGGTCTTTTTGTGTAAGCGTTTTGCATCCAGATCTTCTATGCGTTGCTTTTCAAATTCAGTTACAGCCTTATGGACAGAGCTGAACCTCAGAGTTAGGAACACGGTCTTGCCACTTGATACGAAGTATAGATCTTAGGCACTTCATATGAAAGGCGTTTAATATCGCCCTTGTAGAGACACCATGTCTCAGTGGCATACAGTAGTATCGGCATAATGATTGCTTTATACACAGCGATCTTAGTGTGGTGTGTAGTCTAAAGTCATGCGAGTCCCAATAACGGCAAGAAGTTACTTCCTTAAGTGCTGTACCGTTCAACAGTATGGGTGTCGGTTCTGGCGTAGTAACTAGTACCACGTCGTTTATAGTATTATGTGTGCAAGCTTCCGCTAACGTTTGAGTGCTGTATTGGGTACACACTAATTATTTATAGGTGCTCGCGCACACTTCAATAATTAGACTACAATATCAAACTCCTCGCACCCCTCGACCAAAAATTGGTGGGGCGCGTCATCGTGGATGGCACTATTTGTACCTATTAAATTATTTTGAAATTTGGAACAGAACTAATATGTAAAGTATCGGAAACGTTTATGAGGTATTGAACAACGTTCCTAGTCCTACCGATTGTAACCTATACATTTTTGACGTGGTTCGACACTTTTTCGTTAATAGTTTATGCAAGCCTACTACAACTGTATAGCCTTTAATACGTCATGTAAGTACAGAAAAATGAGACAATAACAGCCGGTTGCGCCAAAATTCATTTTATACGACTTCGTTATAAGTATACTTATCGTAATTTGTTTGTCAAAGTTGTTAAAAATTTATGGAATTTAACAGGTTTGATAAGCAAATTACATTTTAAGTACTTTTTTCGAATTTTGGTGCAACTGGCTGTAAATATTTCATCGTTGTAAGGACAAATGAGAGACCATGGGATTTTAACTTGCTATGGAGAAGCATTATAAGACTATATAGTTCAACGTCTCTCCGTAGACAATAAAAAATATTTTTTTATTCAAAATTTGTTCGAAATTCAGATCCGGGCCTTCTCCACCGGGTAGGGTTATACCCGGTGCGGCGCATCCGTCCATGAAATTGACCGGCGGCGGTACATTCGACCATTGGCCCTCATAAAATATAACCGACACATAATGATCTACGGCGCAACACGACGCGTGTCCTAAAATATTTACTGCCGCGTTTGGTTCACGTCTGGTTAACAAGTGACTGTCGCAAGATGATGCATTGCATTGTATAAGCTTTAGCCTTGAAAACTTTCAGCGAATAAGAATTCAAATCTTAGGTCCCGCAGGCTAATTATCTTACGGAAACTCGGTTCATTTTTAACCGACTTCAAAAAAAAGGAGGCGGTTCTCAATACGACGGAATCCTTTTTTTTATGTATGTAAGACGGCTGAACCGATTTGAGTAATTCTTTTTTTGTTCAAAAGGGTATACTTCCCATGTGGTCCTATTGTCATCATGTCAGGATCTGATGATGGCATCCTGGAGAAATCCAGTGAAGTCTTCTATTATTATAGGCACTCACTATAGCGATTTCGGTGTTTTCTATAGTAACTTATGCATATGCTTCCGGAAAGCACCATTTGGTGAAGTGGAACTGATTATGAAGACCACAAATGGTCATCGGAACTTTTAATATAACTATTAATACTTAGCATTTCACGGAAGCGATACGATTACTTTAATGTGGTACATAAGCAATTTATGCTCGACTCGACATGTGATGAAGTGGAGCTGGTGATCAATTATCGGAAGAACTCCTCAATAAGTAACGTCCCTGCACCGGGAAAAGCAGCATTTTGTAATAGGTGATGAGGAGTTGACATAAGGTTATTAGCGTAGGCACGGGACCTCTTCTACCCTTAAAAATTGTGAAATAAAAAACTTTTTATAAAAAAAATTAAAACCCAGCCAAGGCATTTTACTTTGCGGTCCTACTATTTTATTTTTCTTCCCTTGGCTTATTTTTTGCTTTTTAGTTTTTTGAAGTCGTTTTCATTTTTTCAAATTTGTCCTGTCTTAACTTCTCTCGCACAGGTGTTCAATGCGTCGAGCCTCTTAGTCGACTCTTGCGACATCCCTGGCATGTAAGGGAGTGGTGACACTTGTATTCTTAGACCGTCACCACACGGCACTAACATAATGTAATGTTTAAATTGTTATTGTAAAGAACATGGGGAGGAAGGGCTGCTGCCTGAGATACGGGGAATCCCAGTTTAGGTAGTAGTTCGTACTGCCTTCGTTCCAAAGTGTGTTTTACTTATATAGTATAAGTAAAACACAGACTCTTTAATGTATGCCGCCAGCACTGAACAGTTTATTCCTTACAAATTATTTAATTTACCGGTTGTTAACTTATCAAGTGCTGACAGTGGTTTGAAATATTTACATGAATTTGTAGATGTAAGGTATGTGCAAATAAATACATTTTAGTATTATTATTATAGTTTATATAAAAAGTTAGGCTTTCTCC
The DNA here is from genome assembly GCA_910589605.1 of Chrysoteuchia culmella. NCBI lineage: Eukaryota > Metazoa > Arthropoda > Insecta > Lepidoptera > Crambidae > Chrysoteuchia > Chrysoteuchia culmella. The sequence continues at coordinate 1,130,176 of OU342647.1, read as the reverse complement.
AAAAACAAACCTCTAGTGACTAGAAAAGACTAGAGTCTAGTCCTTATTAGTCTAAAGGGGATTGAACGTTTTGTATGGTGGCTGGCCTCGTCCAAGTCCATGTATGAGACGCCATTTTGCTTTTTTTTTTTTTCAAAATGACGTCGCTCGATTTAACCTATATAAATGAAGAGGGGACACTCAGCGGAGCAAAAAATGTTAAATTATAAAATGCCATAAAAGTGTTACATTAGCCAGATAATTAGAGTTAAAAATTAATAGTACCGGCCCAAAGCACTTTGTATATTTAACTTCAGTTATCTACTAACCTGACACTTTAGGCCATTATGTTGATATTTTTTGTTTATATTTACGTTCCCTATCCATTTATATAGGTATTATCGTGCGGCATGGTTTTAAAAAAAACCAAAATGGCCGGGACTAGGGACCGGGGACGAGACCAAAAAGGTAAACCCATCGACTGGCAAGCTTATCTTTATTTCTTGGTTTTAGACACAACGGGGAAAGGTTGCCTTCATCGTACGTTCCTTCAAGGCTGAAGACGTCATTCTTCTCCCGGAACCTTCAACCGCGAACAACCTGCTATCTTAACTTTTTTATAAGTATAGTGAGGGGAACACAATAATACTGAAAACATTGTTGCTATGGAGACAAACTTAATAAGATCGGTGATAGTTAGCGAGGTAAGAGTTATAACAAGTCCCACCAGCAACGAAAATATCACTGCAAAATCGATAAATATCATTGGTTTTAATTGATGAATATTTTAAGACAAGCTATAAATTATTTCAAACTCCACTATAATACCTATACTATATACTATACAATACACCCACCGTAGTTTACTCTCGACAGACATCGATCACGTCCCACACCGGGCGGCGGTCGCTGCAGCTCCTCTTTTTTGTTTTTTTTTTGTCGCGTCCCACAATATCACTTAATTATATATTTTCTTTTTGTAATCATGTCAGTCAGAGATCATAATGCTATAAATGTTGGTGTTGTATGTGTTATTTTTATTTATATTTTATAATAATGTGCTTGTCTTACCTTTTTTCTTTTTTTTTACTTTTTTATAGGTGTAATTTAATATTTTTATATTTAATTTAGTTTTTCTTTTCTCTGTTTTTTGTACCGCGCACCAAACGGGCCCTGCCAGAATACCAGCGTTGCCGTGACACATCTAGTGTCATGGCAACACATGCTGAGGCGGGGACCCTATTGACCTGAAGGCCATATTATTGTATTTTGTGTTATTTGTAATGTGTTTTTGTGTTGCTTTTTAATCTGTATCGTTTTCATGTTTTTGTGTGTAATTTGTATTATGGTCTTTTGTGTTAATAAAATATTTCTCTCTCTCTCTCTCTCTCTCTCTCTCTCTATACTGATATGTTTTGTTCTAACACGCTAACACAGTCTAAACAGTGTTTGCACTGCCTAAAAACGGCAGAAAAGACGCACTCACAATGAAAGGCGCCGCTACACGCGCGCTACCACGCGCTCCACCGCAATCCTCGTTGGGACGCGCAAGAAGGCGTCCACCCAACTGGAACTGAAGGGCGAGGCCATCCAGTGGCAGACGTCCGTACGATACCTGGGCTGCCACATCGACCGAAACCTAAGCATGGTCGCACAGGTCGACCTCAGCCCGCGCCGCGTGGGCCATTCTCCGCCTGGTTCTCACATCAAGGCTCCTTCTGCGAAGCAAAACTGCTATCTATAAAAAGCACGTCAGGTCGCGGCTCACCTATGACGCAAGGCGCAGCGAGATATTATTTGTGTTCGCAGACCCAGAGGCAACGACTGCAACAAAACGTAGCGCTCCGTATTATCACCAAGGCGGAGCGCTACGTCCGCAACGAGGTGATCACACGGGACCTCAACGTGGACCGTTCGCGGGCCTCCCCCACTATGGGGGTCTCACCCGGTGCGGTAGACCGCGCAGAGGGCCTCGCAGCAAACTCCGGCGGGGGCGCACCTATCGTCATAACGACGGCCGCTAAGCGGCATCAAACCACCGTGGGGCAGTGGCCCTACGAGAAGAAGCCCGGGGAAGGAGCAGATGCTCGAACCCGCACCCGCCAAGAGGCGGAAGATCCCGCCTGGCCACGCGCTCGCAACTATTTTACCAGTGAAAACCAGTGAGGGGCCGGCCGTAACGCCGCCGGTAACGAGCGGTATTCGTGTGTGTGAGCGCGTCATATTGCCGAGTGCAACGGCTGTTTATCTTTAAACTGTGACGCTAACTCAGAAAGTGGTCTGGAGTAACGTCCTCAAAGTTGGATGTTTTTTTATAAAACTTCGCCGAGATATGGCGGCGGCGATCGAGTCCTACTAGCTTCTCGTTTGCATTTTTATTACCTTACACCCACAGTTTTAATACTATTTGGGTTTCCTACCGTTTAGCAGTAAATAAATATAAGGTGCTAATTTATCAAATGCCGATCGAGCAGGGGCTGTTCAGGTCAACAATATAGAACATTACCCCCATATTCTAAGTCGTTCCTTCAAAACTTTTTACACTCCACTCAACCTCGTCGTGGGTAAAAATGGTAGTGTGCGCTAGGCCTAACACGGAGTGGCTACGTACTCTTTAGCTCCTCCAGGTCCTTACGGAGTTATGACTTAGAATACCGATTTCGAGGAGTATTTCGAAGAGGTTTTCAATGAGGTTTCGTTAAGTCGAGGACGAGTAAGTTTTGGAGGAACGACTTAGAATATGGGTGTTAGAACATTTTATATTTGTTTAAATTGTGTTCTATATCGCTGACCTGAGCAGCCCCTGCTCGATCGGCACCTGATAAATTAACACCTTATATAGCACTTTTTATTAAATGGACTAAATAAATGCGAAAGTATGTTTGTTTGTCCTTCCTTCACGCCCTAAAAACGGAACCGATCGACTTGATTTTTGACATAGAGTTAGTTGAAAAGACGGACAGTAACATAGCTATTTTTCATCCCGATATTTCCACGGGAACGGGAACCACGCGGGTGCAAACTCGGGCAAAGGATGATTTTGTAATTTTTGCATTTTTCAATGCTATTTTTATACTTATGGTAAATTTTAAATAGAAAAATATTGGAAAAAATTAACTCGGCCACAAGTGAATTCTCAGACGGGAATCGAACCCGCGACCTTTGGAAATCCGGTCCAATGCAAGAGCATTGGACCGGATTTCCAAAGGTCGCGCAAAAATTGTATTTTTCTATTTAAAATTTACCATAAGTATATTACAATTTCTCCAAGGTACATGACTCTTAGAAAAAATCGATAGATAAGTCGATAGGATTTCGATATGTGACATTTCACTGGAATCGTCCTAGTTGAAAAAGACTGTAATATTATAAATGAGAATGTATGCCAGTTTGTTTGTTTGTTTGTCACTCTTTCACGCATAAACTACTGAACCCATTTGAATGAAATTTGGTACACATACAGTGGTGATCGCAAAATTAACGATACAAATCAATTTTCATGCAATCGAAGTAACTTTGGAGCCTTGGGTCTCTGTCAAGGATTGACAGAGCTGTGATCTGATAATAGCCATCCAGGGAGTGAATGGAGGAGATCCAGAGAAATTGCTAAACACACCCAACTGATCTGATCAACATTCTAAGAGATGTATGGATATGTTGAAAAAAGACGCAAAAATTGGGAATTTCTGAAACTGAACATTTTAATCCTTACATCTTTTAGAATATTGATCAGATCAGTTGGCTATGTAAGACAATTTGGATCTCCTCTATTCACTCCCTATATGGCCATTATCAGATCACAGCTCGGTCAATCCTTGGCAGAGAACCAAGGCTCCAAAGTTACCTCGATTATATGTAAATCGACTAGTGTCGTTAATTATGTGACCACCACTGTACGAACAGCCTGGATCAAAACATAGACTACTTTTATCCCGATATTCCCACGGGAACGAGAACGCGGATGAAACCACGGGCGGCCGTTAGTACGTCTATAAGTGTATCCATCCATGTCTAGCTGTTCGAAGGTCGAACACAGAATGAAACAAGAATGTCGCAAAACTAACTAGCGACTTGATCCAATCTCGTTAACTCTAAACAGTGGTACAGGCCGTAATGACTGCTGCAGTCAATCCGACCCACAAATATTTATCAGCTGCTAACGGGCCGTATTAGTCTTGATTACTCATCTCAGGCCGGCCGTTTGTCTGCTCCGGTTTGTTTAACTACTAAATCTGAGGACGAACCTGCGACTCCCGGCGCAGTAGAAAGGACTAGAAACACTGTGTCAGTCGACCATTTTAATTCCAATTCAACTGGCCAATTCAGTTACAACTGAATTGGCCAGTTGAATTGGAATACTTATCTAGTATTAAAAAATATATATATTACTATTTTTTAATAAAAACTACCTATTTGTAATTGAATAGGTAGTTTTAGTTCCTGCTAATATTAAAAATGCGAAAGTGCGTTTATTTGTCCTTCCTTCACACCCTAACCAAGCAAACAATCGACTTGATTCTTGGCATAGAGTTACAGAGGCTACTTTCAATCCCGATATTCCCACGGGAACGGGAACCATGCAGGTGAAACCGCGGGCAGAAGGTAGTGAATATACGAGTATACTACACGACCAAGACTATTAGGCGCATGACAGGAATGCGGTTTTGCACTTTTGGCACCTGCAGCTCACTTCATTCTATCACCGCACTTCTGTTATTATGCCAAAAAGTCAAAGTCAATATCATTTATTCAGTCTTACAAGCACTTATGAACGTCAAAGAAGCTATGCCATCGGTTCACAAACCCTACGGCGGGAGACCTTGTAACGAGAAGAACCGGCAAGAATTAGTATGTGATTAATTAGCGCTACAGTGATTAACTGATTGGTTTTTACTTAGTTTTTTTTTTGTTTTTCTCAGCTGTCATGCGCCTAAATACCTAATGGTTAGATAGTAAATGAAAATCAAAGATAAGATTTTCATTCAAGTTTAGCAATTTTAAGAATCTCACCAAAACTAACCAGTGACTTGATCTAAAGCTCGTTAACACTAAACAAGATCAAGCAATGGTACAGGCCCTAATGACTGCTGCAGTCAATCCGACCCACAAATCTTTATCAGCCGCTAACGGGCCGTATTAGTCTTGATTACCCATCTCCGGATGGCCGGCCGTTTGTCTGCTCCGTTTTGTAATGTACGGTACGCCTGGGAGGCTGTGAACGCCAGATTGATTTGTGTAAGACGAATCAAGATGTATAAATATTAAACAATATTAGGACACACTTCGATCAGGATTCAGGGGTCTAATTATGTAAACGTTTAACTATAATAGTATCTCACATCAGTTAGATTCGTTATGATCACAAAATGTTTGTTAAAAATGTCATTTTAACATTCGCGTATATAGTAGGTAATTATAAAATAGTATGGAGAACACAATTTCTTTGACACTCTTTATACCTACAAATCCTTAATTTCAAGGTAATTATAATTAAAGTATTACTTAGGCATAGAAATCTAATAATTTCCCTTACATCATATATTACGATCAAGTTTGACATTACCATACACTTGAGACGGCTGCATTATTGGTGGCGTGCGGTGCGACGGACCGGCCTTTGACTTGTGACCCCACTCAGCTAATGCGTTTGGGATTGCACAGCCATTGTGACCCTAATGTGTCTTGGAAACTTAGGAGGATGTCCGATGCTGGCAACACGTACATTTATTGGATGCAAATAACACAGTTTAGTTTCCAAAACTAAAGAAACATAATTGGCGCCACGTACTTTTATTTAGTTGCACTCCATATCTCAAACAGATTCGTTGTTGTTAGAGCTGTCAAATCCTACTTTCAGTAGGTCTATTATGAGTTGTTCCTGTAAACGTAAGTGACGTGACAGCTGCTGTTAACGTAAATACGGTGCTCGAATCGCCGACTATCGGATCGGTATTATGAGTTTTCGTAATTACGCTACGTTAGCTGGTACGTAAATACGTGAGAAGGCAACGTCGAGCCATAAAAATTTGAATACGTAACGTAAAATTGTCACTATCTCTTTCTGTCTATATGATGAGGATAAGGACAGAAAGACACCTTTACCATCGAGGCAAAAATAGAGAAATTAAAAGAGTACATTTTTCATGGCGACGTATAGTCCTACTAAATTAAGAAATGTGAAGTAAAGCTTCACTGCCTGACTATTGTATGACCTTTTACATTTTATCATAGTATCCGCGTCAGTCAAGTGTCAAGTGTCATCACAGACACAGAATAAAATATTAGTACAAGGACACAGTGTAATAATATACACTAAAATATTAGTTAATAAATAAATAATCGTTCTTTATGTAGTTGCTCATTATCGGCTGAGAATTCGAAATTACTGCGCCGACGATAAATTGATATATTTTGCATTAAAACAATAGACCGCTTACCTAAAAATAATCCGTCAAATTTAGGACAATCTAAAATATCATTGCTAAAATAAAAAACTTTATATGGAGAAAAGAGACATCCCAAGACCCGAAAAGGGCCTTAGTTGCCCACAGTTCAATTAATGAGCCCATAGGCGCCGTTTACTACTGAAGTTCCATATTATTTATTACGTGGAATCATTGCAAAATAAATACAGCTATATTATTATTATTTACGACTTTGTTTAATTCCTTACGTCGATTTTAAAGTTGTGTGTTGTAATAGCAGGCACAATTTAGCTTTATGCACTTTTGGATACAAATCAATGTTAGGATTTTTTTCAGTTTTCGCAATTTTGCCTCTATACAAATTTTGCTAATTTATTGTGTTCTTTGTTTCGTTCAGCCGCGTAATTTATTTTCTAACCAAAAAAATGGATTGTCATAAATTTTTTTCACAATATGTCGTGTATTAATTAATTTTAATCGAATAAATATAACTTCTCACAGAAAGAAATGCCGTGAGTGCCGTAACAGCTCCTGTAAACGAAAATTACAGGCGCATCTGCCAAATTAGTAACTCATAATACCAAATTGTATGAAAAACGTGAATGCGAACCGTAAAGCTTACGTAACAGAAGCTGTTAAGTCACCTAATGTCAACGTTGTCAACTCATAATACCATTTTTAGTTCAGCTACGCTTGGGGCTCTGAACAGTTTTTCATACAAATGCCTATACGTTAGACGCTAGCGAGGATCGTTGACAAAACTCGTAATAGAGCTACAGATGTGACAAGCCTAATCTTGAGTTCGTTACGTCAAACGATCTATGACATAACCTAAGGACAAAACAAAAGACTGCGAAAATGTTACACAAATCTTCGAATAAGATATCGGAGACAACGCTCGGAAAAATCTCATTTCTACACACGAAACAAAAGCGAATCGCGGAACCACGGAACACAACAAACATTCTAATTTCAAATAAATCTTTTTCGTTTCTTGACACTTAACCGATATGAAATTACAGTGGCAAATTCGCTGTCGCCCCGAGCCGTGTACACTGCGGGTTTTGTTTAAAAAGTTGCTCCCTCATAAACGAGGTACCTAATCAGAACTTTAGGATTGTGCCTTGTTATCGTATTGTGCCTCCTCTAATCAACTTCTAACGAGATCGTTTGCGTAGGGCGGGGCGCACACCGTTTTAGACATTACAGATATTAACTCTGATAAATGGTTACCAGGTATATTTGGTTTATTTGGTCCTGACGCCATCTTAAGTTCAATTTCCTAACTTTTGATTAAACCTTCTTTCATGCGAAGAAGCGAATATTTGACACTAATTCCTGTGGAAAGTTTGGAGTAAGTTAGTTTGTTAGATACAGAAGATTAATCGCACAGAACTTTTACAAATACTGTTTGTGTACTTAAAATTACAATTATCGTTAGTATCTTTTAATTATTCCTTGACTGAAAAATAAATAATATTTTTAGTTTAAGTAAATTATCCCGTATAAGTTTAAGCAAATTGTGCCGTGTGGTGACGGCCTAAGAATACAAGTGTCACCACTCCCTTACATGCCTGGGATGTCGTAAGAGTCGACTAAGAGGCTCGACGCATTGAACACCTGTGCGAGAGAAGGAAAACTTAAAAAAAACCCTCTAATAACCCGTCTGGCCAGCGTGGTAGCAGTAGGCTAATAGCCTCCTACGACCGCCACAATAGGCGTGAGCTAGGAGGCCTATGTCCAGCAGTGGACGTCCACAGGCTGATGATGATGAAGATACAAAAAGTATAGAAGTAACTAAATTGGTTTATTTTGGTGATGGTATATTTATATTTGAAAATACAATATTGAAATATTCATTTACTTCTAATATTTTCTAAACAGTGCAGGAGTTGCCGCCTTGTAAAGCCGCTTGGTAAAGATAAAGATAAAGATCATTTATTTGCTAAGAATAGGGTACAAATAAAGATGATTACAAATAAATTGGTTTTTTCGTTTCACCTACTCAGCCATATACAATTGGGTCAAACGAGTTCTGGAGTGGAGACCGCACAATTAGACAGCGTAGGGCGTCCTGCAACCAGGTGAAGTGACGACCTGCGAAAGATGGCAGGCAAAATCTTTATACAAAGAACTGACGACCGGATCAATGTCCTATCCAGTAGTGTACGTCTACAGGCTGATCATGATGATGATGCAGGGGGATGAGACAAATTAATAAATTCGTTTCATATCGAAACGATATCTAAATTCATCATCGTCTCTGAGCTGTTTACAGATAATAATATATAAGTCAATGCGTTTACCATTAACTTGCAATAACAATGACAAAAATTTGATTCGTTGGTTTAGCGCGACACTTACCAATCGATCCCATTAATTATTATTATTTTCTTACTTCGTTGTCGTCTTTAAATCTTTACTTTGTCTAAACTCCTCGATTACCACTACCTAATAATCGTACCTAAGTATATTTGTATAAAATATTTAATCTTTGCTTGCTGCTTGTTACCTGTAATGAGACGGGACTTACAAATCCGAGAGGCAAGACTATGGGCCAATTTAATAGTGACTGAACTAAAGGTACAGAACAGTGATAAAAATGCGAAATCCTCTTGCAACGAATGGAATTGCGTATTGGGGCTCAGACAGGGTGTAATCTGCCTGGCTGCGGAACCCAAACGCTCCCGAGAGTTCCGTGCGAGTACTGCACTTACCGTCAAAGAGTTGATGGTGGAGAAGTTGGCAATGTAGAAATGGCACATCGTTCAAAACATATTTTTCTCTTGGTCTTCGATCTATCTTAATAAACTGACGACCTGTCTGTGACTGACTTTTGACGACCTGTTTAGCGCAGGGGGTACTAAACCCGCCTTCTGCACCAGAGGTCCCGGGTTCGATCCCCGGACAAGACAAATATTTGTGTGCATGAACATGTCTATTTGTCTTGGTCTGGGTGTTTAATATGTATATTATGTATGTATTTACAATAAAAGGTATATAAGTTGTATATACACAAAATTGTATTTACATTTGTATTTACAAAAAAATGTTTATCCGTTATCTAGTATCCATAACACAAGTTCATGAAACTTAACGTGGGCTAGATAATTGGTGTGATAAATTAACCTAGCCCCATAGTACGCACTGTAAGGCTTGTGTTATGGGATACTAGGGAAACGGATATAAATACATATAATTATACATATATAAGTATTTATGTGTAGAAATATATATAAACGTCCATGACTCAGGTACAAATGCTCGTATTCATGCATACTAACATTTGCCCCTACCGGGATTCGAACCTTGAAACTGGTGTATCACTCTACTACGGAGGTCGCACGCCTTGTTGGCAAAGCATCAAAAGTGCAACTGACAGTGAAATGTCTATCCATCAGTTTCATAGGCACACCTAGCGACGAAGGACGAAACCACATCAGCTATGGAATTGCGTAAAGTCAATTTGTATTCATTTGACAGTTCATATTGTGTCATAATAAATGTCATTCCATACAAATTGCAGCCGATTGAATACGATATGAAATGCCAAATTAATACGATTACCTTACGCAATTGCACCCCAGGGCCCGTAGACAAAGTAACATCGTTATGTAGCGAAACGATAATTCTATTCGTTAGTGTCTATTTGCGCCAATTAACTTGCGGTAAGACTACGTGATTTAGCGCGGCGTATGCCAATCCGCCAATCCCATACATTTAATTCTTTTCGGACTTCGTTATCGTTTTTGAACTGTTACTTTGGCTAAGGGCCCTAGTATTGGTTAGGTCAGATATTGTACGGACTGATTATTAAGATTAGAATTATAAAATACTAGCGGATCCTTGCGGTTTTACCCGCGTGGTGGCCGTTCCCGTGGGAATGTCGAGATAAAATATAGCCTATGTTACTCGGGAGAAATGTAGCTTTCTAATGGTCTAAGAATTGTCTAAATCGGTCCAGTAGTTCCTGAGATTAGCGCGTTCAAACAAACAAACTCTTCAGCTTTATAATATTAGTATAGATATATAGATTACATAAATACCTACAATAAAAATGTAGTACTTACGTTTCAGCGGATACGCATTCTTGCAAAAATAATGTTGAAAGAACTCAAATTAAACAAAACATGTTAAAAATGTAAATAAGGCCACTTAGTTTCATCATTAATTTTTATGAAGATTTCTTTGTCAATGTTTTACCGGCCTTGGCTTTTCTTTCAGTCGTTTGGTTAAAGTTGAAAGAGACGCAACGATGTTTAATCCACGATTATGTAATCAGTTAGATAACTCAAGTCTAACCAGTGCAAATTGTTTAATTTTACGCAATGATTTTTTTTTATATATATTATGTTATCTTCCTATTCATTTGCGTTGAAATCTGTGACACAGATTGCACACATTGACAATGAAGAAGATAACCATTTTTTGTTTTATATGCAAAAAAAATCTACAAAAAATTACAAGAATAACTGTGTTTTTATTGTTTTTCTATCTTTAAAACTGACCGAGATATAAAAGTGCGAAGTTAACATTTTAAAGACCAAGCGCGATATCGTTCATGACGTCACGTCGCGTCGTCCATCTCCGCGCGAGCAACTCGGTGAATCGAAGCATTTACCCGAATGTGCCCGCGCGCGCGGAACTACATTGTTTATTTTGATTAAGAAACAATAAATACAACATGAGTCCATCTATTAAATATTGTAGTGTGCCTCAGTTTAAAAATACGGCCACGAAAACACCCGAAAAGTTGTTTTTTCACGTTCCTAGGGATCCGAAAATCAGAAAAAAAATGACAAATGTGATGAGAAGAGCGCATCCATTAGGACCTAACACGACAGCTTCATGTTGTGAGGATCATTTCGATATAAGTATTAAAATACTATTTATACCTATACCTTGTCATGTGAAATACTAAGTAGTAGGTAGGTACTTGGTTATTGCTAGTAACTAGGTACATGCTTTTTAGTAGGTATGTAGCACTCGATCGCAGTGTATTGAAACTAACGATGTATTGAACCTTTCGTTTCCAAGGTTAATGATCATTTTAATTTCAAGAAGAAACATTGATTATAAGTTTAAAACTACAGTATTCAATGTAAATAAACACCCAAACTTGGGTTACACAAGTAGATATGTCAATGACCTAAGTCGTTTTTCAAGATTGACGTAAAGTTCGAAAGTTTGCGCATGTTTTGCAGTAAAATGTTTATAAATATGATCTTAGGGGTTGAAGTTTGATTATTTGTAAAGGATTGTGTAAATATATTTTGTTTTTACGATATTTCGAGCAAAACTCTTTATTTTTTATAAAATATTCTGCCACCATCATATCGTGGACTATGGGAAGGTTGTCGGATTGGCCTTTTTCAAATCCTTCTTCCATTTTAGTTCTAAAACAATAATTTACACAATACACTTAATCAATCAGCATTATTTAAAATCATTAAATAACACCAGAGCGCACGAGAGCAGAGAACTTACCCGCGAAATTTACTACGGACGTATGAGGCGGGGTCGCCTGCCGTGCCGTATGGACTTGGACGAATGGTTAATTCGTCCAAGCGTATGGACGAGATGACGTCACATGGTACTCGCGAACACTGACGAGATTTACAAAACCTACGTAAATTTCCTACGCTTAAATAACTTTGGTAATACTGCACCGATCGATGTCAAATAAAAACTAGAATAGTGTATTCGGTCTAGACTTTATTCTACGCATTTAAAATATTGTAACCCTGTTATCTTCTCCATTGACACGTAGGACAAAAGACACGAAAAAGCACGGAAATTAAAAGATAGTAATTGAATCGGACCCCATATGGGGTCTGCTCAATGTTTCACAATGCGAGCTCGTACGACATATCTGCTTCAAGCACTTGTAAATACTTATACATTAACTTATATACTGTATATACTTATCCTTTTGTTACTAAAATAGTATGTTTACCTTGAAGTGTTCCTTCTCGACAAATATCTCGTCATCATTGGTATATTGTTAATAAAATAATAATATATCCTAGAATTAATAATTTAATATCAAAATTATGGAATCATTTTACTATTCCTGTGACTAAACTTAAAACTCCGTTAATTTAGCGTCTATTAGCCAATAGCCCTTCTGCTGGTGTCGGCGTCCTCATAATCTGTGGCGGTGCATGGAATCGCGCCAGAACTAAATGAAATTGAAATTAGCTTTCTCTCCCCAGAGCCATTCGCGGAATTTTCCAAAAATAAAAGCGTATTATATTTTAAAATACGATTTCAGCCGCGATAGCGGACGGAGCCCTGGGAGAAACTTAACAATGACTAAAGGAAGACATGAAGGCGAAAAAAGTATATAAATTGCTGAGTGAGTATTTCATTTGGCAAGAAGTCAAGTGAAAATTTTGTTTTAATATTCTGTCGGCACGTTAACCACATGAGATATATATTTAGTTATAACTTTATAATTGTGCATTTTACAATGCTATTTTAAAGTGATAATGTGTGCTATTGTAATGTAAATGTTTCTTTCGAATGCGAGGGGATTTCTCTCATCGATGAAACGACGGTGGCCAACACCGTAGAAAGGTGAATAAACTAAAAATCGACGTGTTCTCATAGGTTCTCTGTATCATAATTGGTTAGTGCATTGGGCGGATTCCCAAGGATGCTGGTTCGAATCCCGTCAGGGCGATATGAGACAAGTTGCTTTTTAGTATATTTTCTTGTTTAATATTTATCACATATTTAATTTGTCGAAATTTAAAAAAAAGTAAAAATTAATATGAATATGAATAGGTATTCCAGTTAGGCATTAAAGTTTATGAACGAGTTTTTTTTTAATGTAAGTAGATCAATGACTATCACCCTTTTGCACTGAACTAAGAATCGCCTAAGACTTTTCCTATCTTCTTAATCTTTACAAAAAATTAAATGATTAAATAACTTTTTCAAAAACAAGCTTTTAAAAGCGTGTTACATATTATTCTTTTTTTCTCCTACCATCAAATTTAACACGCTTTTAAAAGCATGTTTTAAAGAAAAGCATTATTTTCTTTTAATTTTATTTTTAACTTTTTATTATTTAAGACGATGTGCAAATGGGAGTACAACTTTTCTGGGTTAGCTCGCTCTACCGAGAATTCTATCTCAGCCCGGGGCTTGATTGGGATCAAGATCAAACCCATTATAAATAAATAAATAAAACAAGCACGCTTCACCGTCACAATGTGAGTTAATCACACTATCGTGTCACGCACACTCATCAACTCTCACATAATCGCATCAACACTCTTTTTATTAAAAGCACAGGGAGACGTTAACGAAGAAGGCTTAATTGTGATCCTGCCACTCAGCATTCATGAATTCGTGAGGCACTGGCGCGACGGAGCTTTAGGTTCAGGCTTGTTCAACTGTCAAATTCAAATTCCACGCACATCAATATTTGATGAGCGGTAGTGCGAAACAGTGGAACATTAAAATTCTTACAAAATCACGGTTGAATCAATCATCCCGTTGTTCTATTTGGCGTGGAATGGAATTGGTGAATCCATTTCGAGCTGTTTAACACATCAGTGTTTTCTTTTTATGTCTTCCTACTATACTGCTTTTATCACTTTCGCTGGCAACGAACGAGACACAGTAGAATTTTTATTGTTATAACTCTAAATAATACAGTGGTGGTCACATAATTAACGACACTAGCCGATTTTTATACAAACGAGGTAACTTTGGAGCCTTGTTTCTCTGCCAAAGATAGACCGAGCTGTGATCTGATAATAGCCATCTACAGAGTGAATGGAGGAGATCCAGATTGCTATACATACCCAACTGATCTGATCGATCGGGGGTTAAAACGGGATGATTATAAGATTTTAAAAATGTTAACTATGGTAAAAACATACCTTATTCTCTACAAGAATAAAAACTGAAATAAAATAAAAAAGTAATTACGACGCCAATATTCATAAAATGGCGCCCAAACTGTAACCAGCTGTATTGTAACCGTTCGATTTTTACACGACTGCCTCTTCTAACCTTATCGGAACATTGTCACCCCCAATAAAATGCGCGTTGTAAAGGTAATTCTAAGTTTTAAAACAATGTTTCTTTTTTTATAGTTAGGTAACTATATTGCTGCTTCTCAAGGCTTCTGAAAACTAAAAAAGTTAAAAGGAGTTACAGTTTGGGCACCAACTTGCATGAAATGGCGCCCAAACTGTAGCAAGTAGGCATGTATCGTAAGCGTTACATTTTCACCCAACCGCCTCTTTTAAACTTATCGGAATAGTTCACACCAATAAAATGCACGGGGTAAAGAATGATTCTATTTTTTTTTATATAGTTTATTTTTTCTTTTTTTATAGTTGCCTAAATAAGTTAATAAATAACACCGGATTTTTCTTAAAACTTCTGATAACAAAAGAATTAAAAAGTATTTACAGTTTGGGTGCCAATTTTTCTAAATGGCGCCCAAACTGTAACCTGTATTGTACAGTCACCGTTCGATTTTCACGCGACCGCCTCTTCTAACCTCATCGTTTATCAATCATTACTTTCAGCCCAATAAAATGCGCGTTGTAAAGGCTTACCCGCACATGTTTGCGTTGAATACGCGCCGCTCAAAATTCAGAGCCGCGCATACGTGATGAGCAGTGTGGGAATCATGCCACACGCCCGCCTGGCAAATGGAAATTATTTACTGCGATTAACGTTTTATTTTATATTTGAAAGTAAGAAAACAATGTTTGCGGGAAAGCGTACCTATTGGAATTTTATTGATTTTTGATTAGCCATTTTTTTATATTTTTATTCCATGGATTGTAAAAGATCATAAAGTTTCAGCGCTCAAGTTTTTTTTAGTAAATAGAAAAATAATAAAACATACGGTAGAAACCGTTTATTATGACTCCGTCTATATTGATCAACCACCTATTATAACGTTATTACACAACGAAGTTTGGTTTTCACATAAAAAACTATGTAACAAAGTCGGATATAAGTAATGACTTCGCTTACAGTGACATGTCGCTTATTATGACCCATTTTTAATAAGTTTTGTCCGTTTATAGTTACCGACATGATTCTTTACACCTACATACCTTCGGTCATGTTCGTTGATTCCCGACGACGCTCAGCACGTGGCTGGTTTTTGTTTCGAAAAAATATATATACCTACATACAGGGTATTAAAAGACCCATAACGAAAACGAAAACCACGTATTCTACCCATTGTTACAATCATTTTCTTGTATGGGGACAAATCTGGGAACCTGATAGTTAAGGAGTTATTGAGGATCAAAGTCACTATTTATTTTTAAATATTATCGTTTATAGTTACAAAACCGCAATGAATATCAAAACCAATCAAAGAATCTTTCTCCCGGCTACCTACTCGTGCCCTCTAGACACGCATACGTTGTTGCACGCGTTTTTTTTGCGTGTAAAAATAACACCCATTTTTTTAAAACAAAAAATAAAAGTCGTTTCCCAGCAATTATTTTCACATATTCTTATTTAGTTAGATGTACACTACGCAAATATTACGTCTTCGGTATGGGTCTTTTAACACCCTGTATATGTATTACGTGAAATTTTTATTTTTATTTATTATGCAATGTTTCTCTATTAAAATAAGTATGTATTTCAACAACCTTCTTTTATTTAGGTCAAATCAAAGAAAGTTGTTTTTTTTCACCAAAATGCTTTGTATGACGTCCGCTTAGTATGACGTGTTTGTCAATTCCCTTCGATGTCATTATAAACGGATTCCACTGTACTAGTTGACTTTTTTACGATGAGTGAACCTTTATTATTGGACGTTGATGGTTTCTTTGATGAACTGACTGATAGCGTTGTCAACAATTCTAAATATGACAATATTATATTGCTTGGTTATTTTAATATAAATCTAATGGATCCCAATGACATAAAAACTAAAAAAAATGAGGATTTTTTCATTTTTTTATTTTCCCGACTATTTTACAGATCATAGTAGATCGTTAATTGATGTCTTCTGCACTGATGTCTCTCTAAAAGAAATTAGGTTAGACATATTCCGGCACGCCATGATTCATGCAACTATGAACTAAAAGAAAAATAAGATACCTCCTAAGCTGGGACGAACTGACCGATTAAAGAGATTTACAGGCATTTTGATAGGGCTCTGAAACTACTGAGGTTCCTCCTACTCCTACCTCAGTAGATGCTGCGTCGTCTGTTGACGATATGGTGGATATGTTTTCAGCAAACTGTTGACATTCCTTTTTCCCCTCTGAAGACATATTTGGTTAGGAATGAAAACAAGCCCAGGATTATCTTTAACGTAAGAAACATAAAGCCCTAAACAAATATCGACGACAAAAAACATGCTCTGCTAAAGTCATTTATGAAGATCTAAAACAAGAAGTTTTAAGAGCACTGGCTGAAGAGACACGCGTTTATTTTGATGCGCAAATAAATTGCAATATTAAAAACACTTGTTACTAGCGTTTGATATACGGATCATCATAAAAATTAAAATATTGTAAACAATATGTGTATTTTCTGATTAAAGGATTTTATTAAACATTTTCTGAACGGTCACTTTGTCTGCAAGAAGTGTCTCGAGACCAAATTTTTTTTATTTATTTTTCCTGTTGCAAAGATGCATTTATTAGCCTATTTATAAAAAAATCGCAAGGTATTGTACAAAAACTGTAAATCCGTAACAACTGGGTTAAGAAAAATATATTACCTAAAAGCAAAACATCCGATATACCTTCCATTCTCAATAATCCCGATGAAATTATTAAGCACTTCAATGATATACCGGGCAATAGCTCCACTGACGTTTCGTATTATGAATATTTTGAACAGCATAGACATAATAGTAATTGCTCCTTCACGCTTCAACCTGTTACAACTGATACGGTTGCCAAGGCCTTATTCAGCATCAAGTCAAATGCTAAAGGTGTTGACAACATTACTATAGATATGATAGTCATGACTCTTCCGCATACTTTGTCTTATATCACTAGCATAGTAAATAAATCTATCGCTGATTCTGCTTTCCCATAATAGTGGAAAATGGCTAAAGTTGTACCAAAGACCCAAAATTGCCAGTCAAAGTTTTAAAGATCTCCGGCCTATTAGCATACTACCATGTCTGTCAAAGTTACTGGAAAGGGTAATCCATGGCGAAATGGTGCAGTATCTTGAAACCAATAGCATTTTACCAACGCACCAGGCTTTAGAAGGGGTCATGGCACTGCGACTGCGTTAATGGATGTGGTGGATAATGTATTGGTGCTCAGGATAAAGGAAGTGCCACAATACTTGCTGTTTTAGATCTCTCGCGAGTATTCGACTGCATCAATATTTCGCTTTATAATCTAAAATGGCATAATATGGTTTTAGTAGAGAAACTGTGGCTTGGTTTTGCAGTTATCTTGAGTCGTTCGCAGGATTCGTGCACAGAAAGAGGAAACCTGGTGTGATGGTGTTGGTCGGGAGTGGAATCCTTGTGAGATCGTTGCAGGGGTGCCCCAGGGCTCTATTTTGGGCCGTGGTTATTTATTTTGTACAGCGCAAATGTTAGCAACTACATCAAGGTGTGAAGATTAAAAGATTAAAAGAGATATTCACTTGCAAATCGACCGCATAAATATGATTATTTATGCGGACGATTTGCAAGTGAATATCTCTTTTAATCCGCAAAATACTTTGGCAGCAGTAAATGATTAATTTTTTTTTATTGCGAGCGATAAAGTAGAAAGAATTGACGAGGCTCGCAAATTGGGTATAGTAATGGATTCTGGGCTCCGTTTCGAGTCACACGTAGCTGAGGTGGCACGGGGATGTCTGTATAAAATAAAGATTATCTACAAAATCCGCAATAACTTAGATAAACAATTGAGAGTTCAGATAAACTAAGTTATTGCTATCCAGTTTTTTTTTTTTTTTTTTTTTTTTTATTTTTTTTTTTTTATTCTCTGCTCCCCAGCCATAAGCCAGGACTTTTTACACCTATGGTTCTCATTCATACAATTTCTCGCGTTTATGCCTCTCGCACTTTTATGCTTCATACTTATCTTTCTTTCATACATCCACATTCTTACTATAACTGGCGGGGTAGCCAGCCTAGTTGTATCTACTATATTTATTTTCTATATCTATGTACTCAGGGGTAAATAAGGGTTTCTACATTTTCACTTTTTCTCTTATACAATACATTCACATAATATTTTAAAGTTATACAAAAAGGTTATTCTTTAACATTTTGGTTTACAATTTATTAATTTATAACATATATGTTGACTTATCTTTAGTACTATAATTTTCTTACTTTTAGCTGATTTAGCTGCTCTATTATTCTTTATTCAATATATATATCAGTAACAGTATAATGCTTATTCTATATTCTTACTTTCTACATGTTTAACAATTTTTTTATATCTAAAGTTATTGAAGTTCTTATCTTACTACTGCCTCTATCACTTTACAATTATTTCTAAGTTTACTTACATATGTTTATATTATATTCTATATTTTATCAATTTAGTTTAAGCATTAACAGTTCTCTTATATCTATGGTTACTGACAATTCTTATCTTATTTCTATCTTTATCGCTTTACAGTAATTTCCTAGTTTTCTTATTATTATTTCTTAATCTGTTATTTTACAAGCTGTTCCTATTGACCTATTAAAGGAAGATTTATGCTATTTGTTTCTTTATTTAGTATCATATATATAATATGTATGCTGTTCAATGTTTATTTATGTAAAGTGTATTTGCCTTTCTTGCTTATAGTTTTACAGTCTTTGTTTAAAGGGCAGTTTGAATATATTCAGAAATATATTGACTTTTCCCAATTATTCCTCTTTTTGTGTTTTGTATTCTGTTTTGTGAGGCTTGTTTTGTACGGCTATATTTGTGTTAAAATTTTGAAGTTGTTGTGTGCAATTTTCCAGAATGGTCTATTTTATTTAGTCTTATATTTCACAGAAATATAATACATAATATTGCTTAATTTGTGTTATGCTCTGTAGTACCGTTGTCGCAATGTCACATTGTGATTTCGGTATCTGTTTGTGTTATGTGTACTTGTGTAGTGTCTAGTGTTAGTGTGTGGTGTGTGTGTACGCAGTTGTGATTCGTGCTAGGTAGTCCCACTTTTGCCTGGTTTTGCAGGTTTCGCGAAAAGCATTATGACTTGCTTCATGCCCTTGAGGTGCACAGTAGCAGCACTCCGGGGGTGATCCAGCGATCATTGATGCACATTTGTCCCGCAAATGTGACCCCCCGCAGTGGCTGCATCTGTTCTCCCCGCTGGTACAGAATTTTCTGCCATGGCCATATGCCAGGCATTTCGTGCACTGGATGAGTGGCGACTGGTCCTCCACCCTGACCCTCTGTAGGTCAATGTGGAGGGCACCAGCCGCCGTCATCATTTGCCAGCTGAGTGGGTCTACCTGCAGAACCACATGGTTTGCGTGTGGGTTCCGTGTCCGCTTTTTATATTTTATTCGCATTCTTATCTGTTCTTCCCGCCCCTTGAAGATCTCCGGGTTTTGACGGATCACGGCGTCGACTATCCCGTCGTCATCGTCATCCGTCAAAACATCCTTTATTACTACGAGGGGGTCCTTGTTTGGTATTTTTTCTGCTTTTAGTTTCTTGTCTCTAGTTATTTTTTCTGTAATTTTGTCCAGATTTTTATGGTTTTTGCAGCTAAGGATAACCTTCTGGTTTTTGGCTTTGCGGATTTTATCTACGCGTATACCCTCGGCCCTGGCGTCGACCGCCCTCCTTACCCGTTGGAGGACCTCTTCGCTGGTCTCCTGGTCGTCTTCGGAGGTGATGGCGATCGACTCCAGGGTCGGGGGGAGCCTCGGTGGTGGGGCCCTGGCCGCAACACTGGCGTATGTGATGGAGGTGTTGTGTGCTACCTCCTTTCCGATTGGGTTTTCAATCTTGACTTCAATCCTGTCCAGCATGATGTTTTGCTGGTTGATTTTTTCGTCCAGTACGTCGATGTTGCGGCCAAGGCTCTCCACGAGACCCTGAGTTGATGCGGATGTATGTTTGTCCTCTTTAAGTGATTTAAGTTCTTGTTCCATATTTACATTCATATAACCAATTGCACCGCTGATCTCTTCTCGGATTTGTTCGTGGTTTGTGTCTGCTTTCCTTACATACAGCTTTATCTCCTCCTGGCCCTCGATGAGCGTCTGGAGATTTTGGATAATGTGATCCATTTTCTCCAGTCGCCCATCGCAGGCAGGATCGGAGTCTGTTTCGGCCCGCTGTGTGTATGCTGATTTGTTGGGTTTCATTGCTATTATGAGGCTCTCCATTTCTGCCACCCTTCTCGAAATTTCGTAGAGATGTTTTATGCTTGTCGCTGCCATCCCCTCCATCCAGGTTTTTATATCCTTTCTCATTCCAGCGTAGGATTTCACCTTTTCAGGAATTTCGTCATTGTCCCACAGGAGGAGCTCGAGGATGTCTGCTGTTGGGGTTTTGCTCTGGCTTTTTGTTGCCTCCTCCCTCTGTTCTTTGAGCCACCTTGTTAGTTTGGGCTTATTGCTGTTCTTGACTGCAAAGTTAGAGGCCGCATCTACAGGCTTTGTGACATATGCCATGTAAGGTGGTAGGGTGAGCTCTTTTTTCGGCTCCGACGAGGCAGGCTATATACAAACAAACACAAACGCACAAACAAACGCAAGACACAAATTTTAAAAGTGATGCCACTTTTACGCGCAATTGGCTGTCAAAAGTTTTCATTTTTTTTTTCTAAAACGTCCCGTTTCCGTGCTCTGCCTTTCATTCGTTTATTTATATAGCTATATTATTATATGTTGTATATTAATATCTAATTATATTATTTATATTTTTTAATTTTGTGTATGTATATGTAGTTATTTATTATATAATTATTATTTTTTTCTCTATTTTTAGAACGTCAGACGTAGCATCCTGGCAGAATAACAGCGCTTCTGTGTTTCATTCCTCCCATCTGAGAATGGCACAGAAGCAAAATGCTGAGCCAGGATATTTATTGGCCCCACATCTGCATATTCCATAAGTTATAGTTTGTAAGGTTTGACTTTAAGATTTTTTATTTTTATTTTTTATTCTATAGTGTGTGTGTGTGCCAATAAATGTTTTTTCTTTCTTTCTTTCTTTCTTTCTTTCTTTATTTCCTCAGAGTCCGACTGTGATAGACGATTAGGTGTCGAGCAAGGTGATTGGGTTTTGGGGGGTGACACCTTCGAGGGGCTGGGTGTTGAGGCCTTTTGTTTGTCTAAGCTGGGCCTGGCAGCGGGTATTGGTATTTGTTTGCTTGCTGATGGTGTGCGGTACATTTTTATACTTTAATAATGTGCTTTTTGTTTCAGATGCTGGTGGATGATGCGCGAGAGGTGTGGGAGCAGAGTCGTCGGTAAGTCAAATGTATATAGTATATGTGTATATGTGTTAATTGTTTGTATTGTATATGTATATAATCTTACTGTATAAAGGTAAGTTATAAAGGTAATAGTTATAATATTTGTTTAACTTTAGATTGCCTGATGTGGCTGCTGTCTTTATCTATGTACTACACTATTTTGTATATATTTTACTTAATATGTCAGGGTTTTTTACCCGAAAAAACAATTTTTTGAAAACTCTTGGTAGAGTCGACTCTACTGCTTGAGTTCTATCACAGATAGAGTACGTCAGTCCGAACCGGTATGTAAAAACCGGGTGGTCCTATCTTAAGAAAATTCAAAGTTATAGTAATTTATACAAAATTCAAGATGGCTGCCAAAATGGCGGCCGTCAGCTTAAATCTAAGTCACGGACCCGGTAGTGCTTCGTGAGCCCTATCCAACGACCCCAAGCACGGGGCTCTACGGCCAATAGATCCCGAGTACTCGGGGAAAATTGGGCCAAAATGGGCCAAACTATGGTCCAAGCCCTATAGCTCGGGAACTATTCGCCGGAGCTCGCTGGTTCTTTGGGGACTTCCACGGAGGTCTCCGTTCTCTACCCGAATTTGGGCTTGGGCAAAAAATTTTACCCAAGGTAACCTAGGGTAAATTTACCCTAGGGGGTTGGAAAAGGGAGTCCGGGGAACCCTCCTGGAGAAATCCCCAACTCTCTAGCCCCAATAGTTTGGGAGCTATGGCCCGCCAAAGAAATCCAAAATGGCGGATTCAAGATGGCCGACCAAACTTTGGCTGGCTGTATCTGCGGCCCTATTGGTGCTAGACGGGCGGTGTTTGGGTCGATTCGGGGTAGTTTCCCGAGATCTACCACGCGCGCTCCTAAGAACAGGGGGCAAAAACAAAATCGCCAAATTTAAAATTAGGGGGTGGAGGAGGGAGCAGGGGGTTCTAACAAATCCCTGGGATCAGTCCCCGTCCAAATCGGACCAGTAGTTTGGGAGATATGGGCCTTTTCCCGAAAACAAAATGGCGATTCAAGATGGCCGCCAAGATTTCATAAATTAATATCTCCCAAACTATCGGTCGTAGAGACCCGGGGTTTTTTGCGTCGTGGTGGGGAGATCGTAAACTTTTTTTGTAGGTGTTCAGTTTTCTCATACAGACATCCTATGTCGTATGGCCTTCTGACCCCACCAGGGCGCAAGAGGGGGGTTGTTTAGGCCCTCCTGTTGAAACCCCGCCTCTCTAGGACTGGTACCTCCCAAGAAATCGCCGGGGCAAGTTTTGGCCCAAAAAAAGAAAATGGCCGCCGGTCTGGCCCAAATTTTAATTAAGCCCTACAGCGACCTAGTTTGGGCTTAGGCGTGGTCCCTAAGGTGGTCTAATGCCTATGGCAGCCTCGGCCAACCCCTAAAATGCACCCCTTTCAAATAACACAAAAAATACACGTAAAAAATTAAATAAAAAATTAACTAATGGAGCTAAAAATCTGAAAATTTTTCTTAAAATAGTCTTAGGTCTAATGAACATTTATTCTAAATTTCAAGTCAATTGGATCGTTATTGGTCAAGAAAAAGCCGGGGGTAAAAACCACCCTTAACTTCAATCAATTTTCCTGGGCTTATTTTTAGAGTTATTTGAAAAAATTTTAAAATGATGGGTAGATACTATTTTTATCTAAATATATAAATTTAAAAACCTGAAGGGTCACTTACAAAAATTTTCCAGGAAAATTGATTAAAAATTTTGTAACTTTAAAATTAAATATCTTAGCTCCTATTGGTCCGATTTCGGTGCTCGAAGCGCCGGATGCCTCGCCTGGATGTCCTCTACCCGGCTGCCGTCCACGCGCCGCTCCAGAGGGTCCGGAACTGCGACCTCGTGGCTAAAAAACCACGTGTTATTTCGCTTCCCAGGGGAATAACTCCTGGGATTCCCGGAGTCGAGGGTAGCTGGTGGTGTCCTCTTGAAGAGCGCGCAGAGGCGCACAAGATGATATTTCGGAAGCTGGAAGGCCCTCGGTGGTTCTCACGCAAATTGCGGAAAACTGGTCCACTTTTCGGAATTTTTTACGCGGAGCGAGATGCGTTTCGTGCGAGTTCTGGGTCGCACCTCCTATCCAGTATTTAGGCGCTGCCTATTATCGAGAACAAAAACGCCTGTTACGACGCGTCCAAAATGCATGTGTTAGATTCTGCTTTGGAGTAGGCCTAGAGCACACGTTACATAAAAGCAGCTAACATGCTTAATTAACCTGAATGCTCGATATGATTTGCACTTTGCGTCTCTTTTCTTAGATGTTATAACTACCGACTCACCCAAGTATCTGTATAAAAAACAAGAATGGGCTCATTCAACATTCATTCATTTTAACCGCCTCTGTGGTCTAGTGGTACAGCCACCGGTATAAGGTCTCGGGTCTACCCAGCGGGGGTACATATTGTATTCGATTTGGTTGGTGGTAGGACTTGTTGTAAGTCCGCCTGGCTAGCTACCACCATCTTATCTAAGTCTGACGCCATAACAGCGCCATAGAGCGCGCAGAGGCGCACAAGATGATATTTCGGAAGCTGGAAGGCCCCCGGTGGTTCTCACGCAAATTGCGGAAAACTGGTTCAAACTTATCACTATAGAGGTTAGGAAACACTATTTCTTTAATAACTCCTCAGGCACTGCACCGATTTTCACAATTCTTTCACACCCGTGTGGGGCGCAAAAATGCGCAACTTTTGATATATAGCACACTGTGATATCTTTAGAAAAACCCACTTTTCGGAATTTTTTACGCGGAGCGAGATGCGTTTCGTGCGAGTTCTGGGTCGCAACTCCTATCCAGTATTTAGGCGCTGCCTATTATCGAGAACAAAACGCCTGTTACGACGCGTCCAAAATGCATGTGTGAGATTCTGCTTTGGAGTAGGCCTAGAGCACACGTTACATAAAAGCAGCTAACATGCTTAATTAACCTGAATGCTCGATATGATTTGCACTTTGCGTCTCTTTTCTTAGATGTTATAACTACCGACTCACCCAAGTATCTGTATGAAAAACAAGAATGGGCTCATTCAACATTCATTCATTTTAACCGCCTCTGTGGTCTAGTGGTACAACCACCGGTATAAGGTCTCGGGTCTTCCCAGCGGGGGTACATATTGTATTCGATTTGGTTGGTGGTAGGACTTGTTGTAAGTCCGATTGGCTAGCTACCACCATCTTATCTAAGTCTGACGCCATAACAACAATGCTTTTAGCATTGTTGTGTTCCGGCAGTTAAAGATAAGATAGCCAGTTCCTCAGTGGTTGAGGATTCCGGGAGAGGCTCACTTCCATCTTCAGCCTTATCAATACTTAACATCAGGTATGATGAAGGCTAAGAGTCTCCCCGTATTTCATTAAAAAAAAAACAAAATTTGTATATAACAAACGTGGTGCGTCATGGAAGTTGCTTACCCCGCGGCATGAAACTGCTGCCTTTCGGGGCACTTTTAGGTAATGGGCAACGCAATATTGGAATAACCTGCCAATTGAGCCGCTTAAATTAAAATATACTTTTATGCATAAACTGAAGCAACATCGGCTCCTTTACAAAAAAAAAATGGCAAAACAATTAACTAACCTCACTCATTTTGTTTCATGACGTTTTATTTGATATTCACTTTCTTGTCTCTGCCTTATTTTAGATTTTAACATCAATTTTATTTTACTTTGACATACATTTCAAACATCATATTTTATTTATTTATTTACATTTATTTAAAGTTTATACACTTAACCTTATATAAGGTGTTAATTTAGTAAGTGCCGATCGAGCAGGGGCTGCTCAGGTCAAGGATATATAAAGTACAATTTTGGCAAAAAAAAAATATTAGTCAAATACTTAAGTTAATTAATTTGTGAAATTGTAGTCCCGCCATTTTTTACATTTTTATATTGTTTTCATTTTTATATTTTTTAAATTTTTATATTTTCTACAATTTTATAATTACCACTCGTTGAATTTTAAATTAGGTACCTACCTTATTTTTATAAAGTAGGTACTTAATTTATTTCTTTCCTTTCTATTTTATTTTGAACTTTACACAAGCTAAAATTAATACTTCATATAAGTCAAAAGTATTCACTCTGAATTTGAATTCATATGAATATCCGACGTAGCCAAGCTGTGACAAATGCTGAGACGGGGACATTTTCTGCTGCATATTGCTTATTTTAATTAGTGTGCCAGATATTAATTTAAAAATCTACTTAATTATAGTGTAATCTGCCCCCTAATTGTCTAATTTCAAAATCTATCACAATCCTTTTCAAAGATATTGTGATTGTGATAATGATTTATGGAATTGTGTAACTTATAGTCGTAATCCCTTTCGGAATAAATGATGTTTTAAATGACACTTCTCCATACATTTGAAAGATATTTTCGTGAGTCACTTTGCCTAGACAGTTCAATTTCGTTCATTCAATCCCTATCAAATGTGACGGCCTGAAGTATATACCTAAACATCTTTCAAATGACGAATTGAAAGGGATTGCGAAAGATTTTAAAATTAGACAATTAGCCCCCGATGTCTTGAAGGTTCTTTCTATCTATCTTGAAGCAACATTGATATCATTGTTCCGTCTCGCTAGTAAGTAACGTAAAGTTAGTAAATTAAAGTAACTTTTAACAATAAGTTCACCGTTTAGGCATGTTGGTTTCTTCAGAATTCTCAGTAGGTATGTCTGTACCTCAGAAAATAAACAAAGGGGTTTTTTTTCTCTGTATACCTAACACCTTAATTTAGGCCCAAGCTCGCGGTAGGCCCGCGTTACCGCCGCACGGGCGCGCAAAAAGCTTCGGACCGAATACACGCCGCTTGCTGACCGTACGTGCTGTGGACACATGGAGCATGATGTGAGCTAACCTTAAATGTTGGATACGGTACTTGGCGTCATTTGCTTAGGTATTTTTTTTTGACGAAGGGGATTTTTTGTCAATATAGCTACCTAGGTACATAATGCTGGGAGAGAGGCGCGCAGACTGGCATCGTCGCTAGATCTCACCCAGTTGCTGCAAGAAGCCACTCGGGTACCTCGTGTTAAAGGACAACAATGGATCTTCTGCTAACAACTGATCCAATCAGATACTCGGTATCAGTCTCCGCTCCGCTGAGGACATCTGATCACTATCTGGTGAAATTCGTGTCCAAATTTTCTTCTCCTATTGATGGCCCTCCTGACACGAGGAGAATATGAAGATACGAGTTAGCAGATAGGGACGAGATGCAACACTTCTTCGCATCCTACCCTTGGCAGAAAGTGTGCTTTTCTTCGGGCGATCCCTCGCGCTCTGGTGACGCAGTCGTTGATGTGTTGCGGCAGGGAATGCAATATTACACTCCATTCTCCGACACCCCGCTCGTTCACAAAGCCCGTCCTTCGTTGTTGTTGCAAACTGCGCTCGTGCAGAAGCTCTCAAGGAACGCGTATACCAGGCCTGGGTTTCAGCTCGTGATCGCAAGATCAGAGCTCGTAGGGTTCGCGCGAAGAAAAGAGCCTTCAATTCCGCTGCCAAGTCATGCAAACGGGTCCTCCAGAAGGCGCGTTTCAACCATGTCAAATGTATCCCTATACATTTGACATGGTCAAAGGCAAGTCTGGTCCCTACCAGACTTGCCTCTTACCCACCAGGTAGCAGACAGTTCTGGTCCCTATCCAAGGCGGCCGAATCCAACTTCTGCCGCCCCTCACTACCCCCCAATGAAAAAGCCGGACGGTACACTATCTCACTCCGCAACGAAGAAAGCGAACTTATTTGCTGCTCGCTAGTCAGCTGATCAAGCTTCCAGCTTACGGTATCTCTACAGGATTTTGCAACTGGATCTCCGATTGCAGCTCTTCAGACCCAACGACTATTAATGCTGAAGTTCCTCAGGGCTCCGTTCTCTCTGAGACTCTATTCCTGCTGCACATCAATGACCTTCTTCGGCCAGACGTTGTTGGGTACGCAGACGACAGTACAGTCACAGAGAGATACTTGTCCAGTGCAAGTGACGACAGGACTGGCAGTAACAGAAATAAAAAGAAAATCTATCGGTTATTTCATCCTACGATAGAGGTTCAAAAATCATTTAAGCAGTCTATTCTAGTATTCATTTAAGTAGACTATTCTTAATTAATTATGCTATTAATTATCCTGGTTTCTTACTATTATGGAGGAAAACATCGATATTGACTGTTGATCTTCGCTCCATCGCAAATAAATCAATCTTTGGTGCTGTTGTTTTACTTTACACGCTGAAATAAACATGAAACCCGGTACTTCTGGGTCTGTTACCGGTGGTTGTGACCACTAGACCACAGAGGCGGTAGAATACTGATTTTTTTTTAAGAACTGTTAAAAATTAGTTTTTTACATTGTAATTATTATTTGTATACTGCCTACTTGTAACTGCCTATACAGTCATATTACTTCCCAATATTTATTTAACAGCTGATTTTAATACTTGTTACGAATCATTGCTATTTATTTTACTGTTAGTTATTGATATGCAATTGGTAATATTTAACTTACCAAAACTATAATTAAACTTAATACACAACTGCCGCCGTTTCTAAATAGTTACTTTACTACCATACCCGAAAGTCAATTGGATCCGAAGCACCGATTGATAGCATTCACTGCAGTGGAAAGTGGAGCGGAGAGGAACGGGCTTTCAAATAAAACACCTACCCTCTGCTTTGCTAACCTCCGCTCGTTCGACTCCGTTTTGACCCGCTCGTGTGTTTATTATATTTTATTTGGAAAGTCCGCTCAGCTCCACTCCGCCTCCACTAACACATGTTCCACGCCCATCTGTCTCTGTCCATATAAACTGCCGCATCCTATCGTCCCATGCATTGCATCGCTAGCACAAGTCATGAAGTAAATTAGTTACATTATCTGTATTCGGCGCGCGGCGCGTTGTTTTTTCGGCCGCGGTGCAACGCGCCCGTGCGTGACCGCCCCTATCGTGTGTTGTGGCCAGGTAAAGATTAGATATACAGGGTGGAAAAAAAACTGTAGCTGGAGGGAAACTACCCTAAATATTGATTTAAGCAAATTTACCTTTATTTTTTAAAATAAGTTAAACTGCAAAGATTTTTGGTAAGTCACTTACCTGTACCGGGAATCGAACCGGCTTAAATGAGAAAATTTACATCTTGTTGTTTTATGGTACCCACTTGTTACTACCGTCGCTTTAAAACAACGCATGAACAACACTTAATTTATAAACATATTTTGAGAAAAATTTGCTTAAGTAAGTTTGCTTAAGCTACCGTCTTTTTCACCCCCTTTTTTATCTGATTTTTAATGAATTTTTACAAAGTGACATTGACAGGTTGTCACTTTGTAAAAAAATTGCTGTATTAAAATGTAGGTAGCGATAATGATAAAATTTAATTCGTGTGCGCGAATGGAATCAATACTTACTTAACTAGAACTGGATCTGCGCAAATCATTACGAAATACAGTTAAAATCAAGATTATTTTTACAAAGTGACATTGGCACTGTCAAATTACTTTACTGCCACAGCGCTTAAAACTTTTAATTAAAAGAAATATCTTCTTCTTTTTATCCAGTGGCGGTGCCCTTTTGGATTTCGCCAATGTCAAGTTTTAAGCTTAGTTTGTTTCTACAGACTCTGCTTTCTCTAGGTGTCTCGTAAGAATACAAAGTAGAGAAGTACAGAGGTAGTGTTTAGTGTTTTCCTTAGATTTTGAGGCTGAAAAGCCAACTGCAAATGTATCTGAAATATAGACAGACACAATACTTATAATCTTATATTATTATTAGTTATATAGTCACATAAAACATCAATACAGGGGGGCTTGACATAACTAAGGACAATTTTATAATTGGTGGGTTTGGGGATACATGGAGGGAGAACATCATAAAGTGAAGAAGTCGGATATTTAGAACAACTAAAAAAAATGTGGTCAGTCGTACCCTCGTCAAGACCACATTCGCACAGAGACGAGTCCCTAACCCTAATTTTTGCAAGGTGCACAGGGGTGCATGCGTGACCCAATCTTAAGCGGCAGATGGTAGAGGTGCACAATTTCGATGCCTTTTTATATTTAAAAAACCACGGCTTGACTGGCAGGAATTGTTGGATGTCTGCAAAATGCCTTCCGACAGATTTACTTTTGTCTCGCCATTGGGTTTCCCATGTGGACCGCATGGTTTGGGCAGCCAATGGGTGAAGGTCATGAGAAAAAGCTTTGTCGTGGTTGGAGCATCCGTTGGTGGTAGCTTCTTTAGCGATAAGGTCAACTGTCTGCGATGAGGTCAACTGTCTCATTACCCACTATACCTGTATAACCCGGAATCCAAGCCAGCAAGACTTTATACCGAGCGTGGAGCATCTGAAAAGGATGTTTCTGATTTGGAGGACATTATGGGAACTTGGATTTGGAGCGGAATGGATTTGATAAGATTGCCTGCAGGCAGCTTTTGGAATCTGTGAGGATGATGGTTTTGTCGAGTTTGTGCGACTCCACATATTGAACTGTTTCGAGGATGGCAGTAACCTCGCCAGTAAACACGGATGTTACAGGTGGACATTTAAAATTTAAGATAATTCTGTATTTCGGAATCCAGACCGCAGCACCAACACATTCTCCATCAGACAGTTTGGAAGCATCTGTGTATATCACCAGCCAGTCTTTCCAATTTTTGTTTATTACCTCCTGTAGTTGTACTTCTGCATCTGGTGAGTCCTTGCTAATTCCTAGATCGAGTATTATCTCTGGTTGGAATGTGAGAGAGCGGTATGGGTTCTCAAATTAAGGGGTAAGAGTGCATTGATATACAGGGCAGGGCAAACGAAGAAACTTAATAAAACTGCGGAATAAACAAGGTGTCTCTTAATGTTTCCAGAATCGATTAAAGGATATATATTCCGACAGTTGGTGCATTTTAGCGAGAAGTGGGTGGTCTGAATTTTGTACAAGTTTGTAAAAATATTTGTCAGCTAAATACTGCCTCCTAATGTGTAACGGTGGGTCCAAGCACTCCACCTGCAGGCCATTGATTGGAGAGGATTTCATGGCTCCTAAAACAATAGGTAGACACTTGGACTGGATCTTATCAAGCAAGACACGGCTCTAGAAGGAATGATCCATAGTCCAAATGGGCACGAATCAGTGCATTGTACAGGAGTTTTTGGCAAAAAGGGTGAGAACCCCACCAGGAGCCGGAAACGGAGCGAAGGATATGGGTGTTCTTTTCACACTTTTGGGATAGGTATCCACTCATTTTGGAATCCAAACCCATTCCAAGGAATTTCGCCTGGTTTTTGAGGGCGATACCTTGATTATCGTATTTTACAGGCATGGTAGGTGTGTTTCGTGCCCTACTAAAGACAACCATGCTACTTTTTTTCTACTGAAAGGGAGATACCGTGTTCAGATAGCCAGTCATGAAGATAATCCAATGCTGTGTTAAGTAGGGAAGAAGCGTGTTCGGGATCGCTGCATGATGTATATAAAGCTAAATCGTCGGCGTACTGTAAGACATTACAGAACGGATTCAGTGACAGCTCGAGGTCGTAAGTGTACAGACTGTACAGTAAAGGACTCAGAACTGATCCCTGGGGAAGACCCCTCCAAACTGATCTTGCTGGGTATAGCGAGTTATTAAGGCAAATTTGAATAGAGCGTGACGAGAGAAGATTAAAAATCATATTTGTTAGACTTACAGGAATACTCAGATTGAGCATTTTCTGAGTACTGGAAGCAGAACATTATCATATGCCGATGATACATCCAGAAAGACTCCCGTCACGTACTCTTGTTTGGACAGGCCTATCCAGATATTAGTTGTGAAGTGAAGACACTAAGACTGTCCATCGTACTCATGCCTTTGCGAAATCCGTACTGACTTTTGGCAAGAATGCCCCTACTTTCTACAATCCACTCGAGACGGTTATTGATACGGTGCTCCAGCAATTTATTAGTCTTACATGAAAGGGCAATGGGTCTATATCCATTGGGATCATTGCTGAGTTTTCCAGGCTTAAGGATGGGAATAATTATTTGGGTTTTCCATTCCTCAGGAGGAACGCCACTTAAGAAGATGTGATTGAGCAAACTAAGGAAGAATTGTTTGGTTGAGGGGCTGCTGTTGACTATAAATGAATAGGGGATCCCATCTATACTCGGAGAGGAGTCTTTGAGACCGTCCAGTACTGTGTTCAGTTCGTCCTGAGTGAATGGAGAATCAAATTCAGAAAAAGGAGGAGATACTGGTAACATACTCAACGTCGCCTCACTTTCAGATGGTACTGAAGGAGGGGCAAGTTTGTTCTGAAATGAGTCCAACCAAGCAGTGGGGTCATTTGAGGTGACGTTGTCGTTATATGAAACCGAGGAACGGAATTTTCTTATATTCTTCCATACTAGAGAAGGAGGGGATGTCGGAGTCAGAGATTCACAGAACCGTGAGGACTCTCACTGCTTTAGCAGCGAGATTTTATAAAGTTCTCCTCAGTCATCGACATGGAGTACTCCCCTTCAGCCTCCTTTCGCGCTTTACATACCGACGTACATTCCATGTCCCACCAAGGTGGCGATGAAGGTTTTCCTCTGTGTATGTTTTAGTTGGTAGGCACTTCTCAGCTGATGTTAATATGCTATTTTTTAAATCTTTGTATACCACGAGGAAATTGTCTGAAGTGACTTCGGGGAGTTGTTGGATAGACTGATCTAATGTACGGCTATATACAGACCAGTCAGCCTTGGACGTATTGAATCTGAAGCGGGGGCGCGGGGCGTTTGGAGTGGCGTCGGAGCGATCAAGGCGGTTGTCGGGTGTTTAAATGACAATTGGATAGTGGTCGCTACCAAGGGTCGTGGGAAGCACAGTCCAGGTGGTTCCGGGGGCGAGGTCAGGGGTGCATAAGTTTAAATCTACGGCGCTCTTGGTATTTTGCGATGGATATACCCTTCGCGTTGGGAAACCATCATTGAGCACACAAAGATTGAAGTTATCGCAGATGTCAAGAAAAGAGGAGGATAAGTAGTCACAGGAGTGACATCCCCAGGATGTGTGGTGGATGTTAAAATCACCTAGGACCATAAGAGGAGGGGGAAGAGATGAAAGCATATTGGAAAACTCAGCAAGGCATGCATGGTTAGGATAAGGGATGTAGACTGAGATAAGTGACATTTTGGATTTTACAGCTACAGCATTAATCTGCTCACTGTGAGGGGGAAGGATAACCTGTGAGAATATTGCTGTTCTGGAGACCAGGAGGGCAGACCCTCCATAACGCACATAAGACACGAATAACCTGGGAACCGGACTCGATCGCCAGGCTTGCGACGCATCTCCTGAATAGCGAAGATGGTGGGTGTATATTTATTTAGGAGATATCGGATTTCATGATCCTTATTCCTGCTGCTGCGACAGTTCCATTGCAGGATTGGAGCCATTGCAACTGGTAATATTGAGAAGCTGAGTAAGTTGGTTTTGGACATTGTTCGGTAATTCAACGTCTCCAAATCTGGCAAGCAGATTAATGAGAGTTGAAAAGAGTGATGAAATAAGATTGTCATTGGGAATAGGAGGGCTCGATGGCCTGGTAGAAATAGCACAACCATTTGGGAGTTCAGACCGAGGGGTTTCAACGATGGCTCTGTGGTCCTGAAGGTTGTAGCCAGGACTTGCAGCAGGAAGACGCTGATTCCTAGGAAAGGAGACAGTTTTGCGATAGGATGTTGTACTATTCGAACTAGGGATAGGGGGAGGAGTTGGGTATAAAGAGGGTGAAGGGAATGGGTTGACATGTTCGACTCTGGCTGTGTCAGCAAATTATTTACGTACTTGGGCGAATCTGGCCGATGCCTCGGAATAAGTGTCATTTTCTTGTGACATCACCAGTTTTATTTGTTTTTGTCTGGAATGTTCAGGACATGAAGGGTCAATAGCTTTATGGGCACCAGAGCAAAACAAGCATGTAAGAATGTCTTTAGTGCAGGTGTGCCCTTCATGTGATTGAGCACAAATATAGCATCGAGCTTGTGATCTACACTGGGACTGTATTACATTGGATAGTAGGAAGCATGTAAGTTTCGACTGGGAGTGATGTGTAGAAACAATACACATGGGGTGGTAATTTTTGTCCGGAAAATGTCAGAACTACAGTCTGAGTAGGTACCCAAACAGGTGTGTTATCGACATAAGTTTTCCTGTTTAATCTGCGGGTTTTCACAATAGGTCCATATCAGGTCGGTATTTCCACTGACTCCACTAATTCCGCCAGAGTCCACTCTACAGGCACTAGGCGAACGATCCCCATTCTTGTAACGCTGTAACTGGGAATGATCGCTTCATAGTTTCCAGCTTTAAGTGAGGGGTGTTCAAGAAAGTTGTTGGCATCAGTAAAAGACTTAAATTCTACGGATATTCTGTTTCTGCCTACGCGCTTAACACCGTCCTTTACGATGTTTTTTATTTAAATTTGATGGGGCGTAATACGGTACCAGAGGAGGGATCTGACAGTGGTTTGCTGATGTGAACTAAGAAGGGGGAAAAGTCCTGAGCCGTATATTTTATCTTGTTTCCTGAAAACTCAGGGGTTACATAAGTCGATTGGGTGTTGAGAGAGGAAACTGGAATATTTGTACGTACATCTTATGTTTTGGCGCGCACTGTTCATTGAAATAAAACAACTTTTACGGATATCAAACGCGCTATATTTCCACGAACTAAGTTGTAATTGTCCGTATTTTTTGGTTTTTTAGGGGTTTTTTGATTTTCCCGACGTTTCGGCACCTTTACAGCTGACCGTGACCACGGCA
This sequence comes from Chrysoteuchia culmella, assembly GCA_910589605.1. NCBI lineage: Eukaryota > Metazoa > Arthropoda > Insecta > Lepidoptera > Crambidae > Chrysoteuchia > Chrysoteuchia culmella. Next base: position 1,095,540 of record OU342647.1, on the reverse strand, counting down.
GCTGTAAAGGTGCCGAAACGTATTTGTCTTTCTAGGGGGTTGGGATGTTGCCTCATCACTCGGGCCTCGTTTTCGCGAGGTTTGGGTGTTTTGAACTATGTCCATTTGGGTCAAGACTGGAGGTGAAGACTGAGCACATGGCTCGTCTTCGCCTCCACCGGGATCGGGTGGGTCAGACATTTAGGACAACACAAATATACACACGAATACTTACCAATACACAAATATTATACTACCACCATTTTAACAAACACTTAGCAGTAATGTAACTGGGTCGAAGAACACAAGAAACTCTTAAAAAAACTACTTATACAGGCGGAACGTTGTATCTCACACTCAACCAAAAAGCAGAGTCCAAAAAAAATATCATCGCTGTGCTGTCACACACACTGTTATGTCAATGTCAATATCATGAAGTTATATTTTATTTTCTTAAGAATTATTTAGGTATTAATTGGAAAAAACGATCCTGCAGCGAATATCGAGTTTCTGGAGCGTTTCGGTGAGGATTTGCAGCAATGGTTGCCGGTTTATACGATGCCTCTAGGACTGATCACAAGGAAAACTTGGTGCAGCAGTCTAGATACCAAAATACAGTATTGTGCTTAGTTTTACTTGACCAAAAGAAGCATTGTCAAGACCAATGTCTTCACAGGCGAGGCAGTAGCCATTCTAGCATGCATGTGCATTATTTTTACCGACTCCAAAAGTTGCTTAGAAGCCTTTCTAGAAAACCAATTTAGATCTAAATCCCCCGTTCCTGTAATCCTTCACATTAAAATCCTTCTCCACAAACATTTCCTCCAAAATACCGAAATAGTGTTGGCCTGTATACCCGGTCACAGTGGTATTCACGACGAGGTAGTAGACGGACGGATAGGCTAAAGAGAGCTATACTGACTGGTAATCCATGTAGGTAGCAAAATTATTCGTCAAAAGTAGCTAAACCTATCCTTGAATCCAAATTGGAAAGGAGATGGCAGCATAATTCTAGGGTTATAGGCCGCCACTATCGTAGCTTACAGACTGTTTCTTCTTTATAAGTAGTGGCAGTGCCCTTTTGGATTTCGCCAATATCCAGTTTTTGGCTCAGTGGGTTGATTCCACAGACTCTGCGCTTCTGCTTGGTGACGTGAGAGAGTACAGCTATGTACAAGGTACAAGTGGTAGGTACAAGGAGATGTACTCTTAAATATAATTTAAAACTATAGAACCCGATGTTGTGCTATCTGAAATACGGACAAACACAATACTTACATGTATACACAATAATAATGTTAGAAGTTGACGAATACAATACATCACAATCTTATATTGTTAGTTGTTATATAATCACATAGAACATCAATACACGGAGAATTAACAAATGATCAATGATAATGATCATTAACCTTGGAAACGAAAGGTTCAATACATCGTTAGTTTCAATACATTGCGATCGAGTGCCTACATACCTACTAAAAAGCATGTACCTGCCTACTACTTAGCCGTGTTTCAGACTGGAGGCGGGCGCGGGCGGGGGTGCGTGTGATTCCAATGTACGTAGACGGCGTCTACTAGACGCCCGTTGCTTTCAGAGTGCGCCCGCGAGCCACGCGCCTCCATGAGGCGGGCTCGGGCGCGTGTGTAATGGCTCAGCCCGCCCGTATCTTTCAGTGTTATAGCGTCTGTTTGGTGCTTGCGCGTCTGGTTCTAAAACACTTTGATTCACCCGCCAAAACGTCGTCATGGATATCAATACGGAAGAATTTATATCTGCTGTACAACATAGCACTGCTATTTAACCATACGCAACATTTGAATAGAGCAACCATAAGTAAATTATGGGATGAAATGAAACAATTGTTTCCTGAAACTAACGGTTAGTTATTGTAATTTCCATTTCAAGTACGAATTTTCCATTAATAACATCATTTTCATCAATGTTTTCTAACTACGCAGCAAAGTTTGAGAACTACCAAACACACGCGCAATGAGACTCGTAGCTCGTTTAGCACTGTGAATATGCAAACGCCAAGACCCGCGCGCCCGCGCCCGCCCTCGCGCCCGCTAGTTCAGTCTGAAACTTCGCTTAGTATTTCACATGACAAGGTATAGGTATAATAGTATTTTAATACTTAGGTACATCGAAATAATCCTCACAACAAGATGCTGTCGTGTTTGGTCCTAATGGATGCGCTTCTCATCGCATTTGTCAATTTTTTCTGATTTTCGGATCCTTAGGAACGTGAAAAAACTACTTTTCGGGTGTTTTCGTGGCCGTATTTTTACACTGAGGCACACTACAATATTTAATAGATGGACTCATATTGTTTTTACTGTTTTTATCAAAATAAACAAAGTAGTTCCGCGCGCGTCGGGCACATTCGGGTAAATGCTTCGATTCACCGAGTTACTCGCGCGGAGATGGACGACGTGACGTCATGCACGATATCGCGCTCGGTCCGCGGCTTAGACCGAAAATGTTAACTTGGCACTTTTATATCTCGGTCAGTTTTAAAGATAGAAAAACAGTAAAAACAGTTATTCTTGTAATTTTTTGTAAAATTTTTTGGCATATAAAACAAAAATCCTTTTAAATGCTCAATTTCTATGAATGAAGAAAGCCATTACAAAAAATTTTGGTATTTGTGAAGTAAATAAAAAGTTCTGAAAAGTGCAAAATATAGAGAAACTACAAAATAACGAAATCCTCGTAAAATTCAATAAACTAAGTACAGTTGCATAAACCACTATTATAAGTTCGTATTCTTTGGTTATAGGTACCATCACCACTAAACAGCTTTGAAATGGAAATGCAAGTGGATCCTATCGAGGGTCCCAACAACCCTACACAGGCAAGAGATGATGAGATAGAGAAATTGGTTAAAGTAGTGGAACTTATTATCAGTGAAATATCGCCAGCACAAAAAGCCCAACTAGATATTGAGATGGCTGCCGGAATCATTGACATTGAACTATCCGATGAAATCGCTGGTGTGTTAATGACCGTTTTTGAATGTCTCCGTAAGGAGGAAAATGATAATGAAGACCACAAGATGCACCTAAACTATACTGCTAAAATAGGATCAGACGAAATCTCCATAAAAACAGTTGTAGACAAGATCAAGGCAGCTTTGGTCAATATAAACTTCCAAGTTGCCGCTCCCATAGTTGAAATCATGACTCTATTCAATGCGCATTTAAATGAAGTCCGAACCGGTGTTGCTAGATTCAAAGTTCGAGCTCCAATCGCAAAGAAGGCTGTAAAGAGGTCGGCTGATGGGAGTCAGATAATAGAATATAAAGCCGGATACTTGATTCATAATATTTCGCAGTATGGATTAGGGAATCATCATATCCGTTTTCTACAGGGGATTACTCTCGCTCCAGAACGTAGAACAGCTGTAGTGCATCGTCTTGGACCACTAGCTCAAGCAATATTGTTAGTTCTCGAGGATGAGTTTCACACCGAATTATCCATCGCATTACAACAAAGTCTGATGCTACCAATGGCAAAGGAGGTAATCGATTGTTTAAGATACTCCAGAACACCTGGACAAGCCTTAGGAATTCTTAAGGAGTTGGGGGACATCCTTCTTCTTACAACCGCTAGAGCCATTCAAAACATTTATTTTCCCCTGTTAATGATCATATACATGTGGCGAAACCGACAGACCGTTTCAGGACTACAGTGGAGTTTTTCAGGATCATCCATGCTAAAATACTATAACTTCTGCATAAACAACGGAATGAAGATAAAAATGAAGACTGGTGGCGATGTGATTATGACGCAAGAGACAGTATTCCATGCAATGTTCGGCACATATTTAGAAGACCTGTCTATCCTGTCTGAAATAACAAAGCATGCCTCCCAGTGGCACCAGAGAAAGGAGCTAAATGATGTATTTCGAAAGCGTTCAGAGCAGCCTTACAAGACATTCTCCCCCATTGGCTTTAAATATGTATCCAAAACCGCTCAGCCGCTTCGGATAATTAGTCGTGGTGACATACTTCGATATATAAGCCGACCTGTCTTCTCTGGGTTCCGAAGACGCAACTATATTATCATCAGGAATATTAGTTATTCGACTGATCCTCTCCAACTCAGTTTTGGTATGAGGAAAGCAAAAGACTCAATTTTGGAAGAAATAGACAATATAAAACTCTTACAAGCAGGAACTAAGTCATGGGAAGAATTTAGAGATGGAGCTTGGGTTGAAAGTACATATATGCCCACTGAGGGAAATATAAAGTTTTACTGATTTTAGACTAAGTCAATTGCGTTGGGAATCGCATGTATGCATTTTTTTTTGTTATAAGGTATAAAGTCGTAAGAAAGGCTAACTTGATTCGTAAATGTAGTGCAGCATACTTTTTTTGGATTTGTGGAAATGAAATGTTACCTACTACAGAAGTCGAACGATAAATTGATTAAAAAATATAAAGGCATTTACATTCTTATTACAGCTATAATTATTATTTTTAGTTGACAGGCAAGCAGATGAGACAAACGATAACGACCTGAATCCAGTTATATATAATATACATCTTTACAATATAGCTGCCGTCTGTGACAACCTGTACTTCGGAGTTAGTCAACGCCATCTGTCCAGTCCTTCTATCCTTCAGCAAGCTGGCTATGAAGCGGTTTACAGAGAGCAGCTTTTTTACCGCCTCTGTGGCCTAGTGGTACAACCACCGGTATCAGACCCGTCTTACCACCATCTTATCAAAGTCTGATGCCATAACAACAATGTTTTCAGCATTGTTGTGTTCCGGCAGTTAAAGATAAGATAGCCATTTCCTCAGTGACTGGGGATTCCGGAAGAGGCTCACTTCCATCTTCAGCCTTATCAATAAAAAGCTTTTCAAAACTCAAACTCAATATCATATATCATTCAGTCTAGGCTGTTACAAGTTACAAGCCCTTGTGAATGTCAAAGAAGCTACGCCATCGGTTCACAAATCCTACACCTTGTAACGAGAAGAACCGGCAAGAAACTTAATATATATTTATCTATAATGTAAAGAAGCTCGATTTCCAATACATCTCGCCATAAGACCCTTTGCATTTTTAATGTCTCCATGGAGGCACTGGCCTTCCATATGAATGCATAAGTAGGATGGGCCATGATCAAACACGCGGGCCCAATGCGGATTCGTGAGTTTTAACGACTGCAAATGCAGCCGGGACCGACGGCTTAACGTGCCTTCCGAAGAACGGTGGAGCTCTAGATAAAACATTTTGGGTCACCCATCCCGTGACCGACCATTGCGAAAGTTGCTTAGTTTTTTTAACTTTTTGGTTTTGCATTATGCAATGATTTTTTATGTGATAAATATTAAACAAGAAAAAAGCAACTTGTCTCAGCAACCTGTCGCTCTGACGGGATCCGGTGCAAAGCGTCTCACGAACGAGGTGACACACAGCCATCATACAGCTGGGACTTGAACCAACCAACCAACTACAGATATTATATTTATTTATGACAGCAATCGAATATATAAATGATAAGAAAAATCTCATCCGAAATAAAAACAAAGTTTTATTAACCTTTTCTTTTACTTCAAAATAATGTTTAACAAACAAATATAATATTCATGATGAGATTAAACGTCCGTGCATTAAGCCGTGCATAGAAAGCGTCCGTGTATAAATAAACATTATAGGTAGATATTGTCGTTTTGTTACGGTAAATGTTAATAATTTTCAATTATTAAAAATTACCAACAATTATTAATAATTATCATAATTAAAGTTAAAAATGATTAATTAATTCTTTTTAATGCACATTATTAATAATTGCACCTCACTTTTGATAAATGTAATTAATGTTCAATGAAATCGGTAAAATATATTGATATAATACAGCCTTATAACATAACAAACCGTCAATAGAGAAGCCGGAGAAGCTTGGTATCATATTATAGTATTTTTTTTAAAGAAGTAATCTCGGGAGTTTCGGCACGCTTGCTTCGCTCGCTCGGCTCGCGCGTCTTTTGATCAGAGTTCTAATCTAACCTAACCTAGAGGCACCTTTCGTAAAGTGATCAATTACATATTTTTAATCACATTGACCAAATCACGCGATCAGTATTAATAATTACCGGTTATTATTAATATTTTTTTACAGTATTAACATTTACCGTGGCATTTACACTATTTACAATACAAAATGACAATGATTTAACTATATTTTGCGACAAAAATCTTGACTGTGGCTCTTTGCATTAGGTATGCATTGTTTATATTTAAGGCATATTTACATAATTTATATTCTTAAATATAGAGGTTTATGTATTCCATAAAAAATTGCTGACAATATATTTTGTTTCTTCTGTTTTAAACCAAGTAGTTCAAAGCAAAAAGTACAGCGAGATAACAAAAAACGAAATCGTTGCAAAATGAAATAAATTACTTAAATTTGTAAATAACACGCTTATTATTCTAAGAAAGGCTAATCTAAATCGGAAATTATTGTAGTGAAGCATATCTTTTAATTTGTTCAAATGAAATGTTACATCAGAAGTCGAACTACAAATTCTTTAAAAAATATATTATTTTCTTATTACAGCCTCAACTACACTCTCAAAGACACTTTATTTATAAAGCGCCATCTAGTACTAAATCACGGAACTATACGCAGCGCCATCTAACGCCGTACTTCGGAGTAAGTCAGCGCCATCTACCGGTCATTGGCGTCCGGTCCTTCTATCCTTCAGCAAGCTGGCTATGAAGAACTCTCCAGCTCTGTATGAAGACCGCACCAGAGGTCCACTAGCGGTGTATAAGAAGCCTAGTTCAGCGCCTTTGTCCTCCCATTGCTTGAACTTGGCGGGAGTTACGTATTCGAACACTTTAAGATGCTTTTTCGTTGGTTGCATGTATTGGCCTAGGGTTACGCAGTCGACACCGGCGGAACGGAGATCTGGAATTGTATAATAGATAATCGTAAAATAAAGTTGCAACGCACCACGCAAAAAGAGGGATGTTATTATTATTGTATTTTTTATGTAATTTTATTCTTTTTGGTTCCCCTTTTAGTTATTAGACTGTAATGCCTTTGTCCTTTTTGTAGTTAGCACAGATAATACCAATTCTTTTTTTATTTTTTGTAAGATCTTTGTAAGATTGTTTGTAAGATGGTTACCTTTGTCCATTGCTCAAACATATGTTTTAGTAATAAGTGGAAACTTTGCTGATTTAAGATATATTTAGTTATTATTTTACTTATAAGACAAATTGTATTGTTTGTTTCACAAATAAACTAAATAGGTAAAATAAATAAATAAAAAGTGTGTTTGTTTGTCCTCCCTTCACGCCCTAAATAAGCAACCAATAGACTTGATTTTTGGCATAGAGTTAGTTGAAAGGACTGAGAGTAACATACTTTTTATCCCTATATTCCCACGGGAACGGGAACCACGCGGGCGAAACTGCGGGCGGAAGCTAGTGATTGATAAAGAAAAATATGCTACTATACGTGATATGACGACCTGTTTGGCGCAGGGGTACTAACCCCGCCTTCTACGCCAGAGGTCCCGGGTTCGATCCCCGGACAAGACAAATATTTGTGTGCATGAACATGTCTATTTGTCTTGGTCTGGGTGTTTAGTATGTATATTAAGTATGTATTTACAAAAAAAAAAGTATATAAGTATGTTTATCCGTTATCTAGTATCCATAACACAAGTTCTTCATGAAACTTAACGTGGGACTAGATAATTGGTGTGATTGTATGCGAATATTTATTTATGTATTATTTATTTATATAAAGAGACGTGTCGTTTGAACATTTGCAAAAAATAATTAAATTCTATTATTAGAGTTAAGCAAGCTTTATGTTCACTTTTAAAGTTAACGTCAACTATTGTTCTGTCTCTTTCATACCCGTCAACTGTTTCACCGACATGAGCAGTATATCCGATATTTGGAGTTGACGTTGCTAATAGTAAATGTTAAGTTTGCTAATAGTCCTAAAGCTCAATCACACGAAGGCACGTGAATTTAACGAATTTCAACTTTATTGCGTGGCTTTAAGAGCGTTTACGGGAGCTTTCGTGATACCTTTTTATACCATGTTTAAGGCAAATAAATGATTTATTAAAGAAAAAGCATGTCATGTGAAACAACTTGAAAAATTAAGATTCTTAGGTCAGCATAACTTATTAAACACTTAGGTACGCCTTCTGTACCTACCCTTAGTACGAGTTAAGCAAAATAGAAACGTTTTCTAAAAATATCACATTGTCTCATTCATATCCATAAACTGCTTTACCGACATGAGTAGAGCATCCGATAGTTGTCAAATACGTTGACAGTAAATGTCAACTCTACTAAGTGTAAAGTACGTTTTCACCTCACACGCTCTGAAAAGGAGGTTTTGTCAATCAGTTTAGGCGTAGAAAATCGCCTTTTGCGGCCTAGCGCGGCAAAGTACTTTTTTAATTTAATACCTAAAAATATGTCATAATGTCATAATTTTATATAGCTTTAATTTAATTACTCTGTTTTGGTTTTATTATATTATTTTAGTTCATTGAATCATAAAAACAATAACAATAAGATTAAACTATTTGTTATAAAAAAATTATATTATGCTGGGTGAGATTTCACAGCCTATGATTGGATTTCGGAACGTGACATAAATCTTTATTTTTAAATTGTCTTTGTCTTGTACCTCATGTCAGTGTCAACATTTACGGAATCGTTTTTATTGTTATTTATAAGTAACAATATATTTCTACTTTAAATAACTTTGAATTTACTATAATCTTTTTTATTATTTTAGTTTTTTATATCATTAAAACAACGAGAATAAGGTATATTTAGATTAAACTTTATGTTTAACGAATTTTTACCAGAATTTGACCGCGGAAACAACCATAAAATGTTCCTCGCCGTTGTAAGGTGAAAAATTGTATGTTGCGCTCGGCAGAAAAGTTTTTAGCGTCTTGTACCTTTGAAATCCTCGCTTCGCTCAGGATTTAATCTTTGATCCTTCACTTGCTCAGCTTTCAATAGAGGTAACTCGCCGTTAAATAACCAACTTTCCAGCCTTGCATAACAAATAACTATTAATCGTATATTCCCTTTTTTGTTAGGTTGGTACACCTCTCGATTTCTGTCAAAAGGTTAGGTTAATTTAGGATAAGAATTTTATGATACGTACGCGCCTTCTTGACATATAGGAAAATATATAATTAAACATGTATAAGTATACTTATGAAAAATTAACTCGGCCACAAGTGAAGGTGGTTCGCAAGTCTCGGTAGCTCAGCGGTTAGAGCATTGGACTGGATTTCCAAAGGTTCGATTCCCATCTGAGAATTCACTTGTTTCTATTTATAATTTATCATAAGTATAAAAATATGATTGAAAAATGCAAAAATTCATAAATCATAAAAAATGTATAAGTATTTTTGTTTAGAAATACAGAATGTTAAAAACCCATATCGAAGCCGTAATATATGCGTAGTGTACATAAAACTAAATAAGAAATGTGAAAATAATTGCTGGGAAACGACTTATATTTTTCGTTTTCAACAAATAGGTGTTATTTTTATACGAAAAAAACGAGTAGGTGGCCGGGATCCAGTTTCTTTAATTAGTTTTGATATCTATTGCGGTTTTGTAAATTTAAAAGATAATCTTTCAAAATAAATATTGACGTTGATCCTCAATAATTCCTAAACTATCACGTTCCCAGATTTGGCCCCATACAAGAAGATGAGGGAGAATGCGTGATTTTCGTTTTCGTTATGGGTCTTTTAACATCCTGTATATATGACTCAGGTACAAATGCTCATACGTACATCTTATGTTTTAGCGCACTATTCATTAAAATAATAGTTATTTGTTATGCAAGGCTGGAAAGTTGGGTATTTAGCGGTGAGTCACCTCTATTGAAATCTGAGCAAGTGAAGGATTCTAGGATTCAAAGATTGAATACTGAGCGAAGCAAGGATTTCAAAGGTACAAGACGCTAAGAACTTTTCTGCCGAGCGCAACACACAATTTTTCACCTCACAACAACAGCGAGGAACATTTTATGGTTGTTTCCGCGGTCAACTTCCGGTAAAAAAACTCTTTAAACATAAAGTTCAATCTAAATATACCTTTTTCTCGTTGTTTTAATGATATAAAAAACTAAAATATAAAAAGGGAGTATTATAGTTAATTCAAAGTTATTTAAAGTAGGAATATATTGTTACTTATTAATAAGAATAAAAACGACTCCGTAAATGTTGACACTGACATCAAAGTCAAAGTCAAAGATTTTTATTCAAATAGACTTATAGATAAGTACTTTCGAATAGTCCAAAATTTTTTTTCCCTACCAGCCATTCAGGACATCTTTTAACTGATAAGAAGAACGGCCGCAAGAAATTTATCAGTTTTAACAGAAACAACAACATTTACAATGGAACATGTTGTTGCCAAGCACAAATTTACAATTTTGAAATATATTTAATATAAGAGGAAAATTTTCCAATATTCAATTATTAGAATATTTTCCTTTTATCTAATTTATAATAGTTATGTTTTATGTTAGTATCACATCCATGCATTTTGGTCTTTTACCTTGTAATAACCTTTGCTTAAGAGTGACTTTTTAACATATATTTTAAATTTATGCAAAGGCAGCTCTATCAATTGTTGTGGAACTTTATTAAAAAAAGCTAAACCTTTCCCCAAAAACGAGCGTCTACATTTTTCAAGTCGAAATTTTGGAACGGCAAGCTTATTCTTATTTCTAGTATTAAAATTATGGACATCGCTATGCTTAATAAATAAATCAAGATGTTTCCTTACATATACTATATTATCATAGATGTATTGTCCCGCCAAAGTTAGTATATTAATCTCTTTAACATGAGGTACGAGTCAAAGACAATTTAAAAATAAAGATTTATATCACAGTCCGAAATCCAATTATAGGTTGTGAAATCTCACCCAGCCTAATATAAAATTCTTATAACAAATAGTTTAATCTTATTGTTATTGTTTTTATGATTCAATGAACTAAAATAATATAATAATACCAAAACGGAGTATTATAATTAATTTTAAGCTATTTAAAATAAGAATCAAATATAACAAAAAAAGTCAATAGTGCGATTCGGAACGCATTATGACATATTTTTAGGTATTAACCCCTACCAGACCTCAAAGTAGACGACACCTTGAAACCGGTGTACGTACCACTCTGCCACGCAGGTCGTTACTAGGATTAGAATTGGAATTTTTGCAAGTCAGTACAGTAATACCTTTCATAGTTTGCTCCACCTGTTCGTCGGTCTCGCCCAGCCCCAGCATGATGGAGGACTTGGTCACCAGGTCGGGGTTGATCTCTTTGGCTGTCTCCAGAACTTTCAGCGTTTGACGGTACCTAAGGTGAAGGTAAACATAATGATTATCAGTAGTGCGGCTTAGTAGTGTCTTGAGAAACGAGGGTTTTTTTAATGAACGACGGTGAAACTCTTAGCCTTCATCATACCTGTTGTTAAGTATTGATAGGGCTGAAGATGGAAGCGAACCTCTCCCGGAAACCTCAATCATTCAGGTACTGGCTATCTTATCTTTAACTGCCGGAACACAACAATGCTGAAAACATTGTTGTTATGGCGTTAGACTTAGACAAGGTGGTGGTAGCTAGCCAGGCGGACTCACAACAAGTCCTACCACCAACCAAACCGAATACCCACGCTGGGAATCGAACCCAGGAACCCTGGGTTTGATACCGGTGGTCGTACCAGTTTTTTTTTAGTACCACACCAGTATACCACAGGGGCGGTTAAAATTCAATGTTAAATATCAATTTAAACAATAGACAATATCTTCAATCAACAACAAGAATTTAAATGAGAAGATATTTATATACTTCAGGCCGTCACTATTTGACACTTGAAAGGGATTATGATCGGGACGAGTTTTGAAAGGTATTGAATGAACGAAATTGAACTGTCTAAGCAAAGTGACAGACGAAAATATCTTTCAAATGTATGGAGAAGTGTCAAATAAAGTATCATTTAAAACATCATTCGTTCTGAAAAGGATTGCGGCTCCACAATTCCTTAAATCACTATCAATACCTTTGAAAGGGACTGTAATGGATTTTGAAATGAGACAATTAGGGAACTGGGGCCGTACCGCGCAAGTGTCGTCGGCATTGAAATCGGCTTCTTTTGACAGATGGTTGTGACATATGGCTCTTAGTCTTAGGTAAGTTTTCATTTGTGTCAAAAAGAAGCAGCCATCCATCTGTTAAAGACGACGAAACTTGCGCGGGTTCCAGGGCCCTGGTCTTTAGTCCCTGAGGAAAGGCGTGAGTCGCCCCACACCGCCTCTATGTTGTGCGTCAAACGTCGAGATCGAGACTGCATTTTGTTATCCCATGGAGTCTGTGCAGATCCATCTGAGATAGAAGATACTAGGCATTCCCCGAAAATAAGTATAGATACCAGTAGCCCCAGAATGAGCGGTAAAATAGTATCGATATCCACTGATCCAGCTCTTGGGTCTATGACGAAAGGCATGAGTCGTTCCACCGTCTCTATGTTATTCGCAAACACGTCGAGCCGGTATTCTGCTATTCGCGAAGATGAAATCATACTAGGCATTCACTTTGAAGAAGTATAGATACTGTGATATTTAGGTACCTCTGGGATCTTAAGCAGGTACCACACAGCAGCAACTTTAATCACCAGCGAGTTGCCAGCGATCAAAGTCACTGACTTGTGGACCCGACTTTACGCGAAGGGCTCTATTCACTCGATCGCCTCGAACATGTATTAAGATGATGATGATGATGATGAAGTTGTGCCTGGAGGAAATTGCTACCTAGCAATACGGCCGCCTTTTGTATGTCACCTTATACTGTCTATATTGTTTGTTTTCTCTGTGTTTCTTTGTGCAATCAAGTGTTTTTATTATTATTATTAATATTATGTGTTGTGAAGCTGTTTCACCGCGGAAGTCAGGCACCTTAGTACTAAAGAAGTATAGATAACCTGTTGCCAGTTCCAGTCACTGAAAAAAGTACAAACATCTACCTACCCAGCTCTAGGGTCGCTGACGGAAGGCGAAGTCGCTCCAGTATCTCTATTGTCGAGCCCGCATTCCGCTATTCTCGCGGTCGAAGAAGTCCCCTAAGAACTATAGGTACCAGACATTCTACTGAAAGAAGTTTAGATACCCCCGTACCCAAACTAAGGGCCACCAGGAATCACACAAAGAAGTATAGATACCAGTGGCGAAGGGTAACAACATGATTCCGATCGGTTTCTCTTTTAAGAATCCCACCACAGAAATCCAGTTAAGATACATTTTGGAGAAATTTTTAGTCCGATTTACCTTTTTCCGTTGGTCTCGCTTCTCTCCGCTGAGCACATAGGGCTTGCGCGGATATTCCACTGAGAGAACTAAGAACCTATAAAGTGAAATAATATCGATGGCTCCTTACCCAGCCCTGGGATCCCTGACAAAAGGCGTAAGTCTCTCGACCGTCTCTATGTTGTGCGCGAACACATCGAGCCCGCATTCTGCTATTCGCGCGATGTTAGCGCGATCGCAGCGAAAATCGGGCACTAGGCATTCCACCAAGATTTCGCTGTTCCTGAAAATGTGAAAAAAATGGAGTTAGTATTTTTAACCGACTTCAAAAAAAGGAGGAGGTTCTCAATTCGACGGAATCTTTTTTTTCTGTATGTTACTAGAAGACACCTGGACCGATTTGAGTAATAATAAATATTTCCATACAATCACACCAATTATCTAGCGCACGTTAAGTATCATGAAGAACTTGTGTTATGGATACCAGATAATGGATAAACATACTTATATACTTAAATATTTGTCTTGTCCGGGGATCGAACCCGGGTTCAAGGACAAATATTTGTGTGCATGAACATGTCTATTTGTCTTGGTCTAGGTGTTTAATATGTATATTATGTATGCATTTACAAAAAAAGTATATAAGTATGTTTATCCATTATCTAGTATCCATAACACAAGTTCTTCATGATACTTAACGTGGGCTAGATAATTGGTGTGGGTACTAACCCGACCTTGTGGGGTTAGTACCCCTGCGCCAAACAGTCGAAAGGCTATACTTCACATGTGATCCCATTGTCATCATATCAGGATCTGATGATGGGATCCTGGAGAAATTTAGGGAACTCTTCAAATATAATAGGCACTTCTATAGCGATTTTGGTGTTTTCTATAGTAACTCATGCATATGCTTCCGGGAAGCATCATTTGGTGAACTGGAACGATGATGAAGACCACAAATGGTCATCGGAACTATTAAACGCTTAGCATTTTACGAAAGCGATGCGATTACTTTAATGTGGTTCATAAGCAATTTATGTTCGACTCAATCCAAGTGAAAAAGTGGAGCTGATGATGAAGTACCGGGAGAATTCCTCAATAAGTAATGTCCACCGGGAAAAGCAGCATTTTGTAAAAGGTGATGAGCAATAGACATAAGGTTATGAGCTTAGGCACGGAACATCTTCTACATTTTAAAATTGTAAAATAAAAAACTTTTTATAAAAAATAAAAAAAACCGGCTTCAAAAACTAAAAAGCAAACAATAAGCCTTTTGGAGTCGGTGCCAGCTAAGGCAAAAATAAAAATTAAAGAGTAGGACCGCAAAGTAGAATGCCTTTGCTGGCAAGTCGGCTTCAAGTTTTTTTATTTATTTTAGAATTTAGTAGGTATATCGAGAATTGACACAATAAATTAAATAATAATAAATTAATATTCAAATACTTTACTTACTGTCTTTTTATTTCTTTGACAGTCTCGGCAAAATGTGCTGAGCCTCCATCAGGCAAATCTGCAATAAAAGAAGAACTTTGTATAAAAAAAACATTGGATCAACCAACCAATAAATAGGTGAGCTCACGCCAAGTATAACCGTTTAAAAACCATAACTTACGAGTAAGTCACCGTCACAGAACACAAGAAAGAAGTCACAATTATGACATGAAGCATAAGCAAGCATGTTACGCATTTGGTAATTGCTGACGCCAGTATCGACTCGAAAACGGCATTGCGTTAACAATGTAAATAAATTCAGCTGCAGCAGCTAATACAGCTTCTAGGTTTAGCAGAGTGGCGACTAGTGACAACCAATTCACTAAACTTTTTCTCGTGTCCTGTGGTTTATAACTTTTTAGGTGTTAAAATTTGCTTCATGTTATTCCACCTTAAGCGTACCCTTTCTATTAATAGTAATTGTCAATAATACTGCTTCTACTGGAGCCCCTATTATTATGGGCGTGCCACAAGGTTCAATATTGGGCCCTTTGCTGTTTTTAATTTATATTAACGATCTCCCTCATTACACGAGTAATTTATGTGAGACAGTACTATTTGCAGATGATACATCTTTAATTTTTAAAATTGATAGAGGCAACAATTTTTCTGACGAAGTAAATAGTGCTCTCTCTCAAGTCGCACACTGGTTCAACAGTAATAATATGTCTCTTAACCCTACTAAAACCAAGTTTGTTAGATTCTCATTACCTAATGTAGTGCAGGTCGATATGCATATCAATTCGAATGGGAATGTGTTGAGAGTACAAAATTTCTTGGCATTACATTGGATTCAAAGCTGCAATGGGATCCACATATTGAAGCCTTGCCGAGTAGACTTAGTTCTGCGGCTTTCGCAATAAAGAAAGTAAGGCTCTTAACTGATATTGAAACGGCAAGACTAGTTTACTTTAGCTATTTTCATAGTGTAATGTCCTATGGCCTGTTGTTGTGGGACTCAGCAGCTAATATAGAAAATGTTTTTATACTTCAAAAAAGAGCTGTGCGCGCCATTTACAACCTTCGACGGAGAGATTCTCTTAAGGATTTGTTTAAAGAGATTAATATACTAACTTTGGCGGGACAATACATCTATGATAATATAGTATATGTAGGGAACCATCTCGATTTATTTATTAAGCATAGCGATGTCCATAATTTTAATACTAGAAATAAGAATAAGCTTGCCGTTCCAAAATTTCGACTTGAAAAATGTAGACGCTCGTTTTTCGGGAAAGGTACAGCTTTTTTTAATAAAGTTCCACAACAATTGATAGAGCTGCCTTTGCATAAATTTAAAATATATGTTAAAAAGTCACTCTTAAGCAAAGGTTATTACAAGGTAGATGATTATTTAAAAGACCAAAATGCATGGATGTGATACTAAGTGTAGAGCTGGTAATAAGAATAGCAATGTTAAAATACGAAAACTAAATTTTACAATAAAAAAACTCAACCGGAATCTAAGGTGTCTAGAACATGAAAAGAAAAAACTACAACACAATCTGCTAGAATTGGAGACTAAACTGAAATTAACTGAACGGAATGATAAAATTGGGAATCAAGTTGCTAAAAAATCTGAACCTATTAACAAAAGAGTGATGATCTTCTCGGATTATTTGGGGGCGGGCTTAGCTACAAAAATAAGTGAACTATCAAACAGTATAATGGTTACTAACTACTGTAAACCAGGAGCTTCAAGTCAAAAAATATTAAGCAGCTTCATTCAAGACACGGAGCACCTTCAAGAAAATGATTTAGCGGTTATTTTTATAGGAGAATACAATGTCTCGAATAATGAAGCTACATATACAGAACTGGTGAAAAGACTTATACAACACGAACCCAGAAAGTATAATATTGTGATCTGCAGTGTAATCTACGACGGTATTAACGATCATTCTATTTATAATATTAATAAAGAACTAGCACACTTATGCACGGTAACCAAAAATGTCAAATACGTGGAGCTAAATGATTTAAGAATTAGGCCTCAACTTAGAAAAAAATATGTTTGTTCAGATATTATTAGACTGTGTAATAATTTTAAAAGTTCATCTACTTTAATATTTATTCAAGAAACAACACAATGTAATGAGAAGCAAAAAAACATGGGAATTCAAACATCTCAATCAAATTTATTCAAAACACCCACGATGATTCAAAATGGTTAAATATTTTGCATGCTAATATTCAAAGTATTAATAATAAGTATTTGGATATTGATTTGTTGCTAGAAAATAATCATTGTGATGTATTATGTCTATCTGAGACGTGGGCAAATGATCTTAAATTAAATGTTATGAATATTGAAGGTTTTATATTGGCCTCATACTTCAATAGAAAAATGTTCGATCATGGTGGTACCGCGATATTTATAAGAAATAATCTAGAATTTAAAGTTAGGGATGATATCACAAAACTGAGCTTTGAAATGAATTGTGAAGTAGCCGCAATAGAAATAAAACCTATCAAATTGGTTATCGTTTGTGTCTACAGGCCAGACAGGGATTATTTAATTTTTGAGCATATCCTTACTAAAATTTTCGAAAAAGTATCACAGGAAAGGAAGAGTGTGTTGATGGCTGGTGATTTTAATCTAAATGTATTAAAACCTAATAATAACACGAAAAAATTCTTAAGATTATTAGAGACTTTTCAACATAGACTTGTAATTAATCAACCTACTAGAACTAAAGGAAAATCAGCTACGTGCATAGATAATTTTATAGTTAACTCTAATGTTATCGAGAAAGGTTATGTAGGTGCTGTTCTAAATACTAAGCTTTCTGATCATAATGTTATATCACTTAAATATTTGTTACATACTAATCAAATGCAGAAAGATAAAACTGAAAAAACTAAAAAACGAAAAATGACACAAAACAACATAAAATATTTTCACTACCTACTTTGCAGAAGTATTTATAAAATTGAGGAAGAAATAGCATCTGAACCAAATGCAAATAATAAAATGAATATTTTTCTAGATTATTTTCAATACTGTTACCTATCTGCTTTTCCATTAATGCCCATGAATAAAACAAAAAACGCACATCACATATCTACCAAAGGTATATTAGTCTCAAGAAATAAATTACAGATACTTGATGTACTAAACAATCTGATGCCTTCAGCAACAGGAAATATGAAGCTAAAATCATACAGAAAGGTTTTCAAGAAGGTCCTGCAAACGGCGAAAAAATTAAGCATCATAGATAAAATTAAGAAATCTAATAATAAAATAAAAACGACATGGAGAATTATTGGAGAACAAACAAAAAAAAATACAAGAAAGCCTGAAAAAAATAAAGAAATTAAAGATCCACAAACGAAGGCTGTATATAGAGGAAGACAAATACCGGATGCATTTAATAATTTCTTTGTTAACGTCGCTAAAAAATTAACAGAGCAATGCCAGTCTGCTGAAGTAGGCGATTGCGAGCAATACCTCAATTTAATGAACCAACCTAAAAACAAAATTTCTTTTTCTCTTATGACAAGTCAAGAGTTAGCTAGAATAATTAGATCATTAAAAAACAAAAAAAGTAGAGACTACTATGATATGGACGTAGAAAGTATAAAAAAACTTATATTGCAAAATGATTTACTTTTTGATCTATTATTAAACATTTTGAATTGCTGCATTTCGCAGGGTATTTTTCCGGATAGTCTAAAAATAGGTAAAGTCGTGCCGGTGTTTAAAAAAGGTGCTATGGATGAGATAGGCAATTATAGACCTGTGTGCATATTGCCTGTAATATCAAAAATTTTGGAAACTGCATTGAAATCTAGGATGGTTGAGTATTTAGAATCAAATTGTCTAATTAGAGACTGTCAGTATGGTTTTCGCAATAAAAGATCAACAGAAATGGCAATAACTAGATCGATCAAGTTCATATTGGAAGCACTGGATGGATCGCAGCGATGTACAAGCATTTTCTGCGACCTTTCCAAGGCCTTCGATTGCTTACGACATGATATATTGTTGCACAAACTTAGATACTATGGCTTCGAAGGAAAAGAATATAGCATACTAAAATCTTACCTACAAAATAGAGAACAAGTTGTTTCAGTAAATGAATTAAGGTCGAAGAGGGAAACTTGTAATATAGGCGTTCCTCAGGGGTCCATACTGGGTCCGTTATTGTTTTTAATATACGTAAATGACTTAGAAATCTGTTTACCAGAATGGGCATCAGTCACACTGTTTGCTGATGATACACATATAGTAATTAAGGATAAAAAAGAGCAGAGTTTAGTCGATAAAAGAAATTATGTTTTCGATAAGATTAAGCGTTGGTTCGATATTAATGGTATTATACTAAATGAATCTAAAAGCACTATTTTAAATTACAAATGTACTCTAAAAGCCGGGGAAAGAAGTGAAGATGCGGTGTTTTTGGGTTGTAGACTGGACTCAACACTGACTTTTGAGAAACATATAGAGAACTTATGTAAAAAGCTTTCAAGTGCTAATTACGCTCTATTTAAACTTAAACCATTGATTGATAAAAAAACCCTTATATCTGTATACTACGCATACTGTCATTCATTAATTAATTACGCGATAACAATATGGGGTAGTGCGACGGCAGTAAAGCGCGTTCTTCTTTGCCAAAAGAGATCAATAAGGATAATCGACGGTTTACCACGCCTTGCATCAGTACGAGCGCACTTCGCTAAGAGTCGAATAATGACTGTCATAAATATATTCGTATTTAGATCACTTTTAGAAATTCATGCTCAGAAGGAAAACTTGCTGAGAAAGAAGGATGTCCACCATTATAATACCAGGAATAAAGAAAAATTGATTATACCTAAAGTGAGATTACAAAAAGTATATAATCTCGGAATAAATTTAAAAATCAAGTTATACAATAAATTACCTGCAAGTGTAGTTGATTTACCTTTTAAAGAATTTGAATATAAAATAAAGTATTTCTTAGAGAGACACCCATTTTATTGTATATCGGAATTCATGACGAACTCGTTTTTGTGATATTTTATTTTTATTTTTATTTTTATGAAACATGAAATTATTTTCGAATTTAATTTTAGAATGGACTGTTATTATTAATGTAATACTTTACTTGTATGTCTTTTTATTTTTTATATTATATTGCTATTTTATATTGGAGATTTTTAGAATGTAATTATTGATAATGGATGAAATATGAATTTAATTGAATGAAAGTAATATTTGGATTATAATTTTAGAATGGACTGAGAATAATTTAAAATTTTACTTTTATATTTTTTGTTTTATATTATATTGTTATTTTAGATTTTTACGTTAAGATTATGAAATTGAATGTAAATTATTGACTTACCTAGGTTGCGTTATGTAACAAAGGGTGAATAAATAAATGAAATGAAATGAAATGAAAACTAACATAAAACATAACTATTATAAATTGGATAAAAGTAAAATATTCTAATAATTGAATATGGGAAAATTTTCCTCTTATATTAAATATATTTCAAAATTGTAAATTTGTGCTTGGCAACAACATGTTCCATTGTAAATGTTGTTGTTTCTGTTAAAGCTGATAAGTTTCTTGCGGCCCTTCTTCTTATCAGTTAAAAGATGTCTGGAATGGCTGGTAGGGAAAAAAAAATTTGGACTATTCGAAAGTACTTATCTATAAGTCAATTTGAATAAAAATCTTTGACTTTGACTTTGACTTTGACTTCTACCACCTAGGGAAGAACAAAACGTTACAATGTGCTACATGTATGGGTTCTGTAGTCACCACTCACCGTCATTATCCAAAAAGTCAGCACAATATACCCAAGTCCCCACTGAGCAACCGCTCGTGCCGTGTTGGCGGGCTCGGCGGCGTCGAGCGGCACTTTACCACACTAATATACTACACACAAGACAATACGCACACATGGTGCTACACAACTTACCATCTCTATCTACCGACGTCAGCACGATATACCCAAGTCCCCACTGAGCAACCGCTCGTGCCGTGTTGGCGGGCTCGGCGGCGTCGAGCGGCACTTCACCACACTAATATACTACACACAAGACAATACACACACATGGTGCTACACAACTTACTATCTCTATCTACCGACGTCAGCACGATATACCCAAGTCCCCACTGAGCAACCGCTTGTGCCGTGTTGGCGGGCTCGGCGGCGTCGAGCGGCGCTTCACCACACTAATATACTACACACAAGACAATACACACACGGTGCTACACAACTTACCATCTCTATCTACCGACGTCAGCACGATATACCCAAGTCCCCACTGAGCAACCGCTCGTGCCGTGTTGGCGGGCTCGGCGGCGTCGAGAGGCGGCGGCGCGCGAGACGTCTTCACCGAGCAGAACATGCAACCGCGCGTGCAAGTGTCGCCCATTAGCTGGACATATGTACACATAATATTAATATGTATATAAGTCTGTCTGCTGAGAGAACATGTTCCTGACTTGTAGTTATGTTAATTCTTTTCTCAATATCACATCAAATGTGATAATCGTAAATTAATTTTAAACGACCCGTACCGAAGCCGTCATATAAGCGTAGTGTACATCAAAATAAAAAAGAATATGTATTTTTTTTTTTTCAATTTAGACAAATAGCCCCCTGGTTAATGGAGCCCAGACACCTTTCAATCCTTGTCGATAATCAACCTCTCGAGAGAGCAATAAATATAAATTACATATAAACCTTGGCTCGAGGCTGACCGAGTCGTGGGAAAGTGAGACGGTGATCCGAACACATATTGAAATAGCCCGCGCAGCCTTCGACAGTATGAAGAAAGTATTGTACGATAGAGAACTCTCCACCATCTAATTGCGAACAAAGATTCTCCAATGCTATGTCTGGCCTTGAAGGAATACCTTCGAAAGAAACTGGAGGCGAATGTTTTTGTGTGAACCGTGTGTTAAGTAAGATATCTAAAAAACCGAAAAGTCCGGTTTTATGACTTGAAAAAACCGGGTTCAAAATTCTGTCGGTTATTCGGTTTTTTCAACTATCCGGTTAACCGGTTCGCATGTCTTAGGTACGAGTAGGCGGCCGGGAGTTACTTTGATTGGTTTTGATAATCAATGGGGTTTTGTAACTTTGCATCAAATTCAAATTTATTTTTTTTAAATTATTTTAAAAAAATAAATTTGAATTTGATCCTCAATAACTCCTTAACTATCAGGTTTCCAGATTAAGACCCATACAAGAAAATGGCAGTAAAAATGGGGAGAATATGTGGTTTTCGTTTTCGTTATGGGTCTTTTAACACCATATATAATTTTTTAATTATGGTTATTTGACAAAACACCAATAACCTTGCAGGTGTTGAAATCTAACATCATAAACAACAAGTTTGTTCTACCATTTTTAACAATTTATTACATTTTACTTTCATACAAAAACCACAATTTAATATACCGCTTAAATGTTAACAACTCTACTTTAGTGAAACAACAAGCATATGACATAACTCACCATAATGGTAGCTGTAGAGGTGCCATGCTTGCCTCCGCTCCAACATTCTCCTATGTTCGGACACCGGGCTTCTTCGCAAACCGTACTCAACTTCAATTCCCTCAACTGTTGTTTTACCTCATTAAATTTTGCTCCTACATTGAAAAGAAATATCATTCTTGGATGGTCATGTTAAAAATAATTAGTAAATTCAACTTATTAAACACTAGTGGTTCCCGTTCCTGTGGGTATATTGGGATAAAAACTCTGTACTCTCTCTGAACTATGTTCATAACCAGGCTCTCTACTATCTGTGTACCAAATTTCATCCAAATCCGTTCAGTAGTTTCGGAATTTATTCAATGCAAACAAACAAACAATCAAATCTTTCCTCTTTATAATATTAGTATAGAATATATGTACTTGATCTTCAGACTCACAAATACGATAAGGGGCAGAGATAAGACTTGGCTTTTTGTGTCACAATAATATTATATCAATATTATGTTATCTGTAGCTGTGTAGTGTCGGCTTAGAATAGCACTACCCCCTCTCATCCCGTGGGTGTCGTAAGAGGCGACTAAGGGACTCAGCCTTCAGGAGACGGGCAGCAGCGTCTTCTACAAACATGGTCATACTGCGATCGCCAACCCGCCTGCCAAGCGTGGCGATTATGACAAACTCCCCCTTTTGGGGGAATGCTATACGCGGCAGTGGGAGTTATGTGGCTGAGACGACGATGTTATCTATCCTCCTGCTTAGCTAACCATAATAATGTTCTGTACACAAGCAGAACAATCTCTGATAATGACTGGGATATATCAAAATATAGTTCATTTTTGTATTGATCCTTTCTTAGTGCTTGCCTACATCATTAAAGGCATGCACTAGGCAATTTCAACTTAACTGGTTTTGCAATTTGGGCTGTGCGTTGTCTTTCAGTCAATTACCATATTGTTTTATTAGTAAAGATTATTTTTGATACATATTATAAGTTTTAAAAAACCTGTAGGTATAGTAGTTTTTAGCCAAGGAGGCAGTCTCAACCGCTCCCTTTCGCCTTTCTCTCTCTTCAGTTTCCCTTCATAGTCCTCCCAGTCTTTTGGTTGGTCTTCGGAGACAAAATCAGCGAAACTTGGCCCGTCTTTTAGCTTCTCTCTAATAACATCTAGCTTGCTGCTATGCTTGCATCTGTGGAACTAAAACTAGGCATTTTTAATCCTATCCTACTAATTATAAAAGCGAAAGTTTGTGAGGATGTTTGGATGGATGTATGTTTGTTATTCTTTCACACAAAAACTACTGAACGAATTTAGATGAGACAACACTAATGGAGCAAATAACACAGGCTACAATTTATAACGATATTCTCACGGGAACCACGTGGGTGAAGACGCGAACGATCGCTACTGATAAAAAAGAGTAAAGTAACCATGAAATGAAAATAATAAAGATAAAATATAAAAGAAATGGGTAGGTATACAAAAACAATTACACTCATCAATCAGAACAAAATGTAGAAATCTCAGACAACAATCTGGGCCTATTAGCAAGACACTGCTGCTGCTAGTAGTGGACACACTTATTAAAATATGTTTTTGATTATAAGCAAATACAAGTAATAATTAATCTAGTACGATAGGTAGGTACTCACTTCACTTCTGTTAGCTAGTAGGCAATATCGAACTTTATTTCGGAACATGATGAAAATTGCATAATATTTTAAAGCAGATTTTCACTAAAATTGCGCGTTTCAATTTCTTTAACTATGTTTTTTAACTCTAGTTATATAGAGACGCAATGTAGTAGTAAAATATAAAATTTTAAGCACTTGAAATAAAAAAGCAGTATCTCATTTTCTGACTACAATATAATCATAAAAATAAATAAATGAATGAATATTGTACACTAAATCGTGAAACGAAAAATAACACAGCTGATCGTTTGACAGCAAAATGACATTGACAAAACCATTAAACTGACATGCAGTGTGACCATCTCAGAAACGGCGAATCTGCCTGGCGGCGCTGGCAAAAAATCTGTCAAACCACCCAGAAAACCAATATTCCACCTTAAACGATAAAAAAAAACAAGTAACATTAACATCAAAATGACAACCGACAATGTCACGGATTCTAGTAAAAGTACTTTATTCCTTAATTCTCTTAATAAACAGTTCTCTTCACCTCCCCTTACTATGTACACAGCCACCAAGTCTGCTTATCTATCATCTCTAAAAAATCTTGTTCCTTCTGTCCAAGCCTCTTTCTCGTTTAATGTTGTTTCTGATAAAGCCGTTGCGAAGAGTATCAGATCTATCTCAACATAGGCTATTGGTAGCAATGGTCTCAGTCTCGAAATGCTTCTTCCAATCTTGGAAGACATTGTGCCAGTCATCTCTCACATTGTAAATTTCTCACTGCAACACAATGTCTTTACCTCGTTGTGGAAGAAAGCTCAAGTTATACCTCTTCCCAAAACCTCTAATCTAACATCTTTCTCTCAACTCCGTCCTATTTCCATTCTCTCAATTATCTCCAAAGCCCTTGAATCCATCGTCCACAACCAGATAACTTCTTTCTCTCCTCCAATAACTTGCTATGTCCTCACCAAACTGGTTAGTGCACTACTGAACATAACTGAGGACATTCGCGGTGCGATGGATAATACCAAGCTCACAATGGTCTTGCTGGACTTCAGTAGTGCATTCAACTGTGTCGGCTTTGACCTTATCCTTGGTACTCTTCGTGAGAGTCATTGAATAGTTTCAATTCTATCTTCTTGATAGTTTCCAGTGTGTAGTCTTTAATGATTCTTCTTCCTGGGTTTATCAGCTGGTGTGCCTCAACCTCAAGGGGATGTTCTATCACCACTACTCTTCTCTATCTTTATAAACAGTATCTCCAATGCTATCTCTTCCTCTTTTCACCTTTATGCTGATGACCTTCAAATTTACAAACACTATTCCATTGCTGATTTTTCAGATGCGATGTCTTCGTCGAACAGTGATTTAAAAGCGATCAGTAACTGGGCTACTTCTTTCGGTCTTATTGTGAACCCAAACAAAAGCCAAGCTATAATTGTAGGAAGCAGCCGACTTAGGAGCAAACTGGACTTTGAATCTATTCCTCGACTTATCTATTATAATGTTTCTATACCATATACCGACAAAGTTAACCTTGGTCTCAATGTCGTTAGCACTATGTCCTGGGCCCCGCACATTATCGAATTCATTATGCCTCACACTCTCAAGCGACTCCAATAATTCCTTCCGTTTCGTACTAAGATTATGTTGGCGCAATCTCTTCTTCTCCCACTTCTCGACTACGCCGACATTTGCTATCTGGATGTGACAGAGTAACAGCTAAACGAGTTGGAACGTTTGCAAAATCTGGTCATACGATCTATATTTGGTCTACGAAAGTACGATCATGTGTCGGAGTATCGACGTCAGCTTGAATGGGTCCCCGTCCGTCTTCACTGTGATATGCACATCCTTTCCGCCTTGTTTAAAATCCTTAATAAGCCAAAAATACAAATACCTGTTTCAAAATCCTTCCACCTCCCTCTCGCCCTAGGCGGCCTTGTATCACTAAGATGCTTGAGCTGCCTAGAAGCAACACCAACTTCCTTCATAACTCCTTCTCCGTCAGTGCTGCACTGCTCTGGAACAAACTTCCATCAAACATTCAGAGCAGTCCGAGTATACATTCCTTGAAGTCAAAACTTAAAGCGCACTTTCTCGCACAGCTCTTGTCCAATTCCTAAATCATCGGATATTTTATATTTACCCATCTCTAGATAATGCTATAATTAAGGTATTTATGTATATGTCGGCTGATGGCCAGAGCTACCTTGCCTCTCAGTCGATTCAGACATCGGGAATAAAGGTTATCAACGTTGATAATAGAAAACAAATATACGGACACAGTAACTTTCTATTTTAATTCCACCGGTAATACAATAACTTTATAATTAAGCAAAGTCAACCAAACAACCAAATTGTTAAAGGCACAACGATCCGTTTGAGAGAAAACGTGTCGTCCTCGCTGTCTCCAGTCGAAACAATCACGCGCTCGCTCGATCGGTTTTTCCTCCAACGTTCCGTTAGCGCGCGACAGTGCGGCGCCATCTAACTTGAAGTGCGCGCTGGTGTCTGGTGATAAAACTAGTCATGCGAGTGTCTTCTTAATAACTATCTGCGCCGACATATATATATATATATATATATATATATATATATATATATATATATATATATATATATATATATATATATATATATATAGATATATATATATATATAGTTACTGTAATTTTACTCTGAGAAAATATGAGAGCTTTTACTGAAAAATGAAAACATTCCTTCATTTTCAAAAATAAATTAAACTGAGAAAATAACACCGTGCACTTTTATAGTACCAATCAATAGTGTAAATCATAGAGATCAATATAGTGTAAGTAGAATAAGTATCTAAAATTAAAAACAACTCTTAAAAAACCTATTCATATAACTTATTGAACACGCGTATTGTCGCCTTTAGTATGGAATTGTGGTAAATATCAGTAAAAAAAGTGAATAATCTAATAATTAAAATCAGTGTATTGCTGCTAAATGGTACATATTTCGACCTACTAAGTAAGTTAAGGTGAACGTGAACATTTTTATTTTAGTTAGTGTGAGTAAGACGTAGGTAGAATAATGTATTAAACTATGTAATCTTTTATCTTTCCTTGCTTTGTATTTCATTTAAGACATTAAGTTACGAAAGCTAAATTAATCTTTATACTTAACACTATCGAATAGTACCATAAAAGTACTAATACCCAGCAAGCAGTGGACTTCGTGCGGCTGATATGAATATGATAACAAAAATTAAAGATCTGGTGTGGAACACCTGATGTGGAACCCTAGCAGCCTTTCTTAGGTATACTTTAGAGATACGAATATAGACAACATTTAATAATTCTGAGGCGGTACTCAGTTTGCCGGGACCGCTAGTTGATAAATAAAAAGAAGAGCTTCAATATATATGAATCATGAGAAGGAAAAAGCTGTAAATAGAAATATAAATATTTATTGCAAGAAAATTAATAATGGAGACTTGGAGACAATTAAAAAATTAAAGAATAATACAAATTATAAAATAAGGTGACAAATGAATAAACTATACTTAGAAGCTAAAGGGAAATATTTTAACGATGAGAAAGCGAAATACACAGTTCTCAATGCTATTGATTAACAATTATTACATTATGTCATTAAATGCGACACAACCAAAGATGCATCATACATCATCAGCCTGTGAACGTCCACTGCTGGACATAGGCCTCTCCTAGCTCACGCCTATTGTGGCGTTCATAGGAGGATATTAACCTACTGCTACCACGGTGGCCAGACGGGTTGGTAGAGGGTTTGTTTCAAGTTTTCCTTCTCTAGCACAAGTTTTCAATGCGTCGAGCCTCTTAGTCGACTCAAACGATATCCCAGGCATGTAAGGGAGATAAACCAAAGATATATTTGTAAAATCAATTTACTGGAAACGTTATTGAAGATATCATTTCTCTACAATATATGTGGGCTCATATTAACTCAATAAAGGATATCATAACCGAAGAAATGCTTATACAGAAAATTATTTTAATACTGGTAGTACTGAAATAATTTGAAGAAAACAATTTTCAACCTTATTTCAAGAGTGCAATTAACACAGTTAAACACAGATGTTCCATCTTTTAGTAACAATATTGAAGCTTTTAAGAGTAAAGAAGAAAATGCTACAGTTGTGGTAAAAGTGAAAAGGCCACATTGTGAAGTTTTGTCGGAACTACAGCTTGGTGGGTTAACATTTAAAAGAGATTCCAGTTAAAGCAGTCATCGACTCGGGAGCTTCGACACATTTCTTTAGTAATAAAGGAATTATAAATATTACAGAAGAAACGTCGAGATAAGGTGCGCGAACGCTGAGAACCTTATCGCCCAAGGTGCAGGTACCATAAATACCAACTTCGGCCTTATTGAAGATACGCTGTACGTCCCGGGAATCTCCAGAAATCTGGCTGAGACGAACGAATTATAAGGATATTTAACACAAAATGTATAAAAAGTACGATTAAAACATAATTTAATACAAAAACCTTTTCTACACTTTAAGCCTTATAACATTTGACCTGCACGCAATTATAATAGAAAGTTAGATTAGTAGTCATAAAAAAAGCCTAAATAAATATGTTTACACTTGTCGCAACTTGTTACAAAGGTTGGGAAGCAACTCATATAAAACTGCCAATTGTCCTTTGCTTACATCAATATTTAGGATACTTTCCCTGCAGTGACCGTCTTTATTTCCATCGTGTATAATATGTGAATCGAACTATGGTCTGTGGCCCTACCGCGTTAGTGTCGTCGACGTCATCGACGCGACGAATATGGGCGCAACTTTTCACACGCGATCGCTGATGATATAGCGCTGTCTCGGTCACACATAAAGTCAAATATTAACTGAATATTGAAAAGGAATGTTATTGTTCCAGGCGATAACGATGAAGTTGCGCTGTACGAAAACGCTGTCGGATGTCAAAATGAAGTCGACAGCGATGCCGACAACACTTACGCGGTTGGGCCTTTGATTTTGATTTGAATTCGACAGAATTCTGGCAGCGAACATTTTTTGTCATAACATAACACAAACCTATTCCGTCATGAACGTTTTTAGGGATATAAAAAAAACAAAGGATAACTATATTATTATGACGATGTATAATAAAATTGATAGTTTTGTTTATTTTAAAAAACTAAATGGAAAAAAGAGTAGAAGAACATAATTTATTTAAAGTTTGTCCACGATTCCCGGTTTCCCGATTTCGATTCGATCCGCGGACAAGACAAATATTTGTGTGCATGAACATGTCTGTTTGTCTTGGTCTGGGTATTTTATATGTGTATTATGTATGTATTTACAAAAAAATATATAAGTATGTTTAATCCGTTACCTAGTATCCATAACACAAGTTCTTCGTGAAACTTAACGTGAGCTAGATAATTGGTGTGTTGTATGCAATTATTTATTTATTTATTATTATAAAAAAAAAATAATTTTTAACTAATTTATTAAGTATTAACTAACAAAAAAAACAATAATGTTTACAGTTTATTTTATATCAAACAACAAAGATAGTTGTTGTTTGTTATAAAATATTATATAGTTATTTAAGAATTTTGTACCAAATATTTTTAACTCAAGCATCGGGATAATCTAGTGGTCCGGGATTCCAGTGAAAGGAAAATATTTTCCATGTTAATTGTTTTACCTTCAATAATTTAATATAAAAAGTTCTGATTTCTGTTTTAAAATCATAAATCAATATTTAAATCCTAGTTTTACTTATTGAAACAAAGTTTTTTTATTTAAATTATTTTCGTTCAAATGCGTTGCCTTTTTGGCGGGACCGTTTTTTTAATGGCCACACTTCAGAACTGTCAGGATTCCGTCGATTTTTTGCTTTACTGACTTTATGATGTCTGAGTAATATTGTTCTGTGGATGTGAGTGATTGTGTGTGTTGTGCAGTGTTGCCACTTTAGCCAATTTTTAGCTAGATCTAGCCACATTTAAGAAATAGTTAGCTACAAAAAAAAAATTTAGTGGCCAAATTTTTTAGCCACACTTTATAGCTACTTTCAACACTGTTACTACTTAGGTAAGATACCACTGTTTCAATCAATTTCAATTTGTATTGTAAAACTTAGTATTCAGAATGCAACGAATGTTCTGGTAAGTTTTTGAGTTATGAGGTGGCAACCCTAA
The DNA here is from genome assembly GCA_910589605.1 of Chrysoteuchia culmella. Classification (NCBI taxonomy): domain Eukaryota; kingdom Metazoa; phylum Arthropoda; class Insecta; order Lepidoptera; family Crambidae; genus Chrysoteuchia; species Chrysoteuchia culmella. The sequence goes on along the minus strand of OU342647.1, from coordinate 1,065,481 downwards.
ATGGTCGAAGTAATTTTGTCGGATACTTTGATTTCTCCGTCATGAGCATTATCAAAACCAAACATAGGAACAGAATGGGTGTGTGGCCTTTAAATTTAATTCTTTAACCCTTCATTCGACGGATTTTTATTTAAATAAAATTTGTAAAATTGTTATAAATATCGATTCTTAGCTTGTAGAGCCCGCGAAAAAATAGCTGAAAAATCTACCCATTTCAGGTTCCTGAAAAAGATACGTCCACTATACTGGACATTATCAAGTTCATAAGAAACTAATGCACTCCAACCGCGTGCAGTATACTTCCCATTGTCAAAGAGAAAGAATAAAAGAAACAAGTCATTCCGTAGAAAAATAGTAATTATATTAAAGCAAATCAGTCTCATAGTCACATTTCTTATACTTAAAACACTAGTACAAACTCCAAAAACTTATAAGTACGAAAAACTCACTTATGTTTTGAACATAACATTAAGTACTTATAAAATCTTCATAATAATCACCATTTTTCTTTATTCAAAAATAAATAACCTTCCCGTTTTTTTTAAATATCAATATAGCTTAATCTATATAAGCACCAACTGTAACTTATTTTTTATTGCCCTACCCTACTTACTTATTGTGGAAATAAGAAAATTAATTCCTTTTGGCCGCTAAGCACTACCTCTGCTTGCATTTGGAACAATGTACGTACGTTCGTTTTATTGTTCTTGCAGAATTTGCAAAATCCATAATGTCGTATAATCGTATATTATACGTAATAATGTCAATGTCGACGACTTGGCTAGTTGAATCTCTGCCTCATTTCTTTAGATATTTGTCACATAGTTCCTTGCAATCTTTCAGCCTGTTTTGCCTTATTATTCTGATATGATCTCCTTGTTTAGGTCTACCTTAGTTTATGGTGTTTACGTTATGACATTGTCATCTGTGTTATTCTTTTAATTCGGAAACTACTATGTAATGTTTTAATGTTGAATAAAGCCAATGTTCTGTTTGGTTCTGTCTTTACTCGTATCAATTTATTCAACATTATTTTTGTGTTTCACCGAGTTCAATCATGACTGACGAAAAACCTGATGGGAAGTCTATGTCGCGATATCTACGGCCTGAGCGCTTTGACGTAGAACCTGCAATGGCCGGCTCAGACCTGAAGTGGGCCCACTGGAAATACTCGTTTGAAAATTTTATCTCACGGGAAGCCACTTCAGCCGACGACACGCTTAAGTATCAACTCCTTGTCAATCATATTTCGCCATTTATATTCAATTTCATTCGAGCCTGTCTCACGTACGAAGAAGCCATTACTACTCTCAATACTGCTTATGAGAAACGACGTAATATTACCTTGGCTCGACATCGCTTGACTACCAGGAAACAACAGCCTAGCGAATCGTTAGCGGAATATTCGAGGGCCCTTACCATACTCGCCCGTGAATGCGATTTTAAAAATGTTACCGCTAGCGAATATCAAAATGAAACCATTCGCGGGACATTCATCGCCGGACTTTCATCGCTGAAAATCAAAGAAAGACTCTTAGAAAAATCTACAATGTCACTAGAGGAAACTCTGAATCTAGCCATATCCTTAGAGTCTGCTGAGAGCACCACGCAAATACTTTCTGTATCGTCACCATCTAATTCACCTGTCCCTGTTAACGCAGCGTCCGAGGTTCAAGAACAGCTACCACAACAAAACTTAGCCGCAACTAATACCCAAAACAGATCCCAACCCAATCGCCCTACGCAATGTGGTCGTAGGTGCTTCTTTTGCGGTGGCATTGTACATCAAAGGATCAAGTGCCCCGCTAACAATGCTGTATGTCAACTCTGCTCCAAAAAGGGTCACTTTGCTAACGTTTGCCGTAGTCATGGACCAAGCCAACGCACCGCAAATACTGCGGCTACTAACGATGACTACTCTCAATCTCATGTCACTGACACTGACTCTCAATTGTCAACCATCTCTGCTGCTGCTGCTCCATCGAGCCTACAGAAAGCAACCACTCCTATCAAACTGAACAACTATCGCGCGGATGCATTAGTCGATACAGGAAGTTCTATGAGCTTCATCGACAAGAATCTCTCTCTTACCATGAATCTTAAGCGAAAACCCTGTAGACAAGCGATTACTTTGGCATCCCTTAACAATGTTTCCTACGTGGAAGGACTATGTTATGCGACAATCGAGATTGGTGAACATATCTATCGTCATCAGCCTTTGCTCATTATCGCCGACCTGTGTGCGGACATCATTATCGGGCACGATATACTAAGCAAACATTCGTCGCTCGAACTTCAATTTGGAGGAGACAAACGGCCACTAAAAGTATGCAGCGTGTTAGAGGCATCAGTCCCACCAGCTTCAGTTTTCACCAATCTTTTACCAAATCTAAAGCCTATAGCTATTCGCTCTAGACGGCATTGTCAAGAAGACCAAGAATTCATATCTAATGAGATTAACAACTTGCTTAAAGACAAGGTCATCGAACCTAGCATCTCGCCTTGGAGAGCACAAGTGCTCGTGGCTGGGGGAGGTCGTCACCGCAAGCGTCTTGTCATTGACTATTCGCAAACCATAAACAGATTCACGGATCTCGACGCCTATCCTTTACCTAGCGTTGATTCTATTGTAACGCAAGTCGCTAAATACAATGTTTACAGTCAAATCGATTTAAAAAGTGCATATCACCAGGTTCCTATTCTCCAAAAAGAAAAGATATACACTGCGTTTGAGGCATGCGGCAATCTGTATCAGTTCACCCGAATACCTTTTGGGGTTACGAATGGTGTTGCAGCTTTTCAGAGGACCCTACAGTTTATCATCGATTCAGAAAAACTCAAAGGTACATATGCTTATCTTGATGATGTGACTGTCTGCGGGAAAGATAAGCGGGATCATGATATCAACCTTCGTAGATTCATGGAAGCCGCTGGTAAATACAAACTCACTCTAAACATGAGTAAATGCACGTTTGAGTCAGAGTCTATCAATCTTCTCGGCTATACCATTCATCAGAACGTTATCAAACCAGACAAGTCCCGATTAGAACCACTAACAAATCTTCCAATCCCAACGGATACGGCTACTTTGAAAAGGGCACTCGGACTATTCGCCCACTATTCGAAATGGGTAAATAATTTCTCTGCTAAAATCAGACCCTTGATCGAAGTCACTTTTCCTTTATCTGAAGAGGCTATCAACTCCTTTAACAACATAAAGATTGACATTTCTAAATCAGCCTTATCCGGAATAGATGACAAAGAGATATTTTCTGTCGAAACGGACGCCTCTGATTTTGCTATCGCAGCGACGCTATCACAAAAAGGGCGCCCCGTAGCTTTCTTCTCACGTTCGCTGAATGACTCCGAAAAGAGACAATCTTCTATTGAAAAGGAAGCGAGCGCCATAGTTGAAGCTTTACGCAAATGGAGACATTTCTTGGTTGGAAGGCATTTTCTACTCGTAACTGATCAACAATCTGTCGCATTCATGTTAAACCAAACACATTCAAATAAAATCAAAAACGAAAAAATCGAGAGGTGGCGTCTGGAACTTTCTTGTTTCAAATACGACATTGTTTACCGACCCGGGAAACAGAATCTCGCTGCTGATGCGCTTTCTCGGGTTTGCATGCATATAGATACAGCATCATCCAATTCTAAGCTTGTTGAAATACACCGATCTCTTTGCCATCCTGGGATCGCTCGTATGGTCCACTGGGTCAGATCAAAAAACTTACCATACTCCATCGAAGAAGTGAAACGAATGACGGCAGCATGCCCTATCTGTGCTGAAATAAAACCTCGTTACATAAAGCACCAAGGAAACCTTATAAAGGCAACGTCACCGTTCGAAAGACTAAACTTGGACTTTAAAGGGCCGATTCCATCCAACACCCAGAACCATTACATCTTGACGATAATCGATGAGTATAGTCGATTTCCTTATGCCTATGCTTGTAAAGATATGACCTCTGGGACGGTCATAAAATGCCTTAAGGATTTGTTCTCCACATTTGGTACTCCGGCTTACATCCATTCCGACAGAGGAACATCATTCTTATCAGACGAACTAAGGCAATTTCTAATTTCAATTGGAACATCTTGCAGTCGTACCACACCCTATAATCCCCAGGGGAACGGCTTAGTTGAACGTCTAAATGGTACATTGTGGCGTACTATCCAACTAGAACTCAGATCAAAGAACGAAGACATCGCTAACTGGGAGAAAGCTTTGCTTCCGGCACTACATTCAATAAGGTCTCTCTTGTGTACGGGAACAAACGCAACGCCCCATGAGCGTATGTTCAATCATCCTCGCCGCTCGATAAATGGCCAGTCTTTGCCAACTTGGCTTCATTCACCTGGACCAGTTTATATGAAAAAGAACGTAAGAAACTCAAAATACGATCCAGCTGTAGAAGAGGTTCAGCTGCTGCAAAGTAATCCTGAATACTCTTACGTTCGATTGACCGATGGACGCGAGACAACCGTCTCGAATAGATCTCTAGCACCGCTACCACAGGCCATTGATGATGACGACGACCTGTCCGATGACGAGGAGCAACTACGAACGGAAGAAGCTGCTACCAATGAAGTAACCACAAATCCAGAAGTGGAGAGTGTACGTCGCTCTGCTCGAGCACGGAGACCACCGGTCCACCTTCAAGACTACGTCACTCCATAGAGGGGGTGAATGATATGATCTCCTTGTTTAGGTCTACCTTAGTTTATGGTGTTTACGTTATGACATTGTCATCTGTGTTATTCTTTTAATTCGGAAACTACTATGTAATGTTTTAATGTTGAATAAAGCCAATGTTCTGTTTGGTTCTGTCTTTACTCGTATCATATTCCGAAGCCAAACTTGGTAACCAGTCGGTGTGGTAACAATAATAGAAGTCAACGGTTTATGGATCAAGTTGTCTTCGGCTTCTTAAGCAGGGTTGCTGACTTTTTTATGAACAACGGGAATACTCTAAGCCTTCATTATATCTGATGTAAAGTATTGATTAGGCTGAAGAACCGAAGATCTGAGACCTCTCCCGGAATTCTTAACCTCTGAGGAACTGGCTATCTTGTCTCTAACTGCTGGAACACAACAATGCTGAAAACATTGTTGTTACTTATAGCGGTAGACTTAGATAAGATGGTGTTAGCTAGATAGCTAGCCAGACGGACTTACAAACATAAGTTCGATCACCAACCAAACCGAATACAATAATATGTACCCCGCTTTGATTCGAACCCGGGACCTCTGGGTCTGGTAACAGTGCTTGTTAACACTAAGCCACAGAGGTTTCTCGCTCCCACTGATGCTGGAACAGTCCTCTGCTTGAAGATTTTCGTTTACTGTCTCGATGAAAGTATCAGTACCAACGTTATCTTGATCAGTGTCAATAGAAATATTGTCTTGTGTATAGTTTTCAGACCTGTCTAAAATGTTAATGTTCTGTATGTATGAATCGGTGGAAGGGCAGGAAGAGGACGACAAGTCCTCAGTTTTATCAGCAATTTCCTCTTAATTTTTAGGTTCAGAACCACTATCTATATCGGAAAGAGCGTTTTCAGGCGGCACCAACTCTACCAAGTGGTGCCCTCTCGATTTCTAGCTCTGAAAAAAGAAAAATAAAAAGATATAAAACGTTTTATCTACTGTTAGCTTGAGAAAATCGATTTGTACAGCTCTATGCTGTGAGCCCATTGGTCACAACACTAGTCGGCTGTCACTTTGACTTATGGTCGCGCGCAGAGTGCGAACTGCGAATTATATTTTGATCTGTAAGAAAAGTGTTAATAATTCAATAAAGACTTCATCCAACGACTATTTTCTTTATTAGTATTCAGAAGTGGAACAATATTCATGCCTACAAAACGATAAACTAATATAACAGTAAACTCTTGTGATAAAGCTATAGTGTAAAAATACGAACTAAATAATGAACAAAGTTTGTCAAGTTCACGCACGAAATCCGACTCCTCGGTGAATGTTTTGGTTATCAGGAGTACCTACGAGCAAAAGTGTGAGGTGTTGGTATGCATAATATATGCGTACTTTCCTGTTTGTCGGTGAGCTGTATCTTTACTGATTTTATTTTCAAAATTAAATTCTTTTGACATTCAAGTGCTTAAAAGTTGGAATATAGTGATTATGAGTGTAAATAAACATAAGTAAGTGACGCGTTGTTGCCTGTTTGTCGGTGACCTGTACCTGATTCATTTATTATATAGTAATGTGCAAGATCTGATTTTATTTTCAAATTGAATTCTTTTGACATTTATGTGCTTAAAAAAATAATAATTTCAGTGATAATGAGAACAATTAAAGTGTAAATAAACTTATGTGACTATATAGAATAGAACATCTTTAAACCTCAGACCAAATAAATTTAGTCTGAGCTATAAACAAGTTTGAAATTTGAACTATTTGAAGTCAAAGTCAAACATATAATATTTGTATTGTGAAGCTTAATTTTAATTTGGACTTACTTATTTAATTGAACGTTTTTGTTGGGTATTTATTGGACTGTGTGTACTGTGACTATAATAACTTTCTAAATTGTTTTTGTTCTTTATTTTTTTTTATTAATTAATATGGGTCGATCTAAACATAAGAAACGGGCCCGTAGTAGCTCGAGTTCATCTTCTTCTGATGGTGAAAAGAAGAAGCATAAGAGAGATTTGAGGTCTAAGAATAGACGTATAGAAGCTTTAGAAAGTTTAATTAAAGAGTTACGGAAAACAAATAATTATTACACCGAACAAACTCCATCGTTGACCCCAAGTTCAAACTCAGTCATGGAAGTGACTACTACGTGCAACAACTCCATGTTTCAACCAGTAATCCGTTATGTTGGACGTAGTGACTTCATACCTGAATTCAATCCACAAACCACACCAGTTCCAGTGGAACATTGGATTCGTAATTTAGAGAGTACAGCTAAAATGCATGGTTGGGATGAGCGAACACTAATTTGTAATTGCACATCTAAATTATCCGGCTATGCTAAAGGTTGGTATGAACAGCAAGCTTCATACGAAATCAGTTGGATAGAATGGAAGGAGAAACTTATTAAGGCATTCCCGTTCACTAAAAATAAGTTGTCACAAATAAGGGAGTTGGTTAACAGAGTTAAGTTACCAAATGAAGATCCCATTGAATTTTATTATAATAAGTTGGGTATAGGAATGTCGTGTCAATTGAGTGATGAGGTAATAACTGAAGCTGTTATTGGTACTCTCGGCAACAAATTATTGGAAGTTGGTGCAAAATCAGCCGGATGTCATGATACTAGTTCTCTTCTCCGTTATTTGGCTAGTATTAATACATCTGATGCAATAGAGCAGAATATTACCATACCGTCACAGAGGAATGAAGGATCAAATAAAAATACAAAATGTTTCTCTTGTGGTAAGCTGGGCCATAAGGCTAATAGATGCCGTAAGAGTAGGGATAACAGGAAATTATTTAAAAATAAGGAACAAAAGAAATGCTTATTTTGTGAACGAGTTGGACATTTAGAGTCAGAATGTTACAAAAAGAAGAACTTAAATAAACACTGCACATTTTGTAAAATTGATGGCCACACATTGGATGAATGTAGGAAAAATTTTAAAACAGGAGCTCACAATAAGTTGGTACGAAAAGTTCAAACTGGTTGTTGTGACTTATCGGATAGAAAGTACTTTAAAGAGGTACTTGTCAATGATATTGCTGCTAAAGCATATTTGGATTTTGGTAGCTCGTGTAACACTATGACACAAAGTTTTTATGAGAAACAAGGTATGGACTTGATACCTAATGATACAATCGTTATTAAAGGTTATGGAGATGCTTTGATCACACCAGTAGGATCAGTTTTAGCTTCTCTCGTTATCGATGGTGTGGAACAGACAAATCAGTTCTATGTTGTACCTGATGCTGTTCAAAATGTGGATGTACTTATAGGGCAGACATTTACAGAATCTCCAAACGTAGTTGTTGTTAAGACACCAACATCGTTAAATATTTATGAGAATGAGATGGCTTTTCAAGTCACTGAATTGTGTGATTCATTTAAAAAGGTAGCCTTATATCCTCAAATAGACACTGAACTCACTCCTGGAGTTAATAAAATTATGGTAAGACTAGATCCTGTTGTTAACGGACTTGTGGACGTAAAGAGTAGTGAACAAAGAAAACCACTGCATGAGAAGGATGTATTAAGCGACCAGGTTGAATCAACTGATGGTCATATTACGATAAAACTGGTGAACAGGACTAACACTGTTATAGAACTTAAAGAGAAAGACTGTATTGCAAGGGCTGAATTAGTGGAATACAATTTGGATAAAACAGATAATATTAAGACTGGGAAAAATTTAAATGAAAATGAAAGAGTAAACCTGGATGAGTTATTAAATAAATATGAGCACTGTTTTTCTGGAAATGGCATGGAACTAGGTAATTGCAGTATAGAGATGACTATTAAATTGACAGAGGACAAGATAATAAATTACAAACCCTACAGAATGTCGTTTCACGAACGGGGTATTGTTAGAAACATTGTTGAAGAACTTCAAAGGGCAGGAATAATTGAAACATCAAAATCTCCTTTTGCTAGTCCAGTTTTATTAGTAAAGAAAAAGGAAGGTGGTCACAGATTATGCGTGGACTATAGAGCACTCAATAAAATTACGGAAAAGGAACGGTATCCCTTACCGGTAATACAAGACTTGCTGGATAGACTGGTAGATCAATCGGTATTTTGTTGCCTAGATTTGGCCAATGGATATCACCAAATCAAGATTTCTGAAGAATCTAGACCACTAACAGCATTTATTACGCCTGATGGGCATTATCAGTACAAGATGATGAGTTTCGGACTTTGTAATGCTCCTGCTGTTTTCCAACGAGCAATGAACCAGATACTGGAGCCAGTGATTCATTCCTGCGCTGAAGTCTATATCGATGACGTCATTGTGTGGGGTAAGGACGTTAAAGAGTGCCTGGAGATCTTGGAGAAAGTGTTATATTTGATTGTACAGGCAGGTGTCAAATTAAAGAAAAATAAATGTTCGTTTCTTACGGAATGTGTCGAGTATCTAGGTCATGAAATATCAAGCGGAGAGATTAGACCATCTGCTCGCAAGATTACTGCTGTAGCTAACTTTAAAACACCTACTAATGTCCATGAGTTGCGCCAATTCCTCGGCCTAGCGAGTTACTTTCGCAAGTTTATTCATGGGTTTGCTACTATTGCGCGATCCCTTACTTCTCTTACAAAGAAGACTGCTGATTGGCACTGGGGAGAAGAGCAGAATCAGGCTGTACAAAAATTAAAGGATATACTTACCTCCGATCCAGTTCTTGCCATTTACCATCCCGAAAAAGAAACCCAAGTTCACACGGATGCCTCTAAAATGGGGCTTGGTGCTGTTCTCCTTCAACGACAATCTAATGGAGAAATGAAGGTCGTAGCTTATGCAAGTAGGCAGACCACAGCTGCGGAGGAAAAATACCATAGTTTCGAACTGGAGGCGCTAGCTGTAGTTTTTGCCATTTATCGATTTAAGGTGTACCTTTCTGGTATCAAGTTTCGTGTTGTAACCGATTGTTCTGCCTTACGCATGGCTTGGCTAAAAAGAGATTTGTCTTCTCGTATTGCTCGCTGGTGGCTTGACTTGCAAGAATACAACTTTGAAGTCGACCATCGGCCAGGATGTAGTATGGCGCATGTAGACGCCCTAAGCCGAAATCCTGCGGTGGTACAACACATAGAGGAGAAGGATTTGATAAATGTATTACAAGAAGGAGATGAAGAAATACAAGGGCTAATTTTGAACCTAAAACTAGAACAAGACGCAAATAAGAAAAAGAAAGAAGGTCTAATGAAGGACTATAAAGTAATCGATGGGAAATTGTGTCGATTGGTGAATGATGACTATAAACCTGTGTTACCAAAGAGTGCTAGGTTTCACATACTGAAAATATACCACGATGAACATGGACATTTGGGGTCAGAAAAATGCCTAGAAGCTATTCAAGCCAAATATTGGTTTCCCAAGATGAGAAAATGTGTTAAAAAGTATGTGGCTAGTTGTATAGGTTGCCAGTTTACAAAGAAACCAACGGGTAAACAACCTGGACTATTACATCCAATTCCAAAGATAGCTGTACCATTCCACACCTTGCACGTGGATCATCTGGGACCTTTCTGTAAGAGCAACGGAAAAACTTATATTTTTGCAGTGATTGACGGTTTTACAAAATTTGTGTGGCTAGACGCAGTCACTAGTGCCAATGCCAGAGGAGCCATTGCGGCATTGACTAAGCTAAATCAAGTGTTTGGTTACCCTGAACGGATCATCAGTGACAGAGGCACTGCTTTTACTGGTAAGGATTTTCAGCACTATTGCGAACAGCATGGGATTAAACATATACTTAATGCCGTCGCATCACCACGAGCAAATGGGCAAGTGGAACGCCTTAATCGTACGATCCTCAGTTCCCTGACAGCTGAAATGGGTGAAAATCAAAAGGGCTGGGATACTTATTTGCCAAAAGTCCAGCTGGGTATAAACTCGACTGTTAGTCAAGGGACAGGAAAATCACCTTTACAGTTGCTGTGTGGATTAAGACCCCGTTTAGCCAATGATTTACAAGGGGCAGTTCATAGCGAGAATGTAGAAGAGCTTCGAAACGAGGCTGCTCAAAGAATTGAAGAGAAGGCTTCTAAGATGAAAACGCGTTACGACCGCAATCGACGAGTTGGTGCGTCTATATCTAAAGGCCAGTTAGTTATGGTAGAACGAAAGATCTTACGCCCTGGTCTTTCTAGTGGAAGTTGCTAAGTATGCTGGACCGTACAAAATAACAGCTGTGTTGCCCAATGATCGATATGAAGTACGGTCATTTGAAAAGGGGAAACGAGCCTACAAAAATATTATTGCTCGTGACAAGATTAAGATATGGCATCCTAGGGAAGAAAGCTCTTCGTCTAGTGAAGAATAGCAAACTTTGACGATAGACTATCTTATCTTCAATAAACACTTGCCTTCGGGGCCTACATAGTGTTCGCACAGTGCTTGCTTTCGGAGCCTCATAGCACTAGTATCTAGCATAACTAATTGATTAAAATACAACACTTGCCTTCGGGGCCTACATAGTGTTCGTACAGTGCTTGCTTTCGGAGCGTCATAGCACTAGTATCTAGCATAACTAATTGATTAAAATACAACACTTGCCTTCGGGGCCTACATAGTGTTCGTACAGTGCTTGCTTTCGGAGCGACATAGCACTAGTATCTAGCATAACTAATTGATTAAAATACAACACTTGCCTTCGGGGCCTACATAGTGTTCGTACAGTGCTTGCTTTCGGAGCGTCATAGTACTAGTATCTAGCACAACTAATTGATTAAAATACAACACTTGCCTTCGGGGCCTATATAGTGTTCATACAGTGCTTGTTTTCGGAACCTCATAGCACTAGTATCTAGCACAACTAATTGATTAAAATATAACACTTGCCTTCGGGGCCTACATAGTGTTCGCACAGTGCTTGCTTTCGGAGCTTCATAGCACTAGTATCTAGCACAACAAATTGATTAAAATACAACACTTGCCTTCGGGGCCTACATAGTGTTCGCAAGTACTTGCTTACAGAGCCTTATAGTGCTAAAATTACATTAAATTCACACTTGCTCTAGGAGCCAATTACATTGCCATGTGAGCTTGCCTACGGGGCCTTCTCAAAATGGACGACTACAACAAAGAAGATCAACTACAACTATGAAGATAATCTGGAACGAAATCAGGGGTTCAAGAGAACTGTTCTTTAATCCTTCGGGGACCGAAGGACTGCAGGATGGCCGAACTGTTAGCTTGAGAAAATCGATTTGTACAGCTCTATGCTGTGAGCCCATTGGTCACAACACTAGTCGGCTGTCACTTTGACTTATGGTCGCGCGCAGAGTGCGAACTGCGAATTATATTTTGATCTGTAAGAAAAGTGTTAATAATTCAATAAAGACTTCATCCAACGACTATTTTCTTTATTACTACGGATCCCTAAAAATATTAATACGCGAAACAACGAAAGTTAATATACTAGTAATACGGCAACGGGAAAAATACTGGACATAGTATTTAGCAGTTACTTTACTAGTTATTCGACGACGTGTAGTATACTGGACATACAAGTTGTGGGCGTCGTTAAAACTAAATAAAACTCAGTAAGACAATCAAAACAATACGAGAAGCTTTTCGGGAATGTTATCTTTAGTTTATAATAACATTGCCAGGAAATAAGCCATAACACAATTAATAAAATGCAATTTACCGAAAGCCCACGCAGCTTGTTATTCCTTTCCGCCATCTCGCTGGTGACTGCTCGCGTCCCGTCGATGCACACGCTTTGCTAATTTTTGACAACATAGTTAAATAGGTTCAGATGCAATTATAGCATCTAAAACTAAGAAATAATGGTCTATTATTTATGTATATTTTTTTTCATTCAATGGGAAGTATACTGTACGGCGTCGAATTAAGGGTAATACAAATCCGAATTTTTCTTGCTACCTACGCAATTTCTGATAATATCCTTCAAGACAAACAAAAAAACCGGAAAATTATGAAGAAATCGCAAGATGACATCGATTTTGACGTCATTTTTCAAATAATAAGAATTAAAGAATTAAAATTTTTTTTTGTTTAGCCACTTTTGGCAACTTTTACCAGAGTTTTTTTTTTCGAAACTAGCTACTTCGTACCATAAGTTTAGCAACTTTTTCTTTGGGCAAGGTGGCAACACTGGTGTTGTGTGATCATCATGTTCAAAGAGTATGTAATCACTAGAATCATGATTCTCTTTGGTTTAGCTACTAGTCTGTGTTGTTTGGTAATTTTCGTAGAATATTCTTCTTTGTTTTGGCTTGGATTTAATTTAAAGATGTTTAATAGGTAGGAGAAAATTATAATATTACTCCTAGACTACTTAAAATATGCTTTAGTGTTCTATTTTATCTATAAATATGAATGTAAAGTGCAAAACAAAAAAAATATGGTGACCTTGAAGCTGCAGCTGTCAACATAACCAACTCTCCATCAACTGTGCTGAGCTCTAAAGGCTGAAATAAACCTAAATTCTTCATTAATTATATTTCATTATGAGGACCGTCGATTCCCATCTCCTTGATGGGAAGATAGAAGAAACTGTAACACACTATATAACATCGCATCAGTCTGGAGAGGTAAATTCCATAGTACTTTACATTATTTTCAAATTTGTTTTTTACGTAAATAATTCGTTACACGCATTTCTGCAAATTGTACAATAATTTAGTAATCGAATTATCAAAAAAAAACAAAGAACTTGTGTTTCCTCATAACTTTCCTTTTTTTTTATAAATATACATTTACATTTTACGGCTATAAGCCATATAATTCAAAGTTCAATTTCAATCAAAGAATTCTAGGCAGAATGAAAACTTGCAACTTACTATCAAGATGAGTTTTCTGTGAAATACTTAGAAGTTAATTTTTATTTCTAGACTGTCCATGTTGATGGAAGTGGCTTGACTCTGAATGTGCAAGAAGATGGAGGAGGCAGGGTGGTCACAGTGATGCACCCTCACAACTTTTCATCCAACATGTGCAGGTACATTTGCCACTGACCTTTTTTATGTCCCATTGACAACAATTAATTTTTACAAAACAATGTTCCAAAATTTTGATGAATGTGTTAGTTTGGGAGTCATATTAGATCTTTACCTATGTAATTGCCTGGTCTTTATCTATGATTTGTATGAAGATTTTCAAAGAAAGTTCGTTATCCATACTAACAATTTTTGTTATAGTTACTACCGCAAGTGCTAATGCCATAATGTTTATGTACAATCACTGTTTGAAGTCTAAGCAATCTAATGCTTTATTTTTATTTTCAAAATTATGAATAAATCATAAATTATATTAAATAAAGTAGTAAATTTTGCTAACAAAAAAAGGAGAACCTTTTGAGGTACTTTTTATTGTATAAGAAACGAAAGAAATAACCATGAGATTAATTATTCTTGATCATTATGATCTTAATTAAATATAAAATTGAGCAATAGATGTACCTTTTAGTCACAGAAGTAGTGAGAGTGTAAGAAAAAATCGGCAATTTCATACTTTAACCCCAATTACAATGTGGTGTTACTTTTTTATATAATAACTCTTTGACCATATTCTTTCAAACACTTGCCATTACTTATTTTTGTTTATTTAACCTCTCGGTCCTCGAGTTATGAGACATAATAGATATTCTATTGTTCTCTGGACACTCGCCGGTATCCTGCTAGCAAATGACGAATGAATACTAGTGGTTTATTTATAAATCATTTAGTTGTTGGAAGATTTATAGGCAAAATATCAATCTTCTTGTTGGCGTGTCGATGGCAGACACTTAAGTATCGAGGCCCAGAATTCAGCCACTTTGACAGCCTTGTAGGATGCTGTCATGAGATCCTCCTGCGTGCAGGTGTCAGGACACGCGGGGCACGATGTTAGGTGGTCCATTGTTTGGACTGCACCGCAAAGGCATTCCGCGGAACCAGCCGAAAAAGTTTTCTTTGCTGCGGCCGGTCTGAGTCCGAAGCCTATTTAAAGACTTCCAGATCGGCCATGGTAGACCATGGCCAGGGGGGAGGCTTTCAGTAATGGGGATGTAAGGAGTAGGTAATTTTACTTTTTCACGCCATAGGTTGCACCTCGCATGTTTGGGTTCGATGGACAACGGTTCGACGCACCTTACGAAGCTGCGTCGACTTTTCAGCCTCGGGCGCGGCGCAATGTGACCATGCAAAGGGTGTCGTGAATCGCTGTCCATCTTAGCTCTTTCAGAGGAGCTAGCTACAGCCCTGCGGACGCGCCTGGCGCCATACCAGCTAGTGGGTACAGCTAACTTACCGGGGTCGGCTTCAGGCAGCCCGTAATGATCCGGCAGGTCTCATTTAGCGCTGTATCCACCAGCTTAGCATGGGCAGAGCGACTTCACACGGGACACGCGTATTCGCCTGCCGAAAAGGAAAGCGCCAATCCAGATGTCCGCAGAACTTGCGGTGAAGCTCCCCAACTTGTTGTAGTGAGACGCTGGAGCAGGTTGTTGCGAGTGTGCACCTTCTTTTTAATTATTTGGCAGTTTTTATTGAATGTGAGTGACCTGTCCAAAATTACGCCAAGGTACCTCGGTGAGCTATTGTGAACTACAGCCACACCTTGCCACTCAATATACAGCTTGCGAGTTGCTTGGCTATTGCGCAGGTGGAAAAGCAAGCTTCTGTTTTAGATGGGTTGGGCTTGAGCGAAAAATCGCCTCAACCTCTTCAAAACTAGTCGCCTGAGTGGTTAGCGCAAGATCATATGCATATAGAAAGCCGCTAGTGTTTGGGCTGGGTGGTTGGTCGTTGGTGTATATATTAAAAAGCAGCGGAGCTAGGACGCAGCCCTGAGGCAGACCATTTTTTTGTGCCCTCCAACGACTTTTGTGTTGAAGAAGATGAACCTGAAAGCGACGGTTGTGGAGAAGTTCCCGGAGAATTGTGACAAATTTGTAGTCACCAGTCATGGTCTCCACTTTCCACAACAGTCGCCTGAGGTTCACTGTATCGTAGGCTGCGGACAGATCCACGAATACAACGCCAGTTATCTTCTTCAGCTCAAAACCATCCTCTATGTGTTGCGTCAGTTTCAGTATCTGGTTGGTGCATGACTTTACCGGTCTGAAGCCAGCTTCGGGTCAATAACGCTCGCTTGGCGGGACAACAGAAGTCTCTCAAATAATTTATATGAGTGGCACAAGAGTGATATAGGCCTGATATTTTTAGGACTGTCTGTTGGTTTCCCTGGTTTTGGGATAGCTACGACCTTAGATTTCTTCCAGAGACGGGGGATCGAAGCGGATTCCAGACAATTGTTGAACATGTGCACCAACCATGACACAGCAACAGGGCCGAGGTGTTTAATTTGCTCAACAGAGATATTGTCTACTCCTGAGACTTTACCGGGCTTGAGCTGTTTGACGGCGGCTGTGACAATGTCATTTGGTTCAAATGGCTTGCTTATATGGTCGCGTGTGCTCAAAGAGCTATCTGGTTTTGGGACCTTAGCAAGACGACCCAATGACTTGCCGTTTAAGAGAAGTTGATGGGCTATCTGATTAGCGGTAACTTGACTTGGAACGGAGGCTGGGGAGGGATCAGTGGTAAGTTTCCGGAGGGTGTTCCATGCCTTCTTGCTATTGTGTGTCATGTCTATGTTAGTGACAGTGTTGATCCATCGCTCCTGCCTGTTTTCGCTCATCCTTGATAGCAGCTCTTCACCGGCTTGTGTGGTGTCCTCGGAGAAAGGGTCCCGGCTGTTAAAGGATTCGTACTCCTTTAGCAGCTCTGCAGAATCTCGTGACAACCCATGTATGTAGGAAGTCCGGCAGTCCCTAGGGATATATTTACGTGATATCGTTGATACAATGTCGACGAACTGATCGTAATTTTGGGGGTCTGGAGGGACATTCGGCAGGGCTTCGTCTGTTTTCTGCGAGAACTGTTCCCAATCTGCCTTAGAGTAGTTGAAACGGCGCCTAAAGGGAACATTTACGGGGCGCACTACAGGCTGAACGGTACACAAGATAGGTCTATGTTGGGTGCGAGGTATTGGGGCACATACGGTTTTGGTGCACTGGGAGCTGATTGAGTCACTGACGAAGATTAGGTCTGGGTTATAACCACGCCTCCACCGGCCGCTGTTAAAAGAGGGCGGCAACTTTGGATTATGAATTAGAGCCAAATCATTCGTCTCGGCCCATGTCTCGAAAGCCTGACCACAGGCGTCCGTTTTCGTGTACCCCCAGTTTTCATGGGCACTGTTATAATCGCCGATTACAACTTTAATCAGATGGTCATCTAAGTTTCCGGGAGGTTCGAATTGGAATGGGGTTCCGGGGGGCTTATATACGGAGGTGACGGTGCAGTAGCCAAGGTTAATAGTTATCACCTCAATGCCATTCTGGGTCGAGCAATTGGTGGCTTTTACACTCATGCCGGGAGCAGCAAACACTGCGTTACCGTGCTTCGGATGGGAGATCTCGGCGATGAGTGTGAGTCCAGGGATGTGTAGCCGGCTTTGAGTATGGTCTCGATAAGTTTCCTGGACACAGAGGATGTCTATTGCGGTATGTCAATGGGTCGTGCGGCTAAGTTCAGAGAGGATCTCAGACTTAACCTGAGAAAAACCCTCGATGTTGACCGAAACCACTCGCAAGGCCGGCTCTAATGTTGGACTTGTGGGTATTTTTGCCATCGTGGGGAAAGGATTTGCCAGTTAGCTTAAAGGGATTAGCTAAGCTGTTACCAGGGTGTTCCCGATGTACAGAGGCTAGAGGTACATCTGCGGGGAGGCTCCTTTCGTGTACCCCATATCATACCTATACCCATAAAATATCAATAATTACATTGTTGTACTCAGACTTACGTACTTGTGTACTGGACTTCTTTCGTGGTGCAGACTCTCTCTATATTTTATTATAATTAAGTAAATATTGGGGAATATGTATGAAATAACAGGAATATACTGTAATGATTTTAATAAAATTACAAAGTAACTGAAAATAAAATACTTCTTTCCTTAAAAAAAAAAGAAAAAAAAATTGTTACCCTGGTAATTTACTCTTAAAAATAAATATCTTAGGAAAATGGGATTTTTTAACTAAAGGAACTTAAAAGTAAAAATAATTTCTTTATTTGGGTTAAAACTAAAAAAAACCTAAATCTTATTTATAAAAATAAAATTGCAGGGCCCAAAATTTATAAAATTTCACGGATTGCAATTGCATAATATTTTTGCGAACACTGAACACATATTGTTTTTTTGCACAGTAGTTTTGCCTTTTTTTTCGGATCGTAGGTAATAGAACAAGTCTTGTGAGTTTCCAGCTTGTCGGTACTAGAACTGCTGGGTATTTCTTCTTCTAATTGAAATATTCGGCAAAGAGAGAGAACTTCTGAGGTCTCATTGTTAAAAAAATGCTCGAACTATCAAGAGGTGTAGTAATTCTCTAGTAAAATACTTTGATATGCTGGTTTCAGTCCTGTCCTGATGCCTGTGAAACAATGTTGTGTTGCAGAGTTCTTGAGGGACTAGTACAAGACGTAGAAGACCATCGGTTTTTTCCAAAATAGTTTCGGGACCTAGTTTGGTGTTGCGTGAGAACCTCGTCTTCTGAAGCATGCGTAACTGGTGATCTACCTCCTGTTTGCCTAAAATTGACTTTCTTTCTGCCTTCCTGAAACCTGGTATTGTTCTGACGAAGATCCATTCTTGCTATCAGATCTCTTAAGCTCATTATCCTCAGTAACATCGAGCTCCACGTCGTCTCCTCATCTGAAACTTTTTGTTATAACCACCTCGCAATATTTTCGTCGTTAAAAATCATTTAACACTATAATAACTAAAAACAATATGAAACAAAATAATCACACAACCACTTACGTGCGGTCATGGTGACCGCTGACGAAATTGTTTTACTTACCTAAGCTAAATACACGCACGTTGACACTTGTCGAGCACAGGAACGTTACTACTCGAAGTTTTGGGAAGGTACATGAACATACACAAGCGTAAGATTACCACAGGCAGAAAGCCAGTCAACCCGTGACCACGTTAACTGAAAAGGTGCCGAAACGTTGGGAAACCAAAAAACCTCAAATAAACAGAAACATTATATTACCAAATATATGTTTCGGGTAAATAAATCGCACTAAATATTCCGCAAAAGTTGTTTTATTAAAGGCAGAAATGTTCACAATTAAAAAAGGGCTGCGGTCATGATGACCGACGGTAAGTGGTTAAGGGTTAAAACTTAAAAGGTTAGATGTTGGGTTCAAAATCGATTGTGTCATTGACTAGTATTTGTAACATAAATTCAATTTTATGATGGCAGGCAAGTGACAGTCGGAGAGCAGGTAGGAGACAGCCCGTTGATTGAAGAACTGTTGGACACAGATGGGCGTATTGCAGCCTTAGTGGCACATCTGTCGAGAACTTCTCATCATCCACATCATATGAAGGTACTTTTAGATTATAATAAGACACCATTTATTTATTGTTAACATTTACACTTTTAAAACTGCCTTTTGAGCTAACAAACTCAGTTAGTTTGTTAGCTCAAAAGGAGGTTTCTTTTACTTAACTTTATTTCTATGTTATTGTATTAATCATCTTATTCAATAAAGAGCCTGCATGAGATGGCGTTTGAATTTATTTGAGGCATTGGAGTTGCACATAAACTTTAGTATAATTATGTCATTGCTTATACAAAAAAAAGGATCATGATTTTCTTACTTTTTACTTAGTTTGCTATTTATTATGTACTGTTTTATTCTGTACAGGTAACATCTGTAAGGGGAGATGTCGATTCATCAGTCATTTTGGATACACCAATGAGATTGTTCAATGGGCATACTTTGGTAAGTGATAGATAACACTCAAGAGCTATCTTAGCGCCTAGAGCAAAAATTCTAGAACATTCGAGGTACTCGCTAGGCTCTAGACGCTAAACAAGCCGCTAGCCAATGCGGACTCAGCCTAGTCATACTTGTATAAAAGATGACTCACGCTACATTGCTGGGTCCGTGCGGAGCCCAAGCCGAGGTTTCGCTGTTGCACTTTCCTCAACCACCACTCGTTTGCCCCACGGTACAACCGAGTTGTCCATACAAAACAAATCGGCCCAGCGAGACTCGGCTCGGGATTGGCACGATGTACCATGTGAGTAATTCTTTAGTAGGGTTGTTTGTGAACACCTTTTATCTGACAGGAGCAACCACCGGAGTCTGCGCTTGTAGAGGATGTTCAGCTTCCTCCGCTGCCGCCGCTACAGGGCATGAAGCGCTGCCAAGAAACTGACTGGTTCAACAATAAGGCCAAGACTATACTTAAGGTATGCCAGTCAGGCAACAGCTAGAGTTACACTTACATTTACATTAGAGCTAGCACAGACGACGGATAACGGAGGACTTTTTGTCCGCGACACGTCTTTATTGTTAACCAAATAAGATTCAACTTAGACCGCGTATATCCGCGAAAAGTACGCGATAGTCCTCGTTATTTATTCAACTTTATGTTCTTAGTAATAAGGTCGTGTCGCGGACAAAAAGTCCTTCAATGTCCGTCGTCTGCGCAGGCCATTATGTATACATTAGAATTATTTTTAGGAAAACACTAGCGGCCGCCCGCGGTTTCACCCGGTTCCTGTTCCCGCGGGAATATCGAGATAAAATGTAGCCTATGTGTTAGTCCGCTGCTTGAAGTCCCTACATACCAAATTTCATCCAAATTCGTTCAGTAGTTTTTGTGTGTAAGAGCAAAACAAACAAATTAACCGACATACTTTCACGTGTTTTGTTTTCGTGTTTGTAAGCTGTATTTTAATTTTGACCTACCAATACGCATTAGGCTCGCGTGGGTCATGGCCCGTTCTCCTTATTCATCCATAAGGAAGGCCAGTGTCCTAGCAGTTGGGTAATTTAAATGATAGATTATGATAAGGCTGAATTCCAAAAATGCTCTCTTAAGTACCTACATTATGTAGTTTGTTTTGATTGTTATCTTATGTGTGTCTATTTTAAAAATATATATTAGTAAGACTTGTGTATAAAAAAAAATTTCTATTCACATAAGTACCATATCTTTAATGAGTTTAATGACTTAATATTATAAAGAGGAAAGATTTGATTGTTTGTTTGTTTGCATTGAATCGGCTCCGAAACTACAAGACCGATTTGAAAAATTCTTTCACCGTTGCAAGCTGCACTATCCTGAGTAACATAGGCTATATTTTATCCCGATATTCCCACGGGAACGGGAACCACGCGGGTGAATCCGCAAGCGGCCGCTAGTGAGACATAAAGACAAATCTTGCTTTGTAATTTTTTGTCTTATTGAGAGTCAAATTAAATCTTCACTGAGAAAATGGCTCATTTTAGAAAAACGTATTTTTGAAAGCAAAGAAATAAGCCGGACAAGTGCGAGTCGGATTCGTCCACCGAGGGTTCCGCACATATCTGTATGTACCTAGGTACATGATATTATTATAAATAGTTCAGGAATTGAGTCTCGCAGTTTTTCCGAAGTTTTCCCGAAATACAGTTTCCGATACTTATTTTTTTCATGATTTATTTACAAATGTCCTGTTTTCAGATTTTTTCCTGTACTTGTAGTAAAAGAAGTTATTACTTGCCGAATTTCTTGGGTCTAGATCAACGGGAAGTACCCTATGAATTTTGATTCCCTTAAGTGTCGAAGTATACGTTTTTGCGGTATAAATGGCCTTACCTTTTTTAACGTTAATTTTGAAGTTTGATTTTTTTCACACCCTCAAGAGATTGTTAACGTGAATATATGGTTTTAATTTCAAATAGATACCTCCACTCGTTCCCGAGTTTTCCCGAAATTCAGTTTCCATACTAATGACTATATTTTTATTATTTAATTACAAATGTATAGTTTTTAGAAATGTTCCTGTATTTGTAGTAAAAGACATTACTTACCATATTTAATTTTCATAGTTATAGGTCAACGGGAAGTACCCTATGAATTTTGATTCCCTTGAGAGTGTCGATATATACGTTTTTTGGGGTATAAACGGCCCTATCTTTTTTTGGCGTTAATTTACAACTTAGATTTTTTTACACCTCCAACAGACTGTTGACCTAAATATATGGTTTTAATTTCAACTCGATACCATACGTTCTCGAAATAAACTCGGTCGGACGGACAGACGGACAACAAAGTGATCCTATACGGGTTCCTTTTTTTCTTTAGAGTTGCGGAACCCTAAAAAGAAGCAATAATAATTATTTTTGATTATTCCATAATGCAGAACATTTACCAACCTCCAATCATACCAGGAATACCAATTCATTAGATATATTGTTAATGACCTTTAATGGATGTTAATCTGTAATTAACTTCCATATTTTATTTTATTTATATATGTTATTTATATTTATATTTCAGGATGATACGCCAATACTGACGGACTCTGACGGGCCGGTATTGGAGCTAGGACCTGGAGCATCACCAGCTCAGAACAAGCAGAGCAAGAAGAGTTTGCCCCACAAGAAGAGGATATCAAGGAAGTTGAAGAGGAATAATGGGAACAGTACTCCGCAGCAGGTAGGTGGTTTTCTAGTTATTTATTTGTAGGTTGTGTCAGTTACGTCATCGCTAGCACTATTCTCAATATCGTCAACATCCGGACTATAATAAAAATACGTGTGGCACTCGGGGACTGCCGGGATAAAGCTATTATTATAAGCATAGCATTTTTGTCATAGATTTTCGTTGCTTAGTTACTATTGTGAATAACAAAATGGTCAAAGATTAAAAAAACTGTATGAAAATTTGTGTGAAAATATAATGTCTTCTTAATAGTACATTACGATATTAGTGCGTTAAGATGTTATAACCAATACGCACGTATATCGTACGACGTTTGTTAACACATTTTCGGGGAAACAGAAAAAAAAAACATTTTATATTTTGTTCATTTTTAATTATTGAAACAGTGAAAACTGTTTTTTTTAATTTAAATAAACTCAATCTGTGAATGCACACTGTCTACTGACTGGCGCCGCGCCGCGATTAGTTCGAAATTTGAATAGCAACAGCGCGCTGCTCACTGAAGTCGTGCGGCGGCGATCAGTTCCATATTTGAAATGGCAAATTATACTGTTATGGAATTTGTATGGACTATAACTTAACTATTTGCTTTGGTAACACACGCGTTTTTTATGACCCGCTTTACATATTTAAAACCGGTGGAATTACATCAGCTTTACGAGCAAGGGTGTTAAAAAATCTGTTACCGCGAGTTGTCGCGGAGTAGGGGGGTTTTAGGTTTTATTTTCGTTACGAAATTTCTTGATTCGGTCGCCGCGCTCAAAGCCTGCGACAAAAGCTATGCAATAGCTTAATAATTATGACAGCATAGGAAGTAACATATTATTATTATGATGGTCCATTACTGGAAAAGTGTTAATGTGTTAAAAAATTATCGAGCTCACAATGCGATTCTTTGATAAATTACACTGATTTTAACAGGTTTTCTGGTGTGAGTATTTTGCAAGCACTTTTTGAGATAAATTTCATTTAATTGGTGGTTAATTTATTGATATCGACAATTAACTTTAAACTTTAAAGCATTCGATATTGAGATCAAAATCGGTTGCAGATTCCGATGGAATTAGTTATACTGAAATCATAAAACAAAGATATCTGAAATTCATAATTATACACTGACCGGCATATTTGATGGCCCACCCCGTTATTTTCATACAAACGTGGTCACTTTGCGACTCTATACATAAAAATGTCAACATATTTCTGCAAAGATCTGTATGTTAATGCTGTATGTTTAGGTTAAGCATTCGACTGTCCAATGAGCACTTTAAAGAGTTAAACATATTATGGTAAATATTAAATATAAAAATATTGGAAAAAATTAACTCGGCCACAAGTTGTTCCTGTTGTTCGCAAGTCTCGGTAGCTCAGCGGTTAGAGCATTCGACCGGATTTCCAAAGGTCGCGGGTTCGATTCCCGTCTGTGAATTCACTTGTGGCCGAGTTAATTTTTTTCCAATATTTTTCTATTTAAAATTTACTATAAGTATAAAAATAGCATTGCAAAATGCAAAAATTACAAAATCATAAAAAAAAAGTTAAAAATCTCTTTCCGTTTCCAAACCTTCGTTTTAGCATAGTATTACTTTATGGCCATATCACATTGTATGGAATCT
Source organism: Chrysoteuchia culmella (assembly GCA_910589605.1). Taxonomy (NCBI): domain Eukaryota; kingdom Metazoa; phylum Arthropoda; class Insecta; order Lepidoptera; family Crambidae; genus Chrysoteuchia; species Chrysoteuchia culmella. Next base: position 1,041,668 of record OU342647.1, on the reverse strand, counting down.
GATGAAGCATTCATTGAAATAAAACAACTTTTACGGATTTAGGTGCATTATATAATGCACTTAAATCCGTATAACTTTTTATTTCAATGATGAGTTCGCGAAGAAACTTTAAATGTGAATTATGAAGCATTCATTGTTCTGCCTCTATGACTCTCTGGCAAATGCAGTGGTTTTAGTACTCATTAAAATTGGTTATTGGACAGCTGAAACTTAACCTAAACATTAGCATAAAGATCTTTGCAGAAATATGTTGCCATTTCTATGTACGGAGTCGCAAATTTAGCGTGTTTGTATTAAAATAACGGAGTTGGCCATTGAATATGCCAGTGAGTGTATTTTTGTTGCTTTGGTCTTTAGGATATAGTTGTAATAAACTGCAATGAAGACGTGCAGCAAGAAGAGATCTTACCAGACAACTTCGTAGCTACTGTTCAGCATCAGCAGCATTTACCTGAGGAAACTCACCACATTACTCATGAGGTATAGAATAGAGTTCACAGCCCTGTACCCTAAGTACGAGTTGAGATTTACTATCAACTTTTTTTTTTTTATTAACGTCGGGGAGACTCTTAGCCTTCATCACACCTGATGTTAAGTATTGATAGCGAATACTATAAGGCTGAAGATGGAAGCGAGCCTCTTCCGTAATCCTCAGCCACTGAGGAACTGGCTATCTTATCTCGAACTTCCGGAACACAACAATGCTGAAAACATTGTTGTTATGGCGTCAGACTTAGATAAGATGGTGGTAGCTAGCCAGGCAGATTTACAACAAGTCCTACCACCAACCAAACCGAATACAATATGTATCCCCCGCTGGGAATCGAATCCGGGACCCCAGGATTTGATACTGGTGGTAGTACCACTAAACCACAGAGGCGGTTAAACGACCACAGGGCCTTTTATCCTACATGACGTTTTTTTAATTTCAGACATTCTACTTGTATGACGATTTTAAATTTCAGACGTTTTACTCGTAGGTCGTTTTAATTTTATGTTGTTTATCCAACAAGAACCTTTTCGTAATTTGTAACTTCTGATACAGAGGGCATGTATCTATTATTTTATTGTTTGGTCATCTGACGACCTGCCCCTGTACCGCGCAAGTGTCGTCGGCATCGAGATCGACTTCATTTGACAGATGGATGTGACATATTGCTTTTAGTCTTTGGTAAGTTTTCATTTGTGTCAAAAAGAAGCAGCGATGTGTCACATCCATCTGTCAAATGAAGCCGATTTCGATGCTGACGTCACTTGCGCGGTAGAGGCCCTGGCGCAGGGGTACTAAACCCGCCTTCTGCGCCAGAGGTTCCGGGTTCGATCCCCGGACAAGACAAATATTTGTGTGCATGAACATGTCTGTCTTTGTGGTGTTTAATATGTATATTATGTATGTATTTACAAAAAAAGTATATAAATATGTTTATCCGTTATCTAGTATCTATAACACATGTTCTTCATGAAACTTAACGTGGACTAGATAATTGGTGTGATTATAAGCAATTATTATTCATATGTTATTCTTATTATTGTTATTGTCTCGTATGCCCTGTCCTGGTATCCGAGCGAGAGTTACTGCGATGTTATGTGCGTGACACTCAAGGAGAAGATTTTTAATTTGGAGGATAACTGGGGAGGGAGTTTTAGTTTTGAATTGGTTTGACAACAGTTATTAGCTATTACAGGCGAAAACCGATGCTTTTACGAAAGTATGGAAACTCAAACGTCGCACAAAAATCAGTAGAAACCTCGAGACGAGTGAATCAAAAATAGAGCTATAGGATTACGTTGGGAATTAGTATTAGGGCATTAAATTTTGTTAGGAATGAAGGGTGGGAGTCGAACTGCCCTACGGGATGAATGGATGGACGGATGCTCTACTTAGCGTCGGTTTCAATAAACTATCCACAGTAAGAGTTAAGCTTACAAGAGCTTTGTTGACATTTGATATTCTTGTTAATCAGCCCTAAATGATCCAAATTAACAGCGGTTGCTAAGTAACGTAACCAACGTCTTCCAGCGGTCCGTACCAAGCGCTTTGCTGACACATTTCTAATGCGAACCGCCAAAGAATGTAATGAGCTGCCTGCTCATGTGTTCCCCGATTCCTACAATCTTGGTCTCTTCAAGGCGAGAGTGAATAGGCATTTCCTGGCAAGCATGCAACACCTTAGACCACATCTTGTTAGTTAAGCACGATGGTGGTCAAATGTCTGTCCAGTTATTACTAAAAAGAAATATAGGCCTATCTCTTGTTAGGGATAGAGTATTGAAACCGGCCGTTAGTCGGTAAAGCAGTCTATGGATAACGAGAAAGCGATAGTTTTCGTAAACGGTTTCAGTTTGCCAAACTCGTACTAAGGGTACTCATTACGCAAGGCTGTTGCTAATAATTCTCGTTTGAAATTAACGTGTTTGTTTTTAACTTTTGCGATCGCAATCTGTTAGCAACTGAAACCGTCAAGTCGTATATGACCGCAAAAGTTCAATAATTGCAAATTAGCAACAGACCTTTACGATAAATAAACTAAGCAAATGTTTATCATACACAAATAAATAGCATAATATAGAACCGATTGCAATAAATGCTCGTCTGCCACCATCAAGACTTTATATACTTTAAAAAAATAATAACATTCAAGCTTTTTTATTCCATATTCAAGTTTAAAGTTACAATTTAAACGTAAGTAGTGTTCTAGATAGATAGATAAAACGCTTTATTTCACACACAAAGATACATACAAAGCATAAGAATAAAAAAGGTAATACATATGTGGGAAAAGGCGGTCTTATCGGTAAGAGCGATCTCTTTCAGACAACCTTTGAGGCATGAGGCATAAGTAAAAATAATGTTAGTTCGTTATTCTAAGATGTTATTGTGTTATGTTTATGTTATAAATTGTGTATTGTTATGTTATAAATTACTAGATAAATGGATCCCTTTTGGGTATAAGCCTTCTCGAGGCCGCTCCACCTTTCTCTGTCCAGGGCAACCTTTGTCCAGTTGGCCCCGGCAACCTCCACAACCTTCCGTGGTCTGCTTTTGCTTCGTTTCCTATCCGTCCTAACCATTTTGAAGCCACAACCTATACTTTTATATATAATATGATTATTTTTGTTCGTAGGTGCGACCAATTTTTATCTGTCAATTATGCGGTGACTTCTACGGCGATGAGCAGCTGAAGTTCTACCATCACCTCAAGCAGCACTACGAACCACACGGAGCCATCATTATAGAGAATCCTGTATCTGACCTCAATATAGATAAGGTAACTTCAACCTTATGCTTTGGAGATAAGGCATAGTTTCAGAGTTTATAGCTTTCGCCAGCGGTTTCACTCGCGTGGTTCGCGTTCCCGTGGGAATATCGGGATAAAAAGTACTACTATGTTACTCTACGTCCTGTTAACTAACTCTATGCCAAAAATCAAGTCGATTGGTTGCCGAGTTAGGGCGTGAAGGGAGGACAAACAAACAGACTTTCGCATTTATAATATTGGTTAGGATTCATTCTTGTACTTTTTTATTGTTCCGTACCACAAAAGGAAAAAACGGAACCCTTATAGGATCACTTCGTTGTCCGCCCGTCCGTGCGTCCGTCTGTCAAGACTGTTTTTCTCAGGTACGCGTGGAGGTATCAAACTGAAATTTATATCTAATACTCAGGTCTACTGTCCCTTGGAGCTGTGAAAAAATCAAACTTCTAAGACAAAGCAATCCAAAGATACAGCCGTTTATGCCGCAAATTTCCGCAAATTTTCGAAACTCGCACGGGAATCAAAACCTACAGGGTACTTCCCGTGAACTTAGAATCTTGAAATTTGGTACGAAGTAACGTCTTATAGTACAGATTAAGGAAAAATTGCGAAAAACGTAAATTTTTAGTTACATCATATAATAAAAAATATTTTTGCAAATTGTTAACGGAACCCTCGGTGCGCGAGTTCGACTCGCACTTGGCCGGTTTTTTACAATTATTTCAATTTCTTTATACTTTGTAAATTAACAATTTCATGTACTACTTACATCGATTCCTTAATAAGCCATTCTGAATTGTCTTAAAGTTGCGTGTTACCTGCCCCCTAATTGTCTAATTTCAAAATCTATCACTATCCCTTTCAAAGGCATTGTGATTGTGATAGTGATTTATGAAATTGTGTTATAAAACTTATAGTCGCAATCCCTTTCGGAACGAATGATGTTTTAAATGACACTTCATTTGACACCTCTCCATACATTTGAAAGATATATTTGTATGCCACTTTGCTTAGACAGTTCGATATTGTTCATTCAATACCTTTCAAAACGCGTCCCGATCACAATCCCTATCAAATGTCAAATATTGACGGCCTGAAGTATGTAAATATCTTTCAAATGGCGAATTGAAAGGGATTGCGATAGATTTTAAATTTAGACAATTAACCACCTGGTTATTCAATGTGAGCTGACTCTCTATTTCCATAGCCCCACCGGTTTATCTGATAGATTATCCTAGACGTGTTTGAGAAGTATCTAGTGGAAATTAACTCTATTAAATTATTTAAATCACTTTCTGTTGATTTTTGTGCTCGTTAAAAATGGCTACGAAGTGCAACGCGTGTAGTACTACAATATTTAACATTCATTACATGCAGTGCTCAAGAATTGAATGCAAGAAAACATACGACCTCAACTGTCTCTCTATCAACATCGACGTTTTTGAGACATATACTCAAAAATATAAAGATGATTGGATATGCCCGGAGTGTACCTGTTTGCAGCCGAAAGGGGATAACTCCAATACTCCAATAAGAGGTCTAAAAACAACTTTTGTGGCCAACACTTTTGTAAACACGCAGCGCGGGAGCCGCCAGCAAACATATCGTACACAAGAACACCACACTGATTACGATCTATTAGGAGAGATTCGGGAATTAAGATCGGAAATAACGTCGCGCTTTGACGAACAAGCCCAGCAGTTTCAACGGATATGGAATATTGTTTGTGACACTAGAAGTGAGCTTAACCAAATACAGGCTAAAGTGGAGGTACTTGAAAACAAGGTCAGTACTTTTGAAAGTCTAAAGATCGAAGTTAAGCAATTAACAACCCAAAATCACTGGTTATCAGAGCAATTGAAGGCGCATACCACACGGTCAACATCCACTGAATGCACATATTCATACACGCAAGCCGCAAGCGCAACTAACTTAAAATCGAATGAACAAAATACAGATAAGGCAAACAAAGACCCGTGTGGGGCCACAAAACTCGCAGTTGAGCCGCTAATACCAGCGCATACTACTATTCCCACTAACAGTCAAGAAGTAAAATTTAACCATAATGTAACCCTGCAGTCTCAAAATACTCGTAATAAATTGGATAAAAGCAATAATATTAATTATATTAAAACCGTTAACCAGAAAATTCCACCAAAAAAAGTTATGAGAGGAGAAAATGAAGCATTAAAATTACAGGCTATTGAGCGGAAAAAGCATCTCCACGTTTGGCGTTTACATCCGACTACGACTGTGGAACATATACAGAAACATATTGAAACTGAGTGTGGGCCAGAAACGCATATTATGGTGGAAAAGATAGCACACAAGACCGAAAGGGACTACGCGTCTTTTGTTGTAGGCGTTCCAGAACGATTTTATGAAAAAATTAATCAACCTAGCATGTGGCCGCGAGATGCTGAATTTAGCGAATGGATTTGGTTTCGGAGAAACACAAATAAACCGAAAGAAGGAAATTAAAACCACCGAAATTCTATACCAAAATGTCAGAGGTCTTCGAACCAAAACCTCACAGTTTATGTCCTTTCTGCAGACGTCTGAATCTGATTTATTTGCCATAACTGAAACTGGATGTAATGCTTCAATGTATGATACAGAAATCGTCCCACCGGGTTATCAAATACTACGCTGTGATCGAGTGGATGGTCGTAAGCAGGGAGGAGCGTTTTTAGTGGCCACACCGCGATTCGAGCTGCGAAGGATACCCACACCGAACAATATTAATTTAGATACTTGTGCATTTGAAATGATTTGTGCGACTGTACATTTAGCAAATAGGTTTATATGTGCTTGTTGTGTAGTATACATTCCGCCAAAATCGGATATTAATGATTATTTGGTTATGTTTGATGTAATTGAAAAACTATGTTTAAAATATAAAGATAATACTATCGTGTTGGGAGATTTTAACCTTCATTCTGCGAGTGTAGATGTGTGTAATTACTTTGAGTATTTTTTAACTTTTTGTGGATTCATTCAGAGTAACCGGGTACCGAATTGTAATGACAGACAATTAGATTAAGTTTTAAGCGGGGACGGTGTGCGCGTGTGTGTGAGTGAGACAGAGGGTTTTCAGCCAGTGGACAGGCTACATCCGCCGCTTACGGTAAGTGTGTCAACAGCTGATTTCGGCACATACAATAATAAAAATGAGCAGGCGCATTCATTAAAAAATTCTCAATGGAACTTTGCTAAGGCAGACTATTATTTATTATATAATTATTTATCAGAATTAGATTGGAGTCAATTATATGAAATTCAAGATCCTGTAGAAGCTTTAAATTATTTCTACAATATAATTAACAATATTTTTAATGAATGTGTACCATTTAGAAAATCTAATTCATTGAGTTCGAGATTTCATTATCCGGAGTGGTACACGGCAGATATTATTCGCGATATTAAATTAAAATATCAGTTACATAAGCGATATAAGCAGAGTAAGTCGGTCGATCACTACTATGAGTTTTCACAATGCAGGGCGCGAGTAAAAAGGTCAGTAGAACGGGCATACGACTGTTATCGAGATAGGGTGCAAAGTAATCTGGTGAAAGATCCAAAGTCCTTTTGGCAATATATTAAAACTAAGAGACGTAGTTCTAACAAACAAATATTGATGAAAGATGGTCGAGTGTTATCAGAACGAGAGTGTGCCACGGCGTTGGCAGATTTCTTCAGCTCTGTGTATAATCCGCAACCCGCGATATTAGACGTAGCGGCCGCGAGTGCAGCGGCGCCGGCCGACGCGGCGCGGGTGCAGCTGCACGCGCTGGAGCTAGCTGAGGTTGAGCGCGCGCTAGTCAAGCTTAAACCCAAACGATCCAAGGGGCCGGACGGTATCCCACCTTTTATTTTCAGAGATTGTCGTAAAGTCCTGGCCGCTCCGTTGCTACACATATTTAATACGTGTCTCGAGAAGGGGGTCCTTCCTGAGCTATGGAAGGTGACGAGGGTTGTCCCTATACCTAAAGGGGGCGGTGGAACGGATGTAAGCGGTTTTAGGCCGGTAGCGGTCTTGTGTACTCCGGCGAAAGTGTTCGAGTCCGCCTTACATTATTCTATGTACACGCAGGTAAACTCTCAGTTATCGGAAGCGCAGCACGGTTTTCGCCCGAAGCGTAGTACCGCGAGCAATCTACTCCAATTGATGACGGAAGTGGTGCCGTCCGTGGACTCGGGGGCTCAAGTAGATGTAGCATACTTCGATTTTAGAAAAGCATTCGACACAGTCGACAATGACATCCTACTGATGAAACTTGCTCAAGCGGGCTGTACGCCGAAAACGCTTACTTTTTTTGCAAGTTATATGAAGGACAGATGCCAATTTGTCGACTGGTCCGGTCAATGGTCAGACCCTTATTTCACTCGATCGGGAGTAAGTCAGGGTAGTAATTTAGGGCCGTTAGAATTTATTATAATGTTGAATGACTTACCCGATGTTGTTCAAGACGCCACTTGCCTTCTTTTTGCGGATGATCTTAAGTTAGTCCTTCAAATTAAAGATTCTTCGGATTGTGAGAGGTTGCAGGCAGATATTGATAGGGTGGTACAATGGAGTCGTAGGAACAAGCTGTACTTCAATGTTTCCAAATGCTCAATAATGACCTTTTCATTATCACGTCAGCCTCACCGATACCAATACTGTGTAAATGGGTCCCCTATGCAGCGCGTTACGGAGGTAAGAGACCTTGGGGTTCACTTTAATCCTGATTTAAATTTCCGCGATCATATTATTAAAGTGTGCAAAAAAGCATATCGGAATCTTGGATTTATATTACGACAGTCTCATGGGTTCACAAACTTAAGTGCGGTAAGGGCTCTGTACGAAGCATTAGTAAAAAGCCACTTGGAATGCAACGCGTTCATTTGGAGCCCCCATGAAGCAAAATATAAATTAATGTTAGAACGGATACAAAATAAATTTACCAGGTTACTGTATCTTAAACTGTATGGCGTGTATCCGTTCTATCCTTTGATGTATCCTACCCTATTTGTGCTCGGTATGGTGGGGTACAATAAATTAGAAGTCAGGAGAGATTTAAGTTTAGTAACATATTTGTTTAAGTTACTACGAGGCAAGGTATCAAACCATGCGGTATTGCAGTGGGTGGGGCTGTGCGTCCCGGACCGGTATGTGTGGCGGCGGAGACGGCCACCTTTGTTTGCTATACCGCGCGCGCGCACTAACTTGTTGAAAGAAGCACCACTAACTCGTGCACTACGAGTGCTTAACATCATAACTGATGCCGTGGACATATTCGGTTGCTCACTGAATGAATTCACAAAGGCGGCATTATTTGTTATTAGTTATAAGTAATATTTGATAATTTAAAGATAAGTCTACACTATCGCATTAGGTTAGAGCCTGTAATGATAGTTGTAAGTTGGAATAAATAAATAAATAAATAAATAAATAAAAATCAGACGCATTTATCTATACTAATATTATAAAGAGGAAAGATTTGTGTTTTTGTATGTAACGAATAAACTCAAAAACTACTGGACCGATTTTGACGAAATTTGGTATAGAGAATCATTAGACCCCAAGTAGTAACATAGGCTATAAATGATCCCAAAATTCCCACGGGAACGGGAACCACGCGGGTGAAACTGCGCACGGCCGCTAGTGATACATAGATTTATAAAATAATAAAGAACATTTTTAGTTTATTATTATTAAAATTATTTTTCTTCCCAACAGATGACCAATACCTGCATAGTAGACAACGTAGCAACATTACCAGACTCCATAGTAGAATTATCATTAGAAAACACAGTGCCAAAAACAATGTACCAGCCCATAGACAAACATATTTTGTACACGTCGAGCGATAAAACGCTTAGTTACACAAGCAATAAGGTACAATATTCCATGGCTAGTATGGACAAGGAACCCATACCGACGACTGAGCCGGAGAAAACCGATTTGTATGAGACATTGGATAAGTTGGAGTTGTACAGTTGTGTGAAGTGTAATAAGTCATTTAGGAAGCAGAAACAATGTGAAATGCATATAAAGGAAGCGCACGGGAATGCTAAGGTATGATAATAGTAAGTTTAAAAAAAAATATGATACTAGCCTATCAGTAGTACATTTCAAGATACCTATCTTTTTTTTTTTACCTTCGTGGTCAAGTCATTTGCTCTTCGGGTTTCATAGGCTCGCCATCTGGCCCCGGTTGTCTTCATGCAGAAAACCTGTTATTTATCGAGAATTAATTAATGTCAAAAGTCAGCCATGACTCTTCTTCTTATCGAGTGAGGATTAGTGAACACCTCTGGTGTCAGAGTTTATCAAGCCGCCTAAAAGGCCCCTGACTTGGCTTAACGACTGTAATCAAATGACAACAGCCGGGACCGACGGTTGAACGTGCCCTCCGAAGCACGGAAGCGCTCAGTTATAATGCCACTTTACGGTCTCCCATCCGACACCTGACCGGGCCGAACTTTGCTTGACAAATGTGATCGAATACGATTAGTCTGCCAAGCGCGGCCATGAGCTCTTCGCTTATTATGAGTTATAATAAGTAATTAAGCTAAAAATATACTAGAAAAAAGCAACTTGTCTCATGTCGCCCTGACGCGATCAGATATGTTGCTTTTTTCTAGTACTCGTATATTTCTTGTTTAATATTTATCACATAAAAATAGCATTGTAAAATGCAAAATTAATAAGTTATAATTAAAAATTTATACTTGAAATTAGTAAATGGAGTAATTTTGTACTCTAGGAATCGATTTAAGCGCCAATCAAAATCGAATCAACGTCGAAAAACAGTAATACTTTTTTTTATGAAGTACGGGAGACTTAGCCTTCATCATACCTGATGTTAAGTATTGATAAGGCTGAAGATGGAAGCGAGCCATTCCCGAAATCCTCAATCATGGAGGAGCTGGCTATCTTATCTTTAACTGCCGGAACACAACAATGCTGAAAACATTGTTGTTATGGCGTCAGACTTAAATATTGACATTCAATCTCGATCTTAACGCGATTCCGGCTAGAGTAACCCACTAGGTGTTAGTACAGTCGCTATTTCTCGGTTTTATTATATGACTGTTTAAACTACCTATTCATAATGCTTAAAGATTTGACACCCTCCACCCGTCCACAAATACTTTTGTTTTCATAGTTAGATTATGTCTTTTCCCCGCCAGGTATGGCCTAATTCTTTAAAAGTCTGTCTACAGCAAATAGATTATTACTTTCTTTCTTCTTTCTTCACAATCTTACCACAAAACAGTGGTTATCGCGTGCCTAAGTTAGGCAGTGTTTAAATGATGTGATGCTGTCACTTTTTTGGCAATATTCTTTGAAAGATACAGTATCATATTTTAGACACTGTTGAAATTAAGGAGTGTTTTAAAACCTTTTGTGTTAAGGCCGTAAATTTTCATATTCCTAATGCAACCCAACAGCTAGAAGACATGGGCGAGTTCAGCGAGCCAGAAGACCTGATGGAAGGCATCCACGTGGCCGTAGACGAAGCCGGGGAACATTACGAACAACCCCTATTACCTCACCTCACTGTGGACAGCGGACATGTTCACCAAGACCACGTGAGGCACTGGTGAGTATACCACAGGGGACACAATTGGGCCCACTATTGTATATAACATATACCAATTTGCCAAGCAAGTTCTGCGAACCAGAATACTTAATGGAAGGCATCCACATGCCCGTAGACGAAGCCTGGGAACATTGCAATTTATTAAAATTTTAAAAAAAATGCGGTTTTTAAGAAAAACTAACTTTTGCGAAAGTAGTAATGTCTGTTTAACTATATCTATCGATAAATATCGAGCACACACACAGACACTATACGGTCTTGTTAGTGGAGACAATATGGTCTTTGTGTGTAACTAAAGTATGACCTGCAGGGCTAAGATGAGCGCCGCGACAATTGTCGAAATTTATCTTTCTATGTCTGATGCGGTCATATTAGTACGGTGTGAGCAGCCCCCTTACTTTGAAGCGATTGCATTGGGATCGAGATTGAATTAATGTCAAACGTCAGTAATTATGACTTAAAATAAGTAAATAAATTACAAATGTATACTTGAAATTAGTAAATAAAGTAATTATGTACTTTCTCTGTAGCTGTGTAGTGTCGGCTTAGAATAGCACTACCCCCTCTCATCCCGTGGGTGTCGTAAAAGGCGACTAAGAGACTCAGCCTTCAGGAGACGGGCAGCAGCGTCTCCTACAAACTTGGCCATACTGCGATCGCCAACCCGCCTGCCAAGCGTGGCGATTATGGCAAACCCCCCTTTGGGGGAGGCCTATACCCAGCAGTGGGTGTTATATGGCTGAGACGAGGTTCTCTAGAAATTGATTTAAGCGCCAAGTAAACACGTTTTTTTATGAACAACGGGGAGACTCTTAGCTTTCATCATACCTGATGTTAAGTATTGATAAGGCCGAAGATAGAAGCGAACCTCTCCCGGAATCCTCATCACTCAGGAACTGGCTATCTTATCTCTAACTGCCGGAACACAACAAAACTGAAAACATTGTTGCTATGGCGTCAGGCTCTGATAAGATGGTGGTAGCTAGCCAGACGGACTTACTACAAGTCCTACCACCAACCAAACAGAATACAATATGTACTCCCGCTGGGAATCGAACCCGGGACCCCTGGGGTCTGATGCCTGATAGTAGTAGTTACCACTGGGTCACAGAGGTAGTTAAAATCGAACCAACGTCGATAATCAGTAACAATTATGGACATTCAATTTTGATCTCAACGCGATCCCGTCATGAGTTGTCCCCCAGGACAGACAGTGCGCTTACGCGACATAAGCGTCGAGAAACTTTTGTCGCGATGCTCGTCTTAGGCGTCGTCGCCTCAGCCACATAACACCCACTGCTTGGCCTCCCCTAGATAACAGTAATTGACACTTTATTTTTCGCATTGTCAAATAGCCTATTGAATTGAATTATTAGTTAAACGCCATTGTACCCAGGTACATCCGCAACGGCGCCGCCAGCGCGTGCGCGGGCGGCGCGTGCGGCGCGGGCGGGGCGTACTGCCCTGTTTGCCCAACGCGCTCTGCCTCGTCGCCGCTCAAAGGTGAGGATTTATTTATTTTATAGGTATTTATTTTATTTTATTTATTCATTTGCCAATAAACATGTTACATTCATGGTTTAGTAGTATCTTAAAAACCTAAATTAAGTTTATCTAGATACTAGGTTCTCAAAAATAACTTAATAAAGAGCAATCAACGACAGAGTTATAAAACATAATTAATTTTCAACAATCGGGTATGTGCACATAAGTATTTATCATACAGAATGTTTGAGCGAGTATAACTTAGAATAATAACGCCGAAGAGTTATTAGTCTAAGCCCACAGGTATACTAGCTGTGCCCCGGGGCTTCGCTCCCGTGGAATTTCTGGATAAAAAATAGATAGTAGCCGATTCTCAAACCTACTCAATACGCTCACAAAATTTCATGAGAATCGGTCAAGCCGTTTCGGAGGAGTATGGGAACGAAAACTGTGACACGAGAATTTTATATATTAGATTTATTTTTTTAAATCTTCATTGTATAACAAACACAAAGTTAGGTACAAAAGGTGGACTTAATACTAAATGTCTCTAACCGCCTCTGTGGTCTAGTGCAACCACCAGTATCAGACCCAGGGGTCCCGGGTTCGATTCCCAGCGGGGGTACATATTGTATTCGGTTTGGTTGGTGGTAGGACTTGTTCTTAGTCCGTCTGGCTAGCTACCACCATCTTATCTAAGTCAGACGCCATAACAACAATGTTTTCAGCATTGTTGTGTTCCGGCAGTTAGAAATAAGATAGTCAGTTCCTCAGTGATTGAGGATTCCGGGCGAGGCTCGCTTCCATCTTCAGCCTTATCAATACTTAACATCAGGTATGATGAAGGCTAAACATTTGTGCACTTTTCGTAATCATTCTACAAATACAATAAATTTCAGTGAAATAATGCTATTTATATCAAACTTGGACAAAGTAAGTAAGTTATTAACGAGGTTTAAAACATTTTTGTGATGAATATTTATCTTACATGAGTAAGATCAATTTTCATCACAAATGTCACTTTTCAATTTGATGACTGTATGAAATAAAACGGGGAGAAAAAATTGGCCTTGACGAGTTTCTTGCCGGTTCTTCTCGTTACAAGGTCTCCCGCCGTAGGGTTTGTGAACCGATGGCGTAGCTTTGACGTTCATAAGTGCTTGTAAAAGCCTAGACTGAAAAAATGATATTGAATTTTGAATTTTGTAATGAAAAGTACTTTTAAGTATGGGCGATTTGTTAACAGACCTGCTTTCAGTAAAATGGCTTAATACTGAAAGCCTTCAGAAATGACTAATACTTCAGCCTTTGAAGGTTATAGTGGTTCATGTGTCGGACATGATCATGATGGCGTCGGTAAATTAAGTCTGCCCAAACCGCTGAACCGAATTCAGTTGCTCGTTCTACTTCTGCTTCATTAAATACATTTTTTGTATTTTATAATGGCGCGATCACGTGTTCCGGGTCAAACGCCGGCTCGTCGTTCCTCAAAGGTGAGGACTATATACAGGGACTTGGATCTAGTGACTCTTGTGTCGTCAATATTACGTCGTCGTAGGTTCTAGTATTGTCTGTAGTAAGTGATGCGAACACCTAAAATAGTTGCAGTTGCGACAGCCAGCTAGGAATCAGTGGACTGTTTATTTTAATTGTTTTTCTTTTCAAGAGACAAATAGGAATACCAAATATTACTATTCACGTTTATATTCATAAGCTTGCACACACATGTTGTCGGTAGCAAAGGTTACATAACTAGTCTCCCTAGTGTTGCTACACTTAAATATTTATCTTAATAATTTATGTTGCCAACAGTAAGGAACATGAATGCTTGCGGCACCTAACGCCGAATTCGCATCTTCGTTATACTTTTCCTTCTTCAGGTACTTTTGTTACGGTAGCGCGACCACGGGTTCTGGTTCAACGTCTGCTTAACCTTGTGTCACCTTGTGTTTGTAACAAGAAGTTACAAAATGCCCTATAATATTTATAAATCATATTCTGCAAGTCAAACTTCTATCTCTACGTGAATAACGTACGTGTTAACCACCTTTGTGGTCTAGTGGTAACAACCACCGGTATCAGACCCAGGGGTCCCGGGTTCAATTCCCAGCGGATGAAGGATTGAAGATGGAAGCGAGCCTCTCCCGGAATCCTCAACCACTGATTCTTAACAAATTGTTATATCTTGTAAAGTATTGTAACAAACCATAAGTTATTTAGCTCAAACGTATTGATTAGACCATTTAATTCACAGAGGAAGTCCTCCAAAGGATGTTCGAAACAGAGGTCTCGAACCCCGACACAAACTTCTCAGCCGAGGACATGATCCCGGACCCTGAAGTGCCGGATCACGAGCCGTCTCCTCCGCCAGAGAAGAAGCCGGTTGTAGACAAGAAGCAGAAGCGATTCGAGTGCCAGCATTGCTCGCGCGTGTTTCTGCACCGGAACAGCCTGATGTATCACGTGTTGTCGCACAGTGACAAGCAGCAGATGTGCAGGGAGTGCGGGAAGAGCTTCTATACTGCTGCTGCACTGAAGGTACGTGAAAAAGTAGTAGTAATAGGCTATTTGACAGGTTTTTAAAATCCATTTTATATTATGTACTTAGTAGAGTTTAAGGAACCCAGTAACAGTAGTTTTTTTTATTCTGGTACATATTTGCTGAAAAATATCAAATTAAAAATTCAATATTTATATAGCGTGCCAAAACTCTACTTTGACAATATGGCGTTGCAATGGGGTCGGTGACGTCACTTGCCTGTATTCTGTAGAGCAAGCATGAATAACTATCGAAATAGTATCGAGTAAGTATCGAGCACGTAATGTCAAAAATGTATAGGAAAATGTAGTTCCGTTTACGTCCGGTAGGAACGCTGCTCAATATGTCATACATTTTTTTTACTTTACTTCCTCGATACTTACTCAAAAGTTATTCGTGCTAACCCCACTGATCTGTGGGACATATCATCCACATACGAAGGCAAACGAGGTTTACAAGCAGGTGACGTCACGTCATCATAAACTCGACGAATCAGTAGCGTTTTGTGTCACGTGACAAACCTTTAAACAATGCATTTTAATTTGAGGATTTTTAAATAAATTTATTATTGTTTTCAACGGTTATAAATAACCATTTTTAAACTCTTAATTTATACTGATAACAGTAATTGACACTTTATTATTCGCATTGTCAAATAGGCTATTGTTATACAAAAAAAATATAGTAGAAAAATCAATTAGCCTCCATATCGCTCAGACGGAACTGGAACCTTTAGGCTGGTTTCAAGTCTCCTATAGTCGGATTTTTTATTTAGTAGCGTAATGTGATGGCCTCCGTGGTAGAGTGGTACGTACACTGGTTTCAAGGTGTCGCCGACTCTGAGGTCCTGGGTTTATCCCGGTAGGGGTAAATGTTTGTATGATGAATACGAGCATTTGTACCTGAGTCATGTACGTTTATATATATTTCTACACATAAATACTTATATATGTATAATTATATGTATTTATATCCGTTACCCTAGTATCCCATAGGGCCATAACACAAGCCTTACAGTGCTTACGTTGGGGCTAGGTTAAAAGGTGTGAGTGCAAAAAAAAATGACAGGTGCCAATGTCACTTTGTAAAAATAATCCTGCTTGTAACTATTTTTCGTCACTACGGGACGTTGGCGGAATTTCTGTGGAAAACGGAAGAAGCCAAAACTAAAAATAATAAAAAAAAAATAAAAAAAAAACTATTTTTCGTAATGATTTGCTCAGAGCCAGTTCCAGTTCAGTAAGTTTTGAATCTATTCACGTACACAAATTTAATATTAACATTATAGCTACATTTTAAGACAGCATTGTTTTGACAAACTTACGTTGATACCTGTCAAATTGCTCCACTGAATTCAAAATCCGACTATAGTCTACCAGCGCTATGAAGGCTGGTTGATTTTGTCAGATGTGCAGGTAGTGCAGAGCTTCTATAATACTGCTGCGCTTAAGGTACAAAAGAAATGTCTAGAAAATATTATGAGGAAATAAATAAATTTTATATCGTAGAATATTTTGTGTAGACGTAGAAAATAAAAGAAGTAGAAATTGCCATACTCAATAGTTTGGGGTAATTTAATAAGTCAAACCATCGGTTGAGCCAAGTTATTTTTTTGTTATACTTTACTTTTACAGGGCTTTTGAATTAAAAATGTATGGGATTTGACATTTTTGACTAGCAAAATACAGTTAAGTATTTTGTACGAATTCGTAAAAAAATTTGCTGGGACAACCAGCGGAAAGTGTTAAAATATTCTTAAATTTTGTCGCGTTTGAGTCTGTTGTGCTCAGTTTTAATTGGAATAGAACGCGAACATTTTAAAAGCATTTATTTAAAGTATTGATTTAATTTTAATTCGTGATTTTAAACATCGTTCTGTTAGGCTTAGCCCGCATAGCGAATTTTATTCGCGCAATTTATCCCGCAAAATTCTGTGACATAAGGCAATTGTATGAAACTGCACGCACTTGCGGAAAACAACCGCGCGAAAATTATTTCGCAACCACATCTGTGTTTTGCATAGAGATACAACAGAACTATGGAGGCGCCCTATAGATCTATATAAAATTTGCTTATACAAATATATATTAAATCGATACATTCTTATCAAATCGATGTTTGTCTCTTTCTAACTCACCTATGTTTGCGTATGGGTAAAGAGACGGATAGTGTTTGCACAGTACACATTTTGGCAACATTTTCATGTGACGTCATGAGCGTTTTGACGCGTGCCGGCATCGCCATCTTTAGTTCCAAGTTCTGTGGTAGATCTGCTGTCAAATTTTTATTAACTCTCAACAGTTTTGTTTATTTTTTGATAAATACGCACAAAAACCTGGTTCTGTTCCATTGCTAGAGTTGGGAACATCATGCCTTCGTGTTGTGTTAAGCAGTACGGTGCAAGGAAAAACATTAATCAACCTTCATTGACTCTCCATAGGTTAGTATTAAATTTTCACAATTACTGTTGAATCTAAAACGATATTGTGTAATGAAATATAAGAAAAAGTTGTTTTGAAATATTATAAGGACATATATTGTTTTAAGTTGTGGTATTTCGAAGTTTTTTTCATATTAAAGTTCGAGTTGTATTGCATTTGTAAAATTAGTGATGTCATGGGTTGTGTTGAAATATCGATACATTTGTCATTTTATTCATCAATGGTGTTTTGTCAAATAGATTTCCTTCGAACAAAATTTCGAAGCAGAAATGGATAGAGGCTATTGGTCAAGAAAATATAAACACACGACATAAAATTTGGTATGTTTGCACTGATGCATTTTGATGAAAACTTTCGATGTAACAAGATTGCGTGACTCTTTTGGTAAGTGATTTTTATATTGTAAATAATTTTATAAAGCAGAATAGTGTATTCTACTATCTTATTCTGAATCCTATTATAGTTTGTAGAAGTTGTATCAAAGCTATTTATATATTTTCAGCCTAATCAAATCTGTTTGAAGAATCAAAAGAGTCGAGAAATGACTAGTTCACTAGAAGGTGCGTCAACATCTACTACGGTGAGGATATGTTTTATAATTGTCTTAGTAAAAGTAAGAGAAATAAATTGATTGTTTTTTACTGTTTGACTTACTGTACATAAGCTATGTGTGATATTACTTTACGTAGCTATAAAATTGCTATTAAACATAGCTTTAGTACAGTATAATAGTGATAAAAAATTTTACACACATGACCTTATCATTAATTAAATTAAATTGAAAGTAATTAATGATTCTTTTGTTCATTTTCAGCCTATCAAATATTTTTCAACCAACCAGGCAAAAACAAATACTAACAAGTCAATCTCACAATAATCAATGCGATGGTCAGTATAAATAAACTGTATAATATTTGACTTAATGTAATATAGGCTAGGTTAATTATTATTACTTTTATAAGTAGTCTTTTAAACCTGATCATTCCTTTTATTTTCAGATTAAAAAAAAATATATTTAAGTCTTGCAGAAAAGTGTTCTTTTAAAGAAGAAAGTAAGAAATTTAAACGAAAGGGTATGAAGACGTGATAAAAAGATTGCTATATTCGTTAATGTAATAGAAGATCTTCAAAGAAGAAAATCAATTAATATTGATGAAACTGTTATTTTGGAAGAATGTACAGGATCAAAAGATTTTTTGAAGAGGCAAATTGCCAAAGCCAAATCTCTATACCTTTGAAAAGTATGGCGAAGAAAACAGGAAATTCGCCCTTGCTCTCCATTTATAATTATCAAAAACTTAAAATTTTATGAGGAAAACCTAAAACACTTGTTTATCACACCCTCGGACACTAAGTAAATGGTACCAACATGTAAATGTTGAAACTGGCTTTACTAAAGAATCTTTGGATCTTTGGAGATGGATGGATGGACTGCTTATTAAATCGATTATCAAGGTTATCTCGATCTTAGGTTCCGATACCATGCTAAAAAATTTGTGATACAGTATTGTTTAGAAATTATTTTATTAAATTGGTATTATTTAGAAATGAATAAAAAAGTAATACTATATTTTAAACAATCAAACGTAACTTATTTTTCCTCCTCTCACTCCTGTATACCATACGTGTTTATAGTCAAGTGTAATGTAAGTAATACGTCAATAAAGGTAATTATTTAAGTAACTATTTTGTATGAAAAAAATGCATAAGTATAATTTACTTTTAATTAACTAGGTAGGTAGTTACTTACACTTGACTATAATAAATATAAGTGTGAACTCTCGTATTTATAATAGAAGGCAACTAACTTCTTGAGTAAAAGTAATTCAAACTTATACAATTACTTTCATACAAAATAATTGCTTAAGTAATAATTACTTTTAATGTAGCTTAAAATAGGCATACATAGACAATGAGCTGTTTTCTTTAAAAAAAAAAATGCTTTTACCTTTCAAACGGATTCCATAAGAATGAGTTTGATTATTAAATTTAGCCCCTTTTTATGCTATGGCCGTACCTACGTGTATCGCCCCGAAGCTTCGGACAATGCCACGATACACGCAAGTGCGGCCACATGCTTTAGCGCGCTAACACTTTTGGTGCTTACTTCGGAACGATACTCGCAAGTGGGAAAATTTTTAACGTCTATCGTACGAACTGTCGGCCCGAAAGATCTGAAATACTATAATAATTATTTATCTATATATTAAACTTAATTAAACGCGTTAAACCCAATTACATAATCACGTAAGACTATTGGAGATGGACTTCGCACTACATTATGTAACCTCCCACCCCAATTGCCAAATAAATGCTTAAAAAAGCAAGTGAAGTAGTTGGTTTTAAATCCATTTCTGGGCCTAAGCCGGCCTTTTTTTGTTCTGAGGAGTATAAATTAATATTTAAAACGTATATTTATTATAAGTTTTAATTGTAACTATTTCGATATCAGCTATTCAATATGGTACAACACTAGGGTGAGCGGCCATATTATGCGCCAAACATAATATAGGTATGCACGCTAATTTTGTAGGTATGGCTGGTCCATATATTTACAAGTCAATGGTGTTTTGCTATAGAATCCCCCGCCGCGGCGCGATTTAAAGTCGCACGAATGTTTTGTGTGCTATTAAAGTTTATGCCTCTGATCGCACTGCGGTGAGATTTTACTATGCCGGCTAAGCGTTAGGGAGCATCCACATTTCGAGATTTCGTCGCTCACGTGTCTTACGTTTGTGTTTGGTGTGCAACTCATGAAAGGCTCGTATAAAGTGCGCGCGCGACTTGCACTTTGCATGCATAGTTCAGTTTGCTTTTATTTAGAAGTAGGTGCAGCGCGCAGGCTAAGGCGGAGCGAATTAATTTGACTTTTTAAACGAAGCTATACCTTATCGAAACGCTGTTTAGGTCCACAAACGCGTGCAAAACGGCGAACGTTCGTGCAAGTGGGACAAAGGGGACCGACTTCACTAGACATTTAAACGAAACTCTACCTTATTAAAACGCTATTCAGGTCCACAAACGCGTGCACAACGGCGCCCGACCGTGCAACTGTACATTATTTGTACGTTAAGTCCACAAACGCGTGCCATTTAAACAAAACTATACTTTATTCATACGCTGTTAAGGTCCACAAACGCGTGCACAACGGCGACCGTCCGTGCAAGTGCGACGAGTGCGGGCGAAGATTCCGCCAGTGGAGCGACCTCAAGTACCACAAGAGCTCCATACATTCCAACCAGGTAAGGAAATATACAGAGCGGACTACGATTGAGTTTATACAGGATGGAAAAAATCTATGGTAAAAATAAGTAATTCTGTATTCAAAGATTTTTGATTAAACACTTGCCTGCCCCGGGAATCAAATCGGCTTAATTTGAAAAAAATAACACCATCTACTTTTATGGTACCGGTCTTAATCGTACAGATCAAATTTAGTTTCAATAACTTAGTATCTAAAATCAAAGCAAAGCCTAGAAGAAAAAAGGACCCTGCCCATAGATTTTTTCCATCCTGTATATTATTATTTGATTTACATAAAATTCGTAGTTTGAAATAGACAATATGTTGTTTTTTCCCTACTTCAAAAAGTATAGGTCGGTTAACTAAAGCTGGCACGATCAACACATTCACACGTAGTGTCTGTGAATAAAGACGACGACCTGTTTGGCGCAGGGGTACTAAACCCGCCTTCTACGCCAGAGGTCCCGGGTTCGATCCCCGGACAAGAATAATATTTGTGTGCATGAACATGTCTATTTGTCTTGATCTGGGTGTTTAATATGTATAATATTATGTATGTATTTACAAAAAAAAAATATTTAAGTATGTTTATCTAGTATCCATAACACAAGTTCTTCATGAAACTTAACGTGGGCTAGATATTAGAGTGATTGTATGAAATTAATTATTATTATTATTATTATAAGCGCGCGGCGTGACGTTACACTACATGCTCATCAAGAGTAGTCTGTCTGTCTCTCGCGCGCGGTTAAACTTACGAGTATGAAGGAGATAATTATTGTTTTGCTTTTGCTACTATAGAGTGAACTTTTTACTTTTGTCTATTCCTTTTTTGAAATTGCTTCAGTGTGAGTACTGATAACGCGCCAGCTTTCGTTAACTAACTTGTACAAATGTGCCAGAAATCATAATTTTCAAAAGTAAACTCAACATTCAGATTTAAATTATCAATATCATTTCAGCGTGACTATGAAACCAGTCTTAATTATTTATTTGTTTTATGACCAGAAACATTTCAAATGCGAGTACTGCGGGAAAGAGTTCGCGCGCAAGTATTCCCTTAATTTGCACCGTAAGATCCACACCGGCGAGCGCGACTACAAGTGCGAGTACTGCAACAAGAGCTTCCGAGCTTCCTCCTATCGTCTCAGTCATATGCGGACTCATACAGGTGACATACATACATACATACATTATAGTAACATACACAACATACACCCGCTGCACTCACCGTAAGATCCACACCGGCGAGCGCGACTACAAGTGCGAGTACTGCAACAAGAGCTTCCGAGCTTCCTCCTATCGTCTCAGTCATATGCGGACTCATACAGGTGACATACATACATACATACATTATAGTACATACACAACATACACCCGCTGCACTCACCGTAAGATCCACACCGGCGAGCGCGACTACAAGTGCGAGTACTGCAACAAGAGCTTCCGAGCTTCCTCCTATCGTCTCAGTCATATGCGGACTCATACAGGTGACATACATACATACATACATTATAGTAACATACACAACATACACCCGCTGCACTCACCGTAAGATCCACACCGGCGAGCGCGACTACAAGTGCGAGTACTGCAACAAGAGCTTCCGAGCTTCCTCCTATCGTCTCAGTCATATGCGGACTCATACAGGTGACATACATACATACATACATTATAGTAACATACACAACATACACCCGCTGCACTCACCGTAAGATCCACACCGGCGAGCGCGACTACAAGTGCGAGTACTGCAACAAGAGCTTCCGAGCTTCCTCCTATCGTCTCAGTCATATGCGCACACATACAGGTAACATACATACCGACACACACATAGACACGAACAGAGAGTAAGTTTTTAAGAGATTAAACCATAAGAAAAAATATATATAATGTCATATTTCAACCAATTCCGGTTTCATGTAATTTGCCTCAACGCCAACTTGATGTCTGTGTCTTCAGGACGCGGAACGTGTATTCTTGATAAACAGAACGCTTTAAGTTCTTAAGGTGGTACGACTTCTATACAAACAAACATTACACAATTATTGGTTCATGATATCTTAATAATTAATAATTACATGCGCAACTAACTCGTATCAGTTATTTGTTTGCGCGAAATAATAAAAAAAATGTACATTCATACATAAAACACGAACATACTGATATCTTATAATTTCAATAATTCTACGTATGTGTGTGTGACCCATCGCATTTATATATCTCATGTATGAAAGGACATTTTTTAATAATGTCGCGCAGACAACTAACTGAAACGAGATAGTTGCACATGTATTTATGAATTATTAATGTATGATGAACCAATTAATGTGCAATGTTTGTTTGTATGGTAGTCGTACCACCTTAACATAATAGTGCCTAACTTAATCTTTTATTTACCGTTTTTATGACGGCCAGAGGCCTTACCGCGCAAGTGGCGACACGGCATCGAATTCTTTTGACAGATGGATGTGACACATTGCTGCTTCTTTTTGACACAAATGAAAACTTACCAAAGACTAAGAGCAATATGTCAAATGAAGTCGATGTTGATGCCCACGACACTTGCGCGGTAGGGGCACTGTTTGGTGCAGGGGTACTAAGCCCGCCTTCTGCGCCAGAGGTCTTGGGTTCGATCCCCGGACAAGACAAATATTTGTGTGCATGAACATGTCTATTTGTCTTGGTCTGGGTGTTTAATATGTATATTATGTATGTATTTACAAAAAAAGTATATAAGTATGTTTATCCGTTATCTAGTATCCATAACACAAGTTCTTAATGAAACTTAATGTGGGCTAGATAATTGGTGGGTTTGTATGCAATTATTTATTTATTTATTTACTCACACCAAAATAAAAATCTCCCGCAGGTGATCGCCCCTACAAATGTAATGAATGCGAGAAATGCTTCCGAGTGGCTGGCGACCTTCGCCGCCACGCTCTAACCCACGAGAAATTTCGGCAACGCTTCGACGACGCTAAAGCTTATAAACCGCCACTAAAATCCGCCCCCGATCCCCTCTCCGGACCTCCCGATCCCCTCTCCGGACCCCCCGAAAAACTACCGAACCGTCGAACCACTGCAAAAACACCGACCATTCTTAAAAAAACACACAAACCCAAAAAGAGCGCACTCAAAAAAAGCGCCGCCCCAAATGTCACCGTCAGTAGACCCGACTACAAAATCACCGAATACGAAACCGCCGAAGTCTTTGACACGCGGCAAGTCGTCTTCAAATTTAAAGAAGTCTACAGCGATGGTGAGTACGGCAAAGTCAAAGACTACGACGAACAAATGTACAAAGAGAGCGAGAGGCTGAACGAACGAGATCTAGGCATTTTCAGGGGCCAAATGTGCGAAACCGAAAAGTCTTTTCCGCGAGAAAATACGGACGGTAAGTTGCAAGTGTACACTCACGTAGAAAAGAATAAAGATTACAATGGACCGGTTATTAGTAGTGCTGTCTCGTTAGGAGATATAAGGCATTTAGATAGAGATGTGGGGAGGGATGTGAGAGGAGAGGTGATACATGGGGAGACCATTGAAAATGGCTTCTTGGAAAGACTAACGGCTTTGTACAATATACCCGCATGAGGAATGGTGAAAAAACGGGCTAAATGCTGCCCTTAGCACTCGCGCACTAAGAGACCAAACTTACAGCGATATATTCGCACCAAAAAGTGACAATACGACTTATAAGATGTCTATATGTGCTTGTTATCTTGGTCTATCATAGTGTAATAAATAAGATTTACCCCTGTATTCCTAAACAATACTTGTCCCGTAAGATTTATACGAACCAATCACAGAGCTCTATTCACGTAATAGGCCTCTGTGATTGGTTCGTTTGTGTGTTACTTACATGCATTGTTTAATACGGGTGTTAATTTCTACTGATGTCAATATCGATTGGTATAGATAAATTATTGATTAAAAACTAATGAAAGAAAGATACTTAGGTTTAGTTTTGTTGTAGTGCCTATGATATTTATTTGTTAAGAAATGAAATTCCAATGATAACCATTGTATGGTGTT
Source organism: Chrysoteuchia culmella (assembly GCA_910589605.1). Classification (NCBI taxonomy): domain Eukaryota; kingdom Metazoa; phylum Arthropoda; class Insecta; order Lepidoptera; family Crambidae; genus Chrysoteuchia; species Chrysoteuchia culmella. The sequence goes on along the minus strand of OU342647.1, from coordinate 1,017,073 downwards.
ATTTGATGATTGATAATGATATTGTATCAGCTAGTTATTTATTAAACTTTCAAATATCGTAATTTTTTGAAGAATGTTGATCGAGTCCTATGTTACAATAACACTGTAGATCCTATGTTCTTTCGTTTTTCTAAGTGCTTTTCAGACTACGCTATAATATGATATAGCTCATAGCACAACGATATCGCTCACCATACATTTACTTAGAACACTTTCACACTTAGCTATAATATATTATTGGCTTACTATACGCTATCTAAGTAAATGTATGGTGAGCGATATCGTTGTGCTATTAGCTATAAGCTGTATGCTATTATAATATAGCGTAGACTGAAAAGCGCTTAAATTTGCTGTTTATGTTGCCAGTCACTTACTAAGATGATAATGATAATGATAATCTGGTGAACAACAAGCTCCACAGTCTCCCTCATCGACGAAAAGTTGCTTCATTATCGGTGTTCTACAGATTGTACTTCGGAGAGTGTGCTATTGAGCTGCATGAGCTCATACCGCCAGCTCCTTTTTACCACCGGGAATCCAGACGTACCGCATGCTATCATCCCTACCTGGTTGATATACCTCGTCTGCGTACAAAGCGCTTTTCCTCATCTTTTATTATGCGCACAGCCAGAGAGTGGAATTCCCTGCCTGCGTCTGTATTCCCGGGTGTCTACAACCCTGGTATATTTAAAGCTCGAGTGAATAGGCTTTTTCTAGGCAAGCTCGCTCCATCTTAGGCCTCTTCTTAATCTAACGATTCAGAATTAAGCCAAGAGTAAGCCTATTTAATGTAAAAAAAGCGCATTTAGCGTATTTTGCAAAGGGTATTAATACTTAATACTTTTTGTATAGTTGGAGTACACTTGCTGCTTAGTTAATTATTATTTATTTGCTTCTTTTACCCTTTACTTCAATAAACATGTTTCAAAAAAGATAAAACAAAATTCAATATATTCAAAACAAACACTGAAGATGAAACGATTATACAAATTCAGTTCTTTTATTTTATTGCATTTCTCTAAAACAATTACGATTTATAATTTATTTTACTTACGGGTGCCATAAAATACTTAAAGTTCTGATATTTCCTTCCCATTTCTTGAGCCATAATGCCCTAAACGTCGTCGCACCATTGCGTGATTCTGTTTTAGGAATCAAAATAGGTAATTAATAATAGCACTAAACGGATAAATAAATGGTAAAGCAAACTAAATGGATTTTAATGTAAATAAGTGCCGATATATTTATTTTAATTAAGATAACACAAGATAAGCATAATGGTTAATTAGTTTAATTGTAACATTACCATGAGTGATTTAATAACACTTTTTATGTGACGTTATAATTACTTAATTGAATACCGAGCATGAAAATTGGTTGCTATTATAGATCTTAATTTTAAAACTTGTGCCAAATATAAATGACCATGTCCATAATATTATTTGGGATACATCATGAGAACATTAATTAAGTAATATCACAACACTAGATTTTATGTTATTTATGAACAAATTTTCTAAGCTAATATTTAGCAATAAAACGTAGCCAGTTAAGATAATCAGGAATTAAAGTTAATCAACCAAAGACAAACGAGCACGATCCGTGATATTCATAAATAAATTGATTGACCTTTATTTGTAAGAGGAAATCTTAGTTAATTTACGATTTTATGATTTACATTTTCAATGCTTTTGTTTTATACTTATGTTTTTTTTTGTATAGAAATATATTGGAATAAATCCACTCGGCCACAAGTTATTCTCAGACAGGACTCGAAACTGCTCTAACCACTGAGCTACCGTGCCTTGCGACCGACTGTCGAAATTGTTTGCCGAATCCGAGTCCTGTCTAAAATAACTTGTGACCAAGTCGATTTCTCTAAATATTTTTCTATTTTTTTTTCATATAAGTATCTTCATTACATTACACTGTGAATAAATTAACTGAACGATGTTCTTGTACAGTCAACAGCATGACAGGCTTTACATTGCACTGCGTAAACCACTACTATTTCAACTGACTTCAAGTCAAACTGAAGTCTGTCATACAGTCAAACATCAAGCTGACACGTTGAGCTTGAAGGCCTCAAGCGCTTCTCAGCTTTTCAGACTACGCTATAATATTAGCATATAGCTTATTAGCTTATAGCACAACGATATCGCTCACCATACATTTACTTAGAACACGTTCACACTTAGCTATAATATATATTATTGGCGTACTATACGCTATAAAATTGAGCGATGCGGTGAGTTCAAGCTGTGCTATATCGCGCGCCGCCCTCTTTCTCCTGCCTCAACCCCGGCCGTCCCGCAAGCGTGATAAGTACATGGACTCATTGCTACCATAAAAAGCACTTTGATTTCTTGGAATTTTTTTATCTTTAAGATGTGGGAAATAATTTCCCACTGTTTGTTCCTACAATGAAAAAAAAATACACTAATTTCTGCCCGCAGTTTCACCCGCGTGAAGTTCGCTTACAGTTGTAAATTATTTTGCTCGCAGAAACTACTAGTTTTTTGACGTGATTGTGATTAAGATCCTTCGATTCCTTATTTTGAACGTTGAGAAATAGTCACCACTATAGCCTAAACCTCTCTATGATGGCTGATAGCTCCCCGGTGCGGTGTCGGTCGTGTATACACTCCTCAAAGATCGCGGTCAACTGACCTTGTTATATACTATAAACCGCGTAATGTGAACGCCATGCTATATAGTATAGCATTAGGTCCTTATTTGCTATACTATATAGCACAATATTATAGCGTAGTCTGAAAAGAGCTTCATTCGAATGTTTTTCGAGATGGTAGTTAGCTTCAGTGTGTCATTAGAATGGCTTTTGAGATGGTAAAGTTGCTATAGAATTTTAACAAAGTTATAATGTAAACCTGTTGAGATAAACTTATGTTGCTTTTTTTATATGTTAGCCATCCACAGATGGTTGCATTATTTTTACATCCGATTCAATTTTTTTTACGATAACAGTTTTGGTGTAATTTATATATTATATATATTTTCGCTTTTGAATCTGTTTAACTTAATATACACGATATAATTGGTCCTTCGAGCCGGATGTAAACAATACAGCACCAATTACCGATGTCTTAAAGAACCAACATATTATATAAAAAAATTAAGTTCAAGTCTTAACAAACCCATTGCAGACACAGCATTACAGCAATAGATTGTTGAATCAAAAATCAATTGAGATTTTGATGTGTATTTACGAAATATGTTGATGGCAACCTTAGATCTTTAATTACGTGTGGCTGTTGTTTAGATTTATATATTTAAATGACTGAATTTAATACCTTAAATGTATACAATCGAAAGATTTTTGAGTATATCTAACTACTTACTTGATAGGAATATTATAACTTTAATATTATCTAACTAAAATTTGTGATAAATAAGTATTTTAGTTGTATAGTGTAAGATAAAGGTGTCGTTCAGAAATTGTGCATAATACGTTGTCATAATTATTGTTATAGCTATGCAAAACAAGTTTATGATATCACAAGTGGCTATAATCATATTTACTATGGACAGGATCCACTGAAAAGGGGGCTAAACCTTCAGCGATTGTTATTCAACGCTAGTTTATATTTCGCGATGTAAAATAGAATAAAATAAATAAGAAAATAGTTTATTTTCCCTTTTAAATAGGGAAATTGAAACACTGAACATCAGTAACATATCACATAATGTTTGAAATATTTGCCACATTTTCAAAGTAATCATTTACTTCTTGTGGTGCAAAACTTAACCCAATAAGACTTTTTTATTTAAATGAATTACTTAATTTAAGTTTTGTATATACCTACTTACAGTAACTTGTTAGATGTAAATATTTACATGAATTTGTAAAGATTGTGTAACAAGAAAATAAAGACTTATATCACAATGCGTATATTGACTTTTAAACTAATACCCTAATACTAATAGCTAGTCTGTATTGGCTGCCGTTTACGACTTCGTTTCAAGGTAGTAGACAATACTATTTTTTTTTTTTAAATGGCCAATTTGGCTATAGACCTTACTTAATATATAGGGTTATTAAAAGACCTAACCGAAGCCGCAATATATGCGTAGTGTACATCAAACTAATAAAGAAAATGTAAAAATAATTGCTGGGAAACAAATTTTATTTTTCGTTTTAAAAAAAATATTATTTAATATTATTATTTTTACACGCAAAAAATTGCGTCTACCCGTACCGTCTAGACGCGCAAACGTTTTGCGTGTCTAGAGGGTACGGGTAGACGGCCGGGATCCAGTTTCTTTGATTGGATTTGATATTTATTGTGGTTTTGTAACTCTTAAACGATAATCTTTAAAAATAAATAATGACTTTGATCCACAATAACTCCTTAACTATCAGGTTCCCAGATTTGGTCCCATACAAGCAAATGATAGTACCGATGGGGACAATACGTGGTTTTCGTTTTCGTTATGGGTCTTTTAACACCCTGTATTTTTTTACTTTGTCTTAATATTTTCAAATATTTCTTTGTTTTGACATACATCTTCAAAAGATATAAAATTAAAAAGGCTTTTTGCTTCATACCACTCAAACATCTCAAGTCATTGCTGCTCAGCAAATAGTAAATTTGGTTTCGGGCATATACACCACACTTTTTTTTATTTATTTTTTTATGAAGTGCGGTGAGACTCTTAGCCTTCTTCATACCTGATGTTAAGTATTGATAAGGCTGAAGATGGAAGCGAGCCTCTCCCGCAATCCTCAGCCACTGAGGAACTGGCTATCTTATCTCAAACTGCCGGAACACAACAATGTTGAAAACATTGTTGTTATGGCGTCAGGCTTAGATAAGATGGTGGTAGCTAGCCAGGCGGACTTACAAGTCCTACCACCAACCAAACCGAACACAATATGTACCCCCGCTGGGAATCGAACCCGGGACCCCTGGGTCTGATACCGGTGGTTGTACCACAAGCTTTTAGAGCTATAGCGAACTGGCTGCCGCAGCTAGGCTGCCTAGTGCGCTATAGCTTTTAGCGTCAATTCATAATAGCGCAGCGTCGAAGAATATAATGCATAGCGTTTATTATACACTTGTCGAAGCTTATTGAAGCGTCAATCTGAATCTAAAGAGGAAACGACACGAGAAATAACTCCCAATTTTGGAGGAGAAAACGGGACTACGACCCTACGGGGCCCGACGGGCCGCTTTAAAATACCTTCAAGTTATGTTTTTTCAAAAATGTTTGACTAGGTACCTTCGCAATATTTTTATTAGTTAAGTATTGTTGAAAAGTGTTCAGTGTGTGATTATTGTGTTATGATAATAATTAGTGAAGATTATCGTTTTTTGAAGTGAAAACTTCTTTAGCGGCGCGTTGTGCACATCAGAGTTTTAAATTTTTGGGATGGGTAAAAAATATTAATGTCGCGTCAGGACACGTGACCTGATCGAAAATTCGTAAGACGGAGGGAGAATAGACCGTCGGGGGCGCAGCGTAGGAGAGTAAATAATATCCGCCTCTCTTTCTACCGCGCGCGGCGAAAATGTATGCCTGCTTCTGCTGTTTCGTTTTAGCGGTTTTCACTTCTGCCGGCACTCCCGGAGTGCAACACGTTGTTTTTTTATGAACAACGGGGATACTCATATCCTTCATTATACCTGATGATAAGGCTGAAGATGGAAGCGAGCCTGTCCCGGAATAATTTAAAGTGTTTTGTGTACAAGTAGGTATGTACCTACCAGTATGATGTAACGTGTGGTCTGGTGGTAAGTAATGAAGGAAACACGAAAACCCTCAATGATGCAGATATAAAGTTAAGGTCATGCATTTAACTTATTGATATTTTTCTTGATATTTTTAACATCGGCAAGTTTTACTTTTAACCACAAAGGCTGCATTACGGTGGTATCTCGTAAGGTTAAATTGTAATATGGAAGACGATAACAATCATTTTAATAGGGGTTTCAATTCAAAACATGATCTTAATGTGTTTCAAAACATGATCATATACAATACAACTTCCATACAAAGCATTGAAGGACCATAAGGTAGTTTTTAGGGTTCCGTACCTCAAAAGGAAAAAACGGACCCCTATAGGATCACTTTGTTGTCCGTCCGTCCGTCCGTCCGTCCGTCTGTCTAGACCGTTTTTCTCAGGAACGCGTGGAGGTATCAAACTGAAATTTATATCTAATACTCAGGTCTACTGTCCCTTGGAGCTGTGAAAAAATCAAACTTCTAAGCCAAAGCAATAAAAAAATACAGCCGTTTATGCCGCAAATTTCCGCAAGTTGTCGAAACTCGCACGGGAATCAAAACCTACAGGGGTACTTCCCGTGAACATAGAATCTTGAAATTTGGTACGAAGTAACGTCTTATACTTAGTACAGATAAAGGAAAAATTGCGAAAACCGTAGGTACATTTTTTGTTACATCATATAATAAAAAATATTTTGCGGAATCCTTGGTGCGCGAGTCCGACTCGCACTTGGCCGGTTTTTTTTTATGTCGTTTCAAAATGCCTTGACCCAGAAACAGTATTGCCACACGATTATTACAATAATATTAGCAGTCAATTCCATTTGAGAATCGCCTAGATTAAGGTCAAAACGTACCTCATATAGTCACATTCCTTTAGAATCCCGGAAAAGGCTTGACTCACGAGTCCGGTGACCAGCAGCACCAGTATTTAGGTCTCCATCAAAGCTGGAGCGTGGCCTGCTACGCATTTCCGCTTGATTCGAAGCCAAATATTCGGAACATTTTCCTTGTTTAGGATATATTTTCAGTATCATTATGGGCCCATTCATACTCTTGGTATTTGCTTGTTTGTATCGTAAATATACGTACGTGTCAGGTTGAGAGTTAAAACACATGTACCTTCTGCGTTGTGAACTTGTGATTCGACTCGGAAGTTTGAGATATTATTCTGGCGTGCAAGCCCTAAAACGCAGTATGAGAAAAAAAGTGGTTTCGAGAAAATCTCGAAAACCATTATTTTTTATGTTACTAAAGTTGTGTGATGGATTAGTTTTAATGCCACGAGGAAAGTGATACCAAAGATTTAATTCCTGAAAAAACATTTTTATTTTGTTTATTAAATGCAAAATAAAAATGATTATTTTTTTAATCAAAAACGGTAGTTACACATATGCAGATTTAAATGCGGTGAAAATACTTTATACTGCAAAAAACTTGATTATTAGTTTTATTGCAGGCTAATTTGCGGCATAAGACTTTCTTTACTGCTTTCTAGTTAGCGTCTTCAACTATTTTACATGTATTAAGTAGGTATATAATGTTATAGACCAAGTGACACAGAAAGTATTAGGTTAGGTTAGGTTCGAACTATGACCTAAAAAAGCGGAAGCCGAGCGACCGTAGCGAGCATGCCGCGGCAGCGGCTGGCGAAGCGATAGACTTTTTTTTAAATCATTATATTATTGTTTATTATCACATTACCCTCTTAAATTGATCATTATGAAATGTAATGTCCAATTTTGTCTGTTTGTTTTACAAAAGGAATTTGTACAACAAACAGACCTTTATTGTATGTATGAGAATAAAGTTTGGGCTAATTCGAAGTTTAGATATTTTGATCACATGCGGTTGTGACCTGATGATATCCCAGTTAGAATGCCCAATTCGGCAACACTTCATATGACGTTTTAATACGTCCTTATATCTGAGGAACTGGCCACCTAGCTTGCGTTTGCCGTTTTGTAGCTCTTAATAAAATATTTGTTGAGCGACTCTTTCCTATGTCATTCTGGAAACGTGCCCACACCATCGCAATTGACGCCTCATAAGGTAGGTCTCTATCCCGCTGACATTAGCCCGTCGTAGAATTTCCGTGTTCCTGACACGGTCTGACCATTTGATGTTCATTATGTCTCGCAAGCACTTATGATGAAACCTATCCAGAGTTCGAACATGCCTGCGGTAGAGTGTCCACGTTTCTGCCGAGTACAGGAGGTTTAGTAGTACAATTGCCATGTACACAGCTATTTTGGTTGGTAGCTTGATGTCGTGTGAGCAGAATATCTCGGCTCTTAACTTTCCAAAAGCTGCACAGGCAGCGCCAAGTCGGTGGTTTATCTCGAAATCAAGATCGTACTTCGCTGATACAGTACTTCCCAGATATTTGAACTTGTCCACCTGTTTCAAAATGCCTTCACCAAGACGCAATTGGAATGGTTGATTTTCTTCTGATAACTCCATTGCCATTACTTCGGTCCTGCTCACGCTTATTTTGTGACCGAATTTCCCGCAGGAGTCAGCAAAAGTGTTCATGAGGTGTTGGAGTTCATTAGGGGATTCTGCTACGAAACATAAGTCGTCGGCATACATGATCTCTGTGATCAGGGCGCTCGATACTTTGGAAGTTGCACTTAGTCTTGCCAAGTTAAATACGCCGCCACTCGTGCGGAAACGGATCCGAATGCCAGCATAAGCTCGTTCCAATGTGTCTTTAACTGCTACTGCAAAATATAAGGCAAACAGAGTAGGTGCGAGAACACATCCCTGCTTTACGCCGCAGGTGACTGGAAAGTAATCGGAGTCTTTACCGTTGCTTGTCACGCAGCATTTCATATTGTCGTGCAGGAGTCTAATCATGCGCACAAACTTTTCAGAGCATCCTAATTTCATTAGCACGAGCCAGAGAGCTTCACGGGGAGTGCTGTCAAAAGCCTTTTCCAAATCTACAAAACATAAGTACAGAGGCTGACCTTGCTCTCGACTCTTCTCTTGTAGTTGACGAATGGCAAAGATGGCTTCACAAGTTCCTCTGTCTGGCCGAAACCCGAACTGTGTCTCCGGTAAAACACTTTCAGACAGCACTATAAGACGGTTTAACAAAACTCTGGCCAACACCTTTCCTGGTACAGAGAGCAGAGATATACCCCGATAAGAGTTGCAGTCGGAACGATCGCCTATACTCTTGTATAAAGCACATATACTTGAAATCGCGAAAGAAGTGGGAACTCCTTCTTCTTCCCACATTTGTACAAGAAGCTGCTGAGCTGGTCGTATGAAGCTGTTCTCCACCATATTTCACTAGCTCTCCAGCAATGCCGTCCACCCCAACCGCTCTATTATTTTGCTGCTGATTTATAGCACTGATCACTTCGCATATCGTAAGCGGTTTGTTAGGATGTAAGGGGGACACCAACATCTTTTGCCCCAAGCCAACCTCACCTGCACGCGGTGCATCCTGCTGGTCGACAAACAAGGCTCTGGCGACCGACTGATGGCGGTATATCCATTCCATTAGGCGTAGCTAAATGTGACAGGCCGGTGATGGGCAGCAGCGTCACCGGTGCGATAAGCTACGCCCTGCGATCGCCAACCCGCCTGCCCAGCGTGGCGATTATGGGCAAACCCTCCAAATATGCACACAGTCACAAAGCCACGGCCCCCAATTCCCGGCGGTCCCGCTATTCCTGGTCACGGTGGCGATCATGGTAACGGCGGGGCAGGGGGTGCTAAGAATCTCCGGGTTACGAGAGGCCACCAAAACCAACTGACCCTGGCGACGTACAACGGACGCACGGCACGGCTAGACTCGCATCTGGCGCAACTCGAGGTGGAACTAGGGAAAATTAGGTGGCACATATTAGGATTGTGTGAAGTCCGAAGAGAGGGGGAGGACACCATAAGCCTCGAATCGGGTCACCTAATGTACTTCCGAGAGGGAGACCAACAATCCCAAGGTGGCGTTGGGTTTCTGGTGAATAAGTCCCTTTCTGACAATGTTGTGGAAGTGTCCAGTGTGTCGAACAGGGTAGCGTACCTCATTGTAAAGCTCTCCGAGAGGTATAGCCTCAAGGTGGTGCAAGTGTACGCACCGACCTCGACACATTCGGAAGATGAAGTGGAGGATATGCTCGATGACATATCTAGGGCCCTCCACTTCACTACCAAGACTCAGTACACCGTTGTCATGGGGGACTTCAACGCTAAAGTGGGAGTACAGAATTGCAGCGAATCGGTAGTAGGATCCCATGATTTGGAAACAGGAATCATAGGGGGCAAATGCTCGTCAACTTTAAGGCCGAACGTGTCCGTTTGATGAAGGCCAGGCTCCGACCAACACTGCTTTAAACCATGACAGGATCTGAAGTGTTCCAGTTAAATCTGGAGAACCGATTTGCCGTGGAAACCACAACAGACATAAACCAGAACCTCGAAAATGTGGTTCGGATCCTCAGGGAGGAAGGCAAAATGCAGCGTAAGGACAAGAAGTCAAAGCTTTCGGAAGAGACATTAGGGCTCATAAAGGAACGACGTGAATACCCACCCGTCACTTCGTCAGCAAAGCGGACTCTAAACCGAGAGATCAGCAAGCACGTACGGCGTGACCTCCGGTGCTCCAATACTCTTTCCATCGAAAGAGCCATCGAGCAAAATCGGGGGTCAGAGGTGTTCGTACAATCTCTTGGAAGAAGCCACCTGACGAAGTTGACCACAGGAAGTGGAGAAGTCGTTTCTTCGAAGCCGGCAGTCATTTCGGAAGTCGAAGACTTCTATGGCCGGTTATACGCATCGCATGCATCTCGACCTGATCCCGAAAATGAGGATTCTAGAGCCACACTAACACGCCATTTCACCGAAGACCTGCCAGAAGTCAGCATTGGCGAAATCGAGATCGCTCTGAAGCAGCTTAGGAATGGAAAAGCCCCAGGAGAGAATGGCGTTACGACAGAGCTATTAAAAGCAGGAGGGAAACCCGTACTGAGGGAGCTCCAGAAGATTTTTAACGCTGTCCTTTTCGACGGGAGAACTCCAGAGGCGTGGAGTAGGAGTGTGGTCGTACTGTTCTTCAAAAATTGAGACAAGACCCTGCTGAAGAACTATCGACCCATATCCCTTCTAAGCCACGCCTATAAGAGTGATCACGAACCGTCTTGCGCGAAGACTCGACGAATTCCAACCACCGGAACAGGCTGGGTTTCGGAGCGGATACGGCACCATAGACCACATCCACACAGTGCGGCAGATTATACAGAAGACCGAAGAGTATAATCAGCCCCTATGTCTAGCATTCGTGGACTATGAGAAGGCCTTTGACTCGGTTGAAATCTGGTCCGTTCTGGAGTCCCTGCAGCGTTGCCAAGTAGATTGGCGATACATCCAAGTGATGAGATGTCTGTATGAAGCCGCCACCATGTCCGTCCAAGTCCAGAATCAGCAAACGAGGCCCATACCGTTGCATCGAGGAGTGAGACAGGGGGATGTTATTTCCCCAAAACTGTTCACTAATGCAATGGAGGATATGTTCAAGACGCTGAACTGGAAAGGACGTGGTATCAACATTAATGGCGAACACATCTCTCACTTGCGATTTGCTGACGATATCGTCATAATGGCAGAAACGCTGCAGGACCTACAACAGATGCTGAACGACCTGGCTGAATCTTCTTTACGCATCGGCCTACGGATGAACTTGGACAAAACCAAGGTCATGTTCAACGAACATGTTCTACCGGAACCGATTGCGATACACGGCGCCGTTCTCGAAGTTGTTCAGAAATATGTGTACCTCGGGCAGACATTGCAGTTAGGTAGAAACAACTTTGAGGACGAGGTGAATAGGAGAATTCAGTTGGGTTGGGCTGCATTTGGGAAGCTACGTCGAGTCCTTACGTCGTCGATCCCACAGTGCCTAAAGACGAAAGTCTTCAATCAGTGCGTCCTACCCGTTATGACTTACGGAGCCGAAACGTGGACACTGACGGCACGGCTGGTCCACAAGTTCAAAGTTGCTCAGCGGGTTATGGAAAGGGCTATGCTCGGCGTTTCTCTGAGAGATCGTATCAGAAATGAGGTGATCCGTCAGAGAACCAAAGTTATCGACATAGCCCACCGGATTAGCAAGCTGAAGTGGCAGTGGGCTGGCCATATTAGCCGTAGAACCGATAACCGTTGGGGTAAACGAGTTCTTGAGTGGAGACCGCGTCTCGGCAAACGTAGTATAGGACGTCCTCAGGCACGGTGGAGTGATGATTTGCGCAAGACGGCTGGTAGGAGCTGGATGCGAGAAGCCGAAAACAGATCTCAGTGGCGTGCACTTGGAGAGGCCTATGTCCAGCAGTGGACTGCGACAGGCTGATTATGATGATGATGAAGCGGTTTGTCCAGCTCTGTGTTTTCCGGAAGACTGGGCAAGGAAACAATGTATTCTAGATCTGCAGTACGATCTTCATTAAGCAGATTATGAAAGTGATCTTTCCACCGTTTCAGGTATATGGAGTGTCCCACTACGACAGTATAACTATTTCGATACGGCTTCTCTTATGAAAAACGACAGTTCGACTAATCATTGCTTCGACAGATCATTATCCAACTAGCAAAATTTTGTCTGACAGAACAAAATGCTTCGACGGAACCCTTCTTCGAAATGCTCTTGTTCGGTGGATTTCTATTTAGAAGGATCATACAATAATAGTCTGAAAGGTGTCGATTCGCTTGATGGTTGTAGTTTCAAAATAAAAACATACTAACATAAAAAATAATTAATTATGTTTCTTTATTTAACAAATATCAAATCTTTGTACTGTTTAAACATTTCTGGAGATAAACAGTATATTAATAAGTCGCCTTCATTATTGATTTAGATAGGCATGTGAGTTATATTGTAGATGCTATGATGCTTAGGAACGAAATTGCATCCTTTCGTTCTGTAATACAAAGAGTTTTGGGTCAGATCGAGAAACTAAAAATGCAACTACAGCAGAACGGGTGGCTGCAAAAGCATTTGCTACTAAAAAAAAATCTTCAAATTCACATGTCTATTAATAATCTTATGTCGAAGGTTCCGTCGAAATAGAGAGCCGGCGAACAATTTGCATATCGAATAAGGATTCTGTCGAAGTACCTAGTTGTCGAGGACAGCAAAAGAAAATACTATCAGTGGGTCCGTCCTTGACACTAGTGTTTAAATGCAGCCGAGATGAAAACAAGGTCAAGAAAAATGTTGCAAAACTATAAAAAGCAATTTTACTATTTGTCTGCTAAACGTACTTATAAGCCATTAAAAGAAGTGTCCCACTGAATTAGAACAGTAAATTATTTCAATGCGGTCTAAAGAAAGAAAGAAAAAAACAAAAGTTCGACCACTCGTTGACAACACACAACACAACTGGGTAGATACCTACTTAAGTATATGATAAATTTTAACCTGATATTGTCAACTGTAAAATTATGTTCTTCTGTTTTGTAGGGTGATTTCGCTGTTTTTGTGTTTATGTGCTAACTACCTTCAAGTTTTTTTTTATGAAGTACGGGGAGACTTCATCATATGATGTTAAGTATTGATAAGGCGGAAGATGGAAGCGAGCCTCTCCCGGAATCCCCAATCACTGAGGAACTGGCTATCTTATCTTTAACTGCCGGAACACAACAATGCTGAAAACATTGTTGTTATGGCGTCAGACTTAGATAAGATGGTGGTAGCTAACCAGGCGGACTTACAACAAGTCCTACCACCAACCCAACCGAATACAATGTACCCCCTCTGGGAATCGAACCCGGGACCCCTGGGTCCTGGGATACCGGTGGTTGTACCACTAGACCACGGAGGCGGCTACTAACAAAGTCCGCCTGTCCAGCTTTCACCATCTTAACCAGGTTTTTCACCACCAACGACGACAATGCTTTCAGCGCTGTTGTGGTACCTTCCACAGTGGTTGAAGAGCGCGATTCCTCCTTTCGCCTGATCAGTACTTACTACCTGGTTTGATGAATGCCAATAGGCCCAGAGTGTGTTATTTGCCCATTGAAATAGAAAAAAACTAATAACCAGTTAAATAAAAATGTATACAACGCCTACATGAATATTATCAGCAAACACACAAACACGCAGCGCATCGTAGTTTCTCTCTACCCTCATTCGTGCCGTGCTCTCAACCCTAAACCTGAATATCTCACCCAATTTAACACATCTCCAAACAACGGTTATTTTTACCGGACTATTTTCCTCAACACAAAGAGAAAAATAGTTGTTTTTAACAGTGTGTGGGCGCAAAATTAATTTCGGCTTGTATTTACATTCACCTGGTAGGAATTCGGTTCTGGTGGACTGAGTAAGTACGAAAGTATTTTTTCTTTGAAAACATCAGGTAGCTTCCTTGGGGATTTTTCCGCGAGCGGGGCACGTACGCCATTCATGAATTTTGTATGCAGTTAGGCTTATTTTATAGGAAAAAGAAACAACAATTTTTATAGATTATCGATAAATGACAATCATTTCGGACTGAATAATAAGGGCATGAACGAACATGGTTTGTCAAGTGCAAGGAAGTGAGCAATATGAGCAGTTCTAGGTCTGCTGCCAGTCCCAGGTTTTAACGCTGAATTTACACCAAAGACCTGCGAGGATGCGGAGTGAAGGGAACTGTTTTGTTAAATACCAATAGAATCGCTTTATCTAAGTTAGCGATCAGCGCAGCTCCTGTGGAAACCATCTAACGAAGTTTATGTACGTACAAATTGAGGTATGAGTAAGAGAGTTGAGGGATGTGTCCTAGGAATGGCCGCGAGCGAGAAACTATCAGTTATAAATGCGGGGTCAAAAGAGTCCGCTACACATCATATTATCATTTTAAATATCTACCTAATGATAAAGCTGAAGGTGAAATCGCACTTCTTCCGGAATCCTCAACCACTGAGGAACTGGCTATTCTTATCTCATAACTGCCAGAACAACAACGCTGTAAATATTGTTGGCGACAGTAGCAAGGCGGACTTGGAACAAGTCTTAGCCTAGCATAGCACCAACCAAACCTAATACAATATGTACCCCCACTGGGAATCGTCTCTAGATCTGATACCGATTGTGTTACCACTAGACTATGGAGGGCGGTTAAATTTCACAGTTTCGGGCCTGCCTAGGTACGCATCCTCGCACCGCTCAGATATTTTGCAGATATCTTGATGTCACTCATGTGTCCAGCAGAATACCAGTGCACAAGCCCTGCTTCCTGCTTACACTGAGCTGGACACAGTTTTGGCATCACGCGACAATGCATCATATTTGGTTTTAGTTGTGTTAATTGTAATTTTGTAATGTTGTATCTCAAGACGAAAGTCTACGACCAGTGTGTGTTGCCAGTGATGACTTACGGCAGTGAAACGTGGTCGCTAACTATGGGTCTGATAAGGAGGCTCAAGGTAACACAGCGTGCAATGGAGAGAGCTATGCTCGGCGTTTCCCTGCGTGATCGAATCAGAAATGAGGAGATCCGCAGGAGAACTAAAGTTACTGACATCGCTCGAAGGATTGCTCAGCTGAAGTGGCAGTGGGCGGGAAAACATAGCGAGAAGAACCGATGGCCGTTGGGGCGGAAAGGTTCTGGAATGGCGACCGCGCACCGGACGACGCTCCGTGGGTAGGCCCCCCACAAGGTGGACCGACAATCTGGTGAAGGTCGCGGGAAGCCGCTGGATGCGGGCAGCACAGGACCGATCGTCGTGGAGATCTTTGGGGGAGGCCTATACCCAGCAGTGGGTGTCATGTGGCTGAGACGACGACGACGACGAATGTTGTGTAGTCTTTGTGTGATTCTAAAATAAATGTATTTTTCTTTCTTTCTTTCAGATACCTTGTGAAAATGTAGCCTAGACACTGCAAGCCACAAGCAATCGGTCTGAATGAGTCAAGATACACTATAACCATCTAGACTATAGGCTGACGACAGGGTTGTCCAGTGCTTCGCACCTTCTCATGATAATAACTAAAATATGAAATAAAAAACATGTTGTCAGGACAAACTCTAATAAGGACTGAACAGAACGGGCCCCTCAATAGCATAACTTAGATTAGAGCAATATGGAACAATATCAAAGAAAGGTATAATAAGCTAGATGGTGCAGAAGGTGCTTATTATTATTATTATCGTGTCGATCATTTTTTGGCTTTAGATTTTGTGAGACCAGTATTTCACGACACTGACCGCATTATCGGTAGCGCTATACAGGTCTTCGCGTGTGCAGGTTGATGGACACGCAGGGCAAGACAAAAGGTGTGCCATAGTCTGTGGGGAGGTCCCACACTCGCAGGTGTAGTCGGAGCCATGACCCCATCGGCACATGTTTTCTTTGCTGTGACCGACCTGGGTCCGGAGTCTGTTTAATGACCTCCAACTATCTGCGAGTGTGGAGAAAGTTGAGAGCGATGCCCAGTATCTTTCCCCCCAGAGTTTGATGCGAGCATGGGAAGCATTACCATCGATCGGCGTCGAGTCTTTTATAAAACTATGCTGACTTTTGAGTCTCTGGGGGCCTGGAAGGTGGTTGTGCAGGGCGTGCACAACCAAACCGCCGCCCGGTCACAGGGGAGAATATCACAAATGGCCCTCCATGACCTTCGGCGGTGAGAGGGCAAGTAGTGAGGGGTTTAGCTGGTAGTGCCCCCCCCTCCGGCCCTTCATTCAGCCTTGTGAGGAAGGTGGTGGTCCCTCCCTTCTCTCTCGAACCCCCGCCGGGTCTACTAGGCTCGACGGGGTGTCGGGGGGCGACGGGGGATAGGGTGCCTGATTTGCGAATCCGGTATTCTAGGCGAGCCCAGCATAACCGTTTGGTATGCGTAAATGCATTCCCCTCACTCAATAAAAAAAAGGGGGTGCACAACCACCTTCTCAACCAAATTCGCCACAGCTCTGCGAACATCAGGTGGGGCAATGCCAGCTAGCGGGTACAGGTGCTAAACGCGGCAGGCTCCAGCTTCTGGTATAAAGTGACCGATGGTTTTGGACTACAAGGTATCTATCATGAACATTTTTTTTCTAACGAGGAATCGTTCTTCTTTCATTGTACTGAGCTGATGTTAAATTATGACAAGACACTCTTCAATCACTAAGGAACTGGCTGTCATATGTATCTTTGGCTGCCGGAACATAACAATGCTGAAAACTTTGTTTCTTTGATCATTAATGCCCGAATCTTACCTTTGCAATATATTGGCTTGATGTTTCCTGTGTCCTACACCACAAAGTTATGAGTAGATGTAGAGAACAAACAATTTTCTTCCGAGAAATTGATTGCAAAGGAAAACAGAGTGCATTCACCGTCCGAATCTCAAATAAAAATAGTTATATTAAAAACAAAATATGTGCACTTAACTCCTTAAAAACAACAAGTCTGTCAGCGCACCTAGTGGATTAACACTAAATCGGACTTTAAAAACAAATATGCTTTCCCGCGCTTTATGAAAACAAACATGGCTGCGATGAATGTGCCAGGGTAGCCCACGCTGATGCGTAACCGTTCAACTGAACCTAATTAAAGCTAATGTTTACTTTGAACAAGATATAACGGCTATTCTGACTAAATATGTTGCTGAATTCTCGAAATAGAATCACGTACGCCCAGTTATTCCGTGACGGACTACTGTTTACCTTTTTTGGGCATATCGATATTTTGTTCTATGAATGGGAACAGGATCACTGTACAGGGTACAGGATACAATGAACACGGAAAGTACATACATAGACTCACGCCATAAACCTCTTGCGGGGTTGGCAGCAGCATTGCAGCAGTCCAGCTTGAGACTGAATTATAGAAACATCACCTTCGATTTCGTCTCGAACCTCTCTCATGCATGCATGATTTTGTATGAATAGTTTGCTATGAGTTGTTCTTGAGTTGTTCTCAACTTCAAATTCGGTTAATAGTGACACCTTAACGACGCAACATTTGACATTGGTTGGGTCGAAGATGTTCGGAAACTATAGAGACAGCCCCCTAATTGTCTAATTTCAAAATTTATCACAATCCCTTTGAAAGGTTTTGTGATTGTGATAGTGATTTATGGAATTGTATTACTTATAGTCGCAATTCCTTTCGGAACAAATGATGTTTTAAATGACACTTCATTTGACATTCTCCATAGATTTGAAAAATATTTTCGTCTGTCACTTTAGTCCTACTTCGATAGTTCAATTTCGTTCATTCAATACCTTTCAAAACCGATAACAATCCCTTTTACATGTCGAATAGTGACGGCCTGAAGGAGGTATGTGAATATCTTTCAAATGACGATTTGAAAGGGACTGCGATAGATTTTAAAATTTGTCAATTTGCCCCCAGGTTGCCAGTGCCAGCCTATTGCCTACAAAAGATTTCGAACACAACCTGTCTATTAGGCATTTACTTACAATCTGCACTGGATATAGCTAGACCCTGGGATAACCCAGGGTCTAGCTCTCCAGACTAGCGAATACGACAAACGTACCGCTTCGGTGCCGCAGCGGTCCGACACGAAACGTCTAAATTTAAAGGGCCCTTAGTGGCACAATCATCATCTTATCAAACCTCTTAAGGCGCAATTTCACCAGTGTGCGGCACTGTGCCGCACAGAGTTCTGCACAAATGTTCTTTTCGGTGGACTCTCTCTAGCAAACATTTACAAAATGTGCGTGCGCTCGTAGGTCTTTGCTTCCGCTGTTAGAGCGAAAACATTTAGTTGTTCACACACACGTAAGTAGTCCAGCACTGTTCGCATACAAAAAATACCCAAAACTTTAGCGGTGGACATAGAGCCACGTATTTGGCGCAATGTTTGTGTGTATGCTCAAAACATGTGCTGCACGTTTGTGCGGCACACGCTTTGGTGGAATCCAACCTTTACAGTAACCGATTTCTCTGTTATTATTACCACTACCGTACAAGCTGAACATGAGGAAGATAGTACTGGTGTAGGTACTGAGATACAGGCTCCGGCTTAGTTCAGACGCCAGTCTCCCTCAATCTTTGTCTACTTCTTACCCCCAAGAGTCTTAGATCTAAGTTGTAACTGTAAGATTGTTGGATATAAATAAATCTTTATTATTGTTATTATTACTAAATGTCGCACAAAGCGCTACTCATCATCTTTTATATTAGAATAGAATAGAATAGGAATAGAATAGAATAGGATTTATTTCATAATTTTTAGTACACAGTATACCACCTTAAAATATAAGCATTTAAGTAGGTAACAATATCTGTTATTCTGATGATACAAACAAACAAAGTACCTAAAGAAGCTGCTTAATAAACATTATGATGAGAAATCAAAGAAATTAATTATGAGAAAAACCATTTTTTACTATTTTTCTAGTGTGGATTGCACCATCCAACCTTAACGACAACTACCACTTTAACGGTGCAAAAATAGGATTTAACAGTTTTGACAACCATAAATCAGATAAAAAAGTTAATTGGTGCAACTTAGCCTTAGTTAACTTAAAATCTATTAACAAAATATACGATAAAAAAAAGATAAATAATTATTATCTATTGGCGGTACACTAACAAAAGTTCTTTACCTTCCGTGCTAGTCAAGACTGTGTTACGGCAAGGTATTATTATTATTAGTATTATATCGCGCACAGCAAAAGAGTGAAACTCCCTCCCTGCGTCTGTATTTCCGAGTACTCATAACGCGTCCATCTTCAAAACAAGGGTGAATAGGCAGGCATCTTCTGGGTTAGCTCGTTCCACCGTAGATCCTGTTTTAGCCCCCGAGCTTGATTAGGATCAAGAGCAAACCCATTCGAAAAAAAACTACCTAGAATAGACCTTAATAAAACGGAGCTATCTCTCTTCCAACATTACTTTCATCTTGCTCTCAGTTGTTTTATGTTATGCACTTACCCCCACATTCTAAGTCGTTCCTCCAAAACTTTTTACACTCCACTCAAACTCGTCGTGGGTAAAAATGGTAGTATGCGCTAGGCCTAACACGGAGTGGCTACGTACTCTTTGGCTCCTCCAGGTTCTTACGGAGTTATGACTTAGAATACCGATTTCGAGGAGTATTTCGAAGAGGTTTTCAATGAGGTTTCGTTAAGTCGAGGACAAGTAAGTTTTGGAGGAACGACTTAGAATATGGGTGTTAGTATGATTGATAGGGGTATGAGTGTTTTGGTGCTTTACTTAATTTATCTTAAAGTTATTTTTTATTTCAATCAAAAGATACTAAAGCTGTCATTATATTCCTGCTAAATTAAATTATTGAAATATTGAAATAAACTTAAATTATAATTACATATTAAAACAACGGGACTAAAACGCGACATTTATTATGTACACACAGTACACAGCTTGACGTTACGGCTATGTTGCAATCGCGCCGTGGTCAAAAGCAGACTGGCGGTGCGCGGCGTCGTCTGTTCGGGCGGGCATGGAGATCTTCAGCCACACTCACATTGTCACTATTTTTATTTTTATTGTCTATAGAGATGTCCTGACGGCACACTATACTTACAGTATCGGGGTTTAGCGATTTTCGGACTACGCTATAATAAGATAGCATATAACTTATAGCTCATAGCACAACGATATCGCTCACCATACATTGGCTTACTATACGCTATCTAAGTAAATATATGGTGAGCGATATCGTTGTGCTATGAGCTATAAGCTATATGCTATATATTATAGTGTAGTCTCAAAAGCGCTTTTGTTTAAACGGTAAAATTCGCGGCTTACACTTGTTAATCACTGGATTCCACGCTGATGACAATTGAAATCTGTCCTCCCGATTGAAATTTTTGTACTTCTTGATTTCAATCGCTTCTCGTGCTTGAGAATGACGATCGGTGGAGAGGATTTTAGGCTCATGTAACTCAATGACTCATGATTAATTCCAGCTTCTAAAAGATGTTCAGCTACCGCGGATTTACTCGTCTGTCGATTTTTAACAGCTGCGATATGTTCTTTGACACGTTCTGCGTTGGTCCACTTTGGTTGTCCAATGTATGAACTACCACAGCTACAATCGATTTTATTTAAACCCGGAGTCTGAGAAGGTATTCCTTTGGCGATCGCAGTTGCTTAGAAATTCGACATAACGGAGTATATACAGTCTTGATGGAGAATTTTCTAAGTACTGTTAGCATTTTATCCGTTACGCCTTTGATAGTACATAGGTAGTTGTACTACATAACAAATTTTTTTTTTTTTTTTTTTTTTATGAACGACGGGGAGACTCTTAGCCTTCATCATACCTGATGTTAAGTATTGATAAGGCTGAAGATGGAAGCGAGCCTCTCCCGGAATCCTCAGCCACTGTGGAACTGGCTATCTTGGAAGAAATGTCGCGTTTTAGTCCCGTTGTTTTAATATACGTTTATAATGAAACGCGAAAGTTTAAAATCTGAAAGTAAAATTATCAAACTCAGTTTCCAAATAAAACTGACATGTACCTACTATTTAAAACAAAAAACTGCAGCAGAGCTAAGTAGTTAGCTCTGCTTAAAATATTTTATGAATAACGATTGCTTTTAGACTTTGATTTTTCTAATATCTGTGTTCATCGAATTTTAAAATAATCCGGGTATTAAAAGATAAGAAAGCATGATTTAATAATTTATTTATTGTTTAAACTTGAGTGAGGATTCCGTTTTTCTGAGGAATTTCTTTATTTGGTCAACATTGGGAGCACCGGATTATTAATACGTCATATAAACGTCATATCTATATTCTAAAGATAATAATGCGGCGAACAGTAATGTGCCAGGAATGTGTGTAAGAAAACATGCAATTTCGAACCTTACAGCGTATACAATAATGGTCGTGTAGGTTGTGTCGTTAAAGCATAGTAAAACGGCGTGAATCACGGTGCCCCTCGTCATGAGGTTTTCGACTTTGACGTTGAACTAAATAAATAAATAGAATTTGTCCGTAACACACCTAACGGCTACCGATGTGCGTATAGATGGTTAAGACGCTACTCGGAAAAAGTATGGACTTTTTGATATAAAACTATAGCATGGTTACAGTTGTTACAAATCTGGTAATAACATATATATTTCTTCATTCCTTTATCTAGATTCGTATAGTTTCAAAAACACGATTTTATGATTTTGCCTCGACACTTTTTCTTTTCGAAAAGACCTCTAAAAAATACGAAAATTCAAGATTATTCTTAAATGTGGTTACTTACACTATTGGAAATTGGTTTAATAAGTGGACACCAATAATATTTAGGATCGTATAGAAGCATTTTTTTAACATCGCTGTAGTTTATTAATACGAAGTGATTTTGTGTTTTCTTTGCCTAATCTGCAATATCGGTCTCGCTCCCGTGCGCGTCGTTTTCTCATTGCTATCTCGCTTCAGTATATTTTTTTCAAGTATCGCCTTAAGTCTAAGAAAACATTTCATATCTGATTAGGCATTACTTGCCAGCAAGAACAAGAATTGATTAATGTACGAAATATTTTTTGCATTTCCGTCTAAGGTTTACTTTACTCTTTGGTCAAAGGTAAAGTCCGCGAGGTCTGCCGAGATTTGCATGTGTGTGAGTGCACATAGATGTACTACTTAGTAGGAACACCTGATGTTTTTTGTTTTTGTTTTTTTTACACGGTACCTACGCACTACCTATGTGCACTCACATAAATGCAAAGCTCAGCTTAGACCTCGCGGACTTTGTACTTATATAGTTGACGACCTCCGTGGTAGAGTGGTACGTACAGCGGTTTTATGGTGTTGTTTACTCTGAGGTCCTGGGTTCGAATCCCGGTGGGGGCAAATGTTTGTATGATGAATACGAGAATTTGTACGATGTTTATATATATTTCTACACATAAATACTTATATATGCATAATTATTATGTATTTATATCCGTTGCCCTAGCATCTGAGGGCAACGGATATAAATACATTCTTTACTGAGGGATTAGTGAGCATTCTACCGGATTTCCAAAGGTCGCGGGTTCGATTCCCGTCTGAGAATTCACTTGTGGCCGAGTTAATTTTTTCCAATATTTTTCTATTTAAAATTTACTATAAGGATTAGTGCAAGTTTGCAAAGGTCCAAAAGTTACCATCGCTTGAGAGTAAAATTTTGACAGATAGCCTTTATACAATGAAAATAAGGTTGAGAATTAAACTCTATTCGCAAACTTCGGCGTAAGCAAGTAAGGTGAGTGCTTACTTTGGCTAGGTCGATTGGTGTGAGTGTAACAAATATTTCTATTTATTATACTTAACTACTGTCTGTACCTCAGATTTTCTAGCGTATAAGTAGTAGTCCATGTCTATTTATGCCTATTGGTGAACTCTAAATACCTTTAAAAAATTACTATGATCACACCCTAAATATATCCTATGTGACTTCGGCCCCCTAATTCACAAACGCACCTGGTAATTCGGCCAGAGGAACTAAAATCTAGTTCTATAAGTAGGTGGCGAGTTTCAACCGCATCTGTGGTCTAGTGATACAACCACCGGTATCAAACCCAGGGGTTCCGCGTTCGAT
Source organism: Chrysoteuchia culmella (assembly GCA_910589605.1). Lineage (NCBI taxonomy): Eukaryota > Metazoa > Arthropoda > Insecta > Lepidoptera > Crambidae > Chrysoteuchia > Chrysoteuchia culmella. Next base: position 993,837 of record OU342647.1, on the reverse strand, counting down.
TCCCAGCGAGGGTACATATTGTATTCGGTTTGGTTGGTGGTTGGACTTGTTGTAAGTCCGCCTGGCTAGCTACCACCATCTTATCTAAGCCTGACGCCATTACAACAATGTTTTCAGCATTGTTGTGTTCCGGCAGTTAAATATTAGATACCCAGTTTCTCAGTGATTGAGGATTCCGGGAGAGGCTCGCTTCCATCCTCAGCCTTATTAATACTTAACATCAGGTACGATGAAGGCTGAGAGTTACCCAGTCACTCGTAAAAAAAAAACAACTACTGTCTGTGTCGGTCAGATTTTCTAGCGTACAAATAGTAGTCCGTGTCTATTTATGACTATTGGTGTACTCTAAATACCTATAAAAAAAACTATGATCACACACCTAAACATATCATATGTGACTGTGGCCCCTAATAGCCTATTTGACAATGCGAAAAATAAAGTGTCAATTACTGTTATCAGTATAAATTATGAGTTTAAAAATGGTTCATTATTAACGTAATTTGAAAATAATTATAAATTTATTTCAAAATCCGTAAATAAAAATGCATTTTTTAAACGTTTTGTCACGTGACACAAAACGCTCCTGATTCGTCGAGTTTATAATGACGTCACCTGCTTGTAAACCTCGTTTGACTACGTATGTGGATGATATGCAGAATACAGGCAAGTGACGTCACCGAACCCATTGCAGCGCCATATTGTCAAAGTAGCGTTTTGGCGCGCTATTTAAATATTGAATTTTTAATTGATATTTTTCAGCAAATATGTACCAGAATAAAAAAAAACTACTTTTACTGGGTTCCTTAAACTCCACTACATAATATAAAATGGATTTTCAAAACCTGTCAAATAGCCTATTCAAAATCGCACCTGACGCATAAGTAATTCGGCCAGAGAACCTAAAATCTCTCGGAGCTAGGAAGATTTTAGACGCCAGGCTAAAAGAGATACTCAAACTAGGTGGTGAGTTTCAACCGCCTCTGTCAAGATAGCCAGTTCCTCAGTGGCTGAGGATTCCGGGAGAGGCTCGCTTCTATCTTCAGCCTTATCAATACTTAACATCAGGTATGATGAGGGCTAAGAGACACCCCGTCATTCATAAAATAAATAAATAAAAAATATTGATTACAGTTCCGACAGGAGCTGCATAGCCCCCTATCTATTATATCCTACAAATAATAATAATACGTCTTATATTTTGTTCTAGGTCAATGATTATTTTAATTTGAAATCTTAAAAAAAGTTAGGTCAGTTTAACCAACACCAAAAAAAGGAATAGGTTCTCAATTCGTCAGAATCTTCTTCTTTTCGATTATTCTCTCTACAAACACTTTTCTTCTTCTTGAACGGTAGAGCTTCCATTCTCGTAGTCTTTTTAAAATAAGTTTCAAACAGTGATAGTATTGTGTGTTTGGTTTCAAATTCGTTTTATGACAAAAGTCAAGTTTATGATTTTGTAATTTTTGCATTTTTCAATGCTATTTTTATACTTATGGTAAATTTTCAATAGAAAAATATTTGAAAAAATTAACTCGGCTACAAGTGAATTCTCAGACGGGAATCGAACCCGCGACCTTACCTCGATTCCCGTCTGAGAATTCACTTGTAGCCGAGTTAATTTTTTCCAATATTTTTCTATTTAAAATTTACCATAAAAAAGTCTAGTTCTTTAATTCCATATAAACATATGGATAACATGAGATTATACTCATATTATCACAAAATCAAAACCTTAATGGCATCTAAATAAACTGCAAAAATAAAATAAATTAGCACATCCGTCAATGACAATGATTGATTACCTAGGTACCGTAACCTGACGGGATGACTGCAATGGCGGATGACTTCGTAAAACTGCATCACCTAGTTTTTCAGTTGGTCTAGACTAGACACGTGTAAGTCGCAAAAACTACAAGGCCGCATGTCGGATTTCCTATGCAGCTACTCGTATGATTGATTTTGAAACTAATATTATAAAGAGGAAAGATTTTATTGTTTGTTTGCATTGAATAGGCTCCGAAACTACTGAACGGATTTGAATGAAATTTGGTACACAGATAGTAGATAGCCTGGTTATGAACATAGGATACTTTTTATCCCGATATTCCCACGGGAACGGGAACCACGCAAATGAAACCGCGAGCGGCCGCTAGTTTTGAAATGTTTAAAAAGCTTTCGAAAGCAGGATTTTTTATGTATTTTTATCAGTAGTTAGTAACTATCAATCATATACCATACTGGCTTGCGCCCTTGGTTTCACCTGCGTGGTTCTCGGTCCCGTGAGAATATTGGGATAAAAAGTAGCCTATGTAACTGTTACTCTCCGTACTTTCAACTAACTTTTGCCAAAAATAAGTGTATTGGTTGCTTAGTTAGGTTAGGGCGTCAATAAAGGACAAACAAACACACTTTCTTATTGATAATATTAGTTAGGATTAGATCTATGTAAGTAACTAAAGTAAGTGTGTCAGAAAGTCAGAACGTCATGATAAAAGTTTGAAGAAAAAGTTCTCCGCTGAATTAAATGTTCGTTCTCACAACGATCTCATAGAAGGGAAAAGGCTCATTGGTAGACGGAAGAAGTCTTGCCTTAGAAACATACGAGAGGGACTGGAATCACCAGCATGGAAGAACTGTTCCGAATGGAGGGGGACAAGGGCAAATACGGCAAGCTGAAGGCAAACCTCCAGTAATGGAGTGCCACCATAAGATGAAGAAGATAATAAAAAATACTAACAGCAAAAAATTAAAATATTTTAGTACGACCATTAGAATAATTATCAACTGTATGTAGTCGTACCAACTTCGAATGTATATGGCTAAATGTTACAATGGATAATAGATGAGATATTTTGCCTTCGGAAACGGAATTATAACTTATCATCCTGAAAATAAATCTTAGGTGGGAAATAAAAATATAGGTATGTGATGGTGGTTGCTTAGCATAATGCATAATGCAGATGACTGGGTTTTCCTATCAACCAAATTACTTTAGTGACAAAATTGAAAAAAAATGTGTATGTGACAAGCGACCTCAGTATGATTCATATCATTATTTAACCGCCTCTGTGGTCTAGCGGTAACAACTACCGGTATCAGACCCAGAGGTCCCGGGTTCGATAACCAGCGGGGGTACAATTTGTGGTAAGACTTGTTGTGAGTCCGCCTGGCTAGCTACCACCATCTTCTTTAATTCTGACGCCATAATAACAATGTTTTCAGCATTGTTGTGTTCTGGCAGTTACAGATAAGATAGCCAGTTCCTCAGTGGTTGAGGATTCCTCTCGCTCGCTTCCATCTTCAGCCTTATCAATACTTACATCAGGTATGATGACGGCTAAGAGTCTCCCCGTCGTTAATAAGAAAAATGTCTTGTGTTCTCTAGTACAAATCGCGTCGTGTGTAACTACGAACACAATACCTCAATTAATTTGCGTATCTGATTACCAAACTGCAGGGATAACCCACTGACACAAATAACCATGAAGGCTGCTGGCTGCTCGACAAAAACTGACATTAGTTCTTCTCCACTATATTTTTTTCTGTATCCGCCATAATATTACGTTGTTGGCGGGGAAATTCATACTTTGCCATGTAATTTTCCATTTAATGCTTGTTATGGAAATTATTTTGCGCGGTTCGGTACGTCAAGATGTTTTTTGGCATCCTCCGAGATAGGTAGTCGTTGTGTTAAGTACTTGCAATGGAAAATCTCTGAATCTCTAAATAGAGTTTAGGTTCAATTTTATCCTTATTTTTTTAATTTTTTTTATTCATATTTATTTAGACATAACAAACAAACATGTCGTTTATTACTTTAGTTAAAAATTAAAGGACAATGCCATAAATATATGGAGGATTGGCGCCTTTTCGAAAATCCTTGCACACTATTCAAACCTTGTTCAATCGATAGTGTATACGAGTATATGTAAGAACAATAGTTATTAAGACAGTTTTCTAAACCGTATCTGTTCTGAGATAAATGCATCTGTTCATCTCTATTATTTAATTTTTTAAGCAGAAAATATCATTTTCTTATTAGATTTTATTAACTTATACCAATGTAATATTATTATATATACACAATGTATTAAATAATAATACTATTTTCAAAATCATTAACAATATATTTAATAATCACCTCATTAGGTTCTAGGATGGTAGCGAAATGCCGCCTTCGTCCCCCGAAAAGTAAAGTATTTTTATACATTATTATCATTTAATATATTGTAAAAATGATCGGTCATTATTATAAGCCAGATAAAACTGCAAAAATTGAGTTATTTTTAACCGTATTCTAAAAAAATATCCTGATATGAATAAGTGCATTTATCTCTGATTGGATTTGGTATAGAAAATTTAATGTGCTGTCTCAATAACTATTGTTCGTACATATATACTCTATCGATTGAACAAGGTTTGGATGGTGTGCAAGGATTTTCGAAAAGGCGCCAAAACTATGCATAACCTTAACTATGCTTAACCTTGATGTTAATGATGATTCTCCGATCTCATACTTAGCTAAAGCCCAAAGCACTTGTCATTGAAATCAAAGATAGCGACGGAACCACAAAGACAACCACAAATAGCAGTCAATAATAAAACCACCAAAGCTCCATCCGAAAAGAAGACTTACGCATTAGCTGCGAGCACGAAAGTCTCCAAATGCAAATCACCACCACAACCTCAAATGAAGCAAACAAAGCCGGCGATTATATTGCTCAACAAAAACAATTTATTGTTTTTACTACCGATGAAGTCATCAATGAATTCCGAACTACTATGGACTTTAAAACTCTCAACTTCGCTCCGGCGAAGGTGCAAAGACTCTCGCGAGGTAACGTAAGAGTTGAGTTCGACCATAAGGAGCAACAAGAGAAAACCCTTGAAAAATTGAGCAAAAATAAAAACTTACGAGACATCCGCCGAGTCGGCAAAGCTCCTTAAGCCGATGTTCATATTAAAGGGGATACCCGACGATGTGACACGCTCCGACCTCGTGGAATATATTAGATCTCAAAACCCCACTATTGGTGTCGTGGACGAGCGCTTAGTCACACAACTGACACTTAGTAAATGCTGGCTGGAAAATGCCACTACGTCCAATGATACGCTGAAGAACCGTTGATCAGTACAAATAAACAATTATTTATTATTTAACACAGTATATTTTATTATTAAATAAATGCACTGTATCAAAGTCACTTTAATACTGATTATAAATCGGCTAAATCCGTGATCACAAAATTATCTGCACTGTAAATAATTTAAAATCTATTATTCCTTAAAAACAGTTCACGCTTGACACTTTGTTTTTGACAATTCGCTGCACTTGTTTGAACACTTCTTATTACTCTTCAGAACTCTTATTGAACACTTATTTTCAAACTCTTCTTTGAACACTTCCGGATGCGCTTACTAAATACACTTTTTAGATCACTATATCGTACGCTGCGCTGCGTGCCGCTTTTTTACCGCCCGCGGAAAGTCGAGAATCGCATGGAATATTCGCGACGTGTGCGTCTCGAACGTTCCCGAATCCCGACAATCCACGAGCGGCCGAGAGAGCGAGACACTATTTCTGTCTCGCTCACTCGCTTCCGCGGGAGAAATTTCTCGCAATCTTCGTCCTTATTTATTGCAGCGCGACTCTTTTTCTAACTTTTTTGCCGCGTTAAGTTAGCGCGGCGCTCAAACAATGATTTCATTGTTCGACGTCGCTCACAATTGGAGAAATAAGCTACCCTGAGGATTTAATTTTCAAATTCGAGAAAAGAAATAGAAACCCCAAATTATTTAACGCCCTTTTTTATGACTACACCTAAAATTTTCCAAACAGTAAATAAACTCACCAAAATCAATATTGATTACACCCGAGTCCATGCAGAGGAGTTTGTTCCATTTATCCAATGCTACAAATGTCAGCAATTTGGGCACACCCGAAGTCACTGTAAGAGTGACTTTGAAATATGTGTATTCTGCGCTGAGAAGCACTCTTATGAAAAATGTCCTTCGAAAGAAGACCGAAAAAAGATATGCTGCTACAATTGTCGCGAGCACAACCAAAGAGCGAAAACAACAGATAACATCTCACACAGATCCAACTCTGCCACTTGTCCTCGGTACAATACTGTTTGGAGTAAAATTAAAGACCTGGTAGATTACTGGTCTACCTAATTTTTTATATACAATCGAAATAAAGTAAAATTTCTTAGCTACTTGTTTGTAAAGATGTATCAGATTTCTGACCCACTATGTCAGAAGATAAATTAGTAAATAAAAAAAATAAAAAAAAAACCACAAAGACCCAGACTCGAGACGAAGATAAGCTTTCTTTTCCTGTTTGGTCATGGTAGGGACACAGATACGGAATATACAAGTAGTAGGGATCGACTCCTAAAATCCCATTAGGAAATAGGCTGACATAACTTCACAGGGGTAAAATGTCTCACTCCCATCGATAAAAATAATGGTTAAGGACTGCAGACGCTATCCCATGCTGCGCTGGGAGTGAAAAAGAAAGTCCCAGCTGCTGGGTTTCCAGTGCAGATAATAAAAGCCCATCAATAGCCAGGATACATTCGAAAACTAATAATTATAAAGAAAAATTGTTTATTGGTTATTTTGCGTTGAGACACAGAGTAGGAACAATCGTCGTCGTCGTCTCAGCCACTTAACACCCACTGCTGGGTATAGGCCTCCCCCAAAAGGGGGGGTTTGCCATAATCGCCACGCTTGGCCAGCGGGTTGGCGATCGCAGTATGGCCAAGTTTGTAGGACACGCTGCTGCCCATCTTCTGAAGGCTGAGTCCCTTAGTCGCCATTTACGACACCCACAGGATGAGGGAGTAGTGCTATTCTAAGCCTGACATAATTACAATAGAAAATAACCAAATTGGTCGCTACTCAGGTATGCTGTGACCTTACACAAGGTCACAGCTCTGGGGCCCAATACTCGCGCCTTCCACATCTCAAATTCGACATTTTTTTGAGTCAAAAATATTGTATTAAAAGCTCACTGAAACAATCTTCGACATTATATGATTATCAAAGATGGAATAATTAATACTAAAGGATATAATTAAAACTAAAGGCTTTTGACAGTAGTAGAGATTTTACTTACATTTTTAATAAAGAAATTAAGGATATCAAAATGTCGAAGGCTTGAGAATCGGGCCCCTCGTCTTCCGTAGCGCCAACGTGTGCCAGTGACAATTTTGCAGCACATGCATGCCATAAAGATTTTATTATAGTTGAATACCTATAATTAGTATTTAAGTATTATGTAGCTAAATTAAATATTTGATAAACATAATATTAAAGATAAATGAATATAAAAATAATATGCAGTACATTTGAGTACAATAGATTTATATCATTTTTAATCTTAAAGTTGCTCAAAACACCTAAAATCTTTTGTGGTCGTGCCAGAAAGGTACTACCTAGCACGACCACGGCCTATATGTTATAACAGCAAAGATATGAGAGTACATTTTTTTAACTCTATAGTACATAAAAGTACACTTTTTTTCATGAATGTGTACCACATTGAAATTAAGGTAATCATTCGTGGTCGTGTTGGGTAGCATCACACCCGAAGCACGGAGCTCAGGATAAAATATTTTTTGGTTGACAATCACAGGCCAAGCTAAGCACTGCGCCATCAAGCTCTTCATAATATTATAATGCTCAACTAAAGTAAAACTAGCAGTGTAAGCTTATCTGAGACTTGTTTGTACAAGATTTCAAACTTTTGCGTTCCATTATAATTATATATTAAAACGTCAGGACATCTCTAAAGACCATAAAAATAGTGACAATTTGCGGGTGGCTGAAGATCTCCGAGCCAGCCCGAACAGATGACGCCGCGCACCGCGCCAGTCTGCTTGTGACCACGGCTATTGCAACATAATAGCCGAAACGTCAAGCTGTAAGTATATAGTTGTAGTACATAACAAATGTCGCGTTTTAGTCCCGTTGTTTTAATTTATAATTACTTGGTTGTAGTTATCATAAGTTTCCATTGTTCTTTGCTAAAGGGCTAGCAAAGAACAATGGAAACCTATAAAGAGCAAGATTGCGGATCTATAGGTCGGAAGCCGCGTGCGCATCGCTCCGTGGCGGCGATCTAAACGGCCGTTAGCTAATCAGTCGCATCCGACCGTTGATTAGATCATTGGTTTTTGTGCACTCTCGCCGGGAATTACTCGATTTTTTGTGAAACCATGATGCTACGGTTTGTGGTTGCTAACCAGGATCTCGGATGTAGGTCACGGTTGTGGTGTGTTTATTATTGACTTCTAATGTTGCCAAGTGAGAAATTGTAATACTGTTTTTTTTTATTTTATTTTTTAGGTATTCACCCGGATCTGATAAAGTTTTGTAATTACGAATAATTATATATTTATTTTACGAAATGAAAATTATTGTTTTTCGCAATAAACAATTTGGTACCGCTTACATACACGTGAAAAAGACGATCAGCAAAATACCAGATATTTTGTAATTCAATTATTAGTATTCAAGAAACTCAACTCAATAAAATGGAATTAAGATCCCACATACATAAGCTATCAAAATTCAATATCATTTATTCAGTCTAGGCTGTTACAAGCACTTATAAACGTCAAAGAAGCTACGCCATCGCGATGCATCGGTTTACAAACCCTACGGCGGGAGACCTTGTCACGAGAAGAACCGGCAAGAAACTCGTCAAGGGTTTTTTTTCTCCCTGTTTTATTTCATACAGAGTCGTCAAGTTGAAAAGTGGCCTGAAACGCACGGGTAAACATCGGTAAACATCTTTAACATTTCTATAGTCTGATTTTTAATTCGACGGAATTCTGACAGATGTCATTTTTTGGCATTTTCATTATCACAAACCATTTTTCTCAAGTACCTTTTATAAGTAATATTTGTATATCAGATAACAAAGATTAAGAGAGAGAACGAGATCAAGTAAACTTTATAAATATGACAATGTAAAAAAATAATGTATTGTGTTTGTTCTGTGCATTCAATGAAAATAAACCTACATACTTTTTCTAAAAGTCTAAATGGAAAAAAGAGCAAAAAAAAAAAATTATATTCAATGTTTATTTACTAATAATTTTCACTCATCGTCGTCGCCATCATTGTAAATATTTTCAGTTTACTTAAAACAAACTTAAAAAAACACATTAATTGATTTCGTACCAAAGATCTGTAACTTATGCATTGGGGTAATATAGTGGTCAGGGATTCCAGTAAAAGAATAATAATTTCTATAATGATTGCTCGAATATCGTTAATTTGGTATAAAAAAATCTGATTACTATTTTAAAATGTGAAGTACATTTTTAAGTCCTGGTCTTTCTAACTAAAACCTTAAATTAAACAAAGTTTATTTTTTTCGTTTAAATTCGTTCAATTGCGTTCCTGTTTTCTACTTCAGATCTGTCAGAATTCCGTCGATTAAAAATCAGACTTTAAACGAATGTTGCTGACACGGGATAGAATAGAAATACCCGGTTTGCAAGATAATTATAGGTATACAAACAAAGAAACATAGATACGTACAAGATACTCGCGAAAACATAACCCAGCCGGGCAAAAAGAATGAAATCCGGGGGCCGTATCATTTGACAGCTGGATGTGACACATTGCTGCTTCTTTTTGACACAAATGAAAACTTACCAAAGACTAAGAGCAATATGTCACATCCATCTGTCAAATGAAGTCAATGTCGATGACGGTGACACTTGCGCGGTAGAGGCCCTGGTGCCAACCCGCGTAGTGATAATGGCATTCTACACTGGACATACCCCGTCTGTACCTAGCAGTTCATGGCTGAAAAGCCGAAAAGGTTAATCGCTTATTCGTTACGCCAACTTGTTTCACTCCAATGGCTTGGCTGGCAAATGTGTACATTCCCGTTTTCCTTGTTATTCAATAAAGTTACTAATCACCTCTCTCCACACAACGCTACGGTCCGTAGTCCGTAGCATTTGCTACTGAATTCTACGAGAAGGAGAATTTTACAAGTCCAAAATGGCGCGAATTACACTCTGTTGATTTGAAACTATAAACGTAGAATTAATACTATGTCACTCATTGAGGACTTGTTTGGCGCAGGGGTACTAACCCCACCTTCTGCGCCAGAGGTCCCGGGTTCGATCCCCAGACAAGACAAATATTTGTGTGTATTTTTTGGAAAATGTTTAACAAGAAAATATACTAGAAAAAAACAACTTGTCTCATGTCGCCCTGATTTTTTTATGTAGTATACAAATGTACTAATATAGCTTGACTTTTCGGCTGTGTTGCTACAGCCGTGGTCAGAAGCAAACTGGCAGTGCGCGGCGTCGTCTGTTCGGGCTGGCTTGGAGATCTTCAAGGTAATAGCGCCGCCACCGTTGGTACCTAAAATTTCTTGATTGGTCAAGGCAAAACCTGACATATCTGTCATTTTGAAAAGTAATTGACCAATCAACCGATTTTATACCAGAGGTGCTGGCGCCATTAGTTCTCAGTACCTACTCAGTTTTCCACCCCATTGACACTTTTTTGTTTTTATAATCGTTAGTGATATAATTACGGCACACAACCGATGTGATGTGACGAACCGATGATGTTTTCTGTGTAATACACAGAAGTCGAATAATATCCCAAGCAGCAAAATTTTCCTATAATCGTTGGATTATAAGATTAAACGTCTTATAGCATACTTATAGAGGCATTGATTAAGATCACTGATCTTATAAAAGTAGCCTAGGGGACGATTTACTCTACAAGCACATTCAATCCTATTACGTACATCGTATAAAACTGTTAATGCTACAAGCGCTTTCGATCCTGTTACATAGTCTTGTAAACGTTTAGAGGATTTGATTATATGATTCTTATAGGTACTAGCAGTCTTATAAGTGCATATTATAATGATAATTAGCAATGCTCCTATAAATACATTGGGTAAGACTATTTAATCTTTTTAACGTTTTGTTAAATTCTTCTATAAGAAAGGTTGTCCTGTAAACGTTTTGGATCTAGGCTACTATAGGTCGAAGATACTATAAGATTGATTTGTCTTTGACGTGACTGCTAATGGATCACTCAATACTAACAGTAAAAACTATAATTACTAGCGTAAGTTACAACTCACAGGACGTTATTTACTTTTATGATTTTTTGCTAATAAACTAAATATTTTATTGATAGAGACCATAAAAGTAAAATTGTCAGTATGGATTTTAACAGAAACCGATTTACGAAAGCATTTCCATGGTCGTTTAAAGGTATAAATTAGGTTATGGATTAACATACATGGAAAAATATAATCAATTATATAAACGCATAACACTAATCAAAATAAAATTTTCAAAGAAATGATATTATGATAAAAATGTTTAAATTTGTTTAAATATTGATAATATTATTCATTTATTATTATAAGTACATCTATTCGCATACGTTTACTTCTGTTGTTTTTCTCATAAGGACCCCTAAAACAATAAACAATATGGTGTCCATTATACTCCTATAGTAACATTAACTTTGACTAAAACACATTATAAAGCTCCTGATAAATGCATTACAATATGGAGCCAATCCGATCTGATGACAGCTTGTAATTATTTATAAATTAATGAATAAACAAATAATAACTGTGATTGATTACTTTTGAGGCGCTTAAAAATATGTTTATTTTCATCGATTACTTTATCAATAAAATTTATTTCGCAAGTTCATTTCTTTATATAACAGTGAAAACACAAACAGTATCAACCTATTTTACGATAATGAATAGTAAATAAATTCAAAGTCACACTACAACCATTACCAAACGATTGCAAAATTAACGCTCTAGTTATGGCATTACGCTGACCACTGTTGGAATCAAATACGCTTGTAGTAGCATACGCCAGATCGTTACAGGACTAATCATGCTGATTCAGTGCATTTACCAGATCTTTATAGGACACCGTAATCTTGTAGATGCACTCAATAAAATAATAATAAAATCACTTTGCACTTTACCGGACTGTAACAAAATTACTATAGGACGAAATACCCTATAAGGTGCGCCCAAATCCAGCCCTATAAACGTTAATATGATTACTATAGGATTGGATTGGATTTTGCTGCTTGGGATATAACACACCTTAATTCTATCCACCCTAAAGTAAAGTTTACCTATGAGATAGAAAATAACAGAGCCTTGGCTTTTCTTGTCGTGCAGATCTGGGTAAGACACGACAGTACTTTATCTCACTCTGATTACCGGAAACCTACACACACAGTTAGATACCTAGACGCCTCATCTCACCATCATCCTCGACAACTTCAATCCGTGATGACGTCATTGACCGCCAGAGCTCATAATTTGTGTGACCCTGAACATATTCAGCCCAAGCGTGCTCATGTTCAGGAGGTGCTAAGACGAAAAGGATACAAGGTGTAGCAGCGATGCAATAGGCAAACAAAAGGGAAAAATATCCGTATGTGAGTCTGTCGTCAGGCAGCATTTTTGCTATATATATATATTTGCTAGATGCTTAGTCCTGTTGTATTTCTGATATGTGTACATTTTCTTTTTTTTTTCATTTAAATTTAATTGTAATGTTAATTTTAATTGAAGTTAATTTATTATAATTCTCAATTGTCAGTTCCGATCAAATTAGTTTATTTTATTTTATTATATTACATTTTGACATTTAAATTTAACCTTTTAAATAATTGTATTGCATAAATTACTCTATTATTTATAATTTTTATTCTTAATTTTCAATTGTATGATTAACATGCATGTGTGCTCGTAATTCACTCTTATAATTTTTTTTTTTCCATAATACTGTTTACTCAATTATTGTTTGTTCTCGTGTAGCACCTATAAGTAAGATTGCATTTAGCTCGGATCCCTCATATCGTTATATATTGTATTCATTTCAATGTAAATCTTGTTGGTGTTAAATAAATAAATAAAAAATATATATATATCAAAGGAGTAACGGATAAAATTGGAACAGTGCTCAGAAACCTCTCCATCAAGACTGTATATACTCCGTTATGTCAAATATCTAAGCAACTGCGATAGCCAAAGTTCGTAATACCTTTTCAGACCCAGGGTGTATAAAAAAATAACTTGTTTCAGCTGATCCTATACTAGTATAATAAAGTAATAATGTATAAGTCAATGAGCTGCACGGATTTTATCGTTCGGGTGGTGTTGCAGTAACTAACTCTTCGCTTTAAGATATCATAGTGCTTTTTTATTTTTTTATGAACGACGGGGAGACTCTTGGCCTTCATCATACCTGTATTGATAAGGCTGAAGATAGAAGCGAGCCTCTCCCGGAATCCTCAATCACTGAGGAACTGACTATCTTATCTTCAACTGCCGGAACAAAACCATACTGAAAACATTGTTGTTATGGCAGTCAGACTTAGATAAGATGGTGGTAGCTACACAGGCGGACTCACAACAAGTCCTACCACCAACCAACCCGAATACAATGTGTACCCCCGCTTGGAATCGAACCCGGGACCTCTGGGTCTGATACTGGTGGTTGTACAACTACACCACAGAGGCGGTAAAAAATTTATTACATTATTATCATGCTTTATATTTTTTCTGTTTCTTTTTACCTAAATACTGTTATAATTTGCTTTCACTTTGTAATCTCTCTCTCACACGTGATATAAAACTCCACTTGAATGTGTCTTACCTGTGTTGCAACTTCAAAGGAGTTTGTGTAATGTTCTGTTATTTTACACTAGCTTCAGCCCGCAGTTTCACCCGCGTGGTTCCCGTTCCCGTGGGAATATCGGGATAAAAAGTAGCCATGTTGCTCTGCGTCCTTTTAACTAACTTTACGCCAAAAATCAAGTTCATTGCTTGCTTAGCATTTATAATATTTGTTATGATTAGGATTACGAATGTTTCGTACTAGATTTGTTTGCATCCCTTGTATACAGTTAGAAAATTTTCATTGAATAATACAAGAGAAAATTAGGAATTTTGTACGGAACTCGATTGCAGCTTGGAGAGCGAAGGTGCGTTAGGTTGTTGGGGGAGTGTCTCAACTTTTGCTGTCAATAACTTTTGCTCAACTTTCGGTCTTGGGATGGGTGACCAAAAGTTTTGAATAGCACTTTATCCGAGCTCTTTCGTGCTTAGAAGTCATCATGTCTACATTGCTAGTGCTATTGTCCACCCTCTGTCCCTCCAGAAGGACTGAGGGACATTTTCTGGAGCCAAAAATTTGCATTAAAATCTCACTGAAAATAATCTTCGACATTATAGGATTGTCAAAGAACATTGAAACTCAAGGATTTTGACAGTAGCCGAGATTTTACTTACATTTTCATTATAGAAATTATGGTTTGAAAAATGTCAAATTCGATATATCTCAGCACGAGAATCAGCCCCCCTGTGCCTTAGGTAGGGATAGGGGTATAGGGATATATAATGTAATGATACTAACATAGATAGGTAAGTTAAATTGTTACTAATTTTATGGACTTGGTTTGAAATACAAGATTTTTGTTAATATTTATTTTAAAGAATGGCTGATGATGACAGTTTCCTATTTGGTATGACCTATCATGCCAATTATGCATTACTTTATCGAAGATAAATCTGGTTTTCTGGAAATCAGATAACCTACGTGCATAAACCGTAGTTACGTGACATAGTTAAAATTTAATAAATTATTTTATTCTTTTTCTTATCTAAAATGGATATTTTAATAAAAAAAAGCCATATCGCCATAGCATATTTACTTCGAATTGGTTAGGTTAATCAGTATGATTGTAATTTGCAATACGTATAATACAGAATGTCGTGTGGTGACGGCCTAAGAATACAAGTGTCACCACTCCCTTACATGCCTGGGATGTCGTAAGAGTCGACTTAGAGGCTCGATGCGTTGAACACCTGAGCGAGAGAAGGAAAACTTGAAACAAACCCTCTACCAACCCGTCTGGCCAGCGTGGTAGCAGTAGGCTGATAACCTCTTATGAACGCCACAATTAAATAGGCGTGAGCTAGGAGAGGCTTATGTCCAGCAGTGGACGTCCACAGGCAGATGATGGATAGTACAGAATTCACTTGAAATCGTTATAATATTAAGAGGAGGAGGGTAATGAAAAACATTGATTAAAAAATTAAGTACAAATTTTATTATTCAATTTTTTCATTTCAAATTGAGATATCAAATAAAAACATTACAAAATTAAATTAATACGTGATTAAATCACTTAAAGCTTCATAAGCTTCTTACAGTTATAATAAGTTAACTAACATAGCAAATAAATACGAAAACCTATGAGATTCAATGCCTTTGGCACAATCTTAGACTAGGTCCCATAGCAAAACATAAGAAAATTTTATAATACATCAAAAATTTAGCTACTTCAACGCGTTCCTCGCATCAGACTCGTGAGAATAATTAATTTAACATTATATATACAAATACAACATAATAAATAAGAGAGCGCTACGTAAAATCGAGACAAATCATAGTAACTCGCTTGACTAGCAACAAATAAATTTACACTATAAAAATTGACCTAATCTTCAAAATGGAATAACAACTTATATCACATTTTAGGAATTACGTAAATCACGATTTACGCTTATCAACCAATACGTACAATGCACACCATACTTTTACATTTAAAAAATACTGATCAGTGATGTCACCTCATCCGACCGTAATTCTAACCTAAGAAGAATAATCTAATTTCAATTAAGTACAAATTCGTATTTACAAGTCAAATAAAACTATACAAACCAAAAAGTTATGGAATTAAGCATATTTAACACTCACAGCACCTTTTGGCCCCAATTTTCTTATTCTTCAGTGAATAAATAACTTAAATCTAACTTAAGCTAACGTAATACTGTTTCGATTCCGTTAATACCTAAACCTTATGACTATAAGACACTTGAGTCAGTCGACTTTATAACAAGCACGTAGGGTCTATAATTGCACAACACAAATCTCAGGAAATTCCGGCTTTCCTTCGTCTTCGTTGTTCACTGTCTTAACTCCACAGTACATCCGAATAGTTTTCAAAATTTAGTCTTTATGAATTTCACTTTATCCTTCTCCGAGGCTCACAAGCGCACTTAGATCGATTCCACCGCATATTCAGGTTCCGCTATAACAAAAGAAAAGGGACTTTATTAAAACTGCCTAAAATGTGAAACTGCAGACAATCTCGCATTCAAACAGTCATACACCACATAAGCGCAAAGTTTGAAGATAATGGATGTCAACAAGGCGTTAACGAAGATAAAGGCGTCAGACACAGGGCAGGCCGTACCTGCCAAGATGACACATCGATCGTGATTGATAGGAACAAGACACAACAGTGACAAGCAGTGTTAAGCAGCGAAAGAAGTGCTGACGGTCTACCGAGAGGCATGCGTGATTAGTTACCAGATACTTAGATACAATGAGGACTGGCTTTGAATATTTAAAGTATGAAGTTGGGTGTGTTACTGTTAAAAACTACATTTTGCCAATTTCGAAAAAAAATTATTTCTTCTCAACTGGCACAAAATTTTAACTCCATACTTAATCGTTAAAATTCATCTGTGATGTGAGTAATACGAAAGTTGCTACACAGACTAAAAAAATGCACAACAAGAAGGAACTTTGGTGCAAAGGTAAGTAGTCAGAGAAAGATTAACATCGAAAAACAATAAAACTCAGACTTAAAATAAAGCAGACATTTCTGGTAACTCAATAGCGTGCCACATCCTACGTTAGTGAAGACGACATCCATTATCTACGAACCTGCCTGAGGCAACTGCGCCTCTCTTCAGTGTTGGGACATTGACAGGAGCACTTACGAGGGTTGAAAACCCGGTTCTCCCCACAGTCAGCCTGCGACGCTGAACAGCATCCGCAGCTGACGTGTTCCTCCACAGGATACTTCGAACAGGACTCCTTATCCGTCTTCACATTGTAGATTCTTATCTAATAACAATACAGATCGATTAGCACCGTTCACCTGATCAAACAATTCTATCAAAACATCATCTACTCATTAGAATGGCATTATGAGATTCATTATGTCATTATTATCATTCATTTGCGCGAGCTTATTAACTGTGCCAAGGACTGAAGATAAATCATCTGTTAAAGTAAATATTTAATGAGGGATTTGTTATGAAAGATAACTGTTATAGTCGTTTGAGTTCCTTTCCTCAGAAAGAAAAAAAGGAACCCGTTTCTTATAGCTGCGAAGCTACGAATGCCCTTTTCGTGATTAAATAGATCATCGAACTGTTTGTCGGGTTAATAAAAATCGACGATATCATGATTCTAAATGAAGTTATTTTAAACCACAAATGTCGAGTTATTAATGCTAACTCGAAATTTGTGGTTTAGAAATAACTTCATGGTTTATCCAAAACTAGTATGGTTTATCCCAACATAAATAAGTGGAAAAGCCCTAAAATCATTTGTAGGAACACACAAAGATAAGTATGGAAACTTAGACACGCGACTTATCATAAATACAATGTCCACACTTCAGTGAATTGTGGGAAGGTAAGGATACTTACAGGTATATGCCTGATGACAGTCTTGGTGGGGATGCACTTGGAGCCCTCGGCCTCCCAGTCGCAGAGGCCCACGCACCGCTTCACCCACACCGCGCCCGGGCTCACCTGGGGAAACACGTCAACGTCAGAACCATTCTGAGGCGGATTTTCTCACGCAAACTTAATGACTGAGACGCGGATACTGACCACCGTAGATGCCAAAGCCTTGCTATTTTGAGGCAATATTTTGTTCGTGCTCTCATAAAACCTTATTTTTGGAGCCTGAAGATTTATCTTACAATGGTCATGTGACTTGTCTCTTTTTAGAATTTATAATGAGAAAGGAATTTCTATGAGAGTGTCTGCGATAAGTGTATTACTGTTGGAGATGATATGATATGTTGGTAAACTTCGCGTGTGTTAATACAACAAATGACATGCGTTGTCTGTAATCTTTTTTAACAGCTGTAAATTGAAGCTAATATAAGATGTGAACTGATTTCGTATGACAAATGTATCGTCACATTCTGACTCACGATGACTAAAGAAAAAGAAAATAGCACGAGCAAATATTAACCGATAATGATGATGTAAATGACATGTAAGCTGCCATACGTGCACGATAAAACGGATGAATGAATTTTCGATTCGTTACGAAATACTTGAGCAAATAGCTATCGTTTATTAATTTAGTTTTAATGTCCACAGCCGGTCAGAATGATAATTATCGGCCAGTGAGACAATATGAGGTCATAAGATAATTATATTGGCTGTGACTTGCGTGTTAATTTGAACTTTTTCAAAACTTATAAACTTTTTAATGACACTATTTTTAAGTATTGTGCAATATCTTCTTCAGCCATCATTACAAAACGATGTTTGCTACCTTTTCGATTGTTAGTTTGACTTTTTGAAAGTTACATAGTTGAAACTCTGTTTCTTAAGGAAAGGAAGAAAGGGAAGAAAATATTTTCGTCTAAGTGCATCATACTTAATAATACATCTTAATAATTTATAAGCATTATAAATTACCTGCTCATGAGCCGCTTGAGGCTCTAAATACACGAACACTTCTTTTGGAGGTCCGCATCTTGATTTCAGTATGATTTCATTACGATCCCTGTCATGTTCACTAGAGCAGGGCACTGAGGACAAATTAATGAGCTCTTAATAAATTTACTCGTTAGAAAGTAGTTAACTTATGATTTAAAATATAAAATAAAAGAAGTACAGTTCCTTTAAAAAAAATCAAAACTTTCTAAACTTTATGGTCACGTAATTAAAATCATATTTTGATGTAATATATAATTAATGAATTTTGATAGTTTTTCTGTCAATTATTTTAATATAAATTTATTTGATAATGTTATCAAAATATTCAAATAAATTAATTGACTTAAAAGTAAACAAAACTTAGATAACTTTTCAAAACAAAATTAAAAATCACCTTTCTTAATAACAGGTGCATCATAATCCTCTGAACCCTTCGGGAACTTGGGGTGGTGTTTGTGTGCAGCATCCACAACCACAAACAGGGCAACAAACAACATAAACTTAGCCATTTTAACTTTCACTTATAAAAATCTCAGTTCACTACACAAATCACTACTTTCTTCTTCTTCAGTGTCAATGGAACTTGTAATGAGTTAATCACAACTTTTATCGGAGCACACTTAATCCTCTGTCACACGCGTGCTGCCAGTTCGGCGGCTGGTCCGTTAATGGTAGTGGTGGCTCCGCGCGTTGTTATAAAGGGGGCAGGCGTGGTCGTGACGTCACGGCGACGTTACATATTTGCCCAGCTGATAACATACGTAACCGGCTTCAGGATGACAGCGGCCTTCGAGCCTACAGATTTCACAACGTGACGTCGAGGTCAGTGATACCTGTGCAGTATGATTCAATACCGCTCGATCCCGACGTCACCGTTAAGCACAACTCGTTATATTAACTTTTGTATAAGGAAAAGCTGATATGATGAACTATGCAGAGACTTTTAACTCATAGCGTCCGTCGTTTCCGATTTACCTAATACAGCTTTAATGGTAATAGAGTCGATTCGCGGAAAGCGCACGCGCCGCCTGCCACCTGCGCCGGCGGCGCCTCGATTATGATTATCTCTTTATGATACGCGAGGAATTCGGTGGGTTATCGATTACCAACAGTTTAAACACGTAATCAATCACCGCATTATTCAGATATCAAAAATTGTGTAGGCCATTACCAGTATTGCTATGAATGTTCTTTCTGAGTTGGTTTTCCTTTTGTATTTTGTTACCGTTTGACTTTTTTGAGATTCGAATTACCTTCTGTAGAATTTTATACATTACAACAGTATATGTTTCAATAATTAAAATTATTAAATACAAAGTTCAATGAGAAAAGAATGCTATTCAATAGATAACATTATCGAATTCGTAACGGAAGAATTTAATTAATTTAAATATACCTACCTACATCGTTTGATAAGTTAAAGTATGTTTCGGAAGATACAAATATTAATTGAAAATAGTGAAAATTGTTAACTTGTAAATTTATAATTAGGTACCTCCTATTTCATATTATATCCACAAACTTTAAATAATATCGTTAAAGCTCAAAAACAAAACAAAAGTTTGTTTGCTAATTATTTAGTTGCGAGTATCAAATTAATAGTTACTTAACTTGCTGTCTTTCGTTAATTAAGGATAAACAATAATGATGTTAAAATTAATTACTGTTAGCTAGGTACGTCGACAAATAAAATCTAATAGAAAACTAGTTGACTTTACCACAAGTTTAATTAAAACAATTAATGGAAAAAACCTTGCGTCCATTGACGGTAAACCACTAAACTACGGAGTTTCCACCAAGAGAAATGCGGGCGTGAACGCCGGCCGGCACGAGCCATTTTCGCGTAGGAAATTCTGCTTGTCATGTTGTATAGCGTATTGACGGTGACGTATTTAACGGAATTCCGTTTTGTTCATTCATGAGTCATGATAGGCTCATGGTGGAGCTCCAATATCGATTTCGAAAGATTTGTTGTTAATACTTACAGTAAAATGGGTGTTTTATTGAGCTTGTTTGTTGTTATTTCCCTAAAATGTAGAGAAAATTCAATTTAATCGTAAAAGAAAGCGTTGAATAGACGTATTTAATAGTATTGTGCAACATTATCTCGATAACCAATGTCAAGGGTCCAAATTTAAACTTCATACATTAAAAAAATCCATCGGGCGAAGCTAAGTAAAAAATATTTAAAAAAAAAACAAAATTCAATATAATTTATTCAATCTAGGCTGTTACAAGCACTTATGAACGTCAAAGAAGCTACGCCATCGGTTCACAAACCCTACAGCGGGAGAACTTGTAACGAGACGAACCGGCAAGAAACTCGTCAAGGGCTATTTTTTTCTCCCTGTTTTATTTCATACAGAGTCGTCGAATTGAAAAGTGACCTTAACATATCTGTAAGGTCAATAAAGGGGTTCGTTACTCCGAACTAAAAGTTCCTTATAACTAATTCGAAGATTGTTTTTTTTACAATTACACCTATTATCTAACGTAACTCTTCTTAACAACAGTTTTAGGCGCTTACTGCTGATAAAATGTATTTACAGTACAACAATAGCAAAAATTTTGGTTGCATAATATAAATATATAAAGTTTTACATAATTATGTGTTTATTATGTAAATTATAACTTAATCGCAAATAGCTTTTATGTTGTTTTACAAAAGATAGATGAACTTTT
The DNA here is from genome assembly GCA_910589605.1 of Chrysoteuchia culmella. Taxonomy (NCBI): domain Eukaryota; kingdom Metazoa; phylum Arthropoda; class Insecta; order Lepidoptera; family Crambidae; genus Chrysoteuchia; species Chrysoteuchia culmella. Next base: position 972,566 of record OU342647.1, on the reverse strand, counting down.
ATCTAACTAGACCAAACCTGACCTGCCTTAACTAGGAATTACGTTATATGTCTTCATTAACCTCAGATAACAATGGCTTATTAAATATTTAAAATAACTGCAATATCAATACCTAGTTAATTGTTTGTTTCTCTCGTTCAATAAAAAATCATTTTACAGCCGCGTGTGTGATGATTCGGTCATTTTAAATAAATTCATATCAACTATTTTAAGTCATTAAAAATTTAACTTATAAATAACTTCAGAGTCTGTTTTCAGTCTAGGTGAGATGAGGTCAAGATTATTGTCGAGGTCATCACAGACTTAATTAAAAGTCAACAAGTTTCGGAGTCACAACAGAGAGGCCCTTAATTCCATTCGGGTAGTAAGAAACCAACTAAACTTAGTATTTTAGTCGGAAAATTTAGTAATTTTTTGTCGATCGGTTTATTATATTCCATTCCATTCACTGACCCTCTAAAATATGACCATCTATTTATTTTACAATTTAAACTAAAATAAAAAACGAAACTCATCCTTGTCATAAAGCAATATTAAACTCACAAAACATAAACTTATAGAAATTCTTATGATAAATTTTAAATAGGAAAATATTGGAAAATCAACTCGGCCACAAGTGAATTCTCTGATCGGACTCGAACCTACGAAATTTTTTCACTTTTTTTTACAGCTTGAATTTTCATAACACTTCCAATTAGTTATGAGGAAAGTTAGTGCAAAAATTAGTAGGTAGAGTGAGATTACTAATGGAACTAAAGATGGGAAATTTTTTCCAGACAATAATTGTCGTTTCATGAAGAGACTTGCGATTCCGCGACTTTTTCTAAGGTATTTTTTTATTAATTTAATGTAACTCATTAATTTCTTGCAATTTAGGTTTGTAGACGATGTGGTTTAAGTATTTTGTAAACTCCAACAGCAAAAATTTAAAATTATATTGTGTTCATTACAATATTAATTTAATTACCTTGTTTAATTACTTCTACCTTTTTAATCATATATGTTTAAACTATGCAAATCAACTTACACTGTAGTCGTAAAGAGATTCGTCGAAAAAACGAGCTTTCACAAGAATTAAAAGGCATGACCGTTCTAAGCTAAAATGTTTCATGGGAATCGGTTGCATGTTTCATTAAAGTGTACCTGCTACGACCTCCTAGAACACTCATGAAATATGCGTTTCAGAAGGATTACAAGGGGGTCTACTCCGAAAACCAAACACGATATTAAGCTACAGCTTTCGATTAGTTTCGAGACAAACAGCATCAAATAGGGTCTAATATTTAGTAAAACGTATGACGAAAGGCTATCGCGATCCATCTTTCTTAGTAGACCCCCCAGGTTCTAGGAATGCGTCACGGGCGTGACGTCACCGTTTCCGTCGGTGCCTTCAGTCAGTCATCGCTCTACTTAAAAGGACTGAAAGTGATTATGTTCAAGTTATGAGCTTCTGACGGTTAAGTTGTAAGTCAATAGCTGAAATAACTGTAAAAGTTGCGTTATATAAACTGACAATACTAAAGATATTTTTAATATTTTATAGACAATTCATCTAATTACTTTTTTTCTAATTTCTAATTTCTGTTTTTAAGAAAAAAAATTAAGACTATTAATTAAGTAACTAAATCGGAATTAGTCTCACTAAGCTTTGTTTCATAAAGATTCTAGAAACAAATGTCGAATTTCGAGAAAAGTAACTTTTGTAAAACTTAATGTAATGTTATAAATAAAACATAATGTAAAAAAGGTTGAGAAACTTTACTATTTTTTTTTGAAGTTACGTTTGGTTTTTTTTCGTAATAACACGGAATGACATACAGTTCCGCTAGGGTTGTCCGCAAGAACACCGGCCAAGTCAGTCATTGGCATGTTCACTCGCGTTTTTTTTGTGATTGTACCGACTATAAATAATAATCATGTGGTTTGCATGTGATTCTTGGCACTTTAGACGGTTTGGTCATGGTACATATTTAACTGTTGTTTTGTATCGCCTTTTAAAAGCTATCAATAATGGCTCACACGTTAGTATTTTTTTTTAAAGTTTTTACATTTTTAGCATCAACTATCTGTTTTAAATTGAATTATTTAGAAACAATGTTTATACACCGTGTTCCGGAGGATATGCATTAATTTTGCAGAATGCTCCTATAGCTCTTACTAAACATACGAGTATCAGATACATTTTAAATAGAAAAATATTAGAAAAAATCAATTCGGTCACAAGTGAATTCTCAGATGGGACTCGAACCCACGACCTTTGGAAATCCGGTCTAATGCTCGAGAATTCACTATTGGCCGAGTTGATTTTTTCCTATATGTTTCTATTTAAAATTTATCACAAGTATAAAAATAGCATTGAAAAATGCAAAAATAAAAAAATCATAAAATACTAATATTATAAATAGGAAAGATTTGATAGTTTGTTTGCAACGAATGAACCCAAAACCTACTGAACGAATATGGATAAAATTTTGTACACAGATAGTATATAGCCTGGTTATGAACATAGAATAGGACTTTTATCCCGATATTCCCACGGGCAAGGGAACCACGCGATCGGCCGCTAGTACATTATAAAGCTTAGCTATTAAGTTATTGTGATTTTATTTTATTCAATTTAATTTGGTTGTACAGTGCAAAAATGTCTTTATCTGTGCTATGTTGCATTTGAGTGCAATTAAATAATTCAAAGTACCTATTGCATTTCATTCGCACTTACAACTATTGATGTCATTAGCTAACTTACATTAAAGCATTTATTTGCATCCATCATCAGCCTGTGGACGTCCACTGCTGGACATAAGCCTCTCCTAGCTCACGCTTATAATGGCGATCATAGGAGGCTATTAGCCTACTGCTACCACGCTGGCCAGACGGGTTGGTAGAGGGTTTGTTTCAAGTTTTCCTTCTCTCGCACAGGTGTTCAATGCGTCGAGCCTCTTAGTCGACTCTTACGACATCCCAGGCATGTAAGAGAGTGGTGACACGTGTATTCTTAGGCCGTCACAGCATTTATTTGCATGAAAATGAAAAATAAAAATAATAAGACCATAATGAAAATCTACCGGTTAAATGGTCTGAATAACATGACAAAGTTAATTCATAACCTCAGAGATCATACTTCTTTGAGTTAATCTGCTCACTTATGGTCAGTTTCAACGACAGATGAGTTCTGGATTTTTCTTATGAAAAATCATTTGACGGTCTTTGTTATATTGAAAATATGTCATATTATTTGCCAGATAAGCTATCCTATCCAGAAGGTATCAGTTAGTGTTGAAACCGGCCCTTACTCTCGTGAATTATGTCAAATTATTTGCCAGATAAGCTATCGTATCCAGAAGGTATCAGTTAGTGTTGAAACCGGCCCTTACTCTTGTGAATTATGTCAAATTATTTGCCAGATAAGCTATCCTATCCAGAAGGTATCAGTAAGTGTTGAAACCGGCCCTTACTCTTGTGAATTTTAGTAAATGTCTGTTTTCTTTATATCTATATTTATTGTTTTTTAAACCGATTAATAAAAAGAAGCTTGTCTATTTCATTTGCACTGACACATACCTACCGGTTTTCGTTTTCAATCTAGACCAAGAAAATTGTATTTATGCAATTTTAAATGTAAGTACCTACATACAGTCATAGTGAATATTAAAATTACATCCATTCATTTAAAAACATAAGCCATTAGTGCATTCAAAACCCACAACACAAGGGACTTTACACATAATACCGAACAATCTAAAAACTGTCACTTCTTACATCCGCCGTAGTTTTTATCAGAGCGTAAAAGCATTCAATTTCCCAGAAGTTTTTGCTTGCACGGTAAATGTTACAACTCACATAAAAACTGTTTCATTCAAGTAAATTGTGTGACGTCACTAAAAGCCCTTGTCGTAAGCGTTGCGCGTTGGAAGGCTTTCGAACGTGTTCCGTTGCACTCGCGCAGTAAACTTGACCTTGAACCGAAAACGTGCGCAGACGACGCAAGCTGCGTTATGGACTTGGACGAGAAAAAGTACCGCGCTTTATGTCCTCTTGTGGTTTCCGTGGGGAAAAAGCCTAAGACATAATACTTATTATTACTTTTTAATTTTGCATTTTACAATGCTATAAATATATGTGATAAATATTAAACAAGAAAATATACTAGAAAAAAGCAACACGTCTCATGTCGCCCTGACGGGATTCGAACCCGCATTGGGAAACCGGCCCAATGCACTGCAACTAATTATGCTACAGAGACCTATGAGGACACGTTGAATTTTTCTAGTATATTTTCTTGTTTCATATTTATGACATATACTTACTTTACTGTTTCGCCATCATGGCGGGATATAGTTGACCAATAAGTGTAAACTAACATCATATATTTATTATCTATGTTTAACAATAAAGATTATGATTATGATTATGCGCTTTTGATATCTTTTTCCTACTTCTTGCTGTGTTGAAAAATGTTTGGCTTTATTTTTTTTTTCATCACATAACATAACAGGTAGTACGAGTACACATGGTGTTCAATGACGTGTCATCTTCAATCGTTTCTCATTGACTTCTTTCTAGGCCTGTAAGCAAATTGCTTTTTCGCAAACATGCTTTCAAATGTGAGCATTTTTTTGACAACCTTCTTCGAGATAAATGGATATTGCTGTGGCCATATACATGCGAGCAGCGGCCGGCAAAAGTTGTATGAAAATACATATCTGTTGTGTTTAGCGGCCAAATAAATTACATGGTAAACTCATATCTGTCGTGTAATTTAAAAATGAAACGATCTTTTACTCCGAAATATGGCAACCAAGGAGCTGTAACTTATCAAAGGTTTTATTTAAATTTCGAACTGGCTTGCAAATAGAAAGCTGTTTTAGAAAAAAAAACAAACAAATTAAGACTTTAACGCGGTAAAAAATATCGTTGTTCGTCTGATTTCGAAAAGTAGTTTAAATTTCCGCGTATTAATTGAGAAAAGAACTATACAAGCCTTGACCACAACTAGGAATTGATGGACTTACGTATGTGTGCCGAGGCGAAAGCACATGACGTTTTCAAATCAGACCTAAATAAACAATTTTTTTATCGTGGGAAAATTTACACTACTATTTGGCTATAAACAATATATTCCTACTTCAAATAACTTTGAATTAACTATAATACTCTCTTTTTTATTATTTTAGTTTTTTAAATCATTAAAACAACAAGAATAAAGTATATTTAGATTAAACTTAATGTTTAAAGATTTTTTTCCGGAAGTTGACCGCGGAAACAACCATAAAATGTTCCTCGCTGTTGTGAGGTGAAAAATTGTGTGTTGCGCTCGGCAGAAAAGTTTTTAGCGTCTTGTACCTTTGAAATAATCGCTTCGCTCAGGATTCAATAAAGGTAACTCGTCGCTAATAACCAACTTTCCAGCCTTGCATAACAAATAACTATTAATTTTAACGACTTTTTATCTTTTTTATAATAAAATATATAAATTCTTCAGTCTAAATTTAGAATTACAAATGTGGAAATAACCCTGTCTGTCGCCTTTCTTAATTTAATGAAAGTTAGATGAAAAGTTCCCACATTTTCTATTATTGTATTACCTAGATAAATTTTCCGTTTTCCTTGTAACATTTACGTAATAAGACGCATGTGTTTTACATTATTATAATTTTACCGGAAGTCAACGGGAAATTGTGGTTAACTATTCTATTTATTGACCTTTTATAGTGTTTATAGTAAACCATGGGAAATACTCCGTTAAAATAAAATACTGCATTAGTCATTTTTATGTTTCAATTAAAACCTGTATACTCATTTGACTTTCCAGGTAATTAGTAACTTATTATATTAGTGTCTTATAATGAATTATTAATTTGTATTTTAATTATTAATTTGATTAGTAGTAAATAACATTAGCAATAGTAAATTCTTCTGGGATTTTGAATTTAATTTCTCCATTTGTTACAATTGTGTAATTTTTTGATATTAGTTTTGAATTCTATTTATAAGACCTGAGCCCGTAGACAAAGTAACATCGTTATGTAGCGAAACGATAATTCCATTCATTATTGTCTATATTCGCCAATCAACTTGCGGAAAGACAACGTGACTTAGCGCCGCCTATGCTAATCCGCCAATCCCAACACATTTAATTATTTTCGAACTTCCTTATCGTTTTTGAATTGTTACTTTGGCTAAGGGCCCAGTACCCTAGTTGAAACTATCAAACCTTTATTTAAAACAATTGCGCTGGTCAAGTCGGTAAAGCAAACAATGGATATTTAAGATCTAAGGGCATACAATTGTTAAATATCTTGTGGGGGTTGTTCTTGTTTCTATGCCCAGCTGTGGGAATCACGCGGCTACTTATCATAAAAACTAGAAGATCTAGAACAGTTTCTGCCCCCGTAATCGCTTTTAGTTTGGACGCCTATAAGAAATCCTTGACCGATCGAAATTGACAAGTCACGCAAGTGACGTCGTCGTCTACCGTTCGTTTTAATTTTTAAAATTTAGTGAACCTTCTGCATTTGGCATAAAGTTCTCATTTGTTTATCAAGCAGTCATAGCTATAATGACGTCAGATTATTTGAGCAGGCTCAAACACGTCTGTAAGTTTTGTCTGTTTATTGTGGAAACGGATATGTAATGTAGGTACTTATTATATCGGAACTGAGGCACCCTTTAGTTGAAATACTGTTATGTATCATTATGATAACATTTTTTTTATCCATTACGTGTGTGGAATAGACACATAAGATAATGTTAACATCCTCTTTAAGTGTATGCAATCGAGAAACTTCCTGTAGGGCAATAGTTTTTTTTAGGGAGCGTTATTTTAAAACCTTATAGATTTATAACACGTTTATATCACAAAATAATAGACCATTAGGAATTTCATTAAAATATATTTTAATACTAGCAAAAAGAAAACTTCGTTCGCGAGGAATAAGGTTACGATACAATCCCGTTTTATTACCGTTTCCGTGGGAATATAAAAAAAACCTTTCTTAGTGCTCGCCTACATCGTTACAGGATCCTGTATGCAAAATTTAGCTTAATTTCAGCTGGGCTGTGCGTTGTCTGTCAGTCAGTCACGGTTAGTTATTAATATAGATTACTTTCCGAAAACTGTACCTAACTGGGGAGTTCCTAGGAGAGAAAAATATTATTTTCAGTTAAAAAATAAGTGAGTTTTTTCTTTTTTATATTAAATAAAATAACATTTAATAAAAAAAACAAACCAACTTCAAAAAGTAAAAAATAAAACTTTTGGAGTCGGTGCCAGCCAAGGCATTCAACATTGCACTTTTATAAACGACTACTTGCCAAAAGGTATTAATAATAATAAATAATATTTCTCACACTCACACCAATTAATCTTGCCCCAAAGTAAGCACTGTAAGGCTTGTGTTATGGGATACTAGGGTAACGGATATATAATTATACATATATAAGTATTTATGTGTAGAAATATATATAAACGTCCATGACTCAGGTACAAATGCTCGTATTCATCATACAAACATTTGCCCCTACCGGGATTCGAACCCGGGACCCCAGAGTAGGCGACACCTTGAAACCGGTGTACGAACCACTCGACCACGGAAGTCGTCAAAAAGGTGATTGATATTATTCAGGATTATGAAAAACTACTAGCCAGATCTTCGTAAAAATTATATGGGACCACACTTAAACCATTTTCTTTCAGATAAAAAAAGAATTATAAAAATCTGTTAACAACTGGCAAAGTTATGGTAAAACAATAATAAAATAAAAATAAAAAAACCCGTCGACTTGAGAAAAAAACTTTCACTTATTTTTTTACTGAAATCAAATGGGATTAATACGGGCAATTTTGGCGAATCGAAATGTGGGACTTGCAGTGCTAAACCAGAGTTAAAAACCGAACCCTATCCACAAACCAATCCCAATCTACGACCCTCAGTGGGTATGATGTCTTCGTCTTGGAGCCCGTTTTTTAGTTAAAGGTTTAACGGCCAACTCCGATTGTGGCCAGTTTAATTTAATCCTTAGCGGCCACCACCGGGGTTTCTACTCTAGTTCAACAAACTTAATTAAACTTATCAAAGCGCGGTTATTAGCTTTCTCGTTAATATATTTCTACGAAACTGGGTATTCCCAAAGATCTTATCAAGATTATCTTTCAGCACAAATCATTAAACGTGTTATCAAAATACATAGCTATCTTAATATAACATTACGTTTTTAGGAATGCGATAAAGAATTATTAGCTTTTCAACATAATACCGAATGATACAAACGTCCAAATATGTCAAATAAGAATTACCAAAATAGTTTATTGCTTACACAATGATATATTAATAAAACATTGCAAAACTAATCAATGATTTTCCGCCCGATAATATCATTTGTTAGCTCATCGTGTGGTTTGTGGCATGATTTTTAGGTACGAGTACTTAACTAGAAATTTCGTATGATAAACTCTTTTTTATTTACTTTAGGACTGCCTAGGTACTGGAGCTTTTTACGAAGTCTTTGTAAAGAAACATCCTTATGAAGTCTTTGTAAAGCGCTTTTCAGACTACGCTATAATATTATAGCATATAGCTTATAGCACAACGATATCGCTCACCATACATTTACTTAGATAGCGTATAGTAAGCCGATAATATATATTATAGCTAAGTGTGAACGTGTTTATTTATTTTTTTATTTTATTTATTGAAAAAGATTCACCAACGACATATCTTTACACATTACAATTTAAAAATTAAAACCTGACTAGGCCAAAAGACATGCCTTTACAGGTGAATACAGCATTTTTTATTTTCTTATTTACTAGTTACAATAACAATGATGTGTTCTAAGTAAATGTATGGTGAGCGATATCGTTGTGCTATGAGCTATAAGTTATATCCTATTTATTGAATTTATAGGTCAGAGAAGCTGAATAAAATACGGAATAATGAATTGTAAAATAATAATTATACCTATTCAGTTTAATTATTTTCACTAGGAAGCTAATACGACCGATTCAAAACACAGCAGAATGAAAGAGAAGAAGTGAAAGTGATTTCAAAAGTACGAGAGAATGATCGAATGAGTGAGGTTGATCGAACGAATGAGCATTTAAGTGGGGATTAAATGAACAATTATACTTTGGCATTTTCTAGTCATGTAACTTTCCTTTTATTATAAAAACATAACAAATAATTATTAATCTTATTGATTAATTTTTGCCAATAAAATAGAATAATAAATCCTACACTATTATATTATAGCATAGTCTGAAAAGCGGTTAAGACTTCGTAAATAACTAATAGCTTCGAATAGGAATTCTTACAAATTGCGAAATACACCGTGTTTCGTTTCCTTCTTTTGTCGGTAGCATTTGATAAAACGGACTGATTATTCTGTTTGCTTGAGACGCTTACCTCCGGTATAACTTTTATGGTATACCTACTTAACTTGGGGTTGTTTTATGCAAATCCTACTAATACAAATTATAAATGCGCAAGTATTTCACTTTGTTTATTTATTTGTTTGTTTGTTACTCTTTCACTCAAAAATCACTTAACGGATTTAGATGGAAATTGGCACACAAATGGTAGATAACATGGAATTAAACATAGGATAATTTTTTCCCGATATTCCCACGGGAACGGGTGGAGATCTTATATTATGTTTATACCATGCAAGCACACCGGCCGGTACACCGCCGTTGCTGGCTGGTTTTGATTTAATTAAAATAAAGAAAAGAGGCCCGTCGTGCGTAGATTTACGCTCGAAATTAATATCCTATCTGTAGATATGGATAGCGCTATCTGAGATAGTTGCTTAGGATATTTTTGTTAATATGACCAAAATAACGATAGTTGCTAGGCAATGAAGCCAGTATTCTAGGCCACTATCTCAGATAGCCATATCTACAGATAGTTTATTAATTTCAGGCGATAGACGGTTGCCTGAGCATATAAATATAAACTCATTTGCAAAAAAAACGGGCACCTAAGCAATGAACCATTTCAAATGTTAATATGGCTTTGTGTGATAATTATAGGTAGTTTTATCCTCACAATTTGGTAAATTAATAAGAAAATAATCGTTTTTATCAGTATTTCATAAAATTTAGATACTATTTATGGGAAATAATGCTAAACCTCGCTAGTAGTGTATGTTCGCTAGTAGTGCATATACTCATGAAGTAAAAATAAAAAAGTTTTTTTGTTTGTTTTTCTTTAATAAAGTAAAAGCAGATAAATGTTTAGTATCGAGTGTGACCCCCTCTAGCTAAAATCACAGCTTGAATTCGTCTGGACATGCTAGCGAGTATATCCCGGATACTTGCTTGCGGAATACGTTCCCACTCCACAGTAATCACATTCTTCAGCTCTCTGATGGTCTGCGGAGCCGGGTGTACTGATCTCACACGCCGTTTCAGAACGTCCCAGACATGCTCTATGGGATTGAGGTCGGGACTTCGAGCTGGCCAATCCAAACGACGAATGCCGACCTCTTGCACATACGCATTAACATCGCGGGATCGGTGGGCGCGAGCATTGTCGTCCATAAAAATCGAGTCTTCACCTAGAGCGGCCAATGCGGGTTGTGCATGAGGAATTAGAACTTCCGTTATGTATCGATGCCCAGTCAGTGAGCCGTTTTCAATGAAGACTAACTCTGTACGATCCATTGAATTTATTCCTGCCCAAAACATAACAGAGCCCTCACCATAAGGTGTGATTTCTTCGAAACATGCCTCTGCAAAGCGTTCTCCTTGTCTTCTTAGCACTCGCCGACGTCGATCTTCACCGAGCAGAGATATCCTGGCTTCATCAGAGAACAAAACCCTATTCCAATCTTCTTGAGTCCATGATTCACAATTTCTAGCGAACCTAAGCCTGTGAACTCTGTGCTCGCGGAGTAATTTGGGGCTGCGGGCCGGGCGGTGACTGCGTATATTGGCAGCGAGAAGCCTCCTCCTGACCGTCCATAGACTAATATGCACATTTCTTACTTCTTGGAGGTTGTTCTTAAGATCCACATACGAAGATTTGCGATTTCTCAATGCGCGACTCACAAGAAAACGATCATCCCGTGGTTGCGTACATGGTTTTCTTCCAGAACCAGGCCTTCTCTCGACGGAACCAGTCTCCTGATATCGCTGCCAGGTCCTTTGAACTGTCGAGCGACTAACATTTAGCCTCCTAGCCACGAAACATTGGCTGCAACCCTCTTCAAGCAGCGCGATAATTTTGGTAGCTTTTACCACTTTATCTATCATTTTTGATACAGCCAAACAGCAATAAATAAAGCTTTGACAGTCAAGGATATGAAATTAATCGATAAAAATTTAATAAAAGTTATGAAATTCGATGTTAACTTCTGGAACTTCGCGCCAAAAATGTAGGATAAAAAGGGGTTTTCTGTAAAAATGAGCATCAAATGAAAATTTGAATTTAGAACGTACTTTTTTAAATACCACAGCATTTTTAAAACCGGCCAGTAACGTGTACAAACGATTGAAACCTTTTTGGTATTGTATCTTTTTAAAGATGAATGAAAATCAAAACCGCCCGTTTTTTTTGCAAATGAGTGTATTATAAAAATTAGTGATTATTAATTTGTAAGCGAAATAATAATAACAGTATCGAGATACAGATCGTTTTATTGTAGAAAAAGCGCCCCCCGTAAAAATTAATCTGAAAAAATAAACATGCGTTCTGAGTTGATATCCAGAAAAAAAAACATTTAGTCTCATTTATACTTGTATGTTTTCCAAAGACTTTTATTTCCGCAGAATAACCGTATTTATGTTTTATTAGGTTGTTGTTGATTTATCAATCGATGTAAGTGACCTACATAGTCCGCGAGGGACATTTTCTATCGATTTTTATCGGGCGATGGCCTGGTAGATATGAAGGAAAGCTTTTGCGACGTCATTTTAACAGGTGTGTAATGATTTGCATTTATTACTCTGATTGGACTAAAGTGACATTAGTAATAAATACATTTTTTTATAATATAATACCCGTACCGTACCGTAACGTAAAGTTATAAATATAACTTTTTAATTTTGCATTTTACAATGCTATTTTTATGTGATAAATATGAAACAAGAAAATATACCAGAAAAAACTTTTTTCTGGTATATTTTCTTGTTCAATTTCGAACATTCGTAAATGCAAAATACTCGAACTGCGTTATCTTGATAAGAAGCTACTTAATTAAGAAAAATAAATAAACCAAAAGGTCGCGGGTTCGATTCCCGTCTGAAGATTCACTTGTGGCCGAGTTAATTTTTCCAATATTTTTCTATTTAAAATTTACCATAAGTATAAAAATAGCATTGAAAAATGCAAAAATTACAAAATCATAAATTATTGGCGGTTGCATCTTAATCGATCGTTAAACTCCTGAAAAGATGTTTCTTTCGAATGCAAGGATGTTCCTAGCATTGATGTGACAACGCTGGCCTACAGCGTATTAAAAATATAAAAGTATTGGAGAATTTCGACGGTGGTTCGGAAGTCTCGGTAGCTCAGCGGTTAGAGCATTGGACCGGATTTCCAAAGGTCGCGGGTTCGATTCCCGTCTGAGAATTCACTTGTGGCCGAGTAAATTTTTCCAATATTTTTCTATTTAAAATTTACCATAAGTATAAAAATAGCATTGAAAAATGCAAAAATTACAAAATCATAAAATATAACCCAGTTATATTATAACTATTGATTTCAGAACAATGATTTTCACAATCTGAATTGGTTCAAATTAATTTCATTTTGTTTTTATGGTTTTGTTTGATAAAATGTGTGCCAAAATTGTAATGAAAATCAATCCAATGATGCAGTGACCATGGATACATACCGGTTAATAGAAATTTTGATTAAAGTTTTTAAGAAAAACTGCTTCAACGTATTTGTAATGAGAGCGCTTTAAAAACCTAAATAAACCCGATTAATCCAAAGTTGCGATAAGTATGTACCTACTATTGGCGAGGCGATCAGGCTAATATTTTCCTCTTATAATTCTTACGATTGTAGATTTGTGTTTGGCAACGACATGTTCCTTTGTAAATGTTGTTGCTTCTGTTAAAGCTGATAAGTTTCTTGCGGCCGGCCGTTCTTCTTGACGGTTAAAAGATAACCTGAATGGCTGGTAGGGGAAAGAAATTGACGATTTGAAAGTGCTTATCTATAAGCAGGGCTAGTAAAACCGGTTAATTTTCAAACCTAATGAGCTACATTGCGTTTTTTCAAAGTTTGGCTATTAAAAAAAAATAAAGTGCGCCGGTAGCTGTCACTTTAGTCCATCTAATTAGAAATCAGAGTTGTAATTGAGTTATTCCCATCCGATTTTTATTATTTTCTATTCCCATGGGATCCCCTGTGTTTGGGGATCAGGGGATGAGATGGGAATAACTCAAAATTATAATGGTATCGGTTGGAATTAACTCATTCAATCTTAATTCAAAAAATATATCTTTTGTGTCGAAAACATTGGTTTCCATAACTAGCTATTAAGTATGAATTTTTCGTCTTATAAACTAAGTAATATTCTATGGACCATTTGAAATTATACATTCTGTGTATTGTGAGGGGCTTGGTAGTGCATTGCAGCAACTATCGCAATGGTCCATCACGGGATGGATGATACAAAATGTTATGCGTCGATTTAGTAGATAGTAGATGTAGATACTCCGACTCCATTTCAACTCAACTTCCAGTGTAACATTGAAATGTGATACTAACATAAAACATAACTATTATAAATAGGATAAAAGGACAACATTCTAATAATTGAATATAGGAAAATTTTCCTCTTATATTAAATATATTTCAAAATTGTAAATTTGTGTTTGGCAACAACATGTTCCATAGTAAATGTTGTTGTTTCTGTTAAAGCTGATAAGTTTCTTGCGGCCGTTATTCTTATCAGTTAAAAGATGTCCTGAATGGCTGGTAGGGAAAAACAAATGTTGGACTATTCGAAAGTACTTATCTATAAGTATATTTGAATAAAAGTCTTTGACTTTGACTTTGAGTGTGTACCGTGTAATGTGCGAAGACCTTTTTAAATGTGTTGAAATAAAGGGATGAAACGAACTACGAGGATCAGGAAAATGCTCTCGCAGACAATGTAACAAGCAGTCGATATTTATGTTAGAGCATAGCTGTGGCTATGCGAATGAGATCGTCAGACATCTTGCGTCACAAAAGTGTTAAGTTTTTTCTAATTTAGCAATTCTATGTATCTGATTGTCAAAAGAGGGTCTGCTCGAGTGGCAGGTGTGGTCTGAATCATGGCTGTGACTAATAACTGTGACATGTGTCGTGATCACTATCAGTGGGTAATTTTGTTGATTTGCAGCACACTTATTGGAATATGTAGTTTCTAGTTTTGCTCTTCAAACTATTGAGTTCCGGTACAGGTAGGTAAGTACGTTAAAAAAAAATCTGTTGTGTGCATCGTTTGCCTCTTTTTTTAAATGTTACAACTTGGACCACAATCAGGGTTACTGTTTGGATTTTTTTCAATATACTTAACGTAATAATAAAGTGTTAAAAGTGTCGCAAATACAATATTATGTATTGCGGAATCTCATTATTGTATTAACTAGCGGCCGCTTGCGGTTTCACACGCGTAGTTCCCGTTCCCGTGGGAATATCGGGATAAGAATATCCTATGTTCATAACCAGGCTATGTACTATCTTTGTATTAAATTTCATCCAAATCCGTTCAGTTGTTTCGGAGCCTATTCAATGCAAACAAACAAACAAACTATCAAAGCTTTACGTACATCTTATTTTTTGGCGCGCACTGTTCATTGAAATAAATCAACTTTTACGGATATCAAACGCGCTATATTTCACGAACTAAGTTGTAATTGTCCGTATTTTTAGGGGTTTTTTTTGACAATTACAACTTAGTTCGTGAAATATAACGCGTTTGATATCCGTAAAAGTTGTTATATTTCAATCAAAGCTTTCCTCTTTATAATATTAGTATAGATAACTAAACTATGTGTGTAAATGAAAGTGAAAAACTGCATGGATGTAATATACTACATACTTAGTATATTACGTCCATGAAAAACTGACGAATGAAACTAACTTCCCCCTCTCCCCCCTCAGTATAGGTACTATACTTTTCTATATATTATATATTTTTGTGATGGAAATTGACCTTACTGATATGTTAAGGTCACGTTTCAATTTGACGACTCCGTATGAAATAAAACAGGGAGAAAAAAAAACAGCCCTTGACGAGTTTCTTGCCAGTTTTTCTCGTTACAAGGTCTCCCGCCGTAGTGTTTGTGAACCGATGGCGTAGCTTCTTTGACGTTCATAAGTGCTGTAACAGCCTAGACTGAATAAATGATATATTGAATTTGAATTTGAATATATTCTATTCTTGACTTTACCATTTATTTTTTTTCTGAATTTTTAAAAGCACAACATGTAAATGGTAAGGCAGTCGAGGAAACTTTGCTACGTCATCGTCATCATGACGTCACGAAACGATGCTCGCGGCGCGCGACACACGCGGCCGGTCGTTGACCTATGTCGCGCTCTACTCGCGTTGCAAATAATTAAGCAATAATAATGATTTTTCTCTAAAATTTTGTAAAAGTGTCCAACACTAGGTACCATTAATTATAAACTCGTTGGTATGATTTAAAATAGGATACCAGGCATTCTGGGCCCAAAAATCGTCATTTTAAAAGACTTGCGATAAATTTTAAATATTGCAATCTTTCTCTCTCAGGCAAGCTCAGAAAACATAGTTTAAGGGTTAAGTCCATATTTTTATAAGGTAACTTACGATATATTTTAAATAGAAATAGGTTAATTATGATCTATTCCTTCCACAGCGTAGAACAAGTAGACTCTATTGCTTCCTACATCAAGTTAAAAATTAGTAAGTATTGCAAATAAGTCCCCAATTTAGTTTCCGTTTTACTCTGTACTGGATAACCTTTGACTCTCGAGCACTACTGTTTATAAATTAACAGATACATTAATAGAATTCATTGAAGTAGAGCATGTAGTATTAAAATAGATAATCTACTACAGTTAATGCGTAGTAATTACAGAAAAATACGCTTCTTTGAGTGACAAAGTAGATTTACGTAGTTCAGGGTCCTTTTGTGACCTTTTAATTCCAGGTAGGCTGAACTGCCAGAACTAGCCAGTTCCTCAGTGATTGGGGATTCCGGGAGAAGCTCGCTTCCATCTTCAGCCTTATTAATACTTAACATCAGGTATGTTAGCTTCGTTCGTAGTTGTAAGGTAGGTTAACTTCATCATAATGAAGGCTAAGAGTCTCTCCGTAGTTCATAATAAAAAATAAAATAAAAAACTGCTATCAATGCATCTTTATTACTCACTAGCGGAACCTCGCGGTTATACCCGCGTGGTGCCTGTTCCCGTGGGAATATCGGGATAAAATATAGCCTATGTCACTCGGGAGAAATGTAGCCTTCTAATGGTCTAAGAATTTTCTAAATCGGTCCAGTAGTTCCTGAGATTAGTGCGTTCAAACAAACAAACTCTTCAGCTATATAATATTAGTATAGATACTTATTAGTTATTACTTATTGTACAAAGAGAAAGGTTTTAATTTTTTTATAAAAAGTTTTTATTTCACAATTTTTAAAGATAGAAGAGGTCCCGTGCCTACGCTGATAACCTTATGACAACTCCTCATCATCTTTTACAAAATGCTGATTTTCCCGGTGCAGGGACGTTACTTATTGAGGAGTACTCCCGATACTTCATCATCAGCTGCACTTCATCACATGCATTGAGTCGAGCATAAATTGCTTATGAACTACATTAAAGTAATCGTATAGCTGCCGTGAAATGCTAAGTATTTAATAGTTCCGATGACCATTTGTGGTCTTCATCATCAGTTCCACTTCACCAAATGGTGCTTTCCGGAAGCATGCATAAGTTACTGTAGAAAACACCGAAATCGCTATAGGAGTCCCTATAATATTTGAAGAGTTCCCTGGATTACTCCAGGATCCCATCATCAGATCCTGACATGATGACAATGGGGCCACATAGGAAGTATACCCTTTCGAACAAAGAAAGAGTTACTCAAATCGGTCCAGCCGTCTTCGAGTAATCTCGTAACATACATAAAAAAAATACCGTCGAATTGAGAACCTCCTCCTTTTTTGAAGTCGGTTAAAAAGGACAAGCCGACACAGTAGCATTTGGTTTCTCAGTTACGCCGTAGTGTGGTAACATAATTACCAGATTGCAACCGGTTATCGCATGGATCATTCAATCATACACACTCAATTATTCTTCAAAGTCGTTCGACATGACATGAATGAAGAGTAAAAATAAAAATTAAAGTCAAAGTCAAAGATATTTATTCAAATAGACTTATAGATAAGTACTTTCGAATAGTCCAACAATTTTTTTTCCCTACCAGCCATTCAGGACATCTTTTAACTGATAAGAAGAAAAGCCACAAAAAACGTATTAGCTTTAACAGAAACAACAACATTTACAATGGAACATGTTGTTGCCAAACACAAATTTACAGTTTTGAAATATATTTAATAATAAGAACACCATTCTAGCTAACATCCGTCAGTACAATACAATTTTTGTTTTAATTGATTTACTATAGATTATATATACCAATCATAATGGGAAAAGAAATATATCGTGTAATATCGTAGAATAAATTTAAATTCAACAAGGCGCCACCGTATTACCGTTATTTAACTTTAAAACAGATATTCCAGCAAAATGTTATCGTTGTTTTAACTTTTTCGTGCGGCGGCGAACATGTTAAAAGTGAGATTTTCCATTTGGGACATGGGGGGGACAGTGTTGGCCGACAATGGAACCTTTCGTTCGAGCCGTGTTGGACAATGTCAACCGCGGGTTTGGCCTATTTTTAACCGACTTCAAAAAAGGAGGAGGTTCTCAATTCGGTTGTTTTTTTTTTTTTATGTATGTACACCGATTACGCCGAGATTTCTGAACCGATTTCCATGATTCTTTTTTTGTTCGATGCAGAATAGTTGCCAATTGGTCCCATAAAAATTTGGTTTCGTTTGACCCAGTACTTTTTATGTTATGAGCATTTTTATGTATTTAATTTCATTGTTGACTTGGACGATGTAGTATTTACGATAATTTAGTTTATAATGTACATGAAACCTTATCTAATCTAGAAAAAACCCGGCTGTAGTTTACAAAACAGCCTTTTTTTTTTTTTTTTTTCCAGGGGGAAATGCCCGCGCATACCCCCCCGTCCGGGGAGACAGAGAGGTTATGTGGGACTCGGACCCACTAAAACCCCCTGGGTGTTCCTTCCTCGCGTACGGACGGAGACTGCCGGGGCAAGGGTAGCAGTCTACCGGGTCTCCGCCCCGCGTCTGCCCTCTTGGGCCTTCCTCTCTGGGTCGGTGGAGTGACCCAGACTACCACTACTGTTGGGCGCGCGGGAACACCTGGCGCGTCCATCCATCACGGGGGGTCCTAGCTGGACGACGGGATTCCCCGTCCCGCCGCCCATCCCCCACAGCTACTGCGCCTCCTCCTGGCGACACCTCTCCCTAGAGAGGCGAGCGGAGCAGCGAATCCTCCGGGATTACAAAACAGCCTATTACAGACACTAAAAAGTTAAAAAAAACTGCGTTAAAAAAACCTACTTCAAAAACTAAAAAGCAAAAAATAAGCCTTTTGGAGTCGGTGCCAGCTAAGGCAAGAAAAATAAAAGAATAGGAGCTTAAAGTAGAATGTCTGGGCTGCCACCGACTCCAAAAGGGTTATTTTTTGCTTTTTAGTTTTTGAAGTCGGTTTTTTTTAACGCAGTTTTTGAAAACTGTGTTTTTCGCTGACGGACAGCGGTATCAAGATAATTTACTTAAAAGGTGACCCGCGCG
The DNA here is from genome assembly GCA_910589605.1 of Chrysoteuchia culmella. NCBI lineage: Eukaryota > Metazoa > Arthropoda > Insecta > Lepidoptera > Crambidae > Chrysoteuchia > Chrysoteuchia culmella. The sequence goes on along the minus strand of OU342647.1, from coordinate 953,680 downwards.
GCCCCGTAGTTTATCCAACATTGCTTGGTTTTTACTAACTTAGAAAAAAAAGACTTTTCCTATAAAAATAACGCTTCCTGAGGGCAATGGTTAGTCACCATTATACAGGGTTATTTTTTATTTGTGCGCAAATTTCAAGTGATGGCGACGCTGGTCCGTACGTTTTGACCGAGTATGTGTTGACAGATTTAGCCCTGTATTAAAAATTTATCGAGTATATAAGTACTGTCTACTGTCTATTACATCACCTGAAAAATTGCTCACTGGACAAATAAAACCCTGTGTGGTTTCATACAACAATTATAAAATAAAAAGCTGGATATATAAAAATGTGTTTATTCCATTACCAGCCTGTGTGTTCATAGGAGGCTATTAGCCTACTGCTACCACGCTGGCCAGACGGGTCGGTAGAGAGTTTGTTTCAAGTTTTCCTTCACTCGCACAGGTGTTCAATGCGTCGAAGTCGACTCTTACGACATCCCAGACATGTAAAGGAGTGGTGACAGGTGTATTTTCAGACCGACACCACACGGCAACTTAATTGTCTACGTAAATACAAGCAATCACTAGGTTATTAACCCACCTCACCAATCCGTATTGGGCCCGCGTGGCCCATTCTCCTTATACAGCCATGGAAGACCAGTTCTTCAGAAGTGGGGACATCAAAATGGCTGATAATAATGAATTACTTCTTCTTCTTCTTATCGTATGAGGATTAGTGGCCACCTCTGGTGTCAGAGTTTATCAAGCCGCCTAAGGCCTCTTACTTGGCTTAACGACTGTTATCAGACGACAACAGTCGGGACCGACGGTTTAACGTGCCCTCCGAAGCACGGAAGCGCTCAGTTGTAATGCCACTTTACGGTCACCCATCCGACACCTGACCGGACCGAACTTGCTCAACAAACGTGATCGATTACGATCAGTCCGTCAAGACTAAGTATCTGATTCATAAAATATTTTATCAAGTTTCCGGGGTCGGATTTACGTTTAAAGATAAACTTTTCATTAATTAACGTAGCTATAATCTTTCTTTATTAATGATTATTATTACAATGTTGCGTAGTATCGAGTCGACTCCCTTATCACAAACAGGTCAAGGTGTAAACCAGCATTAATTTCTCCCACAAATTTAATCAAACATAACCCAGTTTTAAAATTAACCATAGTTGTTGTAACAATTTGTTTAGGCCGACCTAATTGTGTTACGGAAATAATCGCCGACAATATCCATACACCAATGTTTTGACTATAACTTTACAGACAATAAAGCACGGCTGTTTTTAAAGTAAACTTAAACTCGAAGTGGGAATAGAACTTTTGATGTAGAAAAAAAAACTACAAACTAGCTACAAAAACATTATATTTTGTAAACAGATGTGGGTCAGGATGGCGTAATAATGACACGGTACTGCAATATTATTACTATTTATTTGGGCAGAGTTGCCCTGTAACAATTTTATAATCAAAAAGCAACAGAAATAATTAAAATTGGCGCTCGACGCTCTTGTCATCTGTCACAATTTTTCCCCTGGCTTACGCTTCGAATATGGAAGTCACAATGACCACTTTTAAACTGTGACAACTTATTTTAACATTAGATAAATAAAAATAATATTTTAACATAATAAAAGCTTTAACATAAATAATGCTCTGCGAATTGATGCATATAAATTATTCATAATCATTGTGAGTGCCCTTCCGTCAATAGGCAGAACGTGATGTTGCACCGGATATGGTTTCTAAAATTTTTTTTGTAAGTATCCGCAGTGTTTGCTACTACAGTACCTACAGTAGTTTACTACTGCGGATACAATTAAAAAAATATATAAAATTAAACATAAAAAGTACTTACCTTAATTATTATTATAAAATTCAAATTTATCTACACTTCTGTAGTGTTACTTTCCAAATTATATTTAACAGGAACAGAATATTGCACTCTCTGAGCCAAATTTTCTTTATAATTTTCTACGATATTTTTATTATTTTTTTACAAAGGGCCTTCTGTGATCTCGAATGCGTCTTTGGCGGCGCCAAAGACGGATTCTATACAACATTATTCCGATTCTGTAGATTACCGACCGACGGCCCTTCGGAAAGTGCGTTCCTTTTGCTGTAGGAAGCTTATTATTTTAGCCTTTTAGGCTTTAGATTAGCCGATATCCCACGCACGTATGCGCATGCGCATGGGTAATAGAACTCACATCACATCATAGGGTTGCGTCCGTTCGGTTTTCCCCGGATTTGTCCTGGTACCTTTAAGGCGTCGGGGAAACATCAGGAAAGAGACGTCTGGGTGAACCACGAACACAATCTCAATCAGAGGAAAACTGTAATTTTTGTTTTGTGTAGGTGTAGTGCAGGAGATAGTTCTTTATTTTACGCAAATGCGAAGTAGATAATGTTTTGGTCCATTGTTGGTAGTTAAGGTGATAGCAGCCTTACTCCCATTTGAGGAAAGTGCTTTAATTTTATTTTAACCGCCTCTGTGGTCTAGTAGTACAACCTCCGGTATCAAACCCAGGAGTCCCGGGTTCGATTCCCAGCAGGGGTACATATTGTATTCGGTTTGGATGGTGGTAGGACTTGTTCTAAGTCCGTCTGGCTAGCTACCACCATCTTATCTAAGTCTGACGCCATAACAACAATGTTTTCAGCATTGTTGTTTTCCGGCAGTTAGAGATAATCTTCAATGATTGGGGATTTCGGGAGAGGCTCGCTTCCATCTTCAGCCTTATCAATAGTAATTAAACAATTAAACAATAATTTATTTGTATCTAAAGCCTGGTACAAAAACAATATTATCGTTAATAACCACAGTAGTCAAAGACTGTGTCGCAGTTATTAGCGCCCACCTCGAAGTTATACAAATTTGCAAAAAATACAAATAAATTAACCGAAATCTAAGGTCTAACTAGAGACTATATTATATAAAAGAAAAAAACAAAAACTTTCTTGTACATGTAAGTGTAGTAAGTACGCGCGCGCGCGGGTGCACGCTTGGGTGTGGAATGTGTGTGCGCGTGTGTGTGTGCGTGTGTGTTTGAGTGCGTGTGAGTGTGTGTGTGTGTTTGTGTGGTTGAGTGTGTGTGTTAACGTGAGTCTGTGATGCGTGTTATGTGTGTTGAATGTCATTCATTTTGTTAAACAAGAGACGACATCTTCATATTTTAAACTAAGGAGCCACTTGCACAAAACTTGCTTACACTCTCGAAAAGATAAGCTGTAAAAACGCAATTTATAGTTAATTTTATTATATAGGACTGAGCTAAGGTACAAATAGTGCTGACTGGTAAGCTTGGTAGAACATTTTTCGACTTTGAAGATTCTATTTGACAATCTTGTATTCAAGGCTAACTCAGGATCAAAATAACAAGATCTGTGTTTACGTAGAAGAACGGACAGTACGAAAAGCTTACGCACGGAAAGAACCTGCCATAGCTCATAAAGTTGTGCGGTAGGATACCAGATAGGTTTGAAAGCCATAACTTTCAACACCGCACGCTGGGCCCGTTCCAGCGGTATGAGATTGGTCACTGTCGAGGAGCCCCAGACAGAAATACAATAACTTAGTATTGATTGAGCTAAGGTGATATAAGCCGTCTTCAAAGTACCTTCATCAGCACTACCTCGCAGTTTCCGAAAAACAAATATCAGTTTTCTGATTCGAGAAGATACTGATTGGACATGCTCATGCCAGGACATGACACTGTCAACAACAACACCCAAATATTTCACGTGATTTAAACGTTGGATTTTAAAACAATCACAATTAGGACTCGATATACCTACTGAAGTGCAAGAATTTTCGTGCGCAGATATTTTGAATGTGTTGTCAGGTTGGGATTTTAGTCTAGGAGCAAATGTGACAAAGCATGTCTTAGTAAGGTTAAGAAGTAGGTGATTATAAGAGAGCCAGGCAGTGACTATTCTTAGAGCATGTTCAGCAGTTTACGAGCCCCCTCCCAATCCTGCCCATGAACAAGAAGAAGAAGAAGATGATACTTAATCAGGTATGATGAAGACTAGGAGTCTCCCCGTCGTTCATAAAAAAAAAAATTTAAGTATATTATATTTCGCCATGACTATCGGGTGTACCAAAAGTGTCGTTTCTCCTATGGTCATGGCCAACATGACAATGATGATGTAAGCAAAATTTCTAAGAAAAATTGCAAACTTTTGTATTTATTATAATATTTTATTAATATGATCATTGTAGATTCTACAGTGATCATCATCAAGAGAACTAATGAAAAATTATGTCAAAAATTGTGATATGTCTTCGATCTTGGCTCTACTTGAGTCTTTTTGATTGATTGAAGCCTTTTTTAACTGACTTTAAAAATTGAGGTAGCTATTGCACTTTTTTTTTTTTTTTTTTTTTTTTTTTACATTAAATAGGCTTACTCTTGGCTTAATTCTGAATCGTTAGATTAAGAAGAGGCCTAAGATGGAGCGAGCTTGCCTAGAAAAAGCCTATTCACTCGAGCTTTAAATATACCAGGGTTGTAGACACCCGGGAATACAGACGCAGGCAGGGAATTCCACTCTCTGGCTGTGCGCATAATAAAAGATGAGGAAAAGCGCTTTGTACGCAGACGAGGTATATCAACCAGGTAGGGATGATAGCATGCGGTACGTCTGGATTCCCGGTGGTAAAAAGGAGCTGGCGGTATGAGCTCATGCAGCTCAATAGCACACTCTCCGAAGTACAATCTGTAGAACACCGATAATGAAGCAACTCTCCGTCGATGAGGGAGACTGTGGAGCTTGTTGTTCACCAGATTATCATCCCCAATGAGTTTTCTGGCTCTGCGTTCCACCGAGTCGAGTGCGGCCAGCTGGTATTTTGCTGAACCATCCCAAAGGTGGGAGCAGTATTCCATGCACGGACGAATTTGTGCTTTATATAACATAAGAAGCTGTTCCGGCGTGAAATACCGCTTAACCCTATTTAAGATGCCCAGCTTTTTTGCCGCAATCTGAGCTTTCAACTCGATGTTATCGCCGAAGTTGAGACCTGATGACAACTTCATGCCAAGAAGTTCAAGATTCTCAGTGATTGGTATAGTTGTACCGCGGAAAGTAAGAGTCATGTCGAAAGGACTCTTTTTGGCGGAGAATAAACACGCCTGTGTTTTGGCAGCGTTAAAACTGACCAGATTGTTGTCACCCCAATGGGAGACAAGACTTAAGGTCGAGTTAGTCCGCTCAGCCATGGCCTCTCTTAAAGAACGAGACTCCTCCCCGCTGACTTTTGCGTTGGATAAATATCTCTCCGTAACCGTACTGTCATCTGCATACCCAACAATACCGGGCACAAGCAGGTCATTAATATGCAGCAGGAATAATGTCGCGGAGAGAACAGGAACTCCGGCATCAATAGCCTTGAGGTCAGAGGAGCAGCCGTCAATGACTACACGTATTGACCGTTCACTCAGAAAATCAGAGACCCAATCGCAAAAGTCAGCAGAGATACCGTATGATGGAAGTTTGCTTAACAAGCTAGCGTGCCAGACCCGGTCGAAGGCTTTCGAGATGTCGAGTGACACGGCGAGAGCTTCGCCATGTTTCTCGACAGCCTCGCCCCAGCAATGCGTAACGTACACTAGAAGATCCCCAGTTGAGCGACCCTGGCGAAAGCCGTACTGACGGTCACTGAGTAGGTCGTAATTTTCTAGGTACGAAAGCAGTTTGCTATTAAGAATCCTTTCCATAACCTTGCATAGTATGGAGGTAATTGCAATTGGACGGTAGTTGGTGGGGTCGGCACGGTCACCCTTTTTCGGCACTGGCTGTACATTAGCAACTTTCCACGACTTGGGAACCGTTTTTTGTTGGAGAGAAAGGCGGTACAGCCGTGTTAATACAGGAGATAGTTTAGGCGCGCAAAACCTTAGCACTCTTGCTGGGATTCCATCAGGACCTTATCAGGATACTTACAAGTATGTAGGTACTGTGAGGTTCGTGTGAACCGGGGGTATGGATCAGATGGGAGCGCCGGTGCCGATATGGAATCACAACTTCATTTGCTGATTGAAATTTAAATTTCTTCAATTATTTCTCCTTTTTCGACTTTTTGTACATTTATAATTTAACTCGCAGACGACATGTGACATATATTTTTACTATTTTTTATACTTATCTTATCTATTTCATAATTTAATCAAAGGAGTTTCGCCTTTGACTTTGCTTTCCGCAAAGGCTGTACAGTATCTAAGTATTTATTTATCGAACTCAAGTACCAAACAAATGTATTCAGTTTTCGTAATTGTTGTTTTTGTCTTGTTTACGCTTGTTCTTCTCAACAAACTTTTCTGACATCTAAGTAACTATATAAACTTTTTTGTTTATGTAAAAAGTAGGTCTTTTAGGATCTTCTTCTTCTTTTTATGTAATGGCGGTTCCCTTTTGGATTTCGCCAATGTCCAGTGAATATATTTTTAACCGATTTCAAAAATGGAGGAGGTTCTCAAGTCGACTGTATTTTTTTTTAATTTTTTTTTTGTATGTATGTACCATAACTTCGCCAGTTGTTAACAGATTTTTATAACTCTTTTTTTATCTGAAAGAAAATGGTTTATTTGTGGTCCCATATAATTTTTACGAAGATCTGGCTAGTAGTTTTTCATAATCCTGAAAAATATCAATCACCTTTTGGCAAGTAGTCGTATACCTAGATGACATCATTGTTGTGTATGGGCTGATTTTTAGTGTCAGTAACGGCATATAATGTAACAAAAAAATCTGAAATGAAAACATTTTATAAAAAAAAATCAAACCGACTTCAAAAAGTAAAAAATAAAACTTTTGGAGTCGGTGCTAGTTAGCTAAGGCCAAAAAAATATAGTTAATAGAAGTGCCATGTAGAATGCCTCGGCTGGCACTGACTCCAAAAGTTTTATTTTTTACTTTTTGAAATCGGTTTGATTTTTTTTTACAAAATGTTTTTTTTATAATTAATAGAAATTGTACGGTAGATTGAGTTAAAATGGAGTCTCACAACACGTGTTGATGAAAAGAACTCGGGTAAAACTCCAAAGAAGGTATAACGAAAACGCCAAGCAGCAGTAAGACTACTCCTTGAAAATAACTTCCTTTTAAATGTTCATTCGGATTTTAATGGATAATGGTCCTAATTAAAGTATGTTAGTCCGAACCTGCGAAATGTCCTAGTGGTAAATCCCATGAACTGCATTCATGACAACATGTTCCTAGGCTGAATTTGGTATATAGTATAAACTTATGTTAGTTATTTAGTAACTCATGATTTATTTATTTTATTTACAATGCCATTCTTAGGCTAGCCGCATAAACTCAAATTTTTACTGACAATAATATTGTCAAGTGTGCTGCTAGTCTTAACATAAATTTTACACCATAAACAACGACTAGTAACTACTGAGCTGTACATATTGAGCAGTTGGGAATATTTTGGTTTTTATTGTTGCCTGAAAGCTATTTTATTTAAATAATTAATTGTTTCTTTAACCTTATTAGGTAGTTTTAAAAAAAATGCTTTCTTAAAAACTCTACTAGTCGAACGGGAAGTTCCACGACTGTACCTATCTGTTTTTATTTCATGTGCCCAAAGTTAAGCGGGAGGTTGTGTTATGTGTTAAGAACAAAAAAGGCGTTTTTTTTTTCAAAAATTTTTTTTTACCTTAGCGCCGGCGGCGGCAGCACCGCGAGCAGCTTATATCACCGAGCCCAGCTTGGCGCACGCTCAATAGGTTTTTTACTATTATTGATATTATTTTAAGTTTGTTTTCTTTGTTTTTCAATGCTAAGGTAGGTTTAATATCCAAATAAACGACGATAGCAGTAGATAAATAAAAATAATACATACAAAAATAATTTTGTTCTAAATACGTTATACCGCCCCCAATGAGGCAATTAACATCAAAATGTACATTCAAAAACAATATTAAAATAGCACTATTGGAACTACAAAATTTCAGTACCTACGCAAAAATAGTCGTCTAGTTGCGGGCTCTGGTGATGATAGAATTTATTAATTTTGAACTGATATTAATTTTATGATTTATTAGACTTTAGACTCACTTTCAATTAATTTATTCAAGGCATGATAATACATTTTATTTATATTATACTAATGGCTCATCATTATTTCTTTTAAAAAATATTTTATTATTTATGATTATTTGTTGCATCTATTTTATTTGAAATTCAAAATTAAAATGTTAGAATCTTTCGTAAATTCTTTTAAAAGAGAACGAACAGGGCGTATAATTAATGCGTCTCTCGCGTTTTTCTACTGGTGAAAGTTGAAAACCAGTGTTTTGTTCCTTCGGGGAAAAAATATACGCTGAGCTTTTGCCTCTTTGCATCGCTATGACACACATGCACAGATATAGGTACCTAAACAATAGTTTGGTTTCATGGGTAGGAACCTATGTGCCCGCTTAATTTTGTTAGCCCTTAAGTAGTTTGTTTATTTTTCTTTTCTTTTCTTTTATTTATGTGCATGTATGTTTGTGATGCAAATAAATGATTTTTCTCGAACATGCATGGAAATGTTGTCATTATTTCCAAAAAAGGAACACGCGAAGTATCGAATTTACCGACAAAGAAAATCAAATCCATTGCAGGAGCGTTTTTTGAATTTGGAACATTACAAAGAGTATTTAACAACTCCAGCACGCCGTTTCATACAACATTGCTGGAGCGCTGTAATGTTCCAAATTCAAAAAGACGCTCCTGCAATGAATTTGATTTTCTTTTAGTAATTATTAAATGTATAATATAAAAAGTATGTTTTATTTCCCTGCATTCTTTTGAGAAAAGCACTATATTTGCCTCGGCGGAAATGGCAATTGCCTGTCTCGTATTAGTGAAGTCCTCGCCTACGGCTCGGCTTTCAAACTCATACTCGACCTGCAATTGCCTATTTCACGGCCTTTGCAATAATGTACTATTATCTATCTATACGTTTAACACGTAACACAACCTCCGCTTTAACTTTAGGCACTAAGAAAAAAACACGGTTTATAAAACTAATTTAATAAACAGCTCTCGTTTATTGCTGTTGAAAAAAGATTTAATTTCGTTTCATTATACAACCTCCGTGGTAGTGTGGTGCGTAGTACACCGGTTTACAAGTTGTCGCATACTTTGAGGTCTGAGGTCGAATCCCGGTAAGGGCAAATGTTTGTATGATCAATACGTGCATTTGTGCCTGAGTCATGGCTGTTTATATGTTACTTTAAAAAATGTATTATATAATGTAATTATTAATATGTATTTCTATCCGTTACCCTAGTATCCCATAACACAAGCCTTACAGTGCTTACTTTGGGGATAGGTAAATAGGTGTGAGTGTAAGAAATATTTATTTATTAACTAGTGAATAATCTTATGTATGAAATAACGTTTTCTTATCTTGCCCTATGACGGGCGGTTATTGTACGATGTGTATCAAAACTATTAAGAAACGTGTGTTATTAGTAAACAGGCGGTTATCTGCCGGTCGGCCTTACCCCCAATCCGTGCGTACAGTGCGAATCTAGGTTGTTGCTATGGTAACCGAGTATAAACAAGTTTATACGAATTACTGAAAAATTAACGAAATCAAAAAGCAGATGACAAAGATATGCGACTACGTAGGCATTGACTTGTAGTAATTTTAAGATATACTTTACACTTTCTTAACAACTATATTTTTCTCAAACAGTTCAACTATATTAGAATACTTTTGGATTTCCAGTCCACAGCTCTAGTTACAGTCATCCCTGTATTTAAAATTTACTTACTAATATTTTATGTTAGAATTATTTACTAACGTAAGTTATGAGGAATTTCACGCATAATACACTCACCGTCAGAAAAATAGCACCTTTTAAAAAACTCACTTTTAAACTTAGTATAACCTTATTTGGAATCAATTTATGAGGGAAATGTTGTATATCATTTGAAAGGTAACGAAACGGAGTACCCAAAATAATTAAACTTTTTAATTTTTATTGGAATAGAACAAAAAAAAGAAGTTTACAAAACAATACCACTTCTTGATTATGCTTTTTGTATTAAAACAACTTTTAAGGGTTAGATTACGGATCACAGCCTATTGAAACTGCATTGACCCTTTAAAACCCACAAATTGTAGCGCAATTGCTCAACCAGCGGCCCTTAGAAAGGAACAAATTTTTTTTTTTTATGTCACATTTGTGTTACTTATTATGCTTTTTTACTACCTACAATGAAATGTTGTTTATTAAGTTCATTTATTGGGCTTTCAAACGAGGCTAAAATTGGTGGGAAAATTTTAAAAAGGTGCGGTTTTTTTTACTTTGAGTGTAGTCAAAACATAATTTCATGTTTAGACGGTTAATAAATCATACCTATGAGTAGAGGTAGTGAGTTAGTTCGCTTTGGAGTGTGAGTCAATAAATTAATGAGCTTGCATGATTTTTCATCAGTCCACATCTAAACACCCACTTAAACTGTGCCAAGTCATACTCCAGTAATTTTTCATGAACAATATTATTTGTAAATTAGAAATATGGAATGCATTACTCATTTCGCTATTCATTGCTACAAATGCTTCATAATCTGAGAACTCCTCTGAAGGGTTAATGGCGAAAAAGAAACAACTTCATGAGATTTCACGAGATTTAATTTTAGTGTAACTTATCACAACGGCGGCCTTAACAAAAAGAGTGACTAAAGAACAAACTTCAAAACTGACATTAGATTGTCAACTATCACTACAATCACTACAATTTATCACTACAACACTACAGTTTATCACTACAATGTGACAGATAGGATTTGACGTTAGCTGTCATTCGCAGATGACAATGTATTTACTTCTTCTTCTTCTTTTTATATAATGGCGGTGCCCATTTGGATTTCGCCAGTAGACAATGTCTTTAGTTTATTATTCCTAACATCCTCTACTATTATCAGTATATAAACTGTCAGCTGGAATATAATACTATGAGAATAAATGTAGCATCACTTTAATTGTGAATTATGTAGAAGCCCATTCAAGCCCCGGCAATCATTATATGCTGAATTTTACGAAACTGTTGATTTTTCTTCGCGATCACAGGGTTGTTGCCATAATGAAAAGTTGTTCGCAATGATGAGCTCTGAGGTTTTGAGGTTTATAAGTAAAGATAAAACAACGTTGCAGATTAACATTAAATCAATAACTTAATTGTTTTTGCTTTTATAGTACATTACTGCAGCGGCCAGCGAAAGAGGCATTGATGGACGAACGTGTAAATGTGGGCCGAGTCGAAGCCGAGGCAATCATACGTAAGTCCATCAATGCCTATTTGTGGCCAAGCCTTGTATAGTACTTTTCTCAAATAATGAGCGGAATTTGAAACTACTTTTCGAAATCAGACGAACAACAAACAACAATATTTTTTCCGAGTTAAAGTGTTCATGTGTTTTTTTTTTCTAAAACAGCTTTCTATTTACAAGCCAGTTCGATATTTAAATAAAACCTTTGATAAGTTACCTCTTTGGTTGCCATATTTTGGAGTAAAAGAGCGTTCCATTTTTACTATAAATTTACTATGTAATTTATTTGGCCGCTAAACACGACAGATATGGATTTTCATACAACTTTTGCAGGCCGCTGCTCGCATGTATGTGGCCAGTACAGCAATATCGATTTATCTCGAAGAACTTTTTCAAAATAATGCTCATATTTCCACGTATGTTTGAGAAAAAGCCTTTATCCTTCCAGTCAAGTCTACATCTTTATCAACATTTCACGACCTGTCTGGCGCAGGGGTACTAACCCCACCTTCTGCGCCAGAGGTCCCGGGTTCGATCCCCGGACAAGACAAATATTTGTGTGCATGAACATGTCTATTTGTCTTGGTCTGGATGTTTAATATGTATATTATGTATGTATTTACAAAAAAAAAGTATATATGTATGTTTATCCGTTATCTAGTATCCATAACACAAGTTCTTCATGATACTTAACGTGGGCTAGATAATTGGTGTGATTGTATGGAAATATGTATGGAAATATTTATTTCAATCTGTGGACGCTTCGGGCTTGAAAAGCCTAAAGACAAACACAACTGCTTTCGCATATAGAACACCTAGGCCATTCAAACGCATGAGTAACCAGCGGTCATAAAACTCAGGTAATCACATGATCGCCAGAAAAACTACAAGTATAATAAATAATTATAAACAGTCGGCTGTTCCCGTGAATTTCCCACGCCCGCATAGCTGGCGCTTCACGGCTCACGGACGACCTACGTGCCCCAGCCTAGTGATTCAATGGATGTAGAATCCGAGTTATTTGTTTATTTACTTTGAATCGCTTATAGTCTGTGACTAAGGTGGAAGTGCAGTATTTGTTTACTATACTTCGGGAATCAGAAATGATTGATGACAAAATAAATACGATTAATATTTTCTTGGTAGAGCAAATCGTTTAGGATATGAACTTGAATGTGTTATGATCTTTTACTCAATTAAATATATTAGGTTGGGGAAAAAGTCTTTTCGCATGTAGTATTTAAAAAATTTTTATGGTAATAAATTTACTGTTTGTATCTGGCTGGTTTTGGTATCTTTAAAAGTTTAATAATTAAATTCGATATATTTTAAAAATTTACTACAAAAAAAAATTTGCGATGTTTATGGACCTAGAGCAGTGTCTGTTTGAGTAGCACAAATTTGGTTTAGGCGTTTTCCATCCGGAAATTTCAAAGATACACGTGGCCCTATTAAGGATAAAATGGAATGCATTTTTTAATGTGGAGCAAAATCGACATATCGGAAGTTACGACGTAGCTGATGAACTGGGAATTGACCAAAAAAAGGTTTTGGCGCATTGGTACACAAAAAAGCCCGATATTTGGGTACCTCACGAGCTCACTGAAGGAAACCTAATGAACCGTGGACTCATTTGTGATTCTTTATTACCACGTAGTGAAACCGAACCATTTTTGAAGAAGCTGATAACTGGTGATGAAGAGTGCGAAAAAGGTCGTGGTCAATCCTATAACAATCGTCTCCAACTCTAATTTCATTATTTTTTTTTTAATCTACAGCTTAACAAAACTTAAATGCCACTCATTATTTACAGCAAATATAAAAGTTAATTAAAAATAAATTTTGAATCATCAATTGTTTTTCTATCATCATAATCAGATTGATATTTTGATATATATATATTATTATTATTATTTATTAATTATTATTATTATTTTAATAGTATTAGTATTACTTATTTATATTTGTCATTATCATTTTTTTGTTATTCTTACACATCATTCATTCACTCACACTCATCACATCAGTCACACACTATTGTTGCACACCACAAATACCTACAGCTACTATAATTACATATATACAAACAAATAGATTGCACAAAGGAGACGCGTGCTTGTTATTTTATAAATGTTAGTTTTTGAATCTTAGTTTTATTTTGTTTTAATTTTTTCGATGCTACCGTATTGACATCGACGTGTCAATAAAAAAGGGGGTCTGTTTGAAAACCAGCGTCAGCTTCAACACTACCACATGCTGAACTAGATCCCTTTTGATGCAGCCATGTGGAACATTTGGCTATAAGATTTTTGTGTATTTTTTGTCATATGTTATGTCTATGTCCACTGTCTGTGTCAAATAAATTTTATGATTTATATAACTTCATCGGAAGTAACTTTCTTCGACGATGCTATCTATTCTAAGTGTCTTGTCTTCATACAGACGATTCTTTGATCGATCGTTCGAGATCGATTTTATGCTATGGTTGGTCATGAGGAAGCTGACCAATATTCTGTCTGTGAAACCCGGCCGCTTTGCAGTCATTAACACCACACATTAAATCCCATCGTCCTTATCCATCTCCAAGAAAGGTCTGTAACCCAGCACTAGGGACATCAAAGAGCTTTTAATGTTTTCTTAAAGTGCAGTGTTCCATTATAACACTAAACTTATCTAACACACTTCTCCATTATTATCTGAGGATATGAGTAGGTTTTATCTTCATTACGTTACCTTTTACGTGAAGCTGATGTCAAAACTGGAATAACCATGTGCATCAACAATATTACTCATAGAAAAACGATCGCGTGTCGTCTGCTGATTACGGTTTCGATACTCGAACTAGAGGTTTATCTCAAATTGTTATGACACCTTTTTTAAATACTTGAATTTGAGCACTTTTTAGTTTATCTTTAACAGCTTTGTTAACTTCGCAACTATACACATCATAAATGCAAATACTTTTTTGACTAAAAATAATTATTATTATTCATTTATTCATGAACATACAAGTATTACATTACATAGCAAGTCTCGCAAAACCTATTAATACTCGTAGGTTTAACTGCGAGTACGGAGTCAAGCTCAGAAGTCAAAATGTAATTACTTATATTTTTAAAGTACAAACTACTTAACAGTAGTTACATTACAGGTTGGGATTTTAATACAATGTATTTTTAAGCAAGAATTTTTTTAGGAGGCGAAAGAATAAAGTTTTGCTATTTTAATCCAGAATATCCGGAGGTAAAGTATTAAGTAGATAGGGTATCTATTTGGCTATTGTTCTGTCACCATAAGTATTAGAAACTCGGTGAATAACTTATCAACCCCTTGATACGGCCCAGCGTCCCTAAAGCCTAACGGTATTGCGTTCGCTAACGCTATAGCTTTCAAAATTTAAACTTTCGTAAAACTCTTCAACGTTATCGTTTTGTCTAATTCCTACATATTGGATTCACTATTGCATTTTTTGTATGAAAGTAATAGCGTCAGATTGAAAATTCGAAAGCTATAGCGTTAGCTATAGCAATACAGTAAGGCGGTAGGGGTGATGGTGCCTTGACCGTGACGTAGCAGTGTCAGACGCTCCCGATAGTCGTAGTTGTTGGAAAGAAAAAGAAATTTATGTTTAATACTAGCCGGTAAGAGTTTGGTTATTTTGAATAACACGTAATAATTATCCTTAAATTGAGTTTTGTTTTTAAATTAACCATTAATTTAATTTTTAATGAACATTCATAAACCGATCCAAAAAAGTTAAAAGAATAATCCTCTGTAGCGCCGATACACTAAAACTGTCTTGATCTTTAGACACTTTTGATGTATGTAATATCAATAGAAAAAAAAATATAGAATTTCCTTCCACAAAATAAAATAAGTTTTGAAATATTTGATATTTTAACACTAATAGCTTAAAATAAAACATTAATTGACATCAAACAACGAACTCACCCCCTATTCGGAACGTTGTCATTTCAGTTTCATTTTAACATAATCATTATTTATAAAAAAAAACCGACTTCAAAAAGAAAGAAAAGTTTGGACTCGTGCCAACCAAGGCAAGAAAAAAAAGTATACAAGTGCTATGTAGAATTTGAAGAAAGCACCGTCGCGCGTCGTTGCCTTGGCTGGCGGGCACCCACAAACCTTTAAATTTTTTACTCTTTAGGTTTTTATTTATTTC
Source organism: Chrysoteuchia culmella (assembly GCA_910589605.1). Lineage (NCBI taxonomy): Eukaryota > Metazoa > Arthropoda > Insecta > Lepidoptera > Crambidae > Chrysoteuchia > Chrysoteuchia culmella. Next base: position 938,220 of record OU342647.1, on the reverse strand, counting down.
ATAAAAAGCTTTTTTAATCAAATTTTTAGACATTCGACATATAACTTAGTCTCTTATTGACATTCTGGTCTTCCAACAACCACCTGTACCCCTATTACGAGTTTGCTTAACATGACATTTACAGGACTCGTGAGCGTAGACTATCGGATACACTGCTCATGTCGGTAAAACAGTCGCTAAATATGAAAGAGACAGAGCTACATTTTACATTAATGTTTACTGTAACGTCGAGTTTGCCAAACTCGTAATAAGCCTACTGTAAGCAAAATTATTTATTTCGCTAAATAACGATGACGATATTGTCTTGTTTTTGTCGTTCAAAACTTTGGTTTCGTACGTAACATCATTTAGTTGAGAGAAGCGATAAGGGGATTGAAAATGATTAATCATACGTACCCAGTTAGGTCAGGGCCCTGTTACTATTAAAGATTACAATTGTCAGTGACAGGTGACAGGTGAGAATTTTGACGATTGTACGTGTCATAAAACATTGGTGCTATATGAAAAGCCGCTGTCAAATTGTCGCGATAATTCTACAATTTATCGTTTCATAAAACATTTGGTCCGACATATTTGTAATCAGAAAATCTGAAATATTTGTCAAATTGTCGCACATTTTTGATACGCATTGTTGGTCTGTGTCAGGATGAGGAGTGACAGTTATTTTTCTTTTATAAATTCTCACATGATCGAAAGAGTTAGGATTTTGAAAAAGAGAACTTATAATGTATGATTGCTTTATATAGATAACCTACCTCCTGCAATGATGACAAAGGTCAAAATTGCGTAGATCAGTGACAAAAAAGTATGTTCGACCATAGTTGAAAAATTGTCGACTTGTCAAGCTTTATGAAACAGGCTCCAGTATGAACAAGAATCTAATTTTCTGAGAAAAAGAATTTGACGTATTTTGTCTGTTCCTACAAATAAAGATTATTCAAATTCAACTTCCAATTGCCATAATACATCCTGAGCAAATGAATTCACATCAATACCGTCACCAGGTCCAAATATTTGCAAGTACTCCACTAGAGTGACCCCATTTGAAAACCTTCTTTCTGGCTCATATTTTAAAAAACATATTCCCCTAAACAATTTTCGATTTGCAGTTACTTGCATGCCGTCATCGCTAGAGTCACCGTTTAGAAAATCGTTTACCTCATAATCGTTTATTTTCTTTGCAGCTTTTTTATAAGAATGTAAACTGATTATGTCGATGGCAAATAATGGAGTTCCTGCTAGATTTGTTATAATTTATTCTGTGTCGGCACGCGTTGACTCACGCCAAAAGTTTATGGAACGCGTGCCTAGTTTTGACTCACTCAGAGCTCAGAATTAATAAACATGATTAGTTACAGTTTACCTGCCGATAGTCAGGTGCTTGATATATTAACGTCTGGTGGTTATTAATGAGGGCTGTTAGGGAATGAAGTCATGGCTAGGAAGTTGTTAATGATGGGTTTTTAAGATTTAAGAACGCAACCGGTTTTTAAAGCGGATCTTAAACTTCTGTGATCGTCAAAGCAGTATAAGAAGCGTTTTTAGAGTAGTTGAAATAAGGGTACCAACACATAAATATGAAAATTTGTTAACTACCTATCGGTAGAATCGCTATATGCTTAAATATCCTATGTTATAATTATGAAATAAAAAACTGGGCCAATGGCCAATTTGACGTTATTTTATATGATAACTAAATACATGATGCCGTGTGGTGACGTCCTAAGAATACAAGTGTCACCACTCCCTTACATGTCTGGGATGTCGTAAGAGTCGACTAAGAGGCTCGACGCATTGAAAACCTGTGCGAGAGCAGGAAAAGTTGAAACAAACCCTCTACCAACCCGCCTAGCCAGCGTGGTCAGCAGTAGGCTAATAGCCTCCTATGAACGCCACAATAGGCGTGAGCTAGTAGAGGCTTATGTCCAGCAGTGGACGTCCACAGGCTGATGATGAAATACCTTCATGATGCATCAATCAGACAATCAGATTTTGGTTATTAGTTCATAGTTGAAAATGTGGCGTAATTTGTATGGCAACTATCTAGCCCACGCGGGTGAGGACACGCGCAATCGCTATTTATTATAATAACTTCTTCAGAATCAGAATCAGACATTCTTCGCAGGGGCGCGTGCGCGTCGTGTGCGCATGATACTGGTGTCACGCCAAGTTCACACGGTGCTACGCCGCCGCCACGCCACCGTCGTCTTCGTTGTCTCCGTGACTCACACTCATTCATAAACTCATTAATCTTTTGTGAATATTGAGAGACAAGTTTCTTGGAAAAGACGTTAGATGTTACACCACTTTTAGAAATAATTTCTTCCATCGAACGTTCGAGTTAGGTAATGATGTTAAATGTTGTAGTTCCTTGTAACTAAGAAATTATAATGATAATCTATAATTATGTTTTGAATTGATAAAACCCATCTCATTGCACCTAACAGATAATAATTATACATGTAAATAAACTAGTAATCTATTCACGTCAATTTACCTAATCAGTCATTTCTTTTATTACAGAATAGTATCTAAAACGGTAACGACAAATATTATACTTGCCTATTCAACCGCAAAGTTTGCCCAGAATCCGAAAATCAACTTCTCATCGTACGTAGTTGGGATTTTTTCGCACACACATTGGCTTTGTAGGTTTTCAGATTAGAAGGAAAACTCTAGCGATCCGTATGGGCCTATTGTCACCGGCTTACATCAATTTTGCTTGCATAACAACTGAACCCATCGCTAGGGGGAAACTCCGCTTGGAGATTCGACACGGTTTGGTTTCATTGCCAAATCACAACGGTAACAATGTTAGTTTTTGACACTAACGATTTTACGCGACTTTGTTTGTGTTTTTAAGAAATGGATGCTGGTTTAGCTAAAGCCGTAATCGCCAGCATCTCATCACCATTATCATCACTGGTAAGAGATTTCACAAAGAGCTCTTTAATGTACATTTTAGGAGAAAAATCAATCGTCTCTGAGTGGACTGGCTGAACTTGTGAGACGAGTCGATTTTTCTAGTAAAAATGTACCGTATAAAATAGCAATAGAGGCAAAAAGTTTATAAAATGATACTCCTTATTGTTTCCGAAAATGCATATTGACCATACATTTATTATTGGTATATATTAAATTTATTGTCGCTTCAACTAGATACTGCTACAGATTTAGCTCTAGACCGTTTTACTCTGCCATAAACGCCACAGTCAGCATACGGCATCAACAATCATCCCTAGCAACCGAGTCAGTTGGTTGAAGAAAAACCTCATTTATGGTCATATGTATTGATCCGTTGTTTGTCACGCGGAGACCAATGATAAATTTACGTGAGTTATCATAATTTACTTTACTTGGAAATTAGGTTCAATCAACATTCTCGTTGGTTATCCGTAACCAAAAACTTTTGTCTGTTTATAAACTTTTAATTTTGCATTTTACAATGCTATTTTTGTGTGATAAATATTAAACAAGAAAATATACTAGAAAAAAAATAACTAGTCTCATGTCCCGTCAGGGCGATATGAGACTAGTTGTTTTTTCCTAGTATATTTTCTTGTTTAATATTTATAACTTTTGTCTATGTCTACAATACAACTTTCCTATCTCGGAGTCAGAATCACTGATGTGATGTCATCTGATAACTTTTTCATTTATTTTGTTCGTTATGTTGACATGTATACCTAAGTGCTGCATGAAATTGTTACATACGCATTTCAGTATTTTTAGATGTCAGCTTTTTGTACTTACTTATTTTGTAGGATTTTTATATGTCGGCTTTTAGTATATTGTAGGCTAGTTGGGGTTAGTATGGTTCACATACCTAAGTATTTCGAGATAGACGAAAAGAGCTCTTCAAACTGTATGAGAACCTAGCGTGTCGACTTTTTCGTACCTACGATGACGTTGACGATGACGAGCGAGATTTAGTGATGTGGAAACGTTATTGACGAACTCTTGCAAGAAAGCACTGCACAATTAACCATTTTTCCCTAAATTCTAAACTTAAGACGTGTACTGTCATAATACACCCACTTATAATATTTATACGTCATTATATTGTCTGTGGGTGGGCCTGGCGACCTGTAGCACAGGTTTCGTTTTCTGAAACCTATTTCAGGCACCAGTCCCTCACAAATTGTAGAAACACGTACAGTGTACCTATAATATCAACTAGTCTTAAGTTCTATTATTTGTGATGTGCTTACTCCGAGTAGGGTAAATCCTAGTAAGTTAGTTTTTCATAAGTTATTATTTTCCTAGATTATTGTGGATTGTACCCAGTTTAGTAAGCCAAATAAAAAAAAAAAAAAAAAAAAATATTATTATTATTTTTATTTTCGTTTCTGAGTCACGCGTGTTTGCATGGCAATGGTCTCAAGCGGATTGACTTAGGTCGGAAAACTTTGACCGTGGATCAAACTTTTGGCACGCAAGGTAGCTAAACTTTTACCGTCTATCTAGATATAGGTCTGCAGTTTGGTTGGTGAGTAGTTCAAAATGCAACTCTTTTAGCTCCAACTGTTTTCACATAAGTATAAAATTTAGCCAAATTGCAAAATGTCACAACTCGACCATGAGGCGCAGCTACGATGGGAGACTAGGGAGGGGCGTATCGCACAAATCTACATTCCAAGAATTTTTATTACTTAGCCCACCTTAATTCCCAAAATTCCGAATAGATACAATAAGGTGATTCAAAACTGGCCCGTTTCCGAATAATTCAATGTTGGGAACTAGGCCTTTTGGCAAATTCGTTTATATACCCTTGATTCAAAAAGTTCAGCACATTTTCAATTAGGTTTTAAAAAAATCCGTGAATTCCATATTATAAGTACTTAGTTTTTTATTACTCCTCAAAAACAAGACAAAGTTGTTATTTCAGCAGTTCATGCTCGAAAAAGCAGCATTGAATAATACACAAATTAGTATATATATTTTTTTATTCTGATTGGTTTATATCTGATAAATATTAAACAAGAAAAATAGGTTTATAAGGTTAAAAAGGTTTATATCTCTATGATATAATACCTCAATGCTTCAGAGTAAAACTAGGAACCAATCAGAATAAGGAGTTGACTAGCAAGCAAAAATCAAGCCAATCAGAGTAAAGCATATTCAATACTACTGACGCAATTCGTGTTTTTGTAAAGAAACCCTATCTTTTTTCAGTAAGATTGAGAAATGTCGCCCCCATTGTCTAATTTTCCGTGTTTTCGCAATATCCCTAGGATTTTCGCGAAAATTCGATTTATGAAATTATCCTACGACAGATACACTAATTAGATAAACCTAATCAGAGTTGTCAATGCCGATCTAAATCAATTAGCATACTGAATTTCGCGGTTGTACTGAGTTAGTTAGCTAATTAACTGGATCTGTGGTCTAATGGCCACCGGTGCCAGACCCAGGGGTCCCGGGTTTGATTCCCAGCGGGGGTACAATTTGCATTCGGTTTGGTTGGTTGACTTGTTACCTCCATCTTCTCTAAGTCTGACGCCATAACAACAATGTTTTCAGCATTGTTGTGTTCCGGCAGTTCGAGATAAGATAGCCAGTTCCTCAATGGCTGGGGATTCCGGGAGAGGCTCGCTTCCATCTTCAGCCTTATCAATACTTAACATCCGGTATAATGAAGGCTAAGAGTCTCCCCGTCGAGCATAAAAATAAAAAAATAAAATTTCTCGTAGTCGTAGACCAAGAGCTAGCACTTGATTCAGACACGCACATTACTCACACTGACTGAATTTAAGTAGTGCACTGAATTTAGCCAAATGTACCTAATGCATTTTTAAGACACTATACGGAAAAAGTACTTACTTACTTTTTGTGTTATAAAACTATTTGACGGTTAGAAATGTTACAACTAGAAATGTTACAAATCTGGTAAAAAGATATATATTTTTTCATACCTTTATTGTATTTGTAAAGTTTCAGAAACACGATTTTATGATTTTGCCTCGACATTTTTTCTTCTCGGAAGGACCTCTTATTAATACGAAAATTCAAGATTATTCTCAAATGGGGTTACTTATATACTATTGGAAATTGGTTTAATTTGGATACCAATAATATTTAGCATCGCGTAGTTTAATTTCTCTTAAAATCGCTATAGTTATTTAGTACGAAGTCATTTCGTAGGTTTTGCGCCTAATCTGCAAAATCTATCTGGATTCTGGCTCTCGCCCGCGTCGTTTTCTCATTGCTATTTCGATTCAGTCGTATAGCGCCTTAAGCTTGTTGTTTACGGTACAATCAGTAGCTCATCATGCTTTATATATTGGTATTGAACTAGCTTTTATTACGAACGCCTCTGTGGTCTAGTGGTAACAACCACCGGTATCAGACCCAGGGGTCCCGGGTTCGATTCCCAGCGGGGTTACAATTTGTATTCGGTTTGGTTGGTGGTAGGACTTGTTGTGAGTCCGCCTGGCTAGCTACCACCATCTTATCTAAGTCTGACGCCATAATAACAATGTTTTCAGCTTTGTTGTGGTCCGGCAGTAAGAGATAAGATAGCCAGTTCCTCAGTGGTTGAGGGTTTCGGGAGAGACTCGCTTCCATCCTCAGCCTTATCATTACTTAACATCAGGTATGATGAAGGCTAAGAGTCTCCCCGTCGTTAATAAAAAAAATAAAAAAACTTGAAAGTGCTATTTTCGCAATGCAAGTGTAAATGTAATTGCCTTACATGCTGTTGACTATCCATTATCGCTACTACGACAGTACTCTATCTACACTCGTACTACGCACGATACTACGCGATAAGACCCGTGCACTTTACTGAATGAAACCCTGTTTCTGCAAATCAAACATCTTAAAAACCATCCAAATCCTGCCTAACAAATCCCTAATACAACGCAGCAAAGTCCATTTTCGAAGCTACAATGGTTTTTCAACTATTCACTTTAATATGGACTTCAATGGCGTAAAATTAGAGTTTAGTTTCGCATGCATAAAATAAACGATAAGTCTTTTTGTGATTGAGAAGCTGAGATGACCGTGACGGCACGTGATGCGAGCGTGCCAATGTCAATGGTCTACCACGCGGGTAGTCCCGGAGACGGCGTGCAAAGTTCATTACGCAATGGTTATTTCATTCCAAATCCGACCTTGTCACGCGTTGAGGAAATTATGTGCTAATAAGATGCGTCACTGCGTATTCGGAGTTGTGAATTAATTAGATACCGGTAAATTAAAAATAGAATGAAGGTTAATGAGAGTGACAGGAATTAGTACTTAGATTTGTTTTTATTAGCATTTGTTTGGGAACAGCTAGAAGAAGCAGTTGTATTACCGCTGCAAGCAATTTGGGCCGACAAATAATTCATTGCACTACGAAAATTGTAGAGCAACTATAACAGATTTGATTTGCCGTCTTTTATACTTTAGCTCGTCAGGTAAGTATAGGAAAATGAGATACAATAAATATTTCGCTGTGGTGAGACCGTCGGCGGCATTGTATTGTGATAGACGAGACATTAAAGCTTTGTACAATTAAATTAATATCATCAACATTTGAGTAATTTAAAAAAGTTTGGTGGTGATTATTCATTGTCATACCATTGCCGTCAATTGGACTTCACCAAAACATGTTTCATGTCCCCTAGAGTAAAGAGCGTACATGTGACAACATTTCTAATAAGTTGCATCAGTCGGGGAAAGTGCTTATTTTGAGTTTGCCCTAGTTAAATACTATTACTGTGTAGGCTAGCTATGAAGAAATATTTGGCTACATTCCGTGGCATTCGCTTAATAAACATGGATATTCATACTCTTGTTATCATTACTTTGAGATAAGACGAAAGATGCTTGTTTTCCCCACGTTTTTATTGCTGAAACAAAGACCTTATTTTGATATTGTAAAGTATATAGGATAAGAAAAGGGGTAATCAGCGTAGAATTAAAGAGACGAAAATCAGTAAGTAGGTTGTCAAATGTCTCTGTCACAAACATGAGGCAATGATTTCGCATTTTTTCAGACACTGTGTTTTTAGGCGACAGTTCTTTCCTTACTAAATGCGTAACATGCTTTTTTTTATAATTGACGGGGAGACTCTTAGCCTTTATCATACCTGATGTTAAGTATTGATAAAGCTGGAAATGGAAGCGAGCCTCTCCCGGAATCCTCAGCCACTGGGGAACTGGCTATCTTATCTCGAACTGCCGGAACACAACAATGCTGAAAACATTGTTGTTATGGTGTCAGGCTAAGATAAGATGGTAGCTAGCCAGGCGGACTTACAACAAGTCCTACCACCAACCAAACCGAATACAATATGTATCCCCGTTGGGAATCGAACCCGGGTCCTCTGGGTCTGTTACTGGTAGTTGTACCACTAGACCACAGAGACGGTTGATGCTCCTTCTATCCTCTTTCCTGTGATTAGTGTAATATTAACGCTAATTGCTAACGTATTATTGTAAAGAACCTAAAAAGAAAGAAACATTATGAAACCAAGCTTTCATTGCGGGCTTGCGTTTTATTTTATTATGCAAATTATACAGCTACATTTAATATCCTATTGGCAAAAGACAGTTGTAGGGATTAGTTAATGTAAGTATGAGGAAGGTTCAGTATTTTAAGGTTTAAAGTTCAGTGGCATTAAGGTCAACAGCCGGACCTGCGCGTACGTCGATTTCAACTGACCTTTGGTGTGCGAATGATAAAATATTGATAAAAATCCACCGAAGGAAACTTCCAAAGTCGAGGTTTTATCATTCAAATATTAGTTACATCACTAAATCACTAATACTTAGGAAGATATTAATTAGAATGCGATGATAGGTATCTTTATCATTTAAATTGACAGAGAGCTTTACAGGCACTTCACCCAGGTTAAACAACAGTTATTTAACAATATTTAATCAACGAAACCTCGGGGGTTAAAAAGGACGCAACCGCAATATTGCTAGTGAATTCATTGACAATTATTTTTTTGTTTATTTCGTATGGAATTTGCCTTTAGTAAGTTTTCTTGTCTTCAAAAATTTAAAAGCAAATTTTTCTACACTGGTACTGACTCAGTTCTAAACTCTATAGAACATAAACAATTAAATGAATTGTTATTCACTTAGCAATATTGCGTTTGCGTCCTTTTTAGACACCCTGTTGTAATCCGTAGATATTTATGCATATTTTTTTTTGTAATAATTATTTTAATTATATAAAAAAGAAACCAGTATAAATCCCCTCTTTTTTTATTTATGGACAAAAAAAGGTCTAATAATATACTACGTAAGTACTTGCACTTAGAAGATTTCTGGTATTTAAAAGATTCCTGGTATTCTTTGAACAATGATGAATTTTAATAGAAAAATACAAAAAAACGTCGACTCGGCTCACAAGTGATCTCTGCAGTGGGCGGGATACCCAAAGATTGACGTTTTTTTTAGCATTTTTCTACAAAAATTCTTCATTATTCTAAGAATAGCAGACATCTTTTAAATTCATAAACTTTCATACACGCTTAACATACAAAGATTGCACGCCCCCTTAAAATAAAACACAAGTATTACAAGGCCGGTGTATAATTAGGCACGACCGATAAACTTATCTAAAACCAACGAAAATTAACTGTACTTTATTTCTGGAAGACGATATCGTCAAGAGTGTGTTACATACTTGTATGACGCAATCATTTTTAGCTGTATGATGGAGATGTTGAACAAATTTTTTATGTTATGAACGAAATGGAAACTTATTCGTGAACATTTAAAGTGCAAAACTAAATCATTAGGTTATAAGATTTACCAGTGACAAATCAGCGAGCAAAAAAATGGTATTGTCGCCTAGAATTGTCATGTGCTTCGGAGAATATTTTTTTGTCTTTCTTAGTCAGAGTATGATCTTCATTTCGGTAAATCGTGTGCAATACTAGACTCGTCTGACTTTTGGTCAGGTGAATCTACGTGCCTTTTCAAGCATAGGTATAAACTACAAGGACATTTTAGCGATTTTCTTCGTCAAATAAATAAAACACATAGATATACAAGAAGCAAATTAAGAGGACCGTCTTCCTCTACCATCATCATCATCATCAGCCTGTGGACGTCCACTGTTGGACATGGGCCTCTCCTAGCTCACGCCTATTGTGGCGGTCATAGGCGGCTATAGCCTACTGCTACCAAGCTGGCCAGGCGGGTTGGTAGAGGGTTTGTTACAAGTTTTCCTTCTCTCGCACAGGCTTTCAATGCGTCGAGCCTCTTAGTCGACTCTTACGACATCCCGGTCAAGTAAGGGAGTGGTGACACTTGTATTTTTAGGCCGTCACCACGCGGCTTCCTCTATACCTAACAAAAAATAGCAACATGTTTTATCCTGTCCTCAAACGTATAAATATAAAATCAATAAAGTAAATCAAGTTACATTATAACAGATATTAGAAAATCGATTAGTGTATAATCCAACCTGTTCCGATCAACTGATAATATGATAACTATGCTGAATACACAAATGATGAAACTTTTATTTTTCAGTGCGTCATAGTAGTATCATAGTAGCGCCCACTTTCTATCGGATCATGCCAAACGAGGACAAATAAAAAAATATTAGATTGGCTTTGATTTAATACACTTTCGTAATACTTTTTGATGCAACTGATACTATCATTATACTATAATGTCATTTTGTAATTCTGAAATCAGAAGGTAATGTGTGGTAATAAAATCAGTAAATCGAGTAACCTCATCTGTCTCTGTAAATAAAAAAATGTCTGTTACCAGTTCAGTATTTACAGAATACCTATAAATGTCAATTTTTCAATTTGTGCGTATGTCGTCGTCCGTCGTCGTCGTCGTCTTAGCCACATTACACCCACTGCTGGGTATAGGCCTCCCCCAAAAGGGGGGGTTTGCCGTAATCGCCACGCTTGGCAGGCGGGTTGGCGATCGCAGCATGGCCAAGTTTGTAGGAGACGCTACTGCCCGTCTCCTGAAGGCTGAGTCCCTTAGTCGCCTTTTACGACACCCACGAGACGAAAGGGGGTAGTGCTATTCTAAGCCGACACTACACAGCTATGCGTATGTCAGGGGAATATTTTTTATCAAAGCATTAAAATCGTCCCCTGTAACCTAATATAAGTCAATGCCTGTAAGTAAATAAACAGATAAAGAAAGTCTGGAGATGTGGTGTTGGAGAAGAATGGAAGGGATTAGCTGAACTGAAAAGAAGACCGATGAGGTTGGGGAGGATAGAAATTTATTTGGGGAGATTGAGAATAGAAGGGGAAAGTTGATGGGCCACCTGTTACGACATGACAGTTTCAATAAAACATACTGGAAGGTAAAATGGACGGAAGGAGAAGGAGAGGTAGACCTAGACTGAGCTATATTTCACAGATAAAGCAGAAAGTTAATATTGTGTCGTACCAGGAAGTGAAGAGAAAAGAGAGGAATGGAAAATACTCCACCGACAAAAGCGCAGCTCTTAAATTTAAGAAGAAGTAAGTAAATACATTAAATTAGAGGTGAAAGTTTTTAAATATTTAGCAATGCCGTCCCATAATTGCCGAATGTAGCGACGCTCAGACTTGATATTGAGTCACCGTGGACTTTGTCCCGCGACAATGCCACGTGCGCGTTTACACCGACCTACAGAAAGTGCGAAATTTCTAATCAGTATTTGATAACGTAATTATTGTAATGCACACATAGAGTCTATCTATATTATCAGATTAAAAAAATGTTTGTTGAAAAAGCTCTCTAAAATAGTGTTGTGTAGTTAACTAATGAAAATAAAAGGTTTAACTAAAAAAGTGCCCTAAATTGACTCGTTTTGTTATAACTTACCCATTTTTTTATCCTTTCAGTTTTTTCGTGAATAGGACAAAACACCCTAAAAAGAAAATTTCAATATCATTGTTTTAAAGAGGTTAATGCTATATTTTCTCCACTTCTAACTCGCAAATAAATAAACAAACTCTGTACCTTAGCACGGAATTTTATTTATTTTTTATTTTATTTATTTAGGTAACTAACAATATACACAAACAGATCTACAGTGCCATTAATATTTAAAACAAGCAATATTTTGTTTCAGAGAATACGTAAGAAAAATTACATTGTAAAAAGAAGAAACTTTTCCCGATCCCGTCAGGGCGACATGAGACTAGTTGCTTTTTTCTAGTATATTTTCTTGTTTAATATTTATCACATAAGAAGAAACTTATCTAATAACAATGATATTCAAGTTACAATAACTTCCAGTACCTATATAAAGAATTGCATAAACAGTTTCATGTATACCTACCCAAGCAGCAAAATCCAATCCTATAAGTATCCTAAGACTACATATTTTTTAGTCCTATAGTAATCATATTAACGTTTATAGGGCTGGATTTGGGCGCACCTTATAGGATATTTCGTCCTATAGTAATTTTGTTACAGTCCGGTAATGTGCAAATTGATTTTATTATTGTTTTATTGAGTGCATCTGTAGATGCACTCAATAAAACAATAATAAAATCACACGGTCAAAACTAACAGTAACTAAAAATCAAACAGATCACGGTATCCTATAAAGATCTGGTAAATGCACTGAATCAGCGTGATTAGTCCTGTAACGATCTGGCGTATGCTACTACAAGCGTAATTGATCCAACAGTGGTCAGCGTAATGCCATAACTAGAGCGTTAATTTTGCATTCTTTTGGTAATGGTGTAGTGTGACTTTGAATTTAGAAGAAAATAAAATATTTGCAAAAGTTACGTAATTTATTTACTATTCATTATCGTAAAATAGGTTGATACTGTTTGTGTTTTCACTGTTATATAAAGAAATGAACTTGCGAAATAAATTTTATTGATAAAGTTTAATAATGAAAGTTTTATTAATGAAAGACAACCTACTGACGTTATTTACCTTGACTATGAGAAGGCATTTGACAAAGTTCCTATAGAAAGACTACTGCATAAACTAGCATATGTGGGAATAAGGGGCAAACTTCTAAAATGGATAGAAGCATTTCTACAGAATAGGACCTTTCAAGTAAGAATAGGAGACGAGCTGTCGGACGAGCGTGAGGTGCTCAGTGGCGTGCCACAGGGCTCGGTCCTTGGTCCGGTATTGTTCGTGATTTACACATTCGATCTTCCACGCTGCTTGCATTGTAACGTCAGCATGTTTGCAGACGATACCAAGTTGTTTGCGAACCCGCTACTTGACTACGATCGACTCCAATCAGATCTGAACGCAATAGCTAACTGGTCCAAAGACTGGCTTCTCAGGCTTAACGCTTCGAAATGCACGGTGTTGCACATAGGCAATCGGAATCCTCACCTGTCTTACAAGCTAGAAGATGTTTCTCTAACAGAAGTCAAAGTACAAACGGACTTAGGAGTGAAGATTTCTGAAGACTTGAAATGGGAGAATCACATAACATCTATATCGAAAAAAGCTAAAAGCCTGATCTACTTAATTAGAAAAGCTTTTGGGACTTTGACTCCTGAGATGATGTTGAAAATCTATAAAACTTTTGTCAGACCCATTTTGGAGTACGCGTTTCAGGTTTGGAGTCCCTACTTTGTCAAAGATATTGAGCAGTTGGAGAGAGTACAAAGAAGTTTTACCAAAATACCTAGATCGCTGAAACGACTCACATACGAAAAGCGACTAGATGTGCTTAACCTCACAACATTGCACGACCGCAGGAACCGTGGCGACTTAATTGAGACATTCAAAATACTAAGTGGACACTACGACCTTTGTGATATACACAATATATTTAAGCGTAATGAAAATAGCAGGCTTAGAGGTCACAGTCTAAAATTATGTACCGGCGTCGCTAATAATAATCCCTGTAAAAACTTCATCTGCAACAGAGTCGTAAGACAGTGGAACAAGCTTCCAGAAGATGTTGTTTCAGCTGCCAACATCAACCAATTCAAGAACAGACTTGATAAATACCTACAATATATGGATTAAATAAACTATGCCACTATCAGGATACAGGCGGTATCAGTTGCATCAACTGCTTGCCTGTTAAATAATAATAATAATAATAATAAATAATAATAAAGTAATCGATGAAAATAAACATATTTTTAAGCGCCTTAAAAGTAATCACAGTATTATTTGTTTATTCATTAATTTATTAATAAATACAAGCTGTCATCAGATCGGATCGGCTCCATATTGTAATGCATTTATCAGGAGCTTTATAATGTGTTTTAGTCAAAGTTAATGTTACTATAGGAGTATAATGGACACCGTATTGTTTATTGTTTTAGGGGTCCTTATGAGAAAAACAACATAAGTAAACGTATGCGAATAGATGTACTTATAGTAATAAATGAATAATATTATCAATGCTTAAACTACTTTGAAACATTTTTATCATAATATCATTTCTTTGAAAATTTTATTAAGATTAATGTTATGCATTTATAAAATTGATTATATTTTTCCATGTAAGATAATCAATAACTTAATTTATACATTTAAACGACCATGGAAATGCTTTCGTAAATCGGTTTCTGTTAAAATCCATACTGACAATTTAACTTTTATGGTCTCTATCAATAAAATATTTAGTTTATTAGCAAAAAATCATAAAAGTAAATAACGTCCTTTGGCAGTTGTGAGTTGTAACTTACGCTAGTAATTATAGTTTTTATAACAGTATTGAGATGTGTGCGGGCATCCCTTGGTAATGCAAATTTTATTCTTTTATTTAAAATCACAGATAGTCCGTCAAAGATGAATGTGATATATTATTCTCAACAGCCCATTGTTTTATATTTTCCTGCAATTCAGAATTTACATCAAAGTCAGTGCAGTGCGGTTATGGTCATCAGATTCGCCATCACTGCTATCACTTTTATAATCTTCTTGATTATAACATTTAGATGAATCAGCGTCGTAGTTTTTTATTGGGTCTATTTCCATATTATATTGTACGGAACCATCACAAACTTTACCAGACTCTTTTTCAATCTTGGAAGTTATCGATTCGAACTCTGACCTGGATTTCATTTCTAGATATTTTTTGCAACTCTTCTTCTATAACTGCCACAGCGTTTAAATCGTTTCCACTTTTTTAAATCCATTCATGTAGTTTTTTTAAACACTAACAAACATCACAGCATGAAAACAAAATGGCTGTGGACAACCAATCACTCTAGTAATAGCATATGCAGGACACGTATAAGTAAATTCTTACCTTTATTAGCAGCACGAATAAAAGTGCGGTGCTAGTGATCCATTAGCAGTCACGTCAAAGACAAATCCATCTTATAGTATCTTTGACCTATAGTAGCCTAGACCCAAACGTTTACAGGACAACTTTTCTTATAGAAGAATAAAACAAAACGTTAAAAAGATTAAATAGTCTTACCCAATGTATTTATAGGAGCACTGCTAATTATCATGATAATATGCACTTATAGTACCTATAAGAATCATATAATCAAATCCTCTAAACGTTTACAAGACTATGTAACAGGATCGAAAGCGCTTGTAGCATTAACAGTTTTATACGATGTTCTTGTAAGCGTTTATAAGACTATCTAATAGGATTGAATGTGCTTGTAGAGCAAATCGTCCCGTAGGCTACTTTTATAAGATCAGTGATCTCAATCTATGCCTGTATAAGTATGCTATAAGATGTTTAATCTTATAAGCCAACGATTATAGGAAAATTTTGCTGCTTGGGTACTAAACACTTATTTGAATAAAATTTAAGTTGTAAGCACCTTGCGAACTAGTCTTTTGTATTTTGTTAAGCTAATCGAAAATATGTCAATGTTGGTCAAGTTTTTGTTATAAAATTCAAGTGAGCGCCTTAAAAATGATTTTTTTGTGTTATTTGTGTGATGTGGGGGAATGTAAAAAGTACTTTTGGAACGCGAGGAAGGACGTGGAACTTTGAAGCTAATTTTGTCTAGAAGTGGAGTACAATAAATTTTACTATTAACAATTTTATGCAGAAACGTTGAGTCAAGGATAAGGCGTCTAATCTGTAGGGGGGATATGTTAAACCGACAGGCAGTTGATTTATAATCATCGTGAATCATTCCAGCACGGTAGTTCAAAGATTTTAAAAACTTATTTTGAACCTTTTCAATTCGGTCGATGTGAACTGCATACTGTGGACTCAAAACGACACTTCCAAACTCTAAAATACTACGAAGATAACAATTGTATAAAATAATCAATGTTTTTGCTTTTTTAAATGGTCTTCCTAAGCGTTTGATTAGACCAAGCAGTCTAAAGGCACGTGAGATGATATTATCAATATGGTTATTGAAGTGAAGTTTGGAGTCCAAGGTTATACCAAGATCACGAGTGGTGGAAACCCTTTTTATTAGATTGCCACTTAAAGTATAATTATGTACAATAGGTAGATGCTTACGAGTAAATGAGATAGTGTGACATTTTTCCAAGTTTAAGAAAAGCTGATTTGTTGAACAGTATTCCTGAAAGCGAATTAAATCGTTCTGCAGCTCATAACCGTCATTTAATAGATTTCATAATTTTAAATATTTTAGTATCATCAGCATAAAGAAGATGATGCGAGTTAACAAAACAACCACTTATGTCATTTAAATACAGGTTGAACAGGAAAGGACCCAAATGGGATCCTTGAGGAATCCCAGAAGGAATTTTAAGGAATCTTGACTGATAACCCTTTATACCGCTTGACTTCAATTAGAAATGTAAGATTTGACCCAGCGCCAGAGGTCACCGTGTATACCGATATCATAAATTTTTAGTAGAAGTATATTATGATTAATTTTATCAAATGCTTTAGAAAAATCGGTCAGCCACCTGATGACCGGAGTCCAAAGCATTGATTATTATATCCGTGTAAGTTATCAGGTTAGTTTCCAAACAGCGACCACTGAAAAACCCATGCTGTTGGGGAGAAATATGTTTAGTTAGTGAAGTTAAAAAGTTTGTCACTATTTTTTATAACTAGCTTTCCGCCAGCGACAAAACTTTTCCATACGTTTTTTTCACTATTTTATTTTATGCAAACTTGTCCTAGCAATAACGAACACAACAAAATAAGAATTATATAATTTAACTGCAGTCGTTCTGAAGATAAGCGCTTACATACATTTAGGTGATTAAGTTTTTATTTATATAACTTTTTTAATGAAATAACCTACTTTTGCGTATCTATATCAATAGCAGACCACAATAATACTTAAATAATGCGTAAGTACATAAATATTAATCAATTTAAATCAGTTATTTACAAAAACTAAGAGCGAGTTCCGTTTATGATTTTTATGCTTTTAATTACAGTGTTTTATAACTAACTATTATCTTTGAGTTTCCCAAAAAATAAAAGTCGCAACAATAGTCCAAACATATTCTCAATAAGCGTGCCATATTTTCAAAAAACATATATAAATACTTATATATAATAATAAATAAATTTCATTAAAGCCAAATTGTAGAAAATAACACAGAGTGACAGCTACTAAGTGTGAATACATTTAATTTAAATAGAAAAAAATCGGCCAAGTGCAAGTCGATCTCGCACATGAAGGGTTTCGTCTCTCACCCAAGGTTGCCTGGAAGAGATTGCTACGTAGCAAGGCCGCCTATTGTGTGTTCCTCTTTTTTGTCATTTTCTCTATATGCGTTTGTTTTTGTATCGTGTGCAATAAAGTTTCTATTATTATTATTGCCAAAATGCCACTATAATTTTTCGTCTGCAAAAATAACTTTCTTTTTCATAGTGTTTGTATAAATGACAAAGTTATATTTGCGGTTTTGGAAAATGTGCTGTAGCTCTGAAACTACTAATATTACGATCAAACCAATTTTCGTTGAAAGTTTTTATAAAGATCTACATCATATATATTTTATTGATTTTTCATTTTAAAAGTTAGAGGGGGGGGGGGGGGGCATAACTTTCAAACGGTTGACTTTGAGAAAAAACTGTTTTAGATGCCTCAATGTAATTTTTAAAAATCTATCTAATCTAATGATATCCCACAAGTATAGGTTTGATGAAAAAAAAATATTAATAATAATAATAATAATAAATAAATCTACCGACCAAGTTTTAACTGTGTAATCCTCATAGTTTTGGAATAAAGTGGCTGTGACATTTTACCTCTTTGGAAGTGTATATCTTTCAAACGGTTGATTTTGAGAAAAAACTGTAATAGGAACTTCAATGTAATTTTTAAAGACCTATCTATAGATATACCTCAAGTATAGGTTAGATAAAAAAAATGTTTCAAATCCCTTCGGGAAAAATGCTATATTTCTAAAACTGACAACCACATTTCGTTCAAACCAGTTTTCGAAGAAAGTTTTTATTAAGAGCTACAGCATATATATTTTTTTTATCTTTTACTCTCTTATTTCAAAAGTTAGAGGGGGGGGGGGACAAACATTTTACCATTTTGGAAGTGTACATCTTTCAAACGGTTGACTTTGAGAAAAAATCGTTTTAGAAACCTCAATGCAATTTTTAAAGACCTATCTTTAGAAGCCCTACACGTATAGGTTCGATGAAAAAAAAAAATCAGTGTCAGTTTCATGTATGGGGATGTTTTATGGGGAGTTTCATGTATGCCCCCCTTAATTCATATAATTTTTTATTTTTTTTGTAGAAACCGTAAAGCGGTTTACAGAATAAATCTACCGACCAAGTTTCAACTGTGTAATCCTCATAGTTTTGTAATAAAGTGGCTGTGACATACATCGGATTGGCCGAATCTATAAGGGTTTCGTTTTTTGCCTTTAGGCTACGAAACCCTAAAAACACACCTCATTTGCTTGTAAATCTATTATTTAAGAATATTATTTACTTTTCCTGTAATTTTGCATGATACCTAATATTTTATTAACTTTAATCTTAACAGGAAAATCGGTTACTCTGAAGTCTTAAGTAACAAAGATAAATTTTACTATGTCTTAGACCTAATCACGTTGCAAAGTATTTACATTTAAAAAACATTTCCTATCGTTATAAGAACAGAAGGAAAATTTATTCGAGGAAGGTTCGAAGGAAATTTGAACTAGAGATTCGAGTTCAAAACTTCAAACTAACTTTTCAGGTATAGAAGCATACTTAAATATTTTTACTCTGAATAGAGAATTTTATAAAATTAGACAATTATATACTAACAATTCTATTTTATCGTGAACTACTATTTTTTTCTCTGTATCTTAAAAGCCTTTCGAAAATGGTTTTGCAGATTTTTTTTAAATTACCTTTGAAGTTTTTCAATACAAGAACCTTTTTTCTCGATAATAGGTTTTTCTTTACATATCCGTTGCACTGGCAACTCTTA
The DNA here is from genome assembly GCA_910589605.1 of Chrysoteuchia culmella. Lineage (NCBI taxonomy): Eukaryota > Metazoa > Arthropoda > Insecta > Lepidoptera > Crambidae > Chrysoteuchia > Chrysoteuchia culmella. Next base: position 918,958 of record OU342647.1, on the reverse strand, counting down.
GTTACTCCTTTGGGTATTTGCTACGAAAAAGCGAGGTGGGAAAAGGCTTCCTACACGTATTACTTTGATAATACAGCAACATTTATATGTTGTTTCTCAACTACACATTTCTTTCGAAAGCTTTTATTTCAATATAGAAAGGTGTACTAGTGCTGATCCTTTGCAACATCGTGTATTAACTTATAAAGAGCACTTTGGCATCATAACTTGATTTCGTCAAAATTGTGACTTATGTTCTTTCTCAAATAACAAATTCAAAAGCCTTCAACTGCCTCTAGTCATTTCACGCAACATTCATTATACCTACACGACAACATAGCGGCATAGCAACCGTAACAATCGCTCTTCAATTCGAGTCCAAAATGTCCAAATGACGTAGGTAACTGTCAATATTTTTCCATTGATAATGGACAATTTTATTGATAATGCCGGGACATGTCGCCACACGTTCACAAGCCAAACACAGGTGTCTCCAGATGTTGCATAAGATTATCACAACTTTTGTAATAATCATGGCATACCGATTTTTTTGAATCCTAACTAATTATTAAATGATTATTAACTATTAAATGCGCAAGTGACATCCTAATTAAGCAACCAATCGATTTGATTTTTGGCATAGTCGTCGTCATCGTCGTCTCAGCCACATAACACCCACTGCTGGGTATAGGCCTCCCCAAAAGGGGGCGGGGTTTGCCATAATCGCCACGCTTGGCAGGCGGGTTGGCGATCGCAGCATGGCCATGTTTGTAGGAGACGCTGCTGCCCGTCTCCTGAAGGCTGAGTCCCTTAGTCGTCTTTTACGACACACACGGGATGAGAGGGGGTAGTGCTATTTCTAAGCCGACACCACACAGCTTTTGGTTGAAAAGACGAAGAGTAACATAGACTACTTTTTATCCCGATATTCCCACGGGAACGGGAACCACGCGGGTGAAACCGCGGGCTGAAGCTAGTTGCTTATACTAGTCACTTTTAGTTTAGTTAGAAGATGTGGTACAGTCCCTCTAATATACTTTCGGAAAATATTAAGAACAAATTTCACTTCACAAGAATTGAAAAAAATTGCTAGTTTTCGTTCTATGATCGAATTGTGAATCTCCTCCTTTTTGGAAGTCGATTAAAAAAAACTTTGTAAGCTTCAAATAACTTTTTAATTTTGCACTTTACAATGCTATTTTTATGTGATAAATATAAAACTAGATGGCTGTTTCATCTTAATTGATAGTCAAACATTTGCAAAAATGTTTTCTTTCGAATGCGAGGATATTATTCTCTCATTGATGAAACGACGGTGGCCAAAGGCGAACCGTAGAAAGGCGAATATACTAGAAAAATTCGACGTGTCCTCATAGGTCTCTGTAGCATAATTGGTTTAGTAAACGGATCCCCAAGGATGCGGGTTCATGTCCCGTCAGGGCGACATGAGACAAGTTGCTTTTTTCTAGTATATTTTCTTGTTTAATATTTATTTATAGGCTTCACCAAACAGAACACTTTATTAGCACTGTATTTTACCGCATATTAAAAATGAACTGAAAATCATCTTCCACATTATAGGAGTTCGATTGTTATGTGATAGATTTCAATGAATGTCTAACACCCATATTCTATGTCGTTCCTCCAAAACTTACTCGTCCTCGACTTAACGAAACCTCATTGAAAACCTCTTCAAAATACTCCTCGAAATCGGTATTCTAAGTCATAACTCCGTAAGGACCTGGAGGAGCCAAAGAGTACGTAGCCACTCCGTGTTAGGCCTAGCGCACACTACCATTTTTACCCACGACGAGGTTGAGTAGAGTGTAAAAAGCTTTGGAGGAACGACTTAGAATATGGGGGTAAGTTGCTAAGTTGTTTGTATTTGCATTGAATTATAATAAGACAAATTACCGATAGAACAGTGCCCTCTGTACAGGTTAGTTACATTATCCAACTCCGAGAGCCAAGCTGTCTGACTCCTCTGCCAAATTTCAAGAGACGTGTTTTTTTTACTCCTCATTATTGCATCTAACACGACTTGGCAGCCATCGTTCCTATTCTGAACTACAATAAATCTTAAAATGTCAACTTTGACGTCAAATTGTTACATGATTCATGGACACCGTTAAATAACTTTTCTGAGAATTTCATTCACTGCGAAAGAGGATGCTGAATGACGTTTAAAATTTTGAAGTTCACAATTCTTATAACTTGTGGCCGCGTGATTACGTGCGCGTGCACATTTCCTAGATCCTTAAACGAACTTTAACTTCCTTTTAACAACCATAAAATGTTATATTATAATGAGTATTTTCATTTTGTGATGGAAATTGACCTTACTGATATGTTAAGGCCACTTTTCAATTTGACGACTCTGTATGAAATAAAACAGGGAGAAAAAAACAGCCCTTAACAAGTCTCTTGTCGGTTCTTCTCGTTACAAGGTCTTCCGCCGTAGGGTTTGTGAACCGATGGCTAAGCTTCTTTGACGTTCATAAGTGCTTGTAACAGCCTAGACTGAATAAATGGTATTGAATTTGACTTTATTTCACAACCCTGAAAGATTTTTCGTGATAAACCTGGTAGTTCCAGATTTACAGTTTATACGAAATATCTACAGTCAGAAGTTCAACATTATCGTCATCAGTAATTTTAACGTCCCCACTGCTGGGGCACTAGCCTTCTATAAGAATGGATAAGGAGAATGGACCGTGATGACCCAGCACGCAGGCTCAATGCAGATTGGTGGTAAACGACTGCAAATGCTGCCAGGACCAACGGCTTAACGCGCCTTCCAAACCACGGAGGAACTCTAGATAATAACTTTTCGGTCACCCATCCCGCGACCGACCATTGCTAAAGTTGCTAACTGCCACACCCACGCAACTAAACACGCGTATTTCCATGTGTATGACTAGCAAAGGCCTACCATGTCTCGTACCTAGTTATAGGTACACCTGAACAACGCAATAAAACCTGCATAAGCACGTGAAATTCTTCGCTTGCGGATCCGGCGTATATTCACAATTGGCAATAGACAAGTTGTCTTTCATCATAAAATGTAAATGCTTTTTTGTCCATACTTATCCGGGACCAATCTATTCAAATCAACCTTCACTTGCATGTTGTCTCTGACGTCCGTCGAGGCTCGAGGAGAGCGGTGCTTCTTGGAACATTGTGCAAACCCTATCCTTTCACCGGTCAAGCTGGCAGACTATGAATAATTTGACATAACGTTCGAGGAACCTAACTGTTAACTATAATAATCTATGACGTTAATTCATGTTGCGAAATCGGAAACCTATCGTCCTAATTTTGGACGCACCAAAACAAATAACAAGCAATTTGTTTGTATGTGAAAAAACCTTACTTTTTCCTTATTACTTTGATTGTGTTTAAAGTAAAAGTACTGGTTTTAGAGTTAGGATGAGGAAGGAATGACAGAAAGACATAAGTAAGTAGCATGCGTGATGGAACGTTAGAATGAATGACAAAATTAGGTGAACATACTAATTCCTGGTAAGTTACAACTTTTAATTTTGCATTTTACAATGCTATCTTAATGTGATAAATATTAAACAAGAAAATATTCTAGAAAAAAGTTCTCTGTACCATAATTGGTTAGTGCATTGGGCCGGATTCCCAAGGATGCGGGTTCGAATCCCGTCAGGGCACACGAGACAAATTGTTTTTTTTCTTGTAAATTTTCTTGTTTAATATTTTTCCTGGTAAGTTTCAAATATTCCAAGTGGAAGCTAAAGGTAAACCTGACCTTAAGCTTTCAGACCCCGGAGTATGAGACACAACAGATATTATTCCCTGGACACCGGTGTCCGCTTCGAGTTTGATAAATTAAATGAAAGGTTAATGATTTAATTTTATTTTACCTATTTAAATTTAACTACTCGAAGTTAACACTACCAGGTTTCGCCTTTCTGACTTTATATGTATTTTTGATGGAGCAAGCAATTAGCTAGTAGTCGGAATAGTGGAAGTCTGGACCAGGGGAAGAATGTGAGCCATTGTCGCCGCGAAATTATGATAAATCAATATACTTTGAAATGGGAACTAGTCGGAAAAACGTCAACGCAGACGTAATTGCGTGTTTCCAAACGTATGTACATCTCTAGTGCTAATATTACTATCTCAATCAGTCACTTCTCAATATATACTGAGTTCACTGGCTTGAGTAGTTCACGGCTCCTAATCACCAGTAAATAAACAAGATAGAAGCTCTAAAAGCTCTATAAAAAGAGAGTTTATATTCTTTACCGAAACTAACGAAAAAAACGTACCTAAACGTTTCAACGGGTTATTCCTATCAGCACTAATAGTGAGTCATTGAATACGTGCTCGTTGTTAAAAGTTACTGTTACCCAGAGATCACAAAAATATTATGTCTGGTGTCGGTCGCGCGGTCTGTACGTGGCGGCCGACACGTTTTAATTATCATGTAATTACATTTAGGTATATTATCAAAAAGTACTTTAGCGTGTAAAGAGTTCATTGATTTGTTATTCCGATTATTAGATTTCATTAGAGGAAAGTCCACATCAGTCTTCATAATAACTTTTAAGTTTTCATAATGACACTGAGCGCTTGACTTACCGCCGGGTGCATCAAAAATTAATTTTATATATAACGTAACTGAAATTTGCTATAAATATTAAACAAGAAAGTATAGTAGAAAAAAGCAACTTGTCTCATATGCCCGTCAGCAAGAGAAATGAGACATGTTGCTTTTTTCTAATATATTTTCTTGTTTAATATTTATCCTATAAAAATAGCATTGAAAAATGCAAAATTAAAAAGTTATAATGAAATTTGCTAGTCAAAATGTCAAATCCCATACATTTTTTAAACCCTGTAATAGTAAAAGTATAATGTAAAAAAAAACTTGTAGCAACCGGCGGTTAGTGTCAACTGTAGTAACGGTTCTGTTAGTTTGTCCTGAAAGGCATCAGCCTGAACAAAACATGAAAAAATATTGTATTATCGTTTGCCTCAAAAAGGTACTTGTACGTGTAGGAACTTATGGTCTGGAGAATGATTGATAAAAAAATACATAGAAAAGGAAATTGCTTCAAAAATTAGAGCAAAGGTAGACTTGTGTTTAAAAGAGATCCCTTCCAGCCAACTAGGACATATTTCGGATGTCGCTTACGCACTGCGATCCAATTCCGATACGTAACTTCCTATTTTAACACTATCAGTGAAAGGACAAATTAGCCTCCTTTTACTCCAACACAACGGAGAATATAATTATGCACAATTTTTATTGATGTCACAACACGAATTTCTTAAAAACACAATCAAAGTAGAACAAGTAGAATCCAGGATGCTAACTTATTCTTTCACGTCTATAGTCTTATAATAGGGAAACAGCTTGTTCATACGGTCCGTCATGCAGAAGACAACGGTTGTAGTGCGTAAGCTACCATACAAATAGTTTTTTTTTAATGAATGACGGGGAGATTCTTAGCCTTCATCATACATGATGTTAAGTATTGATAAGGCTGAAGATGGAAGCGAGCCTCTCCCGGAATCCTCAACCACTGAGGAACTGGCTGTCTTATCTCGAACTGCCGGAACACAACAATGCTGAAAACATTGTCGTTAAAGCGTCAGGCTTAGATAAGATGGTGGTAGCTAGCCAGGCGGGCTTACAACAAGTCGTACCACCAACCAAACCGAATACAATATGTACTCCCGCTGGGAATCGAACCCGGGACCCCTGGGTCTGATACCGGTGGTTGTACCACTAGACCACAGAGGCGGTTAAAAGGTTCTACGTTCTACGGCTAAAAGTTCTACGGCTATGACGGACCGTATTTTCACGGATTCGTTTTTTCACGGATTCGGATGCAGTAAGCGCTCTTAGTGTGCACAAAAATTACTCAATGCGCTCAATGCGCAATGAGTAATTTATATTATACATTGCTTGTGATGGTCTAATTTTGTTCATCAATATATAAACAAAAAAGTTGTCATTACCTTAATGTACTCTTGTGACGATTCTGTCTTGAAAACTAAAGGTAATATCCCGAAACCAAAAGGTCACTTTATTATTACTCCTCATATTGTAAAAGGTAGCATTTTTTCTCAACCACCGTCACATTCTTAGAAAAAGTGCTTGCAATAGTTATGGACTTTCCATCGAGACATTCACCTTTGCATTCGGGACCTTCTTGGCTTCAGAGAACTGCAGGATGACCTCATCAAAGTTTTCGGAGTGTAGTGTAGCCAAATTTTCATTAAAATCAGGATACCGATAGTCTATTTAGTACATACATCTTCGATATTCGATGTGGAAATAAGTAGGTATATGCGATCTCAAATTGAATATAATTATAAATTCGAAGATATTTATACTTTGGTAATCCCAATTAAAACTCTTTGGTGTTTAACTATTTACATACGTTTCACAAACTATGAGAAAGTAAGGTCGTGACCGGTCTGGTGAAACCGAAATCTGGAAATAACAAAAATGACTTCCTAAAACACCAGATGTGTTAAAAAGAGAGTTTGATCTTGATCTCAATGTAATCATATTATTCTATGACATAAAGACATTTTTAGTTCACGAAATTGCTCGAGTTCGGTGAAGCGAGAGTAGAGCACTACCTTATTCTGAGGCGTACAAAACTGTAAACTAAACAAAACAATATTTTTAAATCGAAATATTAAATAAAGTAATTAACCCAGAAAAGTAGTTTGATTTCAAACAGAAGTGTAGTTATATTTGACGACCTTAATTTTGTCAAGAGTAACCCAGTTTAGACGAGATTCCACAATATAAACGTCAGCCGCTACCGTGAGATCGATTAAATAAATAGCTCATATTTATATGTTGATTTTTTTTTTTTTTATGTGGACGAACGTCGTTGAGTAAAGTCCCCGATTCCAAACACGTAGGTAATCAATCTAATAATAACTTAGTCGTTAGTACTGCTAAACTGTTTCCGCTTATATTTAGAAAATGGTCGGTGGTTAATATGCAATAAATTAAAAGTGTGTAAGTAAATGAGAAAGATGCACTTCGGTTTCATTGATCAAATGAATACAATACATTGAACTATTTAAAAAACGATCGTACTACATATAAAAAAGCTATTTATAACATTTATAATAAAAAGATGTTATCATGTTGCATTACAAATTCGGTATTCTTTAAACTCAAACTCCAAATTGTTTATTCAGTTTAGGCTCTTACAAGCATTTATGAACGTCAAAGAAGGTACGCCATCGGTTCACAAACCCTATGGTGGTAAGAACCGGCAAGAAACTCGTCAAAGGCTGTTTATTTCTCCCTGTTTTATTTCATACAGAGTCGTCAAATTGAAAAGTGACCTCAACAAATCAGTAAGGTCACTTTCCATCACAAAGAAAATAAAAGTACAAAGTAGTAATCCTAACCGAAAACAATTTTCAACTTGCAAAGAATTCAGTAGGTAGTTGGTATTGTATAGGACATACATTTCTCGCATTACAAGACTACTCAGTTCTGCAAGTTGTGACGTAGGTATATACAGATCAGTAACAATTAATATTAGATGAAAATATTTAAGCACACCGTTAAGACAAGCAAGCTGAAATAGACCAGTTTCGCTGACGGCTTCCGTTCACGAACATGACGCATGAACCAGCTATCGCTTCGCTCTACCATATTATAGGGAACGCAATGACCCGCCTCACACGACATCGCCGAAGAAATGTTTACGTGAGCATGACATACTTCAGGTACTTGTGTTAAGGTGTATAAATATAAAAAAACAATGGCTACAGCAAAAAAAAGTAAAAAGTGCATCACCTGGGACATAAAGCATTTTTAAAGGCAATTAAATAATAATACATACATACATACTTTCATAACATTGGAGTAATTGGAGAACATACTTATATTTATTTATTCTGATCAAGCAGTGCCAAACATATCAATACAAATGATCATTTAACATTACATTAAAAAAACAAGAATATATCTCAACACACTTTGATTTTGAAAAGTCACGTCCTTGTGCAACAAAACAGAACTTTTATCACCGTGCACAGCGGTTCCTACAGCTTGTCCTTCGCTCTACATTTATAACGTGGTCACACTACAGATTAAAAAGATTTCAAATGAGAGTGAACAAAAAGTTTCGTTTAGATAATAGATTGCATGATTGCGGACTGAATCATACACTGCCGCCATTTGCCGCCTCACGTCACGAGTTAATGCACCAGGATCTCTCTGTATCTTAACAATTAGATTGCGGTTCTTCTGATATTGCTTGTAAATTGGTCGATATTATATTTTAAATGGGAGTGTAATATGTTACACTACTTATACCATCAAAGAGTGTTGATGCATTTTTGTAATGTACTGACGGGTTAAGGGATAGATCTGTTCATATTCAGTTTCAATAACCTATTTCTATTAGAACATAGGCTTATATCGGTTTCGTAACACAGTAATCAACCATCGTTATTTTGGTTTTGTTAATACCTTATGAAAATATCTAAGCGACTAATCGCAGATAGGTTTATCCCTTACCAAGGATAGGTTACGGCAATTATGCTGAGTTAGCGATATTTTCAAAGAAATTACATAATGCATGATAGGAGCAATCAATCTAAAGAGTTTGTATAACTTATACATTGATTTTGAAGGATTTTCCTTTATAGTAAAAATTCCACGCATTTAGCGCGGGACTTTTGGGACAGGGTCAACTGGTAGTGAAGCTTTCCGTTAACAATAGGTACAATAACCTCTTTATTATAACACCATGTACATAATACATTTACAATAAAGTTTTAATGTATTGAAGCGTTAATATAAGGGCGGTCTTATCGCTTAAAGCGATCTCTTCCAGACAACCCATAGTATGGAGAGATTGACAGAAAAAAAAGCAAGCAAAATAATGGACGGAGACAATTATAAATATTTGTCATCCCGTGACCACGGCAGCTGAAAAGGTGCCGAAACGTCGGGAAAATCAAAAAACCCCTAAAAACCTAAAAATACGGACAATTACAACTTAGTTCTTGAAATATAAAGTTAGTAAAAGTTGTTTTATTTCAAATTTATAAATATTTGTTATAAATAAACAGTTTAGTGCGATATAAGCGTGACAAAGACGTGGTTCGCTAAATGAGGATGACCCTTTATGTCTGGATCAAGTGCCAGAAGAAAACATTTACAGATTATGTACATCTTTACATGTAAAGCCGTGATCATGGCGCATGTAACTGCGCCGAAATATCGGGGACTCGAGAACATATACACACATGGTAAAAATCACGTTTGTCGTAATAGTTATCTTTTTTTTATGAACGACGGGGAGACTCTTAGACTTCATCATACTTGATGTTAAGAATTGATAAAGCTGAAGATGGAAGCGAGCCTCTCCCGGAATCCTCAATCACTGAGGAACTGGCTATCTTATCTCTAACTGCCGGAACACAACAAATGCTGAAAACATTGTTACTATGGCGTCACACTTAGATAAGATGGTGGTAGATAGCCAGGCGGACTTACAACGAGTCCTTCCATCAACCAAACCGAATACAATATGTACTCCCATTGGGAATCGAACCCGGGACCCCTGGGTCTGATACCGGTGGTTGTACCACTAGACCACGGCGGTTAGCTTTGCTGTCGTGACTTTGCACTCCACTAGTCTCTGTTCATGGCCCAAATTCCAATCCATCCAAGTCCCAAATCATTACAGTTTGCTGACCGCTGAGCAGTTGTATTTACCATACGCATTCTAGCTTTGATTCTAGGAGGTGGCCTCTACGTGTTGGATCTACTCGTATATGTATAATCCATAATTTGTCACATTTGACCCATGAATTCCAAAGTGTATTATGATAAAATTAACGCAATTGTCGGATATGTAACCCACCGCGTCTGTTCAGAGATAAGCGATAGAATATTGCATAGCAACAATTTTCGCCCAAGTTAGTTGCTATGCAATTAAATTGAATAGTGTACTTTATAAATAGGTATTCTGGGAAATAAATGATAAACGAGATTGCTCTTTGACATTCAAAACGTTAATGCTTCTTATCAGACACGTGGTCAAATAATAACTTTGACAATGAATCACACTTTTATTAGGTCGGGAAATACTAGTTATAAAATCTCTCCAAATATTAGATTTTTTTATAGTTTACACACAGAAGACAACGCAACGACATGTTTGTTTGTAAATGCTGTTGCTTCTGTTAAAGCTGATACGTATCTTGTGACCATCTTGTTGTCAGCCAAAAGATGTTCTGAATGGCTGGTAGGGAAAAAAATTACAATTCATAAATACATGATACAGAGTCTACATACAACTTATTTTTTTTTTAACACTAAATACCTACCTTTATTTAGGTACTGTGAGATATGCAGGAGCGGATACTCCTGGTATAAGTATCTTGATACTTAAAAGGAATAGGATTCTATTTTTCTATTCAAAATTTATCATAAGGAATAGGATATTAGAGTAACGGATATAAATACATTTAATTATACATATATCAGTATTTATCCCACTTATTACGGAAACTACAGCATGGTCTGGTAATAGTATTTTTTCAAATATAATCATATTTAGAGTTCAAAATTATAAAAAATATAAAAATAAAAAAATATAATTTAGTGTAGAGATATATATGGGTGGAAATTTAAGACCGGGCGGTAAGCGCAGGTACCTGAACCGTCATTGCTACATGAAAACGTTCTTAGGAAACGATCATTAATTTTTTGAGAAATATTGAACTGCATTCACAGATTTTGAAAAAAAATTACAGTCATCTGGAAAATTGACAGTTTTCAAAAATATTTTTTTATGCCAATCGATCCCTTTTCTCAGGATCAAAACACTCTAAGACGCCAACAGGGGTATGAGTACTAGAAAAGTCATAAATCGCAGAAAAAAACCCAAAAAACACACTTCCCGCGCTCGCGCCACACGCTGCCGTATCCGCTTCACCGACGAGTACCTTCGTTGACGGAACTTATTTTCTTAGCAAATATGTGGTACTTAATACTTATTCGCGATTTCTGACTTGTCTTGTACTCATACCTCAGTTGGTGTCTTGAGCGTTTTGATCCTCATAAGGCATCTCATGCCTCGGCATCATATGCTCGTATTTATAATACAAACATTTACCCCTACCGGGATTCGAACCCAGGACCTCAGAGTAGGCGACACCTTGAAAACTACGTACCACTCTGCCATGGAGGTTGAATAAGAGGTCTAGTTGTTTCTAATATTCAAAAGATTTTTACTAAATATTGACTTAAAGGTTTTGTATGCTCTCCATCCTTATTTAACAATAGTTATTTTCACCTCACACGCTCTGAACAGGAGGTTTTGTCAATCAGTTTAGGCGTAGAAAATCGCTTTTTGCGGCCTAGCGCGGCAAAGTACTTTTTTAATTTAATACCTAAAAATATATGTACATCTTATGTTTTGGCGCGCACTGTTCATTGAAATAAAACAACTTTTACGGATATAAAACGCGCTATATTTCCACGAACTAAGTTGTAATTGTCCGTATTTTTAGGTTTTTTAAGGTCATTCCGTGACCACGGCAGCTGTAAAGGTGCCGAAACGTCGGGAAAAAACCTAAAAATACGGACAATTACAACTTAGTTCGTGGAAATAAAGCGCGTTTGATATCCGTAAAAGTTGTTTTACCTAAAAATATGTCATAATGCGTTCCGAATCGCACTATTGACTTTTTTGTTATATTTGATTCTTATTTTAAATAGGTTTAAATTTATTATAATACTCCGTTTTGGTTTTATTATATTATTTTAGTTCATTGAATCATAAAAACAATAACAATAAGATTAAACTATTTGTTATAAGAAATTTTATATTAGGCTGGGTGAGATTTCACAACCTATGATTGGATTTCGGACTGTGACATAAATCTTTATTTTTAAATTGTCTTTGTCTAGTACCTCATGTCAGTGTCAACATTTACGGAATCGTTTTTATTCTTATTAATAAGTAACAATATATTTCCTGTTATTTGAAGTAGGAATATATTGTTACTTATAAATATGTGGCAACACTCGCCAAGTAAACTCAAGCTCCGATTATTTTTTACCTTTTTTATTGAACAATCTTAGTTAAGTTAAATTATAGTACTTTAGATGTTAAAATCTAGTTATAGTTTAGCAGTGCAAACGTTATAAAGTGATTTGACAAGCTGTGTGGTGATAAATAAACAAGTGAAACATTGGATTCTTCTACCTACATCGAAAACGGTACCGAATCTACCCTCAGTTAGTATTAACTTTTTCAATCATCAGAGGAAAAATTGCCAGCACAAAAAAAATTACCCAACTATAGGGAAAAATATTTCAGCAAGAAGTATCGATTCTCGATATCGTGTGAAGCTTTTTGGTTAACTATTTTATTGGATTAGTTACCATCCTTAGTGTCAAAAAATGAGTTTCCTTCAAAATATTACCTTTAGGAGACCTCGTACTCAATCTCTGAATGAAAGCATGACGAAGATATATTAAATAATACAAGTATTACAATAGACGTTGATGATACGACTACTGGTAGCTTACCAAACATATCATGCGACAGTGTCGACGAACAAGTATATGAACTAAAAAATCAAATTGATAAATTGAAAACAGATCTACAATCAGCTAATGATGAAATCGTTAACTTGTCTTTAGAAAATACACAGCTCAAAAAAACAATACAAGCATTAGAATCAAAACATGAAATGTATAAAAAAGTGACAAAAAATTTAAGTAACAACATGTTGAATTCACCTAATAGAGGAACGCCAAAAAAAACGATAACACCTATAAATGCAGTCTCTGACAACTCTAACAAGAAGAAGTGTCCTATATTAGAAAAACAAAAAGTTGCAAACGAAGGATCGCCGGAAATAAATAATTGTAGTAAAACAGGTGACCCAAAAATTTACGTGTCTGATACTCGGAGCCCTCAAATAAGGACGAATAATGAATTGAGTGCTCATAAAAGTAATTTACCTAAAATTGCTATACTAAGCACGAACAAGAACACAGATACTTTAGCAGCTGCAAAAAAGCTATTTCCACGATTTAATATATGTCACTACTTGACAACTAATTGCAGCCTTGAACGTATGGTACATTCTCTAGAATCGAAAATAAAAGACTACAATATGAACGACTACTGTGTTGTAGTAATAGGTCAAACTGATTTCGAATTCACCAATAATTATTTTGAATTAGTCATTAATTTGAGGCAAATACTTTTGAAAAATATGCATACCAACGTGATATTATGTCTGCCAACATTTAAGTGCGGAAAATATACAAACATGTTTAACTCTCGAATAGAAACTTTTAACAGTCTTCTTAATCTAGATGTATTGACGCATGAGCACGCGTACTTGATAGATTCAAATAAGAACTTGTCCTATGATTTTGACATGTTTGATAATAAAACAGGAAATGTTAATAAGTATGGCATGCAAATAATCTTTAATGATGTGCTATCTCTTATAAATGACATAGCAAAATACCATAAAAGAATAAACGAAGAAAGGCGTACATCCGAGGAACCGCTGAAAACCGATCTTTTTCGTGAATAAGTTTATTAATGTTCTACATCAAAATATAGCTGGTGCTATTAATAAAGCGGATCTTTTATTAGCAAACCTGGACAATCTATCGGACAATGGAAAGTGTATTGATGTGATTTGCTTAACTGAACATTTTATGAAGGCAGGAAATGAAGTGCATTTGACTGTACATAACTATAATCTAGCCTCATATTTTTGTAGAGAAAATGGTAATAGAGGAGGGGCATGTATTTTAATAAAGCATGGCCATTTATGGAAAGATGTGCCTGAAATAGCTAAGTTGTCGATTACAAATATATTTGAATGTTGTGCTGTAGAATTGACTAATTATAAATTATTAATTGTTTGCATTTATAGAATACCTAAAGCTACCAACGTAAATACTTTTTTCTTAAGATTAGAACAATTTTTATCTTTTGTATCGAAAAAGAATTATAATAATATTATTCTTGCCGGTGACTATAATATTAACACATTGGTAAATAATAACTTAACACTAGAATTTCAATGTCTTCTATCCAATTATAATCTGAAATTGGCCATTAATCAACCGACAAGACTTAGAAGTAAAACCTGTATTGATAATATAGCACATGATTTTAAAAAAGGCAGTAGGGCAGAAGTGATTGAGTTCGCGCTATCTGATCATACCGCTCAAACAGTACAGGTCCCTGCACATATTGTGCCGACTCTTAAATTCTGGAAAAAGCGTCAACGTGATTATAGTGATCAAAATATTAATAAATTTAGAGAATGCCTTAAATCCTTTTCTTTTTCAGAACTCTATGACATGCTTGACTGCAATAATGCTTTTAATTATTTTATGGAACATTTTAAATTATTTTACGACTTATGCTTCCCATTCAAAATTGTTAAGATACCTATAATAAGTAAACCTAAATGGTTATCACGGGGTATTAAACGGTGTACTTATAAAAAACGACAACTATTATGGGTTTGGCGTCATAAACCAAACCTTACGAATAAAATAAACTATAAAAACTATTCAAAAAGGTTAAAGAAAATAATAAAATTGACAAAACTATCACAAAATAATCATAGAATAAAGCTAAAACGACATGGCAAATTATAAATAAACCTCAATTTAATCTACCATCTAATCATATTAATGACATACAAACTGACACTTTTATATTGACCGATCCCAAAAAAATTGCGAATCACTTTAATTACTTTTTTATTGAAAAAGACTTTGCTATGACAGAAAGATGTAAGAATGATCAATCTAAAATACCTGCACTTAATAACTCAATGTTTATGGCCCCAAGCTTGCCGCTTGAAATATTGAAAATTATAAAAAATCTTAGAAATACTAATAGCGTCGGATATGACGAAATTTCCGTCAAAATATTGAAAGCAGTAAGTGAAGAAATATGCTGCCACTTATGTCATATAATTAACTTAAGCATTGAAACAGGTACATATCCAGAATCTTTAAAAGTCTCAATTGTCAAGCCTTTATTTAAAAAAGGTGACAAAAGATTAGTCAATAATTTCAGACCTATTGCACTACCTCCGGTGACCTCAAAAGTATTCGAAAAATACTTTTATGGTCAAATCAATAACTTTCTAGAAAAACATAACATTCTGTGAAATGAGCAAAAAGGTTTCCGTCAGAATAAGACCATTAATATGGCAGTCTTTGATTTTCTAAAAAAAATTATGTTTAATGTTGACATAAGAAAACCAGTTTGTGCCATTTATTGTGACATGACCCAGGCGTTTGATTATGTTGACCATAACATATTAATAAATAAACTAAATAAGTATGGTATCAGGGGTAATATACAATCATTAATTTTATCGTATTTGAGTAACCGCAAACAATACACATCCATAGCGCGTATTAATTTGACGACTAAAAGAGAAGAAATTTTCAATTCCCGTGAACGAGTGGTTAAATACGGAGTTCCCCAAGGCAGTGTGCTAGGGCCTCTGTTGTTCATTATCTATATCAACGATATGCCTAAAAGTATTAACCACCCTGTTACCTTATTTGCCGATGATTGCACGGTTACAATAGGAGCCAATGATATAAGTTGTTATGAAAAAGAGATACACGAATCTTTAACAAGCAACAATCTTAAAATAAATTTGAGTAAGACACAGATTATGCAATTCAGGCAAAGGTCGTCGAATATACAATTAAATAGTATAAAGAACACCATTTGTATGACAAACACGGCTAAATTTCTTGGTCTCATGATAGAAGGTTACTGTCAGTAACCTTAATTGGAAAGCCCATATTGAGGTTATTTCCAAAAAACTTGGCAGCACTGCATATGCGTTATTTAAACTATCTGCAGTGTTGAATATTGACGCGTTGTTGACTGCATATCAATACTTAGCTGCTTCAACATTGAGATTCGGCATAATCTTCTGGGGAAACTCTACTAATCGGGACATTGCTTTCAAAATGCAAAAAAGATGCATCAGGTCAATGTTTAGACTTGAAGTTACTGACAGTTGCAAACCATATTTCGTAAAATATAACATTCTTTCACTTCCGTCCCTATATATTTTTGAAGTTATCATGTTTGTGAAATGTAACCCACACTTGTTTCCCAGACTCTTTGACACGGTTGTCCGCAATAGACGAGATAAACACAAACTACGAACACAAGCTTCTAAAACTGCTCTTCTACAAAATAGTGTTTATTGTATGGGCTCTAAACTTTTTAATAAAATCCCGAAATCTTTAAAAGAATGTAATAATATTAATATTTTCAAAAGTAAATTGAATGCATTTCTCATTAATAAATGTTATTATAATGTAAAAGAATTTCTGAATGATAAAATTTTATGATGTTTTAATGTGCTACTGATATTGTTATTTATTATTTAGTTAAGATTTATTGACATTTAATTTTTTTATAATTTTTCATCAACAATGTATTCTATATTAGTGATTAGAATTAAATAATGGACTACTTCCCTATATAGATTTTTGTGTTGCATGCATTTCTAATAAAATTATAAATGACATTTAATTAAACTCGCCATTCTAAATTTGTACGCCTACAATGGTAAGACATGTTGATACCATTACCATAATTATATTTTTAAGAACTGTTTCTACAAATCAATAAATTCTATTCTATTCTATTCTATTCTATAAATAACAATAAAAACGATTACGTAAATGTTGACACTGACATGAGGTACAAGACAAAGACAATTTAGAAATAAAGATATATGCCACGTTCCGAAATCCATTAATAGGTTGTGAAATCTTACCCAGCCTAATATATTTTTTTATAACAAATAGTTTAATCTCATTGTTATTGTTTTAATGATTCAATGAACTAAAATAATACAATAAAACCAAAACGGAGTATTATAATTAATTTAATATTTTTATTTGGATGAAGTGTAACAAAAAAAGTCAATAGTTCGATTCGGAACGCATTATGACATTTTTAGGAATTAAATTAAAAAAGTACTTTGCCGCGCTAGGCCATAAAAAGCGATTTTCTACGCCTAAACTGATTGACAAAACCTCCTTTTCAGAGCTTGTGATGTGAAAAATAAATTATTATTTTCGGTGTGAAGTTTTTAATTTTACGTCCCATAAAAGGCACCCTGCCGCTAGTGACGGCGCCGACACGCAGGCAATCACCTTAAAGATCTCTGTACAAGCAATGAAATACCAAGTATATCTATAAAGATACATACTAATTAAGCGGTTTTTCTCCGCGTGTACCAGTAAAGGGTAGGGCTGGCACGTTCAACGAAATAGACCGGTGATAAAGAATATTCAAATTTTATGATATATATTTTGATAAGTAGATAGAAAAAAAAAGTCGACTCGGCTCACGAGTGATTTTCTGACTGAGCTACCGAAACCATCAGTAGTTAGAGCAGTGGGACGGGTACTCAAAGGTCGCGAGTCGATACCCGAAACATTGAAAATGCAAAAAACAAAAAATTAAAAATTTAACTCGCGAAGATTGGAAAAAAAAACAAATGGTCGCTATATTCAATTACGTTTTGGTTGTTTTATTTAGTTTTTTTACTGTACTATTTTCATACGCTAAAACTTCGCTATTAGCAGCTTATTTAATTTAATGCTTTTAAATTCTAATTTAAAATTAAAGGAATAATTTAGAGGAAAAGTTTTCTCAAAAAATATCAACTACATTATTTGATAAATTAAAAGCTAAAATTAATAGGTATCAATTTGTCGATTTTGCATGCAAAATGTACAATAAAAAATAAACTTAAAGCGTTGACAACCCTAAATATGAGCCATAAAAGATATCATGCTCGGATAATCACGGAACCCGGATCCTGGGCTTCCCCAACACCTCTAGGGTTCAACTAATATAATTTTTAACTTGTACTCTATAATACGCACATCAACACTGTCTAGGGATGTTATATTACATTCGTCAGAACTCAAAAACTATCTACAGTACAGAAAAAGTTTGTATGGGGGAAAAAACCCTACTAGGTTCCGTCTTTAGAAATAAAAATAATAAAAATGTAAAACAAAAGAATGCATTATTTGAATATAACTTACCCAAAAGTAAGTTTTTCATATAAACAAACCGGCGCTATTTTTGAAAATAAAAGACGTTTTAACATATTTTTTTTTATTTTGATTCAAAGTTTGTCTTGTTTTTTATCATGCCACGTCGACATTTTTAACCAGTTAAGAACAAATTAGAGCTGCAGGCATGTTGAAAGCTGGCACTATCCAACGCATATTTGTTGGCTAACTTGAGTTGACCCTTCGACCCACCAAAACATGATCTGCTGATTATGGTCTCGTCATCGTGTCACGAGAGATGTTGCGGAACGGCATTCTGGCAGAAAACGCGTTACCACGCTTAGACATGACCGTTTTCTACGAAATATCGCCAGGAGACAACCCAATATAATGGCTATGGAAATGGTTCAAAGACTTATTTGACCACCAATTATTGTTAGTGAGTGACCAAACTGGGAGGAGAAGTCGGTGTTCACTCTTGCACACCACTTCGAGTTCCAGCTTTGCAGCGTGGAATAGCAATACTTTTATGGATTCGGAGAACTTTTGGCATGAAGTGACGAGCAGTTGTCAACGGTACTCTTTTTTGACGTTTTTGATTTTTTTATTGATTTTTTATATATTTTTTTTAATTGCTAATGACGGAACCCAGGAGCATTTTTCCCCATACAAACTTTTTCTGTAAGTACTGTAGATAGTTTTGAGTTATGTCAAAGTCAAAGTCAATTTTTTTTATTTAAATAGACTTATAGATAAGTACTTTCGAATAGTCCAACATTTTTTTTCCCTACCATTCAGGACATCTTTTAACTGATAAGAAGAACGGCCGCAAAAAACTTATCAGCAACAGAAACAACAACATTTACAAAGGAACATGTTGTTGCCAAACACAAATTTACAATTTTGAAATATATTTAATATAAGAGGAAAATTTTCCCATATTCAATTATTAGAATATTTTCCTTTATCCAATTTATGATAGTTATGTTTTATGTTAGTATCACATCCATGCAATTTGGTTTTTTAAATAATCATCTACCTTGTAATAACCTTTGCTTAAGAGTGACTTTTTAACATATATTTTAAATTTATGCAAAGGCAGCTATATCGCTTGTTGTGGAACTTCATTAAACAAAGCTATACCTTTCCCCAAAAACGAGCGACTACATTTTTCAAGTCGAAATCTTGGAACGGCAAGCTATTCTTATGTCTAGTATTAAAATTATGGACATGGCTATGCTTAATACATAAATCAAGATGTTTCCTTACATATACTATATTATCATAGATGTATTGTCCCGCCAAAGTTAGTATATTAATCGCTTTAAACAAATCCTTAAGAGAATCTCTCCTTCGAAGGTTGTAAATGGCGCGCACAGCTCTTCTTTGAAGTATAAAAACATTTGCTATATTAGCTGCTGAGCCCCATAACAACAGGCCATAGGACATTACAATATGAAAATAACTAAAGTAAAGTAGTCTTGCCGTTTCAATATCAGTTAAGAGCCTTATTTTCTTTATTGCGAAAGCCGCAGAACTAAGTCTAGTCGTCAAGGCTTCAATATGTGGATCCCATTGTAGCTTTGAATCCAATGTAATGCCAAGAAATTTTGTACTCTCAACTAACTCTATGAAGAATGTAATATAATATCCCTAGACAGTGTTGATGTGTGTACTTTCTAAGTGTAGTAAAGTAACTTATATACTAGTTTTTTATATACGTGAATATTCATTTAAAGACGGAGGAGCGCAAGTACCTAATTTAATAAAAAAAAATATCGAGTACTTACAGATTTTTCCAGCTGACGTACCTAAGATCTTACAAATATTTTGTAGAAGGCAAGGCATTTGTATATGCATTGTGCAAATCACTTTAAAAAATAAGTAACTTAACCTAATTATTTACAGTAGGTTCTTGATGTGTTTTTGGGTGTAGAACTTTGAATCATAATGCAATTTTAATAATGAGTTGTGCAATTTAAAACTTTATAGTGGAAAAATTTTAACCTTCGCAGATGACACTGCTCTTTTATTTCATCAAACTCATGGACTGAGGTCTATGATACGGCACAGCGAGGGTTGAACGCGGTTACCAAATGGTTGGATGAGAACCTATTATCCTTGAATGTAGATAAAACTCAGTATATGACATTTTCTCCAAAACGGCAGGTCATTACTGATATGCTATCACTAACAGTCCATTCATGGCCATCTTCATCTTCATACAACTGC
This sequence comes from Chrysoteuchia culmella, assembly GCA_910589605.1. NCBI lineage: Eukaryota > Metazoa > Arthropoda > Insecta > Lepidoptera > Crambidae > Chrysoteuchia > Chrysoteuchia culmella. The sequence continues at coordinate 898,647 of OU342647.1, read as the reverse complement.
GCTTGTCCTAAACTTTCAAATACGGACTCTATTAAATACCTAGGAGTAATATTCGATTCTATTATCATATTGTACTCCTTGCTAGTAGACTTAGAAAACTCATCTTCATCTTTAGAACTCTTCGACATGCTGCTAACTTTAATGTTATTAGGTCTGTATATCTAGCCTTATGCCAGTCGGTCTTGAGTTACTGTATCTCGTCCTGGGGTGGAGCTGCTAAGACTCATCTAATTACTCTAGAGAGAGCTCAGAGGGTGGTCTTGAAAGTGGGGGCCTCCCTTCCGTTCCTTTGCCCAACAACTGAAGTTTACAAATTGTGGCAGGTGCTTACTGCTCGAAAACTTTTTATCCTATTTACTGTACTTCGCCAACATTCACAGCTCAAATACGAGCCTTTGCTTTATAGAGGTAAGCGACGTAAGGGTTCTGTGTGTCCCTTACGACAATTTAAGTCCAAGCTCTCCGGAAGATTCTTCTGTTTTATTGGAGGATACTTGTATAATAAAATAAATAAAGCTTTGTCCCTCTATTCTCTTACAAGAAAGGCTTGCAAAAAGAAACTTACTAGGTGGCTCTTGAACTTGACCTACGACGAAACAGAAAACCTCTTACAAATTACCTGCTAAGTGAGGTACATGCACTAACTACAACTGCACCAAACACTTGCACAAAATAACAGCTGTAGGTCTTACTATATTCGAACATATACATACACACACGTACGCACACACACACTCACACAACACACACGCCCACACAACACACACGCACACACACACACACACACACACACACACGCACAAACACGTATTTAGATGCACTCTTGCATCATCTACATTGTTAATTTTTCTTATTATTTTTATTTTTCTTTATATTTTTAATGTTTAGCCATTAATCTTCTCATGTTCTCTCAGCGACATCTATTAGATAACGTTTTTATCAGTGATAATGTGGTTCGAGGTGGTGGGAGCCTGGTGTCCTGTAACACAGGTATTTTGTACCTAGCTCAGGCATCAGCCTCTCACAAACTTAGATTCCTTATTGTAAATAACTTTATTTCAATGCTAAGTTTGTGATGAGAAAATAAAATTTATTTTTATTTATTTATTTATTTAATTGTAAAAAATTAAAGTGTTCACAATCCTACGTACCGACCTACCATTTAATGAAAAAAAAAAACAAATCAATGAAGGAACACGATATCTTTTATAAGGCATTTTCATTTCGATTATGTTGCTACCTATGATCAAGACAAGCAAAATCAAAGAGATGTCTCGATTAGATATAGTAACATTTAAGTAATGTATTAGTGCTGATTAGAAATGTATAAACAATCTGCGCCAAAATCTTTTTACGTTTTCAAAACAAACAAACCTTTCTGATATTGAGTAAGATTGATGATTTGCGTCAATCAAATATTTGGGTTTTTCTGATTAAAAGTACCTACACTAGCCAGACATAGGTATTTATTGTCAAAGATAATTTATAATATCTTTATCAAGCTGAGCGGCCATCAGGCGGCCATGGCATGGCATATGTACAGTCAAGGTCAAAGATATGTATACACCACAAATTGCCACAAAATGCAACCTTCTCAATTACTTTATATATGTAAACAACCAAAACTACAAAAATAAGTATACAACAATTGGAACATTACTTGTTAAACAGACAAGTGCAATAATATGTATCCATAGGTACCTCACAAACTTAGAGACAACAGCGTAATCATAAATATATACCTACCCACATGATAATAGGTATAGATTTTTCAATTAAAATATCAAGTACTAAGGCTAAGCACGCACTACAAATTTTAATTGTTGCGAACAATAATTGCTCGTCTGTGAATTATCTTACTTATAATATAGGTACTACTAGAGTCTAGGCATGGAACATGTCATGAATACCATGTGAAAAATCATATGAAATCATGGGGACCTGCTTAGATGGATAAAGTCTTACGTTATTAATCGTCCACAAGCGGTTGTCATGGGAGGACATAGATGGGACTTTGTAAATATCCCTTATCTCGCGATGTCTGTCCCGCTCATATCAGTAGGAACTATTTATTCGGATATTCAGCAGTCATTAGGGACAGATGCTGTACCTTATTCCATGTTCGCTTACTGGATAGCCGACAATAGCCGACTTTAAAAGTAGAAAATCGAGCTACGAAGATGATTCTCGTTCTGGGACCCTACAGCGTAAAAAATATGGATATGGACATAGGCTTAATTTGACAGCTATATGACCATATAAGGTAATTTTATGAGCTTCAACTGTCAAATGAAGCCCATATCCATATCCATATTTTTTACGCGATAGGGGGGCTGGTCGAATGTCCTTACCTAAACGAATAAAATGCAAAAAAAATGGCAATAATGGTACTTGATGACTCTCTAAAATAAACTGCAGAGATCCTAAAGATTTCATTTGGTACCTAAGTAATTTAAAAAAAAAGGTCTTGTTTCACCATGGTTACGCTTCAGCTCATCGTTCCGACGTTGCATTGACGTCCGAATTGCTTTGAAATTTAAGATAACCCGCCATATTCACCGGACTTAACTCCTAATGATTTTCACTTATTGAAAGAGCATGTTCATGGAACAAGATTTCACGACAATGACGCGGTAATGGCCGAGGTAGAGGAATTTTCGAGAGTCAAGGATTTTTTTTTTCGGAGGTAATAAAAAAGTTGGAGAAGCGTTATACCAAATGTATAGAGTAAGAAATTAATAATTCCTCTCCAGTCACGCAGAGAAATACGGGATCAGACCTTTTTATACGGAATTTTGAATAATCAGATTGATTCTCCATATCTATTAAGTAAAATCTTGTTAAAAAGTTCTGGAGCTAGATTGCGTTCATGTGATACTTTTTCGGTGCCATATTGTAAAACCAATTACGGAAATAACCGGTATATCATAAGAGCTGTGAAAAATTATAACGTTAACTTTAGTATATAGATATATTTAATACCAAATTTGTTACATTAAAAAAATACGCTTTTAAAAAATTTGCATGATTAAAATGTTTTGTTATAAACTTTGCTTTGTCAAAAAGAACTTATCATTTTATAAAATTTTCATATAGGTATTTAATACCAAATTTATTACATTCATAATAGAAGCAGTAAAAAAAAATAGTAAATTTTGCTTATATCTTGTAGATGGTAGAAGTTTTGTTTAGTTGTCTGTTCAACATTACCGATGTTTTAGTTAGTGGTGGAAACTCTTTTGGCTAAATGTACTAAAATTATGTTTTATCTTTATTGTACTATTTAATGCTGTATATTTCCCTTAAATAAATAAATAAATAAAGAAGGAGATAAATATTTTTTTTGACATTTAACTGATGCTTTATTGGCCATTCTAAGAACCCCTTGTAGTGTGCAGTCGTGTAGACTGTTCTTTTTTTCATTTTATTTAACATCCCAGCTCCTCGCAAGCTGGCACACACCACCATTATTCAGAGTACCTCAAATAAAAACAAATTACGGACGCAATGCACCTTGCTCCCGATTACCGCTTACTTAAAGCGATTTATTTTCTAATATCGACATATTCAACTGCAGTATGGGCTTAATAACAGCACAAGCAAGGGACATACTTAGTATTGTACTGAGATGTAGCAGGCACTTAGTTTAATATATCCTCACATTTCACAAACATTTTCACTTTTTATATTTAATTGCTTACTTAATAAAAGTTTTACATTTTCAACGCTTTTTTATCTTAGATTTAAATTGGGGCCATATTTGTAGTTTCATTTCTACATTCATCATTTTGGTCCTAATTCTTTGATTACCTAACATAATTTTAAGACTTATGTCAATATTATTGAGTATGTTGTTATAATATGACAACTTAAGTATTTGTTGTTATATCAAGTTAGTGGATACTATTACCGTCATTATAATTAATAGGTTTACTGTTTGTACACACTCAGAGATACCGTCATTAGCCTTACCAGTAAGCATGTTATCATAAGATATTTACGGTAATCGCTGTTGGTTTCTTTAATAAAATAAATAAATGATGTTCATTATTCACACCTGCTCCTGCCCTTCACATTGACTGCTACTATGTCACATTGTGAAAATCGCAGATTGCGGCGTCCATTCCCAAGTTCACATCGACTGCTAAAATTTACTATCGCTTAACCAATGGTTATATTGTTGATCTCCGCGTTGCTACAACAAGATACCGCCCTCATACATTTAGCTCTAGACCGTTTTACCCTGCGTCAAACGGCACAGTCTACTGTGACAACGGCATACGGCATCAGCAATCATCCCTAGCAACCGAGTCAGTTGGTTGAAGGAAAACGTCAAAATTTGTGGTCACATTTTCTGATCCGTTCCTTGTTCGTATGAAGCGCGGTATCTAGTTGCAGCAATGATAAATCTATGTATTATCCATTAATCACCGGAAAAACTTTCCTAGAACAAACTTCAGGGAAAAAAAACTGATTCCATTATTTGGTCTACGTGGAATTTTAATAGGAACTGAGGTTGGGTACAGCCTTCTAAGTCATGTCTGCTGTCGTATTTTCAGTGAAGAGATTCGACGTCAAAGATAGTGCTGTTCTAACAATGGCTGGTACCTAAACGAAGGTCGCGGTTGTTGACTGATCTCGTGACGTCACTCTAGACCTAACACCTGCTTAAATACGACATAGTATCTACCCTACCTACTGACATACAACAGAGTTCAAAGTCCACCCATCACTTTGTTGCATGGACTGGTATTGTTACCTTCTTGTAACGTTGTATAAGCAGTTTGTGAAAATGACTGAAAGAAAGCATTGAAATATTTACCAACTAGCTTCCGCCCGTGGTTTCACCAGCGTGGTTCCCGTTCCCGTGGGAATATCGGGATAAAAAAAAAGAAGCCTATGTTACTCTTCGCCCTTTCAAAAAATCTATGCCAAAAATCAAGTCGATTGGTAGATTAGTTAGGGCGTGAAGAAAGGACAGACAAACACACTTTCGCCTTTATATTAGTTAGGATTAGGATTAAGATTTTGCCTCTATGAGTATCTCTATATTGTGTTGAGGCATGATGGAAAATCAAGAGAGACTTCTCAAACATAAAAACAATATAACCAAGTATTCAGTACCTATGCCGTTACTGACACATGAAAATCAAATGAAGACTCTTCCAAACCCGCTCCATACAATCGACTGCCAAGTTATAAATAAATAAATAAGTATTTGCACACAATCACACCAATTATCTAGCCTACGTTAAGTTTCATAAAGAACTTGTGTTATTGATAGATACTAGATAAGAAAGAAAGAAAGAAGAAAGAAAACTTTTTATTGGCACACACACACAACATAAATAAAAATAAAAAAATAATAAAGAAAGTGCGCGCCCAACTAGGCCCCATCCTCAGCAATGTCGGATAACGGATAAACATACTTATATACTTTTTTTTGTAAATACATACTTATTATACATATTAAACACCCAGACCAAGACAAATAGACATGTTCATGCACACAAATATTTGTCTTGTCCGGGGATCTAACCCGGGACCTCTGGCGTCAATCAGTCAGCTATGACCGTCTCAATTAAAATTGACTATTCAATGGCTATTTTTATTGATGATAGTTTTGAAGTGAACTTTCCTACGCCAGCAAGTACCTACTTACCAAGAGTCATTAAGCAAATTAAACGTAAGTAACGTAAGTAAGTTAATAAAATAAAGGACTAAATATAGGTGCTAAAAGACGCTAAGTATATAGAAAAATCGGTCTTGCTCTCGCGCGTATTTTTTTCTCATTATCATCTCGCTTCAGTCGCGTAGCCTCTTAAATAACACAGTCCTATTGTAATATTTTATTATCAAATCAAATCAAATCAATCATACTAATCACACTTTTTTTAGATAAATTGTATTTACTTTTATTAGCAAAGATCAATATTGTGAAGTATGGATCTGACGACCAGTTTATAATTTGTAATTGGTAGTACATAAGAATTTACATACCTATTTCTGTGTATAAAGAATATAAAAAAATCACATAAACAATACATAACTATTAAACTAATCTGCATAAGGCCAACGAATGAAAAATTAATCGACCATATGACGGATGCGAACCCGGAGATCGTTCTCGGGGTTTTTCGACGTTGCGACTGCGCAAGGGAGGTATTCTGATAATTTTCTTAGAGCAAACCAATCCAACTGAAATTCAGGAACCATAGATAAAACTAAGTTAGGTACCACAGATAAACTAGGTAATACCCATTTTAGTGACTTTTTACCGATCACGGACAGTTAATTCGACACAGACCTACTTCCTTCTTTTGACTAGATTTTGTCGTTGTGGGTTCGATTCCCAATGTCAGTTCTCGCGTTTATCCTCTCAAATTTACAATAAAATAAATAAAACCTTAAAAATATACCCCATGACATTAAGAGAATGTAAAAAAGTAACCGCTGATTGGCTGAAGTGTCTAGACTATAACGAAACTGAAAATATTCTTATTACTAATTAACTTTAGGCGATTAAGTACAACCTCAGTCTTGCACTCTCACTTACCCACACGCACGCTACACGAACGCACACACGCTCACACATACACACACGCACACAAACACACACACACACACACGCACAAACACTCGAATTCACAGACTTGTTCTTATTCATTTAGATAAATTATTGTCAACTACTTTCACAGTTTTATTATTATTATTTTTTAAATTATGTGTTAAATTTTTGCTCATACATATATTTTTTTTCTGTTTTCATCATAATAACATCATTGTTAAATTTAAAATAAATGTGAACCTCATCACTCAGCTATTAAAATAAGGTACCTAGTAATGAAAACTAAGTTAAGGAAGAGGGACTTCTTCTGACACAGGTGCTTTTGTACCTAATAGAAGAAGTCACCACCTATTTTTGTGAAACTACCTTGTAACTGAAAATAAACATTTATTATTATTATTATTATTATTATTATTAATGTTTAATTTTTGTTTATTCGGTTCCTTCACCAACATTTCGAACACTCAAACTTAAACAGCCTATCACACAAAAAAAAATAGGTAATGAAAAAAATTGTAAATTCCTTAAGTATTACTAAGTACTTATAGTCTTTTTCAACTAGCATGATTCCTTCACGTGACACTTCACACCACTTCCGAATCGCATAATAATATACTATGTCACCAAAATATTTTTGAAAATCATTTATTTACTGTAGTAACTTAGTCAAAAAAATGTAAAAACTACACCTCTGGAAATATAAAGTTGAATCTGTGTCTATTAATTACATTTTAATTGAATACGTAAAAAAATATTTCATTAAAGTACCACATTCCAGGTAACTCAGCTTGCAATGGAGAGAGCTATGCTCGGCGTTTCCCTGCGTGATCGAATCAGAAATGAGGAGATCCGCAGGAGAACTAAAGTTACTGACATCGCTCGAAGGATTACTCAGCTGAAGTGGCAGTGGGCGGGACACATAGCGAGAAGAACCGATGGCCGTTGGGGCGGAAAGGTTCTGGAATGGCGACCGCGTACCGGACGACGCTCCGTGGGTACGCCCCCCACAAGGTGGACCGACGATCTGGTGAAGGTCGCGGGAAGCCGCTGGATGCGAGCAGCACAGGACCGATCGTCGTGGAGATCCTTGGGGGAGGCCTATACCCAGCAGTGGGTGTCATGTGGCTGAGACGACGACGACGACGACGACCACTTTCCAGAGGTCCCGGGTTCGATCCCCGGACAAGACAAATACCTATTTGTTTGCATGAACATGTCTATTTGTCTTGGTCGTAAATAACCAACCGCATCTTTTAACCGCCTCTGTGGTCTAGTGGTACTACAACCACCGGTATCAGACCCAGGGGTCCCGGGTTCAATTCCCAGCGGGGGTACATATTGTATTCGGTTTGGTTGGACTTGTTGTAAGTCCGCCTGGCTAGCTACCACCATCTTATCTAAGCCTGACGCCATAACAACAATGTTTTCAGCGTTGTTGTGTTCCAGCAGTTCGAGAAAAGGTAGCCAGTTCCTCAGTGGCTGAGGATTCCGGGAGAGGCTCGCTTCCATCTTTCAGCCTTATCAATTTTTAACATCGGTATGATGAAGGCTAAGAGACTCCCCGTCGTTCATAAAAAAAGTAGGGTACTTTTGATTCAAAATATTTTTTTTATTCTTAGGTAGGTTGTGGGTGTAATTTTCTTATATATTATTTTTTATCATTTGCTAGTTGATTGTCAAAGTGAAAACACTATTCAATAGAATTTCCTCGATAGAATTATTACCCAAAGTTGGATCCATTTTTTCTTATTTTTAAATAACAAAATGGTACTTTTTTTAAAAACGTGCACAATTATGTCTTTACTTGTTTTTCCTGAAGCTGTTTTTCTATTTTATCATTTAGTTTATTAAATAAATGAAATTTATAAATATGGTGCTTACGTTGTAAAAAATTAGACGGACATTATGGACGCCATCTCGTTTCATCGCAAGAGTAACGCTCGCTACCACTCTCATTCGAATTACATTACTCTTTGTACGACACGCCTCTGTGACTGAGTGCCGTGACCACTGTCAATGCCGGACCTATGTCAGCAGCGAGCTCAGATTCTTTTTGTATATTTAATTATTGAGTATTATTCACGTTTCTTAGAACTATATTTTTATTGTTTTTAATATTAAACCTATAAAATATTTTCAATGTTTATTTTGATGATTTATTCACAGGACGACGTTCCGTGGGCCGTCGACAAGGTGGACCGACGATCTGGTGAAGGTCGCGGGAAGCCGCTGGAAGCGGACAGCGCAGGACCACTGTGGAGATCCTTGGGGAGGTCTATACCCAGCAGTTGGTGTTATGTGGCTGAGACTACGACATGTTGTGTAATGTCGGGGAGACATTACATAAATACATGTATATAAATATATACAACGTTATTTAATGTTTACCCAAAATCTCAAAACCATTTGTAGAAGTCATGAAGACGAACAACTTTTTCTACGGAAGCAACCCTGAAATCACGAAAAATTAATCAGTTGCATACATTTTAACAGAGTTCAAATATTTTTTTCTATGAAACAGCTGACTTTTTTATCGATACAATATCGTTTATAATATAAATAGTAATGGACCTAATATGCTGCCTTGTGGAACACCACTATGAATTATTCTGTACTTTTATTTACCAGTTTCTTGCATATTTTTGTCTAAACGTCTGAGGTGCTATAATAAGTACTTTACTACCAACCTGCGACTGGGAACTAAAAGTCGATTTTAAGATTCTGATTCACCTCCGCGAGCATGTTCGCCAATATTTACCCGACATATCTAAAAATTAACGGTCTCTTTTAAAAATAACTACCGTTTAGTTAAAAATAAAGTAAATTTGCCGTCGTGACTCATAGACTTATAGTTATCTTTATCGCGTTTGTAATGTCTACAATGTGAAGGTACTCTTAAATGTCGCACTGCAGGCTTGACTGCACTAAATAGGCAGATGATACCTACCTACCTACTAACTGCATCTTCTACATGAATAGAATAAAGAAAACGGTCAATTTAGTAGTTTTATTTAAAAGTGCAACAGCGACCAGAATTGGCTTGCGCTATATATACGGAGAAGATTTTTTTGCCTACCCATCCTCACTCACTGACATGGCGATAGTGGTTTGATCGCTGACATCAATCGGCTCATATTTACTTTAGTTGAGTCTGAATTAAGAGGAATGGGTGTGAGGGGGACGTAAGGGGATGTAGACTCCCCACCAAAGCATTTAACGCGGCAAGGCAAAACTTTTTTTCGTACTATTTTGAGTTTTTTTGTTTAACTATTTTGCTCTCTAAATTGGATTTTGTTTCGTTTGGAATTTGTAATTAGTAGCTCAGTACAGAAATTACTGCTATTTGATACAGTCACTTTTTTGTAAGACTACTGGGAATGCTAGATAGATATTTATTTATCTATAATATGTATATTATGTATATTTATATATATTTTATACTATATTGTTCATTGGTTCCAGATTTATTTGTGATATTTTTATGATCTAAGTGTTATTGAATTTTTCAAGTGTGCTTAACTATTGTGTTAATGAATTTAAAAAATTTGTTCACTGTGGTTTCTTTTTTCATAATTAGTTTTATGTTAGTTGGATTAACACAACATGAAGTGGTCGTGCCGCGCTTTATCGTACCTGGGACAATTTATCAGTCGGCGAGATAAATGGTCAAGAGTCTGGGAAGTGTTGTCATCACAAGGGCAGGCGTCGACATCGGTTATTTTGAAGCGATGCAAGTAGGCCTTGTGATAGCCATGTCCCGTTAATATTTGTGTGAGCGCTAAGGATACGCCGAAAGCGTTATCGTAGGTGAACAATCTTCAATTGTTGGTAGCCATAGCCAGGCTTTGGTAATACTGGCTTGAATAGCAGAACCGTATCTCTTTTGCCAGATAGTGAAGGATTCTTGGGGTCTTAAAGTCTTAAACTTATATTCATAGTTATTTAACACTAATTTAGCTATTAACGCTTCCGCCAGCGGAAATGGGTCTACTTCAGTCTGCTTGTCTTAACGTTGTGCTTAGAGCTTAAATATTTTCATCTAAAATAAATTGCTATTGACCCATATGTACGTCACAACTTGCAGTACAGTAACCTTGTAATGCGAGAAATGGTATAATGTACCTAAGTCCTTCCTTGCGAGCTGAAAATTGTTTACGGTTAGGATAACCATAAATTGTAATATTATAATTAGTATTTTCTTTTTGTTATGGAAATTGACCTTACTGATATGTTAAGCTCACTTTTCAATTTGACGACTCTGTATGAAATAAAACAGGGAGAAAAAAATAGCCCTTGACGAGTTTCTTGCCCGTTCTTCTCGTTACGCGGTCTCCCGCCGTAGGGTTTGTGAACCGATGGCGTAGCTTCTTTGACGTTCATAAGTGCTTGTGACAGCCTAGACTGAATAAATATAGATATTGAATTGAATTGATTTTATTTTTAATAGTAGTCTATTTCATAAACAATTTATTATAATATTATTAGCTAACACTATGAGTTACTTTTCATAAATCTTTCTAGTTTATTAAATCAATTTATTAGTGTTTCTAAAAAACTTTTAAATTTGTGATTATTATGAGGGTCAAATGATGAAGAGAATGTTATTATGAGATGCCAGAAATAATTTAGAAGGAGAACTCTATACTGCCATGGAGTTGGGGAAGGTGGGGCAGAGTGTAACTAAAAAGATATAAACCTTCGTTGTACTCAAATTATTTATTAAATGGCACTGTTAAAGTATTTCAGTGTAATTTCAGTCCTTAACCTCTTATTAAAAATCTAAATATCACGTTAATTAGCCTCACAAACTATTCAAATAATCGTTTTAAAAAAAGTAGTCTCTTGTTACATTGAACCCCAGGGTATGGGGCTCATTGTAACATACCCTGGGGTACTATATAACACGAAGGGGTACTATGTAACGGTACTGCAAAACTTACCCTAGAAATTCTAAAAAATCAACAAAATTTATAAAATAAGGGGTTATCAAAATAAAAATAATTATTTCAAAATTAACACCAAGATACTAAAAATCAACAAATTAAAAAAAGGATCAAAGAATATAATTATATTTCTTACAAAACGTTTTAAACTAAATTATATTTTCTTAAAATTTTGTGAGGAAATGTGAAACAGTCTGCTTGACGTTTTGTTTTAGTCATAATAGGAGGTGGCAAAATAATTTCTATATTTTCCAGAATTACCGTTGCTAAATCAGGTTACAGAGGAAAGTAAAAAATATAATCGACTTTAACACTTTTACGCAAGTAACTAACTTCGTATTCGTTGTTATCTTTGTCGGTCAATAATTTTCCGATATAATGCTTAACGCTACAATATTTTCGTTTAAATCTAACTATTACAAAGTCATCTTTGCGCGGAGTCTTATGAAACGTCAGTGGTAGGCTTTCGTTTGAAGAATCTGATGAAATTGATTCTAGGTCTGTTGCTTCACCATCTGAATTCTTCTCTGGACTATCAAAAATAACTTTAGTGATTTCCTGTACTTTCCCAGCGTGTGTTTCATTTTTTTTCCTCTTTTTTTTTCTTCTTGATCTTTTTTTTTGTCATCCCTTTTTCTAGCTGCGTCTTCAAATTCTGTTTTGATCTGTGTATCTCTTGCTATACAACTCTTGCCTCGTTTTCTGCCTTTATTTGAAGTTATTCTCGGTCCAGCTTTTGGGTAATTTCTGCAGCCAATGGGACTTACTAAGATGTCTTTACTTTCTAAGCTTAATTTACCTACAGCCTGAGATGTCGAAGGCACTGGTTCTTGTATAGAGTTTCCTTGTTCAACGGAATTATCGAGCCCACTTTGATCTTGAGTCGTCGCAAGTTGTAAGTCCTCCAGTGGTCTGTTTGTGACCTGAGATGGCATGAAATCATCGTCTGTAAAAATGTGCCGATCGAAGGGAAAGATTCCAGTTTTTTTTAAACCAGACTTTATGTGGCTTTATCAAAAGCTTTAGTCAATAATTCAGCAATGTCATAAATAGATATCGTTTTCCCAGGGTGACGCATCATCCACGAATCTACAGCTGCGTTGTAATAACTTTGGAGTGGACCGAACATGGATACGTCCAAGGGTTGTAGTCTGTGGCTTGAGTGTGGCGGAATAGTTAAAATTATGACACCATTATCCTTAGCAATATTTAATGATTCGGGAGCCAAATGGCTTTCATGATTATCTAAAATAAGCAATGATGGGTTTTCTTTGGATGAAGCAGTCTCTTTTACAAAGTGCCTCATCACTTGTGGGAACAGTGCGCAATTCATCCAGCCAGTTGGCTGCGCCAAACCAAGAGTTCCTGGGGGTGCACCATTTAACATAAACGACTGGAATTTCACCCTGGGAAATACCATAGCTGGAGGTAATGCTGAACCTGCAGCAGAAACTGCACAACATGTCGTGACAAGAGTGCCTCGCTCTGCACTCGTCATTTTGTTCAGTTGTTTTACTCCTTTACCTGAAATAACCTTTTTAGGTTTTTGCACTGTTGTAGTCCCAGTCTCATCAAGACAGAAAACCCTAGTACCGTTAGAAAAGTTTTGGTTTCTCTGCATAACCTCTTCCAAATTGTCATAAAAATATTTACGTTATGACGATTGAATGCTGTGGCACGAGATAAGCTGCATGCTTCTGGTTTACGCAATGACTTGTCAGGGTTCCTTTTCCGAAAGCCATGCAACCAATCAATCCCTGCTGCTTGTCTACTAACCCAACTTTCGGGAGTATTTAAGATATGGCTAACAGCCAACTCATAGGCTAACTTTCTACACTCAACTGTATCAAGGCCGTAGCACATCTTAGAACATGTTATCAAATACTCTTTTAAGGCTGCTTCTTGTGAAGATGAGAAAACTAAACGATTAGAATAGTTTGGTGTAAGACGCAGGTCGGAAATCTGTCTAATATTAGTAACGTCAAAGAACCCATATTATTAGCGTCATCGAAAAGTTTATGAAACAGAAAAATGCTAACCAATGAAATTATAGTATTAGTCTAATAAAATTTGTTAATAGTATGTAACTTTAATGAAACAAGCCCCTGACGTCAAATATCACCATGGCGGAAATTCTCAATATAAATTATAAAAACAAGATTTGTAAACACTGACTATAAATAGTCGGGAAAAATAGTTTATGGCAAATATATAAGTGAATATTTATACCTATTAAGACGTTATGGTTAAAATCAAGGGCTAAGAAGTGTTTCAGACCCTGTTTTTGTTTTTAATTACCACTCTTTTTTTGTGCAAAGAACCGTTAGCCAGATCCTACCTAGGAATTGCGCCACCTAGCGGTTATGAGTGTTATCGGTACCGTACCTTAACAGGCAAATTCCTTTTTAAGTATTTACACGGTATCACTTTATTTCGAATAGCAAAAGTACCTGTAAAGTAAAAGTAGAATAATTTATTAATAAAACTGCCGCAAGGCAACCTTTTTTTTTTAAATAAATGCTTATTATTGGTCCAATTCAAAGCACCTGTTAATCCAATATGAACAAACATTTATGACGTAACAATTGCTGATTGAATTTTCATAGGATGAATATTCAATCTCTAAATAGTTCAAAATATAAAAAAGTTTCACGAATGACAACACTTAACATTGTTTTCGAATTAAAAATAATTATGCTTTTTGTGTAGACACAGACACACGAACTTTTAGTATGTGCTTTTCGCTATAATTATTTTCTACTCTGTGGTTCGAAAAATATTTTTTACTGGCAACAATTAAACGAGTTACACGTCAAATGGTCGGTGATGTTGTCTTGATAAAATGTGCATTATTTGTCGATAAAAGTAAAATTAAAGCAAATAGCGAGTGCAAATAGACCAAAAAACTCATTGGAATCATTTGGATGTAAAGAAGAAAATACATAATCATTCCTTACCTGTAACATTCATGTTGTAAAGTAGGCTAAGCTTATCACAAAATGGGTAAGTATTTTATCCACTGTTCCATGAATTAGAACGATTGTAAGCTTACATTATTTGTTAAATACCCTTGTGATGTTCCAGGTGGACTGTTCAGTTACTTTAGAGGTTTGCTAGGAGCTAGGGAAATGAGAATTTTAATCCTCGGCTTGGACGGCGCCGGAAAAACCACTATCCTGTACAAATTGCAAGTCGGCGAGGTGGTCACAACTATACCGACTATTGGGTTCAACGTAGAGCAAGTTACATATAAAAACCTCAAGTTTCAAGTGTGGGATCTCGGAGGGCAAACCAGTATTAGGTGAATATTGTCATATAGGTTATCTTGCATGAAATGTAATTATGTACCCAGTTATTTTATTGGAAGTACAAGGTTGTGTTATCTGTTAGTACACTATAAAATATTCAGCGAGCCTATTAACCGTTAAATTGTTTTTTGTACTAATCATTTTGCAATCTGACTTTCAGGCCTTACTGGCGATGTTACTATGGGAACACAGATGCAATAATTTATGTTGTAGACTCTGCTGACAGAGATCGAATAGGAATATCAAAAGATGAACTGGTTCATATGTTAAGAGTAAGTTTTACATGTCTATTGTTACTTTAGTTCATAAAATCCAAATGGGACACTGGTGTCCTAACAACAATAGAATATCTATTGCGTCACATTTTCCGGGCCATGACAGCTTTATTAATGAATTGCCCAACAGGCTTACCTATTAATGAATTGCCCAACAGGCTTACCTCTCTTCTTCAGTTCTTCTACATTAACCCACTTTGTTACTAGCGTTTGATATACAGATCATCACAAAAATAAAATTCTGTAAACAATAGTGGTAGTTTCTGATTAAAATATTTTTGTTAAACATTTGCTGAATGGTCCCTTTGTTTGTCCGAAGTGTTACGAGACCAAATGACTTATTTATATTTCCTGTTGCATAGCAGCATTTATTGGATTATTTATAAAAAATCACAGGAATTTTATGAAAAGAGATATATCCGTAACAACTGGTTTAATACTCTTTATATAAGTAACTATAATAAAGCATATTTTACTTTATGCCAAATGTAAAACAATGCAACAATAATTACAGGAAGAAGAACTAGCCAATGCAATTCTTGTGGTATTAGCAAATAAACAAGACATGGCTGGGTGTCTCACTGTGGCTGAAGTCCATCAGGCCCTAGGGCTGGATGCGCTGCGTGACCGCACCTTTCAAATCTTCAAGACGTCAGCGGTGCGAGGAGAGGGATTAGATCAAGCAATGGATTGGCTCTCAAACGCCTTGCAAGCTAGGAAATAACATCAAAGATAGGTACGTATTAGATGATGTACCTACAGAACTTTCAATATTTAGGGCCAGTTTCACCACCAAACGATAAGTGCTTCCTGGATAGCTAGATAGATAAATTGACAGTTTTAATATGAAATTTGTCAAATATCTGCCAGATAACCTATCTAGGAACTTATCTGTCGGTGTTGATAGCGGCCCTTACAGTATCCTCTAAATAAAATAGTGATTTAGATCCAATTGGAGATTATTTAACTTACAAACTCTGACATACAGATTCTTTATTCTGTTCAAATGTAGTTAGTGTATGTAAGATTCAGAAGATATGGCTTATATTAGGAGAATATTACAGTAGTGCATATAATGCTAGCATATGGAAAGGCACCATGGTCATAATGTGGCCCCCACTGTTGTTTACTACTTAATTGGCAAATTTGGAGCTTGAAAAATGGCACAAAATCATTAACTGATACTTCCTGAGTATGTGATAAAAACCTAATTATCACTCATTAGTAGTATAAAATTCTAAACAAGTATTTGCTATTATTATGGTACTAGTTTATTTAATGATTCTTATCTTTATGATAAAATATAATATTTACATTTTCAAATATCAACCAAAATTAGTACCTAAAACATTTTGAATTTTGGTAGTTTTTGATTTTAACACTTATTACGGTGGTGTACCTAGTTCAGTCTGGAAGTCTGAAGTCTTCAAACTTATCAGGATCATTTACCTATTTAAATAAATATCATTTGTCCACAGATTATTTTTAAAGATGAAATGAGAAACAAATGGGGCTGAAGTGAGTGTGTGAGAGGGACAGATGATAAGTTAGTCACCTATAACGCCATTAGCTCCTAGTACTTAGTGTCGTCGCCGAAACATTTGTTTGCAAAATTGGGCTGATCATACAACACGTTCATATGTTTGTATGTAAATATGTATATACAGGGTGTTAAATGGGCCATAACGAAAACGAAAACCACGTATCCTCCCCATTGTTACTATCATTTTCTTGTATGGAGTCAAACCTGGGAACTAATAGTTACGGAGTTATTGAGGATTAAAGACATTATTTTTTCTAAAGATTATTGTTTAAAGTTACAAAACCGCAATGAATATCAAAATCACTCGATGATACGGAGGCCCGCACCCCGACCGCCTAACGGTATAGCTTGTGCTATCGCTATAGCTATCAAACTTCAAACTCTCATAAAACCTTTCAACGATGCGGTTTTTGTCTAATTCCTACATATTTCTATTCATCTATTGGATGCACTATTGCATTTTTAGTATGAAAGTGTGATAACGTCAGCGAGAGCCCTTGTAGGGGGTTTGAAAAATCGATAACTATAGCGGTAGTACAAGCTATACCGTTAGGCGGTCGGGGTACCGGTCGCCTACTCTTACTCTATAGACAGACGCAAAAGTTTTTGCACGCGTTCCATTGCGGTTAAAAAGCGCCCATTTTTTTACGTAAAATAAAAGTCGTTTCCCAGCAATATTTTTTACATAATGTCAAAGTCAAAGTCAAAGATTTTTATTCAAATAGACTTATAGATAAGTACTTTCGAATAGTCCAACATTTTTTTTCCCTACCAGCCATTCAGGACATCTTTTAACTGATAAGAAGAACGGCCGCAAGAAACTTATCAGCCTTAGCAGAAACAACAACATTTACAATGGAACATGTTGTTGCCAAACACAAATCTACAATCTTGAAATATATTTAATAAAAGAAGAAAATTTTCTCAAACTCATATTAGAATATTTTCCTCTTACACTATTTACAATAGTATGTTTAATGTTGGTATCACATCCATGCATTTTGGTCTTTTAAATAGTCATCTACCTTGTAATAACCTTTGCTTAAGAGCGTTTTTTTAACATATATTTTAAATTTATGCAATGCATAATCTAATTTAGTTTGATGTTGTCTACGCATATATCACGGCTTCGGTATGGGTCTTAACACCCTGTATGTATGGCTATAATCTACAATTTGTGTTTGGAACTGTCACACTGTGTGCTATGCTGTGTATACTTTAAAATGTGTAAGAGAATGGCCAGATTTTATTTGTAATTTATGAGATT
This sequence comes from Chrysoteuchia culmella, assembly GCA_910589605.1. Lineage (NCBI taxonomy): Eukaryota > Metazoa > Arthropoda > Insecta > Lepidoptera > Crambidae > Chrysoteuchia > Chrysoteuchia culmella. Next base: position 880,743 of record OU342647.1, on the reverse strand, counting down.
TGTATCTTTATTAAATCGAGTATACTGTGTTTAGTAACAATATGTTACTTTGAATTTAATTTGGACATTAGTGTGTCCAAGTATTTTTTTGTATAAATATTTCAATACAAGATTTCTAAAAAAATATGTGTGATACTATTTACTTGAATGAGTAGGTGGCTTAGAATGAATTTGATTAATCAGAATGATTTAAATAGCGACAAATAATAAACCATAATAAATTTGAAATTTTCAGTCAATTATGTTCTCTAATTATAATGCAATTTTGATTTATAATTTTATACTAGACACTTGAGTTTTAGTGAAATAATATTAAGTCAATTGACTTAGAGGGACTTATAACTGAACCCGTAAAATGTCATTATAATTAAATACAACAATATTTTCTATTACAGGATTTAGCTATATTGTCCGTTGCATTATTTAAAAAAAAAACTTTGAAAGCAGAAGACAGTGAAGTGAGTATTTTCCCATAATTGTATTTAGGTTGCAATTAGTTTTCAAATACCAAAACACCTATTCTTCCTTCTTTGGTTTGAACTTTATTTTGAGCAATTATTGGTCAGAAAGAAAATTGCATGTCAGTAAGACAATATTAAATGTCAGAAAGACAATATTGCATGTCAGAAAGACAGAATATGGCTGAACTAACTTATCTCTGTTAAATCTCTAACCACCTGTATTCGCAATAAGTATATTTCTGATATCTGGTTTTCAATTACTAAAAAAAAGTTTTAACACCAAATTATCTAAATGGCAAAAAGTTTTTAGTTTGGGGATATCATTTTTTTCAAATAAATTAAATTTTAAATAATAAAATAACCAATACACTTTCATACTAAGCTACATCATTGCATTATAATTAAACAACATAGTCATACAATCTTTTGGCGACGACGCATTCATCAGAATAATGAAACAAATTGTTTAGTAGGGGTCGACGCACGAGGGGGTATTAAATATAATATGTTATTATAGATTACAATTAATTAATATATATTTTGTATCAGTGACGTTCACCAAGCTAATTTATATTTGCGGTAAGAGAGAAAGATTGTTCCAAATACAATATCATGTATTGATTTTTGCGTTTTTTTATTTCTTTTTTAACATAGTTTTTACATAGATCTTGCTTCTAAATAGACTTGTACTGATAGCAGTGTAGAGGCGTTAATGACTATACTCCAGCCATCATAGGTACCTAAAGAATATTCCTTGAACAACGCATTGTTCGATATTAAATAATTGAAAAACATTGTATTTCAGTTATTTAATATGATAATATAAAAAATCTTGGACGACAGAAGTATAATATTGAAGTGCACATATTGATAAAACGTAATAAAAACACTTCTAAGTTAAGTATGGGCGCGGTCGCGGGCGGTTTCCTTACAAACATTCTTTTGGTAAGTTGGCTGGAGTATAGTTTAAAAGAACCTAGACCAAGATTTCTTCTTGTCTTCTTTCGGCCAACGCCGTTTTTCAGGGTTGATAACAGGGCAGTCCTTCTGCTGGTCCCGGCGGCCACTCATCAGCTTGTACACGAGAGCCAGAAGGCCCGCCCCTATGGCCACACCCCCTATTATTGGTAGCCATGCTGCTACGCCTCCGCCGTCGTCACGCCCTAAAAATAACATTGAGGCAAATTATTTAAATATCTACCGCCTTGGTCCAGTGGTACAACTACCGGTACCAGATCTAGAGCTTCCGGGCTCGTTTACCAGGGTACAAATTGTACCGTTCGATTGGTGGTAGTACTTGTAAGTCCGCCTAGCTATTGCTACCGCCATCTTATCTGAGTCGGACTCCTTAACAACAATGTTTTCAGCATTGTTGTATTCCGTAAGTTAGAGATAAGATATTTTTCAGTGGTTGAGCATTCCGAGAGAGGCCATTCCACCTACAGCATAAATACTTATAATAGTTTTTTATTTATGACGTGCCCGATGACGAGCAACGTATGAAGGCAGCCACAGACCTATAGCGAGATAGACGGTAAAAGTGTACTTACCTTGCGTGGCAAAAGTTTGATCCACGGTCAAAGTTTTACGTACTAAGTCGGTCCGCTTGAGACCATTGCCATGAACACTCGCGTCATTCAGAAACGCAAACGGTTAATTGTGCAGTGCTTTCTTGCAAGAGCTCGTCAATAACATTAAGGCGGTACCCCCACCGAAAATGGCGCCGCGTTGAATTTTATTTAATATCGTAATAGAATTACGATATTAAATAAATTAATTATTAATTATTAATTAATTATTCACAATTTTAATTAAACTAAACGTGGATTTTTTAGAGCCCATTGTCTTGTATTTTTAGATGTTTTGTGAATTACGATATTAAATAAAATTCAACGCGGCGCCACTTTCGGTGGGGGTACCGCCTTAACCTACACATCACTAAATCGCTCGTGACGTCATCGTAGGTACGAAAAATTCGACACGCTAGGTTCGCATACAGTTTGAAGCGCTCTTTTCGTCTATCTCGATATAGGTCAGTGAAGACAGCAGCATAGATTCGTATGAAAGCATGAATTGCGCACTCTTCAAGTTTCTCAGCTCGCTGCAAACAGGTATGTTTAAGTTCTAACGTCGAACGCTGGGGCTTCTTCTTATCGAGTGAGGATTAGTGGCCACCTCTGGTGTCAGAGTTTATAAAGCCGCAAATAAGGTCAGTTGGTTAATGGACTGTAATCAAATGACAACAGCCGGGACCGACGGTTTAACGTACCCTCCGAAGCACGGAAGCGCTCAGTTATAATAAAGTCAAAGTCAAAGATTTTTATTCAAATAGACTTATAGATAAGTGCTTTCGAATCGTCAAATTTTTTTTCCTACCAGCCATTCAGGACATCTTTTAACTGATAAGAATATAATGCCACTTTACGGTCCGACATCTGTCTGACCGGGCCGAACTTTGCTTAACAAACGTGATCGAATACGATCAGTGTCAAGCGCGGCCATGAGCGCTTTAAACGCTGGGGCTGTGAGGCCCTAAGCAACAAAGTGCTTAGTGCGAGTTTTCTCACCTTACTTGCTAACGCCGATGTTTCCGAATAAAGTTTTATTTTAAACCTTATTCCTTTTTGTATTACTATACAAAATAAAGTAAAGGTGATTGAGATACAAAATTTGTTTAATCTCGAAAAATGGACAATATTACACTAAGGAAAAAGGTATCTTCATGCTCAAATTTGACAACTCTCCTTACAAGTGACGACGATGCAGATAGTTCATATTTAAACAGTACGACAAGAAGCGCTCCTGACAGAACAAGCGATTGCGAAGAACTAACAAACTTAAAGTTACAGATAGAACAATTAACTATGGAGTTAGATGGAGCTCACATAGAGATTGAAAACTTAACCATCGAAAAAAGTAAATTACAGACTGAGCTAATGCAATGCAAGGCCATTATAGAAAATTACAAACGAGTTGGGGTACCCATAACAAATACGCCAAAAACAGGCAGTACACGGCACCAAAAAAGTTTACGAAAAAGGAAAATGTTACAAACTCCTCCCAAAAAACACAATCCAGCAAGCTGTAATAAGGTGTTGAATTACGAAACCGACGTTACTGCTGAAAGAAATAGTGGTCATGAAAACGAGGCTTCCAAAATTGAACAGCAAATAAAAGCATCGGAACAATATTGCAACGCAGCACTAAACTGCAGTAGTAAAAGAGGAGTAACCTGCGAAATTTCTCCACGAGAAAAGAGTAAAGTGAAGAAAGAAAAACTGTGTATTATAAGCAGCTCAAAAGAACACAAAATTCTACAAGCTACTGGACAATATTTATCTAGATTTGATTATTGTCACTACCTTGTGCCGAATGGCGGTATTAAAGAACTAGTAAGTGAAATAGAAAATAAAGTACAAAATTTTACGTTCAAGGATTATTGTGTGCTTCTTATTGGAGAGTCAGATTTTCATGTAACTCAAGACTACAATAAACTTATTATCAATTTGATGACTACCTTACGGAAAGTGCAACATACCAATGTTATTATCTGCGTACCTACATTTAAATGTAATGGAATATCTACCATATTTAATGAACGAATTGAATATTTTAATTCAAAATTGTATGAAACTAACAAGTTACATGAACTTGCTTTTATTATGGACTCCAATTGTAATCTAGAATATTCCTCAAAAATGTTTAATAAAAATACTGGTATTCTTAACAATTATGGACTTAGAACTGTTTTTAGAGACATATCTGAAATTATTAAATCGATAACTGAAAACTACAAAACTATGACTTATAAGAATTTACCAAGACCAGGCACAATACCATTTTATTTCAATGTATGCAAAAATGAATCATTTTTTCGTCAATAATAAAAAATATGATAATTATAATTTGAAATGTAATTCAGTGACTACTAATCCTTGTAAAACAAATTATGATCAAATGATTAATGATGACAGCTTCCTTACAACGTTTCACCAGAACATCGCAGGTATTTTAAGTAAATTAGATATAATTGAACTGACATTGATTGAGTTAGAACTTAAAGGAATCAATATTGATATTATAGGACTAAGTGAAACTTTTCTTAAATCTGGCGATGAACATAATATAAAGCTTAAGTCATTTCAAGTAGCAGACAGTTATTGTAGATCAAACAGAAGGCGCGGAGGAGTCTGTATTTTGTGTAGAGACAATTTAGAGTTTAAAAAGCTTCCTTTTGTAAAAGAGTTAAGTACCGAATTTCTGTTTGAAGCCTGTGGTATTGAAATTCCCTTATACAAATGCATTATTATTTGTATTTATAAAATACCTAAAGCTAACCCTTTTGAATTTCTAAAACGTTTGGAAAGTATGATGGAATCGTTGCGACACAGAACTAATAAAAAAGTAATAATAATGGGTGACTTCAACATCGATTTGCTTCAGTCTACAAAGCAAAGTACCGAGTATAAAAGAATTGTAGAAAGTTTTAATTTCCACTTACACATTCAAGTACCGACACGGGCTAATGCGTGCTTAGATCAAATTATCACAAACGAGCCAAGTGCTTTGGGTTCAGTGCACAATTTAGGATTATCTGACCACAACACTGGCCAAACCGTGAAATTTCATGTAGATAAAAAAGTGCTTCCACCAAGAGAAACCTATATTTATAAAAGAGACTTTGACTTGGAAAATATACGAAAATTAAATGACTGTCTGTATCAACTCTCATGGTCGGATGTTTACCAGGAAAAAGATCTAAATAAAGCTTTTAATATTTTTCACGAAACGTTCACTCTGTTTTATAATTTGTGTATACCATTGAAAAAAATAAAGTGCAGCAATCGACGTATCAATCGTCGATGGATCACCAAAGGTCTAAGAGTATCATGTGCAACCAAGCGAAAATTAAGGTTCCAATATTATGCCAAGAAAGGTAACTTCCACAAGCAAAAATACAACCAATACTCTCGAATTCTCAAGAATTGTATAAGTTACTCTCATAAAAAGAGTAACGAAATTATTGTTAATAAATCCAAAAACGTGTGTAAAGCAACATGGGATATTATAAAAAGTAATGACATAAAAAAACATTATATCAAAAAGATCTTAGTTGACAATACATCCGTAACAGATCCCTTGACAATAGCAAATAAATTCAATGACTTTTTTATCAATCTGACAAAGGACTCCCCAACTTCTAAACAACGCACTTGTGACATAAGTAATAATATTAATAATACAGATTCTAGTATATTTCTTTATCCAACTAGTGAGGACGAGGTTCTTAAAACCATTAAAACTCTTAAAAATACATCAAGCACGGGCTTTGACGATATTTGTACGAATGTAATAAAACATTGTGCTGTTATTTTAGCACCTGTAATTTGCTATTTAATCAATCTCTCGTTTGTAGAAGGAACTTTTCCAGATGCATTAAAAGTCTCTGTAATAAAACCCGTGTACAAAAAAGAAAACAGGGAACTTATTAATAACTACAGGCCAATAGCCTTAATATCAATTTTAGCAAAAATATTTGAAAAAATAATGCATAAACGAATTGAGAGTTTTCTTGGGAAATTCCAACTTTTAAAAACAGAACAAAATGCATTCCAGAAAGGGAAATCCACCCAATTAGCTGCTTTTAATGTAGTAAAAAAAGTAACTGAAAATATTGATAAAAAGGTACCTACTACTGCAGTATTCTTTGACATGAGCAAGGCGTTCGATTTTGTTTCACATAGAATATTGTTAAAAAAACTTGAACAGCTTGGTATAAGAGGAAACGCTCTAAATTGGTTAGAATCCTATTTAAAAAACAGATCGCAATACGTTGAAATTAAGCAGTTGGTCGGAAATGAGGAGTGCAGTTTCAAGTCAAATACGTTAGTAAATAAAGTGGGTATTCCTCAAGGAACAATTCTCGGACCCTTGTTGTTTCTTATGTACATAAATGACTTACCAAATGCGACCCAGGAACATTGTACCCTATTTGCTGACGATATATCAATAGTTATAACAGATAATAAATTAGATAGATATGACATAAAAATTAATCAAACAATAAATGACATAGTACTATGGCTTGAATCAAATAATCTTAAAGTAAATTTAGAAAAAACGAATTACATGACATTTTACAATAGGAAAAAATTAAGTAATGACTTAAATATTAAGTGCAAAGACGTCACGATACAAGAATGTACAGTGGCGAATTTCTTAGGCATCACTATAGATAACCAGTGCTCTTGGAAATTTCACATAGAAAAAGTCTGCAATAAAATTAATAGATTCGCCTATGCACTTTGGCGACTAACAAAAATAAGCAACTTAAAGACAGCTCTTCAAGCTTACCATGGCTATGTAGCTTCAAACTTAAGGTATGGTATTATTATCTGGGGAAATTCTAACGAAATAAATAAATTATTTATTTCACAAAAACAGTGCATACGAGGATTAGCTGATGTTGACTCGATGACCTCAAGTCGACCATACTTTCGAAAATTTAAGCTTCTGACGGTACATTGTATATATATACTTGAATGTTGCCTGTTCGTAAAAAAACACACGGAACTCTTTACTAAATGGTCTGATCACTGTAATTTTAACACAAAAAACACTCACAGATTACTTTTGCCTAAGATTAAAACGGCTTTATTTTCAAATAACTGCTTTCCAATGATTATTAGAATATATAATAAATTACCCAATGAATTTAAACAATACCCATTGCACGCATTTAAACACAAACTAACGACGTGGCTTATTGATAAATGTTATTACACTATAATTGATTACCTCACGGATAATAACGTTAATTCGGTACTTCGCTTGTAATGGTTGTGACTTGTAATCTTATTTCATGTAACCTAAACTTGTGACATTTTGCATGCTAAATAAGCAAGATATGTTAAGCTACTTTTAACAATTATGATCATGTACCACCATGTCTTATGCAAATAAACCTATTCTATTCTATTAAGACCTACTGTCAAAATTTTACTCTTATGCGATGGTCACGTTTGTACATTTGCAAAGCCACTCAGATACCTAGCTCGGAGGAAGGAAGTACTTTCCGCTTCGCTGAATATATGGTGAAAGGTCCTGCCTCAACACTGACCATGCCTCGTGGTCGTGGGATAGATCCCTACATGTGACAAACATTTATGTTGTGATCTTTTTCGACGTCTTTGGTCGTTGTTGTTTTGATGTAGGTATCTCATATATACATCAAAACAACAACGACCCTTTCTTAATTCTGATATCCGTAAAAGAAGTGATGCCTAAGCTACATTCTCTCGGAGTTAGGTCAATGTGAGAGTTGACTGTGTGCCGTGTGGTGACGGCCTAAGGATACAAGTGTCACCACTCCCTTTCATGCCCGGGATGTCGTATACAGCGTGGTTGGCTGATAGCCTCCTATTAACGCCACAATAGGCGTGAGCTAGGAAAGGCCTATGTCCAGCAGTGGACGTCCACTGGCTGAGGATGGAGAGTTGACTATTTAGGTACTTACCTGCTCCTGATGACTGCCCACGCTGCTGGCTCATTTTTGCGAAAGTATAGAGTTTGTTACCAAACTAAGTTTGATGATTTATTCATTTTCTTGTTGGAACGTTTAAGGGAATAGCTTACCCTTTTCAGTCGACTCATATTTTAAAACGAAATAAAATTTGTAAAGATTTTTGTTGTGATGGATGAACGTTCACAGACAGATAAACCAAATAATAAAGACACTAGCGAGTTGATAAACACAGTTAATAATTGTTGCCAGTGTATAATTTGATGAAGTGACTGTCCTTCCACAGAATATTATATATAACGTTGTTCTTCTGTATACGGAAATATACATATTGATTTACTGTTCTCTCCCCAAATATTATTTTACTCTATGGCAATGATATTTTATTATTATTAGGTATACTCTTTATTGCACTTAAGATACATACCTACTGAATAATGTTTAGGAGACATGTTCGCAAAGGTCGACTTATCTCTAAAAGAGATCTCTTCCAGCCAACCTAGGAGGTGTAAGAGAATGATAAATAAGCAGGCGATGTAAAGTACAAAAGTGAAATGCAAATAAATAATACATGTGTATACATATACCTAATACATAATTCTTTTTAATAAATAAACCTACATACATAACATAACATATATATACATTATAAATAGCATATTAAAAGATGGGTAAATATAAAAAAAAATCAGATGACTTGGGAATTTGAAAATTGTGCGAGAAAGTGCGCTATAAGTTTAGACTTAAAGGAATGAATACTTGGACTGCCCTGAATGTCTGATGGAAGTCTGTTCCAGAGCTATGCGGCTCTAACGGAGAACGAGTTAAGGAGGAAGTTTGTGTTACTTCTAGGCAGCTCAAGCATCTTAGTAACACAAGGCCGCCTGGGGAGAGAGGGAGGTGGAAGCATCTGGAAACGGTAAACAAGGTATTGGGGCGAGTTAGGGTTTTTAAGGTTTGAAGAAGGTGGAAAGAATGTGCATATCACGGCGAAGACGGATGGGAAGCCATTCAAGTTGGCGACGATACGACGACACATGGTCGTACTTTCTTAGACCGTATATAAATCTAATTGCCAGATTTTGTAGACGTTCCAACTTGTTTAGCTGTTCCTCTGTCACGTCCAATAAGTAGCAAACATAGGCGTAGTCGAGAAGAGGGAGAATAAATAAAAAATAAAATAAAAATAAAATAAATTCTATATTGCTTCCAAACATAAGTAATTTGACAATTCATATTTTAACATAAGCTAGGACTTACAAGGTAATATGAATATGTATCTGCTGCCGAGCTAGGCATAAGCCTGTATTACGGCAAACAGCGCCGGTCCCCTTGGATAAGAGATTCCATCATAATTTTATGGTGTACTTGGGCTCTATGGCTTATTTCTCTGGCTTAACACAATGCTATGGCGTCAGAATTAGATAAGGTGGTGGTAGCTAAGCTAGCCAGGCGGACTTAAAACAAGTCGTATCACCAAACTAAAGATTCTGCTTCTAAAATTAAGTAACTGGTACACCAACTTCGTACAGTCCGGGAACTTCCCGGTTGACCAGTAGTTTAGGATACTTTGTTTAAATAAGTAATGAGTTAAAACCTCTGCCTATATTTATTTATTTTTTTGTTGTAGGTACACTTACAGATTAAAGTCATTACAAAATTTATAAGCTATGCTAAATATCACAACATAAATAATAGAACATTAATAGTTATTTCATTAAAAAAAAAAAACATTTCTTTAACCTTTGTCTTTCCGAGAAAACGTTCCTCAAAAAAAATACTGATTAACCGGGAATTTCCCCAGGGGCCCAATTCTGCTAATGCTTACTTTTACTATTAAGTATTCTGTGTGCTTAATCACAATAGTCTCTTAATGGTGTTTCAATAGTAGTGTTTATTTACACTGTTGTTGTAACAAGAACTGTGTAAATCAGCACTACTATTAACAAATGCGCTTGCAAATAACAGGAAATTATGGAAAGCCTAAGTATCTAGTACTTACCTTACCTTGTGTTTTAAGGATGACGATACTTCAATAGAAGAAGGCCGGTTGTGGCCAATGACCAGTTATGGCCAGTTTGAACCTAAACTATATCATATGTGAATAAGGTTTAAAATAATAATTGATTGCTGACTAAAATTTAAAATTACTTTAATTTGGTATTTTATTTATGTGTCATTACTACATTATTTTGCTTTACTACAATATATTTTATCACAATCAACTACTTAAAAATGTCTACGATTTACTCAGCATTATATTGATCCTCTGATGTAAGACTTAGGCAGGTACCTACATGTGAGTGAACCAGCAAACCTATTGTGGCCTATTAATAAACGTAGAGTAAAGGATTTCCATCCATCAGTAACAATCTTCCAGGGGCCATTTTCTTTTCTTAGGATTTATTTTGAACGTGCAGCAGGATTCATCCTTTTCTTGGCATATTTCTTGCGGTCTTTCTAGCTGTCCTGGCTTTTTGTCACCTGTCCCGAAGAGGTAGAGAAATGCTAAGATTCCACCAGCCAATGCAATCCCACCTATGATGGGTATCCAGGGTACTGGGTTGGCGTCTCTATCTCGATCAGACATGTCTGCTCCAGGGCCAAGAGGTTTAACATGTGGCTTAAAGGATGACTTTTGGTTTGTGAATTACTGTTGCTGCTTCTGAAGAAGTGCGTGCGCTTCAAGCCCATGGTGAACTGTTCTTCATTTTATTGAATATTTTTCTTATTTTCTGATTGATAAATTGTTGCTGGAAATTTGACAAGAATGATTTGTGTGTCAAATAATATCAGAGACAAAACTTCTGGTGATATTATTATTTTTTCAATAGAGATGATAATTTCTGGGTAGTCTGTAACAAACTCACATCTGTGACTCACATTTCGTCAAAGGTGATAAAGACAAGTCACGTCAAACGCGCTAGTATCTATTCGTTTCTTTAATATTTGACGTCAAGACTACCTATCTAATTTGTGGACGTCAAGTAGGTACTTATCTACATTAAATTTGTCAAAACACGGCTAGCAGATTGCATCAAGCAATAAAAAAATATGCAACAGTTGAGAACATTTCCGTCTTAAAAAATCTGTGAAGCATTCAAATATTCAAGACCTATCCATCTTACTGTATGGGCAAAACATAACAATTGCTGCTATGATAACCTGGAGATGCCTCGAGAGAGTCGGGATGAAGGAGGTGGAATTTCAGACTGGTTACCATTAATAGGTTCGTAATACCTTCACTATCTAGCATAACCTTTGTTTACGAACTTCGGGTGACTCTTAGCCTTCAACATAACTGATGTTAAGTATTGATAAGGCTGAAGATGAAAGCGAACCTCTTCCGGAATCCTCAATCACTGAGGAACTGGCTATCTTATCTCTAACTGCGGAACCCAACAATGCTGAAAACATTTTTGGTATGGCGTCAGACTTAGATAAGATGGTGGTAGCTAACCAGGCGGACTTACAACAAGTCCTATCACCAACCAAACCGAATACAATATGTACCGCCGTTGGGAATCGAACCCGGGACCCCTGAGTTTGATACCGTTGATTGTTACCACTAGACCACTGAGGCGGTAAAATCTGCCGATGGTGGAAAATCTCAGAATCCTTAGTTTGTGTCTAGAGCGAAAACGCACAGAGCAGACCACCCACTTTATCACCAGCATGCGTAGCATGAGCACCTCGACAAAGCTATCTCGACACTTTTCTCGCGCTAGCGTATTGTCTGTCCCGCTCACACCGTACTGATATGATCGGGACAGACATCGCGAGATAAGCGTCGACAGCGAGTCGCGGTGCGCATGCTACGCTGTCAGCAAGATTTTTAGGGTGCATCCGGGTATGTCTCAAAATAATACTAGTAATCGCATTGAGTAAAATACCACCAGTAACTTACTCAACGCGATGGCTCATATAGTTCCTCATGTTGACGCTGGTATTCAAGTTGACACCGCCTATTTCGACTACAAAAAGGCGTTTGATTTGGTTCATAACTGATATATTGTTGACGAAGTCGGCTGCACTACGCAAATTGTAAAAGTTTTTTGCGAGCTACATGACGGACCGAATGCAATTCGTGGATTATGCTGGGTTTAGGTCAAACCCCTATTTCACCAGAACGGGAGTGGGCCAAGGCAGCACGTTAGGGCCTTTAAATTTCATCGTCGTCGTCGTCTCAGCCACATGACACCCACTGCTGGGTATAGGCCTCCCCCAAAGATCTCCACAACGATCGGTCCTGCGCAGTCCGCATCCAGCGGCTTCCCGCGACCTTCACCAGATCGTCGGTCCACCTTGTTAAATTTCATAATCATTAATAATTTGCCCGAAGTTATCAGGGAAGCCCGATGTTTTTCGCAGACAATTTCACACGAACTATTAGCGATCAAAGATAGAAGGGATTGTGATCGCTTACAAGAAGACATAAATTAAGTAGTGGAGTGGAGTCGGAAAAATAAATTACAGTTTAATATAAATAAATGCTTCGTAACATCTTTTATCAAGCCCTAGCGCCGGTTCAATACGACTACGAAATTGACAACGCGAAAGCTCTTAGGACAGAGACAGTCAAAGATTTGGGCGTGCTACTGAGTACCTAGTGAATTAAATTTTGAAGCTCACAACGGAAATATGCAAAAATGCTTTCAAACGCTTAGGTTTTATTCTGAGACAATAATGCTCTTATTCGGAGTCAGATGGGAGTTTAACATTGTGCAGTATGTCTATTTCTCTTTCGACTGGTCATACAGTTTAATATTTTTCTTTTGCCGCAGGTGGTATCTTGGTAGGTGCTGGCGTTCTAGGGCTGATCTACAAGATGTTGTACTCCAAAAAACAGTGTATCCATGACGGCGTGGGAGCTGGCTGGTCGTGCGTCAGGAATAGACCTGACCCTTACTACAATGTTAAATCTCACCACTGATCATTTTATAAGAAAACTTTTACTGAAAAATGGCTCCAAATGGCTCAGATGGCACTCGAACCCGCGTTGTCATTTCCAGTCCAGATATTTTTTTTGTACTATAAAATTTATCTTATTATAACATAGCAAGCTAATTTTTAACTGATATTTTTTTTAAAACGTGTCGTAGTTATATCTAATTATTTAGAAATAAGACATTTAATTTTTCTCGTGTTGTTTGAGTAAATTCTGTTGATTGTCTTTAATTTTCTTGTTTTAAACCACAGATTAGTAAATTGGTTCAACGCTTGTATTTTTTGTTGCCATTAGATAAGTAATATAATGTTTGTGTGACGTCGAGTCCACATCAATTCTACTTCTAGAACCTACAAAAAAATGCAATACACAATATCGCCTCGTGGATTTTTTCTAGAAAAAAACTGACACCCAATTAGATGAGTTTGTTGAGATAACGAAATAGTTTCCTAAAACGTCGGGGTCAAACAGCTCTCGATCTATTCCGAGAAAACAGACGATCCAAATAAGCAGTTTTCCGAAGTTGTCGATTTGTTTGCGCCTTAGAGATCTAATTATGCGACATTCTTTATTCACTTAATAGCAATTTAAGGCCTACGTATTTAAAAACATGTATGGTAGTGTGACATTTGGAAGAAGGCAACGGATATCAGCATCGCAATCATTGATATGATTCCGAGATAACATTGCCAAAGCTCTTTTATTAAAATTATCGCAATAAAGTATCAATGGCAAAGAGTGCATACATTACGATTCCTATCGGCTTCCCTTTTAGAAATCCCACCCCCACCCATCCACCGTTCATCGCTAAGAGAATTTTCGGAGATTTTTTTTTAATCCAGCTTAAATTGCCCATATTTTGCCCCTTGCTACTGCTAGATTTTTTAACCCCCGACGCAGCGCAAAGAGGGGGTGTTATAAGTTTGAAGCCTATGTCTGTCTGTCTGTACGTATATTCGTAGAGCCTAAACGAATCAAGCGATTTTAATGCGGTTTTTTTTAATTGAAAACTAAATTAATCGAGATGGTTCTTAGCCATGTTTGATGAAATCCATCTGGTCATTTATGGTGATGGTCAACTGCCCGCCGAAACGGTAAAAGATACAAAGGTAGTGCTTTGACTAAAATAATGTACACACTGTGCAAATTTAGGTGCAGCAAAAAAAAAAAAAGGCAAATTTTTTTTTGTCTTTCTGTACATAAATATTCGTAGTGCCTAAACGAATTAAGCGATTTCAATGCGGTTTTTTTTTATTTTGTGTGTAATTTAAAAAGGATGAAATACACCACAAAAAGATAACTACTAAAAGGGTATATTATACGTTGGGGGTCCCCCGATCGATAGTTTTTTTTTTGTTTTTTTTGTTTTTTAATTATTATTTTTTTATAAGCGACACTGAAACTATTAGTCTTCATCATACCTGATGTTTAGTATTGATAAGGCTGAAGATGGAAGCGAGCCACTCCCGGAATCCTCAATCACTGAGGAACTGGCTATCTAATCTTTAACTGCCGGAACACAACAATGCTAAAAACATTGTTGTTATGGCGTCAGACTTAGATAAGATGGTGGTAGCTAGCCAGGCGGACTTACAACAAGTCCTACCACCAACCAAAGATATCATACATCTAGGCCTAAACAGCTAGGTACCTACTGCCACGGACCTTCAAGTCCATGCCTGCCTACTGCTATAACAATTACCAACCCCTAAAGTAAGCGCTTTAAAGGCTGGAGTATTAGAGATGCCTACTATTAGGATAACGGATAGTAAGACGTATGATGTAAGTAGGTACTTAAATATTATATAGGTACTTATATTTTTTGTTAAAAGACTGAAAATCTATATTTTTCACCAACTTCATTAAATAATTAGTTACATTGACCAAAAGTTTTGCAGTTATTAATAATGTGCTGTAAAAGTAATTAATTAATCACTTTTAACTTTAATAGTGGTAGGTTAATAATTGTTGGTAATTATTAATAACTGAACATTATTAACAGTTGAAAATTATTAACATTTACCGTAACAGATACACGTACAAATGATCGTATTCATTATACAAACATTTGCCACTACCGGGAATCAAATCTTTGAATCTCAGAGTAGGAGACACGACACATTGAGAACTGTGTAAGTACTTATTTACCACTCTACCACGGAGGTCGTCGAATAATAAATAATATTGTTGGATTTACAAACACTTACAAACCAGAACCACCATAAATTCATTATATTGTAAGTTACCTAGGTCCCTTTTAAATGTGGGTCCTTATAATGGTCACAATTCACCATTACTGCTGCTAGCTACTGTATAATTTGTGGTTACCATTAGTAACGGTCGCTTGCAAAAGCAGATTTATAATAGCTGATTATAAAGGAACTTGTAATAATGAACACCTAAAGTCAATTTTGCTCGAATGCATCTACATGCACCTACGTACCTACATACTACCTACGTACAAGTCCGCCAGGTCTAAGCTGAGCTTTGCATTTGTGTGAGTGCACATAGATAGTTTGTAGGTATCGTGTAAATAAAAAACAATAAAGCAACAGGTGTTGCTACTAGTATATCTATGTGCCATCACACAAATGCAAAGCTCAGCTTAGACCTCGCAGACTTGTACCACATATTATTTAGTTCCTACTAATGTGAAGGCATCCCGTGACCACGAGAGTTGAAAAGGTGCCGAAACGTCGGGAAAATTAAAAAACCCTAAAAACCTAAAAAAAAACGGACAATTACAGCTTGTTTTCTATTAAAGTTGTTTTATTTAATGAACAGTGGGCGCCAAAACTTAAGATGTAAGTACCTACTAATGTGTTAAATTCGTAGGTGGTACAATCGGGGACTTCCCGGTTGACCAGTAAAGGTTTTGGGGAAACGTTTTCTCGGAAAGTACTAAGCTTAAATAAATAATTTATTATGCAAACCAAATACCTGTTCATGTTCTATTATTTGTAATAAAGCTCCATAAAAACTTTACTGGTCAACCGGGAAGGTCCCCGACTGTACCTACTGTGTTATTGAGAGAGAGAGAGAGAGAGAGAGAGAGAGAGAGAGAGAAAGAGAGAAACATTTTATTGACCAAAGATACAACACAATTACAAACGTTACAAAAATACGAAAATGAAAAAAATACAAAACACATTAAATCAATGGTCAAATTAGGTCCTGCCGCAGCTTTGTGTTGCCATGACACTAAATGTGTCACAACAACGCTGGTATTCTGGCAGGACCTAGTGAGTGATGCGTGGTTGACGCGGACACAAATATAACGAAAACAATAAAATAAAAGTAAGAAATAAAAATAAAAATAAACAATTAAAAACAAACCATTATTATCGAGTTGTTTTATATTTTGATTACCAGCTTTCACACCATGTGTATTAAAGTCGAATCTTCAGCATTTTGTAGTAATCTGACCACAACAACCTCAAGTTCTGTATCCCTCTATATATTGCTTTTTACACCTACCATATTGCTTTTTACACCAAAGGAAGCTGGCTAATACCCGTAATCCTTGGACGAATTAATTCGTCCATGCCGTAATCTCTGATCATTACTCCGTTTTAGTTCCTAATATTTCAAGATTCCGTATGTGGTGAATTAATTAGTTTCCAATAGTCCGCTATTTTAGCTGCTTCTTCCAAAAATGTAGGCTTTGAAGTACCTGGAAATAGCTGATGGACACGATAGATAACTATTGTTGCGGAATTCCGTTGAAGCAACCGACTAGCTGGCTTGACTTGGTTTTGAAGTAAATTGTTTACCTTGTAATATTGGAACATCATTTATGAAAATTTTAAATAAAAAAATATTTGTAAAATCAACTCGGCCACAAGTGAATTCTCAGATGGAACTTGATGTTTTGTTTTAATTTCGGGAGTCAACAGAAAACGTTGACGTTCGGTTAGTCTCCAATTGATCAATAAGTAAATATTACATTCATAGTATAGAATAAGTATCAATAAGTATTAATACTTGGTATTGTTAAAGTCTGAAGGACGCAGTGCACAATGTTTTTACCCTTGTCTCTACCAAAATTCATCTCAAAAACAAACTGGCAGCTCGAAAGTCATGATTTTTGCTTACTGTAACTAGATAGATAAAATACTTTATTGCACACACAAAAATACAGATAGAAACACAAGAAAGAGTTGACATAAATGTAGGCAAAGGCCGCCTTATCGCTAAGAGCGATCTCTTCCAGACAACCTAAGGCATAGGAAAAATAGAGATAGAGCGAGAGGTAGTGCATCAGCAACAAGCAAGAATAACAAAATTTACTTAACAATATTACTGAAGATATAAATAAATCTACCTACATAAACTACTAAATAAATACTCATAAATAAATATAAAATATTTAAATAAATAACAACTAAATATATATTAAATATATCTATATATATTGTAATAATATATACTTGATTAAAAAAAAATAGGTTAGGATTGTGTTTATTTCTCCCAATAACCCAATCTTATTATTGAAATAATTACCTCTGATCTGACGACATTCAAGACATGATCTTGTCCACAAATCTATATCGTGATAGACGAAAAGAGCGCCTCAAACTGTATGAGAACCTAGCGTGTCGAATTTTTCGTATGTACCAGGACGTCACGAGCGAGATTTAGTGATGTGGAAATGTTATTGACGAGCTCTTGCAAGAAAGCACTGCACAACTAACCATTTTCGTTTCTGCGTGACGAGTGTTTTCTTGGCAATGGTCTCAAGCGGACCGACTTAGGTCGTAAAACTTTGACCGTCGATCAAACTTTTGACACGAAAGGTACCGTCTATCTCCATATAGGTCTGTGATCTTGTCTACTTTGAGGCTACGTAGGTACTCATTCAAAATAAAAATACGGTATCTTTCAAAGTATTCTCTACAAGATTTAACGTCGTGATTTGTACGTGTCTACTTGTTAGATATCCCGAGCTTGTTTATCGCAGATCGCAGGCAGACTGCAAATGCCGATGCAATTAGCGTTTTCTTCACACCAACTTACCACGTGTCTCTTTATTTAACCAAACCCAGTAAACATTATTGTAGCGTTGCGACAACTGTGACCGGTAGCACAGGTGCATTCCACAACAAGGGAAAACAACTTTAAAACGTTACATTACGGTCTACAATACTCTAAGTTTGATCAAATACCCCAAAGCCCTATACGGCATGTCTTATACGAAATAGCAATGATGCTACTGCTCAGAATTAAAAGGGGGTAACTGGCATTTTGTTTGTGAGTGATTTGGAACTTTTAGTTGGATGTTTGAAGGTGATGTTTGGAGTGTGTATGGGACAGTTTGGGACACGAGTGCGGGGCAGGCGGGGGGCATGCGGTCGAACTGGTTGCCCGAGCGACGACCGGAGGCTGCGCACGGGCCGAGTACAATCCTAAGCTTAATTTTTAATTAAGAACGTATTATTTTTAATCATTTTTTTATAGATTTTATTCCATATAACATTTTTAACGGTTTTTACAAAATAATAGCTATCACAATAGTCAGATATATGTGCCTAGTAGGTACCAACATTTTGAGCGGCAAGTGCAAGAAAAGTAAAGAAATTATTTTACTAGCAAAAATTAATTGTTATAAGATTTTTCTTCACACGACCCGAATGTCTTTCTCATAGAAAATTTAATTTACTAAAAATACCCTTAAGGTAAATTTTTGTGACTTCACACACAAAGTAATCTATGTCCTTCTACCTATATGACCATATTTTTATTTCGGTTTAAAAGTTTATCTAACAATTTTAATATTTCAAGCGTGAAAAGAGAACAGATAAACAGGTTAACTTTTATTAAAATCTCCAAACTAAATAGTTCGTAAGTTTTATAAAAAAGTTTCAAAAAGCTTTTCTCCAATGCATAGTGGTGTATGTATAAGTTCTGTAATGTGTAGTTTTTAAAACAGCCTATCAATATCAATATTTGTCTATTCGACAAAAGCTCAATATTACCCAGAGCTTAAAAGCTAAGGGCTCTGCGCCCGACAGTACAGGGCCCGGCTCGGCACGAGTCTTGTAAAGAATTTATAGGAGAGGCGGGCGCGGGCGGCGTTAGTGTTGTGCGCGCATCGAGTGCGCACTGCGCGGACGCCGCGACGCACGCGCGAAAGTAAAAGTACAGTGCAGTGCAATTGTGCAGTGACAGTGCAGACGTGACTGTGGAATGGATGGCGAGGTGGGTTGATCCCACCATGGGACAAAGTCACAAAGTATTACTGTTAAGGGAAAGTTCGTCACAGGCTTTGCTTGTTTTTATTTACGATGGAACTCCGCTGACAGACGCATTGTTCTGGTTTGAGAGTTTGATTGTCTCGAGCTTGCCTGTTCATTAGTCTCGCATAGTTTAATTTAATGCGCGACGCAACGACTAGTTGACAGCATAATTACATTTCTTTGTGAAGTGTAAAAAAAACTGAATCGCTCGTGTATTTAATTATGAACAGACTAAAAGCTCTTAATTCAGAATATTGCTTTTAATTTTAAAACGGCAATGCCAAATCGCTGACAATTTCTAATCCAATAACGCGAAACCTGTGAGACAACTTGGCAGTCTTGGCACGTGTTGAAAAATGTGTAATCTATAACAAATTAGATCTTACTTTCAATCAACAATTAACAATTTTTTTTACTCGCATCCATAAAAAAAAAACAACTACAGTTATCCAACGAAAGACAGCTACGAGTTTTTCCTTTTGCACAAACCATAGCAATTTTCGTAGCAGGTTAAATAACTTTAATTTGATTAAAACCTGAGACAGGTACGATTTTGATTGTGCTGTTGGGCATCCCATTGGAGTGGACACCACAAACGGGTTTCAGACAATTTGTAAAATGACCGGCCTGAGGGCCCGTCTCATTATCCACTCGCGCCACTCGCTTCTTGTTATTTATTAAAAGCATACGAATAAAAACTATACAAGCTATAATAACTGCCACTACTAGTCAGCTTCTATATAGCTAGTGTATAAAGTTACAGAGCTACACGAGCAAAGGGACATACTGCGTAGAGTCGTAGCTTAAAATTGTGCGTTATAATTACTGCAATTTGACTTAGATTTTTTTTCTAATCGCTTACATGATGCAGAATGTTGACGTCACAACTAGGATCTGTTATTCATTACAATTCTTAAGCAATAGAAAAGTACTACTTACGTGATGTGCCTATCTTATTTCTTACAACAATAAGCTTTGTAGCAGTTTAACTTTGAAATGACTTTAAAATTTTCATACAGAATGGTATGCATATGTCCAATGGGATAATAATTAATGTAATTATACATCATATGCTATTCAGGACAAGACTGTAATTACATTGTACGCTAATATATTCCTATGTTCCGAGAGAGAATTGAAAAATTGGTATGAAAAGTAGACAGATCTACGTAGTAGTAGCTAGATTTATCTGGAGGTTTCAACTTTTGCATAAAAAATTAAGGAAAGCTTTTGCTTATTATAACTTTTTGATTTTGCATTTTACAATGCTATTTCTATGTGATTAATATAAACAAGAAAATATACCAGAAAAAAGTCTCATGTCGCTTTGACGGGAGCTTTTGCTTATATATAATCTCGTCAGATCTGTTTGCTGAGCATCTGAACTCAGGAAAAACAGGAAAAAGTAATTGCTCGAGTGGCATCATACAACATCCAGTGGGACTATTTGGTTATGCAGAAACATACACGAAACTTAGTGTAATGCTTTTTCTCCAAACAAAACTACAAAACACAAATTGTTTTACGATTAAGTCATTTCTAAAATTCAAGAAACATATTTGTGCAGGCGTGGCGAGACGTCACAAGACATAATTTGCAAAGAAAATAATATAAGTTTTCTGTCTATAAAGTGGTGAAAATATTTTTTATTAAATATCTACTTAAGGTTATTTTACCTACAGCTTGCGCCGGCGCGCAAGCATCAACTCTTGGAGACGGCGCTATGCGCACCTCTTTCCCCTTTAGGGGGTGGTGCGATTTGGAGGTCGTCGACGGTCGACTACACTCCCCATTCCTCTCTCGGGAGAGCGAATCGGGACGCGTCGGAGGGGGAAGAACCCCCGCAGCGAAGCCTGGCTTCGGACTGTCGCCCACGATTGTGGTCGGAAAATATCGCCCAGGATTGTGGTGGAGACTGCAACAATGGCCCCACATTTATTCAAATCCTGGTGACATGCAGCTGCAAACCGGGGGGGGGGGGGGGAGGTTTAGTGGGTATGCCTGCCAAAAGAGAGCCCTACATAACCCTATCGCCCACCAGCGATAGGGTATGTATAAGGCGCATTTCCCCCTCGAAACAAAAAAAAGCTACAACCGTTGCAACGCGTTGGAAGAAGTAACATTGACGAAAGTGATGAAAGCCTTGGCTATAAGTCTTTCGATATGACAGCATATGAGAATATCTTTGTATTCATAGCAATGTAATAAATCGTCGTCTCAGCCACATAACACCCACTGCTGGGTATAGGCCTCCCCCAAAATCGCGATCGCAGTATGGCCAAGTTTGTAGGAGACGCTGCTGCCCGTCTCATGAAGGCTGAGTCCCTTAGTCGCCTTTTACGACACCCACGGGATGAGAGGGGGTAGTGCTATTCTAAGCCGACACTACACAGCTAATAGAGAATACCCAGTCAATGAAGGTGTTTCTGTTTACTACTTAATGGCAGCAGTGGCTTAATTATGTTAATTGGACCATTTACCTGCCGGCATGTGGTCTCGGCTTTATTAAACGAGGACTAGTTCATTAATAGTATACATCAATACTCATATATATGTATTTTATTGGCTGCTGTACAAAAACATGGGTCGGTGTAAATTCCTTAGGGTAAATTCCTCGACTTAAGTTGTTTACTTCAGGATAGTAATGTCTTGATAATATTAACGCGATAATGTCGAAAGATTAACGGGAATCGTATATAAGCCGAACAAATATTATATGTGACCATCCGTGTATGCCGTTATTGCAAAAGTTAAGGCCACTTCACATGATTGCAGTGAAACTTCTGCGCAGGATTGTAACAGGAAGAATTTAAAGTGCATCCAGTTACTGATTTAGTGTAAGCGCCGTATCTTTGACTGGATCAACTGCATTGTACTAATGGCTGATTATTTTTGCAATCCAGCTGCAATGCTTGACTGGAATGCATTTGGATTTCTCAATGTTAACCTTCAAAGTTGTAAGTTATAGGCAACTTATGCTTGTCTATTTGGATTGGAATCACTTAAACAAACTTACCTACTGCTGAAACACTGAGTCCACGTTTAAAGTGAATTTGCTTTGAACTAACAACTAACAACTTTTTGATCAATTTTATTTGATAACCCGGTGGACGATATTATTATTTATTTGGATATTAGAAATATTTTAAACAGGCGTTACGAGACGAAAATTCATATCTTAGTAAAAAACGAAAATTATTTAGCTTAATTCCGCAAGAAATCTTGCATCTTGCATGTTTGTTCTTGCGGGATTAAGTTAGATATTTTTCGTATTCTACTAAGTACTAATGAAATTGTGTGAAATCCACCTTTCTATTCCCGTTTCCAAGAAATAAATTGAGACACTAATATTCGAGATACAATATTAATTATCTATTCATTGTCAATACGTACTTTACGACGAAGTCGAGCAAATGCAACAAGCAAGTAGCGGCCACGATCACAGACCTATAAAGTCAAAGTCAAAGTCAAAGTCAAAGTCAAAGATTTTTATTCAAATAGACTTATAGATAAGTGCTTTCGAATCGTCCAATTTTTTTTTCCTAACAGCCATTCAGGACATCTTTTAACTGATAAGAAGAACGGCCGCAAGAAACTTATCAGCTTTAACAGAAGCAACAACATTTACAAAGGAACATGTCGTTGCCAAACACAAATCTACAATCTTGAAACATATTTAATATAAGAGGAAAATTTTCTTATACTCAGTTATTAGAATATTTTCCTTTTATACAATTACAATAGTCATGTTTTATGTTAGTATCACTTCCATGCATTTTGCTCTTTCAAATAATCATCTACCTTGTAATAACCTTTGCTTAAGAGCGTTTTTTTATAATGTATTTTTTTATGTTAAGGCAGCTCAATCACTTGTTGTGGAACTTTATTAAAAAAGGCTATGCCTTTCCCCAAAAATATATAACGAGATAGAGCTTAAAAGTGTGCCTACCTTGCGTGTAAAAAGTTTGATTAACGGTCAAAGTTTTCCAACATAAGTCAGTCCGCTTGAGACCATTACCTCATGAAAACTCGTGTCGCTCAGAAACAAAAATGGTTAATTGTGCAGTGCTTTCTTGCAAGAACATTTCCACATCACTGAATATCGCTCTCGATGACATCGTAGGTACGAAAAATTCGACACGCTAGGTTCTCATATAGTTTGAAGCGCTCTTTTCGTCTAGTTATCTCGATATAGGTCTGTGGCCACGATTGCGCGCCGTAGATCAGCCGGCTGCGCGGGCGCATGCATTCCGCCGATCCGTCCATTCATTGGGCTCAAGTATGCGGTATTCAATAATGCAACATCTATTGGTCAACTATAGCCGTGACTTCTCTTAGAATTTGAACTATTCGCTTTACAGATTATCCTGCAGATTAACGTCTGCGACTGCGACTTCCTTACGGCGAGTTAGAGACACAGATCGACATAGAAATGTTTTTAACATTATGAGAGATATTTTTATAGACATTATGTTAGAAGACATTAGCTAGAAGTATTATCCGTAAAATGTGAGCTTGCACTAAATTTATTTATTTATTTTCTATTGAGAAACAAACAGCCTTAAATATTACATAATGTATAACTTAAATTAGGGTGACATTTGCCAAAAAAGTTTCCACTTATAAATTTACAATATAGCCGTTAACTACAAACTAAAGTGAATAATATATAGTTACTAGGTTAATTATTAAACTAGTAAATTCTTAAGAGGCATTCAACTGTGCATTTGCCCTTAAAATAAATAAAATATTAGGCCGATTGTTCTCAAATGCCTAGGATGTACTTACGTTAAAATAACAAAAATTAAATCGTGATTCACAAAATCTCATGTAACGTAACTTGAAAAATCCTATGATTACTTAAATGGTTTTTATTAGGATGTGCGAAATAATAAATAACTTGCCTTGTCCCTTTGTAACCTTAACTGCATTCGAAAGAATAGATTTGAATTAAAATGCCATTGAGTTAAAGTGCAGTCAGCTACAATTTGATACTTGACTGCATTACAAAGGAAGTGAGCGTGGAAGGCACGTCACGTCATAAAATTAAAAAAAGTTTATTCGAGATCGGTAATTTATGCGCACTATCTTAAAATGAATTTGAGTGTATCTCCTGTAGGATTTTTTTAATGATATGTATAGTAAAGTAAGTCTATCTAAGTATGTTATCTATCATATTGGAAAGTGTGTGAAAAAGGACTACTGGTACGTCTAGTAGGTACTATAAACTCTGTGCAGGCAGCAAGCTATTTATTAATGAAATACCATAGATAATTACACGATATGGAACCGTAATTCCATAGATTACGCTATAAAACATTTGGACAAATTAAAATCTATTTGTCTCGGCAAAGTATAACTTAGCCATTGTGACATTTTAACTTGCATAGTTTTAATTTTAACATAATTTTCTTAATTAAGGTTTCACTTTGTTCCCAATGTTAATATGTGTGAGTCTTCTTTTTCTTTTTGTTTGGTGTAATCTTGTTGGTGATCCAAATAAATAAATAAAAAAATAAAAATAAAATAAATAAAAAAAAACATACTCATTTTACTTTCCAATTTGCTTAGCCGCTTATGAAAAAACAAGAAACATTATTTGATTTGAAGTTTGATTCTACTACTTCTCTATCTTTATTAATACCAGCCAGCGTAGCATGCGCACCGCGACTCGCTGTCGACGCTTATCTCGCGATGACTGTCCCGCTCATATCTGTACGGTGTGAGCGGGACAGACAATACGCTCGCGCGACAAAAGTGTCGAGAGAGCTTTGTCGAGGTGCTTATGCTACGCATGCAGATAATAAAGCTGTAGAGGTCTTGTAAATACTTTAAACTACCAGCTAGAGACTTGTTAGTTGTGGTTATAATGATTCCACCTCTGAACGGGAATCCTAAACAAGTCCGTTTTAAAGTTCTGGAAGGAGAAATAGGTATCCCATGGACTCATTCACCGAGCAGGCCGAGCAACTCCCCCTGGAGATAATCTAGCCTAGGCAACCTAATAGTCCTTAAATAGGCTACGGAGCCAAGTTGGCCCAAGTAAGGAGAAAATGCGCACGTGGGTTTACAGCTCTCGGAGAGAGCGTGTCTTTGTAATATTTACCCCCCAATGGCTCAACTTTTGTTCTTATCTAAGTCTGACGCCCTAACAACAATGTTTCCAGCATTGTTGTGTTCCGGCAGTTAGATATAAGATAGCCAGTTCCTCAGTAATGAGGATTCCAGGAGAGGCTCGCTTCCATCTTCAGCCTTATCAATACTTAACATCTGAAATGATAAAGGCTAAGAGTCTCCCCGTCGTTAATAAAAATAAAAATCTACGTCTGTACACGCGAGGACCTTTATAAGACCACCATAGAGCCGTTTTGGTGGCTTGTGTCCTCACAAATATAAGCCAGAGTCGACATGCCAAGAAGATAATGGGCATGTAAACAAGCGTAGACAGAAAACTAAACTTAATGGTTTTTGGTTACTGCAACATGTTAATTTTAGTTTATTCACTCATCCGTTGTTCTACCAAAATTGATTTAGTGACGACATCGGGGATGCGTGCGGATTCGTCTGCGCTCGCGCCTGTCCCGGTCTCGGAATGTCAGGCATGTGGTGAGGTACATAAATCCCGCGTCGCCGGATTTTTTTCCGTTTTGGGATTCCTTTGTGTCAGGTATACGGCGGTGGCCACACGTCACGGCCTTTTAGAACACAATGCGATTATAAAATTGTCCGTGTCAAATTTTATTGTAAAGAATTGTGGAGGTCTGAATATGATTAACGATTTAACACTTTCGAGAGCTTCATGTAAAAAAATAAGGAAGAGTATGAATGTTATGAGGTTGCATGTATAAAATAAATATAAAATAAGGAAATTAGTTGAATATGTGAATAAGGTCTACTTGCAGAATAATTGGCTATATCTCGATTTTGTTAAATCTAGATTTAGCCCTACAAAAATGTCAAATATTTAAATCTAGATTTAATATTTTGACAGATTCGTATGGGTTAAATCTAGATTTAACAAAATCGAGATTTATCAAATTTTGCAACAAGATTTGCAATAAATGATTGTAAATAAATAAATAAAATGGAATATAAATAAATGTGAGAATGTAACGTTGTTTTGAAAAACACAACGTTACACTTTCTTCACGCCACAACCACAGAATACTAAATAGTACCATAACTCAGCAACCAATCGACTTAATTTTTGATATAGAGTTAGTTCTTTTTATCTCGATATTAACGGATACCACGCGAGTGAAACCGCGGGCGGAAGCTAAGAAATAATAATTTACTTTGTTAATATGTAGATAGCTAGAGTAAAGCTACATATTTAGGTTGCTGTTAACTTAACTGATAGCCATTATTACAAATATTCAATTTTATTTAAAAGTAGGACTTAAGTCAATTCATTCGTCAATTGCAGCTAGAGAAATTGTCAGTGAATGTTTAAACCTATTGCTAATTATTGGCGTTTGTTATTTTAACACAAAATGCAAGGTTTTCATTCAATTCCTGTATTCTATTCTATTCTCTTTTTATAATTAATTCATTTCAATAATTAATTTCAATTCACAATATTTTTCTTGTGAAGTCTTCAATAACGCTGCTGCGTAGTCATCCTACTGTAGGATCACCTGCTATCGTGTTGTAATTAATTGATTTCGACCATTATCGATCGAAACTTAGATCCTCTCATCCGCTTTAATGAACTTTAAAGCGATTCGATTTCCATACAGATAGATATATCCCGATGGAATGCACTTAATGGATTTATTTGTTAACCGACTTTTTTTGTCCCAGATTTATGGAACAAAAGACTAAGGGGTATTTGGAACAACGACATTGGATTTCGTTGTTATAAATCTGTAGTAACCATGGTCTTACGCGATATCGTGTTTAACGTTCAAAAATAAATAATTAAAATACACTTTCGAATAACAAAAAAAAAATTGTCACATATCATTTCTCATCAAAGTTTTCCCCTTTTTTTCTTAAAAATATCTTCGTATTATTGTGAATCTATGCTTAATACTTTACGAAATATTATGTTTATGTAAGTCAAAGTTTGACTAGTTATTTAATGATCTCGTCAATTAATTTTGATATTACGAAATAATTAGTTTTTAATTAATCATCATCTAGTTCACTGATTCTAATGGCCTGCGCAGACGACGGACATTGAAGGACTTTTTGTCCGCGACACGACCTTATTACTAAGAACATAAAGTTGAATAAATAACGAGGACTCTCGCGTCATTTTCGCGGATATACGCGGTCTAAGTTGAATTTTATTTGGTTAACAATAAAGACGTGTCGCGGACAAAAAGTCCTCCGTGATCCGTCGTCTGCGCTAGCTCTAATCCTAACTAGCGAGATAGATAGCCAGTTCCTCAGTGGCTGAGGATTCCGGGAGAGGCTCGCTTCATCTTTCAGCCTTATCAATACTTAAATTAGGTATGATGAAGGCTAAGAGTCTTCCCATCGTTCATAAAAAAAACTAATATTAAAATGCGAAAGTGTGTTTGTTTGTCCTCTTCACGCCCTAATTAATCAACCAATCGACTTTTTTTTTGGCATAGAGCTAGTTGAAAGGACGGAGAGAAACATAGGCTACTTTTTATCCCGATATTCCCACGGGAACGGTAATCGCGCGTGTAAATAAAATATGTAATATTTTAAGTCAAAAAACTTCCTATCATTCCAATGTATCACTGTCGAATTTACTTACTATAATATTACAGAATACAGACAAATGACTGTAGGAACAGGACATGCGGGTTCGTGCTCACGCGCACGCGTCCCCCCCCCCCCCCTCCCTTCCTGAGGGAGGGGATGAGTGATTGATGACACGGGTCAAGCTACTGGAGGACCCGCTAATGCACCACTGTGTAATCAGTCAGCGATAGGGCTGGACATATGAAGGGAAAATCTGAAACTCATTTTGATAATGCCCCACGTCCACAGGTTTTTTTTATTGCTACGCTAAATAACGCTTGTAGTGATTAAATGAAACATATAAAAAAAAATCGCGAAATTTTCTTATGTCATTGTTAACATTAGGTTTTTTGCTAGGTATACGTTCACGTATAATTTAAAAAAATATCACGTCACGTTCATACCGAAAAATGTACCACAAATTGATAGAGAGTCACAGGTGACTCAGGAACTTATTCTTATACGTTCCTGTGAGTCATATATGACTCATTTGACAGGGAAGTTGTTAAGTTTTATGGGTATGGGGAATACTTATAAAATATCTAATGGGCCGTTTTAAAGGCCCAAACCGATCCATAAAAGTGGCAATACTTGTAGCTAAAGCATAATATACTCGTAGTAGGTACAATTCGCTAAAAATAAGTACTATATTTTAACATATTACTACTTTTTCAAATACACCAAGCAAAATCCTAAGAAAAGATAAAGTAGAAAATATCACTACATATAAATGGCGGTCTTTGATTTAAATCTCATTAGATTTTCCTTGGCTTATTGTTGTCAATAAATATTGATAATGTTTATAAAAAAAAAATAAAAAAAAAACATATAAATTACGACAAGTAGACAGCCCTATTTGTATCTCGTCTCGTCACGACCGACACCAAAATGCTCGTTGATAGCAATTTAAATTGATGCTGCTGACCGTATTATATTATACGTTACAAGTCATATCCTGAGGGGTGCATGTTCCTAAAAAGAGATATGATAAAGGACAATATCCAGTACAACGATTTTGTGCATCATTAGAACTTTCCAGAAAATTCTTTCGTACAATCACTTTCGTGGCAATCGTCAAAAGCAACAGTTGAAACATCCAAATCGATCAACATGCTCCAGAGATTTCTATAAATGAAGAACCTATATCTTTTTTCTTTTGAACGACGGGGAGACTGATGTTAAATATTGATAAGGCTAAAGATGGAAGCAAGCCTCTCCCGGAATCCTCAACCACTGAGGAACTGGCTATCTTATCTCTAACTACCGGAACACAACAATGCTGGAAAAATTGTTGTTATGGCGTCAGACTTAGATAAGATGGTGGTAGCTAGCCAGGCGGACTTACAACGAGTCCTACCACCAACCAAACCGAATATAATATGTACCCCCGCTGGGAATCGAACCCGGGACCCCTGGGTCTGTTACCGGTGGTTGGACCACTAAACCACAGAGGCGGTTAAACTACTCGTATTAACTTATTACTAGAGTTAACTCTACCAAATATTTAGATTTTTTTATTTTTGAATTTTTCAATGCTATTATTTTACTTATGATAAATTTTAAATAGAAAAATATTGGAAAAAATTAACTCGGCCACAAGTGAATTTTCATTGCAGAGCATTGGACCGGATTTCCAAAGGTCGTGGGTTCGAGTCACATCTGTCGATCGAGTCAATCTGAGAATACACTTGTGGGCGAGTTAATTTTCCAATATTTTTCTATTTCAAATTCATCATAAATCTACCAAATATGTTAAAGAAACCTATTTTACAAGTTTCAAAGTAGTCGTAAAACTAAATATTTGTTTAGAAATATCATATAATAAGTCTGTTCATTTGTAGACCGACTGTGAAGCACTTTAGTAATGAAAATAAGTTATATTTTAACCTGA
The DNA here is from genome assembly GCA_910589605.1 of Chrysoteuchia culmella. NCBI lineage: Eukaryota > Metazoa > Arthropoda > Insecta > Lepidoptera > Crambidae > Chrysoteuchia > Chrysoteuchia culmella. Next base: position 850,967 of record OU342647.1, on the reverse strand, counting down.
AAAAGAATATTTTCAATGAGTACCCAACCTATTTCTGCTTATTAATGCAAAATTATCAAATTCCAAAGTGCCTCATGGCACTGGCGTGGTGATGTCTTTGACCAGTAATTTTAATGGTCTTGTGATTGCTGCAATTATCCCTCGCCCCGGGTTTGACGAATGATCTCCTCAATTATTACGAGTGTGACGCCATTATGTTACCTTTTTCATAACTTTGTTTTTGGGAATTCGAAAAATCGCTGTAAAAAAGCAACTTTAACAATTTGAATTTGTTTTTCTGGGCCCTGCTGCCTGGTATCTGCTTCTATAAGAACGTCAATGACATAAATGCAGGTATTAACGACCCCTCCAAAATCTGCAGGTATTACCGAGGTATAAAATATTTTTTTAAATTGAACTATAAACACAGTGTACTTTTATACAAATGAGTATACAATAATAAAGATTATCTGTCCTTTAATCGTATCGTCTATACCAAAACTTTGTTCCGCTCTGGCAACCCCACAAAAAACTGTTTGTTTGTGCGCCGCCCGCGCAGCAAGTGCTTTTGCCATAGAAAGCGTTCTCGCCGAGTGTGCTTACGTGCATTTTATTCTTAAGGGCGCGCTCTAGGCCAAAAGCAAAAGTAATAACTGCAACGGCGAACTACAAAGTAAATTTACTATATAATTCTCTGGCCCCATTCGGCCGGTTCGGAATGAAGAAATGAAGGAAATTCTTTTTTTAAAGGATATTTAAAGGTTATTTACAAAAAATATATAACATAAACCCTGCCTTATAGTGTAATTATACAAAAAAGTTCCAAGCTTTATTTTAATGTATTACTTCAATACTAGCAGTTTATCGTGATAATTATAGTGATTTGGAGGCAACTTCGCAATGTTTTTCTATCAGAAAATTTTATGCAATCGTGTTTTTGAGTAACATAGTCACTAGTGTTAGTCCTGTAGTTTGCTGCATCTTAATTTGAAATTCAGTTTTTCATTAATATTGATATTACAGACGATCATGTAAAGCAATCTGATTTTTGTTGGCCTATAACGGCCCCTTAAGAGTTTTTTTAATCATTTTATGATATTTATGCCAACGCCTTTTTGACAAAGTCGTTGCTTACTATCACCCTAATACAAATGAAGCACATTTCTTGTATAAAATACAAGAAACGTGCTTTTAATACGTATTTAAAAAAAAAAATCAATAATTATAATGACGCGGTGATAGCTTGCAAGATTTGCCAGTTGCTGCTATTTAAGTGAAAGCTGAGTTTAATTGATTTTTATTCAAGAATACGGTATTATTTGTCAATAAAAGCAGTGCCATGATACTTTCAAATGTCTAAGGATAGTTTTAAGGCATTTCTGTGGTACAGTTTATCAGCTAAAAGTCAAATTTTTTGGCATAAACATTATGCATAAAAATATAATATCTTCAAAGTTCCTAAACAAAAAGGATTTATTGAATTGCAAAAATAATAGTTTCCCTTTGCAAAAAATACTGCGACATTAATGTTAGATTATAGAATAAACATTGTGGGTTGGTATAAGATCAGTTCAGATCAGTTGTTCTAATTGTTCTATCTGTAAAAAAGAACAAAGATTTTTTTTTGCAGAAAATGCTTTAATTATTATTAAACGGATTTTTATATTTTTAAATATAACAAATTAAGACAATAACATTTCGAACCAAAATGGTCTGCAAAATTAATGCATCAAATACACAAAAATTGTTAATAAAAAAACTATTGAAGTCACCATGATGAAAATTTCTATTATCGTTTAAGTCACATTATAGAGATCTTCATGTTCATCGCACCGGACTTCAAAATCGCTGACATTTTTTACTCCTTTTTACCCCCTTGGGGGTTAATTTCTTAGGAGATTTTTTTGTATTTAATTTCCAACCATAAGCCTATTAAAAAATCAAATGACTTTTGAAAAAAGTCTATAAATTTAAAATACATGTTAAAAAAACGCTCTTAAGCAAAGGTTATTACAAGGTAGATGATTATTTGAAAGACCAAAATGGATTTCCAAAGGTCGTCGATTCCCGTCTGAGAATTCACTTGTGGCCGAGTTAATTTTTTCCAATATTTTTCTATTTAAAATTTACCATAAGTATAAAAAAAAGCATTAAAAAATGCAAAAATTACAAAATCATAAACGATTTTGTGATTTTTTCTTTTCGAAAAGACCCTTTAAAAATACAAAATTTCAAGATATTCTCAAATCGGGTAACATTTTTGTGGTTTTTTCGCCTAATCTGCAAAATAGATCTCGCGCTTCCGCGCGCGCTTAAGTGTCAAGCAAGACTGTTTCCCGGCTAAGGAACGGGGAACAGAGTGAGCAGATTTAAAATAAAACAGTTTTAATTTGACAAGAGTATATTAAAAAAGATTAAAAAACATTTACAGGAAGCTATTCGCTTGTAACTTAAACTAAACCTAAGTTTTGTTAAAACAATTATGGGGGTAACCTTAATCTTTGCTCTCTTAAACATAAAAATAAAGTACGAGATAATTTATTTATGTTAATGGAATTAAAACAATTTACACTAATCGTCGGTCGGTCGCTAGGGAACGGTGAAAAATATTAATCGCTGCCCGAAGTCGCGTCGTCTCCTCGCCACAAAAGGTATAAAAAACAGGAACGCCCTTACTTGCACTTATGTAGTTAAAAGGGACGAAAAGTCGAACAAGCGCGTCGTCAGGATCAGGTTCTCGAACTACAGTACGCAGACTGTTCAGGAAATAAGAAAATTATTCTATCAAAGAATGAATGGGTCTCGATAAATGAGTTTGTGGATAGGTCGGTCCCTCCTCTTCCCTCCTGAAAAAGTACGGGAAACGTTAAGAAGATGTTAGTAAAATCAACTAATAAAAAAAACATAAATTTATAGATAACTACATAAGAGAAAAAATTTAAAAGAAAGAAAATACTACGTACCCTTTTACTAATCTTCGGAATCTCCAACTTAGTGCTTCGAAGTCACAAAATATGTATATGTATGAAGCTAAAAGAAAAATCAAACCTTTACTTCAATATTTGTGAAGAATTTATGAAAATTAATATTTATCATGTTTTAAAATACTTACCAACAAATTGTGTTTGTTATTGAAAGGAAAAAACACAGTTTTCAATTATAAAATGCAAAGCAACATCTGGCTTGTGCCGTGAAAAAATTAAAAAATATTTTCAAAGAGCGGCACGAAAACGCGGGGAAACAATAAATAAAATTCGGCCAAGTGCGAGTCGAACTCGTACATAAAGCGTTCCGTTTCTCACCCAAGGTTGCCTGGAAGAGATTGCTATGTAGCAATAAGGCCGCCTATTGGGTGTTCCTCTTTTTTGTCATTTTCTCTGTATGTGTTTGTTTTTGTATCGTGTGTAATAAAGTTTCTATTATTATTATATTTAATACACCTACCCAAAATGCCACTATAATTTTTTGTCTGCAAAAAAACTTTGTTTTTCATAAAGTTTGTATGAATGACAAAGTTATATCCGCGGTTTCGGAAAACGTGCTATAGCTCTGAAACTGCTAAATATATTTCGTTCAAACCAATTTTCGTTCAAAGTTTTTATAAAGGTCTGACGTTTATTTCATAGAACTTCATACAAACAAAGTCGGACATCCATTATTTTCTTTGTCGCAATAAAAGCACACACAAAGTGCAACTTACTTAACTGCACTCAGCGAAGCTTGACGTGGTATTCCGGGGTTCGTTTCCCGTACCATTGTTTCCCGTTCCCCACCATTGGGCAAGTAGGAGGGGTTTCCTTCTGCCCTTTATGTTGTCATTGGGTTCCGGAGGTAATTAAAGTATTTAAGTGAAAACTTTTGACTACCAGACTGTGAAGTTACATAATTTTCTTAGATTATACTTCAATTTAAATACACGTACGTATAGTACACGTACACCTTATGTAGGTAGACGTATATTCGATCGCTTAGACACACACGAGAACCATATTATTAAATGTCGCATTAAAGTAAAAAATAACTCATTTTTATAGAAACTCTAATCGACATCAAAATTAACATACAAATTGTTTTATTAATTGCTGTTTCAATGACTAAAAGAAAACACTTTCTTTTCTGCAAAAACAAGTTTAAAATAGATAAATTTTACTTGATATTAAAATGATGTGTACGTTAATAACCACCTAATTTATATTTATAATATTAGTTTATATTTATAATATTACTATTATATTATATTTATAATATTATCAATTTATAATATTAGTATAGATTAGTATAGATTATTATCTCTTTTGCTCCAACTTGTTTGCAGTTAGTCGGCCATCCCATTTATATTAGTTGCCCGGTGTCCCTGTACTTAAAAAAAAAAACAAAAATCGGCACATATCAATTTGATAAGCCGTCTGCACTGCAGTTAGTCGGCCATCAATATAAGTGGTTCTCGGTTCGAATCTACGTCTCCCGACTCCATAGGCAGGATCATATCACAGCGCCACAAACAGCAGCTATATCTATAACTAGCGGATCCTCGCGGTTTTACCGGCGTGGTGCCCGTTCCCATGGGAATATCGGGATAAAATATAGCCTATGTCACTCGGGAGAAATGTAGCTTTGTAATGGTCTAAGAATTTTCTAAATCGGTCCAGTAGTTCCTGAGATTAGCGCGTTCAAACAAACAAACTCTTCTACTTTATAATATTACTAGCGGATCCTCGCGGTTTTACCGGCGTGGTGCCCGTTCCCGTGGGAATATCGTGATAAAATATAGCCCATGTCACTCGGGAGAAATGTAGCTTTGTAATGGTCTAAGAATTTTCTAAATCGGTCCAGTAGTTCCTGAGATTAGCGCGTTCAAACAAACAAACTCTTCAGCTTTATAATATTAAGTATAGATTAGTATAGATTATTATCTCTTTTGCTCCAACTTGTTTGCAGTTAGTCGGCCATCCCATTTATATTAGTTGCCCGGTGTGCCTGCACAGTGGCCAGTCCCAGCGGCTGCGACCCACTTGCCATATGCGCCGGCGCACAGGGACTCCATTGTGTCGCCCATGTGCTCTGCATTACTTATTGCAGCTCTTGATTAAGCTGCAACGCCATATTAAAACGTTGTGTGTTACTTTTCGATGACGAGCGGGGTATATTTTAATACGAGGGCTTGCATCAGTTTTTCTAACTAATGTACTTCTATAGGGTGTCCCTATATTACCTAACGCAAGATTTGAATTTGCTTGCCATTGTATTGTAAGGTATTGGCAACCTCCAAAAACATTCAATTCGACATCTGACAGTTTGGGGTTATTAAAAATGGTTTCCAAAAGACGGTGACACATGCATACAGCCAATGAAAGTCAAGTACTCAATAAGACATTTTCAGGTCGTGTATTCTCTCGTTTCCGCGATTCGAATTGGCCCTCTAGATCGTGTTATTTCAAAGTCAAAGATTTTTATTCAAATAGACTTATAGATAAGTACTTTCGAATAGTTCAAATTTTTTTCGCCATTCAGGACATCTTTTAACTGATAAGAAGAACGGCCGCAAGAAACTTATCAGCTTTAACAGAAACAACAACATTTACAATGGATCATGTTGTTGCCAAACACAAATTTACAATTTTGAAATATATTTAATATAAAAGGAAAATTTAACACCATGAGCATCTTTTTATGAAGAAGTCTAAGGTCTAAATCGACAAGCCCACAACCACTGGTGAATTAAAGGAGGTAATTCAAGGCTACATCAGCGAAATCTAGCCACTTTAATGCATAGTGGTCAAGGAAATTTCGACAAAAGGGTCATCATATGTGCCAGCAAGTCGTGGAGACCATTTGCAGCATGTGTTATTCCATAAATAACCTTATTCTAGTACTTCATGATTAAATTATAAAAATAATAAGAACTGTGTTTTCTTTCAAATTCAAATCATGCGTTAATATTGGGACACCCTATATCTATACTAATATTATAAAGAGGAAAGATTTGTATTTTTGTGTGTAACGAATAAACTCAAAAACTACTGGACCGATTTTGACGAAATTTGATATAGAGAATCCTTAGACCCCAAGTAGTAACATAGGCTATAAATGATCCCAAAATTCCCACGGGAACGGGAACCACGCGGGTGAAACCGCGCCCGGCCTCTAGTAAAATATAAGATAAAGACAATAACTTGGCATTTTTTTAAATGAATTACCCACCATGGATTGAATTTGTTTGGTTAATCTTAAAGAAAATCTTGTTAGTTAAGTAACATGGATTAGGATTTAGTAAAGTTAGATTGTTGACAATTAAAAGGAATAAACTGCTCACTTTTTACAGTCACATCATAATATTTTCCCTTTGTTTTCAGTTTACTCTAACCAATATTCAATCGATTATAAGTAGTTCAAACAAACGTAATAAATCTTCCTAACTATGTCCCAATGGCCTAGCTAGATTATTGAAAATAGGCAAGGAGCATGTTCTAGCAATAGAATTTAATGAGAAATAAATTTGATACTTGTGTTAAGTATATTTTAAAAATAAACTTGTGTTTTCGTATTATTCGCATACAAAAGACACTTGACGACCTGTTTGGCGCGAGGGTACTATACCCGCCCTATATGCGCCAGAGGTCCCGGGTTCGATTCCCAGACAAGACAAATATTTGTGTGCATGAACATGTCTATTTGTTTATTTGTCATGTCTTTATGTATGTATTTACAAAAAACAAAAGTATATAAGTTAAATTGAAATAAAACAACTTTTACGGATATCAAACTCCACGAACTAAGTTGTAATTGTCCATAATTTTTAGGTATTTTAGGGGTTTTTTGATTTTCCCGACGTTTCGGCACCTTTACAGCTGCCGTGGTCACGGGATGACGGGATGACCAATCATCCCGTGACCACGGCAGCTGTAAAGGTGCCGAAACGTCAATGAACTTTCAATGAACAGTGCGCGGCAAAACATAAGATGTACGTAAGTATATAAGTTAGTTTATCCGTTATCTAGTATCCATAACACAAGTTCTTCATGAAACTTAACATGGGCTAGATATTTGGTGTGATTGTATGTAATTATTTATTAATATTTATTTTCCAAATCCTACATAACCGCGAGCTAAAAATTTGTGAATAGGTATACCTACAACACGTCGTTCTGTATTCCTTGTGTTTTTCATTCTGTAACATAATAAATAAGATCGGCGCCCTTCACTATCGTAGCGAAGGCATCAGACGACTTCTAAACCACTTGACCCTAATGTTCGAAACTCAGTATTTAAACTTTTCTCATTGACATATACCAAAAATGGTGTCCTTAGCTACTGTAGTTCCTGAGATTGAAACATGCGCACAGACACACAGAGCCAGCGTCTGCCTGGAGAAACTGTATTCCAGAAGATAAATTTGACGCCGCCTACCTTGGACACTAACTTATTGATGCCTAATTTTATTATAAGTACACAAAAAACACAAATCACCAAAAATCGATCGCTCTGATGAGTCTTGACTCCAATTTTGGTATTAATATATTTCATAAAAAATTTCTTTTATTTACCAATATTTTATTGAAAAAATAACATGAATTCAATAAACAAAGCTGTTTTAATTTATCAAATCATTTTTTGTAATGTTTATTAGTTTTGCGTCAGTAAAGAGAAAAGAACTGTCCGACGTTTTTTGTTGATTCTGGAGCGACATGAAATCGTTTGCCCATCCTTAGGTTATCCATGCAATGCGTCGCTCCCCTTTCGCTACATATTTATTGTCGTGTTTAATAACGTGTATCGCCTGCATACCTACGTTTTTGATGTACGAAGTAAAGAATGTGATTACTCTGGTTTTGGTTTTAAAATTATTGATTACTGTAACAATTTTTTTTAAATTAGGACTAAGTTTGCAGGTACAAATTGATTGGCCTAAAATGTTTGCATTAATGCAGGGGCACAGGACTAGAGGCACTGAGTTTTTGTAAGTATTACCTCTTCAAATACATGCAGAGGTGCTTTCACATTACTCTGGCAATAAGGCTTTAGCTCCGCAAGCTAGCCCCAGTTTAACCATACCCCTCGCAGCGACAGGAATGCCAATATGCGGCCTCGCAGGCCAGCTCTCATGGATGTTGTGCTACGCTCATTTCCCATACAAATTGTTAGCCCTCGCAGGGTTGCTGGCACCTTTGTCCCTCGCAGGAGCAAGAATGTTAAACCAATGTAAAACTATGGTTTTTATATTGCCGTAATTTTTCCTGAAATTGATTATAATAATGTTAATATGGTATTGATCGCTCTGGACATAGTGGCTATAGCGAACAATTATTTAAAAAAAAAATAGTTTTGTACTTCATTTCTTGCCAAAACAGTAAACAATAAAATTTAGTTATTGACATGACATAATATTTTGTTAACAACTTCCTATGAAGACTCTGATTCCCAAACTAGGCTAAATACCTGTATCTGAGGAGTCAGTGGCTTCACATAGTTGATGCATGTGTGTAAATTGCATCTTACACTAAAAACTAAGCACCTATATAACGAAATATATACCAAGAAAGTCAGTGTGTAACTTTTTCAAAGCTGAATGATATATCTACAGTTTGTTCTTTATAACCTAATTCTAAACCGTCTCTGTGAAGTCTGTGATCTAGTGGTAAAACTACCGATATCAGACCCGGCGGTCCCGGGGTTGATTCCCAGTGAAGGTACATATTGTATTCGGTTTGGTTGGTGGTAGAACTTGTTGTACTAGCTAGCTACCACCATCACACCTATGTCTGACGCAACATTTTTTAGCTTTTTTGTGTTCAGCTTCTTTTTCCCACCGGTAGTCCTACCAGAGGTTATGTACACTGTCTCCCACCTGGTGGATATACGCACAGACTAGAAGTGGATTTTTGATTGCCCTGGCATCGTAATATTGATTGCTCTGGTCAGAAAATTAGAAAAAGAGGGCCAATAAGAAATAATACATTTTTAAACGGTATCATACTTATAAAAATATATAAATCTTATTATTATTGATTAATAAAAAGCACCAGAGCGATCAACTGAATAACCTTATTTAGGAGTAGTAGCCAGAATTGAGGGACTTGGATGATTTTATCTTTGCATCCAGCTCCTGCTTGCCATTTTTCGCAGGTTGTCACTGATTGCAGGGCGTCCTACGCTGCGTTTGTTTAAGCGCGGTCTCTTCTCCAGAACTCAAACTCTCATTTCCATTGCCACTTCAGCCTACTCATCCTTTGAGCTATGTCGGTAACCTTTATTATTTGTCGACTTCATTTCTGATTTTATCTTTCAGAGAAAATAATTAAAGGTTTATTTACCTTTCCTTGATTATGGACTATTTGTTTGCAGTGAAGATGCGTGCACGCCGCGCGCGGAGGTCGCGCCGCTGAGCGCCAGCGGGGGCGGCGAGACGCGGGGGGAGCGCGGCTGCGCCTGCGCCGGGTGGCCACCGCCGCGCCGCCAGCCCGCGCCGCACGAGATCCTCCGCCCGAAGCCGAGGAGGTTAGTTGTCAAGGTCAATGATAGGCAGGGGAACGAGGATGCACTTGCGCCGGACGGCCGCCGCGCCGCCAGCCCGCACCGCACGAGATACTCCGGCCGAAGCCCAGAAAGGTAGTAGTCGGGCGTAGGCATGGCAATTGCGACCCCCAATCCCGACAGTGTCGACCTACGCCTAGAACACCCAGGAAGTTTCAGTGGGTTCGAGTCTCACATAATCTCCCTGTCTAATTAAATGGCCGCGCATATCTTCTGGGTGGGGCCAGAAGATATGCGCGGCCATTGAAAAAAATGACCAAAAATGAGGATCGTAATCAAAGTTGATGATGATCTACAGTTCCTGATGCCAAAATCCTTATTCTTCATCCAAAAGGAAGGAAATACGGTCTCATTCTGCACAACTGGTCGATCTGTTTAATTCATCGGAACGGAAAAAGCGCATTCTTCACCTCTTTACACAAAGCCCTGAAAAACCAGTAAATTTTTTAATCACCGCGCACTGCACAAATAAAACATGTCATGTCATACCTTCCCACTACATAAAAGCAAGTAGATATTGAGGCTAAAATCGCAAAGCACCTTTTAGTTTTCTCGATTGTTATAATTGTAAGGTCCAATAGGGTAGTGTGAATCCGCACTTTCAAAAAGCTTCGTAAAATTTTGGGAAATATTTCTCTTTTATGGTAATTTATGATAGAAATGATGCATGCTCATAGATACCGTTAGTTCCGGAACCTGTGCGGATATAGGTTACCTATTGTTTTTTTATAAATCATCGTTATTTATCGTTCATTTCTATTAAACAACGTGTCTTCTAGAATTCCGTAAGGCTATCGTTATCATCTCCGTCGTTATTCTCCGTGGAAGCGTTAACTCGCCGATAACGTCGACGAAACCTGATAACCATACACAGTTACTTTTAATTATTGTCACAATAAATTGGCCAGAAGTTCCACTATTTAACATTACAGATTCTGAACGTAGAGAATGTAAGATAAAGCATTATGGCTTCCATTTCTACCAAAAACTCTATGCTAAAAACTGTCCATGACCACCATTTAGATCTATTAAACACTCTGTGTTAAAAGCTGCCTCGGCGGCTTTTTTTCCCACTTTAAGCATTTTTTTTTCTTTTTTTGAACTACGGGGAGACTCTTAGCCTTTATCATACCTGATGTTAAGTATTGATAAGGCTGAAGATGGAAGCGAGCATCTCCCGAAATCCTCAGCCACTGATGAGAACTGGCTATCTTATCTCTAACTGCCGGAACACAACAATACTGAAAACATTGTTGTTATGGCGTCAGACTCAGATTAGATGGTGGTTACAATAAGTCCTACCACCAACCAAACCGAATACAATATGTACCCCCGCTGGGAATCCAACCCGGGACCCCTGGTTCTGATACCGGTGATTGTACCACTAGGTCACAGAGGCGATTAAAATGATACTCAGCTACAACATTAACATTAAATAAAGATTAATATTGTTATTAAAATTCTGTATTTATCTTTTCAGTAAACAATTTCATTATAACTCGCAGCTAAGTATTCCGCAGATTTTTCAATTGATCTTTTTATTTTTTCGAGCCGTTCTCCAGCGAATACGATCCACGCACGAAATCTTTAAAGTTTACAGTATATAACCTGTATATGTAATAAATTATCTTCTTAGAATCTACTAAGGTCAAATGCGAGTCGAATGTCTCTTAAATTACGTGACCCGTTAGAGCCATGTCCAGCGGGCACGGCCACGGCCACTACTTCACACTGGGACGGAGTATGAGCCGCAGTAAATATTATGGGGTTAAACACACCTTCGTCCTTGTTATGAGTTCTTAAAGTAATACCACAGCTTAGGTATTAGTGAGTAACTCTACTTTCTCGATAGCTAAAGGAACACGTTTCGGGATTTCGGGTCACCGACGATGTGAGGATCTGGGGGGCAGAAGTTACTGTTAAGGCGGTACCCTGACCGAAAGTGGCTCCGCGTTGAATTTTATTTAATATCGTAATTCTAATTCACAATTTTAATAAAACTAAACGTGGAATTTTTAGAGCCCATAGTCTAGTATTTTTAGACGGTATCATTACATTCCCTCGTAGTCACTGCTAGAAGTAGATAGCAAAACTGCTAAAAGTGGCCGTTTTTTACACATTTGCTTTCTACTTCTACGAATGACTATGACGAGATGTAGCGATACCTTCTAAAAATACAAGACAATGGGCTCTAAAAATTCCACGTTTGGTTTTATTGAAATCGTGAATTAGAATTACGATATTAAATAAAATTCAACGCGGCGCCACTTTCGGTCAGGGTACCGCCTTAAGGCGCTCTACGACTGAAGCGAGATAGCAATGAGAAAACGACGCACGCGGGAGTGAGACCGATTTAGCACATTAGGCGTAAAACCATGAAATCACTTCCTAGCAAATAATGATAGCGATTAAAAGAGAAATGAAATTACACGATCCTAAATATTAAACGAATTTCCAATAAGTAGTATAATAAGTAACCTCATTTGAGAATAATCTTGAATTTTCGTAAGTTTAAAGGGTCTTTTCGGAAAGGAAAAGTGTGGAGGCAAAATCATAAAATCGTGTTTCTGAAGCATTACAAATCTAGATAAAGGTATGAAGAAATTATAGGTATATCTACCAGAGACATCTCTAACCGTCCTATAGTTGAATAACAACATGTTTGTACTTTTTCTGTATAACGTCTTAAATTATTGTCACGTGTTCTTTAATGATAAATAGGGATACTGAACAATATCGTAACTTGATCGTACTAAAGACTGCGAGTATACATAACATAAGACAAGTAACCGTTAAATAAAAAAAACTTATACTATAATAAAAATACGCCGTCCAACTCACAGCCGCGTGGCATAGTACCGAGAACACTGGCGCTGTTGCCCCGCTGAATGCAAAGACTCAGCCGCTGGGCAAGATAGGCACCAGCTCTCAGGTCTCCTGAGGCGTGGACCAGTCTTACAAGTTACAAGACAAGTTGTTTTTTTCTAGTATTTTTTCTTGTTTAATATTTATCACATAAACATTTCATTGTAAAATGCAAAATTAAAAAGTAATAATAGTATAAGGAGTAATAATACTAGAAAAATTCGACGTGTCCTCATAGGTCTCTGTAGCATAATTGGTTAGTGCATTGGGCCGGATTCCCAAGGATGCGGGTTCGAATCCCGTTAAAGGACATTAGACAAGTTGCTTTATTTTTAGTTTATTTTCTTGAGTATAAATTAAATTAGCCAGAAAGTAGCTTTCACTCGGGATTTCTTTAAACTTGTTTTAATGAAAAAACCTCACAATCATCCAGTTTAAATTACTTTTCAAGAGAAATACAAATTATACCCAATTCAAATAAAGCTGCAGTGATACGAAGGTTGTTTGGTCAGATCCCGCAGCAGCTGCCGGCGATCTACCATAGCCATTAGTGTTTTTGTTTAAACGAAAATATACTTAAGTACGAGTAATTCTTTTTAAGTTCGAAATAAAATTTAAACAGGTCAAAACACATTCCTTTAATTTCAATATTTTTATTTGACTGACAAATTAATCTGAAACAATTAAAACGGACACACAATACAAAACACAATACAATACCAAAACGGAAACAAAAATTAAAAAGAAAACAAGAATTATGACAAAAGCCAGGAGAAAATTATGTAAGATCTTCACAAAAACAGACGTAGAGAACTGATAACAAACAAAAATAAATGTGGTGTTCATTATTCATTCTGGTATTCCATGAAAATGTTATAAAAATGCTTCTCATCAAAGCTAGTCATACCTAATTTACAAATTAGAGATATAGTTCCTACGTTTTAATTGTGTACTAATAACAACGACCTGCAATTTTTGTAATTAACGAGTAAGTTCTGAAGGCGTAAATATGAAAATTCAAGTCTTCTCTATCACGAGATTTTGGTGGCGAGTGGGGACGTATTTTTGAATCATTCGAATTACTATTTGCATACGGAATCACAAGATACGAATGCGAATGCTAAAAACATAATCTTTAAATAAATATAACCGCATTCGAATCTACAACGAGTGATTCCGACCCATAGAGTAAAGTAATGGGAGGTCAAACGCAAAAGTTTTTGTAGATGGCGCCATTGTACTTTGTGGTAAACAATGATTTCTGACAGTTTATTCTGTATATCGTAATTTTACAATTAGGAAATATTTGGCAAAAAGATGGATATGTTTTACAATATGACCGTTAAGGCGGTACCATGACCGAAAGTGGCGCCGCGTTGAATTTTATTTAATATCGTAATTCTAATTCACAATTTTAATAAAACTTTACGTGGAATTTTTAGAGCCCATAATCTAGTATTTTTAGACGGTATCATTACATTCCCTCGTAGTCACTGCTAGAAGTAGATAGCAAAACTGCTAAAAGTGGCCGTTTTTGACACATTTGCTATCTACTTCTACGAATGACTATGACGAGTTGTAGCGATACCTTCTAAAAATACAAGACAATGGGCTCTAAAAATTCCACGTAAAGTTTTATTAAAATTGTGAATTAGAATTACGATATTAAATAAAATTCAACGCGGCGCCACTTTCGGTCAGGGTACCGCCTTAAAGATTTGAAGCAATCGCTCAAAGAACGTGGAGCGAGGAAAAAAAGATTTGATAAAATAGATTATTACCAAAATAACCTCAAATTTACAATAAGTAAAATTTTGGACTAATGGAAGAAATATGAACCCTAGGACTGGTTTTCTACGAAAAGAACAAAAACTTCAGGATTACAGGACCACAAGAGGAACAATTTAAAGCACTGTACATGCCAGATCAATGTTATTATAGAGATGTTAACAGTGCAACTAACAAATTTACCGAATTCAAACATGCTTTTTATATAAAATTACTCGAACAGGCAAGTTTTGATAGCATGAAATGGGTAAATATAACTTCAACCACCTCTATGGTCTAGTGGTACAACCACCGGTATCAGACCCAAGTGTCCCGGGTTCGATTCCCAGCGGGGGTACATATTGTATTCAGTTTGGTTGGTAGTGGGACTTGTTGTAATTCCGCCTGGCTAGCTACCACCATCTTATCTAAGTCTGACGCCATAACAGCAATGTTTACAGCTTTGTTGTGTTCCGGCAGAGAGATAAGTTAGCTAGTTATTCCGGGGGAGGCTCGCTACCAACTTCAGCTTTATCAATACTTAACATCAGGTATGATGAAGGCTAAGAGTGTCCCCGTCGTTCATAAAAAAAAACATATTTGGTATTAATAAAATTTTAATAATAAATGAATGTTTTATTTTATTCAATAAATTCCGTGAAATTTTGGAAATTGGTCTATAAACTTAAAGCTGGTCAAAGAATGGCTGGGGCACAAATTTGAATTTCTCGTAGGACTCCAAAACAGTATAGTAGCGTATCTAATTATCATCATTTTCAAATTCATTAAGTGTGCCAACATCACGTGTTCTTGATGGTTCTGACTGAACAAGAGCCACTATTTAGCCACTATTACAACTTCCACTATATTGTCATGAACATTCCCTGTGACAGAATATACTGTTGCCTCTGCATCAACTTTACTCAACTGTCTTCACGGTGCTCTGATCTCAGTCTTTAAAATCACTTGACTTGACTAAACAAACCTGTATAAATTAATTCCGTTATAATCGTTTAAATCTTCTAGTTTGAAATGATCAGAACAAATCGTAGAATCAGCTGTGAGGCCTATGAGTGAGGTTATGGCAGCGCATAGTTACATGCCACTGTTTTTGACGCTCATCTTTTGGGATAGAATGATTGCTGATATTTTAACAGCGTAAATCACAGCAAATCTGCATTTTCTTAGCAATTAGACTAGCAGAAAACAGATTGAAAAAAATGCAAAAAATGGCTGTCAAAATTATTGTTTACCCAGAGTACAAGAGCGCCCCTAAAGGCGATTAAACGCATCCCAGAGTACAAGAGCGCCCCTAAAGGCGATTAAACGCAACCCAGAGTACAAGAGCGCCCCTAAAGGCGATTAAACGCACCCCAGAGTACAATAGCGCCCCTAACGGCGATTAAACGCAGTTTTACCTCCTATTTTATGGAAATCCCGACCACTCTTTTTTATTCGAGTGATAGAAAGATTGCGGTATAGCACTTAATGTCATTTTCAAATTGACATTGACATGACGAATAGTTTGACAACTTAAAAACAATTCGTTTCAGGTGATGCAAGCCCGACCCAGTATCGGCTCTTCTTAATCCATGGAGAGTTAATTTCCGTTTTTATTTTTAATTCTGCGTAGATTGAAATTATGTCAAAAGAGTTTAAAAACGGCAACGGTGTTGCTTTATTTGAGTGATAAAAAAATGGGACAAAATGGAAGTCGGTTAACATCAATTCGAATTTGAATAGAGAATTTTCGAATGATTAAAAAATACGTCTCCTGATCTTTCGTTGTCCCACCTGCGGCCAATTAGTTGACATTAGTATGTCCCGACTCCGGCGGGACGATAAGGGTCGCGACGACCCATTCCGGATTTTCGAAAGATGATAAAGCCAGTTCCTGAATTAGGGACGCGCTCTTACGAGATTCTTTTTTCGGGTTGACATTCCGATGCGTATGAGATCCGATCCGTAGCTTGAGAGAACGACTTTACATTTAAGTATTTATAGTTGAGAAACAGCAATTATCTTATTATTTATATAAGTCTACTAATTATTAACAACTATAGCTCCAACTACATTTTAACCAATTGTTTAACCTTAAATAACATCTTCGGTGGGTAACTAAGCTAATACATAGGACGTAGGTACAGTACAATTCCTGTTGACCAGTAGATATTTGGGAAACGTTTTCTCGGAAAGTACTAAGGTTTACTAAATAATTAATAACTCAAATGAAATACCTATTAATATTCTATTAGTTGTAATATAAACGGTTACTGTACATCTGTTACTTTTTTAAATAAAGCTTCGTAAAAGAAAACTACTATTCAACAGAGAAGTTCCCCGACTGTACCTGTTCTGTCTACATATATTTTGAAATTATAGAAACATTACGAGTATTTGTTAAATTTCCAAACTGATTTTGACGAAACTTGGGTACATATATGTTAGTAAGTAGATCAATATTTAGGATATTGCTAGAAAAAGGGCCATTCCCATGTAAAAAGGTAAAATGTCCGTAGGGAAAAAAGGAAATCGCAGCCGCTTGTTAGTTTACTAATAAATAACTGGCACGATAGGTAGGTACTGAAATATTCAGAAAAAATAAACATTTCCATCTCCGTTACAGGATTAAAATAAGCCATTTTTTTGTGTGGGGTAGGTATTTAAATAAGGCATTTTTTTGTGTGGGTAGGTAGGTTAAACAAAATAGTGAATTTAATATTATAACAGGTAACACAGTTTTTGTAGCTCTACTTCATATTTAAAGTTATCATTACTATATTAAAACCATAATTATATAACAGCCAACAAAAACGAGAACTCCAAATAAATTGATGACGATTCCCGTTCGAGTGCCGTCGGCACATCTCTAATTCGACTCCCGCGCAACTTTTTTAGCCGCAGAGCAAACAAGATGGAGTCGGTAGCGAAATTCCGATCGCAAATGACTATATAATGCGCCCAAGCGTTCTCTTTTTTTAACTGGTGAACAAAAACCTTGGGAAACACGGTTTCTTTCAGGGGTCGATAGAGTTCATTCGATTCTATAACGTTGGATTGATCTCGGTAATCGAACTCGAACTCAGATATTTTTAATTACTCCTTACACATAATAAATTATGACACACACCTAAAGAGAGATAGACTATTAGGTTTCCTATATTACCCGACTGCAAAAGAAGGGTTATGTTTTTTGAGACAAAAAATTATAATAAGATAAAACGTTTAATTTTATTTATATTCATGCAAAAATAGAGTTAACACAATAATAACATTATTGTTGCAGTATATTTTCTGGTTAAATAACCTGATGGTTTTTATGCTTATTAACTATTTAACATATGGCATATTTTTTTCACCTCACACGCTCGGAAAAGGCAATTTTTTCATTCAGTTTCTACGTAGAAAAACGCTTTATGCGGCCTAGCGCGGTACTTTTTTAATTTATACCTAAAAATATTATGTTATAATGCGTTCCAAATCGCACTATTGACTTTTTTGTTACATTTTATTCTTATTTGAAATAGCTTTGAATTAATTATAATACTCCGTTTTGGTTTTATTATATTATTTTAGTACATTGAATCATAAAAACAATAACAATAAGATTAATTTGTCATAATAATTTTATATTAGGCTGGGTGAGATTTCACAACCTATGATTGGATTTCGGAACGGACATAAAACTTTATTTTTAAATTATCTTTGTTCCTCATGTCAATGTCAACATTTACCGAATCGTTTTAATTGTTATTAAGTAACAATATATTCAAACTTTAAATAACTTTGAATTAACTATAATTTTTATTATTTAAGTTTTTTATATGATTAAAACAACGAGAATAAGGTATATTAAGATTGAACTCTTTGTTTAAATAATTTTTTACCGGAAGTTGACCGCGGAAACGACCAAAAAATGTTCCTCACTGTTGTGAGGTGAAATATTGTGTGTTGCGCTCGTCAGAAAAGTTTTTAGCGTCTTGTACCTTTGAAATCCTCGCTTCGCTCAGGATTCAATCTTTGAACCACTCGCTGCGCTCGAGTTTCAATCCTAGAATCCTTCACTTGCTCAGATTTCAATAGAAGTATAACTCGCCTCTAATAACCAACTTTTCAGCTTTGCATAACAAATAACTATTTAAGAATGTCTAAGAAAAAAGTGAACTTCTGCTGAGCGTGAATCAAAGCTTTCTTTTTCTTTAAAAATTCTTAAAGTGTCAGGTCATCTATCGTACCTGACTTAATTTATTTAAAATACAAACATTTTTAAAAATATTTTTTTTTTTATGTCGTACGGGGAGACTCTTAGCCTTCATCGTACCTAAGTTAAGTATTGATAAGGCTGAAGATGGTAGCGAGCCTCTCCCGGAATTCTCAATCACTGAGGAACTAGCTATCTTATTTCTCTACCGGAACACAACGATGCTGATAACATTGTTGTTATGGCGTCAGACTTAGATAACATGGGGTAGCTAGCCAGGCGGACTCACAACAAGTCCTACCACCAACCAAACCGAATACAACGTGTACTCCCGCTGGGCATCGAACCCGGGACCCCTGGGTCTGATACCGGTGATTGTACCACTAGACCACAGAGGCGGTTAAAAACTAACTAGATAATGCTAACGACTCGCTATGATGCACGGTCGCTATCGAGATTGTTTTAACTCAAGTGTAATTATAAAATATAGTACATAACCGCCTCTGTGGTATAATGGTAACAAACACCGGTATCAGACCCAGGGGTTCGATTCCTAGCGGGGGTACATATTGTATTCGGTTTGGTTGGTGGAAGGACACGCTACCACCATCTTATCAAAGTCTGACGCCATAACAACAATGTTTTCAGCATTTTTGTATTCCGGCGGTTAGAGATAAGATAGCCAGTTCCTTAGTGATTGAGGATTCCGGGAGAGGCTCGCTTCTATCTTCAGCTTTATTAATACTTAACATCAGGTATGATGAAGGCTAAGAGTCTCCCCGTCGTTCATAAAAAAAATAAAAACAACGGGTTGCACTCCAGGAGTGCCGGCAGAAGTGAAAACCGCTTAAACGAAACAGCAGGAGCAGGCATACATTTTCGCCGCGCGGTAGAAAGGGAGGGGGATATTACTTCCTCTCCTACGCCGCGCCGGTGGCAGTCTACTCTCCCTCCGTCTTACGAATTTTCGATCACGGTCACGTGTCCTGACGCGACTTTAACATTTTGAACCCATCCCAAAAATTTAACACTCTGATGTGCACAACGCCGCTAAAGAAGGTTTCACTTCAAAAAAAATCTATAGCACTTAATAAATAAGTAGTTACTTCGTATAGTTCGTGATAGTTAGCGACAAGCTGTGATACTGTTTATTAACTGTGAGTAATCACCCGCATAATTAGCGGGTTTGTTTTAACTTTCATTTTTCAAAACAATGTAAGTTACTCTGCGAAAAAGTAGCGTTCAATGACCGCGAACGTTAGTTCAAGTAATAAGTTTGTTTACTGAAAATGAACTAATGATGAGATATTAATGATAACAATTTCTTTCAGAAATCTCTGTCTGTGCATTTTTTTTTGCAATCACAATCTCTATATAAATTAAGTATAAAGGATAAGTTTATAGAGACGGGACACGTCCCTAATTTTTTCACTAGTATCACTTTTCATTAACTAGTAGACTATCTGGCACATGCATAGCATAAAAATATACCCTATGCTACAACTTGTTTAGTGCTTAGTTTCAGCGATTACTTCTTTCGCACAAGCTACGTCACAAACTTACAAACTTTATCTCTAATTATAAGTAATCTTATCTAGTTTTTATTCTATTGACGATTATTTTAATTACTGCAAACGTATAAAGACAAGATAATGAGTATTTCGGACTGTGATAATGTATAGTTTTTGTGTATATGACTTTGTTTTATGTAGATTATTTGATTTATTTTATATTTTTAATTATATTCTTGACATTTGCATGCCGATTTGGCGAGACATGAATGGACATTTTATAAATATCTAAGATCTGTATTGTATTTTACCATGTTTCTAGTATATAAATAAATTGATTGATTGATTGATTGATTGAAGTATAGAAAAAAATGTGAAAATAAGAAAGCACCGATGTGTTTCGGATAATATAGACTCGTTTAGTTAACAACAATGATTTCGATACGGCATTATCGATTACGATACCATGTGCAGTGGCTGCCGTATTCACTTGCGCTTGCGTCGATTCTAACAATACTTACTTATTGCAAGTGCATTATATTATATAACCCTAAAATTTTGACGTTTTACTGCATTACAACTGTTGCAGCAAAACGTTTTAGTGATGCCATATTATGTTGTGTTAAGCTCTTCCCCGGGCAGTTCAGGACCGAAGTCTTGACGCATCTTCAATATCGAGATACGACTTTAATGTAAGATATACAATTGTATGTAACTTATAACCTTAATAATAATATTAGAAACTACTAAAATTTTAAATGTACGTTGTGGATAACGATGTTGTTTGCAAAACTAGTAAGATTTAATTTAAGTTAGTATTAATATAAACTCATTTTGTAAATGTTTGTTATTCCTAATAAAAAAAATATTATGTCGTTACTTAATTTGATTGTTTATACCAAACAAGGTTTATTTATACTTAATCATTATCTTGTATGTAGTTTATAATTTTGTAAATATGTTATGGAAAATCGGGATGGCCGAGTGGGTCGCACCTATGTGATCTGGGAACCGTTTCCCAAAACTTATGTCAAAAATATGCTACGTGGCATGAAATTGCCATTGATACCTACACTTTCTACAAAATAGACGTGTCGCAAACACTGCTATAATCGTATTTTTTAAATTTCCACATTACGTCTTCCGCTTATAAATTATATTATAGATAACCTCTTTTTTTAAGTCATTTAAATAATCTTCGATAAGATTTGAATCACCGTAAATACTTAATGTCATTAATAACGCACTTTCACTGCCGACGAACCATTCAAGTGAACTCAGTTTAAAATATTTCTTCATCAACAATTAACCCTCAGTTTTCACAATTTTCACGCGAACACAATGGCGCCGGTTGCTTTCACCCTGGGATGGGTACACCAGAACAATACCGATTATTGTGTTTTATGCAATGAAAGTAACTGTTACTCGCGTTAATTGTAATATGCAACATCGTGGGATAAGATCCGACGATTAAGTATTCGGAAAAAGTTTATGGGTAATGTCGCTTATGTAAAGTTAGGATATGGATGTGTCGCCTCTGTTGTCTAGTGGTACAACCACCGGTATCAGACCCAGTGGTCCCGGGTACATGTTGTATTCGGTTTGGTCAGTGGTAGGACTTGTTGCAAGCCCGCCTAGCTAGCTACCACTATTTTATCTAAGTCTGTCTGGCTGAGGATCCCGGGAGAGGCATGCTTCCGTCTTCATCCTTATCAATACTTATCATCAGGTATGATGAAGGCTAAAAGTCTCCCCGTCGTTCAATAAAAATGTGAGTTATATTCCTCCTCTAGAAAATGTTACAACTCTTGAAACGTCTGTAACCTTTTCTAAAAACGTTAATTATTATATATCTTCCCTATACCTATACCTATGATAGTAGATAACGATCGATAGTCACTAGTCAAGAAACGGTAGAAGAATAAATTGGACGATTCGGAAAATCATATACCTAGGTATGCTTATTTCTGACTTTGATCGAATTCAGTATTTTGTGACACTTTCGTTTGTTTTTTTACATTCTAGTGCAACTATTGCATTGTAATGAAATCTACATTAATTTAGTAGAGGTATGTATGAGGTAGAGATAGGTTTTCACGCCTAAAGATTGGATTGCGTTTTCACCGACCAATGCACAGACATAGATTTAGATATATGTCTGTGGACCAATGTATGGAACAGTAACAAACAATACCATTAATTGCAATCGATTACAATCTAGACTGCGGAAATCCTACTAGTAGGTACTGTTAATTTCATTGAGGATATCTTGTCAAAGATATGAAGTTGTGTGTCTTGAAATTATGTCCAAGTAATATTTTACACGTGGAATTGCATGGCGTCGGATTGAATGCGTCGTTTATTTACGCAGATCGGCATCGTGGCGGATATTGCGGTTAGCCTTGTCGCTGTATGTTAGATTTAATTGATTTGTCGATACGAGAGGAGATTTTCTATTAGCATTCTTCAAAAAATTCCCGGAAAAAATATATAGTTATTTTTCGTATGTAAACTGTAAGTTTTTGACAGAACAAAACTGATTTGTTACCACTTTTTAATACTAGATAATTTAAACATTTTGTATGTTATTAAAATGACGGTTAAATAAATATTTGCCAGCTTCAATCACTTATTCAATTGTCGGAAACCATATTTAATCTTATTTAATTCATAAGTAAATACTCGATAAATCAAATACTGCACAGAGTCTCGAAGTTTTGCCGCGTACAAATAAATGCAGGGAACCAATTTAATTCAATCGACTGCAATGTATCATTATCTACCTCGGGCTCTCGAATGATTCCATAATAGCACCCCGTTTGAAGTGTGCTCTATATTTAGAATACAACTTATGGTTCCGTTCACCTCACTCTGAATGTAGATGAGGCTCATGTGCAATGCATTCGTATTAATGTTTTACGAGTAAGTACTACAGTTAGCCGACCAGCTGATAATGTGCAGGCGCACTTCAAATCCATTAATAAAACGGATAGCGTTCGACCGTTTAATCGCCGGTTGTTAAAGATGATCGAGTTGCGGTTGCGAACGGGATCGTTAATCCGTGAAATGCGCATGGGAGTCGCGTGGTAGCGGGGCTGCGGCAACAATGGTGGTCGGCGGCGTGGCGCCCGCGGCCGTCAGTGCGGCCGGCACGCGCGCTACGACATGCTGTGCCCTGCGCGTTGCTCTTGTTTCCTCTGCCGAGAGCTCCAGTCTTGTCGCGCCGCTGACGCAAGGAAACCCCCCAACAAAAACATGTGCGACAATTTCATTCTCAAAAAGGCCGAAGCCTGGGAGCCCATGAAATTCATTCGCGGGGCAGCACGGCTCTCAGTCCGACATTGGCAAGGCCGAGAGCCGTTGACTAATGCCAAGACCCGCATAGCGACCAACAAATCGACCAGCTGCGAACAGCTGTACCCCCATCCTTCCGAAGAGGAAGGACCTTTCGGGATGCGTAGAGCTCCGAGCACGGATCGCGTCAAACCGCCCCCAGAGCACAAGCCGCTATTCAATTTTCTCGGTAATTCACGATTAAAGAAAATTAATAATAGTGATGCCTCCGAGTCCAAAGTGAGACGTAGTGTCCTGAACTTCAGAAAAAATGAAGCACTCAGTTCAAAAAACGTGCATGAAAAATATATTCCCTTGCCTCAGGCGTCGTCTCCTGTCGAACATATTTACAGCGAGCCGAAATCCTGGAACAATCAGACTGACGACTGTTGTCGTCCCCCAGTGTATAAAAGTGTCGAGAAGAAAATGGAAGAAAACAACAAGGGATCGGTTTCTGATAAGAAGTTTTACAATAACCGTCCTCCTTGTTACGAGGAATTAGCACAGCGACTTTCTCAGGAAAAGAATAAAAAATCAAATCAACCTGTTTCAGACGGTGGATTAGCAAACAAAATAACACAAAACAATAACAAGGTTGTCATTTACTTTGGAGACTCAATCATTCGTAAACACAGTGAACAAAAAAAGGAAGCTAAACAAAAAGAGGAAGTGCCACATAAAGAGGAAGTGATTTACGCAAATCGGCTATTGGACGAAACCGGCAACTTGGGTCTGGGGCGGGACGTCGACAAGGGTGGAGGAACCCAAATGGTGTCGGAAATCCAGGTGCCTGAGGCTATTTACGCTGAAGTGAAATCAGTGGACAGCAAGGATATGTCTGAAGTGGTGACCATAAATGACGCGACTTATAAGAAGGATGTTTTCGAGACTATGGGCGATGATGGTTTCCTAGTGGTGGAATTTGAAGGGAACTATGAGCGAGCTCGACAGCTTGTCGAACTGATCCACGGCTCCGGCACTGACCATCATGAGGCTAAGGTCCTCGATGAAGATGAACACTGCGATTGGAGCTTCATCCAAGACTGGAGAAAAAGGTTAGTTACATCTTAATTGAATATTTTGATGCAATTATAAGCTCCAGACTTAGCATTTGGCCTCGATTCCACGATCTTTGTTTTATAACGCGGCATAACTGTGTGACCTCTGGTATAATACCCGATTGTGCATTCGGGAAGCAGGGCAGTCTGCCACCAACATAGCGGATATCTTATATTACCAGTAATAAAAATAATACCAGATAACTTTCTTCCGAAGAGGTACCATTATACAATATTTGTTTCATATATTTTCTTCATACGTATGTACTAGTTATTTGAAGATAAGAAAAATATCGGAATATCTAAGCACGAGGAAGTATATAATTTTATTAATCTTATGTTTAAATTTCATGCAAGAAAACTATTTTCTTTTTTCCACTTCCCAACGTTTTTTTTTACACATGCCGACATGAATTATTAAAATAGGTGTTGATGTAATTAAGGCCAGACGATATGCCAGAATAATTGGCACCCATTAATCTTACTGGTTGTATAATAGTTGCATATTATGCCATTGATTCGGCGAATTCGTCGGAAGACAGTCGCGCTAATTGCCAGGGATCCAGCAGATAACAATCAGATGTCGTTGGTCGACGAACCCGTGCGAGCTTCTGCAGCCAGATATCGATCTTCGTATCTTCTGCCATGCCATTAACAACCTTATCCACATATCAAATAAGTTCAAGAAAAACTCGTGTTAAATCGACACGTTCGCTTTGTTTTGCACTATCTACATCGAATGCGTTAGATCTTTTGTTCTGTCTGTCACTGTTTTCTTGTTTATTGCGTTTCTCAAGTTTTTACGATTGGTCTTCCCTGAGAATCTGATGTTGCAGCATAATTCAATTGAAAACTTCTTTAGCGGTGTTGTGCACATCAGAGTTTTAAATTTTTGGGATGGGTAAAAAATGTTAAAGTCGCGTCAGGACACGTGACCCTAATCGAAAATTCGTAAGATCATTTACCGTTGACCTATTTCAAATTACATAAAGTCTCACACTTGAATGATCTACGTATATTAGTTAATAACAACCATTATATAAAGATATCTCATTACAACCAACTTTCATATTGATGCCAGGTCAGTTTTAATTTCAAGGGAGGAATATTTTTTTTTATTTTATTACAACGCCATTTAGATATAGTTGCCACTAAGTTTTTGATACTTGATGTCATTGAGTTAGTGTCTTGAGAGAGAATTAGAGTTTTATACTACGGTACCAGATGGCGTTCATATTGTAGATTCAATATTCAAAAATAACTACTGTATTTGTAATTAAATTAAAGTTTTTACTATTTTAAGAGGTCTTCACTTCTGCCGGCACTCCCGGAGTGCAACCCGTTGTTTTTTTTATTGCTCGGCAATCTTTTATAAGTACTGTTATGTTTATGTGTGAGTGGTGTTAAAGCACTAAACCTTATTTTGGTGTGTTAAACTTATTATTGAATGGTCTCAAACTGATATCTTTTCTTTTCCCGACTTTTGTTTTACAAACTCATAAAAAAACCGACATAATATGATCAATTTTAACCCCGCCTTCTGCGCCAGAGGTCCCGGGTTCGATCCCCGGACAAGACAAATATTTGTGTGCATGAACATGTCTATTTGTCTTGGTCTGGGTGTTTAGTATGTATATTAAGTATGTATTTACAAAAAAAAAAAGTATATAAGTATGTTTATCCATTATCTAGTATCCATAACACAAGTTCTTCATGAAACTTAACGTGGGACTAGATAATTGGTGTGATTGTATGCGAATATTTATTTTTATTTAATATGTAATTTAGCGACTGTGGCAGAACCGGACTTTGCCAGCGAGTCTTACGTACGCCTTTACTATTTCGTATTTTATTGCTTGACAATTTTTTATGTCACCTGTTACTTATAAAAAATAAACTTTTTATAAAAAATTAAAACAAAAAATTAAAGCAAAAAGTAAAAAATAAAACTTTTTACTTTTAGTCGGTGCCAGCCAAGGCATTCATTGCACTTCTATTAACTAAGTATATTTTATGTTTCTTGCCTTGGCTTTTTTTTATAAATTTATAAAAAGTTTTTTATTTCGCAATTTTTTGTTACATCATGTGCCATTACTTTCATTAAAAATCAGCCCATACACAACAATGATGTCACATAAGTAAACGACTACTTATTAAAACGTAAATTCTATTTTTCACGATTATGAAAAGCTACGAGCCAGGTGGCTAATTGTCTTATTTTAATCCCTATTAATTTGTCATTTGAAATATTCACAAACTTCAGGCTGTCACTATTTGACATTTGATAGGGATTGTGATCGGGACGCGTTTTCAAAGGTATTGAATGAACGAAATTGAACTGTCTAAGAAAAGTGACAGATGAAAATATATTTCAAATGTATGGAGAAGTGTCAAAACCAGTGTCATTTAAAACCTCATTCGTTCCGAAAGGGATTGCGACTATATGTTACAAAATTCCATAAATCACAATCACAATACCTATCAAAGGGATTATGAAATTAACCAATTAGGCGTAGAAACTGTAGACACTTGAACTATGTTCTTTCAGATTTAAGAATTATTAAAATCGGTTGACAACTGACGACGTTATATGAAAACATACATAAAAAAATATATATACAGTCGACTTGAGAACCTCCTCCTTTTTTGAAGTCGGTCAATAAAAATAAAAACCATGAAGGGTTTTTGAGGAAGTCACCGAGATATACACACACACAGAGAGTTGGTTTCCCGATGGCTAAATTAAGTAACAAACGGTGGAGTCGCCATGGCGAATGTGAACTATGTTGTATTCACGCATGGGCGACAATTGGCATACGCAACCGTCAACTCCATAGACCTAGCTAGACGAACAAAACTAAATTAAAGTAAACGAGCAACCCGTGTGCGCATAATGCGCAAAAAACACATAATAACATTCAAAAAAGTTTTTTTTTTTTGGTTTTTTTTATTTTTTTTATTTGAGTTTTTGCTAAATTTCTCGACTTATATACCTTTCTAACGGTGTATTGCACTTGATTGTGCGACTTTTAGTTTAGGAGGAGAAGCGGCTTCACTGCCGTATTATATTTATAGATAATCCTCTTGGAATTTTATTCTTCGAATTGTATTTCATTATTTTGACTACAATATGGATTAAAACATGTAAAGTCAGTTACAGCCGATTTTCTTGCACCCGCTCTTCTGATTATGCCCTGAAAAAGTGATATGAAAGAAATAGTATCAATTATTAGTAAAAAAGTGATCGAATAAGATCAGTCTGTGAAGCGCTCGTGGCCGCGCTTGACAGACTGATCTTATTCGATCACGTTCGGCCTGGCCAGGTGTCGGATGGGTGACCATAAAGTGGCGTTATAACTGAGCGCTTCCGTGCTTCGGAGGGCACGTTTAACCGTCGGTCCCGGCTGTTGTCATTTGATTACAGGCGTTAAGCCAAGTCAGAGGCCTTATAGGCGGGTTGATAAACTCTGACCAGAGGTGGCCACTAATCCTCACTCGATAAGAAGAAGAAAAGTAAAAAGATTAACATAAACTTTTGGTTGAATAAAGTTTAGTTCCTTATGTACCTACCTTTTGTATTTATTTTGACTTAGGTAATGAAGTCAAATAATTAGCTCAAAATACACTACTTAGTATTTGAGGAACAAAGAACTTGAATAACTTGAAGTTATAATGTTACAATTAAACAAATATCTACTTACAAAATATTGCTTTATCTTGGGAATTTAGCATTAGAATTTGTAAATGGAGCTGATGTACAATATTAAGGGTCAATCTAAATATCATAAACAATAACTAAAATTGATGATAATTATTCTAGTATTATCTGCGGTCTATGGTAGTGAAACAGCATGTTTACAATTAGGCTTCTAGTTTTGGCCCGTGGTCACCAAACTAGCCGCGACCACGATCCGTCTGTCCAACCAAATAATCCATTCCATTCGTCATCAGTGACCGTTTATGTCCAATTGGCATATTCTTGATCTGTGGTCTCTTTAGAAATAGTACTAACATGATATGTTGGGAAACTATTTCGTCATTAGATTGTTTGTACAAATGCAACGTTAATTTTGTGTGTGGTGTCAAAACGGCGATGTTACGGCTAATCAAGTTCACCGCAGAAAAATTTATGTGCCTTAACGATATAGTACTTGTGTCGCTGTTTAATGCTGATGACGGTTTTTGTGAAATTTTCGTCATCCTTTTTTAGGGTTTCGTAGCCTAAATGCAAAAAACGAAACCCTTACCAAACCGATGTATGTCACACCCTTTTTATTCCAAAACTATGAGGATTACACAGTTGAAACTTGGTAGGTAGATGTATTCTGTAAACCGCTTTACAATTTTTACACAAAAATAAAAAAATATATGAATTAAGGGGGGGCTCCCCATACATTATTTTTTTAATATAAATAATTTTTTTTTCATCAAACCTATACTTGTGGGATATCATTAGATAGATCTTTAAAAATTACATTGAGGCTTCTAAAACAGTTTTTTCTCAAAGTCAACCGTTTGAAAGTTATACACTTCCAAAGTGGAAAAATGTGTGGCCGTCTCTAACTTTTAAAATAAGAAAGTGAAAAATCAATAAAATATATATGATGTAGATCTTTATAAAAACTTTTAACGAAATTTGGTTTGAACGAAATTTATTTAGTAGTTTCAGAGCTATAGCACATTTTCCGCAAATATAACTTTGTCATTCATACAAACACTATGAAAAACAAACTTATTTGTGCATACGAAAAATTATAATGGCATTTTGGCAATAATAATAATAGAAACTTTATTGCACACGATAAAAAAACAAACACATACAGAGAAAATGTCAAAAAAGAGGAACACACAATAGGTGCCCTTATAGCTACGTAGCAGTCTCTTCCAGGCAACCTTGGGTGAGAGGCGAACCCTTCATGTGCGAGTTAGACTCGCACTTGGCCGATTTTTTATATATTAAAACAACCGGACAAAAACGCGACATTTGTTATGTAGTACAACTATGTACTAACAGCTTGACGTTTCAAAATCACTTGTAACTACATAACAAATTTCGCGTTTTAGTCCCGTTGTTTTAATATATAATTATAATGGAACGAGAAAGTTTAAAATCCTTTTTTTTTACTATTGAGTTCCCCGAAATAGGTTCTAAGTATTTCTAAATTAAGCTTGAACAAAACTTTACTATCCGGCCGTTATTGTGCGTGAAGTAAAGTATTTTTCAGAACGTTAAGTTGTATGTTTATATTTAAAAGTGAAGAGGCATTTCGTACATACATTGTTGTGTTCCGGCAGTTAGAGATAAAATAGCCAGTTCCTCAGTGATTGAGGATTCCGAGAGAGGCTCGCTTCCATCTTCAGCCTTATCAATACTTAACATCAGGTATGATGAAGGCTAAGAGTTTCCCCGTCGTTCATAAAAAAAGAACTTCCCGGTTGACTAGTAGAGTTATTTCAAAGAGCTTTATTTAAAAAAGTAAAAGATATATAGAAAACGTTTATACCACAAATAATAGACCATAAAGAAGTTATTCATTTGAATAATAAATTATTTATTAAACCTTAGTACTTGCCGAGAAAATGTTTCTCAAAAACTCTACTGATCTACCGGGAATTTCCCCTACTATGTACCAGGTTATATTGTAACTGACCTCTATTACAATTTGTTTGTTATTGTTATGCACGCGTATATTTTATTATTGTATACGCCCGCCTCATCATACACATTTGCGCACTGAGCGGAGACGCGCATAATTTGCGCGTTACGTAAACGTTACGTGTGGTGCGCGCGCACACTAAATGCACTGTTTCCCAAATTCAACATTCATGACTACAGTTCATTATAAAATCAGTTCAAGTTATTTTGATATCAAGATGCTTAAAAAACCTGCATGGATTGGAATTATTTCATGTTATGCTAATGCAGAACATGAGATCATTCAATTCATTAGACAATTGCCGTGTATTGACAGCCTAAGAATACAAGTGTCACCACTCCCTTAAATGCCTGGGATGTCGTAAGAGTCTAAGAGGCTCGACGCATTGAACACCTGTGCGAGAGAAGGAAAACTTGAAACAAACCCTCTATCAACCCATCTGGCCAGCGTGGTAGCAGTAGGCTAACAGCGTCCTATGAACGCCACAAAAGGCGTGAGCTAGGAGAGGCCTATGTCCAGCAGTGGACATCCACAGGCTGATGATGATGATGCTAATGCACTGCAAGTCAGTGCCTTTAGATGCTTCATCATCATTTCAGCAACATGACACCCACTACTGGGTATAGCCTCCCACGAAGATCTCCACGACGACGATCGGTGCTGCACTGCCCGCATCCTTTAGATGCTTACTAATAATAATATCGTCTAGTTGAGATGAATAATAATGTTTCCTTGAAAACGATTTAAGGTCGTATAATAAAAATTGGCCGAGTTCCGTTGCCAAAATACCACATAATTTTTCGCCTGCAGAAATAACTTTGATTTTCATAGTGTTTGTATGAATGACAAAGTTATTACGGTTTTAATAAATTTCTAAAACTGCCAACTATATCTCGTTGAAACCAATTTTCGTTGAAAGTGTTCATTAATATCTATAGCATTTATTTTTTTTAGATTTTCTACTCTCTTATTTTCAAAGGATTTCTCTTTTTTTGGAAGCGGGCCTTTTACCTACATCTTTCAAACGATTGACTTTGATAAAAATAGTTTTAGGAACCTCAATGTAATTTTTAAAGGCCTACACGTATAGGTTTCATGAAATATTTTTTTTTAGTTTCAGTTCCATTTGGAAAATTTGCAAAGTATATTTCTAAAATATACTTTGTAGAGGGAGGGGGAAGAGGGGGGCACTTTTTACTACTTTGAAAGTGTACATCTTTCAAACGGTTGACTTTGAGAAAAAACTGTGTGAGGAACTTCAATGGAATTTCTGAAGACCTATCTACAGACACCTCCCATGTGTATGTTTGATGAAAAAAAATTTTTTTCAGTTTCAGTTCCATAGTATGGGGGACCTCCTCCTAATATATACGAGCCAATAGATGTCTCTGCTGACGGAATCAAAATTAAAACTATTGTTTTGTTTGTGTGTGTCTGATATACATATATACCTATATTTATTTTTGCGTAAAACCCGTAAAGCGTTATACAGAATACCTACCTACCAAGTTTCAACTGTGTAATCGTCATAGTTTTGGAATAAAGTGGCTGTGGCGTACGGACTGGACAGACAGATAGCCAGACATGACGAACCTATAAGGGTACCGTTTATTGCCATTAGGCTACAGAACGCTTAAAACACAAATTTGGTTTATTTGAAAATACATTATATACTTTTGAGCGCGTTAAATAAAATCATAAACTTGTTAACAAGCAGATGAAAATTTATATTGAGATCGGGAAAAATGTCATAAAAAGTATAACATAACAATAGTAACATACCAAATGTAGAGTCCAACCTACTATTATTTAATATGATGTCCAACGCATAGTAAATCTCTTCGTTAGGCTCGAAAGGTTTTACTAACTACTAACGTCAAAATATGTAAAATCCAAAGATTATTTTGCATCGTATTGCATAACCCATGTTTTATCATCTGAATCAACATCAACCAAACAAACTTGATTCAAAATTATTAAATGGCACGCAATCCACACGCCATTGGATTATTTAATTGCTGTCAAACTTTATGATGCGTCCGCACTATCAGTTCCCACACTTTCATCATCTTTAACGCTTCCTTCGCGCCATGCGTTTGCGCAGCCCCTCCCTTACGATAATTGTGAGCTTTAATACAAAGTACTACAGTTCCATTTTGATTGTTGTTTTTTTACTTTAATATGCTTTCACTTAATTGACGCTACCTGTCGTTATTTTAATCTGTTATGTCATGTCTCATTTCCTTTGTAACAGGACGTTGTTTGTGTAGGTAAACAAAATGTTAGGTCATTTTTGATGAATGTATACCTAGTCATCTCAACTAGTCCCAGCTGGCTCAGTTAACACTTGTAACATTGAATTTGCTTTGATTTAATATGATTTGTTAAAAATTTGAAATTTAATTTGCTAAACTTTTATTTTGTTTCGGTTTTTCTGGTGGTGTGTTGATCTTGTATTAGAATGACATGTTATGTTTACTAAAATCCTAAGCCCGCTGATCCCGTATGTTTTATTGGTCTTCATGTCTTCAGATAGGTACCCAGCTGATTCATGAGCTAAGTATTTCTTGGTGTCATAAACTTACCATAAAATAACACGTGTGACATAAAAATCATTAAAAGCAATAACTTACCATCGCAAAGTAATCGTTAGAAAAAATGGGGTTAAATCTTGACTATGATAAGTATTTAAAAAACGGAAAAATGCGGATAAAAATTATATTCAGAGTTAAATAAAAAAGACTCTGTAAAAAGATATTTATATTTTGACAAATATTATGCAAAGTTATAAAATAATACTTTAAAAGTAATTCCTCATAAAGTTAACGACCGAAGTTAGTGCTTTTGTAACGCAATTAACTGCGCTTGTTCAATAAATGTTGGTTACGCTTTCCCGTCTCGCTTTATTATGGTTTGTACATTATAAGTATTTTGCTCAGGACTTATGCATAATATAATACATAATAGCTCGAAAGAATACATAAAATAAAATACCGACATCGGGACTTTTTATGTCTCCAATGACAAGACCCATCGTAGCGAAATTTTCTTAACCTCTATGGCCTCTGTATTGTCACACTCCATAAACTAACTCGGTTTTACGTTCGAACCACTTAATCAGTTTTTGTGAGTACCTAAGACCAAAGAGAAACATAATATCTACCTATACAAAAAACATTTTATAAAAAAAATTCAAACCGACTTCAAAAAGTTAAAAATTTTAACTTTTGGAGTCGGTGCCAGCCAGGGCATTCTACATTGCACTTCTATTAACTATATATTTTTTTGGCCTTAGCTAGCTAGCACCGACTCCAAAAGTTATATTTTTTACTTTTTGAAGTCGGTTTTAATTTTTTTTATAAAATATTTTTATTTCAGATTTTTTAGTTACATCATGTGCCGACGACTTACACTAAAAATCAGCCCATACACAACAATGTCATCTAGGTAAACGACAACTTGCCAAAAGGTGATTGATATTTTTCAAGATTATGAAAAAACTTCTAGCCAGATCTTCGTACCACACATAAACCATTTTCTTTCAGATAAAAAAAGAATTATAAAAATCTGTTAACAACTGGCGTAGTTATGGTAGAACATACATAAAAAAAAAAAAACAGTCTAATTGAGAATTTTTTGAAGTCGGTTAAAAATACAAACTATTAGATATACATTCGAGTACATGCATGCATCAGGGAATTAAATTTTTATTTCATTTTATTATTTATTATGTAGCTGCAACTACAAAGTCAAAGTCAAAGATTTTTATTCAAATAGACATAGATAAGTACTTTCGAATAGTCCAACAATTTTTTTTCCTTACCAGCCATTTAGGACATCTTTTAACTGATAAGAAGAACGGCCGCAAGAAACTTATCAGCTTTAACAAAAACAACAACATTTACAATGGAACATGTTGTTGCCAAACACAAATTCACAATTTTGAAATATATTTAATACAAGAGGAAAATTTTCCCATTTTCAATTATTAGAATATTTTCCTTTTATCCAATTTATAATAGTTATGTTTTATGTTAGTATCACATCCATGCATTTTGGTCTTTTAAATAATCATCTACATTGTAATAACCTTTGCTTAAGAGTGACTTTTTAATAATTATATTAATTTTATGCAACGGCAGCTCAATCACTTGTTGTGGAACTTTATTAAAAAAAGCTATACCTTTTCCCAAAAACGAGCGTCTCCATTTTTCAACTCGAAATCTTGGAACGGCAAGCTAATTCTTATTTCTAGTATTAAAATTATGGACATCGCTATGTTTAATAAATAAATCAAGATGTTTCCTTACATATACTATGTTATCATAGATGTATTGTCCCGCCAAAGTTAGTATATTAATATAATACATTAGGTACACAAATAGTAGTATTATCAGTTTTAAGCCGAGTACATTGTACAAATGTCCTAGAGGTAGACACCCTGGTGTCTTGCATTACAGGATGTTGCAATACAACCTATTTCAACCGCCAGTCTTCTATACTAATATTATAAAGAGGTAAAATTTGTAAGTTTGTAAATTTGTATGTAGGGGGTAATCTCTGGAACTCATAATCCAATTCTAAATTTTTTTTAACTGGCAGAAAGCTACATTATTCCTGAGTGCTATAGGCTATAAATTGTTTCTATAACATGTATATTAACCGAGCTATCACAACTTTTGTCTAGCAAGTCGGAAAAAAATACCTCATAAAACAGAATTATTTGCGAGCGCTGCCTAAACAGTTGCTTAAAATTAAAAACAATGTATGGCTACCTGGTTCGTCTTAATTATTTCTACAAAAAAGTCCGCGATACC
The DNA here is from genome assembly GCA_910589605.1 of Chrysoteuchia culmella. Lineage (NCBI taxonomy): Eukaryota > Metazoa > Arthropoda > Insecta > Lepidoptera > Crambidae > Chrysoteuchia > Chrysoteuchia culmella. The sequence continues at coordinate 816,248 of OU342647.1, read as the reverse complement.
ATATCTCTATCTTTTATACTTCTTTTATTGCATTAAAAAAATTTTTTTTCGGCATACTTACGTTTGGTTGATTATTTGAGCAACAAAATATTAATTCTTATGACAATAAATTATTTCAGTATCACAAGAACATCATACAGATAAGATTTGCCATTTACAGTTTTTCAATTGGTCATACAGTTTCGGAGATAATATAAAATTACTAAAACGCAAAATGCCCCTAGCATAACTTTCATTGTGCAGACGTTTTACCTATTTGCCCATAGATGGCGTTCTGCAATTACGTAATTTTTCTGAATCGCGGTGTTAAGACTTTCCGTGGATTGATGACCCTCTCGAATTATTAAGCCCACGTCGTCGTTAGTTGGAGTTCTAAATTGCTTATTGGTTTCGGTTGTTGTTGTTACCTCATAATCGAAAATATCGTAATTTCGTTGTACGTTTGTTTTGTATGTTCGTAGTTTCGTACTTCGTTCTATCGTAATAATCGATACGAGTTATTCGATATTACGATTGTTTTGTTTTGTAAAGGCGGACGGTGTTCGAGTCGCTCTCCCTTTGTTCATAATTGTTTTCAAGTCTGTGCGTAGTTTGTTGAGAGCATGCCTAAAAGGAAATCTCAACTGTTCCGGCAGACATCACAGACAAGAGCCGCTCGAGTACGCCGTACGGAAGAATCTGCCCCTGAAAATGAGCAACGCCTCTCGAGAAATAGAGAATATATTTCGCAAGCACGCGCTAGAGAATCTAGCTCCGAGCGCTCGCAGCGCCTCGCTAGCCAAAATGTGAGGACGTCGCGGGCCCGTGCTCGAGAAACTAGCTCTGAACGTGCGCAGCGTCTATCTGATTTAAGGCAGCATGTCTCTGAAACAAGGGATAGGGAGACTAGCGCTGAGCGCTCGCAGCGGCTCGCTAGGCAAAATGCCATAACATCGCAGGCCCGCGCTCGGGAATCCAGCGATGAACGTGAACAGCGTCTATCTGTTTTAAGGCAGCATGTCTCTGAAACAAGGGATAGGGAGACTAGCGCTGAGCGCTCGCAGCGGCTCGCTAGGCAAAATGCCATAACATCGCAAGCCCGCGCTCGGGAATCCAGCGATGAACGTGAACAGCGTCTATCTGTTTTAAGGCAGCATGTCTCTGAAACAAGGGATAGGGAGACTAGCGCTGAGCGCTCGCAGCGGCTCGCTAGGCAAAATGCCATAACATCGCAGGCCCGCGCTCGGGAATCCAGCGATGAACGTGAACAGCGTCTATCTGTTTTAAGGCAGCATGTCTCTGAAACAAGGGATAGGGAGACTAGCGCTGAGCGCTCGCAGCGCCTAGCAACAAAAAGACAGCGAGCAGCTACAGTCAGTGCACGTAATCGGAATTTAGCCCAAGGAAATAGATCACCCTTCAATTACGATGCCAATATAGATTATGCTCAGCAAAACACTGTGAAAATAGGCGAAATGAATAAAACATGTCCTAAGTGTTTTGCAAATAAATGGAGCGATGAACCAAATGGTATGTGTTGTGCTGCAGGAAAAGTGGTTCTTCCTGATATCCAGGCACCACCACAACTAATAAAAGATCTATTACTGGGCAATCATCTATTATCTGCGCATTTTTTAAAAAACATACGAAAGTATAATACACTCTTCCAAATGACGTCATTCGGTGCTAAAGAAATTCGCGAAGGAAACTTTATGCCTACATTTAAAGTAGAAGGGCAAGTTTATCACTTGATTGGTAGTCTACTTCCTTCGCCTGGGTTTTCGTTTCGCTAGTATAGTATAATTTACTTACAGTTAACATAAGTAGGATTTAAATAAATTTTATTTGTGACTAGCGACTGCCCGCGGCTTCGCCCGCGTGGTTTTCGGTTTGTTACAGAAATCCTCAAATGTGAATAATTTCTCACTGACGCTTCGCTCCTATTGAATTTATAGAAAATAGCTTCTGCCCGCGACGCGACTTCGTCCGCGGTCAGCGTGAATGATTAATTTTAAGTTTTCAGATGAAGAGTTATGTTCTAAATTGTATTTGAAACTGCGAATATAAATGTAATGACTATATAACGAAGTCTGTAAATCATTGATTAAATCGATATTTAGATTAGGAGCAATATTAGACCGCAACGAAAGTTGGTCGGCATCAGAAATGAAGTAAATTTGTAGAAACTGCGGGCTTTTTTGCGATGTTATGGCATTTTGCCTAGCGAGCCGCTGCGAGCGCTCAGCGCTAGTCTCCCTATCCCTTGTTTCAGAGACATGCTGCCTTAAAACAGATAGACGCTGTTCACGTTCATCGCTGGATTCCCGAGCGCGGGCTTGCGATGTTATGGCATTTTGCCTAGCGAGCCGCTGCGAGCGCTCAGCGCTAGTCTCCCTATCCCTTGTTTCAGAGACATGCTGCCTTAAAACAGATAGACGCTGTTCACGTTCATCGCTGGATTCCCGAGCGCGGGCCTGCGATGTTATGGCATTTTGCCTAGCGAGCCGCTGCGAGCGCTCAGCGCTAGTCTCCCTATCCCTTGTTTCAGAGACATGCTGCCTTAAATCAGATAGACGCTGCGCACGTTCAGAGCTAGTTTCTCGAGCACGGGCCCGCGACGTCCTCACATTTTGGCTAGCGAGGCGCTGCGAGCGCTCGGAGCTAGATTCTCTAGCGCGTGCTTGCGAAATATATTCTCTATTTCTCGAGAGGCGTTGCTCATTTTCAGGGGCAGATTCTTCCGTACGGCGTACTCGAGCGGCTCTTGTCTGTGATGTCTGCCGGAACAGTTGAGATTTCCTTTTAGGCATGCTCTCAACAAACTACGCACAGACTTGAAAACAATTATGAACAAAGGGAGAGCGACTCGAACACCGTCCGCCTTTACAAAACAAAACAATCGTAATATCGAATAACTCGTATCGATTATTACGATAGAACGAAGTACGAAACTACGAACATACAAAACAAACGTACAACGAAATTACGATATTTTCGATTATGAGGTAACAACAACAACCGAAACCAATAAGCAATTTAGAACTACAACTAACGACGACGTGGGCTTAATAATTCGAGAGGGTCATCAATCCACGGAAAGTCTTAACACCGCGATTCAGAAAAATTACGTAATTGCAGAACGCCATCTATGGGCAAATAGGTAAAACGTCTGCACAATGAAAGTTATGCTAGGGGCATTTTGCGTTTTAGTAATTTTATATTATCTCCGAAACTGTATGACCAATTGAAAAACTGTAAATGGCAAATCTTATCTGTATGATGTTCTTGTGATACTGAAATAATTTATTGTCATAAGAATTAATATTTTGTTGCTCAAATAATCAACCAAACGTAAGTATGCCGAAAAAAATTTTTTTTAATTCAATAAAAGAAGTATAAAAGATAGAGATATGGTATCGCGGACTTTTTTGTAGAAATAATTAAGACGAACCAGGTAGCCATACATTGACAATTTATTATGACTTTATAGACTAGATAATAGCTAAGTATTTATAGAGTTAAGATTATAGAGAACATTGTGAATGTTGTAGTGATTGTGTGAGTGTGTGTGATTGTGATTTAGGTTGTGTGGTGTGTGGTGTCAGCGTAAACGTGTGTATGTAATGTGTCTGATGTGTGTGAGAGGGGAGGGGGAACAATGCAACTATTGGGATCCTACAGCCGCCATGACGGATTGATCGGGTGGTGATTGACCAAATGGTGCTTAACGGAAGCAAATGCACGAGTTACTTAAGAAAACATCGAAATCGATATAGGAATGCCTATTATATTTGAAGAGTTCTCTCGATTTCACCAGATCCCATCATCTGATCGTGTCTTGACGTTAATAATATAATAATAATAATTTTTATGTGATAAATATTAAACAAGAAAATATACTAGAAAAAAGCAACTTGTCTCATGTCGCCCTGACTATTTTCTTGTTTGATAATTATCACACAAAAAAAAACTTTAAATTTGTTTATAAATGACCGAGTACTGAGGTAACAAACATTAAAAAAAACATAGACACGAATTGATAACCTTCCTTCTTTTTTAGTCGGTTAAAAGTAAAACCATTATGCGTTTAAATCAACACTATGTATTTATTATGGTAATGCTAAGCTATTTCTAATACCAGTCGTATTAACTTATTAACCGACAAAAAAAAGAGGAGGTTCTCAAGTCGACTGTATTTTTTTTTCATGTTTGTTTTAATATAACGACGCCGACGTCAGTTGTCAACCGATTTTAATAACTCTTTTTTTATCTGAAAGAACATAGTTCAGGTGTAGTCCCATATAATTATTACGAAGATCAGCCCCCCTAGCATAAACACCGCTATATCACGCGGTATGATATAGCGTATCATGCTGTCTTGCTTTCTCCGCTAAGATCTGAGCGGTACAGCGGCACGTTATCGAGCTACTGGCTAGTAGCTTTTTCATGATCCTGAAAAATCTAATTTACGTTTCAGCAAGTACATAAGTAGTTCACCTAGATGACATCATTGTTGTGTATGGACTGATTTTTAGTGTAACAAATGAAGTAACTAAAATTTGTGAAATAAAAAACTATTTATAACAAAATTAAAACCGACTTAAAAAGTAAATAATAAAACTTTTGGGGTCGGTACCAGCCGAAATCTTAAATCCATAGATATCAAGTTAAAAACTATGTCATAATTGTGATAAATATTAAACAAGAAAATATACCAGAAAAAAGAAACTAGTCTCATGTCGCCCTGACGGGATGGGATGGGATGATCACATAAAAGCATTGTAAAATGCAAAATTAAAAAGTTATAATATGTCAACAATTGTGACGTTGTTTCACCAGATTGATATAAAATAATGGCATAATTACCGTTACGTCGGTATAGCACTAAAACACGTTCACGAACACACCCCGACGGTGTTTCCAAAAAAAATCCTCAATTTAGTGTCATTGCGACAACGACATATCTGCAAGCCAAAATTATCAGTAATACAATTCTGTCGATGTTTTACCGAATTAAAACGCTGAAACTGTGTATGAAATCAAACAGGGAGAAAAAACAACGGGTTGCACTCTGGGAGTGCCGGCAGAAGTGAAAACAGATTAAACGAAAATAACGATCAAAATCCACTATATCTTGACCACAACTTCGTAAAAAGTTGATGAAAACGGAAACAAACTTGATTTGGCAGGTAAATCCATTAAAACTGACCTGGCATCAATATGAAAGTTGGTAGTAATGAGAGATCTTTATATAATGGTATGACGGCCTGTTTGGGGCAGGGGTACTAAACCCACCTTCTGCGCCGGAGGTCCCGGGTTCGAACCCCGGTTTATCCGTTTTCTAGCATCCATAATACAAGTTCTTCATGAAACTTAACGTGGGCTAGATAATTGGTGTGATTTTATATTTAAAAAAATGGTTGTTACTAACTAATATACGTAGATCTTTCAATTATGAGACTTTATGTAATTTGAAATAGGTCAACGGTAAATGGTCTTACGAATTTTCGATCAGGGTCACGTGTCCTGACTCGACTTTAAAATTTTTTACCCATCCCAAAAATTTAAAACTCTGATGTGCACAACGCCGCTAAAGAAGTTTTCACTTCAAAAAATAGCCCTTGACGATCTCGTTACAAGGTCTCCCGCCGTAGGGTTTGTGAACCGATGGCGTAGCTTCTTTGACGTTCATAAATGCTTGTAACTGAATAAATGATATTACATTTTTGAATTTTTTGTAACCAAAATTTACGCGATTTGATTTGATTTAAACTTTCTTGTGTGGACAAGGTATTCCTTTATCGTGGGATACCAGTTTGTTTATTTTTGAATGACATTATTGATAAGTACCTACTTAAGTATAAAATTGACCAGAAATAGTAGTTTACATATACTTATAATTATAGAAACAAGTGATTTCTTGATATCACCGATTTCCCCTTTGTGGTCGAGATATAGCTTTCTACATTTTATTGAGCTAATCATATTGGCTTGAATAGCACTGCATTTACACTTAACGATTTCCCCGTCTGAGCAATTAGGATACTATGAATATATTTTGTATATGTAATTTATTTATTTATTTATTATACAGTTTTCTTACAAGCTAACAGATGTCGCCATCGAAAGCGCTTATAAGTTTAGCCAGCCTTAGATATATACAATGTTAAAAACCAAACATAATAACAAAAATGAATGTCAAAAAATTTGATTATTAACTAACATTACTACTATAGTTTAAATGTCATAAAATACAGGTCAAATTGATAGTTTTAGTCAGATTATTAAATAAATAAAACTTAGGTAACAGCTAAAGCATGTCATTCAAAGCACACTGAAATATAAATAAATAATAAATAAATAAATATAAATAAATATTTCCATACAATCACACCAATTATCTAGCCCACGTTAAGTATCATGAAGAACTTGTGTTATGGATACTAGATAACGGATAAAAATACTTATATACTTTTTTTTTGTAAATACATACATAATATACATATTAAACATCCAGACCAAGACAAATAGACATGTTCATGCACACAAATATTTGTCTTGTCCGGGGATCGAACCCGACCTCTGGCGCAGAAGGTGGGGTTAGTACCCCTGCGCCAAACAGGTTTAATATATAACAAAGCTTCTGCAAACTGTCAGCAAACAGCACCCCGACCGCCTAACGGTAATAACTTGTGGTATCGCTATAGCTATCAAACTTGAAACTCTCATAAAACCCTTCAACGAAAGGGTTTTGTCTAATTCCTAGATATTTCTATTTATCTATTGTATTCACTATTGCATTTTTAGTATGAAAGTGATAGCATGAGCGAGAGCCCTTGTAGGGGGTTTGAAAAATCGATATCTATAGCAATAGCACAAGCTATACCGTTAGGCGATCGGGGTGCAGGTCAATGTCATTGTGCTGAGCAAGAATGTCACCGATCATGCGAAGTGCCCGATTGGTTGGTGCATGTCTACCACGCTCCGTCCGCGCAACCGCGCAAAAGATAAAGCTTCTGCAGCAGAGCTGCATCAGCTATAACTTTACATCATCAGCAAATAAAAAATATTCCGAAGCAGCAACTACTTTTGGCAAGTCATTGATAAAGATCAAAAAAAGCGTACGGCCCAATGTACTACCTTGACCTACTCCTGATCTTGTAAAGTATTCGCCGGAAATATAATTATTTATATAGACGTATTGACGACGATCACTGAGGTACGATGAAAATAGTTTAAGCGCCGGTGTAAAGCCAATTATTGCTAATTTCTGTAATAATTTGTCGTTATCGACCAGATCGAAAGCCTTAATTGTAGAATTGCAGAATTCTATATTCGTTCTATATTGTGGTATCATGCATGCATGATACAATTAAAATGTTATGTAAAATTGTCACAAATCGTAAAATAAAAAGTACTTATAACGAAGAATTGTTACATATATCGGTAAAACATTCAACGACGACACAAACATCGTCAGTCCAACTAACCGGGATCGTCTGATCGATTCGCCCCGCCGATCGGCCACGCTCCCGCGACGCATTCAGGCCGACTTTTACGTAACGAACACAATGTGTTTCTTCTACCAATCATGTCAAGGTTGAAAATGCAACAGCATCTCTCACGCTGAGATACAATCTAGCCGATTAACCATAGATTTGGCCCGCACTGCCCGTTACACGATCCACCTCCTCAATCCGATCTGAGGCCAAGACTAAAAGGGTAATGTCTCCTATACTTATGGAAGTAAAAGTATGCCGGATGCAGGGGATCTAATCATAACTCCGAAACGGATCCTGGTAAACTAACCTTCAAAAGTTATCTTTACGTAAGCGGCACTATTATTACATTGGAATTACTATATACCGTAGAAATTTTAGAATAAAGAATACATAAATTGCTTTTATCGAATAGTCTCTCTCCAATCTTTGTAACTAAGTTTTTGATAATGTTCTACCTAAACGATTTAATCCTACGCCGTTAACATAAGTAGGTACTAGATGAATTAAATGATACTTTAAAGCAATATAATGAGCACAAATGATACAGCCCTTACTGATATCTGCCGGATCAAACGGACTGCTTAAAATGGACCTCACTGTGTTTGCGATACCTACCTATCCACTATTTGACATAGTCCCTCCCAAAGCCCGCAGGAAGGACCTATCTGTACTGTACGAGTTTGGCAAACTGGTACTACAATGGTGGTACAATTGGGGAACTTCCCGGTTGATCAGTAGAGTTTTTTTTGAGAAACAGTTTCTCCGAAAGTACTAAGATTAAAGAAATCATTAATTTTTTTAATGAAATCTCTGTTAATGATCTATTATTCGTGATATACACGATGATAAAATAATATAAGGTCTTTAACTATGAAATTGCCTATTTGTATGAAGATTTTCAAAGAAAGTTCGTTTTCCCTACTAACAATTTTTATATAGTTACTACCGCAAGTTCTAATGCCACTATTGTTTAGTGTACAATCATTGGTTTAAGACTAAGCACTCTAATGCTATATTTTTATTTAAAATTATGGATAATTTATAAATTATATTAAATAAAGTAGTTTTGCTAACAAAAAACATTTTATAAAAAAAAAAAACCGACTTCAAAAAGTAAAAAATAAAACTTTTGGAGTCGGTGCCAGCCAAAGCATTCTACATTGCACTTCTATTAACTATAATTTTTTTGGCCTTAGCTAACTAGCACCGACTCCAAAAGTTTTATTTTTTACTTTTTGAAGTCGGTTTGTTTTTTTTTATAAAATGTTTTTATTTCAGATTTTTTTGTCACATTATGTGCCGTTACTTACACTAAAAATCAGCCCATACACAACAAGTTATGGTGGAACATACAACAAAAAAAAAAAAATACAGTCGACTTGAGAACCTCCTCCTTTTTTTTGAAGTCGGTTAAAAAGGAGAACCTTTCGAGGTATTTTTTATCATATAAGAAACGAAAATAATAACCATGAAATTAATTATTCTTAATCATTATGATCTTAATTTAATATAAAATCAAGCAATAGATGTACCTTTTAATCACAGAGGTAGTGAGGTTCTCTAGAAGTGTAAGAAAAAAATCGGCAATTTACTTTAACCCCTATTACTTTCTTATAATATCTTAATTGAAAGAATCAATTTAACTTTAATTATTATCAAGGTTTTAATAATTAAACCCTTCCGCAGACCATCGAGCGGATGCCGGCCGTCGGACGAGGGCGCGTGGTGCGGCGGCGTGGGCGGCGCTCGGGCCCTCCGCGTGCGGGTCACCAGCGCCGGCGCCGCACCCGCGCCCGCTCACGCTCGCCGCCTGTCGCCGCCGCCACCCGCGCACCGTGCCACCACGCCACCTCGACCTGCCTCGCCGCCAGCTAAACGTAAGGAGGATCTCCTTTTTTTCAGGGGAAATGCCCACACATACCCCCCAGTCCGGAGAGATGGGGATTTTACCTATGTGGAACTCGAAGCCAATAAGCCCCCTGGATATTCCCTCCACGCACGGGGGAAGACTGTCGGTATAGCGGTAACGGTCGGCGGGCCTCCGCCTCATCTTCTTGATCGCCTGATACCTACACCACGACCTTTACTAGTCTCCCTTATCTGATGCATATGGGTACTTACTTTGAGATCTTAACACATTCAGTGCGTTGGCGCAAAACCTGAACTTACTGCTAGTGCGTTACAAACAAATACTGTTCGTACGTACCTTTGCCAGCTTTGCGTTACGACCAGGACCTGACTTCCAGGGTCCATACATACGTGGAAACTCATCATTCCAAATACTTTTTTTTAAACCTTTAGGTCATATCCCTGTTTATAGTGATTACAACCACCAGTATCAGACTCAGGGGTCCCGGGTTCGATTCCCAGCGGGGGGTACATATTGTATTCGGTTTGGTTGGTGGTAGGACGGTAGGTGTGATGAGTCCGCCTGGCTAGCTACCACCATCTTATCTAAGTCTGACTGCCATAACAACAATGTTTTCAGCATTGTTGTGTTCCGGCAGTTAGAGATACGATAGCCAGTTCCTCAGTGGTTGAGGATTCCGGGAGAGGTTCGCTTCCATCTTCAGCCTTATCAATACTTAACATCAGGTATGATGAAGGCTGAGTCTCATCGTTCGTGAATAAAAAAAAACTGCGGCAGCACGGTGTTCTGGAGAGTATTTTGATCTTTCAAACCACGTTACGACCATTTTTTTGCCGTATTTTTTTTGTAGATTATTGCTCTACTAAACAATAACAATGGGATACCACTATCTCTTTCCGACACGGATAGGAACATAGAAAAATTGCCCCCACACAGTGCGTAAGCGGGTTGCCGCACAATCGGAAAGTCAAATACGTCAAAATAGTGGTCGTAACGTACTGAATGTGTTAACCCTTTACCAGGCCTCGAACAAATCATGCAGTAATGATGTTTTTTTCGTAGATTTAGATGAGTAATAACATACAGTTAGATTTTTTCCTTTATATTTAGAAATTTAGCTGAAAACCTGAAAAAACCATGTGGGAAAACATAATCCCAAATAATGACGACAAAAGTTTATCACTACCCCGTTTTATATCGATAAATGACAGTAAGTAAATCCTAAAGAAAACCCATGGCAAAAGCCTAGTATAAAATAAAGATTTTAATTCACCAGGCAATGGACATATAACTCCCACAATAATTAGGCATTTACAGTTACAGGCTTACGGCTTATGGTTCCCCACATGTTTTATTTCGTTATATCATGATATTTTAGAAGTTTTTACTTATAATTTATGCACAAATCACTAGAAAAACTCAAATTCCACAACATATCAAAAAATTGTACGACTTACCTTCCTCCGATTCTCCATAATGAATAAAAATACGGTGCACTAGTTACAAAAATGACCGTTTATCGGCTGATAACAGATGAAATGGCTGCGAAAGTGACCTAAGTGAGTTAATGACCCTCTTCCTTCCAGTTTTCATTCTAACTATAATAGATATGTTGGCCTTGTGTGAGTTTGCAAATTTGCAAACGTTACCATCGCGTAAGAGTAAAATTTTGACAGATATCCTTTTTTATATTTTTTTATTAATAATAACACACAATCACACCAATTGTCTAGCCCGCGCCGCGTTAAGTTTCATGAAGAACTTGTGTTATGGATACTAGGTAACGGATAAACATACTTATTTTTTTAAATAAAACAACTTTTACGGATATCAAACGCGCTATATTTCCACGAACTAAGTTGTAATTGTCCGTATTTTTAGGTTTTTTAGGGGTTTTTTGACTTTCCCGACGTTTCGGCACCTTTACAGCTGCCGTGGTCACGGGATGTCATCCCGTGACCACGGCAGCTGTAAAAATATCCGTAAAAGTTGTTTTATTTCAATGAACAGTGCGCGCCAAAACATAAGATGTACGTATACTTATTTTTGTAAATACATACATAATATAGTTAGATATTAACACCCCCAAGACAAATAGACTTGTTCATGCACACAAATATTTGTCTTGTCCGGGGATCGAACCCGGGACCTTTGGCGCAGAAGGCAGGCTTAGTACTCCTGCGCCAAACAGTCGTCAATCATGAAGTGGGAATAAGGTTGAGAATAAAACTGTATTCGCAAACTGCGGCTTAAGCGAGTAAGGTAAGAAAACTCACACTAAGCACTCTGTCTTATCATTTATCTTTTCTTATCTGACCAGGGAGCTAATAGTCTAATAAAAAAATCTATCGCAATCCCTTTCAATTCATCATTATTTGACATTTGATAGGGATTGTGATCGGGACGCGTTTTGAACGGTATTGAATAAACGTAATTGAACTGTCTAAGCAAAGTGACACACGAAAATATCTTTCAAATGTATGAAGAAGTGTCAAATGAAGTGTTATTTAAAACATCATTCCTTCCGAAAGGGATTGGGATTTGTTACACAATACCATAGATCACTATCACAATTACAATAGTTTTCAAAGGGATTGTTGTAGATTTTTTAATTACTTAGACAATTAGGGGGCAGTTTCTTCAGCAAAGTTCTCAATCTCAATTTTACTGTCCATCGAATTTTCTCCAGCCTACTTACGACAACACTACATTTCATGTCATTATAATATAATTTGCATGAATTTAAACTGGTTGGATGAAAAAGGAGGGAGATTGTGATTGCTTACCTTAGGAGAGGGAGAATTACGTCCAGCAGAGGATTTCTATGAGCTCAAACATTCGAATACAAGGATATTCCTAGAATTGATGTGACAACGCTGGCCTACTTTTAAATAGAAAAATATTGGAAAAAGTCAACTCGGCCACAAGTGAAATCTCAGATGGGACTCGAACCCACGACCTTTGGAAATCCGGTCCAATGCTCTAACCACTGAGCTACCGAGACTTGCGGACCACCGTCGTAATTCTCCAATTCTTTTATATTTTAATACGCTGTAGGCCAGCGTTGTCACATCAATCGTCCAAGACATCAATGCTAGGAATATCCTTGCATTCGAAAGAAACAACCTTTCAGGTGTTTAACGATCGATTAAAATGCAACAGCTAATAATTTCATTACATTTTGAGAATTCACTTGTGGCCGAGTTGACTTTTTCCAATATTTTTCTATTTAAAATTTATCATAAGTATAAAAATAGCATTGAAAAATGCAAAAATTCAAAAATCATAAACTCAATGACGATGATAATGACGTGTCACCTTGCGGAAATCCATTGCTAAGTGCCTAATCAAAAATGTCTATCACACTTCCAGTTCATCATACTTCCTTTTACGCAAAAAGAACTAAGTAATTTAATTTAATATAGCACTTTTTATTTGAAAACCAAAATTCAAATCTGCGCCTACCTATTCTGTATCAATATTAACACATAATTATCATCATAGCCAATATTAAGACCCACCTAATAAGCAAAATAAGCTTAAAGAAATTTAGAGTTTTATTATGAAAAGACAATACCTACAGAACACAACTAACAACAACTTACCTACAATGGCAGTTTCCTATCAGTAATACCATATCATCACGAGATGCTAACTTACTATTTATGCACCACTGAGTTCACTAATTTGGCCAACTTTTTCCTAATCTATCTGCATATACATTTCTTCATCAAAATTACTATTACAGTTACGAAATTTAATTGATGGCCTGTGAACCCCATTGTAAGTTTCAGTCTAATCATAAATACAATGGGCTTTTGAGTTTGTTAATGCCAATTTAATAGACTATAAATTGCAGAACGATCTTTTAACTGTGGCATAGTGTGTTAAGTGATATGTGAAACCTGCCTACCAAAATTAAATCTCCAATGAATCACGATATAAAGAAACTTTTATCGCGAAAGTTTAATAGATATAAAACAACATTTATTTATTAGTACTTATCGTTCATTATTACAATTGGACAATAATTTCATTATAACGGTGTGTCTTTTTAGTTGAGTTACAATAATTAACGGACACATCCAATAAGTGGATTTTTTTAAATTTTATTATTATTTTTTATCACACTTCATAAATAAATTACCAAGTTAGCTCACCTAGCGCAATGGAAATCTGGAACTGGAAGTTAGATAATATTCGAAGCTGAAAAACTTCTGGGCAAGCTTACTTCATCTTCGACCTCTTCTCGATCTAGGATTCAGAATGAAGCCAAGAGTAAACCCATTTAAAACAAAAGTCTTGCAGCGCCTTGTAAGTCAATGGGACATTGAGCTAATAAGAGGATATGTGTGCGGATATGATCGGCATTCCAACACTAACTACTGCACCCAAGTCTTCGTCAAATACTTGCAGATTGCCTTTTCTTAAGCTGCCAAAATTTCAAACAAAATATAAGTAAATGATACCTAATGTTTTGTCGCATTAGACATGTCAACCTTGCTGAGTCACACACGTTTCTAATTTTTCTCTATTTTTCTTAACCAGCAAACGTAGAAGACGCGACTGGTTCGCCGGAGGCTGGCGGGCCGCAGCTGAAGGCGGTGGGCGGCGTGTCGCCCCTCACAGCGGCTAGCGCGCCTGTGCGCGGGGCGCCTGCGCAGAGCACGCATGCGCTCAAGCCCAAGCACGAACACGTGCACCGCCTGCCCGACAACCCACCCGTACAGGTACTTAACACATAAGCAGTAAACAGCTAAAGGCAGTGGAAGGCCTGTCGCCCCTGATGGTGTACGCGGACGTAAACGCTATAAGTGACGGCGGCCAGCACGACCGTGTGCGGGGCGCCCGCGTGCACTGCCTATCTGAAAACCCGCCGATGCAGTTAACACGTAATATATAATGCTATAAACACAGACAACCGCCCGCGCAGAGCACGCACCCAAGCACGACCACGTGCACCACCCACCCAACAATCCACCCGTGCAGGTAACACGCTCACATACTATTATATCACACAATAAGCAGTAAACAGCTGGAGGCAGTGGGAGGCCAGTCGCCCCTAATGGAGTGCGCGCGCGCGTGTGTTTCGCTCGCCTATGCAGGTGACTCGCCTTTAGAACTTAGGTGCTTGACTTTGGTATACCCAGTAGCAATAAATCTTACTAAATTATAATCTTCATAGCAAGCCTTGTCTTTATAGCCTCGGGCTCAAGACAAAGGTGAGCTCCAAGCTCCCAGAATCCTCAACCACTGAGCTACTGGTCAACTGGCTATATATCTCAAAACTGCCGTACCACAACAATGCCAAAAACATTGTGGTTATGGCGTCAGTCTTAGATAAGACGGTGGTAGTTAGTCAGGCACACACACACTTACAACAAGTTCTACCACCAACCAAAATTAACAAAACACGTCGTCATGATAACATGCAACTTTTATGTCTTTTTTATTGAATTTTATGAAAGACCAATCAGAAAATAACAACTTGCCTCGTTCGAGTAAGGTAGAGTCTGATTATATTTATTCTAGTATATAATTTTATGGTCTCCTTCCAAGCTTCACTATGTCCTGTAAAAGTTAGTGAGTCAAGTATGTAAGTTCTGCGTTTGATCCAAATGCCTGGTAGCGCTATAATACCGCATGCTAGATCTCGGCTATTGGATCGGCTCCCAGTCTTTATAGTCAATTTACACCTTGTTTTGTGTCCGTAATCACCTTGCCCCGCTGTGTTTCTGTAATAATTCACTGCGGTTTACTTTCGAACTGGATAAATTAAGTGGAAGATAGAAATAAACTGCCTATTACGGTTTTTTCTACTAACTATACTCTTGTGATTCTCAAATGGAGAAAAAGTTTAGGTTTGAATTTTTCAATTAATATTATTGTTAAAATTCCGGCAAACTTTAAAAAGACGACGCCGCGCACCGCCAGTCTGCTTGTGACCACGGCTAAATGTCGCGTTTCAGTCCCGTTGTTTTAATATAAAACTTTAAAAAGACATCAAATCATGGATGCTAACCGTAAAACCATAATTATTATATAAAGCTAAACATTGGTAGCGAGTGGTCGATTTTTATTACTCATTACATTCCATCGCATGTTTCGAACGGTTCCGTTATGACGGCCCGTGGATGCTGCATTAACGACATTTAGCCGGTCGTAAAATGTGGAATGAGCTAATACACGGAAACTTATCTGCGGACCGTATTGATTACCACTTATTATGAACATGCACACTTCTTTACCGAACTTGAGGACTTTATGGAAGAATGTTTGTGTGCAGAGGTTTCTTTAACTTTAACTTTTGTTTAAATTGTAATTTATTTGCTTACAGAACAGTTTTTTCTACAGAAACACCATAAATCAAAAGTTAGTAGATAAACTTTTCCAATTATTTCTGAAAAAGACATCAACGCGTTCTAATTCATTAGTTAAATAAAGCAATGTCTGTAAACAATTTAAGTCCGATTCACAACATTTGTCAAACTAAAAGAAAGGGTTTTCGGTAGATAATATGAATTATTAAGCCATCTAAATTCATAATCCATCGTAGGAAAACAAAGGTATTTTCCTGCATTTTTCTCAAATACTAAAATAAAGCTAAGCATCTGATTACTAAAGTTTACCTAAGTCAGAAATAATATTAATTTAAACGAGTGCACAAAAAAAATGCATTATGAAATACGGCTGGCAACCCTGATCGTCATTAGCGGTCATCGAATCAACCATAGCGGTCTTTATTTATATCAACGCATCGAACGGTTTAATGTCATCGCACGGCTGCATCGAATGCGCGCGCACGCCATCCGAATATCACCGTTAAAGTTCGAATGTGAATGAATCTTTAATGTTCTAAATCGTGTTACATTTACTCTGTTACCGCACAGTTTGCTGCTAAGTAGGTAATTTTCGCAAAGGTGAATAAATAGCAATTGAGGTCATTTCCTTTACTTTCTGTGATACTATCAACATACTTATTTTTTGTTTGAAATTTTGGATTCAATCTACACTCACGTCAAGTAAACATTATGGTAATATCTGTATGACATTTGTAAAAGTATGTCGTTGTGTTTGACGTGTAACATTTAAATGATTACATTTAAATTATTCTTATTTATAGATTAACAGTGGGATAAAAAGAAAATGGGTGCTTCCGCTGCTATTTTCTAATGAAAATGTCAATATTTTTTTTCTCTAAGTGCATAGTGTCATAACCGTTAGTACGGATACCTAGGTCATAAATAACATAAGTAAATTATAAAATAGCATGCCATTAAAATTTAACATCCGTCACCGACAATCGTTAATAACAGCTCGGATCTAGTTACTGGCAATTATGACAACAATTACCGCGTAACGGCGAAAGTGTTGCCGCAGCGAAAAAATAAATTACCATTGTGTTTACACACTCCCACGATTTTGTGATAGGGAAAAGCGTAATCTGTGGGAATGTTTTTAAAGTTAAGCGAAAGCGAGCGATGCGACAAAGGCGTATCGGCTGTTTGATGTCACTCAGTGGTTTCATAAGATGTTTCGCTTCCTTTGTAATTTTGATGGATGATAAACTAGTTTTGTTTTCCCCTCTCTTAATTGCACCTTTTCGATTATTTTCCTGATAATCTTTGATAAGTGCACACTTTATAAACTTCGTCGTCTCAGCCATATAACACCCACTGCTGGGTATAGGCCTCCCCAGAAAGGGGGGGTTTGCCATAATCGCCACGCTTGGCAGGCGGGTTGACGATCGCAGTATGGCCTAGTTTGTAGGAGACGCTGCTGCCCGTCTCCTGAAGGCTGAGTCCCTTAGTCGCCTTTTATAATTTCTTTTATAATTTGATTCTGATCTGAATTATTTTTTAAGTCAAGAAGAAATTTAATGGTATACTCTTAGTAGCAAAGTTGACCCGTCTCACAAGTTTCCCAGACGGGATTTGAACCCACAACCTTTCGATATCCGTTCCAATACTTTTCCAATTGAGCTACCGAGTCCTATGAGAACACGTCGAATTATTCTAGTACGTTTACTACTACTTGGTAGGAAACGTGAGACATATTTACTAGTGAAGATTTATAATTTAAAATAGCAATGTATTGTAAATGCAGCCTCTGTGGTCTAGTCCTACCTATATCAGACTAGTCCACCGATATCAGACCCACCCAGAGGTCCCAGTTTCGATTCCCAGTGGTAATTGTTGTGTTCCGGCAGTCTAAGATAAGATAGCCAGTTCCTCATTGGTTGAGGATGCCGGCAAATACGCTTCCACCTTCAGCCTTTTCAAACAACATCAGATATGAAGGAAATGGAGGAGTCTCCACGTTGTTCAAGTGTCGTTACAACTTTTGGTCTTAATTTTTTCCGTCTAGCCCCCTTTCGCAACGCGCGATAAAGAACTTCGTTCCAATAAAAATATTCCATAACATCTGAATTCGTTTTTAGAATGGCGTTCGCGAGTGCAACAGCAGCTCTGACGAGAATAGGTCATCAGGGCACGCCTCGATGTCGGACAGCGGGGGCGGTGGCGAGGCGGCGCGCGAGGAGCCCCGGCGCACCCGCCAGCCCCCGCACAACAGGAACAAACATCGCCCACACAATAAGGTAGAACTATACTAACTGTAGATGGCTTAATTTAATACTTACTTGGAGAATCGCTTAGATACCTGAGTGACTGACTAACCCCCCTTTCCACTGGCGAAACATTTACAAGATAACATGTTGTAAACGTATAATGCGGCCAATGAGAAGATGCATTATTTGACCAAAAAAAATTAAAGAGTCGTCGACACAAAGACGAATAAGACCTTGTGTTGTGCGATAGTCATAAAAAAAAATCTGATACTTCTTTAAACAATTTTTGAACATGTTGACACACAGTTACAATCGCCGTGGCCGGGAGGTGGCGGGCTGGAGGACATCAGGTCGGCCATCAAGCAGCTGACCCTCCGCTCCAGAGACAGCAGCAGCACCGCCACCAGTGGCGCCTCCAGCGCTGGCGGGGGCAGTAACAATGGAGCTCCAGGTAGGGTTGCTGAACTTACAATAGAAAACTTACGAGAAAGAACTTGAGAAATCTAAAAGTTCTACTGAAGGCCAATCATGTCTGATGTCTTTTCTAAAGGTCGATGAGCCATTGCGCGAAAGAGAAATAATAACAGTGAATTGAGTTTTTATTAGAGCGGAAAATTATCTTCAATCAAAGGTTATATTAATATTGCATTCGACACAACAAAAATTTAGGGACGCATTTCTTGAACAAGGCGAAGTAATCAGGCAAAATTCATCTTTTCGTAATAATTCTGAGACATAAAAAATGGCTTAAGTCGATGCCGCATGACGGCTACCCCTGACAATCTGCTACAAGATGTGAGGAAGAAGGGGTCATGTAAAATACCAGGCAGGACAGTCTTCCACCAGCAAAGTTTGTAACATGACCCTTGCGACGGCTGTTCTTCTTGTCTTTAAAAAGATGTACTACTTAAATACTTGAACAAATACTTGATTAAATACTTCAACAAAAAAAAGTTTTTATTGCACAAAAAAGTGTAAGGGCTTTGGTCGGTATTGCACCTGACATTTCGTGTAAACCGTATTTCTTGGGATTGGGTATATTAACGCTAGCCTCTCTATATATACTAGAAATCGGAAAGTTTGTTAAATTAAATTAAACTACGAAATATTTACAGAAGCAAAGGACTATTATACAACAAATACCCGAAACCCGCATAGACTAGTACTAACTATCACCCCTAAAACAACGTGTTTTCAGAAAAATTGTTACGCAATGTGCATACGCATTTATAATAAGATCCCAGAATATATAAAATAGTTACCATATACTAGGTTTAAGATAACATTAAGAAAATGGTTGCTACAAAATGTGTTTTATACAATTGATGAGTTTTTTAATAATCAACCTGAATGTATTTAGTTTAAATTCTAATTTTGATTATTTATTCTATTTTGTTTAGTGTGATTAATATTTGTATGCTAACACTTTAGCTAAATGTGCGATTTCCTTATATTTACTGTTACCACCAATTTAATGTACCACATTTAATGCAAATAAATTGTTCTATTCTATTCTATTCTATTCTTACTTTTGTACCGCGACCGCGACCCAAAGTGGATCTTGGCCTCCGACACTTAGCTGCGCCACTTGTCCTTATTCTGTGCATACTTCTTGAATGTTAGGAACAAAAGGCATGATTCAAAGATAGGTTCTCGGCAAGTTCTTCTTTTGTCTTTAATACAAATTTCTTCTCCGTAGAGACTGGCAGTGCCGCTGAAGCTCGCCGCCGCCGCGCGCCGCTGGTCCGGCAGCCGTCGCTGGACACCGTGTGCACCAACGTCACCAGTGCCGACGAATTCGTCTGGGTCGACTCACACAACAGGTACAATGCAACAAGAAGAAACCCTTTACCGAAGAACTACGAGACTGATTGAACCTTGGGTATTTCATATGGAAAGATTGAAACCGTTACGTTTTCGACACTTATTCTACCTGTAATGGCGCTGAATTCATTTTGGATCGGCCCTGCTTGCACTATCCGCGAATAACCTACTCTTTAGTTTACCAAATTATATCTAAAGTAAAGCAATCATTTAGTCGGTGTTTCCAACACAAAAGTAGTAAAGTTGTGGTTGTGCTTGAAAACTTTCATCATCAACGCAAAGTACACTGAAATCCTTCGTATCGCTCTGCCTCCATTATCCAACACATCCCATGACAGACGCTGACCTTAGTAAAACTAATAAGATGAATATATATCTTCGTTTTCAGACTGGTGGAGCTCCGCTGCGTTCCCTGGACGGCTAGTGAAGTGAGCCGCACCCTGCAAGTGGGCCGGTGTAAAGAGATAGCTCATAAGATGGCTCCCGACGCACCTCCTCGGCTCGCGTATTTGTTACAAAGGTATAACTTTTTGTTTTCATATTCTCTTCAGAAAGTTTTTTTCCTGAGCCTCCATTAAAGCACTTCGCCTAGATACTTATTTACGTAAGCAGTTCTATGTGTCTTATAAATTTTGTGACCGCCTTACTTACTCTATGCTTAAGCTCTGAGTGTGTCCCAAAAATGGTTGTCTGAACATAAAAGTAATGACATTATATGTAGTGTTCTTAATCTACTTCTGTTTGTTTTGTGCTAGGGCTTTGGTGAGGATATCCCGAGAAGCGCAGCGCCTGTCACAGAACTTCGGTTTCTGCTCGAAGCACGAGGTGGCAGGCGCCTTCAGGATAGTGCTTAGCACGCCCCTCGCCGACGCCTGTATCAAGGTACGAAAACCATGTGAAACACTGATGACTATCCATCACTCGTACACAAATATATGCAATTTCAATTTATATAACAATTTTCTTACGAAGCAATCATAAATCAGTATTAGCATGAGCCTTATCCCTAAATACAATGAATTTGATACTTGTTTACTTAATTTATACATGTCATCAGCCATTTTTAATGTCCCCACTGCAGAGGCACTGGACTCCCTTATGGATATGTAAGGAGAACTTACTTAATACATTTTGCTTACTTACCAACTTGTTCACTCCTTTGCTGCATCACCATAGATGAGTCTTAGCTTCCAGCAAAAAATTGACAGCAAGAAGCCGGAAGCGTCTGATGTTTAGAGATTCATCATGTTATCAACTTGACTACTTCATCGTTTTATTTTTATTTTTATGAATGACGGCGAGACTCTTAGCCCTCATCATACCTGATGTTAAGTATTGATAAGGCTGTAGATGGAAGCGAGCCTCTCCTGGAATCCTCCGCCACTGAGGAACTGGCTATCTTATCTCGAACTGCCGGAACACAACAATGCTGAAAACATTGTTGTGATGGCGTCAGGCTTAGATAAGATGGTGTTAGCTAGCCAGGCGGAATTACAACAAGTCCTACCACCAACCAAAATGTCGATGCGATTGTCCCAGGGTTGCCAACGAGCGGCGACGATGTACGCGACGTCGGGCAGCGCGGCGCGGCGGCTGGGGTCGGCGGCGCGCGCTCGCACCAGCCTCGCGCCCGGACGCTTCCAGCGCTGGATGCTCGACGTGCGTGTCGCCTCCTTCGTGCACGAGTAAGTTGGAGAAATCTCGGCTTAGAAATCGGACAAAATCTCGCTTTAGAATACGAAAATGAATTTGAAGGACCGGCATGGACTGTTCCGAGCGGTGAGGGACGAGGGTAATTTAGCATACTGGACGGCAGACATACAGCAGTGGAATGCCACCACATGAATCTTCCGACATCCGTAATGCATGCTCTAGCATGGCCTCGTGTAGCTTTGCAAGAGACCAACGAAACGGAAAGAGTATGGAATATATCCCAGGAATAGAATAACGAAATGACAATGAATAAAGCGCGTTAAATATCCGGAAAAGTTGTTTTATTTAAGGGAACAGTGCGTGCCAAAACTATTGCCAACAGCAAAACCTAATCTTACCGTTGATAGAAAATGAAAGGAAGGAACAGTAGGTCAGAAAGTCATAACAATTAAGGCTAGGTACCGTTAGTAAAACACGAAGGTCGTGAAGCATGGCAACATCTGTAATGCTTAAAAACGACTATAGTATTATTTACTACAGGTACGCAGCGATCTACCTGTGCGCTGGCATGGAGACTCTTCTAGAAGAGATTGCACTGTTAGCGGGCAGCAGCGCCGGCAGCGGGCCCGTGACGCCCGCGGCGGTAGACCACGCCGTCGCCAACTGCGCCGATCTGTGGGGACTGCTGCAGCCCTACAGCCACCTCAACGCTGGCAGGGTCGCTTCTGGTGGGTACTTTTCGACGGCAAAACATAAGATCAATCAGCCAAAACGTTTATTAGCTTGAGAAATGGTGCAATCTACCTGCGCGCTGGGGTGTTCATAGCTGCCAGCGACGCCGACGGCAGTGGACCACGCCGTCACCAACTGCGCCGATCTGTGGGGCCTGCTGCAGCGCTACAGCCACCTCAACGCTGGCAGGGTCGCTTCTGGTTGGTTTGGTACTTTAACGCCTGAAATTAATAACCTATCTGTGGATATGGATAGGGCTATCTGAGATAGTTGCCTAGCAACCGTTGTTACTTTGGTCATATTAACAAAAATAGCCTAGGCAACTATCTCAGATATCTTAATTCTTTCTTAATTAATCTCATCATCATCATCGTCATCAGCCTGTGGACGTCCACTGCTGGACATAGGCTTCCCCTAGCTCACGTCTATTGTGGCGTTCATAGGAGGTTCAGACGGGTTGGTTGGTAGAGGGTTTGTTTCAAGTTTTCCTTCTATCGCACAGGTTTTCAATGCGTCGAGCCTCTTCACCACACGTCAATTCTCATCTACTGATTGGTTATTAATTTCGGGCGTTAGACGATACATACATACACTCACGCCGTAAATACCTTGCGGGAATGGCAGAGCATCAAGGCACGGTCTATACACAAACAGTCGCTCCACTCGGCCGATATGATGCGCTCACACACTCACAAATGGGACGAACTTGGGAACAAACCCGATGTTATAACGTTTGAATCATTTCTTTTCTTTTTCTTTATGATAGCCTAGCCTTTAGCCGTACTGATATGAGCGGGACAAACAATACGCTCGCGCGACAAAAGTGTCGAGAAAGCTTTGACGAGGTCCTCATGCTACGCATGCTGATGTTAAGTATTGATAAGGCTGAGGATGGAAGAGAGCCTCTCCCGGAATCCTCAGTCACTGAGGAACTGGCTATTTTATCTCTAACTGCCGGAACACAACAATGCTGAAAACATTGTCGTTATGGCGTCAGACTAAGATAATTTCGATCGGTTCAGGCGTTCTCGAGTAATCGGTGAACATACTTATATACGCGATGAATTGATAGCCTCCTTCTTTTTTTGAAGTCGGTCAAAAAAACAACGGGTTGCACTCCGGGAGTGCCGGCAGAAGTGAAAACCACTTAAACGAAACAGCAGGAGCAGGCATACATTTTCGCCGCGCGGTAGAAAGAGAGGCGGATATTACTTCCTCTTCTACGCCTCGCCGGCCGGCGGTCTACTCTCCCTCCGTCTTACGAATTTTCGATCATGTCACGTGTCCTGAAGGGACCTTAACATTTTCTACCCCATCTCAAAAATTTAAAAACTCTGATGTGCACAACGCCGCTAAAGAAGTATTTACGTCAAAAACATTCACTCTCATAGCCACACCTCAAGACGCCAATTTTGGTATTGGTTAGGTCTGAGATATTGTCCGGAGACATTAGTGACGGTTTGCCAGCCCATGGCTTACATTAGCATTCAAATATGTCCATTGATAGGCATTCCCTTCTTCTTCTTAGCGTTTCGACTCTGGCTATATTTGTGAGGACCAAAATTTTGCCACCGAAGCGGCTCTGTCAGTGGCCTTGTAAAGGTACAGGTGTAAAGACACGTAGAGCAGGACAAAAGATGTGGCATTCACTATCTACACTGGAAAGCAGCGGGTGCATTGCTTTTCTATCGCTTCAAGACCAGTCGGTAAAAAAAACAACGGGATGCACTCCGGGAGTGCCGGAAGAAGTGAAAACCGCTTAAACGAAACAGCAGGAGCAAGCATACATTTTTGCCGCGCGGTTATTATTCGGGATATTACTTCCTCTCATACGCCGCGCCGGCGTTCTACTCTCCCTCCGTCTTACGAATTTTCGATCAGGTCACGTGTCCTGACGCGACTTTAAAAAAAATTACCCATCACAAAAATTTAAAACTCTGATGTGCACAACACCGCTAAAGAAGTTTTCACTTCATAATAACTCATTGGTATGATATTTGATTAAGAGCAATTTCAAATTTATTTTTACAGGCGCATTATCGTTGTCGCGTTGGGAGTCGATGAGCTCATTAGGATCTGGATCATCATCAGGCGTGGCTCGACCAGAGAATAGGCAGCTTGGAATGAGCCACGATTCTGGCATCACAACGAATGGTTCAGGTAAGGGACAATAATTATTGATATTCGAAAGTCGAAAAAGCCACTAAATATTTGTGCAAGTCATGCTACAAATTTAGTTTATTTTAACTAAAGAAACCTGAGCGTGAAAGAGTAGACCGTTTGGCTAGTCATGAAGTTTACCTTCCAGCACGGTTGATTCCTATCCAAATTCAAATAAAGTTTATCCTTCATGTAAAGGGTGTGGTGTGGCCAAGACAATATCATCTGAACCTTATAACCTATAGTGAACAATCTCATCGTTCATCCATCCATAAGGAAATACAGTGCCCTAGTATCAGTGGGGACATTAAAATGTTGTGTCGATGATGGCAAAGAGTCCATAGTTACTGTTCCCATCGGCTTTCCTTTTAGAAAACCCACCCCACCAATCCACCACACAGTTAAGACAATTAAGACGGTTTACCTTGTTCATATTTTGACTTCTCGCCACTGATAGGTACCGACTATAACCAAAACCTGCTTCTTTGCCAGGTGGTTCAGGCACATCAGCGGGCTCTAGCGGCAGCACCTCATCGTCATCAGTGCTGTTGACTACGTGCGCGGGTTCAGCCGCCGAGCTGCGCGCCGTGCTGCGCCGCGTCAGCCCGCGCCTGCCGCCATTGTCTCCCGCTGCTGAGAGGGCGCTGTACTACTTCATGCGGTGCTCGCAGGTAAACTGTTGTAGAACCTCCTCGTTTACCAGAGCAGAGCGGCAGTCAGAAATGAAATAGCCATTTCCTCAGTGATGAGGATTACGGGGGAGGCTCGCTTCCATCTACAGCCTTATCGATACTTAACATCAGGTATGATGAAGGCTGAGAGTCTCCCCGTTGTTCATAAAAAAGGAGCAACCCTAGTGGATCTCGGTCTCGGAGACTGGGACTCGGAAAGACGCCACTGCCCCCAGTCTCGTGCAGCCTGTTCCAAGTTAACGGGTCTTCACAGCTCAAATAAGTACTTGACGACTAGATCTTTACACGGTAACTACCTACTTTGGACGATCGACATTGCAAAAGCAAAAAGTGTGTATAAATTGAAACGACAAAACCGAACAATAATGCGGTATCCACGCGAAGGCTGTAACTTACGCTGATGAGCACTCCAACTCGACAAATGAACCTAAAAAGTTTTTTGAAGTCTGCTTTCCTACCTACCTACCTACACGATGGTCTAAATCCATCTTTTAGATTCCAAAGATATTTATAACTTTTTAATTTTGAATTTTACAATCCTATTTTTATGTGATAAATATTAAACAAGGAAATATACTAGAAAAAAGCAACTAGTGTCATGTCGCCCCGACGGGATTCGAACCCGCATCCTTGGCAGTCCGGCCCAATGCACTAACCAATTATGCTACAGAGACCTATGAGGACACGTCGAATTTTTCTAGTATATTCACTGTTCTACGGTGTTGGCCACCGTCGTCGCTTCATCAATGAGACGTAAATTCGACGTGTCCTCATAGGTCTCTGTAGCATAATTGGTTAGTGCATTGGGCCGGACTGCCAAGGATGCGGGTTCGAATCCCGTCGGGGCGACATGAGGCTAGTTGCTTTTTTCTAGTATATTTTCTTGTTTAATATTTATTCCGAAGATATCCCGAAAGACTGCCTCGAGATTTGATTTTATCTTAGCCTAATATCGATATCACTCTTTGCCCTCATGCTTAGTTGGAGCACAACAGCGGCGCTTCAGGTGGCAGTTGCGGCGCGGTGGGGCTGTGGGGCGAGCGGGGAGCGGGGGCGCTTCCACCCTTGGGGGAGTGGGTGCGGGCCGTGCGCGCGCACGCCGCGCTGCGCCCGCCGCCCGCCGCGCCCGACGCCGACGACGTCATGCAGGCGGCCAGGCTGCTGCTGCCGCACGCCGACTGCCCGCCCAGGCCCATCACGTTAGTGTATAGCATCATCTATAGCGCTAGTGACAGCTCACCCGCCGCCCCTGACTGCGACTGCCAGCCCGGGCCCATCACGTGAGTGTCATAGCATCTATATCGCTGGTGACCGGTCAGCCGCCGCCCGCCGCGGATGACGTCATGTAGGAGGCCTATCCATCACGTTATTCTGAGACCCTGTTTTGACCCTGTTTGAACCGTCATCGACGTCACGACGTCATACAGACGGCAAGACTGACCCAGGCCATCCCATGGCCATGGCCCAGGCCAGGCCCATCACGTGAGTCATTTTTAATCAGCTGCTGTCCATGACGCCGTTGTGATAATTGTATATCGTTACGAGTTTTACTCTGATCTGATTTTACCTGCAACTGATTTTGACAGAATTGTCAAGCTTCGTATCATATTTGCAGTGATATTGCTGATTGGCGTCAGGTCTTTTCACGTCAATACCTACCCCTTTAATTTGCCTTCTCAATGTATTATTTGTCTGACAGAATCGAGGAAGCGATAGAGCCGGTGTGGTCCCGCTGCGGGCGGTCGGCGGACGAGCTGTCTCGCGCGGCGCTGGGGCTGGCGCAGCGCGCGCTGCTGAGCGGGCGGCCCGAGCTGGCGGCCGGTGCTCGAGCTCTGCTGCCGCCCGCCGGGCTCGATGCCGCCGATGCTGCCGGCCTTACAGCGCTCATGAAGGCTGCACTGACGGGGGATGATCAGATAGTAGCGGTCCGTACCACATGACACGTTACACAGTATAGTTCTAGCTGCCCCCGCTGGGCTCGACGCTGCCGATCCTGCCGGCCTCACCGCGCTCATCAAGGCTGCGATGCGCTGGCGGGCGACGATAGTCGCGGTCTGTGCCACGTGATGTGTCACACTGTATAGCCAGAGCGGGCTAATGCTTTTCAATTAATAACTATTACCACCCACTATTCGAATCCGGTTCGAAGGACCAAATATTGACGGACTTAAACTTCGCTCCTCGTGAAAAACTCTAAACTTTATTTGAACTATTAATATTTTATAAACAGAGTCAGTTTCTCTTTACGACGTTCTTTCTTTATACCATCTTACAACAGATTCTGACCTTTTTTTTCGAGTCATGAATATCTTATCCAGTATCTATTTATTATGTTTTGACTCTCCACCTTACAGATGCTGCTAGAAGCCGGCGCGGACCCGAACATAGAGTGCGGCGGTGTGTGCGGCGCTCACTGCGCGCTGCCGCTGTCGCCGCGCGCGCCGCCGACGCATACGATGCCTGCATACACCCCGCCCACCGCTGGTAATTAAGACAAGCTCCATACGAAATTTAATCCAGCTTTCCAACAGAGATGACCTTGCTTGTTGCCATCTATCTAATCGGTATAGATAATCCAAATCCGAAACACAGTTCGCGGATGGAAACCGAGCTTCCACCGAGGTCACCTCTGTTGGGAGGCTGGATGACTCCGGTCTAGAACATGTTTCACCATGTCACTTTGTCATTGTTTTATTTGATCTGTCTTTAATACAATCTACATTGGACCCATGTGGCTGGGCTGGTAAGTTCCTATTAGCTTCTTTTTTATAAATTAATAAGGAAGGCAGTGGGTGGGCTGTTCCCTTTGGGTCTATTTGCAGACAATTTAACAACAACTTTCGGCTTAGCGAGAGCACCATACATTTTGGTCGTTCGAGCTTTTGACCTTTCTTGCGGTTTGATCTATGATGACGATGTTATTATGCAGCCGTGGAACATTAAGTTGTAAGGGTTTTTGTTGACGTTTAATGTTGTGTCTAGTCCATGTCTGCGTCAAATAAATGTTTTGAGTTTGAGTTTGATATGGTTTTGTCTTAGGTTGGACGGCGCTAGTATTCGCGTGCGCGGGCGCAGGCGCGGGCGGCGGCGGGGCTGGGGCTGGCGGTGGCGCGTTGGAGTGCGCGCGAAGACTGCTCGCGGCCGGTGCGAGGGTGGACGGCGCGCCCGCCCGGGGAGACGACGTGTGCACGCTCACGCCGCTACAGGTAACTAATCAGTAACCTAAGTTACCGCGTCAGGTTGGACGGCGCTAGTGTTCGCGTGTGCGAGTGCAGGAGCAGGCGGCAGTGGTGCTGATGCTGGTACTGGCGGCGGTGCGTTAGGTTAGGTTAGGTGCGCGCGGAGGTTGCTCGCGGCAGGCGCGCGAGTTGATGGCGCGCCTGCCCGGGGAGACGTGTGCACGCTCACGCAGCTACAGGTAACTTTTTATTTCAATTTTCCTACAGGCACGGAAACCGCGCCGGTGAAACCGCGGGCGGCCGCTAATATTATAAATGCGAAAATAGGTACCTATGTCAGTTTGTTTGTTTGTCATTCTTTCACGCTCAAACTACTGAACGGATTGGGTACAAAGATAGAAAAAAAAAAGATACTTAGCCTGAATTCAAACAAATGATACTTTTATCCCGATATTCCTACGGGAAGGGAAACCTAGCCGGAGAAACCGAAATCGTTTTAGTTTAAAGTTAGACACGTGAGAAAATGTCTTCGTCGAATTCGTAGGAACTATAATATTTTTAAGGAAAATCCCTCATTTTATTGCATTGCTTAACTTCATAGCAACAGAGCTTCTTTTTGAATGCCAAAGGCGACAGTAGCGTCACTCTCAAGGGACATCTTCCATGAACAAAATGTGTTTTCAGTACCCGTAAATAAAAACTAGCATATTAAAAAAAACATCAGGATTAGGTACTTATTAAAATTTTAATTCTATGATTATTTCTGATAAAAATAACATTAAAATGTTTTTATAATCAGGTTGCATGTGGTGTCGGAAACTTGGAACTGGTGCAGCTTCTTCTGTCTCACGGCGCTGATCCATTCCTTTCTACGCAACTGAACGATGCCCTATGTTATTCGGCGGCTGCACAATATGGATGTTACAGGTAAGATTTTTATCGAACCCGGGGCCCCTGCATTCCGACCTAACGTGCCTAGTTTGTGTTATCGCTATAGCTATCGATTTTTCAAACCCCCTATCACACACACATACACACACGCAGACACACACACACACACGCACACACACACACACATAAACAAAGTAGAATAGTAAAATTGTAAAAAAAAAATATTTGTAAAAAATTGTAAACTATACAAAATCTAATTCTTAAATAGACTTCACTGAATTATGGGAAGAGCTGGTGCCCCTGACACAGGCAAGTTAGCTTAAAAGGGGACTCCAGCCATATTTTGCTATGTAGGTATGTGTTTAACTGTTAATTTAGTTTATTCTAAAGATAAAGCTATACGTTAGGCGGTTTGGCTGGGTCTAATACCGGCGGTCATACCACTAGACCACAAGCGGTTTTTACCCGCGAAACCATAGCTGTTTGCTTTTGTACGAGTCATCGTACGTGACTTGTTTACATTGCTTACTTTGCAATACGTGCAATAATTATTTTATATTTATAGCAATAAAATCAGTGCTAAATAAGCATTCGTTGGAATTGGTTGTTATCATTTTTAACCTTTCCTTCTATCAAGCAAATATTATCATTTATCGTAATATCATATCAATTTCTTATCATTAAAATCTAAAGTGTAGGTAAAGCACCCTACAGCTTTTTAGACTTCTAAACTATGCTATGCATACGATAGTAGAAGTCGTATGTGCTGACCCTGTCCGTGTGTGCGCATAATTCAATCTCGAGAACTACTATAGCTAGAAAGCTGAAATTTTCTGAGGTGATACATAGCCATGTCAAACCTCTAAATACGATAGTTTAGAAGTCGTCTGATGCCTTCGCTACGATAGTGAAGGGCGCCGATCTTGTTTACTTCAACAATACCTTTGTTTGAATGAACAAACCTTTCAGCGCGGTAGCCGTGTGCTGCACGCACGGGCGGCGCGCGTGCCTGCGCGCCGCAGTCCGCGGCGGCGCGCGGGGCGCGGGCGCGGTGCTGTCGCTGGAGGAGGTGCTCGCGGAGGGCGCCGCGCCGCCCGCGCCCCGGGCGCCCTACACCAAGCAGCAGCAACGGGCGTTACAGGACGCCATGTACTGCAGCGCGGAGACCGACCACTTAGGTAAAGTGCTGGCAGGCTTTAGATTTTTTTTTTGGGAAGTACAGGGTGAGTCTTAGCCTTCATCATACCTGCTAGGCGATTGCGTAAAGTCAATCGTATTCATTTGACAATATTCTATGTCATTCCATACAAATTGCAGCCGATTGAATACCTACGATATGAACTGTCAAATTAATACGATTACCTTACGCAATCGCACCCCTGATGTTAAGTATTGATAAGGCTGAAGATGGAAGCGAGCCTCTCCCGAAATCCCCAATCACTGAGGAACTGGCTATCTTATCTTTAACTGCCGGAACACAACAATGCTGAAAGCATTCTTGTTATGGCGTCAGACTTAGATAAGATGGTGGTAGCTAGCCAGGCGGACTTACAACAAGTCCTACCACCAACCAAACCGAATACAATATGTACCCCCGCTGGGAATTGAACCCGGGCCCCCGGGGTCTTATACCGGTGGTTGTACCACTAAACCACAGAGGCGGTTAAAATATATTGTTGGGTAGTGCCTCAATGCTGCCACTCGACAGACTTGCTGGATCCCGATAGTCTTGATAAATAATAAATCCTTGCCGATTTATGAATGTATTGTCTTGTTACAAACGAGTTCACAATTGAAGTGATATGATGTGACTGAATAAATTACAATAATTATATTTGAAGAAATGTATGAAATATGAAAATGCTGACGCGGTGACACAAAGTAGTGCGGTGCAAACCGTACAGATATCAAACTGATTTGCGTCGCTACATTACCTGCTATAACATTTTGGGGACTTTACGTCATTCAACACCGACAACCCCTTTGTTCTGTAACTCTGATAGCTCCAATGGGGAACCGAGTTTGAGCAATGGCGACAATGCACTGCTGCTTATTTATAGATAATCGTTTCATTGAATTTCACTGTAACGTAAGTTTTATTCGATAAGGGAGCTGATTTATATCAAATGTTTAAATATGTTTTTTCTAAAACATGCTTAGAAATATGAGCATTATTTTGACAACCTTCTTCGAGATAAATCAATTTTACTGTACTGGCCACATACATGCGAGCAGCGGCCGGCAAAACTTGTATAAAAATCCATATCTGTCGTGTTTAGCGGCCAAATAAATTACACACTACTCATATCTGTCGTGTAATTAAAAAATGGAACGATCTTTTACTCCGAAATATGGCAACCAAGGAGGTAACTTATCAAAGGTTTTAGTCAAATTTGGCTGGCTTGCAAATAAAAAGCTGTTTTAGAGATAAAAACAACAAATGAACATTTTAATGCGAGAAACAGGCGGGAAAAATATTGTTGTTCGTTGTCGTCTGATTTCGAAAAGTAGTTTTAATTTCCGCGCATTATTTGAGAAAAGTACTATACAAGCCTCGGCCACAACTAGGCATTGATGGACTTACGTATGTGTGCCTCGGCTTGGCCTCAGACCACATTTACACGTTCGTCCATCAATGCCACTGTTGCTGGCCGCTGCAGTAATGTACTATTATTTAAAAAATCTAGCAAAGAACTACCTATTTTAATTCCAGATATAACTTTGGAGCTACGCGCGCTTGGTGTACCGTGGTCGTTGCATGCTTGGACCCTTTCTTTGGCGGCCGCAGCCGATGCATCTTTAGACCACGTCATAGACCAGCTGTTACAGGACTTTTTGCAGGTAACGTAATTATTCATATTCAGTTAAAAAAACGTGAAAAAATAAATGAAAAAAAAAAAAAAAAAAAAAATTAATTACGTTGGAATTCCTTTTTCTGCAGGTCTGCCCGTCAGACGACAGCCATTACAGTAAGCAGTTTATATACGAGTGCCTCCCCCTGCTGTTTAACATTCTAAGATACAGCAAGGTAATAATTTATAATTTAATACTTTAAAATATAACAATTGTTTTTGCTCTTGCAGAGAGAGT
Organism: Chrysoteuchia culmella; assembly: GCA_910589605.1. Taxonomy (NCBI): domain Eukaryota; kingdom Metazoa; phylum Arthropoda; class Insecta; order Lepidoptera; family Crambidae; genus Chrysoteuchia; species Chrysoteuchia culmella. Next base: position 784,107 of record OU342647.1, on the reverse strand, counting down.
GAGAACAATTTTATTGACCTTTTCTTGGACTTTTACAATAATAAAACATAATAAATAATAATTAAATTATAAACTTGAGCAGAAGGAAGGCACCGTGCTTCTACTAGCTGATATTCTGTGCGCTTGCTACGGCTGGGAGCCCGTGCCTGCAGTAGTGGAGCCGCCTCCTTCAGCAGCGCCCACCCCTTCCAGAGTCGACCCTTCATACGTCAATAATCCTTCGCTAGCTGACGTCACGTTTAGGTAAGGAGCTCATTTTTAACCTTCTCGACTTCATTTTAAACATCAACTAACTAACTTGTGTGGTGACGGCCTAAGAATACACGTGTCACTACTCCCTTACCTGCCTGGGATGTCGCAAGAGTCGACTAAGAGGCTCGACGCATTGATCAACTTTGCGAGAGAAGGAAAACTTGAAACAAACCCTCTACTAACCCGTCTGGCCAGCGTGGTAGCAGTAAGCTAATAACCTCCTATGACCGCCACAATAGGCGTGAGCTAGGAGAGCAGTGGCATGTCCAGCAGTGGACGCCCATAGGCTGATGATGATGATGAATTAAGGACTACATAAGCTATCTAAGCAATCGCTTCACATTACAGAGTGGAAGGGCGCCTGTTCTACGGACATAAGATCGTGCTGGTTTCTGAATCTCCTAGACTACGCGCAATGCTAGCGCCGCCACGGCAAAATAATGAAGGGCTTCCTCCACCAAATACGGCGCCACCCCTTGTACAAATAAACGATATTAGATACCATATATTTGAGGTAAGAACTAAACTTTGGATGACTCCGAAATATGTCTTTGGTTTTTCAATCATTACAGTATTATCATTGATTATTGTTCACATCTCTACAGCAAGTGATGAAGTACTTATATTCTGGCGGATGTTCCGGACTGGACATCCCTGAGACGGACGTGCTGGAAGTTCTGGCAGCGGCATCTTTCTTCCAGCTGCTGCCGCTGCAGAGGCACTGTGAAGCTCGTGCTGCCAAGACCGTCGACCTTCATAACCTCGTCTCAGTATATATTCACGCTAAGGTATACAAATTGAATATAAAGTAATTCAAAAGTTGTTTGTAAGCTTTATCGCGCTCAAGTAATCAAACTCAAAAGAGCAGAGTGCTTAGACTAGTTTTTTCTAACCTCGGTTGATCGTGAACGCGTAAATTTTTTATGAAATCAACGGCCCGCCATCTAGCGGATTACGCCACGGACTACACCAATGCTTTACAAAAATCTTAACGCGATCACTATCGACCGTGAGTAGAAAAACTCGCTCTAAGCACTCTGAAGGTGGGATGATAATATTGGTAAACCAAGATCGTCGTTTCAAGGTTAGTTTATTTTAACTGCCTCTGTGGTCTTGTGGTAACAACCACCGGTATCAGACCCAGGGGTATTGGGTTCGATTCCCAGCGGGAGTACATATTGTATTCGGTTTGGTTGGTGGTAGGACTTGTAAGTCCGTCTGGCTAGCTACCACCATCTTATCCAAGTTTGACGCCATAACCACAATGTTTTAGCATTGTTGTGTTCCGGCAGTTAGAGATAAGATAGCCAGTCCCTCAGTGGTTGAGGGTTCCGGGAGAGGCTCGCTTCCATCTTCAGCCTTATCAATACTTAACATCAGGTATGATGAAGGCTAAGAGTCTCCCCGATGAATAAAAAAAAGAGAAAAAAATCAAATGCAAGCTTTCATTGATTTTTTTTCTTATCTGATTTTAAACGTTTTGTTTTAGGTGTATGGTGCCACACAACTGCTTGAGTACTGCCAAGGTTTCCTCCTTCAAAATATGGTCGCGTTATTAACCTACGACGATTCTGTGAAACGGTTGTTGTTCGGCAAGCGATTACCAGGCCACAACGTGTTGGGCGCCCTCCTCACTACCCTGCAGAAACGAATTGAAACCAGAAAAAGTCAAGCTAAATCTAGGTAGCACACGTTAATCAACAGAGATGAATATGAGAATCTTTATAAGTATTTAAAAGTTAAATGTTAAGCTAATATTTTGGTTGAACTTTCTTTCTTAGAGATTATACTTTACTCAATTATGTGTAGAATAAGGCTTCGACCACACCAGAAGCTCTATTTTTGATTCAGTCGTCTCGAGGATTCGACTGATTTTCGTGCGACGGTTGAGTTTCCGTATTCCGTAAAACGACCTTGCCCGTATATACATAGCTTCGCTTTTCGCCTGTAGTACCGCCTACCAACGCGAGCGCGCGAGGGGCAAAGCGAAACGCGTGCTATGTCCACGCATGCAAGGTCGCTAATTGCTTGATCGCCTCCTCGTTCGCGTCGCCACTCGCGCGACGAGTGATTCAAAAATAGAGGTCCTGTCAGCACACTTTTTTCCTTTTTTGGTCGCCCGATTCTGTTGGAGTGATGGGACTGAGTGATTCCGTCAGTCTTTCTCTGATTCTCTGGTTCTGCGGGTCTAAAAAGGGTGCTAACGCAATATTGCTAATTGAATTCCCTAGCAATTAATTTAATTGTTTATTTTCTATTTAGTTTAGAAATTAGAACTGTGTCAGTGTTTGCTTTTAATTTTTTTAAGACAAGAAACTTACTGAAAGTAAATTCCATAAGAAATAAACAAATAAATTAATTGTCAGGGAATTCTTTAGCAATATTGCTTTAGCGCCCTTTTTAGACCCTAGGGCAGTGTTTCCCAATTAGTGGTACGCGTACGTGAGGTAGCATCAAGGGGTACGCGAGCAATCTCTTAACTAAGGTAATTAAATCAGTAAAAAATAATTATTTCTTTCTTTCTTATAAAGGGGTACGCGAGTTTGAAGTATTTTTTGGAGTGGTACGTAGTATAAACTAATTAGGAACCGGGCAGTGGTTTAGGGTGACGAAAAATGGCTGACATGTGGTCCAATCCTAAAATAAAAACAAACATGTATACTTACTTCTATGGAATTTTTGACTGACCGTTCAAAATGTTATATTTTATTTAATTATTTTTATGTAGATACATACATATTTTACAGATGCAGTACAATGAATGTTTATATTAATGTAATTTTATTTCATTTTGATTACATTTTCCGGTGCTTTAATTTGTATGGAAAAGTATTATGACATTGTAACAAAAATGAAATTATTGTTGAAATAAAGCTTTATGTTGTAAAAATGAAAAATATTGAGTAGTTTAATTTAAACATATCTCAACTGACTTAGGCATTCATTCATCATCAAACATTTCAAATCCCTACTGCTGGGACCTTTCATAAGTATAGATAGACAAGGAGAGTATGCTACGTGGGCCCAATGTGGATTGATGGGTGTTAACGATTGCAAATAGGGCATGCACCCGGTTCGTTTAAGGTCTAAAAGAACCGGTTCCGAAAGGAAGGAGTAAACCCGGTTCCCCCGGTTTGTTAAATAACTTAAAATTTTAACATTATTTTTTAAATTCCGTTTACTTTCTTTACGTTTTAGACTTGCATAGTTAATTTTTTTTTTAAGATTATTCGTCGAATTTGTTTTTTCAAGTTTTTTAGTTAATAAAGAAAAGTAATTAAAAAAATACTGATTACTAAATGAAGACTGAATTAATTTAAAAAGTTCTAAATACACTCAGCGCCACGGGATCTTAGCCAAGCGCTTATCTCGCAATAGCGATTGGAGGTAAAAAAAATGTTTTACTTATTTTTCAAAACGGGTAATTCATTACGTTTGAGTGCACTATCGTGCGACTTTTCGTTGAAGATCGTGTCTCTTGAGCAACTAAGTTGCAAGTTTTAATTTACGTGTTGTAAAAGTTTATGGTTAGGGTTTTGTGCTTTTTATTAACTGAAGGTTTTAAATGCAATTTACACCAACACAGGTCGCTCAATCGTAGCATTAACTAACAGCTATTTGTGTAATACTTACATAATTTTTTATAATAAATACTGACGGCTAATTGCAAGTTTTCACAGTTAAACAGTTAAAAATAGTCTTTTTGTCACACAGTTTGAAAAAGACGACGAGATAATTAAATAAAATAAACATTAAGCAATCATAAGCATATTTAAGTTTATGCTAGATTTTAGAATGTAGGTATGTAAGTCATTCGAAAACTTATATAGATAACAACAAAAGGGTAGTGAGTTAATTAACATCTAAAAAGAAATATAAACATCCAGATAACAACAAACATATAAAACTAAAAGCTATTGACAAGCTACCACAATGTAGTATTCAAAAGAATTTGATCTTAAAGTAAACGTAGCCCAGAAGGGACAGGTGCGCAACAATATTAAACTAAACAATAAAACATTAAACTAAATTTTAAACAATAACTTAATAACAGTCGTGATGCTGTTGAAAAATAAATCAATATTGGCATCAGCGTTATTGATGGCGGAACAAGCTCTAATAAGGAAACTGTTATGCCTGTAGTTAGTGTGCATAGAAGGAATATAGACCGATAGGGATAAGTTTTGAGGTTTCAAAAATATTAAAGTTCTTGATTTTTGGTATACAGTTCCAGGACCATTTACTTAATCTAATATATGATTTTGTGTCATCTTAGGTGCAGGGATAAGTATATATTGACGTTTTTGTCTTTTCTGACATTATCGGCCGAAAAGAAAATTAGAGACGATAATTTTACTTTCATGGGGATTAGAAAGTCGTAAACGATGTACACGAGGTTTTTGTGTCATCTCTCTCCACGGGAATACTGTTATTTAACCATTACCTAAGATGTCGCCTCAGTAGCTCAAAAGAATATTAGAGTTGGTGAAATAAGTGTTATAAGGTTTAGATCAATAGTATCTTTTGTTTATAATGTTTTGTGTCAGATTCCTCCATGGCATTTTCAGAAACTTTCCTTTTTTTGTTCAAAACGCTGTAAAAGTCACAAAATAAAATTCAAGTTATTAGAGTTTATGTTTTTATTATCTTTATGATATAACGAAACACTATTCAAAATTTGTGTCGTTTTTATCCATGGAATCTTATATTATTAGATTCAGTTTAAATCCGAAACATTTTGAAATTTGCCGCTAGAACGTGACGCGAGCGCGACACGCGAGCGGTGTGTGTGACCTTGAGAGCGCCCTTACGTCGCTCGTCGGTGGATTTCGTAGTGCAAATGTAAAGCCGTACGTGCTGTTGACGGTACCTACATTGCTAGTCAAGAAGGTACCTACTTAATTATTTTTAAATAAGTTGATGACCAGACTAAGATGTTTTTTAGAAGTAGGTAAACATTAAATAAAAAGCAAAAAAAAGAAAACAGCAAGTAAGTAAGTATAATTTGTTTTTACTTTATACCACCTCAAGTGCCACTATTCTAAATGACAGCCTTTCTGATTGTTAAAATTGAAATTAGAAATCATGCACCCACTGTCAATCACTCGTTTAATACATGTTGTTTTATAGTTTTGCATTTCTAACCCATTCATTATTATTAATGAGAACCAAGAATACTGGTTCTTCTATACGATGGTACCGGTGTCAGTTAATTTGCGTCAGTACTGGGAGTCCCGGGAAAATGTTTAACTTTGAATTCCCGGTACTTTTCCCTATCTCGAACTCATTCATTTGAATATATTTATATTGAAGTTTACTATTAATGAGAACCGTTTCTGCGATACCATGTTAAAACCGATGCCAGTTAATGTGCCCCAGTAAGTACCGTATCGGGAATCTCGGGAAAATTCGTAACCAGGAGTTCCTGGGACTATGCCCTAGCATTATTTATCGATGTTATATAAACATTATCTGACTTCTGACATTTCCTTTGGCTAGCCATATTTGCATTGCAATCTCCTGAGATCGGAAACTTTCCGGTTTTGGGGGGATTGTGGAGACAGGTTAATTTGCCCAGGTAGCTACTAATTAAGCATCTTATCGTTGTTCACAAGTATGGAGAAAATTGAATATCGGGTCATCATTCAATGCCTTCCTAGCAAAGAAAATCCAGTATCCAGCCGTAGGGTTTGTGAGCCGATGGCGTAGCTTCTTTGACGTTCATAAGTGCTTGTAACAGCATAGACTGAATAAATGATATTGAATTTGAATTTAAATTTGATGCACGAGCCCCTACTGAACTGGTTCATGAACCTGTCTCCGCAGGCAGACTCTTAATAGCGCAATACAACTCTGCCCCCTTGTCATGTAACCAAAAAGCTTCAGTTGACGACCGAGCAAGTCTATAGCTTTTATTGATATAGATGTAGAATCGTAATTTTTTTTTGCCCTGACATTTAGTGAAATAGCCAAGCCAATGCTAACTTACATCTTGTCCCTAATTCCCTAATTCGGTTGTCCACTGAGGCCGTAAGATTAAAAGGATAAGAAACAGGTCAGTCCTTTCAACCTGAATCCTACTTTGAGGGATATGCTTGCTGATCATGCGTGTCATTTTCATTAAGTTTCTTCTTTAACTTTTAATATTTCATTAAAATTTTAATTAGCATGAAAAAAGCTTTGCTTTACTGGCAAAGGTGTTTTACGCTGAAATGGTTCCTCCAACTATACCAAACGCAAACTCAGTTGTTTTCGAGAGTCATAACGAGTCGTCTAGCTCGCAGGTTCGACGACTTCCTCACGAACAAGCCGGGTTCTGAAAAGGCTTTAGCACCAAAGACCACATCCATACGCGGCAGGTTATACAGAAGACCGAGGAGTATAATTTGCTACTTTGCTTGGCGTTTGCGAACTACAAGAAAGCCTTCGATACGATAGAGACCTGGGCGGTGCTGCATTTTCTCCAGAGGTGCCAAGTGGACTATAGGTATTTCGAGGTGTTGAGGTAGTTATACGAACATGCCACCATGTCGGACCGATTACAGAACCAGAACACAAATCCCATCCAACTTCAGTGAGGTGTGAGACAGGGAGACGTCATTTCTCGGAAACTGTTCACAGCTGCGTCGAAGGATATCTTTAAGCTCTTGGACTCGAAAGGACTCGGCATCAACATTAATGGCCAGTATCTGACACATCTTCGTTTAGCCAATGATATAGTCCTTACGGCTGAGACCTTGGAAGATCTGAACACAATGCTCGAAGATCTCCGTAGTGCTTCCCAAACATTGGGTCTTAAGATGAACATGGAAAAGGCGAAAATCATGTCAAATTCCCATGTTATACCCACTTCAGTTCACGTTGGGAACCCTACACTCGAAATGTTGACCACTACGTTTACCTTGGACAGACAATCCAGTTAGGTAAGTCCAACTTCGAGAATGAGATCTCCCGTCGAATCCAACTCGGATGGGTAGCATTCAGGAAGCTCCGTAAGATCATCGCGTCCAACTTACCGGAGTGTCTCAAAACGAAAGTCTATGACCAGTGTGTGTTGTCAGTGATGATGACTTACGGTAGTGAATCGTGGTCGCTAACTATGAGTATGCTCGGCGTTTCCCTACGTGATCGTATCTGATATGAGGAGATCCGTAGGAGAAATAACTGATCAAAGCAACTGACATCGCTCGAAGGATTACTCGGCTGATATGGCTGTGGGCGGGGCACATAGAGAAGAACCGATGGCCGCTGGGGCGGAAAGGTTCTGGAATGGCGACCGCGCACGGGATGAAGCTACGTGGGTAGGCCTCCGACAAGGTGGACCGATGGTCTGGTGAAGGTCAAGGGGAACCGCTGGATGCGGGCAGCGCAGGACCGATCGTTGTGGAGATCCTTGGGGGAGTCTTATACCTAGCAGTGGGTGTCATGTGGCTTAAACGATGACTACGACTTGATGATCGAAGTTTAGATCCAAACATCTTTAAGGGCGCTTTCAGTTTAGACGTTTCTTGTCGGATCGCTGCGGTGCCGAAGCGGTGCATTTGTCGTTTTGCGCACGGACGGTCGTTTGTTCCCATACAAAGCGCGCGGTGCGGTTACAGTGCGGCGTCGGTATCTATCTATTTTTGTGGCGGTACCGACGCCGCGCAACAGATATTTTTGTTATACGCTTGAACGCAAACCCCTTGAGCAGAGACATAAAGTAGCGTTGTTGCGAGCTTAACGCTTTATTATCTGATATATTTCGATCTGAAATGGACAGCTATACTCTTCCTCTGCCATTAGACAAGCATAAATACGGATATGTACTTCACAATATATTCCAAAGACTGGCGTTCAATGCGTCGAAATCGGCTAAGCGTTTTGATTCTTTTATCTTCTGTACCGCGCTAGAGTTTAACTTCTTACCTGTTCTTGTGTTTCCGAATACTTAGAAACCCGGGGATTCTAAATCCCTAATGAATACCTTCTAGGCTCATCGTTGATTGTATGATACTCTTAGCTTATCATTAGGCGGTATAACAGGGCAGTGACCTATTTATCAGAGTGAGACAGCAATAGCCAGACAGTAATATGACCGGTAATATGAGCGTATTTCAATAGTACGTTATAGTATAAAAGCTGAATTTTGTGTGTGTTACGCGGGGAACTACTACTAATAGTTTCACAGCAGCAGCACTTTCTATTGTTCTTTCATCTTGCGTCTAACATTTTCATATATGCACACATTTTAAACAGCTCAATAATACAAAAAAGCTTAAGGGGTTTCTCAGTACCGGGAGTAGCGATATTCCCGGTTCTCTTAACGGAGTAACGGACCCGGTTCCTGTAAATCTACGACTATGCCGTATGTAGTAAGTATAAGCTATAAATTTTGTTTTGCTGACTCTACTTAAAGCAGAATACTTTTTTTATATGATATATAAAAAAATAAAAACTACCGAAAAGCGATAGGTACCTGTAAGTAAAAGTGAAAATCTACTAAATAACTCATATAGGTATAATATCTGCTCTGCTATGCGACCGACGACCCGGACAAGGACACCCTGTCATTCTTTCACTTGCATAAAAGTAACAGTATTGAAAATTAGATGTGACCTGCGGCTGCATGCATAGTAGATTAACGCTTAATATAGACTGTGATGATAATCTCTACATAACCGAACGACGGCGTGTGTTCTTTCGTTCATCAATTCAATCCTTACCTAATCTGATCTAATCACGGAATAATCTAATTATTATAGTAATTACCTATTATAGTAGGTACCGAATATAACCCGACTCAGACGGACGCCGCGATGTCACACGGTCCACGCGTATAGGTAGGTCGACCGCGCCGGGCTTGCCGCCTGCGCTTCGTTCGCATCGCGCGCTATGTACCTACTAACTTCGTGCGCTTTTTTGTATTTTTTTCTTAATTAATAATGCCGTGCATTAATATGACACAAATTCACACTGTCCATCAATCATGCATTTTTAATATCAAATAAGTAAATTCTAATAATTGTAATATTTTTTTAAAGCACTTATAGCTCGGACTAACAAAAAAATTGAAAATACTAAAATCCCATGCCTGAATCTGGCACAAATTTATTAAATGGGTTTATTTAAGTAATCTGCAGATTATGGTACTAGTTATTTAAACTCTAATTTTTTTTTGCCTTAGTTATTAATGTACTGACTTTAAGTCACTTTCCCCTTGATGAATGTGACACAAACTAGGTTTGTACACTACGCAGGCTATCTTAAATTCAATACCATTGCGTTTTTTAACTTGAAATCAATTTTGTAAGTTTTATTTTGAATTATTTATATCCACCACAAATATTCGAATTTCTATAGATGCATAGGCAAGAAATGACACAAAACGCAAAAATAAACTTTTTATATGTAAATACATCCACAGGCAAGTTTTTATAAACTTTAGAATTTTTTAAGGTTTTGCCTACAAAATAACTCAGCGCGATCGGTCTAATACTAAATGGTCTATATGAATCGTTGCGGGGTGTCTTGTAGGTATTTTAAAACGAATTCTATCAAGTAGATCAGGACAATCCACTGAACCTCTAATCAACTTGAGTAGAAATGTAACATTTGCAATATTACGTCTAACAGAAAGTGGTAGCAAGTGAAATTTAGTACAACGATACGAATACCGAATTTTTATACAAAAAAACTAAATTATTTAACCTAAAACAGCTTTATAAATTTAACTTGTGTTTTAATCAAAAAAAATATTACCAATTCTATCCACACAAACATCAATATTCCAAAACGACAATATTAGCACAACTTGAGAAGAAAAAACAAACTATTTGTGCCATTAACAAGAACAGTAAACTACGGTAAAAAGAATTTAACATACGAAGGAGTGAACTATTACAATAAATTGCCTGAAGAGATAAAAAATAGTGAAAACATAAAAATATTTAAAAGACGACTAAAAATACACATAACAAATGAACTATAAAATTACATTAATAAAATAAGCATACAATACAACGACTACAAAAAAAAAGAAAAATTAAATAACTATTTCAAAACTATTCTTTATTTCAATAGTATATTATAATTATATAATATAACTATAAAAAAGACAACTAAAAAAAAAACAATTTGTGTTATCGACTCCAAGGTTTTCCGTTCGGCTGTATCGAATACCTGCCTGTATTGTTTCTTTACTACTACTATTTCGCTCCGGAGAACTAATGTTTTTAAAGGGAAGGTAGCAATATAAAAAGTGACCGCTTGTTTGTGGCGTGAATTTGCATGTTTGTATTGTGCTTGATAATGTTATCGTTAAATTAATTTTTGTAACGTGGCTGCGCTGCGCATAATAATTACATATTGTGTACGTAGTATACGTAGTTATAGGTCTCATTTTAAGTGAACTATAATGTTCTTATGAGAAATAAATTCTTTAAACCTACAACGGTCTTCGTAAGATGTTTTAGGAATTTTTAATTTGAAATTAAGGAACCGAGTAAATTTTTTTTGGATCTTCTCTATTATTTATGTAAGTTACGTAACAGGGGTTCCAATTCTGGCTGGCATACTCGAGATGGCTACGGACATAATGGAATAAAGGATTTTAATGGTTTTCATGCGTTTAAAAGGCTTAGACAGACGCATAACATAATAAACCCTAGTGAACGAGATGCCTTGTAGATAGTATTGACAATATGTTTATCAAATAGCAGTTTAGAATCAAGGATGACTCCCAGGTCTTTAGCTTCCTGACGAATTGATAATTTTTCGTTTTTGATACTGTAACTACTAATAAAGGGATTGATTTTACGGGTAAAACTTATAGAAAAACATTTAGATACGTTCAAGTCTAGTTTATTTAAGTAACAGTATGAGTCATTATTATTAACAATTTATAAAAAATCATGTCGTCTGCAAATAAGAGATGATTAGAATGATGGAAACACTGACCTATATCATGAATAAAGATAATAAAAAGCAAAGGACCAAGCAGGGAGCCTTGCGGAACCCTCTGGGGTTTGAGAGACCACGAAGATGTAAATCCACTAAGCACTACCGCCTGAGACCTTCTGTCAATGTACGATGAAAACCACCTGAATAGATTCCCCCTAATGCCTACCTTCATAAGCTTTAATAATAACATTCTATGATCAAGACGATCAAACGCCTTGCGTAGTCAGTGTAAACCGTGTCAACTTGGTTGCCCAAATCCATTTGATCCGTCAAGTAATCTGTGAACACGGCAAGGTTAGTCACAGTGGAACGAATTTTCAAAAATCCGTGTTGCTGAGGGCTAAAGCTTAACTTTAAACAGTCTGTTGTAAACCTGGTCGTACGCTAACCTCTCGAGTACTTTGGCAAGTTGACACAGTTTGAAGATCGGTCTGAAATTTTCCACATAATCCTTAGGACCGTATTTAAGTATTGGCGTTATATAAGCTGCTTTCCATTTGGCAGGCATAATACCATCGTTAAGGGATCTTTTAAAAAAAAAAATAGAGACGGGATGGCATAATTTCATCAGCCCAGTTTACCAAAAACAAAGCAGGTAGATCATCAGGTCCAGCGGACTCGCTGACGTCCAGGGATTTTAGAAGCTTGCGGACAACATCGGATTCAACTTCTATTGAACCAATGTCACAGCCACCGGTTACGCCTTACTCATGATTATCACGCATTGAGTCAGAGACAAGGTAGAACGAAAGGAAGAACGAAAATATATAGAAAAAAGTTCACAAATTGCTGCGCCGTCGTAACACGGTTGGCCTTGATAAGACATACACGCAGGGTACGATGATGAACTACGCTGATTTTTGTTAAATGACCACAACGCCCTCGGATTATCTAGTATAGAGTCTTCGATACGAGAGATGTAATTATATGATAGCACTCGTTTTCAACCTCGTTAGCTCTATCGCGAAGTACTTTTAATGAGAGTTCATCTTGCTTATTAACTTAAACCTCCTTATACTTACGATGGAATTTTAATTTTTCTTTTAATATTTTTAGTAACGCGGAATTAGGTATACCATGGTGGAAATGTGTTGGGCATAGTCCGTTTTATTGGCACAAAATCGTTAATTAAACGATTGATAATGTCGTAGAAAGCGTCCACCGCAGCATCTACAGTGCCACAGTGAAGATGTTGGTCCCAATCAATTTCAGACAATTTAGACCGTATTGACGTATAATCAGCTCGGTTAAACATACGTATGCTACGTTTAGGAACCTTAAGCGGATTAAGTTCCATAAAATTAACGGAAATATCAAGCGCTTTGTGGTGGGGGTCTTCCGGAACAAGGGGATCAAGGCTACCAGGCACTGACACAATGTCGTTCGAAATGACTAGATCCAATATTCTGCCTAGGTTGTTGTTAATATAATTAAATTGATCAAAAGAACACAAATTTAAAGTATTGATAAAATCAGAGCATGCGTCGCCGGGTAGTCAAGCCGCTTGTAAGCCATGATCAGTGGGTTCCCATACAATGGAACTCATATTAAAGTCACCGATAATGAGAATTTTATTTTATTTTCATCACATAAATAAATAGTACATAAATGTAGCTGAAGTTTTAACTTATGTTTACTAGAAGAGTCATTAAAAGAGATAGTTAACCATAAATCCTCAGCACTAGACTGCCACTCGTCGCGGTAGATGTGTAGAACATTTTAAAAATATAATTTTCACGGTGGTACAATGGTGATGACGAATTTCCGTGACAAATTTTATTTTATTTATTATTAATATATGTTAGTCATAATCAAATCACTTCAAAATTTAATTATTATTATTCTAGATAATGTTTATTTACGAAATATGAAAATAAACACGGGTTCTATATTGTCAATTTTTGGAAAATTAATTATGGAAGTTCAATACTCTATTTTTATTTGCGAATGGCGATGACGTTTGGTGCGTGTTTAATGTAATAATAAATTAAATAAAGGTTGTATATTATTATAAATTCTGGCACTTTACGTAAAAACATGTAAGGAATGCCTTTTAAAATAGAAAAAGTGATATTTTTTTTTATTAATTTACATAAATTCACCATTTCAGGTTTTCCGTGGATTTACATATCATACAAAATAACGTAATTTATCTATATTTAAAATAGTTTTTTTATTAGTATGGCATGGCAACCAAATCCAGTCGCTAAGTGTCAAGCACATAGTGCTATCAATTGTCTATGACAAAGTGTCACAACTGCAGACGTTTGTGGCAGTATGGTAGAAGTGTCATTGCCAAGCCAGATAGATTTCATTTCATTTTTAATTTGTCTTGTCTATGTATGGCACTCATGTCATGCATGTCATGTCATGGACTGTTGTGTGGCGTGATGTGCCGAAAGATTTCGCGATTTTTTTGTGAGTAAAATTAGCGAAAGGTGAAGTGAAGAGTGCTAGTGTATTATAATTTTAAGTATTAAATGTCGTGATAGTGGTTATAATGCAGTTCTACAAGGAAAGGATTCTGAATGCTGCACAGTTGAAAAGACTAAGTGAACACAAATATTCGTGCACCAGTGCCAGTTTATTGGATCCATGGCTACAGCCGTGGTGGTGCTGGCTGGTGTCGAAGACGCCACTCTGGCTCGCGCCGAATCTCATCACTATATTAGGTTTAATAGTCAACGTAGTTACCACATTAATTTTAGTATGGTAAGTATTCTTGAAGGTTACGTTTCTGTTGAAAATTGTGTCACTCTTGCCTTGGCAGGCGACCGTAACTATTTTCTTTCGTTTGTTAGTTTGCTTGATTGTCTCGATTTTTTCCGGGAATGTTCATGACTGAGTTCTGTTAGCTTTGCGGCGTGACAGTCGTAATTTTCTAATTGAGGGTTGTGCTTGTGTTGTTTACATAGTGGGCATTATTACACACGATTGGTCGAATTGACGTCGCGCCACTGACTCTGATAAGATAAAAGCACGAATTACAACTGTCAGCTCATTATCACATCAACCTGACCCTCTGGTAATCATTCAATGTTATTTCAGAGATGTCTATTGTTGCTATTATTCAAGAGACCAAAAAACACCTGTTATATTATCATAAGTTCATTAGTATCAACTGCATAATTAGTACATAGTCAGTCACTGATGTATTTCATCAGTATTAATTATATTGTAATTTTTAACAACTTTTGCAATGTGTCCGTGTACAAGTAAAATATTTAGATTCTATGAAACATCATCATCTTTCTACTGACAAGGGGAGCTCCCACAGGTCTTACACCCAACAAACAAGAATGAACCTTACTATATGTTTAATTCATTGTTTTATTTTTTATTTACCATTAGAACGTCCCAGCAACAATGAAAAAGAGAAAGAAAGAAAATCTGTATTCTAGCACAGACACTAGACTATTACATAATTTACAAGTAAAAGCAACAACTAAAATTATTTAGAGTAGAATAAAATTAAAATGTAAAAAAGGTTACCATGATATACAATGGCATGTTTTCACTGTCTCTTTGCAATCATCATCATGATCACTGTGTCTCATTTCATTGGTAATCTATGTACTGGCTGTATATTCATTTTATTGAATGTGTCAGGAAGTATTTGAAAATGTTTTGAAATGTATTTTTGTTGCTAAGGCGATGTTTTTAAATAAAATAAAATAATTATTAACAGGCTAGCAGTTGTTATAACTGATAACGCCTGTACCTTGATATCTATGCGTTTTGTTCAATATTTAAATTCTAAATATCTGTCTAGTTGATTTTTAAATTGATTGAAGTTAGAGTCGAGGACTACATCATCTGAAAGCTTAATAATAATAATAATAAAGCTTTTTATTTCAAACCAATTTTACAATTTCTTTATTTTATTATATAAATCATGCATTGTATAGAAATTTAGATGTTGTAGTGCCCATTAAGTATTTTAAAGGTTTCAATTAGGTCACCACGGATCCTCCGGTCTGTCAGAGTTGTAAGTTTGAGCAATTCCCAAGCAAACCCGTTCCTCATAAGGCCATTGTCTTAGCAATGTGGGTAACGTAGTGAAACTTATTTGCACTTTCCGTAACTGTTCAATGTCCTTGGCAAAATAGGGACTCCTGACTTGAAACGCATACTCCGAAATTGGTCTGATGTATGTTTTGTAGATCATTAACATCATTTCAGGAGTCAAGTTTCCAAAGCTTTTCTTATGAGTTATATTAGACTTTTGGATTTCTTTGCTATAGATGTAATATGATCTTCCCATTTTAAATTCTCAGATATCCCTTTACACCTAAATCAGTCTGGACCTTGACATCCAACAGCTTTTTTTTTTACAATCACACCAATTATCTAGCCCACATTAAGTTTCACAACAAACTTGTGTTATGGATACTAGATAACGGATAAACATACTTATATACAAATTTTTTTGTAAATACATGCTTAATAATCATATCAAACCAACCCCCAGACTAGAGTTTCTGATATCTCGACCTTTTTATTTATATATATAATAAGTTCTGTTCCTTTCCTTAACTAAATAAGAGGTACAATATTTAGTAAAATTTTGTACCTCTTATTTAGTTAAGGAAAGGAACAGAACTTCAAATCGTCTAACATACTTACTTAATAATGAAAACGTAGTAATAATTAGGTAGTATAATTTGTTATTTTATGAAATAGGTATTTAATTAATTTTTTATCCAAATGGATTCAATTCATAAAATTTTGAATGCCCAAATTGAGTAAATGTGTCCGGCACTGCAAATAAAATAGTGATCCTGTTATGTTATATACCACTTTTTGTTCTTAATAAAGTATTTTCTTCTATTCTAACGAATAGAAACATTAACAACTTTTGGGGGCATAGATGAACTACGGCTTATTTTGCATGAATATCAAATAGATCTATTTTTAACAAATACTTGCATCAATGATCCCCAAAGAGCAATAAAAGCGCGTGTAGTTTAAAGATAATCTGGAGCTACAAGTAAATAAAGAGAACATATTTTAACGTGAATCTTGAACTCTACTGAAGAAGTAAACTCGGCTAAAGACTAATATTTTAGCTTTTTTAGGGACGATTTTCCAATGCTCAGATAACAATCTCTGAATTATCAGAGCTTGTCATCTGAGCATTATACAGACAAATTGAAAATTAATTGTCATTCATATCTGTTGTGATTTGTGATTTTCATTTCTTTAAGTTGGTTATGAATTTAACTCCCTTTTTACCTTTATTTGATATATTTGACCTTTATCCGTGGATTAAAAAATCGGCCCTTAGTCAGTCAAACATATCAAAGCATACACACATCAATAAAAGTCTGCTATCACTCAATGTTTTTCATATATAAAACCATTTTCGTAAAGGGTTTCAAATCAGTTAAACTAAAATGGACAATTCCTAGGCTTGACCAGTCTAGAAGCATATTTGACCTATTAAATGAGTAGGAAACTTACTTTTGTCTTAGAAAATAGGCTTTTAAGAATATAAGAGCACTATTTGACTCGTCCGATAGTTGGTTTCTTACTTTTTGTCGTCTGGCGCGATTTAAATTCGAAGCTCAAGAATTCTCGAGTTCCGGTAATTTTTTTCTCGTCTCGAATGGAGCCAAATTTCTCGAGTTTTCTCGAGTTCGAGAAAGCTCGAGCAGAAAGCCCAACCCAGACCAATATAAATAGACATGTTCATGCACACAAATATTTGTCTTGTCCGGGGATCGAACCCGGCGCCCGGGACCACCGGCGCAGAAGGTGGGTTTAGTACCCCTGCGCCTAACAGGTCGTCAAAGTTCGTTCTGCGAGGATTTTGATTTCCTATGTGGAACACAGAGCATTTGGAAGTATTCATGTTCAGAAGCTAATTTTTAGACCAGGGGCCCAATTCTGCTAATGCTTAGTCACAATCGTATTCCAATGGTGTTCCAATGGTATTGCTGTTTTACACAGTTCTTGTTACAACAGCGTAATTAAACACTACTATTGAAACACCATTGAGAGACGATTATGATAAAAAAATTAGCAGAATTGACCCCCAGTTGGCATTCAAGTCGGACTGGAGTTGATCATAATCATTAAGTGGATTAGCATATAACTTTGTGTCATCCGCAACCATGCTTACATTGCGTTGCAGGTTACAAGGAAGGTGAAATTTGTAAATTATAAATAATACTGGTCCAAGTACTGAATAGTTCAAAAACAGCAATTAGCGGATAATAAAATAAAAGCTGCTTGAAACTTTTTATTGTACAAGATCGGCCTGAGTGAAGCTGGGCTACATGTAACACATAATCTTAACCTTTGAAGATCCAGTTTCCGGGCGGGTCCGGAGGATAGCTCTGGCTGTCCTATCTATTCGACCCGGGATGGTCCGGCTCTGGAAAGGTTAATAACGCCATGAACCCATCTAGCTGGTATAGTACCTTGACTTCTTCGTTATCAACAGTAGATAAATATATCTGTAACTTTTTAAAAAAAAGCTCCCTAAAAAACTCTACTGGTCTACCGGGAAGTTCCCCGACTGTACATAGCATAGAAAATATATTTTACCTTTCGGGCTGAAACTGCGTAACTTAGGCGTCCGCGCGGTTCCATACAAAGTATCATACGCTAGAACAAAGGGCTGACCCTTAACGCAGTTTTAGCCATACAAATATAATTTTTTATTTATCAGGTATAGTCCAGACGCGCGACAAGACCCGCCGCGATGGGCGTGCGCTTTATGCGCTTTAGGCGTGTTCGTGTACCAGAGCCTGGACGCGATCGACGGCAAGCAGGCGCGCCGTACCGGCAGCCAGTCGCCGCTCGGCGAGTTATTTGACCACGGCTGTGACAGCATATCCACAGTGTTCATCGCGCTAGGAGCCTGCATAGCCGTCAAGCTAGGCGAATATCCTACATGGATGTTTTTCCAGGTAAATTTTCCACATTTAATTAAATCAGAGCCTGGATGCGATCGATGGCAAACAGGCGTGCCGCACCGGCAGCCAGTCGTCGTTGGGCGAGCTATTCGATCACGGCTGTGACAGCATATCCACGGTCTTCACGCGCTAGGAGCCTACATAGCCGTAAAGCTGGGCAAATATCCTACGTGGATGTTTTTCCCTTAAAATGATTCATAATGGGTATTTAAGTACCCTTGGACATGATCTACCTTGGGCAACTTGATAGTTCTTAAATAGTACCCAATGAATGAAAGGCCTTTAATAGAATCCAAGTACGTTGAAGTAAAAATAACATGGAACATTGGAATAGGAGATCTTTGTCCTGCTTTTTTTTTCCTACAAAAATTACAATTCCTATTTTGTAATATGTTGCACTATTATGTGTAGGTAATGTTATTTTTCTATTCTTTATTTGTTTGTTACAATAATATCTTTTAATAAATTATAAATCAAATATTCATTTAACTACCTGTTACTGTAGTTATCTTATCAGTAGTAATAATAAATCGTGAGCCACTAGTTTTATTATCCTTTAGCAGTTCGTACAATATAACTAATAATGCTAAAAGTAAATGGGATAATAAATACATGTCAGATCCATAACAGCACGAATCTAAACATCGATTGCTCGATGACGCACGTCTTGTTCAATGGCTAATAGAAATGCAAGGCAATTTAAATAAAGTGAAATCAGAAATATGTACGGAAGCCGGGGCTCTCGGGCGCTAAGCCTTTGGGAGAAGTACGAGGTGGATCTTGTGTTACCAGATCGTTTTTTCAACTGCATGGAGTGGAAATAAAAAACGATTTTTTCTTATGGTAACATTCAAAACTTCTTGTCTTGTTCATCACTGCTATCATCAATGCAGTTGAATCGCTCATAAATGTAGTCAATAGTCTGTATAAGCCTTTATTTTTAAGAACATGGTTGCCTTATTATGATAAAAAAACTAAAAAGCAAAAAATAAACGTTTTGGAGTCGGTGGCAGCAAAGTAGAATGTAGTATATTTTAGTAGAAAACGAAAAATACCGAGTGCACTCGGTGCTGAGATTGGCACGGTCTAACAACTCCTGAGGATGCTCCGTGTGTGGGCGAAACACGTGTAGAGTAGTCGGTGAAGGTGCAAGGTGTGTCACTGGGCTGCATCTGCATTTTTTCTTGCGGAATTACGCGACATATTTTTCGTTTTCTACTAAGATATGGATTTCCGCCAAGTAACGCCTGATTCTATCAAATACGTAGTATATTTTATTTCACAATTTTAAAAGGTAGAAGAGGTCCCGGGCCAACGCTAATAACCATATGTCAACTCCTCATCGCCATTTACAAAATGCAGCTTTTCCCGGTGCAGGGACGTTACTTATTGAGGAGTTCTCCCGATAATTTATCATCAGCTCCACTTCATCACATGCATTGAGTCGAGCATAAATTGCTTATGAGCTAAGTATTTAATAGTTCCGATGACCATTTGTGGTCTTCATCATCAGTACCACTTCACCAAATGGTGCTTTCCGGAAGCATATGCATAAGTTACTATAGAAAACACCGAAATCGCTATATACGAATGCCTATAATGTTTGAAGAGTTCCTTGGATTTCTCCAGGATCCCATCATCAGATCCTGACATGATGACAATGGGACCACATGGGAAGTATACCCTTTCGACCAAAAAAAGATTATAAATTTTTAATTTTGCATTTTACAATGCTATTTTTTCAGACGTCCGTCTGACGGGATTCGAACGCGCATCCTTGGGAATCCGGCCCAATGCACTAACCAATTATGCTACAGAGACCTAGGATGTTTCTCTCATTGATGAAGCGACGGTGGCTAACACCGTAGAAAGGTGAATATACTAGAAAAAATCGACGTGTCCTCATAGGTCTCTGTAGCATAATTGGTTAGTGCATTTGGCCGGATTCCCAAGGATGCGGAATCGAATCCCGTCAGGGCGACATGAGACCTGTTGCTTTTTTCTAGTATATTTTCTTGTTTAATATTTATCAAAAAAATATTACTCAAATCTGTCCAGCCCTCTTCGAGTAATCGAGTAACATATACATAAACAAAATATAAAAAAATAAAAACATTTTATAAAAAAAATTCAAACCGACTTCAAAAAGTAAAAAATAAAACTTTTGGAGTCGGTGCCAGCCAGAGCATTCTACATTGCACTTCTATTAACAATATATTTTTTTGGCCTTAGCTAGCTAGCACCGACTCCAAAAGTTTTATTTTTTACTTTTTGAAGTCGGTTTGAATTTTTTTTATAAAATGTTTTATTTCAGATTTTTTTGTTACATCATGTGTTACTTACACTAAAAATCAGCCCATACACAACAATGTCATCTAGGTAAACGACAACTTGCCAAAAGGTGATTGATATTTTTCAAGATTATGAAAAAACTACTAGCCAGATCTTCGTAAAAAATTATATGGGACCACACATAAACCATTTTCTTTCAGATAAAAAAAGAATTATACAAATCTGTTAACAACTGGCGAAGTTATGGTAGAACATAAGTACATAAAAAAAAAAAATACAGTCGAATTGAGAACCTCCTCCTTTTTTGAAGTCGGTTAAAAAGATTCCGTCTAATTGAGAACATCCTCCTTTTTTTTGAAGTAAGTAAAAAAAATGATGATGACTACTAAAGCATATGAAACCCTTCGGAGCGACATTGCCCGCATTGCTCGATTTGCTCTACATTACGACTGCGCGTGATTGCCTAACTAACCAATAATTATATCGGTTTCACAGACTCGTATATTAGTTTCGCTCCATCGCTTTTTAAGACTCATAACATGCTCAAAAATGTTGATGTTCTATCTAAATAAAATATGTCAAATGATATTAACATTTTTAACCGACTTCAAAAAAGGAGGAGGTTCTCAATTCGGTTGGTATATATTTTTTTATGTATGTACACCGATTACGCCGAGATTTCTGAACTGATTTCCATGATTCTTTTTTTGTTCGATGCAGAATAGTTGCCAATTGGTCCCATAAAAATTTGGTTTCGTTTGACCCAGTACTTTTTATGTTATGAGCATTTTTATATATTTCATTTCATTGTTGACTTGGACGATGTACTATTTACGATAATTTTGTTTATAATGTACATGAAACCTTATCTAATCTAGAAAAACCCTGCTGTAGTTTACAAAACAATGAAAAATAGTGAAATAGATTTTTGCTATGATTCTACCGCTAATAATGCACCGATTGACCTTGGACAAATGTCGTTAGATGAAGACACAGTTCTCAAAAGCCTAAAGCATGTTAATATTCACAAAGGCGCCGGTTCTGACGGTATACACCCTGTCTTTATATCTTTTTGTGCAACACAATTATTAAAGCCTATTTTTATTATTTTTAAAGCATCTTTAACATCTGGAGTTTTTCCTAGCGCATGGAAGAGAGCAATTATCACTCCAATATCTAAAGGTAAAGAAAAGAACAATATAACGCAATATCGTCCTATTTCAAAGTTATGCGTCTTCGGAAAATTATTTGAGAAAATGATAACCTGCCAGCTCTCACAGATTATTCGACATCACATTTCCGAGACTCAGCATGGATTTATGAGAGGGCGCAGCGTCGATACTAATATGGTTGCTTTCACTGATTTTGTATTAAAGGCTATGGATGAAGATAAACAAGTGGATACCGTGTACACTGACTTCTCCAAAGCATTTGACAAGATTTCCCATAATCTGCTAATAAACAAGCTTTGGAGGCTAGGTGTGCATGGCAATTTACTGAGATGGTTCGAGTCTTATATAAGAAACCGTAGCCAGGCAGTCTGTTTAAAAGGATACTCTTCTTCATTCTTACCCATAGCATCTGGAGTTCCACAGGGCTCACATCTCGGACCAGTATTGTTTTGCATATATATAAATGATATAGGTAACGCTCTGCGTAACTGCAATTACCTACAATATGCAGACGACACGAAATTCTTTAGAGTTATAAGTAACACAGATGACTGCCACAGCTTACAGTCCGATTTAGACTCACTAACTGAGTACTGCGATAAAAATCAATTATTCCTGAACATTGATAAATGTCACGTTATTACATATACAAGAAAAGCGTTGCCCATTATGTTCCAATATAAAATTAATAACACATCTCTGAACAGAGTAGATAGTACTCGTGACTTGGGGATAATGATGGATAGTAAACTCTCTTTTAAACAACATTTTGAGTCAATTGTTCAAAAATCATTTCGTAACTTAGGTTTCATTAATCGCATCTCCCAGCCCTTTCAAAGGGCTCGTACGTTCAAAATACTTTATTTTAGTTTTGTACGTTCGATTCTGGAGTTTGGTTGTGTCGTTTGGAATCCTTTTTATAAAACAGATATTGAACGAATAGAAAAAGTACAAAGAAAATTTGTAAAAATTCTAAATTATCGGATTAATAGGCCCAATGATTCTTATCTTGAATCATTAAATCAACACGAACTGGGATCCTTGGAAAATCGTCGAAAGCAGTTTGACTTGCTTTTTCTATTTAAGTTGTTAAATTGTCACATAAATTCTCCTAATCTTCTAGCAAAGATACATTTTATTACCAAGGCTCGATTACCCGCTCGTTCCTCACGTTCTTTAAACATATTTGTACCACCTCGTTTTCGTAAAAACTATACCCGCAACAGTTACTTTACTCGCTGTATCCGCATGTACAATACCGAATTCACAAACTTAGACTTATTTAACAACAATGTAAAAAAACTAAAGACACAAATTTTCGAAATGCTCAAATCAGATTAATAATTTTCAAATATTAAAGAAAGAAAAAAACTGTTCCCAAATTGAACTTTTAAAAATATTGATTTATTATAATACCTTTTTAGATTTCGTTATTTTAAGTCATGCGTTTGAACACGCTGCTATAGCAGTTATTTTTTGTTATT
This sequence comes from Chrysoteuchia culmella, assembly GCA_910589605.1. NCBI lineage: Eukaryota > Metazoa > Arthropoda > Insecta > Lepidoptera > Crambidae > Chrysoteuchia > Chrysoteuchia culmella. The sequence goes on along the minus strand of OU342647.1, from coordinate 761,043 downwards.
ATGTAGACCTACTTATAGTTTATATGCATGCATCAAGCCTGTGCTTATGTATTTTGTGTACCTACCTATATATAAATCACTCGAGCTGACTATGTCACAGAAGGCTTGTTTATATTATATAACATTTAGTAGTACTCCTGGGCACTCGTTGTCTTCTTTTTTATTATGTGCTTTTAATTATAATTTCTTTGTAATGACTGTTTGTGCCAGAATAAATAAAATAAAAAAATAAAAAAAACAGCCTATTACAGACACTAAGAAGTAAAAAAATACTGCGTTAAAAAAAACCGACTTCAAATACTAAAAAGCAAAAAACTAGCCTTTTGGAGTCGGTGCCAGCCAAGGCAAGAAAAATAAAAGAATAGGAGCTTAAAGTAGAATGTCTTGGCCGCCACCGACTCCAAAAGGCTTATTTTTTGCTTTTTAGTTTTTTAAGTCGGTTTTTTTTCTATCCATTGAGAACTTCATAATAATTAGTCGTTTCGTGTCATAGTGTTTATTTATTTATTTATTTGGATCACCAACAAGATTACACCAAACAAAAAGAAAAAGAAGACTCACACATAATAACATTCAGAACAAAGTGAAACCTTAATTATAGGTGACAACGGCATGCAACAAACCAACAGCTTTACAAAAAAAAATATAAGAAAATTATGTTATAATTAAAACTATGCAAGTGAAAATGTCACTATGGCTAAGTTATACTTTGCCCAGACAAATAGATTTAAATTTGCTTAAAGGATCAGCATATATATCGAAGTTAGTAGACTTTGACAGTGAATTATATTGTGAAAATATTATAATGTATATAGTGTTAAAAGATTTTCAGCCAAACTACTTATAAATTTTCAATCACAATAACATATTAGCGGTGGAGTTGTGGTTAGGGTTGCCGTAAATAAAAAAACGTATCGTACGTTTTTTTCCCATACTTTGTACTTTTTAATAAAAATAAAGTATGGAAAAGACTTATTAAGCGTGCGTTAGAACAGAATATTTTTCTTGGCATGATTTCATTAAACGAAATAACGAAACGCCTGGAAAATTTCTGAACGATCACTGTCAAAGAAGTTTTCAAGTTCTTGTTGGTAGACGTTGTTTGTTTTGTACTTTTGTTTCGTTTTTTTTCTGTTCCTGCCACATCAGCCTACACAGAGAGGGTTTTCTCGGTAATGAACTCGAAGTGGGGGTAGGTAAGAGAGGAAATGCGCAACATAAAATTTTATATAAAAAAAATAACTACTCATTAATTAGTTTCAACGTAAATTTTATTGCGGTGAGTAGTGATAGTGATAATAATTATTAAATAAGTATCTAGCGCAAAAGCACAAAGAAAACTAAAAAAAAATTACATTTATAAATTAATTAGATTTGGATAATACTTAATTTTTTGGATAATACTTAACCTATCCAAATCCGAACGACAGCCCGGGCTGTCGTCGGACCGCACTCGATTATATTCGCTATTATTTTAAAAATAAGACTACCTTTGGCCTGAATACTTTTTGACCGAATGCTGTCGTCCGGATTTGGATAGGTTAATTGACAGAGATAGATATATTTTATTTTCCTAAAAAAAAGTTGACAACCCTAGTTGTGGTTGCAGCCGTTACAGTTATTTGCAGTGGTTTGTTTTGATTCACACATTAAGTTTTAAACGGTTATCTCGAGCGCGTCCTTATTTCATATTTAATGATGGAGTTTCTAACCGTCCGCTATTAGGGTTCGCACCAGAAGGAGGACGCATAGCGCACCGTACAGATGGCTGGAATTGGACAGAGAATGACATAGACTAAGCGTAATAAATAATTAAGCGTGAATTGTTAAACGTCAAAGATAAATAACGCGTGCACGCTATGTATTGTTGCAATTGTGTCTATACAACTCTGCGAGCAATAAAAAAAGATATCAAACTACATCGCATACATTTATCTGATGCCACAACATAGTTGTTTATGCACTCGAGTTACGAATACCAGAAGACCAGAAACGGTGAAAGTATTCCAAATATATACAAATATCGATTATGAGGTAACTTATATTTGTGCGGAACCATATAATATTAATAGTCTCGTTCTTGTTTTATCACTTGGAATAATGTTTTATCAGAAGATACTGTTTTAACTGTGTCTCTCCATTCCTGAGTTTCGACAGCCTAGGTAGTAGGTACTATGTTAATACTAATATTGTAGATGGGGACCGTAAGTTTGTTTGTTACTCGATCAGGCGTAAGCAGCAGAAAGGATTAGAATGAAATTTTGCATAGAAATAGTCCGCGCCATTGAATATGGAAAAGGATATTTTATTTACATTATCAAGGGAACGGAAGCTACTTGGGTAAAAAAACTGCGAGACCCAACTGGGGCTGTATTCACAATGACCACTTACCGATTCCTTGCTCAAACCACGCCAATGTTTTATTTGGTTTCGACATTTTCAAAATTCGTTTTCTCTATGATACTTACAAATTTTAAAGTCATTTTACTTGTTTAATAACTACAAATTTTGTGACTGTCATGTACTTGTACAATAACTCTATAATTTGTGAGAATAATGGAGAAAACGAATTTTGAAAATGTCAAAACCAAGTACGACATTGGCGTGGTTTGAGCGAGGAATCGGTAAGTGGTCATAGTGAATAAGGGCCCTGGCTGACAATAATGTTTCAAAAAAAGTGTATCTGAAAACAGTTTTACACAAGGGGTTGGTTTGAAATAAAACAACTTTTACGGATATCAAACGCGCTATATTTCCACGAACTAAGTTATAATTGTCCGTATTTTTTGGTTTTTTAGGGGTTTTTTGATTTTCCCGACGTTTCGGCACCTTTACAGCTGCCGTGGTCACGGGATGACTTCCCGTGACCACGGACAATTACAACTTAGTTCGTGGAAATATAGCGCGTTTGATATCCGTAAAAGTTGTTTTATTTCAATGAACAGTGCGCGCCAAAACATAAGATGTACGTATGGGTTGGTTTGAGTCGACAAGTAGGTTAATGTAATTAACAATTCATCGTTATGAGACGATAATGGCCGAGTCAATATAGGGCTGTTGACTTGTCCGTGTGCCGTCAAGTCGAGTTTACTAACCCTTAAACTGATGATAGGGTAGAAGCCCCAGTTGCAGCCATTTTGCAACTGGGGCTATCTAAATAAGCGTAAGGTAGTGTAAGGATCAAATGATAGTGGGCACCACAGACCTATATCGAGATAGATATCTGTTTGGCGCAGAGGCACTAACCCCGCCTTCTGCGCCAGAGGTCCCGGGTTCGATCCCCGGACAAGACAAATATTTGTGTGCATGAACATGTCTATTTGTCTTGGTCTGGGTGTTTAATATGTATATTAAGTATGTATTTACAAAAAAAAAGTATATATGTATGTTTATCCGTTATCTAGTGTCCATAACACAAGTTCTTCATGAAACTTAACGTGGGACTAGATAATTGGTGTGATTGTATGCGAATATTTATTTATTATTATTATTTATATAAAGAGCGCTTTAAACTGTATGAGAACCTAGCGTGTCGAATTTTTCATATGTACCATGACGTCACGAGCGAGATTTAGTGATGTGCAAATGTTATTGACGAGCTCTTGCAAGAAAACACTGCACAATTAATCATATTCGTTTCTGAGTGACGCGTTTCTGGTCCAATCCAATGGTCTTAAGCGGACTGACTTAGATCGAAAAACTTTGACCGTGGATCAAACGTTTTACACGTAAGGTAAGTACACTTTTACCGTCTATCTTGATATAGGTCTGTGGGCACCTTAAAAAATGAGTAGACAAGCCTCCGTCATAATGCACTTTCTATCTTTGTGTACTAAATATAAAATACTAAGTGCATTAGTACATTTTTTTTATCTGAAGTTCGTGAGATTGAATTAAGTAATGATAGAGAACGTGTAAGTTTTCATTACTATGTGGCCATATCGTGCCTCATAAATTTTTAACCGACTTCAAAAAAGGAGGAGGTTCTCAATTCGGTTGGTATAATTCTGTTTTTTTTTTTTTTTTTATGTATGTACACCGATTACGCCGAGATTTCTCAACCGATTTCCATGATTCTTTTTTTGTTCGACGCGGAATAGTTGCCAATTGGTCCCATAAAAATTTGGTTTCGTTTGACCCAGTACTTTTTATGTTATGAGCATTTTTATTTATTTCATTTCATTGTTGGCTTGGACGATATAGTATTTACGATAATTTTGTTTATAATGTACATGAAACCTTATCTAATCTAGAAAAACCCTGCTGTAGCTTACAAAACAGCCTATTACAGACACTAAAAAGTAAAAAAAATAAACTGCGTTAAAAAAACCGACTTCAAAAACTAAAAAGCAAAAAATAAGCATTTGGAGTCGGTGCCAGCCAAGGCAAGAAAAATAAAAGTATAGGAGCTTAAAGTAGAATGTCTTGGCTGCCACCGACTCCAAAAAGCTTATTTTTTGCTTTTTAGTTTTTGAAGTCGGTTTTTTTTAACGCAGTTTTTAACTTCATTGCTTAGTTAATGACGAGCAACAAAACAAGACACTAACTTTGCGCTCAACGGTAGTAATGTTCGTAAAGAAAGAATTTAGTTACACCTGACTAGCACGGTTTTCTCCCCTGTCATTAATTAATCCAGGGGTTTCACTTCATAAGGAAGTATTTATTTATGGCTGCGACCTATGAAGATCAGTTGCTGTTGTGGGTTTTCCAATTGAGCAGAAAAATAACAAAGGTCAATTCCCGTTTGACCTTTTGTAATGTAACCCGTAGGAAGAACGGATCGATTGAGTTCGTTCTCTTGGGAAATTCATTTTAACATGATCTTTTGTAAAGATCTGCTTTATATAGGTGCTCAAAGGTTGCTGTCATATAAATAGAGCATACCTTGATATAAATTATGCCACATTTTATTATTCAGACTTGGAGCTGAGTTCTCCAAGGATATAAGGCCGAATATTTTAAAGTAATGCTTCTTGGGCAAAGGTACAGAAAAGTCAGCTGCTAATACTTGGAGCGGCTAATTTCGCCACAGCTTGGTTCTTTGCGAAACCCCACTGCTGTCGCAAAGTAGCGGCTTGTATGTCTGAGATATTGCAATGCGATACGTACAGTCGCGCAAGTTGCCCGTCGACCACCCTTTTGGCGATATTCGCGTGCGCTCGATTTGTACAGTCCTATAAGCCTACAGCGTCACCCACTGATGCTCGTTCAGGGGATTTTGCGCGGCAATAGGAGTGACGGGAATTTCCGCCACTGTACAGTAAAGTAAGTCGGCTTATTGGGGTGTGATGGTAAAACTATACATCATTTCGTACTTTTATGAAAGGTAACGCCCTACGTCTCTATACATAGGGATAGGTTGAGTTTACTTGGTTCTGCTAATCTTAGCTATATCTGAAATAGTAGAAACTCGTTGAATCCTAATTGTTTTGATATCGTAGCCACTTTTTTACCTTTTAGACCCCAGATTATGAGACAATGGATATTCCATTGTTCTCTAAACACCGGTGTCCGGTTCGGGTTTTATGAATTAATCGGTTTATTACAACACTTGCAAGTTGATTTAATTTCTATTTTATTTTGTTCTATTCGAAACACTAAATAGTTTTGTATACTAAAGTTCCTTCTAGGGTTGCCAGATGCCCCGTATTTTACGGGTTACCCCGTTTTTCAGGCATTGATAAAACTGAAACCCGAAGTAATTGCGAAAATAAAATACGGGGTGAAAAAAGCTCCCGTATTTTTACTAATTCAGCCAAGAGCTGGCTGGCGAAACCAAATGTTGACGTTTTGTCAGGCTGGCTGGCACAAAATGAGGGTTTTTGACTTTGTGGTTTAAAATCGCCATGTTTAATTTTTTTTTAAACATGCAATAATTTTTTTACGTTTGCTTTTTAAAATGAAGAGTGTTTAAAAGCGGCTTATTTAAACAATAAGTATAAAAGTGAAAAAAAAAATTTCAAAGCACTACTGTTTTAATTGTCTCCCGTAAAAAAAAACAAAAACCTATAATACATAGACGTGACGTTACCCCTTAACTTAAGTCAGGAAGAGGCAGGTGGCAACCCTAGTTCCTTCTATATTAAATTAATGACTTGTTGTGTCTGGCTGGCTGGCACAAAATGAGGGTTTTTGACTTTGTGGTTTAAAATCGCCATGTTTAATTTTTTTTTAAACATGCAATAATTTTTTTACGTTTGCTTTTTAAAATAAAGAGTGTTTAAAAGCGGCTTATTTAAACAATAAGTATAAAGGTGGAAAAAAAAAATCCTAAAGCACAACTGTTTTAGTTGTCTCCCGTAAAAAAAAAACAAAAACCTATAATACATAGACGTGACGTTACCCCTTAAGTCAGGAAGAGGCAGGTGGCAACCCTAGTTCCTTCTATATTAAATTAATGACTTGTTGTGTCTGGTAAATGTACCTTGTTGTGATAAGAGCGAACATTGATCGCGTAGATAATACGATACGCGGCGTTAATTAATATAATAATTACTTTAAGACGCTATATCGAAAAAGTATGTACTTTTTGGTATAATACTATAGGACGGCTAAAGATGTTACAAATCTGGTAATAAGATATATATTTCTTCATACCATTATCTAGATTTGTATAGTTTCAGAATCACGATTTTATGATATTGCCTCGACACTTTTTTCTTTTCGGATTGACCCCCTAAAAATACGTTTTTTCAAGATTATTCTGAAATGGGGTTACATATACTATTGGAAATTGGTTTGATTAGTGGACACCAATAATATTTAGGATCGTATAGTTTAATTTTTTCTTTAATCGCTATAGTTATTTACTACGAAGTGATTTCGTGGTTTTTTCGCCTAGTCTGCAAAGTCGGTCTCGCTCTCGCGTGGGTCCTTTTCTCAGTACTATCTCGCTTCAGTCGAGTAACCCCTTCAGCCTCGATTTTCTACCGCCATGTGCCAAAACCGAATGCCGTTAGGAATCTCGGCTTGTGAAAGTCGCCAAATTATTTTACATCGAGGTTATACCTACTTTCTCATTTCTTTTAGGAACTCTTTAAATTCATTTAAAATATTTCTGTTGCAGTGTCACTAAAAAGTTTCCTACTAATATTATAAATGCGAAAGTATGTCAGTTTGTTTGTTTTATTTGTTTGTTTGTTTGTTACTCCTTCACGCTAAAATCTATATACTTAATTCAGGTTCGCAAAATTTGTGACGACTCGATAGGGACTTTGGCGCGTAGTACGCGGCCGAGTAAGGTATCAAATTAAAGGTACTCGAGTCTATTTGTTCCGAAAACTATAAAATATACAAAATGTTAAACGTGATGATCACAAACTGCAATTAAAAAGTGACATTATTTTCGCATAATTTGGAATTTTTCGTCGATCGACGAACCCGAGTATCGGGTTGTAACCAAGTCTATATACTTAATTCAGGTTCGCAAAATTTGTGACGACTCGATAGGGACTTTGGCGCGTAGTACGCGGCCGAGTAAGGTATCAAATTATTTGTTCCGAAAACTATAAAATATACAAAATGTTAAACGTGATGATCACAAACTGCAATTAAAAAGTGTCATTATTTTCGCATAATTTGGAATTTTTTGTCGATCGACGAACCCGAGTATCGGGTTGTAACCAAGTCTATATACTTAATTCAGGTTCGCAAAATTTGTGACGACTCGATAGGGACTTTGGCGCGTAGTACGCGGCCGAGTAAGGTATCAAATTAAAGGTAGTCGAGTCTATTTGTTTCGAAAACTATAAAATATACAAAATGTTAAACGTGATGATCACAAACTGCAATTAAAAAGTGTCATTATTTTAGCATAATTTGGAATTTTTCGTCGATCGACGAACCCGAGTATCGGGTTGTAACCGCCCTAGTTACTGAACGGATTTTGATGATATTTGGCACAGATATAGTAGATCGCCTGGATTAAAACAGGATACTTTTTATCCCGATATTTCCACGGGAATAACCACACGGGTGAACCCGGGGGCGGCCGCTAGTAAGTATAAAAATAAATAAACAATGGGTCGTCGGATGATAATGGGCGAATCGAGCCGAAAATTATTTTGCGACGGATAGAAATACGGCACTCATTTTAAAATCTAGATTCTTTATTCGTAATAGAAATTAAAATGGTGACTATCAATTTACGCCGAGATGAGATGGTGTTATCGACGTAAATGATGATTCACTAAACGTCAGAGCATAAATGCCTCGCGTGATTGTACCGGTTTTCACGATCTCGAGCACGTGGTCCCGGCAGATCGCGATAGGCGGACGATATTTTTTTTTTTACAATTAACTGGGCAGGCATTTGACCATCGTGCTTAGTAAACAGAATGTGGTCTAAGGTCACTCTACTACGATTACTAACCATTGGACCTTATTTTGATGCAAATAAAGTCTCGAAACTAAAAGAACTTCGTCCGATATTCGTGTTGGTTTTCGGAGTAGACACCCAGGCAGAACCTACATAATTTGGTGAATGTTTCTTGGTTCCACTCCGAGTATCTTCAGAACTACGTATCTTTGACGTGACATGTTTTACGCAACATGTTTTACGAAAAAAGAAAAAAACGGTGTTTCGATAACGAAACTCGCTGTTTTTGTTGAACTATGAACTTGCACTGCTCACATGATTGTGGATTTTTCAACAAATCTTTAGTTACTTTAATTTTTTTTTGTTAATATGGTGCATTTATTTTAAACTGATTTTGTAGTTCGTCTAAATCTTATTAGAACTTCTTACAACTAATAAAATTATAATAATAACAAACGACGTCTATGCTATCATTCTTCAAGACTTTTATCTCTATATGCGTTTCAGTACGATAAAAGATTTAACAACAAGATACAGATAAGTAACAGAACATTAGTCACTAATCACTATTTTCTAAAAAAAACTTGAAGGTCACCCTACCAAATCAAATGCCTTAAAAATAACAGTGTCAGATCTCTGTCAAGGTCGCTTATCATTAAACTAGTAAAGTACTCTAGAAGTGCTCTTATTTGGGAGTGCTGCCAACCTGCCAATGCCGGTCGGAAGCTGGCCGTATGCCAAGCTCAAGCTTCACCTGAAACTGAAACGAAACTGACACACCTGTGAACAGGGTCTTATATAAGACTGAATGGAACTTTTTCAATGTTAAGAGGTTGATGAACTTTAGAACGAAACTTCATTTATGGTTTGCATTATACAGGGTGTTAAAAGACCCATAACAAAATGAAAACCACGTATTCTCTCCATCGTTACTATCATTTATAGTATATTGATAGTTTAGGAATTATTGAGAATCAAAGTCAATATTTGTTTTTAAAGATTATTGTTTTAAGTCACAAAATAGCCTTGAATATCAAAACCAATCCGAAACTGGATCCCGGCCGTCTACTCATACTCTCTCGAACAGGGATTCCCAAACAGTGGGGCGCGCCCCACTTGGGAGGCGTAGAATGATTAAAGAGGGACGCGTCAGTTTCACCTGTATGTTACTTTTTAATAAAATAACTTTAACTTTTTATAAAAAAAAATATATCGTATTCTCACGCTAGATTTCCCATTTCGACAAATAGGGGCGTAGTATTTTTGCAAAACATCGGGTGAGGCGCATACCGTAAAAATTTGGGAACCCAGGCTCTAGACACACGCACACTTTGTTGCACGCGTTAAGTTTGATGTACACTTCGCATATATTACGGCTTCGGTATGGGTCTTTGAACACCCTGTATAATTATGAAAGATGGAAAGCTTTCAATAGATTTTAAGATTGAGCATAAAAGTAGATCATAAAATCTTACATAGACCAAAACAGATTAGGGCTTTTACCATGCCATTTCACTGTTATATAAAATAAATTACATATTTTTAAGAAAAATATACCTACATATATAAGTATGTCTTTCCTTCAAAACTGCTAATTTTAACTTAGTGATAAAAAGATTTTATAAACCAAGCGTTGTGGACTCTGGGATAGCAGTGGCAAAGGATCCATACATGCCGATTCTCATCGGCATCCCTTTAGAAATTCCATTCATTATATAATTATTTATTGTCACTAAATAATGACATAATTATTATGGTTTGTCATTATTCAATAAATAATGACATAATCAGTTATTTCTGTTACTTTAATTCTCCTACTTTTATTATGTTAAATATAAGTTGGAGAACTAAAGTAACTGACATCGCTCGTAGGATTGCTCAGCTGAAGTGGCAGTGGGCGGGACACATAGCGAGAAGAACCGATGGCCGTTGGGGCGGAAAGGTTCTGGAATGGCGACCGCGCACAGGACGACGCTCCGTGGGTACGCCCCCACAAGGTGAACCGACGATCTGGTGAAGGTCGCGGGAAGCCACTGGATGCGGGCAGCGCAGGACCGATCGTCGTGGAGATCCTTGGGGGAGGCCTATACCCAGCAGTGGGTGTCATGTAGCTGAGACGACGACGACGAGTTAAATATAAGTGGATCTCAGGCAGTTGCGAAGTAAACAAATTGGTTCATTTTCCATGTTTGTTGTTGACTGCATTGATCTATATTACCTAGTTAATTAAACAGCGGGTTAACTATGTATGTAAGTTTTATCAACAAACAAATTATAAATTAATTTACAAACTTTGATTTTGAAAACAGTAAAAAATTCATACAATAAAAAAGTTATTTATGCTCCATAGCCTCCGGGGTCAGTTTAATATTTTAAAGAAATTCCCCACTATTGAAAGTATATTGAAAGTATGCTCCATTGCCCCCAAAATCAAAAGAACAGTCAGTTACAGGTTTACTAAGGTGATTAATGCTGTTATAGGTGATAATAACTGTTTTTTAAACAGATTGAATCAACAGAAAATATTAATTTATGTATCATTAGTTTTGAGTAAACTCAAAACACTCGTAAACTTAATTTCGGTACATACTCGTATATTAAAAAAAAAAACAATTATTTAACTATTTTTTACTGGGTAAATAAGAAAGACATTCTTATCATCATTCGTGAACATGGATAATTAACACACAAAAAACAATCAATAAAGATAAAAACTATTAAGTTATTATTATCATACATGCTATTTTCGTTAGAAAACATATAAAAATGACATTTTATGGAACGTTATACATGTACCTATTATAATTATTACTTATAAATTGTAAATATCCAATTTATAAGTAATAATTGGATATTATATAAATTGGCTGTTACAAGCACTTATGAACGTCAAAGAAGCTACGCCATCGGTTCACAAACCCTACGGCGGGAGACCTTGTAACGAGAAGAACCGGCAAGAAACTCGTCAAGGGCTGTTTTTTTCTCCCTGTTTTATTTCATACAGAGTCGTCAAATTGAAAAGTGACCTTAACATGTCAGTAAGGTCAATTTCCATCACAAAAAAAAATACTAATTATAATATTACATTTTATGGTTATTGTAACCGTAAACAATTTTCAACTGGCAAAGAAAGACTTATCTATCATACATTACAACATTTCTCGCATTACAAGATTACTGTACTGCAAGTTGTGAGGTACATACAGGTCAGTATCAATTTATTTTAGAAAAAAAAATATTTAACCTTTTAAGCACAACATTAAGATAAGCAGACTGAAGTAGACCCATTTCCTCTGGCGGCACCCGTTCACGAGCAATATATAATTATTGTACTTATAAATTGGACTGAATAAATTAACAAAAACGTAATTGAAGAAGGATATAATATGAAACCTCCGACGTAGTTATCCTTCGGGCGCTTGGTAGGTAGATGTATTCTGTAAACCGGTTTACGGTTTTTACACAAAAAAAAATTATAAAAATCGGACTAGTATACTTTTAATTTTGCATTTTTCAATGCTATTTTTATGTGATAAATATTTAACAAGAAAATATACTAGAAAAAAGCAACTAGTCTCATGTCCCGTCAGGGCGAAATATTTATCGGACGAGTAGTTTTGGTTTTGCACAAACTAATGTTTACTGCAGCGCCCCCTAGCGAGTTGTCACCGTAACATCTATCGAAGAACATGCACCAATCAAACCCGAACCCATCACTGAAAACTGCATCAAAATCTGGCTAGTTGTTTTAGAGATAAATGGCATCATTGGCACAAACAAACAAACAACCTCTCACCCCAAATGCATATACCGTCATACATAATTTCTTTTAAATAATATAAATAATCTAAAGATTTTCTAAGGCTTGAACCCTTTAAAATGTCGGCCTTTGTTACCAATAATATCGTCAATTCAAGGTTATATTTTTCACTGAATCCATCCCTTTTACTTAATTTTAATTTAGTTTAATTGAAATTTATTTTGACTACAAATATCAAATTGTTTCTCCGATACAAACTATACTACTATTGGGTAGTACTTATTGACGTAAAGTAGTCCGTTAGGTAATTCTGTAAGAAACCGTACGTATGAAGATATAACTTCAATTCATTTTTTACATAACTGTACAAAAACACAATGCAAAAAATATATGGGGGCAGTTGAGCATATGAGTTGGGGGCAATGGGTAAAAAAAATATTAAATTTTATTTTGGGGGCAAATATGTACTATTTATAGGGGTCAGAAGGGAATAAAATAGAAAATTAATAAAATATTAAACTGCCCGCGGGGGCTATGGAGCATAAGCCAAAAAATTAACGGGACCTAGTTGGAAGACTTCAAATAAAAAATTGAATGATTTGAAAGTTTGATGGAATATATCAACTTCAGCATTGAGCTCATTGTAGTTTCTACGCATGCGATACAGCGGATCATTGTGCGATACATTGTCATAAAAGTTAAATAATACATCATTAAAGGTAAATAAAAAAGTTTGTGGTTTTTACCAAAATTAAATCCAACCTCATTTAATAGTTCTGTATCCCACACCCAATTCACCACCTTGAATAACACTGCATAGCTCTGCAAAGAGCGTCTGTCCTCTATGGTTTGCATTTTAAAGTCCCTTAACCTGTCTTCATAGGTTGGAAGGTTTCGCCTCAAACCTCTTTTGGAGTTTAAATGCCTCAAGAAGCGCTTTTGTATTGCCTCAATCCTATCCTTATGATATTCATAATATGGGGACCAAATCACCGAGCAATACTCCACACTGCACACTACGAATTAAGGAACTAAACAGTAAAGTTATGCTACTTGGTTTTGGGTCTTTAAATGGACGTACAGATTCCTATGTAGATTTTTCTTGGTCCGGCTTACCTTAGCCACATATATATATACATATATATTTATGTACGACGGGGAGTCTCTTAGCCTTCATCGTATTGATAAGGCTGAAGATAGAAGCGAGCCTCTCCCGGAATCCTCAGTCACTGAGGAACTGAGGAACACAACAATGCTGAAAACATTGTTGTTATGGCGTCAGGCTTAGTTAAGATGGTGGTAGCTAGCCAGTCGGACTTACAACAACTCCTACCACCAACCATATTTCGACCTCCCGCCACTGGTAGATAGTTAAAAAAGTTTATTACGATTAGTTTAGCCTATTTCAATATTTTTTTGTCATCAATCTTACAATATCTCTAATATGTTCTATTGGTGTCTTCCAGTGTTTCTGCGCCATGACGCTGTTCTACTGTGCCCACTGGCAGGCGTACGTGACGGGCACGCTCAAGCTGGGCCGCGTCGACGTCACCGAGGCCCAGTACTCCATAATGGCCATCTACCTCATCTCGGCCATTCTCGGCTCCGACTTCTGGTCCATGCAGGTAATGATATCCAGTCGAAACATACTATAATTCTCTCACATCTTATAAACATTCGATAATTTTCTGCCTTCAATCTTTTCTAATTACTTCATGTTAGGGTTAAGAAAAATTTGAATGTTTGTAAGTTATTAGTATTATAAATAAGGAAATCATTTAGTACCTACTATGACTAGTCTAACTCAAACCCCCTTAAATGTATGATGTAGTAAACTCTATTGGCTATATATTTAAAATTTGACATCTTACAAATCAATATGCAATTGTATTTGAAATATATACATCACTCATTCATACACTCAAAGAGTACGACCGAACAAATTGAATAATTCCTATTCTGACGTTCGGTTTTGCCACTAGAACGGGGCAGGATTATTTTAAAAATACCCACATGAATGTTTTAATGAGTTCATAGTAAACACCTGTGTAAATTGACCTGTAATTAAAATTATATAGAAGCAAATAAAATATTTCAAGTAAAACGTGGACATCTCGTTATGTGGACATATAATTTGATGTCTAACAGTCGGTTTTATAATTTAATTTTAAAGTTTACATCATCAGTTGACATTCATCGTCCGAATCCATCTTTATTTTCTTCTCATCATCACCTAAAAGAGTAAAACATTTGCAACGTCGCGCCAAACAACTAGGTGGGCGGTGCGATAGAAGCGCGGTACTCGCTGGCTCTGGCCGCGGTGGCGGGCGCGTTCCTCACCGTAAACTCGCTGGGCGCCGCCATCGCTACGGGCGGCGTCGGCAAGAATGGCTCCACCGTCGCTGTGAGACACTGAGGCTTCCTTACCACTCCTGGCTGGGGACCGGGAGACTAACGCGTTAGCTATTATACAGTGGTGGTACAATTAATGACACTAGTCGATTTTCATACGAACGAGATAGCTTTGGAGTCTTGGTTCTCTGCCAAGGATTGACCGAGGTGTGATCTGATCCTCAGTAATTGAGGATTCCGGGAGGGGCTCGCTTCCCTCTTCAACCTTATCAATACTCAACATCAGGTTCATCATACCTGCTAAGAGTCTCCACGACGATGATTAAAAAATATATATATTATAATGGTCATCCATGGAGTGAATGGAGGAGCTCCAGATTGCTATACACACCCAACTCATCTGATGTATATTTTTAAAGATATAAGGATCAAAGTTTTCAATTTCAAGAATTCCATACATTTTTATATGTTTTTTTCGCGTTTTATTTGAACATATCCATACTCTTAGAATGTTTTAACCGCCTCTGTGGTCTAGTGGTACAGCCACCGGTATCAGACCCAGGGGTCCCGGGTTCGATTCCCAGCGGGGGTACATATTGTATTCGGTTTGGTTGGTGGTGGGACTTGTAGGAAGTCCGCCTGGCTAGCTACCACCATCTTATCTAAGTCTGCCGCCATAACAACAATGTTTTCAGCATTCTTGTGTTCCGGCAGTTAGAGATAAGATAGCCCGTTCCTCAGTGATTGAGTTTTCCGGGAGAGGCTCGCTTCCATTTTCAGCCTCATCAATACTTAACATCAGGTATGATGAAGGCTAAGAGTATCCCTGTCGTATGTAAAAAAAAATAATGATCAGGTCAGTTGAGTGTGTATAGCAATCTAGATCTCATCCATTCACTCCCTGGATGACCATTATCAGATCACAGGGGCAATCCTTGGTAAGAACCAAGGCTCCAAAGTTACCTCGTTTGTATGAAAATCAACTGGTATCGTTAATTATGTGGCCACCACTGTATCATCCCCGTACATATATACACGTATAACCTTGTAACGTAAGGTGCACTAAACTTTGTGAGTAATAGAGCTAGCGCAGACGACAGATAACGGAGGACTTTTTGTCCGCGACACGTCTTTATTGTTAACCAAATAAGATTCAACTTAGACCGCGTATATCCGCGAAAAGTACGCGATAGTCCTCGTTATTTATTCAACTTTATGTTCTTAGTAATAAGGTCGTGTCGCGGACAAAAAGTCCTTCAATGTCCGTCGTCTGCGCAGGCCATTACTCGTGTTTTTTAATGCACCGCTTTTTAATCCATTTGGAGTAAAAAATCATGTGTTTTCGTGTTTAACAAAAAATTCTGCCTTTATATGCATTACTTTCGTATTGTAAGCTTTGCTTAATTCAATGCTGAACTTGTGATTAACTTGTAATTATTCACTCGTTTTTAGAAAGTACTTTCTGATGTAGTAATAATAATAATAAATACTGTAATGCGTTCCCAAAGCTGTCTGGGCCACGACCCCTTTAATACAAGTTTCTGAACTCGGGACCCACCTCTAGGCTGTCTTAGGTGGCATAAAATTGGTGATAAAAAGGTGGCCATGTCTAGGCCTTCGCCACTAGGGTCTAGTAATGTAATAAAATTGATTTGCGGCTTAGTTAAGTAGGTATAACTACGAATATCAAGAAAGTTAATTAAAGTTTCGTAATCAATACTTAACATCAGGTTTGATGAAGGCTAAGAGTCTCCCCTTTGTTCTTTAAAAAAAACCTTTGAAATATATGATAGAAAAAGAAATAGTCATAACGATGTAATAGTGACAAAAAAATTAATATGATGTCATTCACTATGTTTAGTCAAACTTACTTTTTATGCAGTTGTTACCGACAAGCTTGGCTACAGCGTTCATGGCACTCTCTTTGGTTTTCTCTTTGGCTATATGTTCTAAATTCCAAATTATTAGTGTCATCTTTTTTGGTATTTTTATGTAAAACAAGGGCTTGACTTTATAGAAGGTCGAAATACAAGATCACCCAAAGTTGCACGTAGTTTGACCCTCGTCTTCAGCAGCTTTAAAAACTAATTAAAAGTTCAAAATCGGCATTGAATAAAAATAAACATAAACACATTTAAAATTTTAATTTTAATCTGTTAAAGCTATTTTATTTAAATTAAATGATAAAAATATATATAATCTCCCGTTCCACCAGCCAGGTTTTAGTTAGGACTTACGAATGCGTTGGGCTTTCTGTTTCTCAAGTGAAGTCATGGACACTATTTCACTGTAAACAAAATAAATCTATTAATTAGTTTGACTTATACTGTTTAGTTCCTAAACCTTTACACACTAATCATTTGGCAGTAAAAGTTTTTGGATGATGGACAGATTGAAGTGGTACAGTCACGTGCAACATAGTAACACTTATAGTCGGATTTGACCAATGTCAACAATAATGCTGCCTTAAAACGTAGCTTTGATGAAAATATTGAATTTGTGTATGTGAATGGAATCAATACTTACTGAACTGTTACTAACAAACTGTTTAGGATCATTATTGTTACAAAATGACATTGATACTAGGGTTTTTGCTCAAGCTTTCTCGACCTCGAGAAAACTCGAGAAATTTGGCTTTATTCGAGACAAGAAAATAATGACTGGAACTCGAGAACTCTCGAGTCTCGAATTTGCATCGCGCTTGTCGACGAAAAATGAGAAACCGACTTTCGGACGAGTCGATTGATGATCTAATATTCTTACAAGCCTATTTTCTAAGACAGAAGTAAGTTTCCTAATTATTTAATAGGTCAACTTTGCTTCTCAGTCAGAAACTACATATTAACAAGTACACCTATTCATGATATCTTTGATAGACTGATTTATAGTCTGAAAAGTCTACTGTTTGTTAGGCTGTACGACTTAAAAGAGTAGAAAACGGTAACTTGCCATAATCGCCACGTTTGGCAGGCGGGTTGGCAATAGCAGTATGGCCAAGTTTGTAGGTGACGCTGCTACCCGTCTCCTGAAGGCTGAGTCCCTTAGTCGCCTTTTACGACACCCACGGGATGAGAGGGGGGGAGTGCTATTCTAAGTCTACACTACACATAGAACTCAAAGCTACAGCAAATTACTCTAGTGAATAAAAATCCGACTATAACAACCGTGTCACATTATATCAATATTGAATTGCATTTGAGGACAGACAGACAGAGAGCTTTGTTTCCACAGACCTATATCGAGATAGACGAAAAGAGCGCTTCAAACTGAATGAGAACCTCGAATTCTTCGTACCTACGATGACGCCACGAGCGAGATTTAGTGTTTTGTAAATGTTATTTACGAGCGCTTGCGAGAAAGTACTGCACAAAACCATTTTCGTTTCTGATTGACGCGTATTTACCTGAGACTCCTGAGACAGGATACGATTGCAGAATATGCTAATGGTAGTAGACTGGGATGAGGTACTTCAATAAACTAATTCAAATTTGACAATTAGCCCCCTGGTCTCAGGAGTCTCAGGATCGAGTTGATATTATGGTCCGACTTTACGATTAGCATTTTCTACAGTCGTCATGTGGTCTCTGAGCCGAGTTCAGGCTGGGACCAGTAGGCGCCTAACCCGTATTTACATGGCAATGGTCTCAAGCGTACTGACTTAGATTGTAAAACTTTGACCGTGGATCAAACTTTTGGCACGCAAGGTAGGTACACTTATACTGTCTATCTCGATAGAAGTCTGTGTTTGTTTCCGTGTTTCAATGGGATAAGGTGGTATAGTGTAAACATATAATTGCTCGTGACTGTACATAAATCTACGATGCATCCGGTCCAAGATCCAAGCATCATTAAAGCGTTCAACTGTGACGTAAATCACGTGTTTTTAATGGGCCAATTGAATAAAGGAAAGCCTTTCCTTTTACTTTTATCATTTAAAGTGATTGCTAGGTATTTTATGAATAATTACTGAATTTTTTTTTTTTTTAGGATTTTGTAATTTTTGCATTTTTCAATGCTTTTTTTATACTTATGGTAAATTTTAAATAGAAAAATATATTGGAAAAAATTAACTCGGCCACAAGTGAATTCTCAGACGGGAATCGAACCCGCGACCTTTGGAAATCCGGTCCAATGCTCTAATTACTGAATATTTTATCAAATACGAAGCATCCACTTCAAATAATGCTTGGTATTTTATGTATCATGACTTAATTATTCATAAAATACAAAGTATTCACTTCAAAGATTTGAAGCAAAAGGTGCTAAATAAGCTTTCCTTTATTCAATTGGCTCGATGTGTGTAAGGGTCATGATTTGAATCGTTACATTTAATTATATTGGTTCCATCGCTTATTATCATGTGGGTTTTTTTAATAGCGTGTTAGTTCACTACTACTTCTATTCTTAGGTTATGCTCACTGTTATCTTTATTTTGTTTTGTAAAGACATGGAGCATGATCTTTAAGACATTTAGTTTAAAGTAAAATTATCATTACTTTAAGTCCTATTGTATTGTCAATCAAGTGTTAGAAGTTTATCGGTTATTCTGGATGTGGCTGGTTAGTCGCCGTAATATCTTTATCTTTGTGGGTCTTCACTCATTTAAATGTTTCAATTCAATTTCTATATGGCGACTGGCTACGTTATATTTAACCGTTTGAATTTTAATCGCTCGTATTTTCGAGTAACAATAGTTGAACATTGGTGGTTTAGATCCCAGCGGTGGGGCTGCCGCTCAACCTGGTGGGCAGTGTGTTGTGCAACAGCGCACAGTGTTGCTTTATCAGCAACTTCTTCTCCACGTTTCGCCTTAGGGGCTGTGGCAAAAACGGATCCACTGTCGCCGTAAGACACAGAATAGATATATTTATAACCAGGGACGACACTAGGCGAATCAGTCATTGATTATGTAAAGTAAATTGACTGATGCGTCTCAATGCCTTGTCGAAAATCGGACATAATCACGTAACTTTTCTATCATTCACACAAAAGGTCTTCTCTGTCTTGAATTGTATGTAAATGTTGCGGGTCTTAAAATAATGGATGCTAATCTTTCTCGAACACACAATGAGTGAGGACAGCACATGGGCGCGAACGAACTTAATGTATATCTATTTAACTGATGACATTATTAATGGCATGTTTGTATTTTTCTTTTTGATATGTCGCCGCCGCCCGGGACTTAACCGCATGACGATCACCGACACCACCATTACACGCGCCGACATTGCATGTGGCCGACTAACCACAGTTACCGTCAGTAAACGTCAGTTTGATCGTGATAGCGAATTACGCCTTGATCGTCGGTGCGGTGTACCTTATCTTCAACTACGTAAATGTCATAATGAGGGGTGGAGTTGGGAAAAACGGCTCCACGGTCGCAGTAAGGACCCATGTTTTACGCATTGTGAAGTTGACACTAACATGACTCGCACAGCGTATGACAACTAACGACGCACCATCGCGTGCGCAGATTGCAATGCCTTAGTGTCTACAGAATTGCTCGGTGTATCGATCGTTTTTGTCGCTCGTCCGATTGCTGTTTCCAAATACACTCGATAAATACAGGACAAATCATCGAGCGATCTTATGTGTATCGTTTGACAAAAACGACGATCAACGGTGACAATCGACAAAACTTGTAGTGAATTTAGCAATCGCATGTTGCCTGCCTTTTGATTTTGATTGTGGATTGTTTCAAATTGAGCAATTCTGTAGCTACCTCTTAGATAGCGGCTAGGCGAGAGGGTACTTGTAAACTCATTGTGGTTGTGCTGTATCATACATTTGTGATCTCATCGTTTCGAGAATGTCGCATGCTTCAATTGGTAGTGCACGTTCGCTTGCTTGTTTCGGTAGTGTCGCTTTACGTTGACGATGTGATGCTCGTGAGAGCCGAGTTACAGCGAGCCTTGTCGGTAGGGTACGAGTATCCTGTCGCCGGTGATCCCGTTCTCGTTCGTGGTGGTGCCGGCCTTCATCATCTTCCAGAAGAGCGAGTCCCACGTGTATGAGAATCATCCTGCTCTGTACATTCTGGCGTTCGGGATGGTCGCTGCAAAGGTCACCAATAGACTTGTGGTAAGTTTACATGAGGCTTGAGGATTCCGTATAATGTAGATAAAAGATTAACATATGTTATTCTATTTTATAATTCTATTTATTTTCTAATTCTATAATTCTAATTCTATTTTAATAATATCTATACTATTCAAACGTCTTATCTTTTGTACTCTTCGAAGTGATATTACTAGCGGCCGTTTGCTCGGCTCGTTTTACCCGCGTGGTTCCCGTTCCCGTGGGAATATCGGGATAAAAAGTAACCAGGCTATCTACTATCTGTGTACCAAATTATATCCAAATCTGTTTAGCACTTTCGGAGCCTATAAAATGCAAACACACAAACAATCAAATCTTTCCTCTTTATAACATTCTTATAGATGCATAGCATTCTTTGAGGATGAATGGATAACATCAGGTTTCGAAATGGATTCATTTATTAAAAAAAAAAAAAATTTACAATACGCCTTTTTTATAACAAAAATTCGGCATTGTTTAAACAACCAATCGAATAGGTTATTTTAACAGCCGTTCGAATGAGATTTACTCAGGCTGACCAAACAAACAAACAGCTGAAAAGTTTGCGTAGCTGTAGGTGTTGGTATACTTTTTCAGTTAATTGCCGAATTAAATGAGTAAATAAACTACTTAAGTGAGTGTTGTGTTCCGGCAGATAAGATAGCCAGTTCCTCAGTGGTTGAGGATTTCGGGAGAGGCTCGCTTCCATCTTCAGCCTTATCAATACTTAACATCAGGTATGATGAAGGCTAAGAGTATCCCCGTCGTGAATAAAAAAAATACATATATATTATAGATACACAAACTTTCACTCTAGTCCGAGCCTACAGTAGCTAGCGCGCGTGTAAAGTCGGTTTTTTCTTACTTGTCTTAAAATGTAAACAATCTTGACAAGACCTATTATTAAATTGTAAGGAAAAAATTACATGTAAATGTCAATCTAAACCTTTCATGACATAATAAGATAATTTTGTATAATATCTTTCTTTGTTTTATTTTCTAAGGAAACCTGTAAAAAGACATGTAAGATTGTTTACATTTTAGTCTGTGTTTGTAGGTTTTAGGTTATGTTTTTATCTGTGTGAGTGCGTTATTCCGGCCGTATGTAGGCAGTGCAATGACTGTTTAGATTGTGCTTCAACTGTAAATCTGAAACGCTTTAAAAGGTGATGTCCAAAATTGTATGAATTCTGGGCCACGTCTGTGTAAAGTATACCAAAAGATAGATAAAGACGCGATGAACAGTTTCTAACTATTAAATTTCTTTAAAATTGCTTTGTTTTCTGGAAGGAACAATAATTATAATGCAAGAACACGTCAAAAAATACATCATGGCGGAAGATATCATCTTGTCACTGTCACTGTCAGTCAATAGAATTACAAAGTCAAACGCAGAGTACAACTCAATGACAGTGACACTGACAGTTTTTTAACGTCAATTGTCATATTTGACGCGTTTTGTCAAGTAAAAAAGATTTATTTATTTTATTAAAAACCCCATAACCGTACATTAGATAAAATTTATTGTATTTTTCTCAGAATCAGTAAATTTTTCTCCATCTTTTGGGGTGGTATACATAGACGTGGCTCATATTGGGACATGTCCTTTAACTAAATAAATTCATTCGATTTTATGCACTTCCTGTTAATGTCCATTGAATATGTGGTATCAAGGTGGCACAGATGACGAAGAGCGAGATGGACTACTACGACTGGTCGCTGCTGGGGCCGGCCATGCTGTTCCTCAACCAGTACTTCAACAACGCGATACCGGAGTACTACGTGCTTTGGCTTTGCACGGTACGTATTTACTACTCTAGCGTCGTAGTAGCAGGCGTAGTCTGTAGCGGTAGTGATGAACTTGGATTAATTTATTATGTTTTAGAGTTAGGACAATTGTTTTATAAATTTTCAATAAATCTTTGTTTTTACTGCTGTTAACTTAAAAATCTATTATTTTTTGGGAAGTGCAGTCCCTAGTGAAATGTCATACGATTTTCATAATTACAATATTTTGTTTCGAAAATTATTTCACTCATATATTTCTCTGTACGATTCTAGGACTTATTTTTTTCACAAGCAGAGTATGCCATTCAATCTAAATTGATTTAATTTAATTTTTATTTTCGAACTAACGGTTTCTACTCGAGGCTTCCTTTAATTTTCATCAACATAGCTATCGCATGTGAATCGTTTCTAACCTCATTTGGGGTTAGAAATGATTTGATTGCGGGCTTCTTACGCGCTTCTTCCGGGTCTCGAACCCGATAAGGTTCTCGGGGGTTCTAAAGGCTCTTCAGGTCTCTCGAGTTCCAGAGACGACACCTGATACCGGGGCTCCCTTCCAGATGTGGGTAGTGGCGGACCTCATCCGGTACTCGGGGCAGGTGTGCCTGGAGATCTGCGCGCACCTCGGCATCCAGCTGTTCCGCATCCCGCCGCAGCCCGCCGCGCTGCCCGACCGCAACGGTACGAGACGCGTCTCGCAACGGTCGAGACGACACGCGCCCGCTAATTGAGTCGGTTTTAGAAAAAAAAATGCTAATTGAATTGTGGTTATAACGGTTATAAGGAAAACGCTAGGCTATCTTCTAGACTCTGGCTAAAAGTTGTTGGAAATAATAATGCTTACTGCGAGTTTCTTTCCTGCTTTACCTCACACCCCAGCTGATCTGATCCAGTTGTCCCGCATCCCCGCGGCGCTCGCCACGCTGCTCGAACGCAACGGTACGAGACGTGTCTCGCAACGGTCGAGACGACACTCGCCTGCTAATTGAATCACGATTGTACAAGGTTTTATAGAAAATATAGGGAAAATTACGCTAGGCTCGCCTCAAACATGTTTTGCCCCTTTAAACTTCAAACACACCACTGAAATGCAATAACATTTAGCGGTTAATCAAAAACAAACACTATAGACAATAATACTTATGCGCGCACTTCGGCATCCAGCTGTTCCGCAACTGTACCACGACGGTACGAGACCCGTCTCGCAACGGTCGAGACGACACGCGCCTGCTAATTGATTCACGATTTTATTAGGCGATTAAGATACTAGACTCGCTTCTAGACTCTCGTTTAAAGTTGAAGGTGTGAAGTCTTTTGAAGGTTAGGAGTCGATATAGAAAGCGCTCGAGACGCACAGATTCTTATATAAAATATAAGACGCGCGGTTGCACGCCCGATTTCGTTAGATTGACGCCATACATTTCATCTTCACGACGCGGATCTGGGGGTACTTTGTATATTATCTGAGGGTACCTTTAGAACTGATTTCACCACCTAGATAATCATGAATTAAAACATAATGTACCCCTTT
The DNA here is from genome assembly GCA_910589605.1 of Chrysoteuchia culmella. Classification (NCBI taxonomy): domain Eukaryota; kingdom Metazoa; phylum Arthropoda; class Insecta; order Lepidoptera; family Crambidae; genus Chrysoteuchia; species Chrysoteuchia culmella. The sequence goes on along the minus strand of OU342647.1, from coordinate 737,217 downwards.
AAACTTCAAACAAACGACTAAAAAGCAATGGAATGAGCAGGTAAGAAACTCGCAGTACGCACTCTGACGATTCACAACTGTAGAATTCTCTAGAACGGTGGGGGAATACTTATGGCTTCTACATTAATAATATTTCCAGCTATTTTCCAGCTGCGTTTTGCCTTTTTTCACGTGATATGGGGGTTTGTTTCTCGAATTGAGTCGAGTTTTAAGGTGAACGCACACCAGACCAGTCTATCACGACCATTTGTTGCGATGTCTTTCACGCTCATATCAATACGGTGTAAAGACACAGCGCTTACTTACGCGAGAAAAGACTCGAGAAAAAATTTACATCATTTTATGATCATTTCTTTCCCCTGTTGACGTACATCAACAATTAAAAGTATGTGCGTTAGCCTTTATAGAAATAATTTGATTAATAAAAACGCAGCATACACGCTATGCTTTCATACAAGAAAACATTCTCCTACATGGTGGTGGAATGTTGTGTCTGTATAGATAATTTCTCTAAGGGACTTCACACACCGATTGCGGTGCCGCAAGCATCGCTTTAGCTCATAATGTGAGAGATGGTAGCGAACACAACCGATGTCTAACCTCACAGCGCTCAGTGTGTAGCTATCTTAAATTTAATCGTGTATTTTACTATTCTCGCACTGGACTTGTCTGTAGTATACTCGATTTTCCAATAAATGGTCTAGAAACGACATAATATCCACTAGATTGCGACAAAGTTATGAAATGTTACTTAGGAATGAACTGAATGGAACATACAATATTATGGCGACGTGTACATTTATTATTAGATTAGATATTTAACAACAATTCGTGGATCTGTCTATTGCTTGTAGGTTAACTGCTATGCTATACTAATCAATATAATATTAACAGAATATTGGGTTTCGTTCTAAGTATCTTCTCTAACGTTATGGGTTACAGTTATCAAATATTTAAGAACCCAATATATTGTTAATACTAATGTACGCATTAACTAAATGTACGCAAGTCCACATGTATGTACATAATAATCATATTCTAATGTATTTTTGTATGTATCATAAAATTGTTATTAATTTTAATGTTAATGAGTTTTAAGTGTTTTATTTCTACTTTATGTTCCATTCATTTATATCTTGTAAATAGCTGTCACTTGCCCGATTTGTCGTGATTAATCCCTATGGTTCAGGAATAAAGTTGATTTTGGCGTGGAAAATTTTGAATTATCTAAGTTTCTATGTTGTGAATTTAGAAAAAGTGTTGGCTAGTAAATTCAATTATAAATAAATTATATGAAAATATAACGCGAATCAAATATTAATTTATATATATATATATTTATACATCAACAATAAAAGTAAATAAAATAAAACTAAATAGGAATGCACCTTATCGAACTAATTATTCTTTTAATGCATCTAATGTAAGAAATGATTAAATTAAATGTGCATTAATGCTAAGGCAACAGCGGCTGTGTATTGTAAAAAAGGCATTGAGATTATATTCTTACATATTTGAAGATAAAATCTTTTACTTTTCAATTTGTCATTGATCTCAAAAACATTATTATTATTAAACCAAAATTAAAGTGATTTTTTCTGATCATCAACAATATTGTTTCCAAAATTCATTACATGGGCGGATTAAAAAATGTAAAAACGTCATTGTACAAAAAAAAACAATTAAAACATAATTTTACAAAGAATCTGTTTACATAATATCTTGTCCTATTTTTGTAAAATAATATTGTCATATTGTCACTCGAATAAGCTTCAAAGTCCAGCCGCTGAGGAAATGCGTTCCTGACAGGCCGTGTCAGTTCTCTATATCATGTTAATAAAGCTTATTTTCGAATATCTTACTTTCCAGGATAATCGAAAATGAACTCTTATCTAGTAGACCTAAGAAACTTGTCAGAAAAGCATTCTCAGCGGCCACACTTTAACGACTTGTTGTGTTGTAGATGGTGGCACGGATAAGTGCTGTCTGTACATAGGAGAACAGTAAGTAGCAGCGTATGGTCGCGTGCGCACTGTTGCTTGTGTCCATCGTCCAAGGGGTAGCTCAATATCAATGATGGTTCGGTATATATATATATGTATGTCATATTCGGTAAATAACTCATGAAATAAACTTTCTTTAAACGAACTGTTAGGTATTTTGGGTAGACGGTAGGCTGACTTAATTTTACATAATAGTAAATAGACTCGTTTATTACAAAACCGCATATCAGCAGATTTTATTTGTTAATTGTCACTATTCCTTCTTAGGTTGTGTTAGTTTCCCATTTATATGTTTTCATTAGTCTATCGATAATCAAATTATCGACTTAAATACGACACTAGTTTCTGGAGTATAATTTAATTAAGACATTTGTGTTAAACATTTATTTATTTGAAATATGGTCTTCAGTTAGTGCAATGTAGTGGCTTTGAGCTAGATATTTATAACTTATTAGGTATTTAGATCAAATGGATAATGTTTGTGGAGCATATTAAAACTATCGTTTTTAAAATTCGATATTTAGTTAATTTGATTCCAAAGTTAATACATTATAATTAGGATTTGCTTACCAATCTCACACTTCTTAATTTTAATATACTAACGGGCGGTAGACCGTTCTTGAATTAAATCGTTTTGCCGTTAAAAATGAAAATGTCTGTTATGTTTAATTAGGATTTCTTAAATAAATAAATAAGATAAGTATGTTTTTGTTTCGACTCTTGTCGTCCTACGAATAAGTATGTGAAACGGGTTTGATATTAATAAAAATGTACTAATGTTGTATCCAACTGTACATAGGGTAATATTATTAGTAATCATTAATAAATCATGCATGCTGTAATAAAAAAGAACAATATTCAACAGACCATGTGGAATAGTTTAACACACTAGGTATAAGTTACTTATTTCTTCCTGGCATTTCAACCTTAAAATCAATACACAGGGTTGAAAATGGAATTTATAAAACTTATGCGGTGTCGACTGTCACTAACAAATTCTATCTCTGCTCCTTCCAATAACCTATGAACATATTTATTTGCTTTGAGCCAATAGTAATAAAGGGCATCTGAAAATTTGTCGTAAGGTGGGAAGCATGATGTAAAACTGAGGCTGGCTTTTAGAAGCATCGTTTTGTAATCTTTAAAAAGCTATTTTAATCTTCACATCTAAAATGACAATGACCAAACTTCCTTAATAGAGATGTCACGTCTAGACTGAATAATTTGACTAGCTTGCTTTTACATCGTTGCTCGTCACAGTGGTAGGAACGGTTCGGGAATAGGAACAATTTTCAGGCGATAGTAGTCCTTATGTTGATAGGGATAAACAACGTGTAACGACACGCACTTAGTTTTGTATGCTTGCTTACCTTTGCTAGCTAATAATTTATCACGAAAATAATAAGTTTTTAGTTATTATGACTTGCCAAAATGTTGCTGGTGCGCAACATTTTTGTAACACATGTTGATAAGTAAATGTTTATTATTTATATATTTTATCGTTATTCTATTTTTTGAAGCTAGTGAAATTCCTATAATGACATTGTCACGTTAGTAATGTCAAATAACACTGGTGTGAGTTAAAAAGTTATTTGTTAAACTTTAATATCTGTTAATATAAATAATTTGTGAATGTCTATATCTTGTCTACTCTATAATATTTTGTCAATGCAACTTGTTTCATTCTTAGAGGTCGGTCGAATTTAGTACTGTCAGTACAACAATTAGAATTGTAAGTTATCCTGACCGTTCTTTTGCATATTTAGCAAATGTGTAAAGATAACGAGAATATGTAAGTGTAAAATGTGGCTCAATATTGAATCGCAAGTGTATAATATTGACTAAAAAATAAACCGTAGTACGAGGCAGTAGAGTCGCTTTTCATCGCGAAGAGTAGCAAAACGCGGGAGCTTGCGTTTCAACGGCATAGAGTGAGAGCTGTACATATAGTTGCAGCTATCTGTATGATATAAATGTGACGTGTTTTTTATGTGAAATAAATCAGCATTTTCAATCATTGTTTTATTTGAATCTGAAACGGCAACACAAGGCACTTGCTATTTGGATTCCTTTTTCTTGTATGTTGATTTTGTGACAATGATATTGAGTTATATGTTCATGTATATTACTGAGAAATGGTGCAGGTTTCATGTTTGAGACACACATTGGAAAATAGTCAGTTAAAGTTCATTACTTTAATCTTTGTGGTTCAACGATAAGATCATTAAAATTTACTTTAAAAACGAAGGAATAGTCATTAAAACGGAGACGACCTATTTTATGTTATTTTATTGTTTGAAGACATTCTCACCCAAACTGTTTCACTATTAAATGTATAATATGTATATCTACCAAGTACGGACGCTAAGGTTAGTGGAAATGTGTTTACGCTTAATTTTTGGATTTGTACAATTTGTAGAGCAGTGTCGTTCTAATGTTGCTTGTTATTTATTGTTTGGCGTGACGTTTTATTTAGTTTGGGAATTCTGAAATAGCTATTTCACCTTTTTTGGATAAACATGTGACAAAATTATTTTGATATCACTTTTATAGATAAATTGTACTGAGAATAGTTTTAGTATGTTTGAATATAGCAGTATCTTTTTTATTACAATTTAATAATTTTACACTTGCAAAAATGTGAAACCTTTGTTTCTTTTGATCTTATTTCACTAATCTTGTGATTAATAATTGAAAGATCAATTAGTAGATATTACAATGATTTTATGTTTATTTACAAAATTACAGGCAATAGTGGCACCATGCTTTTTACTGTAAAAATCTCAAAATATTCAAAAGATCCTATAATTATGATACATTTTAAATATAAAAATATTGGAAAAAAACGAGAGACAGCTCGTAGCTTAAGTCTCGGTAGCGCAGTGGTTAGAGCAATGGACAGGATTTCCAATGGTCGTGGGTTCGAACCCCATCTGAGAATTCATTTGTGGCCGAGTTGTTTGTTTCCAATATTTTTATATTTAAAATTTATCATAAGAACATTGCATAAAAAAATGCAAAAATTCAAAAATCATAGATCCTATAATTCTTCCGAGAGTTCCTATAATCCCGAGTGTGCTTAATTATGTTGAGTTTAATAGAATATAGGGAATATTGGCGAGAAACCATAAAATAAAATGTACTAACTTTCCTTCTTTGCTTATTTACCGCATGTAATGTGTTATGCTTTCTGCTTTTATGATTTGGAGGAGCATTTTTTTATGTTAACATAATATTTATGAGATCAGTAAATGAGTGATCGTTTTTTCAGTGACGAGCGAGAGTGAGAAGTCGGAAGCTGAAGACAGCGTACCATTAATAGATAACACCGATAGTAGTTAATTAGTAGAGCCTAGAATGTACAGATGACAGAATATAATTTTGTATCACTTCGAAATAAAACAACTTTTACGGATATCGAACGCGCTATATTTCACGAACTAAGTAATTGTCCGTATTTTTAGGGGTTTTTTGATTTTCCCGACGTTTCGGCACCTTTTCAGCTGCCGTGATCACGGGATGACCTAATAATATAAAAAACAAAAAATACGGACAATTACAACTTAGTTCGTGAATATAGCGCGTTTGATATCCGTAAAAGTTGTTTTATTTCGATTAACAGTGCGCGCCAAAACTTCAGATGTACGTTTGTATCACTTCGTTTGCAAAATAAATATAAATATATAGTTGACAAATATTTTAAATTGAAATTTGCACACAATAACCAACCTTATTTCCTGCGCAATAAAATTGATGTGCTATCTAATGTTTCGAATGCAATAAAATAAAGGTTTTAGAGAGGCTTTCATTTTTCAGCATATTTTATATGAAAAAGAACTAAAAATAATCAATTAAATATATTAAAATAACACAAGCATTGTCTGTAGACTACTAAAGTGGAAAAAGTCGTATTGTTCTTGTTTTTAATAGGGGAGATAAACAACTCGGCTTTCTTCTGTACCTACATAAAATAACATACCACACACTGATATTAAAATATAAGTGATTAGTAAGAGACTATTTTATATTACTTTATAGCCTTCTTGTCATTCAACCAAGGATCACGAATATTTTTAGCATTTATTTGTTGTAAAACTTATGAGCAATAATATTATGTACACGACATTAGGACCTTGTCACACCGCATGTAGAGCATTGGACTTGGCATTGTTCGATTCCCGTCTGAGAATTCACTTGTGGTCGAGTTAATTTATTCCAATATGTTTCTATTTAAAATTTACCATAAGTATAAAAATTGCATTGAAAAATGCAAAAATTACAAAATCATAAACACCGAAAGTTATCTAGTGCGCAATAAATTTATGTGATGAAGGAATGTAATATGGCATAGTTGTATAGTCTGCATACATAAAATATTATTGCTTTTAAAGGGAAAGGTAAAAATTTTCCATTTTTCAATGCTATTTTTATACATAAGACTATTAATTTGTGGCGGACTTGATATTTTCCAATGTTTTTTTTTTCAAATGGTATGATACAATGACCATAAAGATATGTTTATTTAATTGTACTCGAACAAAAATAATAACGTTCATATTTGCAACTAGTGTATAAAATCATTAATTCAGACATTTACTGTGACTGGATAAACTGACTTATTTTCAGCTACATTTTTATGATTTTAGACGCTTCTACCATACTGTCTAGTCTAGACTGTTGTAATAAAAACTATATATATCGCAATAGATGATTTATATGTTGTATATCGCTAAAGCTATACAACATATAAATAATGTAAGCTAAGTTTAAACAAATATCATTAATTTAAAAAATTAGTCATCTAGTAGTTTCTACTTTTAGACTCAGTAAAATTCATGAAGGTGACTTAACTGATATAAAATCCTTAAGACAAAAGTTGAATGAAACAAAATTGTATGACTAATACTCATACAATTTTGTTTCATTCAACTTTTGTCTTTGTTTAAAGAGGGTATATACCTAATTCAAGTGTCAAAATAGGTTACCTCGACCACCGATGCGGTAATATTTTATAGTATTTAATATATAAGTCAATGTATTTATTGAAGTCTACATACTTCAAACATAAAATGGCTATGTCAGTTTATTTTCAAGATAACTTAATTATTTACGAAAGTAGTAATAGGTGTTGTACTACTCGACCAAAACAATTAGGCGCATGACAGAAATGCGATTTCGAATTTTCAAAGCCTGTATCCCGCCTTTTTCATTGCATTTACCTAACTAACTGATTTATTAGCACTACAGGGAATAACTGATTAGTTAGCGAAGTTTTGGTTTTCAGTAAGTTATTTTATGATTTTCATAGCTGTCATACGCTTAATTGTGGTGGACGTGTAGTATTTAATTTAGGATTGCCTGTGTTATAATTAAATTTCTAACGTCGAATAAATCACCTGGGTGCTTGTCTTTTTGTTGTTTTATTTCAAAGTACTTTCAATAACGTCAACAGCATGTAATTAACATTTATTTCGAACCGTAACTACCTACGTATAAATTAGAGTTAGAGTTCAGAAATTAGTATTTACCTATAGACTTTAAAATATCAATTTAATTTTACAGATTACACAGTTTTTACAATAGATGGGTAGATAGATATTATTAATGTTCGGGTTAGGCGCATACTGGTCCCAGCCTGAACTCGGCCCAGAGACCACATGACGACTGTAGAAAATGCTAATCGTAAAGTCGGACCATAACATCAACTCGGTCCTGAGACTCCTGACCCCAGATTACGGTTGCAGAATATGCTAAAGACTGGGACCATAACTTTAATTGACTTATGTGGATGGATGTAGGTATGTAATGATTTACTTCAATAAACGTGTGATTTTTTGATAAATTTAATATACTTCATTATTTTTATTAAAATACTTATCTTCAAGATTTCAAAATAAAAGATGGGTGACTGCAAATTATACAATATAAATTGTGTAATAGGTCCTTTTCGTACGGTCAATGAAAGATGAATGACCGCAAATGATGTCAATGAGAATTAAAAAAATGTGCTGGAACTTTTTGTGTGGCCAAAAGAAAGATGGGTAACCGTACGTGCCGTAACTGATACCAACAAAAATTGTGCAGGTACTATTTGAACAGTCAAAATCAAGATAGGCGACCGTTAGTGACATCAATGTGATCAATAAAATATGTTCAGATACTTTTTGTGATGCCAAAGACGGTTTGTGTTTGTGTGACCCCTCAAAAGTACTTGCACAATTTTTATCAATAGAGCCCACTCCTCATCTTTGTTTTGACCATTCAAAAAGTACCAGCACTTTTTTATTGGCCTTATTGACATCATTATCATCAGTTACAGCACGTACGATTACCCATCTTTCTTTTGGCCACACAAAAGTACCAGCACATTTTTTATCTTATTGACATCATTTGCGGTACCCATCTTTCATTTGGCCCTACAAAAAGGGCCTGTAATTTTTTTTTATTTCTAAATCATGAAGATAAGTAATTCGATAAGAAAAAGGTAAGGACTCCGTTATATTAAATTGATCATAATCATAAATCACTCCTATAAGAACGGTCAACAGCACGTACTACGGCTTTGCATTTGTACTACGAAAACCCGCTGCTATTACGAGCGACGTAAGAGCTCTCAAGGTCAAAGTGTAAAGGCGTAGGCTGTGCTGTTGAATGTACCTCATTACATACCTACATCGATCCACTTAAGTCAATTAATGTTATGGTCCCAGTCTACTACCATTAGCATATTCTGCAATCGTAATTGGTCCCAAGAGTCTCAGGACCGAGTTGATGTTATGGTCCCAGTTTACGATTAGCATTTTCTACAGTCGTCATTGTGGTCTCTGGGCCGAGTTCAGGCTGGAACCAGTATGCGCCTAACCCTAATGTTCAACGTTATCGAGCTAGACATATCAGAGACGCTGCTCATATTTAAAGATACCTTCAACACAAATATTAACACTTATCCAATAAATAAAAGACACGTTAACCAATCATTCACCAAACGAATGCGGTAAAAAGAAATAAAAAAATACAATTACGAACGCATCAGTACAGTAGATAGATACTGAACAATCACGATTCACGACAATAATCAGGTGACGTCATTTCCTCCGAACTGTCAGTAATGGAGATTGTTTACCAACACAACAACAGAATCACTGTGACCCGACATTTTGTTTGGCTCAAATGCTGCGCCTGCGACATCTGAGGGAAGGCTACGACGATATCGACCATGATGGTGAGTGCCTCCAATATTTCCTTAGAAAAAACAACTAAATGGAACCTAAATATAGCACTGGACATACTCGATCGCCTTATCAGTGCCAGTCATCGAATGTGTAGATATGTTAACGAAGAGTAGGAGAAGCGTCATGTCGATTTGTTATTATTTATCTCTGTGTGCTGCAAATAAGATTCATTTTCCTTTGATCAACCACATGACACATGATTGGCCTGACGACCTGTTTGGCGCAGGGGTACTAACCCCACCTTCTGCGCCAGAGGTCCCGGGTTCGATCCCCGGACAAGACAAATATTTGTGTGCATGAACATGTCTATTTGTCTTGGTCTGGATGTTTTATGTATATTATGTATGTATTTACAAAAAAAAATTAGTATATAAGTATGTTTATCCGTTATCTAGTATCCATAACACAAGTTCTTCATGATACTTAACGTGGGCTAGATAATTGGTGTGATTGTATGGAATTTTTTTTTTTTTTTTTTTTTATTGGCACCGGATAGTTGTATGGAATGGATTACCTAAGATTACCTACTGGCCTATTATCTACTCTCAGTCGTTTAGATTTTGTTTATTACTTATGCCGGGTTTCTATATTGTACTAACGGATTGTTTTGGTTACGGACAGTTAAAAAATGTTAAAATTTAACTGTCCGTAGTTAAAACAATCCATTAGTAACTTATAGGAACCCAGGCTTAACTAATAGATTATTATCAGTCCTTTAGGCTTTAAAAAAAAAGTCTGCATTATTTAAACTGCCTAAAAAATCAAGTACCTACTTACCAACATTTTGGAAACTACTAAGAGTAATACGAAGCTCGAAACGTTCAGTCGACCACAAACTGCTGTGAGGCCTGTTTAAACTTCTTGTTACTGTAAGGTTAGCGATTGAAGTTTTTCGTAACAGAAGAAAAATTGTAACAGTGTTTTTCTGCGTTCCTTAATGATTGATTTGACATAGTAAAAATATATAAGCAAACAAAGAATTCATTTTAAATTGCAATAAACCGACTCACGAAATAGCGGTTATATTATTTCTTGAGAGATCATCTAGACATATTGTTGCATGTTTACTTTTATAACAATTATATGTAGGTAAATTAAAAAACAAATGATGTAGGTATTAATGAAGCTTCATATGAGCCAAATTCGGTATATTTTTTGTTTACTACAATTCCATAAAATGAATTTAAAAGTAGGTAGCTTATAGGACATCAGGCACTTTTTTTATGAAAAAAAAACCCAAAATGTATAGCATTTCTGTTTAATTTAAAGTGTATCATCAATAAGTCATAGATAATATTCACCGTTTTCTAATATCATTTATTTTGGGAGTTAATTCATATTTGAAACTTTTTAAAGAATAGCCGAAGCAGTCTTAAGAAACGGAACACTTTTGGCAGTTGACTGACAGTAAAAGTGACAGTTGAACTCATTTTCGGCTGTCAATAGTGTCAATGTCACGTCAGTTATCATGACCTTATACTTTTTAAAGTGCCTAAGTAATCAAAATGGTGTCCGTTTCATCTATTTAAGTACTTCCGTTTTATCAAAAAAATATTTAAGCAGTTAAAACAATAACTTAGTATTGTTTTATAATTAGAATTATAAAACAACAGTAAGTTTATTTTTATAGACTTAGTAGGTATAGTGTATATAGGTAGCAGAATTATACACTTTTGGATATTATATCTCATGTCCTTTCCACTTTTAAGGTAGAGTCGCTTCGTAACTACCCGTCTAATTTAAATTGTAATTTCATTTATTTAATTTTATTTTGTATAATTATTTTAAATACAGGGTAGTCAATGGTTAATTTAAATAATTCGTCGTCGTCGTCGTCTCAGGCCCATAACACCCACTGCTGGGTATAGGCCTTTCCCAGGATAAAATTTGGTCTAGATACCTAAAGTCAGTTTCTTCTGAGCTTGTGCTATGAATACTATGTGGATAACGGATGGACATAAATGACATACTTATAATACATACCTACTTTTTTTGATAAGTAGGTACATGCAACGACAACTTTAAGTAATTTAATAAACCTTGTCATGTTGTGTACATTCTATAAAATTAACACACCTACTCGCCCCGTCTTTCTCCAGGACAGAAAAAATAGCAAAACCAAAATCTTCTGATAATGTAGGTATCCTATATTTTTATCAAGGCTATCTCTGTAGCATATTTCATCCAAATCCTTTGAATAGTATTAGCATGAAAGAGTAACAATAAAACAAACTGACATACTTTCGCATTTGTAATATTAGTAGTAAGTATTATTATTATTTTTTTATTTTTCTAATTTAAAGTGAGATTTCATATTATTTTTTAATGATTATTCTTAAATTCCTTTTAGAGTATTGATCTTGAATAATTTAAATTTATTTTATTACGTTCATTCGTAAATTGGTTTTTTATTATTTTACTTACATTATATTATGCTCAGTCTGATCTTACTCTTACATGGCTCTAATTATTTAAACACTTGTGTATTTATGTATTTGTAGGTACACTTACAGATTAAAGTCATTACAAAACTTAAATAATACTTAGGTAATGTTTTTATTAATAAACTATCACAATTCGCTGTATAAAACTTTAGTATAAAACCCGAAACACTCAAAACCCATGAGTTCACGAACTTAAAGCCAGAGCCAAATTATTATCACAAAATAGGGTTCAAACGAGAGGTCAAGAAATAAATTAATATAAAATAGAAATCGAATTAATGTATTACTTTACTGTCAAAATCATCACACAAAAGTTTCAAATTAATATCATGTTAAGTAATAATTATAAAAATTTAAGATTTTTAGTCGTAAGATAGTATACCGCCATTGCCGAAAATTTGACTGCTCTAGCATCCGCGTCAGTAGGAATAGTGCAAAATCGCATGCTAAGTATAACCACAGAATACTTAATAGATAACATACGTGTCCACGAACGTGTTAAGGAGCAATTGAAATAAAATGACTCGCTGTATTGGCTCTTTAAAATAATTGTTGGGTTCTGGAGTGGAATATATCCACAAACCGCAAGTAATACCAATTAAGCATTCAATTAAAGAAATTGTTTAGGCAAGGTGTGTCGTTGTGAGTGATTGGAACACTTACTGAAAATCGAATCGGTGGACGATAACAGTATCTTTGTGCTATCTATACCCAGAATGCGATTTGATCAATCACTGGCTGATTTTGAAGAGATTCTGAAAGTTCGTCAATAAGTCTATAAATCGCTGATAACAAAATACCTACTACCTATTCAAATTCATAATTTAACTCTGGGTCAAAAGTTAACATAGCTTGGAGCAAGTGGGCCTTAGTCTCCAATGCCTATAATGTTATTGACTGCACAGATTCGACTCCTGCGCAGTGGTCGGTCGTCACCACGGTCGCAGCGTGGCTGACTGCGGTCTACCGTCGAGTGGTGCGGTACATGCGTCGCTTTCAGTACCTCAACTCATCATGGCTGCTGCTAGGTAAGTACAAGCTTTTTATCATAGATTGAATATTGTTATTTTTCAAATCGTCTAAAGGTGCTTATATCGTCATCGCTCGGTACCTTAAAGCTTACCTACCGTACCATAAATTGTGTGTACCATCATGTTTGCAATGGAACCGATAAAGAAACTGACCTACTTATTTACCTATTAACAGTGGCGGCGCTAGCCCACACGTGGACGTCCGCGACATCAGGTTTGCGAGGCCCCTTTTAATTCCCAGTCAAAAAGAAAACGTTGAAGTACATGAGCCGAATTCAGAACTAATGTACTTATATGTAAAGAAGTTTTATTGTTAATCAAATGATCAAAATCAATTAATCAAATGGCAAAATTACACAAATAGGCTCACTGATTTTTTTAGGGTTATATGCTATAAGTAGCTAAGTTAAAGTCAAAGTCAATATCATTTATTCAGTCTAGGCTGTTACAAGCACTTATGAACGTCAAAGAAGCTACGCCATCGGTTCACAAACCCTACGGCGGGTGACCTTGTAACGAGAAGAACCGGCAAGAAACTCGTCAAGGGCTGTTTTTTTCTCCCTGTTTTATTTCATACAGAGTCGTCAAATTGAAAAGTGACCTTAACATATCAGTAAGTTCAATTTCCATCACAAAAGGAAAATACTAATTAAAATATTATATTTTATGGTAATTGTAACCATAAACAATTTTTAACTGGCAAAGAAAGACTTGTCTATCATACATTACAACTTTTACTATACTGCAAGTTGTGAGGTACATACAGGTCAGTATCAATTTATTTTAGACAAAAATATTTAGGCATTAAGATAAGCAGACTGAGGTAGACCCATTTCCGCTGGCGGCACCCGTTCACGAGCATGACGCATGAACCAGCCATCGCTTCGCTCAACCATATTTTAGGGAACGTAACGACCCGCCTCACACGACACCGCCGAAGAAACGTTTGAGTGAGCATGACGTACTTCAGGTACTTATGTTAAGCTGTATAAATATAAAAAAATACAATGGCAACAGCAAAAAAAGAAATATAAAAGTGCCTTAATGTAAGACACAACACAACCTACAATGTCACTAGAAGACGCATCAGCTGGGTCACAATCTCAAAGCGTAATTAAAGTAAAAAAAATAAAATAAAAAAAAGCTTTTATATATTTGGAATAATTGAAAACATTATGTACCTTTATTTACTCTGAACAAGCAGTGCCACGCATCTCAACTCAAAACATCATAAATAACATAAAATCAAAACAACATATATCTCTACACATTTTAACACAAGCAAACATGAGCAGACCCATCCCGCTGGCAGCACTCGTTCACGAGCATGGCGCATGAACCAGCCATCGCTTCGCTCAACCATATTTTAGGGAACGTAGCGACCCGCCTCACACGACACCACCGCAGAAATGTTTACAGAGAGCATGACATACCCAAGCTACCTGTGTTAAAAGTTGAATCTAATACTTTACTAAACATTAATTGAATGACACTACAATTTCGAAAAAATAAAACTAAATATTTATGACCAAGCTGTCTCGTCATTCAAGTAATCTTTTATAGTATAATATCCTTTTTTAAGAAGACAATCTTTTACATTCATCTTAAACTTTTCGAAAGGCAAATCCAAAATATTATCTGGAATTTTATTATAGATACGTATACCTAGACCCATAAAAGATCCAACTTCTTTAATAGGTACCGAGGCATAACAAGTTTATTTCTATTTCTAGTATTGCGATCGTGCAAATCACCATGTTTGATATACAGGTTGATATTACGCCGTACAAAAAGAATACAATTTAAAATAAATTGAGAAGCAGCTGTCAGTATACCAATTTCTTTAAATTTTTCCCGAAGAGATGTTCTGGAACCCAGTTGATAAATGGCCCTTATAGCTCGTTTTTGTAGTATAAATATTGTATTAATGTCAGCTGCTACTCCCCACATAAGAATACCATACGACATGATGCTGTGAAAATAACTGAAGTACACAGTCCTAGCAGTTTCTATATCAGTCAGTTGTCTGACTTTTCTCAACAGCGTAGGCAGCAGAACTAAGCTTGCCAGCTAGAATTGCAATATGTGGACTCCATTGAAGTTTACAGTCCATAGTTACACCCAGAAAGACTGCTGATTCTACTAAATCTAATTTTTCATTGTTCATAACAATTTCCATGGGTACTTTCTGAACATTTGGTAAAGAATAAAGAACGCATTTAGTTTTCTTTGCATTAAGCTGTAGATTATTATAATTAAACCAAGCTAGTACTTGCGAGAGTGTTTTGTTTACATCGTCAAAATCAGTTTTATTCCTATCAATGTTAAATATTAAAGAAGTATCATCCGCAAACAAGACAATCTCACATAAGTTTTTGGCAAAGAAAGGCAAGTCATTAATATATACTAGAAACAGAAAAGGACCCAAAATAGAGCCTTGGGGCACGCCTAGTTTTATATTTGAGCCGGCAGATTTCACTCCATCAATATCAACGGTCTGAGTTCTGGAACTGAGATACGACAGTATTAACTTTTGAGCATCACCTTTTACACCGTAATGATTTAGTTTCAACAGCAGCGCTTTCCACTTGCGTGATCCACGCAATCAAAAGCCTTGGACAAATCGCAGAATACGCCAAGAGCATTCTGCGACTTCTCCCAGCCTTCAAAAACATGTTTTAAAAGTGCAACCCCTGCATCAGTGGTAGACCGTCCCTTCGTAAAACCGAACTGTTAACTGATAACTGTTCCAACATGATTTTCTCAAAAATTTTGCTTAAGACGGGTAATATAGATATTGGTCTATAATTACTTGGGTTTCTCTATTTCCCGATTTGAATAAAGGTATTACCTTACTTAATTTCATTAGATCAGGAAAAATTCCCTGTGCAATACATTGATTAAAAATTATAGCAAGAAAGGGGGCAATAGTGTAAATAACACTTTTAAGAACAGTAACAGATATGCCCCATAAATCAGTGGTTGTTTTCATTTTAAGGGATTTGAAAGCCTTTAATATGTCCCCAGCATTAATAGATCTAAAATTAAACGATGAACTACATTCAGACACATGCTTTTCGAGCAACGAGACTGCAGACGCTGGTGAAGAGTCCAAATCAGCGGTGGTTTCCAACGGTATGTTTATAATAAAACTGTCAAAAATATTAGCAATTTCTGTTTTCGAATTTATTTGGACGTTATTGATGTTAAGTGTGAAACTATTGTCACGTGGTTTAGATTTGCCAGTTTCACGCTTAATGACGTCCCATGTTGTTTTTATTTTATTATTAGAATTTTTAATTTTTGCTCTATTATAATTTGACTTTGCTATAGAACATGTCTTTTTGAAAATCTTGGAATATTGTTTGACATGTTCTATGAAACTAGGGCTGTGATTGGTTTCTCGTAAGTTATAAAGTTCATAAAGCCTGTTTCTACTTTTATAAATTCCTGTCGTAGCCCATTCGCAAAACTCTAATTTCTGGGTGCATTTAATAGTTTTGGATTTAAAGTTATTATTAAACTCGTTAGTTACTAACCAAAAAGGTTTCCATAAAGTGCATTAGGATTATTATGCACATATCGATACCTTGGGGCTCAAAGGGCGTAACCACCATTTTGGTCAAAATGAGTTTTAAATGCCATCTTATTCAGTTTTTTCTGCGCTATCGAACTGTATTTTTAAAGTTCTCAAATTCGGAAAACAATGGTGAATACGACCCCAAATTTCAAGGCTGGTAATGCAGATTTTTTTGTATTTTTGGACGTAAAAGCAATAATTATTAGGCATCATCAAAGTACTGGGCGTAAACGACAATCTCAAATGAAAATGTAGGGCGTATATCTGTACGACTTAAAGCCATAAAGAATATATTTAATATATTTCATCATAATTTATTGTTGTATGTCAAGGTTTAGAGGGTGGAAACGTTATCGCCGTTTGTATGGAGACCGTTTGCTACACATTCCTCTTAAAAAGTTTAGTTATAACCCATGTTAAGGCCCCCCAAAACAAGGTTTAATTTTAAAGCCACAATCATTGCTTTAATGTGCTTAACATTTGACAAAGCTGTGAAGCTTTGCAAATTTTGTAGCTTAAGGTTAGTTAAACCTTACTGGCTGTGTAGCAAATTGTTAAAAATAATAATTAAAAATAATTTGTAGTTCCAATTAATTTGTCTTAATATTTATTACCTTCGTCAGAACTAGCCAACAATCAAGATTGTTTTACAATAGTAGCCTTTTACTCTTATCTTCCATCTAGTAATTAACTATAAAATACTAAATTTATTTTGCCATTCCAAAAGTAAAAAAAAAACTTCCCTACTTATAAATATCAGAATAGAATACAAGCCTCTGATGGACTAAGGGTTGCCAAATTGACCTATTTTACTAAAAACAGTTGTAAGTATTGTAATATAAACCCAAAAAGTTGAATAACTAATAACAGATCGATAAAAACTACAGTTTTCATTTTGAAAGTTGGTGGTTACACTCTGCGTTACTAACGCAGCACTCATTTTATGGGGCATAAAAGACAGCGTTACTAACGCAGCAGTCATTTTATGGGGCATAAAAGACATTCATGTTGGATTTTGTGGGGCGTATTCACCAGCTAACTTTTTAATTACAAATATTTCTTAAAATGTTATGTTTTAACATTATGCACATCAAAAATTAACGACTTTTGGTGTAAGAATCATATTTATAGGATCAATAACAACAAAGTTGTGATAAATACAAAATTTAAATTTTAGTTTTTTGGCTCTCCTGAAAAGTCGTGTTTTGGTGGTTACGCCCTTTGAGCCCCAAGGTATCGATATGGTACTAAAGCTACTTTATCAGCTACTTACATTATTTTTAAAAATGTCTAAGCGCCTTTTTGTTAAGACTAGCCGCTAATAGAACTGATAACTGAACTGATTACAATAACGATAAAATGTAACATTGTAATAAGTATTTTCTTTTTGTGATGGAAATTGACCTTACTGATATGTTAAGGTCACTTTTCAATTTGACGACTCTGTATGAAATAAAACATGGAGAAAAAAAACAGCCCTTGACGAGTTTTTTGACGGTTTTTCTCGTTACAAGGTCTTCCGCCGTAGGGTTTGTGAACCGATGGCGTGGCTTCTTTGACATAAGTGCTAGTAACAGCCTAGACTGAATAAATGATATTGAATTTGAATTTGAATGCAGATAGCCTTTCTTGGCCCATCGTGCTTCTCAAGGTCTTATTCAGTTTTAACTCTGTGAAGATTCTCTCAGCTGAAGCTGTACTGGCTACTGACTAGAACTGTGAGTGTGAATATTGTGAGTTAAAACTTTTTTGCGAGGCCTCCTCAGGCGCGAGGCCGTCGGCGGTCACCGACGTCGCCGACGCCTAGCGCCGCCACTGCCTGTTAAAGTTCTATTATATGTGATATAAACATCACAAATAATAAAACATTAATAGGTATTCCATTTGAATAATTAATTATTTCTTTAACCTCGGTAATTTCCGAGGAAACGTTTCCCAAAAAATCTCTACTGATCAACCGGGAAGTTCCCCGATAGTACTAGATGTTCAAACTATGAACAAAAGTAGCTACTTACTTTAGCTAGGCAAGCCACATCATAAAATTAAACGATTTCACCTCGGTAGGCACAAATTACAAACACATATTGTCTCGTTATTTTTTAACCTCGGTGAATACTATTGCATTTAAAAAAAAACCCATAATCCTAGTTAGGTATTATAAATGACGTCATAAAAGTTTCTATCAAAACAGTACCAGTCTATAGGTATTCGACTACAATCCACTATCTAACCATACGGCAGGAATTAATAAACTAAAAATAACGAAAGTTCGTGCCGGTTATTAATCAACGACTAAGTTTGAATGACAGCCCCCTCGGGGCTCATCGGTCGTTTCATCAGGCGCCGTGTTAAGGCTCTTTTTAATTTTCTTTATTCGATTTAGCATTGCTTTTGTTACACGATTGGTTGACACATTTCACTTGACCTTTATGTTCTACAAGTGAGGAGCTCCGTGGCACGTTTGGTTTGAAATTACAGCTTACGGCTTTCGCAATGGCCAGTCACATGGTACTTTACCTATCGCGTCACGCCAAACATTTATTATCTCGAGCTCCTCTTGCTTCGGTGGTTCGGCGGTCGGTCCCGGTGGCATTTCCAGTCGTTAAAATCCACCGATCAGCATTGGACCCGCGTGGTGGGTCATGATCAATAGACTTTCTGTGTTCTGTGGTCATGATCATTCACCCATTAGCAGTTAGAACAATAAAACGGCTGAAAATGATGATAAAGGAATCCAAAGAGTTAAGCACCTACCTTGGTAGATGGTTGTCAACGCCAGCCTGAAATTAGACTAGCGTACTTACACATAAGAGGAACTTGCACGAAGTCGTCTACATATTAAACTTTTGGCTCAGAGGAAATTAGATATTGCTGTGTCCGGCACCGTCAATGCAGGGTAGTCGTGTGTCCGGCCAGCGACGCTGTCTGTCTCCGGAAGCTTTTAGCGCCGCCGTAACCAGTCAAACTGCTATTTATTCATGGCCATAATTTGTTTGCCAGTGTTCTGTTGTTATTTTAGTTAACCCATTTTTTAAAGTGCATCCGACATAATCTAGCCGAACTTTTTTTATAACAGTACCTACCATAATTAAGTAGGTACTTAATGTTTTTGTCAAAAATATATAAATAGCAATTTTCAACCGGTATTTCACTTCATTGAGTCATAGCCTTCCGCTCGACAAAGGGTCTCTAATACGTATTCTTCCGGATCAATATTTGTACCAAGGATCGTCAAAACTGCTTCAGACGCAAATGCATTTCAGATTTCTAAAGATTCAACGTGTAATTACAAGCACAGTACTCTGGTGTCTGTTATATTAATTAATGTAGAGCTTTTGTGCCCTTGGGATCCCTGATGTTTAATACTGACTGAGTATTGGTAGAATGTTAATACCTCCTGTAAAAAGTAGTCGTAGATTTTTAAGATGATAATGTTATACGAAACCATTCTAAAATAATACTCACACACACGCACGCACACACACACCCACCCACACCCACACCCACTCACACACACACACACACACATGCAAAAATACACACCCAAACTTGCATGTCCTTTATATAACTATTAAACTACTATTACCTATAGTATTAGATATAAAACCTATCTATGGTAATAATGTGTTCTAGAGGTGGGCGCTAGTGACTGCGACACAGTTTATAACTAATGCGGTCACTACCGATCACTACCTGTAGCCTAATTCACGTAACAAAACTTCAACGACATGCAAGCGATTTGATCGCTGAAGTCACTTTTCGTATTCACGTATCAATCGCTCGATTTTGTTTAAGTCGGTTTTGTATAAGCGTATTCACGTGCATTAATCGAAGTTCGATCGTTGCCTCCGCGGTATTCACCTATTATTTTGACGTTTAGCTTGATCGGACGTCAGCGATTAACCGTCAAATTATACTATTTCCAAGTCGTTGAATAGAAGTTCATAATTTGTTAACTTTTGTATGGTTTTTTCCAAGATTTTCCGTAAAAAAATGGGTCTGGGACTACGCTTCTTCCTTTTGGACCTTGCCAATAAGAGAAACAGGCGTCGACGTCGAAATGAGCTCCGGAAAAGCTCAATAAATCCTTTTGATATGTCTTACGCAGATTACATCAAAACATACAGATTTTCCAATGAACTCCTTGTAAATTCTGTATGTTTTAACCAACTGGTTGAGATATTTTTACATGACAAGCATGTCCGCATGGAATAAGCTTTCTAGCGCCCTACTGTGGCGGCCGGCTCACCCCGCGCGTGGCGCGCCCCTTGTACTTGATCATTATTTTGTTGCAGTCATTTTAAAACTACGATAACTCCTAAGATATTCACTAAAATCAAATGATGTCAATGGTAAAATTGCCCTTCCTTTTTATAATTGAATAGGTACTTTTGATAAATAACGTATTAAATCGTATTAAAGTAATAAATTATGTTTAAAAAAATAACTTCGCAAATAATGCATTATTTTGGAACAAACTTGATGACCATAATAAAGCTTATAGTGAGTCAACCTTAAAAGATAGACATGCTGTCGCGGTTTTTTTTTGAACTTTTGAAGGGAAACAATTCCTTGATACACGATTTTTACGTAATTTTAACCGTTTACGCAGCTTACGTAATGTAAAAAAAAAACAGTTTTGCAACATTTTTCATTGATGCTGCTCTCCTTTTCGTCGTACTCGTAGCGTAATGTTACTTTAAGGTTTTATGAAACATTCAAAATGCCCTGGAGTTATAGACTGTATAGACGGGACACATGTTGGTATCATCCGACTTTCTCGCAATGAGGAGAGATACTTCAACAGGAAAGGGTATCAGTCCTTGAATGTGATTATGGTGAGAAGTATTATTATAAGTTTATATCACATTAAAACAAAAAATTGTGCAAGCGCAAGTCATAATTTGTTTATGCATAAAGAGTTATTTGCCATGTTAAATCTGACGGTTTTGTGACTACGCCAAACTCACGCTCAACAGCCCAGGTTTCAAAGGTGGCCAAAACAATACACACATTGAAACTTTTCAATTTTTGCACTGAGAAAGAGAACATTAAGTTTAAATGTTGACAAATCGCTGAGTTACGATCCTATCGAGTAATCGTTCTATCGAAATGACAGGTGAATACGGATTTATGACTGTTTTTCAATAGGACGACTTCTAAGCGTCAGCGACATTTTGACTATTACAAAATACGTGAATTGAACTACAGGATAAGAATCTACTGCTCGGTTTCTTTTTGAAGACAATGTCTAGAATACCTACGATACTCGAACTTTACATTGTATGAATCAATCGTTTTCATTTCTTCTGATACAAGCCAAACCCAAGTAACTGTGGTTTATTAACGTCTATGAGACTATAATAAAGCAGTAGCCTAATTCACGTAACAAAACTTCAACGACATGCAAGCGATTTGATCGCTGAATCGCACGATTTTGTTTAAGTCGGTTTGGTATAAGCGTATTCACGTGCATTAATCGAAGTTCGATCGTTGCCTCCGCGGTATTCACCTATTATTTTGACGTTTAGCTTGATCGGACGTCAGCGATTAACCGTCAAATTATACTATTTCCAAGTCGTTGAATAGAAGTTCATAATTTGTTAACTTTTGTATGGTTTTTTCCAAGATTTCCGTAAAAAAAAATGAGTCTGGGACTACGTTTCTTCCTTGCCAATAAGAGAAACAGGCGTCGACGTCGAAATGAGCTCCGGAAAAGCTCAATAAATCCTTTTGATATGTCTGACGCAGATTACATCAAAACATACAGATTTTCCAAGGAGCTCCTTGTAAATTCTGTATGTTTTAACCAACTGGTTGAGATATTTTTACATGACAAGCCTTCCGCCCGCGACTTTGTCCGCATGGAATAAGCTTCCTAGCGCCCTGGGGCGGCCGGCTCACCCCGCGCGTGGCACGCCCCTAGTACTTGATCATTATTTTGTTGCAGTCATTTTAAAACTACGATAACTCCTAAGATATTCACTAAAATCAAATAATGTCAATGGTAAAATTGCCCTTCCTTTTAATAATTGAATACTTTTGATAAATAACGTATTAAATCGTATTAAAGTAATAAATTATGTTTATAAAAATACCTTCGCAAATAATGCATTATTTTGGAACAAACTTGATGACCATAATAAAGCTTATAGTGAGTCAACCTTAAAAGATAGACATGCTGTCGCGGACTTTTTTTTTTGAACTTTTGAAGGGAAAGAATTCCTTGATACACGATTTTTACGTAATTTTAACCGTTTACGCAGCTTACGTAATGGAAGTTCCCAATAGGTAAAAAAACCCAGTTTTGCAACATTTTTCATTGATGCTGCTCTCCTTTTCGTCGTACTCGTAGCGTAATGTTACTTTAAGGTTTTATGAAAAATTCAAAATGCTTTAGAGTTATATAGACTGTATAGACGGGACACATGTTGGTATCATCCGACTTTCTCTCAATGAGGAGAGATACTTTAACAGGAAAGAGTATCATTCCTTGAATGCGATTATGGTGAGAAGTATTATTATAAGTTTATATTATATTAAAACAAAAAATTGTGCAAGCGCAAGTCATAATTTGTTTATGCATAAAGAGTTATTTGCCAAGTTAAAGCTGACGGTTTTGTGACTACGCCAAACTCGCGCTCGACTATCATGACACGTTTCAGAGGTGGCGAAAACAATACACACATTGAAACTTTAAAATTTTTTTTCTTCCTTCCTTTTTTTTCTTCTTACTGTTCTAGAAAAAAGCACTGAGAAAGAGAACATTAAGTTTAAATAGTTGACAAATCGCTGAGTTACGATCCTATCGAGTAATCGTTCTATTGAAATGACAGGTGAATACGGATTTATGACTGTTTTTCAATAGGACGACTTCTAAGCGTCAGCGACATTTTGACTATTACAAAATACGTGAATTGAACTACAGATCTTATCTCATAAGTCTCCTATATGCAATAAAAAAAATCGTTTCAAAATTTCGTTTCAAGATAATATTTTTAAGAGGAAGCTGTTAGATATTATCAAAAAATAAGTTATTTCAACTTTTTAATTTGGTTTAGGTCTAGCAGGGAAGAGTGGTCTGCAAATCACCATACCTGTAAGGCTGGAAGCTTAGTTTGGTTCACAGACGGCTCCAAAATGGGTGAAAATGTAGGATGCGGAATATACGGCGACAGCCCTCGATTCAACAAGAGTGTGAA
Source organism: Chrysoteuchia culmella (assembly GCA_910589605.1). NCBI lineage: Eukaryota > Metazoa > Arthropoda > Insecta > Lepidoptera > Crambidae > Chrysoteuchia > Chrysoteuchia culmella. The sequence goes on along the minus strand of OU342647.1, from coordinate 713,725 downwards.
TCTAGGTAAACACGCCACCATATTATAAGCAGAGGTATACGCCATCATAGAATGCGCGGAGGCCATCCGCCAACGAAACTACATAAATCAAACCATTTTTATCTTCTCAGATAGTCAGGCAGCCCTCAACGCTATCAATTCGAATGTCATACATTCGAAATTGGTGAAGGACTGCGTCGATAAGCTGAATGAGCTGGGACAACGGAATAAAAGTATTCTGAAATGGGTACCAAGTCACTCAGGAATCATTGGCAATGAAAAAGCTGATGAAATTGCAAGGGCTGGAGCTCAGGGCCAACTGCTAGGTCCAGAACCTTTCTGTGATATCTCAAAGGAACAGGCCATGCAACTTCTCAAGGGCAACCTATTTGGCGAGTCAAAAAATACTGGTTAAATCAACCAGGATTAGTACACGCCAAATCTCTTATCGAAGGCTATTCGCAAAAGCAAACTGCTGAACTCCAGAACTCAGCAGAGCAAACATAAGTGCGATAGCAAGAGACTTAACTGGACACTGCAAACTAAAAAGGCACCAATTTCACATGAAATTAAGTGACACTGACGTTTGCCGTTACTGTGGATTAGAGAGAGAAACACCCAAACATCTCCTATGTGACTGCGGACCCCTAATTCACAAACGCAGTATCCACCAGGGCCGGCATATAATTCGCCCAGAGGAACTAAAATCTCTCAGAGCTAGGAAGATTTTAGATTTTCTGGAAGCCGCCAGGCTAAAAGAGATACTATAACAAGGTGGCGAGTTACAATAGATCTTATAGGTCGCAGTGACTACAGTTCCAACTGGAGCTGCATAACCCCTATATCCTACAATTAATTAAAATTATTTGGTTTGTATAATTTAACTACTTACCTAATTCACTGACAGTAAACGGCTTTAACAGATGTAAGAATAAAATTCTGTTGTGTCTCTTTCAATATAAGCGAAAATGTTATGCGACTTTTTAAGGAAAAGGTGTAATAACGTCACTTAGCTTAATTTCACTCTAGTAACTTTATTACACTGTTCCATTGTTTTATCGCTATCTGTAGCTATTCTAAGCTTGTGGGTGGCCTTTACAAAGCAAAAATGCCGGTACCACGTTGGGCGCCAGCGAACAGCCTTGATATTCTCTGACATTTAAAAAAAATGGAGCACTCCGAATCGTAACACGGGAAACCTGGAATTACATGTTGTCGGTGGGGTGGTTTTTTTTATCATATCAGTGCTGGAAAACCTGTCCCCTGTCGAATTTATGTTGAAACATATTTTTCACTTGATTCCTTTTGAGTTACCTAGATAAAAAAATTACCTACCTACATGCATTAAATAACGAAATAGTTTTTCTGTTGAGAAGTATTAGTGTATTTATTAAAACTTCATCGTGGGCGCGGATTTTCATTAGTAGTAAGATACTAATTAATTTGTGGTGTGGGCGAAAATTAATGGAAATAAAAAGCATAAGTTAAATGTTAATGTGACAAATAGTGACTTCATGCGGCATTATTTATCATTTTTATTGTCTCTGGTCTGTGGTTTTGTCACGCGAATAGGCTTTAGTAATTTGCTAATTAAATGCTGTGTTAAAGCACTAATAAATCAAAATTTAAATCTACGCTGAAAATATTACGCCGCTCGTCTCGCGCACTCTAATTTTTTGTATTTTGATGAGAGATTTATGAATAACAGGTACTCTAAGCTTTCATCACACCTGATATTAAGTGTTGATAAGGCTGAAGATGCCCCTCCGGAATCCTTAACCACCACTGAGGCACTAGCTATCTTACTTTCCTCTTATATTAAATATGTTTCAAGATTGTAAATTTGTGTTTGGCAACGACATGTTCCTTTGTAAATGTTGTTGCTTCTGGTAAAGCTGATAAGTTTCTTGCGGCCGTTCTTCTTATCAGTTAAAAGATGTCCTGAATGGCTGGTAGGAAAAAAATTTGACGATTCGAAAGCACTTATCTAGTCTATTTGAATAAAAATCTTTGAATTTGACTTTGACTTATCTCTCAGTGCCGGAACACAACGCTGAAAAAATCGTTGTTCCATAATACTGCCGCCATTGGCAGACTTAGATAATCTTATCTATCTATCTTACCATCTTGATGGTGGTAGTTACTAGCCAGGCGGACTTACAACGAGTCCTACCACCGATCAAACCGAATACAATAGGTACCCCACTGAAAATCGATCTCGGGACCTCTGGGTCTGATACCGGTGGTTTTTACCACTAGACCACAGATGCGGTCGAGGTTATACTATTTTACATTTCAGTAAATTAAAATTACTATTATTTTATGTAAAAATCTATAAAGATGCAGATATAAAGTACTTTCCTTGGTTTATTTGCGTGTTTTTATATTTTCATTAAGTCTGTCGCCATAACAACAATGTTTTCAGCATTGTTGTGTTCCGGCTGTTAAAGATAAGATAGTCAGCCCCTCAGTGATTGAGGAGTCCAGAGAGACTAGCTTCCATCTTCAGCCATCAATACTTAAGATCAGGTATGATAAAGGCTAAGAGTCTCCCGTCATAAATTAATAGTACATTATGATATAAGTGCGGTAAGTTGAAAATTACAGCCGAGGCGATATTGCTAGCCCGAGCCGCAGGCGAAGGCTACAACAAAGCAGAGGCTGTAATTATCAAAGCGCACGTATGTCATACGACGTTTTATAACTAGGAAATAAACAAAACTCGGACTTTCTTAAACGATTAAATTTTTAATCACTTGTTAAAGCAGTTATAAAAATTTGAACAATTTATTATTACGTTGCCAGTTGTCATTTTTAATGTTGTCAAGTTATTATTATTATCTCCCAAAGTTCATTTATATAAAATGTTGACCTCATTTCTGACATAAAACTCTTTGCTAAGATTTAAAAAAAGTACCGTTCGTTTTAGACGGAGCATCTTGATAAACCGTGCGTTTTACATTACAATAACGCACAAGTAGGTACGTAATAAGATACAATACGATATTGAAATTGATGCAATAAGATACCCTTTTACGAGCAAATATGTAATATAAAAAAATTACAGGCTTTACATATGTACTTCGATTCCTAAATTTCGCATTTGTATTGCTGAAAATGCTTGCGTTTAAAAAAAACTCCAAAAAAATACTTCTGTCTGAGTCCTGAGCGACAGGACAAATTAAACAGATTTGACCTAATTACCACAATATTATCATGGTCATTCAGGAAAAACATTTAGGTACTACTATAGCTCCAATAACGTTTTACACAACAATTTAAGTATAATTTATCATCATTAAACCCTTATAGTTGCGTGAATGTACAATTCAAACAAAATGCCAACAATTAGTGGCAGCCATCATTTGTTGGTGTCCACTGCGGTCATTGCCCATTATTACATTAGGTTTGGTCGATCCAATTAGATAGATTAGTGTGTCCAGCAGTGGGCTATTACACTTGCGGTCCCTTTATTGTCAAGGACTAATAGTTCTGTGACAATAAGCTATTTTGTTACGTACTTTATGAGGTGCAGAGATGTGACTTTTTGAAAATACTACTATTTAAAAAGCAAAATACTAAATACAAAATACCTATTTCCATTTTGTATTTTATTTGAAATACTTCTTAGGACATATTTTGTATTTGTAAAATGCTAAATAATTTTAGACATGTTTTTTCAAAATAAAAAAATAATCTGAAACTAAGTCGTTATTGTGTCGTTGCTGTGTGTGCTCTAACTAAATTCGTAGGTACTGAACCTTTGGGCCCTTGAAGGAACATGACCGACAGTGCCTTTGAACAAATTTATGAACACCGGGAAGACACTTATTTCACCATACGTGTTGAAGTAATGATAAGGCTGAAGGTGAAAGCGCGCCTTTCCCGGTATCCCGAACCACTGAGGAATTGCCTAATGCTGGTATCATGTTATTATGGTGTCAGATTTAGATAAGATGCTAGTAGCTAGCCAGGCGGACTTACAACAAGTCCTACCACGAACTAAACCGAATACAATATGACCTCTGGGTATGATACCGGTGGTGTTACCACTTGATCACATAGGCGGTTAATAATCTCGGTACCTACCTATTTCAAAATTTCGGTATTCAGTTCATAAGGAGCCCGTGGCGCAGTTGTTCGCGCGCAGGGCCTGCGATTGTTGAGGTTAAGCAACTTTCGCAATGGTCGGTCACGGGATGGGTGACCAGAACTAGTAAAAAAAAAAAAAAAAAAAAAGAAATTACTAGTAAAGAACAGCTAATAGTATAAAAAACCATGTCAAGGTCCTTCGTGCTTCGGAAGGCACGTTAAGCCGTTGGTCCCGGCTGCATTCGGTCGTCAAAAACCCACTAATCCGCATTGGGCCAGCAGCGTGGTAGGTCATGACCCATTCTCCATATCCATCCATAAGGAAGGCCCCCAGTGGGCCAGTGGGGACATTAAATAAGACAAGACAACTGTAAACATAACTTAGTTCTTACATGTAATAAACCATTGAATGAAACAAGCCAATGGTAAACATCTGCACCCGAACTAGGAAACCTGTATCTCAGGTGCAGTGCTCTTACTCTGTAATAACCAGAAAGGCAAAATGGTATAAACTAAAACTAACAAAAAATGCCAGAATCAAAACTAAACCTTAAAGTTAGATTATATGTAGTGAACCTCTCACGGTGAGTAAAATGAATATGAGTGAGTGTGTGTGGAGAGGGTGTGTATATTGTTGAGTCATAATGAAATGGAATTATTTGAACTTATTAACAGAATCTTATATTCGTTAAAGGTACCTAGCATAATAATATATTTATGTCATTAATGAATTATTAAAAATGCCTAATGACGAGTTCATAAAGCATGTCATTATAAACTCGTTTAATTAACTCGAACTTTACGATATGAGATTCGGTAATAAAAGTATTTTATTTAAAAAATAGTATTTGGAAAATACGTATTTTGCATTTAATATTTCAAATACAAAATGAGAAACTAATTTGTATTTTGCATTTGAAATAGAAAAATCAAAAAGTATTTGCATTTTCTATTCAAATACATTTTAGAAAGTATTTTGCACATCTCTGATTAGGTGACGGTACTACAAACATACGAATATTTACGTAGGTACATCTTATGTTTTGGCACGCATTGTTCATTGAAATAAAACAACTTTTACGGATATCAAATGCGCTATATTTCACTAACTAAGTTGTAATTTTCCGTGTTTTTTGGTTTTTTAGGGGTTTTTTGATTTTCCCGACACGTTCGGCACCTTTTCAGCTGCCACGGTCACGCGATGAATCCCTGCCTTAGTTCGTGAAATATAGCGCGTTTGATATACCTATGTAAAAGTTGTGTTAACTCACTAGTTCGTCCGTGCACATCACTTTATCGTAGTTCACCATACAAACTACCAGTCCTTTATCACAGCCAAAGTGGAGTGTGTATGGTGATCGTTGAATCAAGTTTTGAAATTATTTATCCTAAATAATATTATGAATGCGAAAGTGTTTGTTTGTCCTTTCTTCACAGCCTAATTAAGCAACCGACTTGATTTTTTTAATATAGTTAGTTTAAAGGACGGACAGAAGGATAGAGGGCGCTAGTAGCCGAGTAAACAACTGCTGTGTTAATCATTTCGTATTAAAATAGTAAACAAAGTTCTTGATTGATTAATCCCGTTTTAAAAGATAAGTAATGGTGTGATTCATAAGTGAGAGTGTTATAAACATCTATGTGTGCGTCCGAATGAAGTAAGTAAATATACAAACTAGAAGAACAAACCACAAATCCTGACCTATTTCCTTGGATTAAATAGCAAGAACCTAAACCAATAACAAGAGACGTACTGGTATTACTATATATATATATATATATATATATATATATATATATATATTAACCGGATTCTCGATTTGGTTTGATTTGTCTATTACTGTTAGTGTTGACATTTTTTATAGCATTATAAAGGAATTAATATCTCGATACGTTCCATTGCGAGCCATTAAGCCTGTAGCTGGCTTTCCAATCTGGCACACTAAAGCTTTAAGAAGAGTTTTAAAAGAAAAACAAAAGTTTCATTCATTGTGGAAAAAATACAAGAACCCTCTTGATTATGAAAGTTTCAAGGTTCTTAGGAAACGTTCAACTAAACTTGAGGGTGAATGTTACAAAAATTATATTGACCTGTCAGAGCAAAAAATAAAAACAGATCCAAATTTTTTTTGGACATTTGTAAAGAATATTAAGGCTTCCAATAATTATTCCCAAACTATGCATTTTAAGGGGCCTGTAGCCTCCGATGGTGACCAGATATGTGAACTGTTTAGTGATTACTTTCATTCTGTTATTGAGCCGGCTAGTACGAGTTCTTTTGACTTTGAAAACTTAGAACCCCCTCTGAGCGCATCCATTGATTTATGTACTATAGAAGTTACTCCTGAATCTGTATTAAAATACCTTAAAACTATTGATGTAAATAAAGGAACCGGGCCCGATGAAATACACCCTTTATTTATAAAAAGATGTTGTTCGGCCTTGGCTTTGCCTCTTTTAATTTTATATAATAAATCCTTACAGGAAGGTACTGTCCCAAATATCTGGAAACAAGCATGGATCACACCTGTCCCCAAAGGCTCAACTAGCTCTGATGTTGAAAAATATCGTGGCATCTCTAGATTATGCCAATTTGGTAAAATTTTGGAAATAATAGTTACTGATCAGGTGCGTAGTTCTGTGGTTAACATTATTAATTCCGATCAACATGGATTTTATCCTGGTCGCAGTGTAGACACAAACCTTATCGTCTTTACTGAGAAAATCTTAAATGCCATGCACGATAATTGTTAGGTGGATGCGATTTATACTGATTTTGCGAAATGTTTTGATAAAATATGTCATTACACCTTAATAAAAAAAAACTTTGGTATCTTGGTATTCAAGGCGATCTCTATCGCTGGATTAAATCGTACGTCGGTAACCGAAGTCAGGCGGTTGTTCTAGGTGGTTATCGATCACAGTACAAAAGCATCAGTTCTGGTGTCCCGCAGGGCTCCCACCTGGGGCCGTTGCTATTTAATTTATTTATTAATGATATCCATAATTTCATCCAGTCATCGAATCTCTTGCTTTATGCAGACGACACCAAAATTTTCAGAGTAATACGTTGTGCTCATGACTGTGAACTCTTACAGAAGTATCTTAGTAATTTTGAGATGTAATGCATGGAAAATAAATTACATTTAAATTTGGACAAATGTCAAATGATTAGTGAATACTCAAATATGCAATTATAATCTATGTGGCAAAACACTTTCTAGAGTTTCGCAGATTCGAGATTTGGGCGTCATAATGAACTCAAAGTTGATATTTGTTCCTCATATTGATAGTATAATAGCCAAGGCATATAAGCAATTGGGATTTATACTGAGGATAGGTAAACCCTTTAAGCACTCATTAACATATAAAGTTTTATACAATAGCTTTGTCCGCAGTCACTTAGAATTTGCATGTGCTGTTTGGCATCCTTATTTTAATTGTCATATATGCCTTCAAGTCTCATCAGACTTGAAGGCATCCAAAGGAAGTTCCTGAAATCCTTAGATTACAGAACTGGTTTTTCATATAGTGATAGAACCGCTGCTGCCAAACGACACAATTTGATGACCCTAGAGCAACGTCGTAATTACTTTGACATTGTGATGCTATTCAAAATAGTTAATAACAAGGTTAACGCACCCGCACTTCTGCACAATATAGCATTTCGAGTACCTCGTAGATGTGAGCGTTTATGTACTAAAAATCGTCTATTTTCTGTTCCTCGAAGTAGGACTCGTTATGTACAAAATTGCTTTATCAGAAGAGCTTGTAAGTATTATGATGATAACTTGTCTGAAATTGATTTGTTTAGTGGCTGCTCGTTGTCTTATTTTAAAGCCTCTTTAAGAAAATTACTTACGGATGCGTAATTCATTTTTTGTAACAAAGTACCTGGTTAATTGTATTTTTTTTTTATTTTTGTTGTAGCTTGTGACCATTTTTGGCATTTCACTGTTTAAAATCATTATCCAGATTTTTACTGTTTGTAGTCGTATTGTATGGATTGTATACATTTAGGGAACTCTATAGTTCCCTATGTATAGACCTATGTCTATACTAATATATTTTTAGCCATATAATCAGTATGACTGTTTGTTTCTATAAATAAATAAATAAAATAAAAATATATATATTTACTAGAGGCCGGGCGCGGTTTCACCCGCGTGGTTCCCGTTCCCGTGGGAATTTTGGGATCAAAGCTATCCTATCTCTTAAGTTGGACCAGACTGCTCGCGGTGTGCCAATTTAATTTAAAATCGGTTAAGTAGTTTAGGAGTCCATCGCGGACAAACATCGTGACAGGAGATTTATATATATTAAGATATGCCGATCTATGAAAAGGTATGAGATTTTATTTAAAATTATAACCTAAAAATAAATAATGTTGAATCACTGAAATCCATCAATTAGCAATCAATATTACTAGTAACGCCATCTGACAGGCTTCACAAGAAACTCTCACTCTATAAAGCAGTGCTGTAGTTGCCACTGCCATAGATCATAGCACGCTACTTTGCACAAAGATAACGCTCAAAATCCACGAGATGGCGCTACAGTGCTCAGGCTGCCGTCAAACAATAAATGATAGGAGATTTTTATCTTGCTCATTGTGCAACTTACACTTCGACTTAGAATGTGCAAATGTACCTGAGGTCAGATTTTACAACACAATGACGAACGACCATAAAAAGCAATGAAAATGCCAAATATGCCGATCTAAACAACCAAAGGTTAGTAATAGTAATACTCCTATCTTACAAAAATGTCGAGTTGACACCATATCGCAAAAAAGCAAAGTAACACCTTAAACCCCTCCACTAGTGAACAAACTACAAACTCAAATGTTACTTTACGGAAGAAAATATCCAACTATGATGGTGAAAACTCTGAATTGGAAGATTTCTCTATAGCATCGCCTCAAGGAAACGTACTGATAGTTGGGAGCAACGACTCTATAACAGATTCTGAATCAATCTCTTTGCAAAAACTAACATCAATTTTGAAACAAAACAATGAATATATATTATCTGCAATGAAGGTTTCCTTCAAAGAAGAAATAAAAATACAATAGCTACACTAAAACTAGACTTCCAACAAAACTTTGATACAATTTCCACAATACAAATACAAACAAAAAACAGCCTGGAAGAAATAAATAATAAAATCCTGCTTCTAGAAAGAAACGGCGACACAAGAAGAAAATCGGCAATTACAAAATCAAATACAGATTTTTAAAACAAAAAATGGGCAGAGTTATAGCTCTGACAATACAGAAAGGGTTTTGGTTTTACATGGATTATCTGAAAACAACTGGGAAACAGAAGATCAAACTATAGACAAAATTATAAATATTTTTTATGATATTTTACACTTGGATCTGACTGGATATATTGAGGATTTAATGTACATAGGAAAAGGAAGAAATACACGGCTATTATAAATATAATTAATTGGTAAAAAAAATAAAAAATATATACCTACTTAGCAATTCATTAAATTTCAAAGGAACCGGATTAAGTGTCACTGAATGCTCATAAAGAGCAAAAAGAGCTTAAACGTGCTATACATACAGCAAGACAAAGCGGACACTATGCTATCATAAGGAATAATCATTTATTTGTGAATGGTCGAAAAGTAATGAGCGATATATATAATGGAAATTCAAACCAAAACTTAGCCAATTGCGAAAGAAAAGCGTCGAAAGAAGAATGTATATCTCAATTGGATCTGCAACCTATGTCTTCAACAACTCTCCGACAACACCATCGAAATACATTGAGCAATGGAAACGACCCTAGGCAAACAGATTCAGTAAAGGATGGTTCCTTTCGACTCTAACTTTATTATATGGCACCAAAGTATTTGCAACAAAATCCATCTTCTCGAGGCGTTTTTAGGCGAAAAACGTGATATACATGCAATTTGCTTATCTGAAACTTGAAAACAGAAATTGCTAAAAATAAACAACTACACTATAGGAGCGTCCTACTGCCGAAAATACACTGAGGGCGGCGGTGTTTGTATAATGATAAAAGAGTCCTTGGAGCATGTGGAACGTATATAAATAAATTCGCTTACTTCAGAAATGGTATTTGAAACATGTGCCATCGAAATTCCTAAAGTCAACTTGTTGTTAATAAATGTGTATTGGCCTAATAGTAGCAGGGAGATAGAATTGTTTTATGCTTCATTAGAAAAGCTTTTACAACTTATTAATAAAAAGGATTTCAAAAATAATATCATAGTAACTGGTGACTTTAACATTGATTTTTTAAGCGCAGGAGAGAAAAAATGACTTTTCAACCTAATGTTAACCTACAATTTCCACCAAAAGGTTACTGAACTGACACGAATTACGGCAACTAGTGAACGGTGCATCGATCTGGTCTTTATTAATTTTAAGAAAAATACTTGTATGGCTAAAGTCAACGAATTTGGGTTTTCCGACCATAGAGGAGTATTGTTTTATACCCCGCTAATCACACGGAAACCAAACTTTTTTTTTACGTTAAGCCGGATGTACAATAAATATAACATAAATACATTAAAAAACGAACTCATGAAAATTAACTGGAATAAAGTTCGTAAAATTTATCAAAACGTGAATGAAAACTATAACATGTTTAATGAAATTTTGAAACGTAGCCTTGATAAATGTATTCCAAAATTATTATTTAAATATAAAACAGAAACAAAAACTTACCTTACACCGGGTTTAAAAATATCATTCCGTGATAAAAGATTACTTAAAATACTAATATCACAGACAAAAGATAAGACTTAACGCAATTACTATAAATGTACTGTAAAATATTAAAAAGAGCTGCACAACAATATAAAAAGAATATTTACAAGCGTAAGTTCACTAATTCAGCAAATAATACTAAATGTAATGTAAAAAGAGAAACAAATAGAGACAATAGGAAAAACGTGAATATAAAATTAAAACTTACAGACAATCAATTAATAAATGATCCAAAACTAGTAGCAAAGAAGTTCAATTGTTATTTTCTTCTATGGGAACGTGCTTAAATCCTAATATAAAGGAAAAACAAACAACAAATAGAGTAACGAATACATTTTTCCTAAGTCCGGTTAACTATAATGAAATAAATAACATATTAAAAAGTCTTAAAAGTAAAAATTATTTTGGTATAGACGAGCTTCCTCCGACATTAATAAAGGAGTGTGCAGACATTTTGACTCTACCTTACACTAAACTTATTAATCAGTCCTTCTCCCAAGGAGTATTTCCCGACGCCCTAAAGCTAGCAATCATCAGGCCCATATAAAAGGATCCCTCACCGATATCGGCAACTATCGTCCCATTGCTCTCCTAACGACATCGGCAAAAGTTTATGAGACAGCGATGGTAAAGCGTCTGAGAGATTTTTATGAAAAGTACAAAATACTACACGATAAACAATATGGGTTTAGAAAGAACCGATCTACAACATTAGCAGTTTATAACTATTTCAAAAAAATATGCATAATATTTATAAAAAACAATACTCATTCGGCCTATTCTTAGATATGAGTAAGGCATATGATACAGTTAGTCATGAAATGCTGTTAGCTAAATTGTTTGACTCTGGAATCAGAGGACTTGCTCATGACTGGTTTAAGTCGTACCTAGAAAAACGTTACCAACATGTAGAAAGAACTAATACTGACTTTAACACGGGGTAAATACAACACATCAGATTTGATAGAGTCCTTTGTAGTAGCTCTATACCCCAGGGGACGGTGTTGGGAGGTTTGTTATTTCTCATTTACATTAACGATCTCCCTGGTATAATTGAAGGCGAATGCATGCTTTTTGCTGATGACGTCTCAGTGTTGATCCCTTGCACAAATTTTACTGACTTGGAAGTTAAACTAAATCTTACCTTAAACAAAATATATAAACTGGCTTAATAATAATGATATGGAACTTAATTTAAAGAAAACCAAATTAATTCAATTAAACCGTCGCCAAAAAAACCACTGCAAATACGCTAGAATTTAAAAAATATAGAGCTAGAAATTGCGGGTTCGGTCACATTACTCGGAATCAACCTGGATACAAAATATGACCTGGAAAAAGCATATAGAAAAACTAAAAAATAAATTATCTTCTTTCATCTATGCCTTACAACAGCTTAAACGTTCTACAGATTTCGGGACGGCTCCTGCAGCTTTGTCTTACGGTTTTACGTCACGGGTTTACGTGTCATTCTATGGGGAAATTGCTGTGAGTTAAATGACATATTCATCCTACAAAAAAAGTGTGTCAGAATACTCGTGAATATTGACCAAATTACTTCCTGCAGATCATTTTTTAGAAAACATGAAATCTTACAGGCCTTTTATGGTAATTAAAATATAGTCGTATAATCATATTCCGAACAGCCTAAAAAGTATAGAGCATATCCAGCCCACATTTTATGGTAAGTAAATGTTGGGGCAGGAACGGAGGATATCTCTTCAATAAATTATTTATTTCAACGGTTTAAAAAACGTATATTAATTTGAAAATACAGGTACAATAATAAGATGTTAACGTAAGGAGGATTTGAATGCGAGTGTGTCGCTGAATGAGTGGGTGAACGGAAGACCGAAGAACGAATACAGTGACCGTAGAATGAAGGGGACTGAATGACGAAAGTAGTGTCGCCTCTCGCTGTTAGATGGCGCCAACAGTCCTCAAAATCCCGAACATACCGCCGGCCTTGAAAGCTCCGCTTTCAACATGTCAATGTTGTTTCCTCGTTATGATCAAGAGTTGCTGGCTGTAGTGGCAGGGGACATATCTTCGCGAACGAGCGCTGAGTGGTGCCGGTCGCTGTACGAATCTCAGCGACGCGTGATATGCCGTCCTTGCCTGGGAACACGCGTAGCACACGCCCCATCTTCCATTTGAGGGGAGGAGTATTGTCATCCTTCAGAAGGACTAAACTGTCCAAAGTGATGTCGCTTTTGTGGCTCTTCCACTTCGTTCTCTGCTGGAGTTCCACGATGTACTCTTTGGACCAACGCTGCCAGAAGTGCTGTCGCATCTGCTCTATCCTGTCATAACGTGGTAGTCTGGACGTCATCTGTGCTGTCAGGTCATCGCTAGCTGGAGCAGTCAACGATCGCCCGATCAGGAAATGGGCAGGTGTGAGTGGAGCTAGGTCATTAGGATCTGTAGACATAGGGTAAAGGGGACGGGAATTCAGGACGGCTTCGATTTGTGTTAAAACCGTGCTGAACTCCTCGTACGTTAGATTAGCGTTGCCTACTATACGTCTAAGATGATACTTACACGAGCGCACTCCACTCTCCCAAAGACCACCATAGTGAGGAGAATACGGGGGAATAAATTTAAATTGAATGCCATCGTTGGCAAAAATTAGTAATTTGTTCACTTGATTTTGATAAAAATAACGGAAGTTCTTTTTCCGCACCTACAAACGTTTTCCCATTATCAGAGAAAATTATTTCGGGTTTGCCCCGACGACTTATAAAACGTTTTAATGATAAAAGAAAGTCGTTGGTTGTGAGACTGGTAACAAGTTCCAAATGTATGGCGCGCGTCACGAAGCAAATAAATTGACAAATATACGCTTTGATTAGACGAGCCCCTCGTCCGCTACGGTTAAGTATATAAATAGGTCCTGCATAATCCACACCTGTACGAATAAAAGGAAAGCATGCATCTATGCGTTCGCTTGGCAAATTGCCCATAATAGGTTTCAATGTTTTACCTTTCATCCGTGTGCAAGTTACACATACGCCAACCACTTTTTTCGCTAAGTTTCTTGCATTTAAGGCCCACCAATATTCGCGAATGTTTGCTAAAAGAAGTAGTGGACTTGCATGTAGCAGTCTCTTATGCTCACATCTAAACAATAACACTGTGAATGGATGTTTCGCACAAAGTAATATTGGATGCTTCTTATCATAGTTAAAATTTGTGGAATTTACCAGTCTACCACCGACACGTTATGTTATTATCGTCTAAAAACACGTTAAGACCTGAAATGCGCTTATAATCTGTACATTTATCACAACGCGAACCTTTAAGCAAGTTATTATAAATGTCAGGAAATGATTGCATTTGAACGATCCTAACAAGCGTGCGCTGCGCCTCGATCAACTCGTCCACTGATAACAAACCGGTTCTACGTTGCCGCGCCGGCTGCGCTCGCTTGCAGCGTAAGTTGTAAACAAAACGATTTACGTAGGCACAAACACGTTTTAATTTCTTAAATGAAGAATAATTTTCAAACGTAAATAAATTATTATCTGTCGTACAAATGTGACTTTCAACGGAATTATTACGCATTTCCGGCAAACTATCATGAATTAATAAATTATTTGAATAACAATTATCCGAAAAACTTAAATTATTTTTGTTACGCAAAAAGGATGGGCCGTGCCACCACAATTCACTATTAATTAACGATTATTTGCTAACGTATAAGAATCGCCGAATACGGTTACAGAGTCTTTAAACGGGATACGAACCGAAAATCTACCATCTTTTTCGCGGGTAGCCGTTTTTATAAAAAGTTCTTCACATTTTTGCTCATCGTGAGTCACACTTTATTTGTATTAGACAACTCTTCTAATTCCCAGAATTTACGAAGTTGTGAATCTAGTGATTGCGTAAAATTACAAAATACCTTTTTTTCATGTAGGTATTTGTTATTAACCGGACCGGAAACTAACCAACCTAACTTCGAGTTCTGTAAGAAAGGTCCGTTCGGTAAACGTATTTTATCATTGCATAAAAGTTCCCAAAAAATGTCGGCACCTAATAAAATATCGATTTCATTAGGTATATTAAACGTAGGGTCTGCAAGATGAATATTTTCGGGAACATGAATATCTAAATCGAAATTATTCGTAGGTAAACGAGACGATATTTGTGGTAAAACTAAACAAGTTAAACGCGTATTGAATGAACTTGTTGTCGAACGCATAAAAATATCGCATGAGTTAGTCGAATGTGTTACACTTTGACCAACACCCGAGATTCGAACAGTGGACTGTATATGTTTAACGTTTAAACGTCGTGCAAGTTTTTCCGTAATAAAACTGTGCTGACTACCGTTGTCGAGAAGAGCGCGAGCCTTGTGGAAACGATTATTAGCATCGGCTACTTCTACGATCGCGGTTGGAAGTAAAACGTATTTTAACGAAAAATCTGAACTGTCCGCGTCATATGTACGATGTGCTGCATCGGACCGATCAGCTGACGAATGCAAAGCCGTCGTAGATAACGTAGGTACGTTTAATTCATTATCCGAATGAAGTAAACTATTATGTTTTTGTGGACACAATTTACACGAACTAAATTTACATTCTGTCACTGAATGACCTGTGCGTAAACAATTTTTACATATCTTGATTTTATCAATATAATTTTATCTGTCTTGTATAGACATATTTAAAAATGCAGTACACGCATAAAGAAAATGATTATTGTTCTTGCACAGGGGACAGCTACGCTTAAATAAATTAGTTTTATTCGAATTAGTATGTGCGCCTTTACTACTGGCTGACACATAGCTTTGCGTATACTGAATATTTTTTGAATTATTCGCATTATTAACCTTATAATTTGTGAATTGTGCTTGCGGTTTAGAATGAGTTGAATTGCTTCTGGAATCTAACGTGTCTGCTCTGTTATTAAGGAAAGTCAATAGGTCTTGCAATTTTATTTTATTCGAGCTGCTTTGTAAAGTACCTTTATGGTCTTCCCACTTGCTTTCGGTGGAAAAATCCAATTTAGATACGATTAAATAAATGATTAGTGAATCCCACGTCTCCGTAGGTTCGTCTAATGACTTTAGAGCACGTAAATTTCTTAAAACCGAATCAACCAACTGTCTTATTTTTAAAGCTGATTCTTGTTTTAAAGATGGAAGCATAAATAACGATTTTATATGATTTTGAATCAAAAGTCTGTGGTTATTAAATCTATTTTCAATTAACTCCCATGCGTGAATATAATTGGTTGGCGTAAATTCTAAAGCTCTGATAACTTCCAAAGCACAACCACTTAGCGAAGACTTTAAATAATGAAATTTGTCAATAGCATCCAACTCATTACTATTGTGAATAACCGTAACGTACGAATGTTTAAACTCGAGCCAGTTATCAAAGGAACCATCGAAAACAGGTAATTTAATTTCGGGTAGTTTAATATTTTTTCTAACGGTTTTTTGCGCATTTTCATGATCACAATTACACAATTTCGAACTTTCACCAGTCTCAAAACCGTCCAGCAAACAAGAAGCCATTGAAGTTGCACCGTAAAATAAAGACTCGACACAAGTAAAATATTCTAAGTTACTCGATACTTCTGATTCGGAACACTTCAACTCTAATTCACTTTGAATCGACTCAATTTTTTAGAAATAATCTTTAGCTGATTGTAATCGCAACTTCATTTCAGAAAATTGTAATCTACTAAGACAAGCCCCATCGAATGTATCAACGTATTTTTTGAATTGAGTTAAACGACTCTTTAAAATACCTCTTTGCTTTCTTAAATCACTGATATAATCCTCATCAGAACGTAAACGCAAAGTAGGAGAACGAGAGGGAACCGATAATTTTGAATTTTCCTCAGTCATTATGGCGGTCAAAGAGAGAATGAAAGTACTTACGTGAAATAACTTCTTAACAATTGGCTGTATGGAAAACGCTGGTAACGCACTGGAATTGTAAAACACACAGTTTTAACACTAATCGAATAGAACGGGATAGGGTTAGATAGGATATCCTGACCGTTTTCTCGTTGATGCTGCCAATAACGAATCGCTGATTCTTCTTGAATATTGCAATCAGGAACGTGATGAATTGCCTTCTCGGAGGTACAATATCTTATGCGGCTCGATGGATCAATGTTGGGGCAGGAACGGAGGATATCTCTTCAATAAATTATTTATTTCAACGGTTTAAAAAACGTATATTAATTTGAAAATACAGGTACAATAATAAGATGTTAACGTAAGGAGGATTTGAATGCGAGTGTGTCGCTGAATGAGTGGGTGAACGGAAGACCGAAGAACGAATACAGTGACCGTAGAATGAAGGGGACTGAATGACGAAAGTAGTGTCGCCTCTCGCTGTTAGATGGCGCCAACAGTCCTCAAAATCCCGAACAGTAAAATATACTCGTATAATCATATTACAAACAGCCTAAAAAGTATAGAAAAATCAAGCTTATTACTTTCTTACAAAATGTGCTATGTAGATAGATAATATGCAATTTTTGACAGTGTAACAATTAAAGTTGGGTAATTGTGTAATTAATTATTATAAATGTAATGTCTGTAATTTAATTCTATTGTATTTATTTATTTATTTATTTATTTGGACCACCAGGGAAAATTACAATAAAGCTTACAAATACTACAAATTATGGAGATCACTATCAAAATGTAAAATTCTTTCAAAGGTAGCCACATCATGCATTAGAAGTCACTCTCAACAGTAAAAATACAATTAGAGAAAAAATAAAATAAAAAATTTGCTAAAATAAAAATACAATTGAATTACTTAAGATAAAAATTAAATTTGATAAAATTAAATTTAAAAAATAGTAAAGTAAAATTAAAAAATTAAAAATTAAATTGAAATTAAAAAACGTGTTTTTTTTTTTTTTTTTTTTTACACCTCTCTTAACAACTCCACAACTTTAACGCGAAATTGTCGAAAGGGATTATCAAATATATCGACAGAAGCTAATTTGTTGTAAGCGTCAGGTAAACGGTACAATGCAGAATGTGATCGAATGTTTGTACGAGCACGCGGCTTACTGAACAGCGGAACCGGGTAACGAGGTGGTTTGCGTGGAACTCTGAAATTCAATAAACTAAGAAGTTGCGGACTATCGATTTTGTTCCTAACAATTTTATAGAGAAACGTCAAGTCTAGAATGTTTCTTCTAGTGTTAAGACTGTCCATTCCAAAATGGCGTAGTCTTTCGTTGTAGCTTTTGAGCCTTTTACTCAACCCACAGCAAAAGGAGAGGTGTCGTATAAATCGCTTCTGGAGACGTTCGATTCGAAGCTGGTGTATAGAATATTGAGGAGACCAGACCACCGAACAATATTCAAGTATACTCCTGACGAAGCTGTTATATAAAATTATTTTAGTCGAAGGATCCTTGAAAACCTTGCCGTTCCGAATGATGAACCCGAGTGCTTTAGAGGCTTTAGATATAATATTGTCTATGTGTGGGAGAAAAGTTAATTTTGAGTCAATGATCACTCCTAGATCGCGGATGGTATCCACTTCTTTCAATATCACTCCAGCAACTTTGTAATTTGTACTACGAACACGTGACCTGCGTATCAGCTTAATGTGAAAACATTTGTCTATATTAAATGACATTTTATTCTCTCGACACCACTTTACCAAGTTATCCAAATCCAACTGCAGCAATTCAGCATCTTTCTCACAGTGAATAGCCTTCGCAAGCTTGAGGTCGTCTGCATACAGGTACACTTTGCTGTGTTTGATTACTTCAACTATGTCATTTATGAAAACATTGAAAAGCAGGGGTCCAATATGGGAGCCCTGTGGAATGCCTGATGTGGGAAAAAATGGATCAGATTTGAAGCCCTTCACAACGACGTACTGTGAGCGATTATTAAGATAAGATTGCAACCAGGAAAGCAAAGGACCGCCGAATCCATAGTTAGATAGCTTGTTTGTTAATGTACTATGGCAGATCTTATCGAATGCTTTCGAGAAGTCTGTGTAAATTACGTCAGTTTGCAGCTGGGAGTCCATATTTTCAGTAACATCATTTGTGAAGGCAACAAGGTTTGTATTTGTCGACCTTGCTCTCACAAATCCATGTTGATTATCAGTGATTAGCTGTTTTAGTTGAGCGTGCAGATGTGGGCATAAGAGGGCCTCAAAAACCTTAGGGAAAACTGACAGAATGGAAATAGGTCTGTAATTTAAAATATTAGCTCTGTCTCCACTTTTGTGAATTGGCACAATTTTTGATACTTTCCAGATATTTGGAAAACAGCCAGAGCAGAGAGACTCATTGAAAATTATGTGCAACGGGACAGCAAGAGAATTGGCGCATTGAGTGATAAAGTAAGGCGGAATCTCGTCTGGACCAGTACCCTTCGACACATCGAGTCTTTTTAATCGCGTTAGTATAGACGCAAAGGATAAATTAACGCTGGAAATCGTACTAGGAGTTATACTGTTGTCTGGGACAGAGCTGCTGCATGCTGAATCAGAGTAGACAGATGAGAAGGTTTTTGCAAAATAGTTGCATATATCAGCGCCATTTGTAGCAGTTCTGGTTTCATAAACCATTTCTGTAGGGTAATGAGAGTCGGATTTTTTATTTTTGCTTTTTATGAAAGTCCAGAAATATCTAGGGTTCTTTTCAATACTTTCTTCAATTTTGGAAATGTATCGTGAATATTTAACAATTTATAAAAGTGTATTACGTAAATAATCATTCAATATTATAATAGTTCGTATTTATTATTATTATCAATTATAATGCTAAATTAAGTGTAATTTAAAATAATGTAAAATTAATGTATGTAATGAAAATTTATATAGAAATTAATTAATAGTAAGTAAAACGGCAATAGCTGTCCCTCATGGTTGCTGTGCCTTGCAGGGCGTCACTTGTACGTATTTATTTTTGTAACACCTTGTTGTACCTGTGACTTGCAATAAATATTTGTATCTAAATCTGAATCTGACAGTAACATAGGCAACTTCTTATCCCGATATTCCTACGGGAACCACACGGATGAAACCGCGGACGGAAGCGAGTTACTAATAATATTTTGATGGCTTATTTTGATTACAAAGAAAGACATCAACGCGCTCGGTCAATATTAGGTGTGTTTGATGTCAACTTTTTAAAACATCAAATTGATCAATAATTTATAAGTATCTCTTTATATATATTACCAGTTTTGCTTATTTTTTTATGAAAAATGTTTGTAAAATAATTTAAATCAAATGAAATCATTTATTTGCATAACACATGGTATAAAATGGTGGTAACATTAAACAGTAACAGCGCTCATGTATCACTTATGTAATAGTATGCAAATCATAACAGTTACAATGTCAATCTTAAAGTAATAATTATAATTTCAACTATTTGTCCAGATATATACAACTACTACTATAATTTACAACAATAATGAATTTTGTTCAAGCATTCACAAAAGCTTGGTGAATTACATCGCTTTACAAACTTCACCAAGAATATTCTGTACATCTTGATTACTCAACTGAGTAAAATACAATGGGCTCCCCTTTTACGCGGCGGGTAGGAAAGGAGGGGGAGTAAACAACCAGTAAAAAGTCGGAGTGTTGTTTATTTTCCCGGCATCGAATTACTTGCAAATACTTAATAATGAACCAAACAAATGCCTTGTAGCAAGCGGGAGTGCCACCGAGCGAAATTACCTAATTAATAATAAGTCCATTTTATAATTAACGAGCCGCTCAGCGCAGTGGAAGGAATTATTCTTACGAGCCAACGGTCCTGAGTTCTTATGATAAATTTTAAATAGAAAAAATAATGGAAAAAGGCAACTCGTCCACTAGTGAATTCTCAGATGGGACTCGAACCCACGACCTTTGGAAATCCGGTCCAATGTTCTAATACGCTATTTTGAATTTATCATAAGTATAAAAATAGCATTGGAAAATGCAAAAAACTCAAAAATCTTAAAAAAGGTCGTGAGTTCGTTCATCACCCAGGATATATACTTACCTATTTGTGTTGGTTAAATTGGATGTTGACATTTGGATAATATTGTTTCGGTTTCAAATGATACTTAAAGTAACTACAAAATTACAACGGCAACGCTGATCTTCTACGCCACGTTATCTTCACATGACTTGCTAGGCATAACTTACCTATATATTTTTATAAAAACTAACGAAAAGAAATCCAAGAAAATATACTAGAAAAAAGCTTCTATATTTTCTTGTTTAATATTTATCACATAAAAATAGCATTGTAAAATGCAAAATTAAAAAGTTATAAAAAGAAAAGAAATCCTTTTTCTCATTAGTTCGGCGGTGGAATAGTAGAAAGAAAAGATAGGTATGTGGAAAATTACAGATGGGTACGGTACGAGTATAAAAAGGCAAGGGTTCTTTCGAAAATTATATTGCGAAGTCTGTGTATAAGTAGTAAGTAGTCCAATAAAAAACATTTTATAAAAAAAATTCAAACCGACTTCAAAAAGTAAAAAAATAAAACTTTTGGAGTCGGTGCCAGCCAAGGCATTCTACATTGGACTTCTATTAATTATATATTTTTTTGGCCTTAGCTAGCTAGAACCGACTCCAAAAGTTTTATTTTTTACTTTTTGAAGTCGGTTTGATTTTTTTTTATAAAATGTTTTTTTATTGGACCACTTACTACTTATAGTCGGTTTAATTTTTTTTTATAAAATGTTTTTATTTCAGATTTTTTAGTTACATCATATGCCGTTACTTACACTAAAAATCAGCCCATACACAACAATTATGTCATCTAGGTAAACGACTATACTTGCCAAAAGGTGATTAATATTTTTCAGGATAATAAAAAAACTACTAGCCAGATCTTCGTAAAATTTATATGGGAACATACGTAAACCATTTTCTTTCAGATAAGAATTATAAAAATCTGTTAACAACTGGCGAAGTTATGGTAAAACATACATAAAAAAAAACCGTCGACTTGAGAACCTCCTCCTTTTTTTGAAGTCGGTTAAAAAAGAGAAATAAACTTCTGTATAACTAATTGCGCATTGAACTGAAATTATTACCAGTATCATTGAAAGCATTTCGCTGGCCCTGGACAAGCTCAACTCTTGAAATTCAAATTCTTAATTTTATCCAACAAGTTACTCACAGTTCTTCATGGATAAATTGACATTGATGAAGCACCTAGGCAGGTAATCAGTAACGATTTTGTATGGAAAAAGTCGTGCATATTCCCATGTGTTAATTTATTAACTGGCTCATTGTGGCTGGTCCTTCAGCGAGGCCCATTAATTCCTAAACAACCTGAAATAGTAGATTCATAAAAAAACGCTGCGTGCACTCCGGCACTGAATAATTTAGCTACAAACATGGCCGCACCTACGAGTAAGTACTTACTTTATACGGTACAATACTTATATCGTAAGCGAAGGGAAGTATCGTCACATTACCAACATCAGCCATTTTTTAATGTATCCACTGCTAGGGCACTGGTCTTCCTTATGGATAAGGAATTCTCCTTATCTCAGGCCATGACGCGGGACTAGTGATGTGCCGTTCCCGGGAATATTGGAAACATTGGGAATATTCCCAGAAGCGTTCCCGGCAATATTCCCAAAAGCGGAAATTTAGGGGAAAATTGCTTGTGTTGTATTACAGTATTTTTTTGTTGTATGCTAACCATTCTATTGGCAATATTACAAGGCTTAATGAATATGCCAAAGGTTAATTATCACTTATGGCGAAAATTTCCAATGTTCCTGGGAATATTCCCAGTAAATTTCCAATGTTTCCGGGAATATTTCCAATACCCATATAGTTAATATTAGTAAAACTGTAAGCGATCCAATTCTATACATTGAAAAGAATAAATAGAAAAAAATACCTCCTTCCAGGGGTCTTCTTAAACGAAACAGATACCAAAAATATAGTTTTTGATTTTTTTGTCTGTCTGTCTGTCTGTTGTCCGCGTTTCACACAAAAACTACCGAATGGATTTTAATGAAACTTTTTTTGTTATACAGCTATTGGTCGTCGCCAACATATAGGCTATAATTTATTTTGAAGATCGCAATATCTGATGTGGAACCATAGCAGTCCAGTCAAACTATGAGAGATATACAAATACGGTATTAAGGAAAATTGTTAAGCGTGATGAGCATTTTCTATTGACGTACAAAATTTGAAGATCTGGTACACCTGATGTGGAACCCTAGCAGCCAAGTTAAACTATATGAGATACAAACATAGCGTCTTAAGAAAAGTTGTTTAACGTAATGAACATTTTCTATTGACGGAAAAATATCGAAGGTCTGGTACACCTGATGTTGAACCCTAGCAGCCTAGCTAAACTATAAGAGATGCAAATATAGCATCTTAAAAGACATTGTTCAGCGTAATATGTATTTTCTTTTGACATACAATCTATACTAATATTATAAATGTGAAAGTGTGTTTGTTTGTATGTCCGTTTTTCACGTGAAAACCCAGCAACGGATTGACGTGTTTTGTAGTATGTGGGTAGTTTAGGAGCTAGAGAGTGACATAGGCTAATTTTAATCCCGGAAAAATATACTTTCCCTCCGGCGAAACTGCGGGCGGTAGGCTATGTGATATAATTTTTTAATGTGTTAATATGCATTCATAGCGCTGTACTAATACATAAATAAAAAAGAAACAAAAGATTATTAGCCTAAATTAAATTAAACATGCTGCCGAAAATGGCTCCGTAATTTAAGCATAACGTTTATTGTCATAATATCATGTTCCATAATTTTAATACCAATAATCATCATGTTGCATATTATCGCGACGCATAATTTAAAAGTCCTAATATAGTGTAGGTTAAAATTGTTTGTCATAAGTATGAAAAGGCATAAATTTTGTAACGCAGAATAGCTTTAAGCATAATTTTTAAAAGCATAACTAATGTAAAGCATAATGATCACAACGAACAATATCTTAACGCATACTTTGTTTAAATCATAATAAATTTATAGCATAATAATCACAATAAATAATAGAATTACGTTTTTTTTTTAAATGTATTATTGCTGTATGTAGGCAGGCGTGCAGCATGCAAGCAGGCATGCAGCATGCATGATTTCTGTCACGGCTCTGCGCTGCGGGGCTCTGGCGGTCCCACGCGAGCTTATCGTCGCAGATGGTTTTCAGTCACCACCTGCTCCTCAGATCGCGGGCCGCCTCGCGCCTACGTGGGCTTAAATTACACTCTAGGGGTAGGGCATACAAGACTGCGTGGAGTCGGTTTTTAGGCGATTCGTGTTTGTCACTGACTAGTATGCAAATAAATTAAAAAAATGTTTTTTTTTAATAAATTTAAACTATTTTTTCTGGCGCTTCGCCGGTCGCTGACGCGGCACGCTCGCTTCGTTCGCTCGGCTCGCGCGGCGTTTTGGTCACAGTTCTAACCTAACCTAACCTAAAACGTCTGTTACAGTTTGTTGCTGCAGCCCCCCGTCCCCCCCTTCTCTGTTTTTTTCCAAAATTTTTGAGAGAAAATAAATATATATCCGTCGGATTCCTCCTTAGTATCTCCGGGGGTGTCTAAGGGCGGTCGAAAATTTTGTTAGATTTTAGCTACGACGCACCGTTTTCGAGATATACGCATTTTTATAAAATTCATTCTTGATAATTTTACAAGTCCCTGATCCCTGATCCATACAAAATCTGTAGAATTTTTTTTAAATCCTGCACCCCCTTTGCGACACCCTAACCCAAAAGTATAATAGAAATTGTTATGTATCATTTTTTTTACCATAATTTTTTTTATGACTACCTATAATATGCCAAATAAAATTAGGTTTTTCCTATAGTTATGGCAAATAAAATTATGCTAAGGGATTTTAGGACTGCGTAATATTAGGCCAAATGAAATTAGGGATTTCATTTATTATGCTTCATAATAGTATGCCTTTAGACAGTTATGCTACTTAAAATTTATGTGAAGGAAAAAATATGTGACATTAATGTTATTCTATTTGATGATTATGCCAATTGATGTATGACAAACGACTTTAGGACAATCGACATTATGTCGCGGGCAAAGCTAGTAGTTATTTTTATATTTGTATACAATTTTACAAAATGAATTGTTTGTTCGTTAACAGTTTGTAGAAAGTAATCAAAAATTTTACTTTATGGTCTTTTTATGACTAACACAGCTAGCACAGCACACTCGACAATCAAAGCGACACTGGGGTAAACGTGTTTCTTTTGTTTTAAACTAGAGGAAAGGGGAGGGGGCGGCGCGGCGCGGCGGGACCCTCCCCTCGCGGCTCAAGCAAGCGCATGCACATACTTGTTGTTGCGTAACCGTGGGATTAAGAAGAAAATATAAATAGCACAGAATTTTTACCATACTTGAAAATATATTATTTTGGAAACTTTGGGAAAGTTTCCGGGAATATTGGGAATATTCCCGTAAGTTTACGACGAGAAAATTACTTGGAAATGGGAATATTCCCAGCGGCACATCGCTACGCGGGACCAATCCAACCCATCCCTTGACCGACTATTGCGAAAAGCGCTTAAAACCGCTTCAATCGCGAACCGCTGCGCCATGTGCCACCGAGCACCGAACTGCAAAGCATCTGAATAGTTTGATTTGAATTGATAAAAATTAAATAGGTAAGTAACTATTTAAAACTGATAAATAATGAAACGATGAAAGTTAAAACCGACTTTGAGGATTTTCGTTCTCGTTGTTTTGAGGTATTCCTCGAAGCGCACCTAAATTATTTCAGGAATCAATTTAAAATATTGTAATTTTATTCCTCGAAGCGCACCCATAGGGAAGAGTGTGAAGAAAACGTAATATATTATGATATCGACAGAAGTTTTAATACTCATTTAGAGGGTGTTACAAATACTATTCAATTAAAAGAATGTACGTAATGTATGTATGTTACGTAACCGAGTTCTGATTTTATATTAAGGCATTTTTTATTTAATTATAGGCTATAGCTTTTAACCTAATTATAACTCCTGGTTCATTATGCTGCCCAGGTCCTTTTTGTTCAATATTTTCATATTTACCAATAATACTCGGTCGTAGTAGCATTACGTTCATTACTTAATAACTGTTATTTTCTTTTAGTACCTGGTAAGTACCCATCGCTATTTAAAATTTGAACATAGGTGCGATTCGAGGAATAAAATTATAATATTTGTAAATGATTCCTCATAGCGAACCTAATAGGTGTGCTTCGAGGAATACCTTGTTGTAGTTGTTTTGTTTATCCTAATTTGCAAGCGATGTGATGTAAACTCAGGAGAATAAAGAAAATTTAAATTATGTTGACGTGAAACGATAGTATGTTATTACAAAATTCAATGGTTTCGCGTTCGAGTTCAAAAGCAACTTCGAGACTATTGTAGTTGTATTTTTAGTATAAAATTTAGAATTCGTTAAAACAGAGTTACCGTTTTATTAACGTTAAAAATAATTAAATTGGAGCTAAACGAAGAACAATTTTACGACAATAACATGACTATTGTTCTCGAAATAAAAAATGCCCTTTTCATTATTTATGGTATCTGCGAACGTTTCAGGAGCACGCTTCAGGCTAATCGATCGATACGTCACTTCAGCATTCAGACTGATTTTCATATGCTTCAATATTCATATCATTTGGTTTTATTTGCGTGTAGTAAATATTTTGATTTTGCGTATTTTGTTAGTAGGTAATAATAATAAGTCCTACGACCACCTCTGTGATCTAGTGGTACAACCACCGGTATCAGAACCAGGGGGCCCGGGTTCGTTTCCTAGCGGGGGTACATATTGTATTCGGTTTGGTTGGTGGTAGGACTTGTTGTCAGTCTGTCTGGCTAGCTACCACCATCTTATCTAAGTCTGAAGCTATAAGAACAACGTTTTTAAAATTGTTTGGTTCCGGCAGTTAGAGATAAGATAGCCAGTTCCTCAGTGGGAGAGGCTCGCTTCCATCTTCAGCCTTATCAATACTTAACATCAGGTATGATGAAGGCTTAAGAGTCTCCCCGTCGTTCATAAAAAAAGACCAACCAAAAATGATTGTGTTACAATGTTTGTCTATACTGTGTGTTGTTTTGCAAACATTGATCAAATGGAATTACCATAAAAATATCCACTTATTGGGCTGTTTGAAATTCTAACATATTTATTAACGCGACATACACACATAAAAAAAATATTTGTGATCAATCAATGATTTTCATACAAAAGACCTGTTTTTAATGTTCAACAGTTTGACGGTGTTTTTTTTTATTTTTGTGATAAGATGTTTTTATTTGTGCAGTCTTGAACAAAAAAGTTGTAAATTTTGGTTATTATTGTATGAAATTTTGAAGTACGAAGTAAGTAGTTTAAAGACCCGCATAGTTAAAACAAAACAATTCACAAAATGAATGAAATACACAGTCGAAATGTTGAACATTCCAGCTTTTGGAAGGTACCAAATTGAAAAAAAAACGGTCAAGATTTACTTACTTATTTTATAACTGATTATTTTGGTATCAATACTTCTTCTTTAAGATTGTAACAATTTTTTTTTTTTATAATGGATTTTGAATTTTTGATAATGGGACATTTACTTATATTGACATTTTTTTATTGTGACATTTACTAAATTGATATTCGACTCCTATTTAAATGACTTTTTATCTCAATTGTATAGTTTTAGCTACTTATTTTACCTACATTGCCTACATACCAATGTTGTTAAGTACCTACTTAATAACTCTAAATTAGGAACTCAACATTTATATTTTCTAACTTTGCATGCTGTCTGACCAGCGAAACATGTTGACCATAGTATCTTTACAACATCCATGTAACCGTGTTTCTTGCAAAATAAATTATTCTTATTCTATTCTTACTATAATTATCCCTCTACAAAATAGGTATTTGTATGAAAATCATTAAATGAGCACAAACTTTTTTATCTATTGCATTTTAGAACGAGAAAAACATATTTATTCATGTTGCTACATAAACACATGGAATACCGAAACAAACTCTTTCTCCCAGGCTCCTCGCCGCAATGTGAACATGAACACGAGGCAGCCACTTTAACTGTCCATTTTATTACCTGAGCTAATCTAAGTTGAATTCTAACGAATCTCATTAAACTCGCCGCCCAGTTGTGGACTAGTCTCACCAACAGGCTGGACGGTATCGTCCGCGTTGACGTGGCCTAGATAGACTAGAACTCACACGAAATGTTGGAACCGCCTCATTTAGTCAGAAAAACAATTGTTACCCATACGTTAAGCAGAACTTGACCTTTTGGACAGAGTCAAGCAAGCAAAAAATATGAAATCCCTGTAGCTTCGAGCGTCTTTTAATAGATCAAATTCTATCAAATATCTACCTATATTATCCTTTAGTTAGACGATGTTTGGCGCAGGGGTATAGATTCCAGCCTCCTGCTCCGAGGTCGAAGCCTCGATTCCTGCACAATACAATTTTGTTCCATGTTTACTATACAAATAAATGGTAAATTACTTTGAACTTTATAACTCCAAAAGACCTAAGTGCTTACTTGTTTATTTGACCAAGCCGAATCTACCCGTCTAGGCGTTAAAAAATCTCAGATACGTACCTCGTCGTCGTCGTCGTCTCAGCCACATAACACCCACTGCTGGGTAAAGGCCTCCCCCTATAATGGGCGGTTTGCCATAATCGCCACGATTGGCAGTCGGGTTGGCGATTGCAGTATGGCTAAGTTTGTAGGAGACGCTGCTGCCCGTCTCCTGAAGGTTGAGTCCCTTAGTCGCCTTTTACGACACCCACGGGATGAGAGGGACACTAAGCGGACAGTACACTACCTATTATTAATCTTTAAAAATGAATTAATATTGTGTCAATTTCGTATACCTACCTACCGTAATATTTTTGTTATAATTTAAAATTTAACTTCTTTTACTTTGACATAAACCAATCAAAAAATCAAATTAAAAAGCCGGCAACGATGTGCAAAATCAATACTGAAAGGCCTGAAAATCAAGGAAAAACACGTCGTGTGATTGCAAAAGTTATAATTGTTGGGAACATATGGAAATCCGGCCGTTCCCACCACGGTTATTGGTGCGACCAATTGTGAATGCAAAAACATTGTTTAATTTTCATTGGTACAGTTAGCAGATCGTCAGAGTGGACACTTGCTATCAAAAACCGCCGCTATCACTAGCGAAATTAAGGCGCTACTCCCAAGGTCGAACTGTAAAACCTGACCTGCTGTGGTGTACGTACCTTCTGGTAATAAATAAATTGAAACCTTTTTTCTAATAGTAAATTGTACCTATATTAGAAAATCCTTAAACAATGGACCGGTTAAACTTGAGATTTACGGATTTAGCAAACCCAATACATATGGTAGGTACCTATTTACCAATGGGAGTTAACTATTCCAGATACCTACTTACTCATATAAACTGTATCACCTATTTCGACCCTTTTAAGTTTGAACGGTTTTAACATTTATGAAACTTTGTATAGCAAGTCCACGCAGTCGAAATCGCGGGCAGCAGCAAGCATAATCTCTACACCCACTCCGTTCTTTGCACCAATTCGCCATCAATTACAAATTGTTATGTCCCAAAAAGTATTCAGCCACTAGTTTTCTAGTGAATCATTTATTTTATTTTCAAGGGAAACATACTTTATTTTTATACACAACATAGTAAACACAAATAACAACAAAGATTCCACCAAAGTTCCACCATCATAAAAAACAACCAGACGCGTTCCAACGTAAACAACAAACCCCACGATAAATATATTTTATGAAAGATGACCCAGTAACGCTAAAAGTTACAATGGGACCGGGTGAGCTTCGCATCCGATTCCGTTGTCCCATCCGGTACGGTAGTAGCAGCTCGGGAGCCGGGCCCGGCGCGCGTCCCGCACGCGTCCCATGATACCTCCCGCGATATCCTAACACTGTCTACCTCCACAATTCCACTTTGGTCCATCACACATATCGCAGTAACAGGTTTGTAAGTGCTGGAAAATCGAGAGAAAAGTTTGTTTTGCCGCTCTAAACGATGTTGTTGTTAAAAAAATATTTTGCTTAGCAAATACTTTGGTCGGTTTTGTGAGTAAACAAGACATGAGAAAAGCTTACGTTAGGTCTGCGATGACAATGTCTGAAAAATCGTGAAAATATGTATTCAATTCTAATTTAGAAAGGTATTACTTCGGTACTTACTATTAATCAAAAATAAAAACTGCCTATACTCCATCACAGAACGCGACCATTCCAAAGCATAAAAATGTAATTTAATTTATTTAAAAAAACAATTAAATTCCTTCCTTATTATTTTCAACAATTTTTCAAATGATTTTCGATGTTTTTGAAAAATAATCGTCTCAAAATCACTACAACGAACTTCCTAATAAATCTAACAACTTAAAATGTATTCATCCAATGACAATCATACACAACAACAATTGTCTTCGCACTAATCCATATTCGCGCTACGAACGCCAACTTTCCCAGAAGTAGACATTATGAATGAAAGTTTGTGAAGTGGCCACATGGTCTCTACGTCACGAGGCGTTGCAAGCTGCAATCTAGTCCGACTGGTTACTGTCGCTCCATTTAAGTTTGCGCATTTGTGCATAACTGTGCAGAACATTTCCATCTCGAATAGTCCTAAGAAGCTTAGCAAAGTTCAGAGATGTGCAAAATAGTTTCTAAAAAGTAGAAAATGCAAATTCTTTTTTTTTTCTATTTCAAATACAAAATACAAACTAGTTTTTCATTACCGACTTCAACAAAAAGGAGGGAGGTACTCAATTCAACGCGTATTTTTTTTTTTTTTTTTTTTTTTGTCTGATGTATGTATACCGATTACTCCGGTGTTGGTGATCCGATTATAATAATTGTTTTTTTGTTCGATCGGGTATACTGTAAATTTGGTCCCATATAATTTTTACGAAGATCTGGCTAGTAGTTTTTTCATAATCTTGAAAAATATCAATCACCTTTTGGCAAGTACTCGTTTACCTAGATGACATTGTTGTGTATCGGCTGATTTTTAGTGTAAGTAACGGCACATGATGTAACTAAAAAATCTGAAATAAAAACATTTTATAAAAAAAAATCAAACCGACTTCAAAAAGTAAAAAATAAAACTTTTGGAGTCGGTGCTAGCTAGCTAAGGCCAAAAAAATATATAGTTAATAGAAGTGCAATGTAGAATGCCCTGGCTGGCACCGACTCCAAAAGTTTTATTTTTTACTTTTTGAAGTCGGTTTGATTTTTTTTTTTATAAAATGTTTTTATTTTATATTTGAAATAATAAATGCAAAATACGTATTTTCAAAATACTTTAATAAAATAAAATACTTTTATCGCTTGGAATTCGTCCAAGTTTTATCGACTCTCATTCTCATATCTTAATTCTCATTCGAATTATTTAAACGTGTTTATAATGACCAACTTATGAACTCATCGGAGGAGATCGATTTAGTAAATTTCTGGTCATCCATCTCGTGACTGACCATTTCGAAAGACGTTTAACCTCAACAATCGCAGATCAAGCGCGCGAATCACTGTGCCACGGGCTCCTAATGAACCCAACAGCGAAATTTTTAAATAAATACCGAGATTTTAACCGCCTCTGTGATCTAGTGGTAACACAACCGGTATCATACCCAGAGTTCTCGGGTTCTATTCCCAGTGGGGGGTACATATTGTATTCGGTGGTTGATGGTAGGACTTGTTGTAAGTCCGCCTGGCTAGCTACCAGCATCTTATCTAAGTCTGACACTATAACATTAATGTTATCAACATTAGCCAATTCCTCAGTGGTTGAGGATTCCGGGAGAGGCGCGCTTCCAGCTTCAGCCTTATTAATACTTAATAACACATAAGAAGAATATTAAAAGCTAAGTGTCTTCCCGGTGTTCATAAGTTTGTTCAAAGGCACTGTCGTTCATATATCAGAAAAAAGCCTTTTTACCACACACTTGCAGTGCTAGGCAAACCGCTTTTATATTTTAAGAAGACAATCTGACTGTCTTTATTTGTATCATCATCATCCTTCAAAAATTGAAGTGATACCAATATGATATCGTCAATATTGGCGTTTGCACTTGCCCTAAAACGGAAATTCAATAATTATATAGGTTAGAACATCGGTTCACTCCAGTATTCAAGAAATTAACCAACTTGCAAACAAACAGTTCAGTTTAGTATCTACGTATTTAGTTAAACTTGTTGAAATGTATTTTGCATTTTGCAAATGCAAAATATGTCCTAAAGAGTATTTCAAATAAAATATAAAATGCTTTTCTTTTCTAAATACAAAATGAAAATAGGTATTCTATTTGCATTTTAAATAGTAGTATTTTCAAAATGTCACATCTCTGGCAAAGTTATTTTCTTGTTAAGTTATGACAATTTCTGGCTAAGTTATTAAGTTTGAAATTGAGTATATTAACTTGATCTTTTTCGTAGTCCTGTGGTTTCTTGGGCTTTTGAGCTATAGTACAGAGGCTACAGAGCCCATCGAGCTTCTTTACTTGCTCTCCTTGAGCTTGTTTTATCATAAGAATGCATTAGTTATATAGTTATAGTTGACGTGGTAACGACTGTACGTTGTTGTTTGCAATAGGTACAAATTATGTTGTTTAAGTCCTTATCGCAAGCTTAATATAAATCTTAAGCTTAATATAAATTGTAATCATGGGTCAAACTTCCAGTACTTTTTTCTACGCTTATAAATTGTGGATCGGGAATAGCACTGGGGTTTTACACTAAAAGGGCGGCTCATATTTCTATAAATTAGTTTTTTGTACTGTTAATAATGTTTCTCTTGTTTTTATGTTAGTTCGTCGCAAATCTTTCACTGTTCCCTTCGCAAAACAACAACCACAAATTATATACAACAAACATCTAAGAAATCCAAGCCAATGTAACAGCTTAATTTTCAATACTTTTTTTTATTTTTTATTACAATTCAGCTTTGCCTTGGTTTATGGGCCAAGGTCAGAGATCATAATGCTGACCATAAAGTTTGTTGTTGTAAATTATCTTCACTGTGTTATTTTTAATTTATATTTTATAATATTGTGCTTGTCTTAACTTTTTTTAGCTTTTTTTTTCTTTTTTAACTTTTTATAGCTGTAATTTAATATTTTTATATTTAATTTAGTTTTTTTGTTTTTCTCTGTTTTTCGTACCGCGCACCAAACGGGCCCTGCCAGAATACCAGCGTTGCCGTGACACATCTAGTGTCATGGCAATACATGCTGAGGCGGGGACCCTATTGACCTGAAGGCCATATTATTGTATTTTGTGTTATTTGTAATGTGTTTTTGTTTTGCTTTTTAATCTGTATCGTTTTCATGTTTTTGTGTGTACTTTGTATTATGGTCTTTTGTGTTAATAAAATATTTCTCTCTCTCTCTCTCTCTCTAATATCATCATTCATTTTCAATGACGACCTGTTTGTCATAGGAGTACTAAGCCCACCTTCTGCGCTAGAGGTGCCGGGTTCAATCCCCGGGCAAGACAAATATTTGTGTGCATGAACATGTCTATTTGTCTTGGTCTGGGTCCGCCAATAAAAAAAAACCAAAATACTTATGTACCCCATTATAAATAAATTACTACCTAGATATATTTATCTAGGTAGTAATTTATTTATAATGTTTTAATCCAAATTAACATCCCAAGTACAGTCATGCTCAAATATTAAATTATTTTGGTATCACGTTTGTATACAGACTGATCTGTCGCAGGCCTCTAAAATAAAAATTTACAAAGTTCATAACCGGAATCACAAAATTTGTCACTTGAAGAGAAGGGTGTAGGCCGATAGTGTAGATTCTGATAATTTAAAGCGCTACTTCCTAATTCTCGGTAAATAACCTCTCTTTCGGGAATCGAACCCGCGAGAATTCACTTGTGGCCGAGTTAATTGTTTTTCCAATATTTTCTATTTAAAATTTACCATAAGTATAAAAATAGCATTGAAAAATGCAAAAATTACAAAAATCATAAACCTCCCTTTATTTGAACATTATTTACAATGTGTCTCAAAAAGTTACATACTTATTTGTCGCCGTAATGATCAGGAACATAGATATATAACACTAGTGGTTGCCCACGGTTTCCACGGTCCCGTGGGAATATCGGGACAAAAAGTAGCCTATGTTTTAGTCAACTACTTAAGGTCATACATACCAAATTTCATCCAAATCCGTTCAGTAGTTTTCGTTGAAAGGGTGACAAACAAACAACCTGACTTACTTTCATACTTATAATAATATAAGTAGGAGGATTCTTATGTTCAAGAAATGTAATGAAGGCAGCTTTGTCTCGGAGTTTAAGAAATGTGGACAATAGATACTCTACCTTTCATCTTGTTAATGTATTTTTCCTAAATGTAGCTTAGTTTATTCCTGACAATCCCTCCCATATTCCCACAGAGGAAACAAAAGTAGGTAAAGTATTCGTAACTCGGTGATTGAATATTGTTTTGTTTACTTTCCGTGTCTCCAAGGGAGTGTCTTGGTCAAAGTCAAAGTCAAAGATTTTTATTCAAATAGACTTATAGATAATTACTTTCGAATAGTCCAAAATTTTTTTTTACCCTACCAGCCATTCAGGACATTTTTTAACTGATAAGAAGAACGGCGGCAAGAAACTCATCAGCTTTAACAGAAACAACAACATCTACAATGGAACATGTTGTTGCCAAGCACAAATTTACAATTTTGAAATATATTTAATATAAGAGGTCTTTGAAGCGGTATGATCTTAAATCCATGTAGAACTTCTACAGCACTAAGGTGGATTACTGGTTTGATGAGTTTTGCCACAATGTCGAATGGGGGCTGTGTTAGCTTGACAATGTAACTATGAAACTTTGACTATAATTAGATGAGTGGAATCAGTAGCGTAGTTTGAAATATTTGTAAAAATACGCTTCCCACACCTAGGATTCGAACCAGCTAAAATCTGTTACTAAAATAAAAATAACATTCTGTACTTTTATACCTATAACCGATAGGGTCAATCAAAAGGATCAACTCTCTCTAACAAACATAGTCAATAAAATTTAAGGAAACACGTGAAAACTCAACTTATAAACTCAATGGTACGGATAAAGCGGTTTTATTCAAGGCTCTTCTGAAAAAAAATCAAAACCATTAAACTTTTGTTTCTTTAAAAAAAATTAAGGAATGTTTCCTTTCAGTAAAATGGGCTAACTAAAGGATTTAAGGTAGTTCCTCTTCAGGGTCCAAAAACTATTTCCACCCTGTATAATACTCGTATATAACAGTAACTATAACTACCTATGCATAATCATATCTTTTTTGACATGGCACCCTCAGCGTGTATACATATATATATATATATATATATACATATATATATATATATATATATATATCTTTAAAGGGGCGTCGGCTTAGCACAAAAATTGTGACACCCGCTCTGGGTCGTTTCTGGTGCAGAGGTTGTCTATGGCGGTCTATTAGTAAGTTATTATTATTATTAGACTAAGTAATTTTTTTCATATTGCTGTAACCTATTATATATATACAATATATTTAGTCCTCCTCATCGATTTCGATGACGGCGACCCCGACTGTTTTTTTTTTATTACAATATACTTTGAACGCCAAGATTTTTCATTTTACGTATTGCTTAAAGCGTGTTATGACCTATTTTTTAAATCTCCTATAATAAGTTTAGCGAAACCAAAAGCCAAAATTGGACTGTAATCTGTATACTAGCGTTAGTGCAAGACAAAGCTAACAGTAGTCATTTTACTTTGTTAATAGGTAGGCTAGGTAATATTTGGATTAAGTTTACCATAAGTGAGTAATTTGCTTGAAATATAGTAGGAAAGTCGAACATAATGTGAGCAAACACTAAGATGCTGGCCATTATTCCACGGTAAAACGTAACGTCTCAAATATTCATTAAAATTCATACTTCTTCTAGGTACCCAACGAGGATTAAGTATACCTAAGACAAAACATGTCTAACACTCAAGCGTGTGAATTTTCATCTCGGCGTATGTTCCCTAATCCGCATTAATACGGCTCTTACCACAGACCCTAATACGATAGTCTTAAGATCGAAAGTTCTATAAGTTTCTATTAAAAGTCTTAAGATCGAAAGTATAAGTTATTATTATATGAACTCTTAGCCTTCATCATACCTGATGTTAAGTATTGATAAGGCTGAAGATGGAAGCCAGCCTCTCCCGGAATCCTCAATCACTGAGGAACTGGCTATCTTATCTGTAACTGCCGGAACACAACAATGCTGAAAACATTGTTGTTATGGCGTCAGACTTAGATAAGATGGTGGTAGCTAGCCAGACAGACTTAGAACAAGTCCTACCACCAAAAGGTCTACAATATGGTCCTGTCTTGAGAGCTTCTTGAGAAAAACAGGCGTCCCGGGTGGCGTAAACCGCTATTATATCCCAGGTAACACAAATAGTTGTATAAAAGCCATGACAACGTATTTATTACAACCTTTATCAGCGGTGATAAGCACAATAGTATATGTAAACGTCTATACAGCTGCGCACATTACACAGGTTTTCTCAGCTACATACAAGCTGTAAATTAGCTATTCACGAGTAAGCTGCTATTCAATTGTCAAATAACTGCTTGATAAGCAGTAATCGGATAATCGGAAATTTTGAGGACTGTTTTTTGGATTTTGGTCTTTTTATTATGTCGATTGATTCTGAGACGGGAGTTCATGGGTAACGTAGGGGGACGAAAAATTAAGAAGCCATTTCGATAATTTCCTAGCCAAAAACTAATTTTAGGTAAATATGCATATGCGATATGATTATCCGATCACTACTGATAAGCAACTTTTATTTGATTCAAAATAATGAAGATGTTAGTTTTTGCAACTTGAAGTACTTAATATAATGCCAAACAAAATTATTCAAATTTTTTATAGTAACAATTCACAGATTTGTAATCTTGACAACTTTAATGGTGACAATTATTAACTCCTTCATATGGTTGAAGGTGATTACACGAATAAGAAGCGTTATTTCAGATGCAAATCAAATTTTACTGATAATTTATACTCATGTATTATGTAAATTTATAATGCGCTGTTAATATTCTTCTGTTTTATAAAAAAAAATAAAGAAAATACAAAATTGCTTAAACCAGTGATTATACAATTTTTCATTAGAGGCGTTAACAAACGTTCTGTAACAGCTAAACAAAGCTATGGGTCATCAAAATATAACTTTTTGTAGTAATTACCAAGGAATATACATTTTAATATAGTTCAATGATTTATTCTGCAAATAGAAATGACAAAAAATATGGCGTTGGTGCTTATATTACAAATGTTTTATACTGTTTATTGCTATAAAGGATGCTAACTTGAAGACTTTAATTGCTCTTCGCAACGATATTAGCATTTATGTTACTGTTAGCAAGTTAAAAAGCTACTAAATTGCTATTAGCGGTATCATAAGCAAAGCGAGAGAACAGTTACGTGCAATTATAACTAAGCGAGTGCGTCGTACTGAATTGTTGAAATATACTATCGAGTTCATTCGGCACCTTTCTCCGGAAGCCACAACTTCTTTTAATAAATATCCATAAATGTATGTTCGTTTAAAAAATAAAAACATCGCGCGTTCTATATTTTATCTGTGTAAAGCATTTCAAAGGTGTTTTATTGCTCTAAAAGTAACAAATTTGTCACTTATATAGCGGCTGCCAAATTAGTAACAACAGTTAAAACTTTTAATCAGCACTTTATCGATTCCGCGTCGCGTAAAGCTATTTAAATGTAACTTACAGTGATTTTTATGATAATTGTATGAAGCTGAGTATTCGTGATTTTTAACACTTAAATCACTATAAAAGTTAATTACTCGAAATTTATACTGAAAATTACAACTTAATGCATGCGTAAGGAGCTCTTTTACGAATGCTTTTCAACATTGACATAAAAACGTTTACATACTTATTTCAAACTCTGTTAAATGACAGCAATTTAAAAACGCTGTTTAAACGTTCACACCGCTACGCGATATTAACCATATAATATGCGTCTATCCGACTGCGTATTTTATAAATATCGGCTACACAACCTTTTAATGTTTATAAGCTATATACGAGTATATAGTAAGAAAAATATTACACAGCGTTTGTGGTACCTGGGATGTTCCCTCATAGTGACTTCAATTCTTTAAGCTTTTATTCGCAGTAAAACCGACACAAGCCGCTTATAAAGTTCCTTTGGTAGTCTTGTACCTATTTACAGAAGGATTTTTATTACCCTGTTTTATGTTCAACATGACACGACTCAAGATATAATGGCATTATTTTATTAGGTAGTTCGTAAACAAACATAACTTTGGCCAGCACGGGAATTTTACAGAAATATAAAAATCCTAGCGATAACATCCTACTCGTTGACTTGTCAAATTAAAATATTTGAAGACTGGTAGGTAGGGCAAGTGATTACCTACCACGTCCGTAACAAAAAAAAACCAGATTTAATTCATATACTAAGTAGTAGTACTTACTATCAATCTTGTTCTATCCTTTCTATATTATTATTAATTATATAAATTTTTTAAATAGTATAGTCAGTCCGGTATTTCTCTCATTGATGAAACGAGACGGTGGCCAACACCGTAGAAAAAGTGAATATACTAGAGAATTTAAACGTGTTCTCATAGGTCTCTGTAGCATAATTGTTCAGCGCGTGGGGCTGGATTCCCAAAGATGCAAGTAGACAAGTAGCTTTTTCTAGTATATTTACTTGTTTTAAAAAAATATCACATAAAAATAGCATTGTACAATGCAAAATTTTTAAGTTATAATTATTAATTTCTTTGTGATTATGCACGGAGGTGTTAGAAAATGTTAAGATGGGAAAATAACATAATTACTCAGAGCGCTTTATTTACCAAATTTAAAAAATTACCTTTGAGTACTTGCGAGATAATCTAAAGGATAATCAAAGATTAACAGAAAATACAACAGCTCTCAAGCTGAAAATAAAAGGTGCAGAAAACTCTGCCGCATCGGCCGCCGGTGCTGTCGCCTGCGGCAAATTTATCTATGAAGATCGCAATCTTAAGAGTTCTTAGTTGTAAATCAGTATTACACCATTATTGCACTCGAAGGTATGTGCTTGAGATTAATATAATCGATTAGTTTTAAATGATTACAAATTGTTATTACGTGCGAATAACACTTCAAAAATAGATTTTGAACCATGGGCGGATTATCGGGCGTCGATAAGCTGAATGAGCTGGGACAACGGCATAAAATTATTCTGAAATGGGTACCAGGTCACTCAGGAATCATTGGCAATGAAAAAGCTGATGAATTTGCAAGGTCTGGAGCTCAGGGCCAACAGCTAGGTCCAGAGCCTTTCTGTGGTATCTCAAAGGAACAGGCCATTCAACTTCTCAAGGGCAACCTACTTGGCGAATCAAAAAAATACTGGTTAAATCAACCAGGATTAGTACACGCGAAATCCCTTATCGAAGGCTATTCGCAAAAGCAAACTGCTGAACTCCTAGAACTCAGCAGAGCAAACATAAGTGCGACAGCAAGAGCCTTAACTGGACACTGCAAACTAAAAAGGCACCAATTTCACATGAAATTAAGTGACACTTGCCGTTAACGTTTGCCGTTACTGCGGATTAGAGAGAGAAACACCCAAACATCTCCTATGTGACTGCGGACCCCTAATTCACAAACTCAGTATCCACCTGGGCCGGCATATAATTCGGCCAGAGGAACTAAAATCTCTCAGAGCTAGGAAGATTTTAGACTTCCTGGAGGCCGCCAGGCTAAAAGAGATACATAACAAGGTGGCGAGTTACAATAGATCTTATAGGTCGTAGTGACTACAGTTCCAACTGGAGCTGCATAGCCCCTATATCCTGCAATTAATTAAATGGGCGGATGGAGGAAGAATAAT
The DNA here is from genome assembly GCA_910589605.1 of Chrysoteuchia culmella. Classification (NCBI taxonomy): domain Eukaryota; kingdom Metazoa; phylum Arthropoda; class Insecta; order Lepidoptera; family Crambidae; genus Chrysoteuchia; species Chrysoteuchia culmella. The sequence goes on along the minus strand of OU342647.1, from coordinate 673,949 downwards.
GTTACGATCAAGAATCTTTAAATTTATTTATAACCAAGAGCTTTCACTACGAAGTCAGATAATTTATGATTATCAGACGGCTTATGAAAAACTTGACCCTAGGTACTACTTATTTGGCTGTATTATGTTGAAATTATTTGTAGGTATACTTAATAATTTAAATACAGAAATGTACAAAGAACAGGCTGATGCCTCGTGTTTACGAGAACGGATTTTCTTTAATTTCATTGTTGTGAAAAATCTTGTCTTCAGGGACTTTTTTTGCATTTTCTTATACTTAGGTACTTACAATAAATGGGTTTAATATTATACCTAAGCATTGCTAGTCTTTGTATTACTTAGCTTTGTCTGTTCATACGTTACCCCAATTTAAAAATAACCAGTGGTTGCCCGTGCCTTTCCTCGCGTTTACTTTATCCAATGGCCCGTAAAATCTTTTATTCGTTATTGTCTTCAGGAATTCCGTTCACAACAAAAGATGGCTTTTGTCCAAATGTTTTGTATCATAATTAGTTAATTGGTTCGAGCACGGAATACAAAATACTTAGAGGTAGAAGTAACATGCTGTTACGCATTTAGGACTTTAAGGGCCAGTTTCATCACCGACACAAAAGTTTTGGATAGCTCAACTGGCAGATATTTTGACATATTTTTCATATTACAAAAGTCAAATTAATTTATCGGTCAGATAACCTATCCCGAACTTAGGTATCTGTCGGTGGTGAAACGGGCCATACGAAGTGTCAAGTTGCATTGTCAATATAAATCATACAAAGGTAAATGTATGAATTGCTTTCCAGTTAAAGCATGAAGAGTGGGCTAATTGTGTTATTAACCGACTTCAAAAAAAGGAGGAGGTTAGCAATTCGTCGCGTATATATATTTTTTTATGTATGTTCGCCGATTACTCGAGAACGCCTGAACCGATCGAAATTATTCAAACGTTTATAACATCAGGTTTGTTCCCCCAACCTTCAAATCGGTTCAGTAGTTTCAATGAAATCTTGAAAAAACTATGTTTTTTCGGTGAAACGGTTTGAATAGAACTAGTACTTGCCTACACTACTAGTTTGAGTCAAACACAAGTGCAGGAGTTATTCTAACTTTGAAAATTGTGAAATAAGAAACTTAAAAAAAAATAGAATTGATGATTTCATTTTTAACAAGGTACCTTAAATCGAAAACCATTTCGAGATTTTTCAATTTCTAACACCGTACGTATTTTTTCGGATTGTTTATTCAATTATTTAACGAAATATTTGGAATAAACCCCGATTTGTCGTGATCACGGAATAATAATGACATTCCTTTGCCTATAAAAGTTCTCTTATTAAAAATCAATATAAAAAAATCGCTGTCAATATAGTCAAAGAGTATGTAACAGTGCATTTCAATGAAATGAAAATAAAAAATAAAAGATAAAATGTTTCAAAACGGATTGAAATATTTCAGTTTTGAGTGATAAATTTTATCCAAATTGTTCAGCCGTTTTGCGTGATTTTGTAACAAAGATCTAAGTGCTCAAACTAAACATACAAACACTCACAAATTGTAGGATAGAGATAGAATAGAATCGGACTAGTTATGACTATTCGCAATTTTGCTGCGAAAATAAGCCTTGATAGGGTTCAATGCCAAATAAAACTGCAAAAATAAACACTCCAAACTAATATATTTCCAAAATGAAAATTCTAAATATTTCACTAAATAATTTTTTTCTTGAAATTTACCCATCCATATTAAACACTCCAAAGAGTAAGTTTCTACCACCCTAATTAATAAAATCGTACTACCAACATAAACTGAAAAATCAAAAGAATAGTGAAGTATCTTAACAGCTTGAACATGATATCGATAAAAATAATAATAAATAACTCATTAATCTCAAATATTTTATACTTTGGAACTAAAACCAGGCGATAAATCCCAATACACATGCTAGCAAAAACAAATTTATTCGAAACAATTGTAAACATTAAATGATAAACATAGTTGTCTAAAAATAATCTGGATTTTTTTTCTCCTGATGATGACGCGGTAAATGGATTATCGCTTACTTTTTTGAATTACAAAAGGACAAGAATCAAGTTATTTATTAAGCAGCGAGTTAAATAAATCTATTTTAATGAAAATACGTTGCTGTAAAAATTGCTCTATTTTAGTTTGCCTCGAATTTCATTCCCTTCGGAGGCTGCAACAACAAAAACAGTATAATATATTATAAACACCATAGCATAGAAATCAATCGCCGAAAATATCGATGAAAAATATATATTGCACATTTATGGTACCTCACTATAACTGGCGTTATTTACATAAAAAATATATGCATTTTTCAATGATTTCTCATAAATAATTCAGCTTTTTTATGATGTTTCAATAGGCATCAGAAATTGCGTGTATATTTAGTATCTTAGATAAACTGACTTATTTAGGTAGTACCTGTAAGGCTCCAATGAAAATCTGGCTAAGAATATGTTCTAAGTACATTTTTACTCTCTTAACGCCACAAATTTCACATTTTCCATTAACGTCTTGGACTTTCCTCCCTTTAAAATCAAGTTAAAATAGCAAGACTAAAATTAAACAACAACAAAACATCTTGCAGGCGAAAACCATACAAGAAATACAAACGTAAACAAAACAAACAAACTTCATTTAAGTGTCATGTTCACTTGACAACGTCACAGTGTATTTTTTAAATTAATTTGCCAAGGTATGTCCGCTAGAAATCCGTACGACTGGACTTAAGCTCTTTTAGAATGAGCAATTTTTCAAATTAATTTTATGATGAGTTAAAGTAAAAAAATTGCAATAGGAAAAAATACGTGTCTCTTATTTTTATATGTAATTTCTAAATAAAAAATAAAAACGTAGGACAAATTTTATGAAATGTTGTCAATTCCTTGGCTGGCACTGACAGTACAAGGATTATTTTTTTCTGTTTGATTTTTGAAGTCGGTTTTTATTTTTTTATAAAGTTTTTTTTTCATATCTATTACAATCCCTTTCAATTAGTCATTTGAAAGGTATTTACGAGCTTTGATTTGAACTGTGATAGGGATTGTGATCGGGCCGCGTTTTGAAAGGTATTAAATGAACGAAATATCTAACTAAGCAAAGTGACACACGAAAACATCTTCCATTTTAGGGAGAAGTCTCAAATGGAGTGTCAAATTTCATTCGTTCTAAAACCGATTGCGACTCCAAGTTACACAATTCCATAACAGGTAGCTGACACAGACACTCATACAGGTAGAGAGAGTAGAGAGGTATTTACTTTTGCATTCATGTTATTAGCAAGTACTAGTCGTATAAAAGGTAATAAACCTTTCCTGTGCGCCCAGACGCGTCGCCTCGTCTGTTCCATCTAATAAAGGAGCCACCACAATAAATAGAGGATTGAAATAAAGTACTTAAGTAACTTAAGTAAGTTCGACGACCTGTTTGGCGCAGGGGTACTAACCCCATCTTCTGCGCCAGAGGTCCCGGGTTCGATCCCCGGACAAGACAAATATTTGTGTGCATGAACATGTCTATTTGTCTTGGTCTGGGTGTTTAATATGTATATTATGTATGTATTTACAAAAAAAAAGTATATAAGTATGTTTATCCGTTATCTAGTAACCATAACACAAGTTCTTCATGATACTTAACATGGGCTTGATAATTGGTGTGATTGTATGGAAATATTTGTATGGAAATATAACTCTTTACGGTCTCTCAGCTTTAGGTACTTTGCATTCTCGGAAGTAGGAGGTGTTTGTTACATCATAAATTTCAGTGCTTTCAGGCAACGATGCTAAAGTGCTGAGCTGATGCTTCGGTAATTATTAAAATATTAATATGTTACAATATATTGAAAGGATGGAAGGAAGCAGGATATTATCCTCCTTTGACGCGTTACGGCACAGACAAGACTCAATAAGGAGGCTAGACTAGAAGGAGCATTTAACACAATTATAGTGAGAAGGAATCGTCGAAAACAGACACACTGCCAAAATTTTAGTTTGGATAATTACAAAAATGTACTTAGCTAGGATAATCGAAAGGGTCGAATGATAGGAAAATTTTGACGTTTTAAAGGGCTTTACTAAGTCGGTTTTTAAGTTTTTTTTACTACCAAACTGATTTCATAGAAATATAGGTAGGGAGTTCCTAGAATTTCGATAGCTACGGTGGAAGTGGAAACAAATAATACTTTTTATTACAAGTATCTTAATTTCTCCACATAAGATACTTTCTAACACGCCAATAATCTTATTTTATATTTATAGAGCTGAACTCTAATAAATTATTGCTTAAATAAGATTATTACACTTTTAAAATATTTAAAGTAAAGAATCGATTCAGCCATTTTGTCATTTATATTTTTTCATTTATATTCTTCTTCTTTTTATCCAATAGAACGCCACTCTGGCTGGATTTCGGCTTTCATAGACATCCGATTCCAAATGTCGAAAGTGCTGACTTTTATGCTTGATTATGATTAACCCCCATATTCTAAGTCGTTCCTCCAAAACTTTTTACACTCCACTCAACCTCGTTGTGGGTAAAAATGGCAGTGTAGGCCTAACACGGAGTGGCTACGTACTCTTTGGCTCCTCCAGGTCCTTCCGGAGTTATGACTTAGAATACCGATTTCGAGGAGTTATGGTTTTATTGAAGATAACTAATCAAATGTAAAAACTAAGAAAATGTTTCCCGTCAGAGCGACATGAGACAAGTTGCTTTTTTCTAGTATATTTTCTTGTTTAATATTTATTAATTAAATTTTTGTTGAGGAAGTGCTGTCTCGGCTGCACTGTCTGTAGCCTAGCCGACGAAGGTCAAGTGGCTTTCCTTCCGGGAATTAAGCAGAAAATTTGTTAGGGCATTCGGTAAACGTTGGAGTTCGAAAGTCTGACAAACATGTCATTTTTCTTTACTTCTAATTCAAGTAAAGCTTGCAAAGTAGGTAATTCTGGCCTAACAGTCTGTCACTCTGTTACTGGTCTTCTGTAACTAACAACCGGTCCGGTATTCCTCAAAGTAGGTAATATTTAAGAAATATTAATAATCAAGAGCCATCAGTGGAGTAGAAATAATTTTTAAAAGTTTTTTTTTTTTCAAATTCTGGGTGAGTCAATAAACACGTAAAACCATAACGATACTATTTTTAGACATGTCGATGACGATCTATCCCAAACAAGAGATACGCCTATCTTAGTTACGTTACTTAGCAACCGCTGTTAATTTGGATAATTTTGGGCTGATTAACAAAAATATCTAGGCAACAAAGCTCTAGAAAGCCTAACTCTTACTGTGAATAGGTTATTGAAACCGACACTTAATCATATTCAAGCACTTTCGAGATTTCGAAATATTATAAAGGTGTAAGAAAAAAATTTAAGAAAAAAAAACGTAAGTCCTACATTACAGTCGGTTTCATTTGCCGTATCGGCTGCATATGCGCAATTAGCGGCGTCGGACCACACTGGGCGCTGGACGCTCTGGCCTACACAGACAACATACAATGACGGCTGCGGTTCATCCAGGGAATCCAACAAAATGGACACTCGATACAGGGGCCTATCATTCTCACTCGGCGACATCTCAAAATCTACTATTTTCTAACCCTTTTTCTTTATTATAATTCTAGCGGCCGCCCACGGTTCCACCCACGTGGTTCCCGTTCCTGTGGGAATATCGGGATAAAAAGGAGCCTATGCTACTCTCCGTCCTTAAAAATATAATATTTTTGGGCCAAGAACCCTCGCGGGTTTCTGATCAGTGGTTGCGGAGAGCATAGAGGAAACAACATAAGTACTTACAAACATTGATTTTTATTTATGTACCTATAGATGTTAGTGAAAGAAATGTCTGTCAAAAGTTTTGGTCTCAATAGATCTTCAACAATCTTATAATGTCAAAGTTTTTTCAGCGATTGTGGCTCCAGATAATGTCGAATCCGAGATATTACAGGAATTGCCCCCCAGCGATTGTGGCTCCAGATAATGTCGAATCCGAGATATTACAGGAATTGCCCCCCAGCGATTGTGGCTCCAGATAATGTCGAATCCGAGATATTACAGGAATTGCCCCCCAGCGATTGTGGCTCCAGATAATGTCGAATCCGAGATATTACAGGAATTGCCCCCCAGCGATTGTGGCTCCAGATAATGTCGAATCCGAGATATTACAGGAATTGCCTCCAGCGATTGTGGCTCCAGATAATGTCGAATCCGAGATATTACAGGAATTGCCCTCCAGCGATTGTGGCTCCAGATAATGTCGAATCCGAGATATTACAGGAATTGCCCCCCAGCGATTGTGGCTCCAGATAATGTCGAATCGGAGATATTGCAGGAATTGCCCCCCCAGTTACCACATAGCGGGTGCGGCTGCGGTCACTCCCTGGTCCCGTCATTGGTGGAAAATTCGCAGCGTTTTTTTTATGTGTTGTGACTTGCCTCCCTTATTTTTGCATGATTTTTTCCTCTTTACTTTTGAGTAACTACTTATGCCATTTTTAAAAGCATTGAACGGAATTGGAACCTCCTTCTTAGGTTATGTTATGATACTAAATTAGTAGATTGTTTACCAAGGGCTGTATGACACCCATAACAGTCGAGTGTTTTGGCGCCCGAAAGAAGTGAGGGCGCCTATAGTTCGAGACTGTTATGGGTCCATACACCCGAAGTAAACACTCTACTTTTTATTTTGAATATGAGGAAAGTAAAAACAAACAGAATATTCTAAAAGATTTTTTGTAAGGTTTCTACGATTTTAATTATTTTATAATGTAGCAAAATAAGCTGTATAGGCTTCTGTGCCTTTGCCTACATACCTTTGGTAAATAAAAGTCCAACTTCTTCTTCTTTTATTAATGGCGTGCTCGCGTTAAATACGCGAATTTTGCCAATGTCAAGTAAATATATTTTGTAATTTTTAGAAATTGTACGGTAGATTGAGTTAAAAATGGAGCCTCACATCACGTGTTATTACGAAAAGAACTCGGGTGAAACTCCATAAAAGTCCAAAGAGATTACAGATATCGATTTGACATGACACCCCCTATTATTTTTTCAAATTTATTACAGCCCTTTCAGAATATGAGACATGAAATAAATATATAAATACTCATCATTCACCAGTAGGGTCTCTTTGAGAGTAAAACCTTACAATATTTAAATAAAGCAGAAAAGTTTGGAAACCAAATATACTTAGCTGAAACTTGTTACTTACTTAAACAGTTTCATGTTACGTCGCTACCACAGACCTATATAGAGATAGACGGTAAAAGGTTACCTAACTTACGTGTAAAAAGTTTGATCCACGGGCAAAGTTTTGCGACTCAATTTATTTCGCTTGAGATCATTGCCATGAAAGCACGTGTCACTCCGAAACGAAAATGGTTAATTGAGCAGTACTTTCTTGCCGGAGCTCATTAACAACATTTCCCATTAATAGAATCTCGCTCGTGACGTCATCGTAGGTACGAAAAATTTGACACGCTAGGTTCTCATACAGTTTGAAGCGCTCTTTTCGTCTATGTCGATATAGGTCTGTGGTCGCAACCCTCTTTCTTCGCAAAGTTGGGTCCTGTTGATCTTTATAAGGGCATGTTCACAATTAGAGTTAAATATTTGCTTGTGACTGCCACCGTGACGTCACAGTTGCAGCTAGAGACGTGTCCCGCTAATTAGCGTCCCAGCGTGTGCCCGTGTAGCCACTGTTCCAGAACTGGACGTTTAACAGAATGACGTTTTCAGGTAAACATGCCAATTAAGCCATTTTGCAAATTGGATTTCGGCCTAGCGTATTACCGTTGGGATATTATCGTTAGGTAACATGATTATATTACGTCTTACATGTTCTTTCTCAGCCTACTACGCGAAACAGAAAATGAAAACTGAACAGATAATTGACGGTTTTTAAATATATTAATAATGACACGGCGGAACTCGAGAAAATAAATTTTTGGTCACCCATCTCGTGACCGGCCATTACAAAAGTTGCTTAATCGCTATAATCGCAGGCCATAGCGGGAACCACTGCACCACCGAGCTCCTTCTTAGATAGGTACTACAACTATATAAGCTTCTTATGAAGCTCTTAGCAGCCACTTAGGAAGATAATAAAGCCCCTCCAGATGTGACCACCTGCTTCTGAAGTTCAGTCCTGCCAAATTGATATTCGTTCAATAAGACACTTTGAAAAATCGGCAAAGTCGAGCCAATAGTTGCTGGGAGCTGGCGCGAGGCCAGGGGATTAGACGTATGAAGTTTGGCTTAGGACCATTAGGATTTGGGATATACCTACACATTGTACCTATGATGACCATTTCGATCAAGCTAGCCGTAGTTTGACACAAGAACCTTTACTTGTCCAATCGAAATAGTCGCTTTTATTATAATACCTGGGGGGTAATTGTCTAATTTTAAAATCTATCGCAATCTCTTTCAATTTGTCATTTGAAAGATATTTACATACTTCAGGGCGTCATTATTTGACATTTGAAACGGATTGTGATCGGGACGCGTTTTGAAAGGTATGGAATAAACAAAATTGAACTGTCTAAGCAACATGACAGACGAAAATATCACAATCACAATACCTCTGAAAGGGATTGTGATAGATTTTGAAATTAGAAAATTAGGGGGCCAGACACACTTAGTTTGCAATAAAAAATTATATCTAGTTTGAGGCATCGGGAACTTTGCCACACTAATCATAACAAGTTTCCCCCCCCCCCCCCCCCCCCACTGAGAGAAAACTATATTAATAATGAACGCAATTGTTTTGGCGCGATATTTTACGTCCTTAATTGACATTTGAAAATTCACAAGTTATTTAAAAGCGTCTTTATTGTTTTTTTTTAAACGAGGAGACTCTTAGCCTTCATCATACCTGATGTAAAGTATTGATAAGGCTGAAGATGGAAGCGAGCCTCTCCCGGAATCCTCAATCGCTGAGGAACTGGCTAACTGCCGGGATACAACAATGCTGAAAATATTGGCAACAGACTTAGATAAGATAGTGGTAGCTAGCCAGACGGACTTCGAATACAATATATGTAATATGTACATCACATGCAATCGAACCCGGGACCCCTGGGTCTGATACTGGTGGTTGTACCACTAGACTACAGAGGCGGTTAGGCGGCTTGTGAAAACAGTGTAGGTACTAATTATTTAAGAACAAAAATGTCCGTGCATCTTATGTTTTGGCGCGCACTGTTCATTGAAATAAAACAACTTTTACGGATATCAAACGCTCTATATTTTCACGAACTACATATTTTTAAGTTTTTTAAGGGTTTTTTTTATTTTCCCCACGAGTCATCCTGTGACCACGGCATCTGTGGCAAAGGTGCCGAAACATCGGGAAAATCAAAAAAACCCCTAAAAACCAACTTAGTTAGTGAAAATATAGCGCGTTTGATATCCGTAAAAGTTGTTTTATTTCAACAAAAATGTCAATGATCCGGTCACGACGGAAGACCAGCGCGGGTCGTAAGACCATGCATTATGCTGAGTCGTGACCGTTTTGGGACAGATCTTAATGTTGTCTGTGTGTGTACTGACTGACTTTCGTAACTGTCTGTGTAATTTGTCTCAAATAAATCGATTTTTCTTTCTTTATTTCTTTTAGTACTAACATTCTAATAAACACGATGAATGAACTAAAAATAAATCGTTTCTACGCTAATTGATAGCTGCCGCGATGATAAGAATTACGTTTAATTGATTTAAATGTCATGGGGATTATACACAGAGTTACACGTTACACGTGGTTACATACAATAGGAGAGGTTTTCCACAAGGTATATGCTACGAGCATAATAATTATAATAGTAAATTAGTAGAGAAACGTAGATAGCTACGCAGAAATAATAAACGCGAAATACTACCAAAACTAATTCGTAGCGCGGGTTCTTGGATGAAGATATTACACATTTTTTTTTCATCGTTTGCGTTTTGGAAAACTATCTTATATATTGGAGATTACTTTGGAAAAATATTAAGTAAAAATCTTTTCCAATTTCTTTGGTTTTGGTTCAAGTCAAGTTGTAGTTTTTAACCATTCGCCTCGACAACTTTTCCATTGTTTTTGCCATGATATATATTGTGAGTAATTGCTTTTGTAAAGGCTTGTTACCAAGTTTCGGTACTGCCTACTGCCTCGCCGTAACCCCCCGTTGCCACTGGCAAAACATTTACAAGAAAACATGTTGTCTATACTAATATGATAAAGAGGAAAGATTTGATTGTTTGTTTGTTTGTTTGCATTTAATAGGCTCCGAAACTACTGAACGGATTTGGATGAAATTTGGTACACAAATAGTAGATAGCCTGTTTATGAACATAGGATACTTTTTATCCCGATATTCCCACGGGAACGGGAACGCGGGTGGAACCACGAGTGGCCACTAGTAAAATATAATGTGGCCGCTGATAGGATGTCCAATGGCCTCTTAATTCTTTATAGGAGCTGTCAAATAATGTATTCTCTCAGTGGCCGCATATATGTTTGCAACATATTTTCTTTCTTTCTCAACAGCAACATTTTTATGTGAGTGAGTCGCGGCGGGCGTGTGTGTCTTCACCTTTAGTAACCGCACCTACTTTAACTGCGTTCATATTTAATAGACAATACGGTCGATAACAGTTTTATAATTACGTGTGTAGTGGCCTCTTTATTTATAGTGCAGCATTTTCACTGCACGTGTATTCCGTTTGGTTGGATAATTTGCATTTGAAAGTCTTCTTTCCATCGAATCCATTACAAGTTAATTTAAATCAAATTAGTTTGACATAATCGAGAAATTCTGGATTGAATTAAGTAATTTGCTTGTGAATTACTTTAAAATAAACTGCCTTAAGTTTTATCTGGTTAGGTTCCATTAAAACTATAACCTCATCATTTGATAAGATCCTAAAAATAAGCTAAAGAATTAGGAAATTAATAAAGATTTTAATTATCGTGCAATAGCGCATCACCTTATTTATCCATGTTACGAATTCAGTAGATATTCATGATCTTTTTAATATGGAGTCTATATATGAGTGCCTGAGTCACTGAGGTCGTTATGTCGATAAAATTGAGTTTTCCCGTTCAAGACCACAATACCAGTCTCACTGTATGGCCTGGCTTAGCCACCATCACGTTCTTTTTTTTATGAACAACGTGAAAACGCTTAGCCTTTCATCACAGAGAAGATCTATAAACTGTGCTTTCATATAAAGAATGAGGAATGCGATGACCCATTTGGCGCAAAGGTACTAAACCCGCCTTCTGCGCCAGAGGTCCCGGGTTCGATCTCCGGAGAAGATAAATATTTGTGTGCATGAACATGTCTATTTGTCTTGGTCTGGGTGTTTAATATATATATTATGTATGTATTTACAAAAAAAGTATATAAGTAATGTGTATCCGTTCTCTAATGTCCATAAGTTCGTCGTGAAACTTAACGTGGGCTAGATAACTGGTGTGTTTGTATGCAATTATTTATTATTTATTTAATGATAAGGCAGTGCGTCTCTCTCAGAATCCTCAACCGCTGAGGAACAAGCTATCTAGGTAGCTTCCGGAACACAACAATGCTGAAAACATTGTTGTCGCCGTGGCGTAAGATTAGATGATGGTAGCTAAGCTAGCCATAGCCAGGCGGACTTCAACAAGTCCTACCACCGACCGAACCGATCACCTACATATACAACACTGGGAATCGAACCCGGGACGACTGGTCTGTGTCTGATGCCGGTGGTGTCACCACTAGACCACAGAGACGGTTATATCACGTCCAAAAATAGCACTGTTTTAATCAATCTGTGGCATCGCCTGTGCCACGCACATTACCTAGACACAATCCGACTTCCCTAATTCAATCACCAACCGAGCTGGGAGTGCCCCCGTGGTTACGGGGAAAAGGGTGCGGGTAAAATCTGTTTTTACGGCTAGCAAAACTGGCCAGCTTAGGGTAATTCTCACTCACGTGACAGGAATGAAATTTAAATACGATTTATAAACGTTCGAATGACGACGGAATTAGGTACTACAAATAAGGTGCTTATCGTTTGCATACATACGCATGTCCTTTTTTAAGATGATAATTGTAGTAGGTACAAAAAACCTACGTCTCTAACGGTCAGAAGGGACTTGGGACTGCTTGTTCTAGCGTACCTAAGTCTCTGGTATCTAGGAAAACCTAGTCCAAACGTCGCGTCGCGATAGTTAGAAAATAATTAATTTTTTTTATAACCCTTCTTCTTATCGTTTCGACTCTGGCTATATTTGTGAGGACCTAAATTTAGCCACCAAAACGGCACTGTCAGTCAAAGTCAAAGTCAAAGTCAAAGATTTTTATTCAAATAGACTTATAGATAAGTGCTTTCGAATCGTCCAATTTTTTTTTCCTACCAGCCATTCAGGACATCTTTTAACTGATAAGAAGAACGGCCGCAAGAAACTTATCAGCTTTAACAGAAGCAACAACATTTACAAAGGAACATGTCGTTGCCAAACACAAATCTACAATCTTGAAACATATTTAATATAAGAGGAAAATTTTCTTATACTCAGTTGTTAGAATATTTTCCTTTTATACAATTACAATAATCATGTTTTATGTTAATATCACTAACATAAAACATGATTATTGTTAACATCGACTTTCATAACTTTTATTCAATTTTTATCGATTAATTTCATATCCTTGACTGTCAAAGCTTTATTTATTGCTGTTTGGCTGTATCAAAAATGGTAGATATAGTGGTAAAAGCTACCAAAATTATCGCGCTGCTTGAAGAGGGTTGCAGCCAATGTTTAGGCTAGGAGGCTAAATGTAAGTCGCTCGACAGTCCAAAGGACCTGGCAGCGATATCAGGAGACTGGTTCCGTCGAGAGAAGGCCTGGTTCTGGAAGAAAACCATGTACCCAACCACACGGGATGATCGTTTTCTTGTGAGTCGCGCATTGAGAAATCGCAAATCTTCGTATGTGGATCTTAAGAACAACCTCCAAGAAGTAAGAAATGTGCATATTAGTCTATGGACGGTCAGGAGGAGGCTTCTCGCTGCCAATATACGCAGTCTCCGCCGGCCCGCGGCCCCAAATTACTCCGTGAGCACAGAGTTCACAGGCTTAGGTTCGCTAGAAATTGTGAATCATGGACTCAAGAAGATTGGAATAGAGTTTTGTTCTCTGATGAAGCCAGGATATCTCTGTTCGGTTATGATCGACGTCGGCGAGTGCTAAGAAGACAAGGAGAACGCTTTGCAGAGGCATGTTTCGAAGAAATCACACCTTATGGTGGGGGCTCTGTTATGTTTTGGGCAGGAATAAATTCAATGGATCGTACAGAGTTAGTCTTCATTGAAAACGGCTCACTGACTGGGCATCGATGCATAACGGAAATTCTAATTCCTCATGCAAAACCAGCATTGGCCGCTCTAGGTGAAGACTCGATTTTTATGGACGACAATGCTCGCGCCCACCGATCCCGCGATGTTAATGCGTATATGCAAGAGGTCGGCATTCGTCGTTTGGATTGGCCAGCTCGAAGTCCCGACCTCAATCCCATAGAGATGTCTGGGACGTTCTGAAACGGCGTGTGAGATCAGTACACCCGGCTCCGCAGATTTTGTATAGATAAGTGGTTAATTAAAACACTCACATTTATTTAATTCGTATTTTTACTCACTCAAATTACAAAATAGGTAACAAAAAATCACAACAACGAAAATCACAACTTTTTTCATCTTCAAAAAAAGAAGGAGGTTGTCTATTCGTCGCTTATATTTTCATTTTTATGTATGTACATCGATTACTCGAAGACAGCTGGACCGATTATATCGATTTAAACGTTATTAGATCAGGTGTGTTCATAAATGGGTCCTCTTTTCTAAAATTATTTCTAAGTATTTTTCAGGAAATCTCAAAAATACTGTTGTAAAAACCGCAAGATAGCAATAAAATTCACTAGATGGCGCTGCTTATGACTTTGTCTTTTAAAATTGTGAAATAAAAAACATTTTATACAAAAAATAAAACCCACGAGTTTATTCTGAAAGAAGTTCACTAAATGGCACATCTTCTGCTTTAAACTTTAAAAAATGTGAAATAAAAAAACCGACTTCAAAATCGAAAAGTAATAAATTATCCTTTATAACATCGCGTTTGTTCCCAAATTGGTCCCATTTTAATTTTAAAATGGGTTCAGTAGTTTTGAAGAAATCTTGAAGAAACTGTGGCTTTTCGGAAAGACATGACCCAAACGGTTTGACTCAAACTAGTAATTTATATTACCATAAATAGTGTTACAAGGTGAAATAACATTTGTTTTGTGTTGTTGTCAAGTTATTTATTCGAATATGGAAGTTTACAACGATTAAATACTACAAAGTGATAAACCAGAAACAGCTTAATGTTGTGCTAACAATTTGGTTGCCTGGAAAGCCAGACTAGTGGTTACAGACTTATATATTATATATAGGTTATTGCGTGATAATTATGTGGTCAGATAAATCTTGTATTAAAAAAAATGGACGCGAGTCGGACTCGCCCATCGAGGGTTCCGCACAAATTTATTAGTTTTTCATATAGAGTTAGTGTGAGCCAGGTCTAAAACCTGGCTCAGACTCGATTCGAGTTTCGCAGTTTTTTCCAAATTATTTCCGAAACTCATTTTCTAAAACTAACCACTACCTACATGTATTTATTTTAAATGAGTGAATTATACTCATCTGGCATAGCTTGATTCCACGCTATACAAAAATGTATAGTATTCAGATTTTTCCTTGTATTTGTAGTAAAAAAATATATTACTTGCCAAACATAGTTCTAGGTGTAACGATAATTGTAAAATCGCTATAATAATTAAACTAACTCAAAACCTAGTCATACTTTTTCAAATAAGTTACTCTATTGATGTATCCGGTCTAGATAGCATTCGTTCGTGAACGAGTCGTTTGCAACGATTTGACAGGTCGTCATGGCGGCCATTCGTGAAAAACTCCCGCCAAGTGCATGTGAAAAATCTCTGTACTGAGTGATAATAAATAAATAATTGTCTTTAAGTGAGTGTTTTTCTACAAAAACTTTCTGAGCGTTTCAGCTCAGAAGTGGGATAACAGCAAAAACATATTGTTTTGCAACGCCCACAGCGAAAAAAAGGTACAGTTTATGCATTCATTTTACTTTGTTTTCTTCAAAAGATAATGTTATATGTTGAAATTAGTGTAGTGGATAAAGATGTTATTTCTTTTCCTCTAATATCTGTTGAAAATAGTGGATAAATGCATTGAAACGTTACCTAAGATGATGAAATTAATAATAAACTTAATTAAAGGTAATCAATGAAAGGAATAAAATTTTGATTAATTATAATTATCCTAAATTAGGTAATGTATTATTTTTATCCTTTTTTTCCTTTCTTCATGCATTAACAAGGAAATACGAGTAGACAATTTTAATGTGCTTTTGATATTAGTTATTGTAAAGGTGAACTGAACACCCAATGAAACAAGAAACGTTGTGATTTTATATTTTAATCAGTCTTAGCAGTTATTATTTTCCTTTATATTATTTCTTATTTTGTGTAATACTTTGTGGCAGTTTAACTAGAAAAAGAATCCTTAAATATATTTTAAAATAATAGAAATACAAAAACAAAAGAAAATCATATCCTTTATCTTGTTCTTGACAAATCAGATAAAAATTATATCTTGAAAATTTACGTTTTTAAAAATAAAGTAAATGGAATTACTTGCAATTTATCAAAACGTGGAAAGTACTTAATGGATTAAAGTCTTAAAAATTGCTTTTGGGTATACATACATAAAGATTATGGTTTTCGAGTTCCAGATAATGGGAAGCAGTGACAAGGAGGACAGACGAGAGACGCCACTGCGAGATTCAATGGGGCGTGACAGAGAGCAACGTGCTACACGTCACAAGAGGCGACGCAGTTATCGGAGGCGACGAAGCCGCAGCCATGAATCTGCAACGAATTCACAAGAACATGGTGCTGAGCGACGTGGTCGTAGCCATTCGAGGGAACGTGGTCGTCAGCAGCGGAGCCGCAGTAGCCACGGCCAAAGGGTGAGCTTGCATCAAGATCGAAGTAAGAGTCCGAGTTTGCATAATGATCGACGTAGTCACAAACATAGACATAGACGAGGCAGTCGCAAGCACCCTGCGGGTCGAAGCAACGGCCCCAGTCGTAGTCATAGTCGGTGTTGTAACAAAAGCCGTAGTCGCAGTAATAGTCGTAGCTATGATGATGTACACTATAGATTGCGGTTGCTAGAAAGTGAAATACGTAGGCGCAATGAATTGGATAGGCATTCTGTAACAAACAAAATAAAAAACCAATGTAGCAGTTCTGCCCTACCAGAACAATCGCGAGTATTACATGTCCCTTCTGATTCCCATGTTAATACCCCAACCATTACGGTGAGTAATGACGTTGCACCTACTAACTTTTTCGAAGAATTTGTTAAGATATTTAAGAGTAAGGATCGGGAGTCGTTCTCTCTTACAAACAACTTTCTTCCAGAATTTGATCCTCTTAATAAAGAGCAAACTATTGACATGTGGATAAGTAAAGTAGACGAGTGTGCTGAAATATATAATTGAAACGACAAGCAAATTGTCCATTACGCATTACCCAAATTAAATGGTCATGCAAAAACCTGGTACCAGGGCTTGCCTTCTATTAAGCATTCGTGGATAGAATGGAAGTCTTTGTTACATGAATCATTTCCTTCAACCGAGAACTACGCGGAGCTTTTATCTGAAATGCTTAGTAGGAGAGCGCGCCCTGGAGAGTCACTAGAATTATACTATTATTCTAAAATAAATTTACTTAACCGTTGCAAAATATTTGGAAAACAAGCTGTAGATTGCATAGTGTTTGGGATAGAAGATAAAGGTGTTCGTCTCAGTGTACAAGCGGGTAAATTTGAGAGGCCTGAGGAGACGCTTGAGTTTCTCAAAACCGTTAGGTTTCCAGCTAGGGAAACATTCGATAATAATAAGAAATTTATAAATAATAGGGACACACGCACGACAAACAATAATGTATCAACCAGTTCATTACCGAGAGCTTCAAATATTCCAAGGGATAGACCAAAAGGGAATATCAACTGTTTTAATTGTAACGAAACGGGACATATGAGCTTCCAATGTCGTAAGCCGATCAATAAATGTTCCGATTGCAATTTTATGGGTCACACCTCCAGTAACTGTCCAAAGAAAACAAACAATAGTAGTAACAGTAATCGTAGTAATAATAATGCTCAGGTCAACTCAAAGACAGTTTTGGAGGTTTCCATTGACGAGAACAGTAATGATAAATATATTATCGCTATTAAAGTAAACGGATTTAGTTCTCCATGCCAAGTAGACTTAGGTAGCCAGGCTACATTAATCCGCGAGTCTGATGCACACAGGTTTGGGCTTAAATATGAATCGGTAGATGGTCCAATGCTAAGAGGTCTAGGTAACGTTCCCTATCTACCTAGCGGTAAGTGCCTTGTATCAATTGAAGTGCAAGGGTTGACTGAGGAACGCGTAGAGGTGTTTATAGTAAAAGACTGTCTCATTAATATCCCGGTGCTGCTTGGACATAGCTTTACAGAACGACCTAATTTACGAATAATTAAGACTGCTACAGACTTACAATTTCAAAGAGAGGAATTAGGAGAAAAATCCAAGATGTCGCTTGTTACTGCTGAAGATGTAGAATTAGATATAAACAAATTACAAATAGTTTTAGTTAATTCAGATAGCAATTACAGTGGTAACATCTATGTAGGTGGTTCTGTTAGGGGCAAACCAGGAATGGAATTTTATTTGTTACCTGGCGAGTATGAAATTACTAATGGTGTAAGTCGCGTTCTAATGCAAAATTTAGGGTCTAAGGTTTTACATTTTAAACGTGGAACTCTCTTATGTAGAGCCAGATCTATAAATTCAGAGTCACTTTTGAATGTTCTTAACCTGTACTCTGATAAGTGTTCGGATAACCCGAAAATTAACTGCGGTGATCATCTTACTACCACTGAAATTCTAAGTTGTCACGATTTGTTAGCAAAGTATAAAAATTGCTTTTCGAGTGGTATGCATGACCTGGGCTTTACGACCGCGACCGAGATGGAAATTCAATTAATAGATTCTTCTCCAATTGTATACAGACCTTATAGACTTTCGCATTCGGAGCGGATACTGGTTCAGGATATGGTAGATCAAATGCTGCAAAATGGCATAGTGCGTGAATCAAATTCACCCTATGCCAGTCCAATAATACTTGTTCAAAAAAAGTCTGGTGAAAAGCGGTTGTGCGTTGATTACCGCGCTCTCAATCGGCGCACAAAACGCGATCATTACCCACTCCCACGTATCGAAGATCTGTTAGATCAACTCTCGGGACAGACCATGTTTACTACTCTAGATCTAGCCTCAGGATATCATCAGATTGCTATTGCTGAAGAGTCCAGGGAAAAGACTGCATTTGTTACGCCCGATGGGCAATACGAATATAATCGTATGCCCTTCGGACTGGCAAACGCACCTGCTGTCTTTCAACGGACTATGCATAAGATCTTATGTAAATCAAAAGTTCCTTACGTAATTATATATATGGATGACATATTAATCCCATCCCAAACGTTTGATGAAGGATTACATCGTCTAGAAGAAGTATTACGTTTATTAAAAGATGCTGGTGTGACACTGAAAATGGAAAAATGCAATTTTCTTCAAGAAAAAATTGTGTTTTTAGGATTTGAAGTGGATAAGCATGGTTTGCGACCAGGTGACTGTAAAACTCAGGCAGTATCTAGATACCCTCAGCCCCAAAACCAGAGCGATGTTAGGAGGTTCTTGGGTCTCGCTGGATTTTTCAGAAAATTTGTCAGGGACTTTGCGCTTATAGCTAGACCCCTGACCAGTTTGCTCAGAAAAGATGTAGCATGGCAATGGAAGGACTCCCAACAAAATGCATTTGAGACCTTAAAGAAGGTGCTTGTGGAGAGACCTGTCCTTGCACTTTATGATCATCGTGCAGAGACCCAGTTGCATACTGACGCTAGTAAGTTCGGCTTAGGGGGTATCTTACTACAAAGAACAGGTAATAACCCATGGAGACCAGTCACTTACTACAGTCGTCAGACTAGCCCAGACGAACAGAAGCTTCATTCGTTTGAGCTAGAAACACTGGCTGTCATAAGCGCGCTTAATAAGTTCCGTACATATCTTTTAGGGATAAAATTTACGATAGTATCCGATTGCAATGCACTAAGATCGACATTCACAAAAAGGGATTTAGTGCCACGCATTTCTCGTTGGTGGATACAGTTTTTAGAATATGACTGTAATATTGAATATCGTCCAGGTGATAAAATGTGTCATGTTGATGCTCTGAGCAGAGGAGCTATTCCAGATGAACAAGAGCAAACACATGTCATTGACGTCCTAACAGTCAAAGTAGACGATTGGATTTCAACTGTACAGTTGGCTGACGAGGAGATAAAGCGCATTAAGTCTGTATTAGAAGACCCTGAGACTCCTAAAATAGCGGCAATCTTTAAGGAGTATCAAGTTAAAAACGGAAGGGTTTTTCGCGTGACTGAGAATGGAGAACTAAGATGGCTGGTCCCACGAGGTGTTCGTTGGCATATTCTTAAAACCAACCATGATGAAGTAGGTCATTTTGGTTTTGAGAAGACCCTTCAGCGAATTAGATCCTTATTCTGGTTCCCGAAAATGCGTAAGTTTGTGAGGAAATATGTGATGGCGTGTTTGGAGTGTGCCCACCATAAGATTCCCTCTGGGGCAAAAGAAGGGACATTACACCCGATCCCAAAAATAGATGTGCCACTCCACACTATCCATGCTGACCATTTAGGTCCATTTACTCGTAGTAAACGTGGTAATACATATATATTAGTGATTGTAGATTCCTTTACCAAATATGTCTATCTCTCTGCAGTACGTAGCACAAAATCAAAAGCCAGCATCAAGGTGTTTAAAACGTATTTTAGCTTATTCGGCTCTCCAGCAAGGCTTATCACTGATAGGGGAACTAGTTTCACCAGTAAAAGATTCAAAACCTTCATACAGTCGGTAGGCATTAAGCATATTCTCAACTCTGTAGCAACACCACGCGCTAACGGACAAGTCGAGCGGTACAATCGCACTATTCTGGCTTCATTAGGTAGTATGACACATGGAACTGACAGTAATAATTGGGATTCATTTTTGCCGGATATACAGTTAGGGTTGAATACAGCGATGCACGATGTTACGAAAAGAACACCTTCAGAATTATTATTCGGTCGTAGAGTCGGTAATCCATCTCAGGGAGCATTAAACAATATTTCAGTGGAAGTAGACGAAAGTCAACGGACTAGAAATCTCGATGAAATCAGATCGGAAGCTAGTGAACGGATATTAAGAAATCAAGAGAAAAATAAGGAAAGGTTTGATAGGCACCGCAAGGTTTCAACAGAATATAAAGAAGGCGATCTGGTTAGGATAGTTAGGGCTATAGCAGGAGGATCAGGCACATCAAAAAAATTAGAGGCCAAATGCCAAGGTCCGTACCGAATTAAAGAGATACTTCCTAATGATAGGTTCCTTGTTGTAGACACTCCGCTCACTCGAAAGGGAAAAGCATATGAAAATGTAGTATCGATAGATAAGATTTATCCGTGGATGACTTTTAATGCACCCTCTTGTTCCTCAAGTGATGAAAGTTGTGACGAATTAAATTTGAATAATGATGCGTCCTCTGTGGAAAAATAAAGATTATATATTATACTATGTGAAATTATATTTTTACTGAATAAGATGTAAATGAAGTAAGAAACTTAGTAATATTTTTTTGTTGTGGAATTTTATAGACGTTATAATTATGTAAACTTAAGTAAAAGAGATGTTAACGATTACTAAAATAATAACCTGCTTTGTATTTGTAATGCTTTAGGTTTGATTTTGAAATTGTCAAATAATATGTAGTAGTAAAATAAATATGGGAATTGTATAAAGTGAGGGTGTCAACATAACTCAGAGCTCGGCTGAAACTGATATCGAGCAAGAGTGTTATGTAAAAGGCACGCAGTCTAGGCAAGATGGTCGTGAAAGAATTGAAGTAGCGCCTTTTGTCTGGCTATAGTTACAGAGATAATGATATTGATATGATGATTATGATAATGATATTGATGTGATATTGATATGGTGATTATGATAATGATATGATGATTATGATGATGATAATGATATCGATATGATGATTACGATAATAATAAAGATTATGATGATAATAATAATGGTAATGATCATAATAATGATAATGGTAATTTAATTAGAGATAAGATCAAACGAAGGGACTCGTTTGGATGACGGATGGCCGACTGTAACGATAATTGTAAAATCGCTATAATAATTAAACTAACTCAAAACCTAGTCATACTTTTTCAAATAAGTTACTCTATTGATGTATCCGGTCTAGATAGCATTCGTTCGTGAACGAGTCGTTTGCAACGATTTGACAGGTCGTCATGGCGGCCATTCGTGAAAAACTCCCGCCAAGTGCATGTGAAAAATCTCTGTACTGAGTGATAATAAATAAATAATTGTCTTTAAGTGAGTGTTTTTCTACAAAAACTTTCTGAGCGTTTCATAGGTCAACGGAAAGTACCCTATAAATGTTGATTCCCTTGAGGGTGTAGAAATCTACGTTTTTTTCCGACATAAACGACGACGGTCCTATCTTTGTTTTACGTTAATTTACAAGTTAATTTTTTTTACACCTTGAACAGACTGTTGACCTGAATATATGGTTTTAATTTCAACTCGATATCTTCACGCGTTCTCAAGATAATCTAAGACAGATGGACGGACAGACTCTTTATATATATTTATTTAAAGCACACAATATTAAATTAGTCGAAATTACACACTTTGATATAAGTACTAAAGAAATTGTACTTTATCGTCTTACACAAAAGCAAAGTATTTATTAACTCTCATAACGGTTCGGAGAAAGCGAAATACGTATATTGTTGTTATCTTCCTTTATTTAATGAAAAAGAGATGTAAAAAATATTCTTCAAGCGCCTACTTATGCATATTACTTGGTGATAAACTTACAAATAAATATTTGCCTGGTCCAAAAAAGGTTAAACGCGAAAATAATATTATGTTAATGTTCCCAATGACGTATTATATTTATGTTTTAGTAACTAAATGTAAAAAGGCATTTTTTATTAATACTTCGATGAATTTAATTGATGTTTTGATTATGCTTGGACTGTTTGTTTAATTTTCTATTTCCGTTTCTCATAATTAGAACTCATTGCTCTCAGGTGAAAAATTTTCTTGCTGTTCGAAATTATTTTTGACCCGTCCCGATTTTTACCGCATTGTAGCCGCAGCAATAAAGGGGGCGACCTTCACCTGGAATCGCGATAACTACGAACATCATTAATCCCAATACATGGTGTCCGACTCTCCCCAAATCCATGGTGACCCCGCCAAAAGCGCGCCATTCCGCATCGAGCACGCATGACGTCACGCGTGACGTCACGCCCAGATTGCCGCGCCTGTCCGCGCGCCTTGCCCCCCATAACCATTAACTTTATGTAGTCACTAACTTTTAAACCGACCCGTGATTACATTGTCTGCTCTGACTAAGGCAACAACAGAAAAATATTAACTCTTAATCAGAATAAACGACGCGATTAAACTGTAACGGAACGGATCCACTTTCCGCGCTGTCTTTTCAGTTTTTACACCCATAGGTACACAGATGATATTATAAGGACAGTACTATGTTGGTACTACTAATATTTAAAACTCTTAGCTTTTCACTTTATTATAAAGGACCTGTGTCTGCTACGAACGTGTGCTTATAGCATAACTATAAAAGTGATGGTCGTTTTGCGGAAATATATTGTTTTTTTAATGTAGCCAGTTCAGTTATATCCCAAATAATGATTTTTCTAACTCAATTGCCGCTCTTTCATATAATTTAACATACTCTACACATACGTGAGGAGCTTTTTAGATGATTGCTTGGCAACAAAGAGGCACGTCTTGATCACGCGCCCGACACACGGGGCTCCACCCCTTCCGCCATACACGCACATTTAGCGCTGATATCATATCAGGCAGGCTTTGAATTGAGTATCGCTTGGTTCCGGTTGATATAAATAGAGTCTCAACTAGGTTTCTGCTTTTCCATTTTATCTAAGTCAACCGCCTGATATATATTTTTTTTTATAGTAAAGCACCTGCATGACGATTCGAATTGAAGCCCTATTTTAATGCCCTGGTAGTACGCCAGTGTCTGGTGGTGCTGTTAAACTAGAAGACAATAAGTACCTAATTAGCTGTTGTCGAACTCAAATAATCGACAACAGT
This sequence comes from Chrysoteuchia culmella, assembly GCA_910589605.1. NCBI lineage: Eukaryota > Metazoa > Arthropoda > Insecta > Lepidoptera > Crambidae > Chrysoteuchia > Chrysoteuchia culmella. Next base: position 650,537 of record OU342647.1, on the reverse strand, counting down.
ATTATTATTATTTCTATTTTAAAATGCTTAGCAAAGTTATGTTGAATAAAGTTTCTTTTAATTTAGACTTTTACTTAAATTGAAATAGGCCAAAGAAACTAAAAAAGCCCTTTGCCGAAAGGTATCATTGTCACCCTCTTGAAAGGAGTAGCTTTAGGTGACGTCAGAGCAATCAGAGGCGCGGATACCCCCGCTGGAGCGAAACGCCCGCAGTCTCGACTAATTAGTGACAACGACGTTATGGCGAATTAATTAAATAAGAGGGTTATTTAATTAATTCGCTATGACTGCGGCCGTGACTAAAGTAAAAAGTTTTGGATAGATAAATGCGGGCGTAGTTTTTATCTAAAAGTAATGAAGTTTATGATCTATAAAATGTGATTATACTCAGGTTGGGTGCCAAGTTTAAGTTAGAGGATTTAAAGGCCCCACGTTGGGTGCCAAGGTCTAGTTGTAGGTTTAAATGGCTCCACGTTGGGCGCCAAGTCCTAGTTGTAGTTTTAATAGTCCCACGTTGGGTGCCAAGATTAAGTTGTAACTGAATGGCCCTACATTGAGTGCCAAGATTTACAACTAAGTCTTGGCACCCAACGTCATCGTTCCGCGCCATTTTTTCAGTTTTGGGTTTTAATGGCTCCAAATTTGGCGACAATTTTCACTTGTATCTCTTAATGGCCCTACGTTCGGTCTAAATTTAGTTGTAGGTTTTAATGACATCATTTTGGGCGCTAAGTTTTAATTGTAGGTTTTGATGGCCCCACGCTGAGCGCCAAGTTTCAGTTGTAGGTTTTAGAACCTAATAGCCCCACGCTGGGCGCCAATTTTCAGTTGTAGGTTTTAATGGCCCAACGCTGGGCGTTAAGTTTTGGTCGTAGGGTTTAAGCCACACGTTGGGTGCCAAATTTTAGTTGTAGGCGTTAAAGTCTCCACGTTGGGTGCCAAGTTCTAGTTGTAGGTTTTAATGGATTCAAATTGGAAGCCACGTTTAAAATGTAGGTTTTAATAGTCCTACGTTAAGCGTCAATATTCAGTTGTAGGTTTTAATGGCCCCACGTTGGGCGCCAAGTTACAATTGTAAGTTTTATTGGCTCCATGTTGGGCGCCAAGTTTTAGTTGTATGTTTTAATGACCTCACGTTGGGCGCCGCGATACAGTTGTAAGTTTTAATTGCCCCACGGTGGGCGCTACAAAGTTAGTTCTAAATAATAACGATTCTCAAACTGTAAAAAGAGCATACTGCCTGCAGTTATAAAGCCTGGCTATCTAATCCTATTTGGAAACGGGGATTTAAAATGTGTTCCGACATTTTTGACGTAGAAACGTGGCTTAAATTGGAAATATCGAGGCAAATTGGATTTAATCCGTTTGACACATATTTGTCACAGCAATCGTCAGCCTCTTTTTTCAATTTCACTAGTTGGATGTTACAATTTCAAACAAACAAAAATTACTGAGTGAGCGGTTGGTCTTAGAAAAAGTTGATGCTTTGAAAAATATTATTTGTAATAAAATTATATTCATATCAACTACGATATACATATAAATAAAAAAAGCTGAAAGTGTAATAGTTATTTGAACATTTGGTAAATGAAGAGTACATGTATGTTTAACAATTTTTAATGTAATTTTTTTTCTGCCGCTTATTCAATATTAGAGTAAGGACTCTTACAAGAAAGTGCTGCGGTATGTTTTTCGTTATCTTCGTTCTTGGATTCTGCTAAAGACTTCAGAAAGCTTCTTGTGTCGGAATATTTTCGCTAATGCCTATTGTGATATGTTGCTCATGTCGCCCACAATATGCTTGTAAATGATGTCACAAAACGTGTCGCGTCAATAGCGAGTGATGGCGTCTGCGACATATTCATGTGCTTCATAAAAATGTACATAATTTTTAATTCAGTACAGTTATTTGACAGGTGCCAATGTCACTTTGTAAAAATAATCCTGTTATAAACTGAGATCACGCAGATCCATTTCCAGTTCAGTAACTATTGATTAAATTCACGCACACAAATTCCATGTTATCATTATAGCTACATCTTAGTTCTACATTATTTTTACAAGGTGACATTGACAACCTGTCAATCACTTTACTGAATTAAAAATCCGACTTTAGGTACTTACATCATGCTTCCTTCTTGTAAATGTGACAAAAAATCATTTTATTTTTACTGAAACTTAACTCTCTTCTCACGTTTGATGATAATATTAGGGAAAAATACTCAGAAATGTTTGGGTAAGAACTTTAAGCATGAAATCGGTTAAGTTTAACTATCTAGTTAACTGTTATAACCTCATAGTTAATTTAATAATGTCGCTAATGACAGGAAACAGTAGTGACAGTGGCGCTAGCCAGCAGCAATGTTATTGAAATTACTGATGTGAAGTTATTTAGGAGTACACGGTACAAATATTTAAATTTAGGTTTATTTAGATAAGCTAGCTTTTTTGGTTTTGTGGGTCAGGGTAAGTTCTTACGGATTACTTATTTTAACAAATAACCTACCTTCATTCTACTAAAACGAATTTAACCTCTAAGATATCTTTAAGAATAGTTCAAGTTGTTATACCGGGGAGGCAAACGGCAGTTCTTACAATAGTGAAAGTTGGTAAAGATGTTCTACTTCAATATAAAAGTTAGTTTTCTAAGTCCCCGGGGACACCTGACTGACCGACCTACAAGCTTGTTTAATGTAAAGTTTTAGATGCTGATTACCCTTGGTCCTATTATATGCATCTGTGGTATAGTGGTAACACCATCGGTATAAGATTCAGAAGTCACTGGTTCGAGTCCCAGTCTTCGGTTTGGTTGGTGGAGAACTCTTTCTAAGTCACCTTAGCTAGCTAACACCATCTTATCTAAGTATGTCACCGCCAGCTCCTCTTTAGTCGAGGAAGTAAATAAAAAGGCTTACCAACGATACTGTTACTGCTTAAGGCGCTACTCGGAAAAAGTATGGACTTTTTGACATAAAACTATAGCAGGGTTACAGTTGTTATAAATCTGGAAATAACATATATATTTCTTCATACCTTTATCTAGATTCGTATAGTTTCAAAAACACAATTTTATGATTTTGCCTCGACACTTTTTCTTTTCGAAAACACCTCTAATAAATACGAAAATTCAAGATTATTCTTAAATGGGGTTACTTACACTATTGGAAATTGGTTTAATAAGTGGACACCAATAATATTTAGGATCGTATAGAAGCATTTTTTTAAAATCGCTGTAGATTTTTAATACGAAGTGATTTTGTGTTTTTTTTGCCTAATCTGCAAAATCGGTCTCGCTCCCGTGCGCGACGTTTTCTCATTGCTATCTCGCTTCAGCATATTTTTTTCGAGTATCGCCTTAACTAATATCATATGAACTGACAATTTTTTTTGAAGGTGCAAGGTGTGTCACTGTTTTGCGTTTGTATTTATTTGCGGGCGGGCGGTGCATTTGCCTGTGTTTTTTCTTGCGGAACATATTTTTTGCTTTCTTCTCCCTAATTTTGAGGTCATGAATATCATATAATTTCATAATTTATGAAGTTGTAACTTCATTTGTTATGTCCTTAAGGTTAAAAGTTATAATTTTATCAACTACTTATTCATATCAATTAGTATTTTTTGACAAGTGACAAGACTATCGGACATCTTACGTAGTATGGGACAGCATACTTGAAATGCTTTTAAAAATGTATTAATAAGAATAATTTAATACCTGCACCGAGTACCTTGCAAACGTGTTAATTAAACAAGCTAATTAATTGTTCAAAGAGACTTCACATTTCATGATTTTAATTTAGGACGTTTATTTTTTGACAAACTGTTTATGGAACCAAACCCCATAAATATTGTGATGCCCGAACGAACGGACCCCATTCTAAATTGTAAATACTTGTAAGTTCTTAAAATAGTTGGACATAAATTATGTTAAATTATGTTTAAATTTACCTTGTTTGCTTATTAATTGTACTTCCTTTCAGTCTGAGTGGAATTTCTCTCGTCCCGTGTTTCATTCGTCAGTATGTTGCTTTCCCGCTGGGATTTTACTAATGTCAGCCTCATTTATCCTGTCCATCCTATAAAATATCACTTTTATCTTCAGCGTTATCATACATTAGGTAGGTGTGATGAAGGCACAGAGTCTCCCCGTTGTTCATTAAAAAAAAAACAAGATGTACCCACACAATAGATTTTTTTTGTTTTGCTAAACTAAAAAGTGTAAATTTTAATGACATATTTCTCCCTATCCCTTGGGAAATAATTTGAAAAGCGCAAAGTTTGATACTAATATTTTTATTATAGTTTAAACCACAATGTATAAATAATTAGCGGCTGCCCGCGGTTTCATCTGCTGGTTCCTGTTCCCGTTGGAATATCGGCGTAAAAAGTAGCCTGTTTTAATCCAGGCTATCTTCTAAGTGCAATTCATCCAAATCGGTTTAGTAGTTTTGCGATTTTTGCTAAACGATTCTTTCGCATTTATAATATTATAGTGGGATTAATTTTATGTTAGGTTAAATACCTAACTCTGATGTAGCATGTCATTTCTATATTAGTATGTCTTACGAATTTATTATGGAGAATTATGATACATACAAGTCATGCTGTTAAACAAAGATTTTTAGCACTTATTGAAAATGTGGCGTAATATAACTTTTCCATTGTCCGTACTGTTTTTGAAATTGTGTAAAAAATAAATTTTTTTTAGGGTTCCGCACCTCAAAGAAAAAACGGAACACTTCGATCGACGACCTGTTTGGCGCAGGGGTACTAAACCCGCCTTCTGCGCCAGAGGTCCCGGGTTCGATCCCCGGACAAGACAAATATTTGTGTGCATGAACATGTCTATTTGTCTTGGTTTGGGTGTTTAATATGCATATTATGTATGTATTTACAAAAAAAAGTATATAAGTATGTTTATCCGTTATCTAGGATCCATAACACAAGTTCTTCGTGAAACTTAACGTGGCCTAGATAATTGGAGTGAATGTATGCAATTATTTATTTTATTTATTTATAGGATGATCACTTTGTTGTCCGTCTGTCTTCGATTTTCTCGGTAACGCGTAGAGGTATCGAGTTCAAATTATAACCATATATTCAGGTCAACAGTTTGTTAGAGCTGTAAAAAAACAAACTTGTAAATTTACGTAAAAAAGATAGGACAGTTGATGCCCCAAAAAAACGTATATTTTCACGCTCTCAAGGGAATCAAAATTCATAGGGTACGTCCCACGTACTTCCCGTTGTCCTAGAACTATGAAATTTGGCAAGTTATATCGTCATTTACAAAACTCGGAAAAAACTGCGAGCCTCAATTCCTGAACTATTTATATTAGTACCTACTATGTGCGAAACCCTCGGTGGGCGAGTCCGACTCACACTTTTCCGGTTTTTTCCTGTTTTATCTAAGTATAGTCATTTCATGTGGAACACCTACAACAAATTCTATAGTTACATGTATTTTGAATGGAAGAAAATACTAGTATATCCTATACAAAAGTCAAGTAAAAAGAATCGAATCGAATTATTGTAAAGGTGAACCAATATGACCTCCAAAACTAGTATTTGCGAATAATCATAAACAGTTTTTCTTCGTAAGATTTGAGATGAACACGTTTTAAATTTTGAGGCGTGCAGTAAACTCGGTTTAGTGAGGAATATTTAAACAATTTTACTCGTATTAATTTACTTACCAAACTTTTTTTACATGTTGTTTTTTGTGACTGATATTTTGTCTAAACAATTTTGGGACTACGAATGCGCCGTAGTCCCAAAATTGTTTATCGTTTTATGGCTATGGTATCGTATCTTATCGTATGGTATACAAGACAACACAAGCGAGTGCCGCCGCGGTTCTTGTCAGTTTGCTTTCGGAAAGTGAGCGTGTTAAACACACCTCTTATTTTATACTTAAATATCGTAATCACTCGAAGAGTATTCACTTTTTAATTAATTGAAAATTAAGGTGAATTGAAAAAAGAGAATTATTTGATTAATTAAAATTGTCTCCTGTTTCTAGATGTAGAACGTTCGTCTAATTTACGGTACTTGTGTCGTAAGACAATACATTTTTAATTATTGTTAGAAGTTGCAATGTTAAATTTACTACCGAATTTTCCAAAAAAACGAGGAGGAAACTTACTTTTTCAAAAAAACAAGCTCTTTTTGTACTCTGTTAACTTAAATACTCGTAATTCTGAATTCAAATTTATTGGTAAAAAATAATCGATGAACTCCCATTAATCATTTTGGTGCTTATCTTACAGCCTTCTTGTACCGATCCAAAACTTTTGTCATAAGTATATAAATTGAACTGGCCTTAAATGTATGTCAGGTGGTACCTAATAAATAGTATTGGAACATTGTCATCGTGACCTTCACAAGCCTTAATAGTCGCTCCTCCGCCAACGGTAACGCAAAACAAACAGTTCCTACACCAGTAGTCTCTGATTAATAGTCCAATATAATAACCGTCTTTTATGTAGTTACAATTTACCAATTAGTTAAAAACGTCAAAAGTTCAAGTGAAATATCTAAAATTGTAACATTATACAGTGAAAAACATTTTACTAGCTATTTATAAGAAAGCAAAGCCAATTAAAACATATCTTTAATAAAACATCGGTGCTTATAACGACCAATCGAACGTGTTCAAATATCAATAAGTGTTCATTAAAGTGAGTTTCGCAATATGTTGTGAGTGCATCGCCGGTTTAGTGTGAGTGTGCGGTATGTTGCGTGCGCGGGCGCAGCGATGAGCGCGCGATGGCGTGGCCTGGCGGAGGAGTGGAGTTGCCCACGCAGGGCGGGGGCGAGGGCGGGAACTCTGACCGACTGGCAGTGCCCGCCACCACCGTGCTGGATGGACAGACCACTGTGAACCGTAAGTTAACCTCTTCTTTAGGAAACAGATTTCATTGAGCCTCTAATGGTCCCTTCTATGCACTCCAGGCGCTCGATCGATTTTTTTTTATCTTTTTTACTAACAACGGGGAGACTCTTAGCCTTCATCATACTTGTTGTTAAGTATTGATAAGGCCGAAGATGGAAGCGAACCTCTCCCGGAATCATCATCACTGAGGAACTAGCTATCTTATCTCTAACTGCCAGAACACAACAATGCTGACAACATTGTTGTTATGCCGTCAGGCTTAGATAAGATGGACTTACAGCAAGTCCTACTACCAACCAAACCTAATACAATACTCCCGCTAGGAATCGAACCCGGGACCCCTGGGTCTATTACCGGTGGTTGTTACACTAGACCACAGAGGCGGTTAATTTTTTTTACTGATAAATCTTACCCTTTCGGGACAAAATGGAAATATTTAAGAATTTATTCAGAAACGTGTTCTTTGAAAGTATTGTAAATATTGAAGATGTTTAGGTTGAGAAAGAGTCTTTTCACATATAGTATGTATGAACTTGTAATAAAATCTCTTTGGGTATAGATACTATTTATATCTGACTGGTTTTGGTATCATTAAAAGTTTAAATTGTAAAGAATATAATTCCAAATTCACATTAGGAAAATGTGTGATTTTCATTTGTTTTTCTTACTGTCAAGATGAGTGAATCTAATGAAGAAATTCGATAAATTTTAAAATTTTACTCCAAAAATGGTAAAAATGCGACGCCAGCCGCGAAAAAGAATTGCGATATTTATGGGCCTAGTTCATTGTCTGTGAGAGTGGTTTAAGCGTTGTCAATCCGGAAATTTTGATGTCAAAGATGCACGTCGCTCTGGCCGCCCTATTACGGATAAAATGGATGCCATTTTTGAAAAAATGGAGCAGTTCTTCAGCTACGTCGTAACTACTGATATGCCGATATCAGTAGTTACGACGTAGCTGGAGAACTGAGAATTGACCACAAAACAGTTTTGTCGCATTTGAAAAAAACTGGGTACACAAAAAAAAACCATATTTGGGTACCTCACAAGCTCACTGAAAGAAACCTAATAAACCGTGTACTCATTTGTGATTCTTTATTACGGCGTAATGAAAGAAGTTTTGAAGAAGCTGATGACTGGTGATGACAAGTGGATCACGTACGACAAGAACGTGCGAAAAAGCTCGTGGTTAAAGGCCTGTCAAGGACTGTGACGAAACATGGGTTAACTCGCAACAAGATGATGCTGTGTGTGTGGTGGGATTGGAAGGGCATTATTCATTATGAGCTGATACCACCAGGCAGCACCATCGATTCTAAACTCTACTGCGAACAACTGATGAGATTAAAGCAAGAAGTTGAGAGAAAGCGGCCGGAATTAATCAACAGAAGGGGTGTCGTTTTTCATCATGATCACGCTAGACCTCACACATATTTAACCACTCAGCAAAAATTAGGAGAATTTGGCTGGGAGGTGTTAATGCATCCGCCGTATAGTCCTGACCTTGCACCTTCAGATTTCCACCTGTTTCGGTCTCTTCAGAATTCTTTAGGCAGTGTCAGGTTAACATCACGAGAGGACTACTAAAACCACCTGTCGCGGTATTTTGATCAGAAGCCCCAAAATTTCTAAAGTAATGGGATCATGTCCCTACCTACAAGGTGGAAAAAGTTATCGAACAAAATGGCACCTACATACCTAATAAAATATATTTAAAAAAAATCACGAAAGTTGTAATTGTCTGTATTTTTTTGGTTTTTAGGGGTTTTTGATTTTCCCGACGTTTCGGCACCTTATTAAAAACCCTAACCCCTATATTAAAAATTGTTTTGAATTTTCTTAAAAAATGCGAATAAACTTTTCCCCGATCTATTATTATTAAGTGAAGCATTAGGTTACAGAAATATTTCTTTACTGAACCTAAAATAATATACAGGTTTCTGTTAAATATAACCATTATTCAACTTTCCCCATTAATGGTAAATTTTAAATAGAAAAATATTGGAAAAAATTAACTCGGCCACAAGTGAATTCTCAGGCTGGAATCGAACCAGCGACCTTTGGAAATCCGGTCCAATGCTCTAACCGCTGAGCTACCGAGACTTGCGAACCACCGTCGAAATTCTCCAATACTTTTATATTTTTAATACGCTGTAGGCCAGCGTTGTTACATCAATGCTAGGAAATATCCTTGCATTCGAAAGAAACATCTTTTCAGGTGTTTAACGATCGATTAAGATGCAACTGCCAATAATTTATGATTTTTGTATTTTTTGCATTTTTCAATGCTATTTTTATACTTATGGTAAATTTTAAATTAAAATTTATTGGCAGTTGCATCTTAATCGATCGTTAAACACCTGAAAAGATGTTTCTTTCGAATGCAAGGATATTTCCTAGCATTGATGTAACAACGCTGGCCTACAGCGTATTAAAAATATAAAAGTATTGGAGAATTTCGACGGTGGTTCGCAAGTCTCGGTAGCTCAGCGGTTAGAGCATTGGACCGGATTTCCAAAGGTCGCTGGTTCGATTCCAGCCTGAGAATTCACTTGTGGCCGAAGTTATTTTTTCCAATATTTTTCTATTTAAAATTTACCATAAGTATAAAAATAGCATTGAAAAATGCAAAAATTACAAAAATCATAAAAAAAAAATAAAAAAAAAAAAAAAAACCCCATTAAATTCAAGGTTGGGGTGGGTTCTATATTATTATACTTAGGTTATTTTGCATTTTTTAAATCCATCCTTAATCTTATAGACGATGTCTGATAAAGTTCTTCGCGACTTTTATTGCTCTATTTACGATTCTGATGTATCGGCCGCGCCATCATCGATAGGTAAGTACAATATTGTTGACCAAACCTGACTCAGCGTTTTATTATTATCACTTGTTGTATAAATAAATAATGTTTTATTAGCGTATCTTAAAAAATAAAAACTTAAATTTAATCAACCCTATAAATATCGCATGATCTTGATAAGAAGACCACACCTAGGGATTAGTTGGAAATCACCTAAAAATATGCCTATTAAAAACATGCCGCAAAAAATCATTAATCTCATCAAACACATTAGCGGCCTGTCTGGAGCCGTCCGAAAAACGTACACCACCACTGCTAATACTCATCGCCTTACGCAAGTTGATCTTTGTAAGTGGTGCTTAAATCCATTCACCTTGGCACCTGCAGGGCTTCGCCCCGCACCCGGCAGTCGGGTCCGACCGCTGGACGCACCATGTTGGTTCAAATCCTCATATTCATGTACATAGCGACATGCCTGCTGTTCTACGTAGCCCATGTCATAGACTACTACTTGACAATACTTTGAAGCATTTATATTACTTAGTTTAGATATGTTAAGTGTGTCTGTATCGTGTTCAAAGGTGTTGAGAAAATGTGGAACTAATTTTAAATTATGTTGAGGATGTGGAGAGCTATCGTCGCCGACTTCAGAAGGCTTGGTGAGTGGATATAGATAGACTTGTATAAAACTGTTTCAAATTTAGAGTTTTTGAAGTGAAAACTTCTTAAGCGGCGTTGTGCACATCAGTTTTACATTTTTGGGATAAGTAAAAAAATTTAAAGTCGCGTCAGGACCTATTTCAAATTACATAATGTCTAACACTTAAAAGATCTACGTATATTAGTTAATAACAACCATTATGTAAAGATCTCCCATTACTACCAACTTTCATATTGATGCCAGGTCAGTTTTAATGGATTTAACTGCCAAATCAAGTTGGTCTCCGTTTTAATCAACTTTTTATGAAGTTGTGGTCAAGATATAGTGGATTTTGATCGTTATTTTCGTTTAAGCGGTTTTCAATTCTGCCCGCACTCCTGAGTGCAACCCGTTGTTTTTTTTTAGTTCATTTGATCAAGCAAATAATACTACCTAAGTATAAAAACATGCCGCTTACGTACTTGTAAATGCAACACTTTAAGACCCCGAAACAGCTTTGACACTACAATCCCTAGCAACAATCTGCATTAGTAGCCATTTTGAAATAAAACCTCATTCTTTGATTTTTTTATTTGACGGCGCTTTACTGTCAGTAAGTTCAATGTCGCTAGAGAGAGTGGTATACCTACTTACTGTTATTTTCGTTAGCACTTGTTTCATCACAATTTTACTTTTCAACCTTCACATTATCTTAAAAAGCTTACCTATCTTATAACCTCAGTATTTTCTTCTTTTTTGGGCTTTTTAATCAAACTCGCATTAAATTCTTTAGTTGTCGTCTTGAATTTTTAACCGACTTCAAAAAAAAAGGAGGTTCTCAATTCGTCGGAATCTTTTTTTTATGTATGTTACTCGATTACTCGAAGACGGCGGAACCGATTTGACTAATTCTTTTTTGTTCGTTTCGAATACTTTCCATGTGGTTCCATTGTCATCATGTCAGGATGTGATGATGGGATCCTGGAGAAATCCAGGGAACTCTTTAAATATTATAGGCACTCCTGTAGCGATTTCGGTGTTTTCTGTAGTAACTTATTCATATGCTTTCGGAAAGCACCATTTGGTTAAGTGAAACTGATGATGAAGACCACAAATGGTCATCGGAACTATTACAAATACTTAGCATTTCACGGAAGCGATACGATTACTTTAATGCGGTTCATAAACAATTTATTCTTGACTCAATGCATGTGATGAAGTGGAGCTGATGATAAAGTTCCGGGAGAACTCCTCAATAAGTAACGTCCCTGCACCGGAAAAGCAGCATTTAGTAAAAGGTGATGAGATGAACAGTTGCCATAAGGTTATGAGCGTAGGCTCGGGGTTCTACCTTTAAAAACTGTGAAATAAAAATGATTTTATAAAAAAGTTAAAACCGACTTCAAAAAACTAAAAAGCAAAAAATAAGTCTTTTGGAGTCAGTGCCAATCAAAACAAGAAAAATAAAAGAGTAGGACCGCTTTTATATATATATAAAAGCGGTCCTACTCTTTTATATATATTTTTTTATAAAATATATATATAGAAAGAAAGAAAGAAAGAAAGAAAAATACATTTATTTTATATATATATATATATATTTTTTAACCAAATAAAGTCAACTCTTATTTCCTATCATAGATACCTACTTCAATAATTACATTGATATCTAATCAGAATCTTACCACTTTTTATAGGTTCTTGACATTTATACAATAAAGTTTACAAATAGATAGATTCTTTACTTATCAATATTTATTAGCATTTGCGCAAAGATAATATTTGTGTTCACATTGAAAAATAACAGAATTGTCGATGTTGTTGCTGTTGGTTGTATCTTATTAACTTAGCCAACAAATACAAATAATCTGATAGAAGGCTATGAAAAAAATAAAATGTATCTTTCTCATTGATTTATATATTACTAGCGTATTTATCTTTCTGGTAAATTAAGCGTGAAAATGTATGTGTTAGATAAACATCATAGGTAAGTACGAACGCTTCAGTCTGAAAAATATTGCTAACCTTATGCATTTACTTTTTGCTTAAACAGTACTAGCAGCCGCCCGCGGTTTCACCTGCGTGGTTCCCGTTCCCTTGGGAATATCGGGATAAAAAGTAGGCTGCGTGTTAGTTCACGATTTGAACTCCCTACATACCAAACATCCAAATCCGTGCAGTAGTTTTTGAGTAAAAGAGTAACAAATAAACAAACAAACTGACGTACTTTCACATTTATAATATTAAGAGCTAGCGCAGACGACGGATAACGGAGGACTTTTTGTCCGCGACACGTCTTTAGAGCTAGCGCAGACGACGGATAACGGAGGACTTTTTGTCCGCGACACGTCTTTATTGTTAACCAAATAAGATTGAACTTAGATCGCGTATATCCATGAAAAGTACGCGATAGTCCTCGTTATTTATTCAACTTTATGTTCTTTGTAAAAAGGTCGTGTCGCGGACAAAAAGTCCTTCAATGCAGGCCATTATTGTTAACCAAATAAGATTGAACTTAGATCGCGAATATCCATAAAAAGTACGCGGTAGTCTGCGTTATATATTCAACTTAATATTCTTAGTAATAAGGTCGTCTCGCGGACAAAAGTCCTCCAATGTCCGTCGTCTGCGCAGGCCCTAAGTAGGATAGGATTTTCATCCTCTCAATATAAAATTTTGGGTCACGCAGGACGTCGTCGCACCAATTTTGTTTTGTTCGCGCGACATGAGCGTGTTTGACACACAGCGGTTTGACATTATGGACTGGTTTTGATGATTCTTTTTTACCAACGAGACGGTACGGAGACAGTATATGCTTTGAGGTAAAAGGTTGTTTTTTGTTTGTTTGTGCAAACCAATGTTACCATTTATTTCATAGAGTTTAATGGGAATATTTTCAGAATGTTCACAAATATTTGAGTTAATTAAAACATCCACTCAATGACGAGAAAATCAAATAAGTTAAACAAACGAGTCCCGCTACCGGCTTATTCTGTTGTATTGTTTCAGCGATTAAAAAAATAACAATTTTATCCCTACACAATATTTTCATCATAGGAATAGGTAGGTAGGTATTTAAATTGTATAAACATTTGGGTTTTATAACAATATATCGTCCTTCAATCTATTTTTACCCACGACGGTACGGAGACGGTTTATGCGTTTGGGGTGAGAGGATGTTTGATTGTATGTTTGTTTGTGCAAACCAATGTTACCAATTATCTCCAAAACCCATCACTGAAAACCGCATCAAAATCAAAATTTGCAGTGATGGGTTTGGGTTTTATTGGTGGATGTTCTCAGATAGGTGTTATGGCGACATCTCACCAGGGGGCGCTGCAATAAAAAAAATGTTTGTGCAAAACAAAATCTACTAGTCCGATTTTGATGCGATTTTCCGTAATGCTCTCTAAAACGTTTGAAATAAAAGCAACAAATTTTTTTTTGTTAAAACCCACGACGGTTAAAACGTAATTGAAAACGGATAAAATAATGTCATAATCCCCGTTTTAATTATCCGTCGTCAGAGGTTACCGTCATTATTTTAAATGTAAACATTATTTACGTTACTATAAATCTGCAAAACTAGTTCATTTAGGTAATGGCAGCCCCCGACGGAGAATTAAGTGGGGGGTTTATGATTTTTGAGTTATTGCATTTTTCAATGCTATTTTTATACTTATAATTTCGAAAAAATCAACTCGGCCACAAGTGAATTCTCGGATGAGACTCGAACCTTTGGAAATCCGATCCAATGCTCTAACCACTGAGCTACCGAGACTTGCGAACCACCGTCGAAATTCTCCAATACTTTTATATTTTTAATACGCTGTAGGCCAGCGTTGTCACAACAATGCTAGGAATATCTATATACCTATAATATATTTTTTTCTATTTAAAATTTATCATAGGTAGGTAGGGGCTTTTAAAAATATTTTAACCTTTTTCAATTACGTTTTAACCGTCATGGGGTTTTTTTTATTTAATTTCTGAGCTAAGTAAGCTTGTATCAGTTAGAGAAGGGAAATATCCCAGGATTTATGAGGGCTTGACCAGGAAAACGTCCTCACAGTCAAAATCTTTGCTCACAGTAACATTTTGTACTGCTGTACACATTTTTTTCGCCTTTCTATTTAATAGGAACAATAGCTATATTTTTATAAAAGATTTAGTCCTTGCCGATGTTTCTTTTGGCCAAATCGGTCTATCCTAATAGATAAATAACATTAGTAGGTAAGGTATGTAGATAGATAGATAGATAAATCATTTATTTGCATCAGCATGCACACATAACAATACACAAACGAAATTTAAATTGACACAAACTAAATTGAAATAGAGACACAAACGAAATTGAAAAAAAAAAAAAATGTTTGTATGTACTTGACTTTTATGGTTTGCAATGAGGAAAAGGCTAGCTACCATGAAGAAAATCGCCTCACAAACAGGAACATTACCATGACATGACAACGTGAATAGTTCAAAATCATACATGTCATGGGACTCATGTCCGTTGTTTGCATTGTCCACTACCATGCGGGCCACGCCCATTTGGTCCTTCTAACCTATTTCATTATAAGTAAGTACATATTTCTAAACATAGCAAATATGGGTCATCACCTTGAGCAGTTTCGTAAAACGTGGTCTTTGACTGTACTTTACTGCGTTAAAAATTTATGCGATCTCGATGGGTTCAGTAGCGTCCGGGGAATTGAGTGCGAAGCGGGCCGAGTCGGTTCCCGGGAGGGCCCTCTCAATATGTTATGTATGAGGAAGCAGTAGGTATACCGTCTATTGAATTCAAATGACAAGGTATATGTGTAATGTCTATTGTAATCAAATGATAAACTTCCGTAGTCATCTCGTAGTCCGTAGCGTCGTAGTATTATTATTTTTTTCTTTCTAATGAGAGATCATTGTCGTCTAATGACATCATTGTACTGACCATCACATCTTTCATGGGCTTCACATTTAATTAATTATTAATTATTAGTGTGAATCTGTTAATGGTTTTGTGTGTCATATTTAGATTGTTATAGTGTTTAGAATAACTGTTGATTTAAATATATACCTGTGAATATAAAATAAAATTAAAATTGAGATAGGTAAAAATTATAACTAAGTATAAAGAAATTAAGGAAACCGCTCCGCTCCCTCGTCTTAACTTATTAACATCTTACGCTGTAGAAGTCGTTTAACTAGAAAAATATGAACACTCAACATTTATATATAAATAATTACAAAGCCATTGTATTCTTTATATTCCAATCAACAATAAAGAAGAAAATTAAAGAGCGCTGGAGCAAATGGAGGCCTATTATGAATGCCAACTCAAGTGGCAAGTAGTAACAATAAATCGGATCGCTAAAATAATTACATAGGTACTTAGTTAGTTCTAAATAACATAGGTATGCATTCAAACAAACTTATCAACTTTATTATAACAATGTTATAATAATAAATAATAAAATAAACTTTATTGCACACGATACAACAAATATACTTACATAGAAAACACAAACAAAAAGTAGACGTACAATAGGCGGCCTTATTGCTACGTAGCAATCTCTTCCAGGCAACCTTGGGTGAAAGAGAGTATATATATACATATATATATATATATATATATATATATATATATATATATATATATATATATAATAGGGAACTCGGGAACTGGTGCAAATAGAAAGAAAATAAATGAAGTAAGTAAGAGTAAGTATAATATTAATACGAGTAGGTATATATATATATACCGATAGAGGAGATAAGGTAATATGTACTGTGGAATAATTATATGTAGGCCTAATATATTTATGCATAGTTATATTTTGCACAATGTTTTTAGGCATAGTGTACAGTCGCCTAATAGTATATTTTACTAAAATTGAATATTTTCTATATTAAACAGTATTTTCAATATTATACAGTGTCAAAGTAGGTTTAGGTGCGGCGGGGGTGGCCCTTGGGCCACCCCTAAGCCGCCTTTTAATTATTTTAAATAAGTAAAAAGCTATATTCATTATAGTTTGATACTTTTATGCCTTTATAAAGCTATGCTTATAAATTTTATGCTAAAATATGATTAGGCTAATTTTATTTATGATTAAGACAATTATGCGTATTAATTATCAATTATGAATATTATTATAACAATTATTATGACAAATATTAATTTGTTATGGAAAAAAAAAAATGGATAAATATCATTAGTCTAAATTATCATATGCTAAAATATTTTATGGTTATTTTTTTTATGCAAATGGATAGTGAACCAACTATAAATTATGAGAAAGTGAAAGGAAATGACTTCTAACTTGATCGTCAAATGATCTAAGAGTTTGAGCCCTTCTGATATTATTAAAAACAAAGAGATTTTGAACAATTACTTAGTCTTATGATAAATTTTAAATAGAAAAATATTGAAAAAAATTAACTCGGCCACAAGTAAATTCTCAGATGGGAATCGAACTCACGACCGTAGGAAATCCGGTCCAATGCTCTAACCGCTGAGCTATCGAGACCTGCGAACCACCGTCGAAATTCTCCAATACTTTTATATTTTTAATACGCTGTAGGCCAGCGTTGTCACATCAATGCTAGGAATATCCTTGCATTCGAAAAAAACATATTTTCAGGTTTAACGATCGATTAAGATGCAACAGCCAATAATTTATGATTTTTGAATTTTTGCATTTTTCAATTCTATTTTTATACTTATGATAAATTTTAAATAGAAAAATATTGGAAAAAATTAACTCGGCCACAAGTGAATTCTCAGATGGGAATCGAACCCACGACCTTTGGAAATCCGGTCCAACACTTCTCTATACATTTGAAAGATATTTCCGTCTGTCACTTTGCTTAGACAGTTCAATTTCATTCATTCAAAACCTTTCAAAATGTGTCACAATCTCTATCAAATGTCAAATAGTGACGGCCTGAAGTATGTGAATATCTTTCAAATGACGAATTGAAATGGATTGCGATAGATTTTAAAATTAGACAATTGGCCCCCAGGTCATCTAAATGAAGGAAAACCGTGAATTTTGGTTTCTTGAGATGTATTGCAAAATGAGACGCTTGTTATGGCATGTAGCTTGGACGGACGGATGATTAGTTGACTATTGCATACGTTGTGCGAGAAAATACAATTGCTGTAGTAGGTAACGAAATGTCCGTATTGAAAAAAGAGCAAACCGCGGGCCGAACGCACAGCCATAATTTGACATGATTTTATTTACTAGCATAAAGCTTAGAGAAGCGATGTTCTAAAAATATCACTGTTAATACGGGCGGTTTCCCACGAGAAAGTCTTAGATGATAACGTAGATAAGTGGCATATCACCAAGTATTGAGTAATATTGATATGATAGGATTTAAGGAATATGTACTTTTATTTACACATTAATCGCCATCGTTCTGATAGTGATATATGATAAGAAACTGTGTTAACAACCTATTTGTAAGATAAGTCGATCCATCCACACTTTGAGTGTGGCGGACAAGTGTGCTGTGTGATTGAATTACAAATTCTGTGAAATTAAGTAAGAGTAGGTACACTAGGGCGGTTACAACCCGATACTCGGGTTCGTCGATCGACGAAAAATTCCAAATTATGCGAAAATCTTTAATTGCAGTTTGTGATCATCACGTTTAACATTTTGTATATTTTATAGTTTTCGGAACAAATAGACTCGAGTACCTTTAATTTGATACCTTACTCGGCCGCGTACTACGCGCCAAAGTCCCTATCGAGTCGTCACAAATTTTGCGAACCTGAATTAAGTATATAGATAATATACATTTTACGTTCTACAGACGTACCTAAGTACGTATACTTTACCTAATCGTAATTGGATGCTGATAAGCAATACAGTGTCAAGCCACACGAACGTTAACTTGAAAAAATGGCGTCGAATGATGCCACACCAATTTTTTATTAGTTTATTAGAAAAAAATGCTTCTCCTGATTTTTTATGTGTTTAATGTATTCAATATTGTATAATAAGCAGGTTTGTATCATAGTAATGCAGAATTTTGTTAAATACTTACAAAAAACGGTGATTTTTGTATATTGCGAAATATTTAATATTTATTAGTTTTCTGAACAAGAAGTTACGGAACTTAACACTATATTACAAAATGACGATAAATGGTTTTAATAACGCTAAATGTATATTAGGATACTTAAATCATTATTGCCAAATTTGGTATGTTCCCTAATTGTTTGTAAAATAGTTAAAAATAAAACCCAAATATAAAAATAAAAACAGTCTTTACTGAATAAAAAGTATACAGTCTTCTATTAAATAAAAAATAACAACAATAACAATAGCTTCTCTTACACAAATAAAAATCAGAGTACTTATCTATTATGACACATTTTGTTTAATTTAACATTTAACGAAGTTTTATTATTTTTAGTTCTTTCTCTACTTTTATAATAGGTTTATTTCTAAACAGTTTTTTTCTTAACATTTTACTTAATTATTAAGTATCACTTTTACTTACTATACTAATATACTTAAGGCAAATTTTTGTTAACACCTGTATACAAAAATAGTCATAATCAGTCTTATTGGTAACATGTCAAAATTCAAAATTCTTAAACTTAAATAAACCGTTTCAAAATATAGTTTTAAATATAACTCTAAAGTTTAAAAGTGTATAATATGTCAAAATGGAAATTTGTTTATGAACTAGTCAACTAACTTCTTAGGTATCCAGTCTCATATCATAATTAAATCAATTAAATAAATCAGAACAAAAATAAAATCGAAAATTTAAACAAAATGTTAGTATTGGGGAAAGTCTTCCTTAACAGTACCTTTTATTTACTCTTCAATATACTGTTCTTCCACTACAAAATCTATTGAATTGCCTAAACCATCAGCATCATCTACAAAATCAACCGAATTGAAATTCCTCAAGGAATTGTAATGGCTTTTTGCATCTGATGAAATAAGCTTTAACAGTTCTTTTAGATCTTGAACTTTTGCAGCTGATAGTTCACGCCCACTGGGGTATAGAACAGGAAGATCCAGTGCGAAATTCCGTTTTTGTTTGCGGCCCTTACCGCCTTTAGTGATGTCAATTACCTGAGATTCCCCATCAAGTTTTGATTTCATAAAAAGTTTCGAAGGTTCATTGCGATGAAGTTCTATTTCAAAAGTTGAAAGCTAAGAAGGTTAATGGTAGTCGCTAAAGGACTGGACTGATTTATCTCCACAACATTAGGCAATGCTTTCTATAGATTTATTTCAGGTAACGCATCGGAAAGTATACCCGATGCATCGGGAGTTTTGAAATTCGACAGAGTATTCTAGACCTCGATCTATAATATCATTAAAAAATGATATCGATTGAGGACTTTCGGAGGTACCAGCTTCTACTAGCGCATCTGCCTGTAAAACTTCTATTGGTGGACCATCTTTCGCGATGGAATTTGCAAGGCTGACCAGCAGTTGATCTCTTGATTTTGGTGGTGGCATGTTTCTGTAACAAAATAGAATAGTGAGTTGAGTGGGCAGGAATAACTACGTAGAAGGCGAACAGACGAAGACGAAGAACAGACGAAGCGGCGAGCGGAGGCGGTGACTGCGCGGAGTGCGGATCCACCGCCGAACCGCGCTCAGTGGTGGATCAACCGCCAAACCACGCGATCACCACTTATGCATAGAACATACGAAGCGGCGCAGCACCGTCAGCCGCAGCAGCGAACGAAAACGGTGACCGCGCGGAGTTGCGGATCCACCGCCGAACCGCGCAGTCACCGCTTACCCTCTCCACCGCGGCTGATGCAAGATCAACGCGCAATAGTGTGTAGTTGCTTGTACAGCGGTGCCATGTTCAGTATACAAGGACTCGACGGATTGCCCACAGAGCAATACAGAGTTTTGAACCACTGACCACGTTCCGCAGCGGTGGGCGGTGCCGCGCCGCTTCGTATGTTCTACGCCTAATGGCGTTTTCGAGCTAGGTGCCAAGTTAACTTGTTCGGGTAGTAAGTAGTTAAGCAAAAACTTAGGCGATTCATAAGTTTTGGTGAAAGCGGCCTTAGGACGATTTAAACATAACATTTTTTTGTTTGGGGACTACTAGAGAAGCTAATTTAGGCAATATGATTTTACGGAGCTTAAAATATAAATAATGTCTAGTAGCACCCTCATCAATATTTAACAATATTA
This sequence comes from Chrysoteuchia culmella, assembly GCA_910589605.1. Taxonomy (NCBI): domain Eukaryota; kingdom Metazoa; phylum Arthropoda; class Insecta; order Lepidoptera; family Crambidae; genus Chrysoteuchia; species Chrysoteuchia culmella. The sequence continues at coordinate 630,011 of OU342647.1, read as the reverse complement.
AGTTAAGGATATTAACTCCGCTTCAAGTTTCACGGAAACGCCCTTATTCATTTAGCAATAATGCGTTAAGTTGCATAGTACAATACTAGTATTTTTTTAAATTTAGTAATAATCAATCAAGCTAATTTGAATTATTAATGAAAAATTTAGAACACTTCAGTCAAAACGATTAGAAAAACATCAACATATATTACTAAATAAACGCTTTTCTTTTGAGATAAATCAGAAACATCAAGGATTTGGTTGTTTTTCTCATTTTTATCGGCCAACTAACCTCAAAGAGAATTGGTTATGAAAATTTTGAAAATACTATAAAATTCTTACTTACCGTGGTAACTTCAGCGTGGATTGCGGACATAACACTTTAACAACCGTTTGTACATTAAAGAAAGTACTTTAACTAGAATTTCACATTTTATTTCGAATTTTTAACGCGGGTTTTGTTGTTTGTCTCTGCGCCAAAGAACAAAATTCAATTTCGCAATAATGTGTCAAGTCTCCCGACATCTTTAACGAAATAATAGATGGCGCTGCTTCGAGTGGTGAGTATGTTAAGGAACAAGACGTAGTATTGACAAACTTTGTATTAATGATTCCATATTTGTTTCAAGTTATTGTTGTGTTTTTTCCCTATTTCTATGTTTTAAATCACTTAAAACATTATTGAATAATGATAAACACGCGATGCTTAATCAAAATACATCAATATCTCCGAATTTGTGTTTTTGTGGGTTGACACATTATTGCTTATCAGCATCCAATTGCAGACAAAGTATAGGTCTCTATCCTTGACACGACACTAGGAGCGTAAATCGGCTGAAACGTCTGAAATCAATTTCCTGTCAGATAGGCGGATTACCAGGGACCGGGAGCCGGACTAATGAGATAGAAGCGCTGAAGTGCAGCCGTCTTGGCCTTGCGAAGCCCCGCGCCGCACGCGGACGGCACGCGGCCGGGGCACGGGGCGGCTGCGGACGCGGCCCGGACGTGCCACCGGCTTTTGTCGACGTAAATATAGAAAGGCTGTAAACAGAGAGGTGTTGTGTTTATTTTGATGTTTATAGCTAACGCAGACGACGGATAACGGAGGACTTTTTGTCCGCGTAACGTCTTTATTGTTAACCAAATAAGATTGAACTTAGATCGCGTTGAAAAGTACGCGATAATCCTCGTTATTTATTCAACTTTATGTTCTTAGTTATAAGGTCGTGTCACGGACAAAAAGTCCTCCAATGTCCGTCGTCTGCGCAGGCCCTTAATGGTGCACTAACCTATACTTGTTAAATATTAGGTAGGTATCCATTACTAAAATGCAAAAGTCTTTCGTAGGTTTCTTCTCTCATGTTTTCACGCTTTCAGCATTATTTGTTTTTGATGTCTTCAAACATTTTAATTTTATTTGTGCTTTATATTTTTGTCTTTACAATTTATTTTAATAACTTGCATTAAAATAAGTTGTAAAGGCAAAAAATATAACATTTTGTTCAACACCCGCAAACTTTGAATTTCCTGTACACTGCATTCCTTGTCTTCCGCTTTTAGAGATAAATATCTAACGGAAACTTTTGATAAGGTAAAGAAAATGTGATTGGACCGTAAAGAAAGACAAGAGCTAAGTTATCTATATACTTAATTCAGGTTCGCAAAATTTGTGACGACTCGATAGGGACTTTGGCGCGTAGTACGCGGCCGAGTAAGGTATCAAATTAAAGGTACTCGAGTCTATTTGTTCCGAAAACTATAAAATATACAAAATGTTAAACGTGATGATCACAAACTGCATTTAAAGATTTTCGCATAATTTGGAATTTTTCGTCGATCGACGAACCCGAGTATCGGGTTGTAACCGCCCTAGTATAAATATGAGTAGCGGTAGGTACGTAAAACTAAAAAATATGCATTTTCCAATATTTTCTTATGGCACGAGTCACGAGACACATCGCGCCTCAGCCAGCAACTCTTTAAAAAATAACAAAAGATGTCGAATTTTGTTGTTTCACTGGCAACACATTGGTTGGCCGTTTCACGTGAGACCCACAGTACAAAAAAAATAATTCGGTGTTAAAACACAACAAATTAATGTTTTTCGTAACAGCGCTTATCGGCAGTCGGCCTACTCAAATCCAATAAATATGAAAGCTAATACCTGCCCCTGAATATTTTATCCCGCATTATGCGAAATGTCCCGGCGACCGACCTCGCGGTATTGCTACAAAGAGACTTTAAATCCATAATCGATACGTTGACTTGAATATCTCTATATATACTTATATATGTAAGGCCCGTGTTATCCATTCTTATGTTCCCTCCAGCGCCATTAGTATAACACCTACAGTCTTCACTAATAGCTTTAAAAATCACAAAAAAAATGTAGACGGCTGGAAAAATATAATTATTTTTTAAAATTGACCCCCCACCAGTGAGTAGGTACACGTGCGTAGCACGCGCTTAAGTCTAGTAGACATTATAGACAACTAAATTGCATTATTTATTTATGTCTTCAATATTTGCATTTGAATGACAGAATTCGCATAGGTACTTACAATTTTATTGCAATGCAAATATCATTGCAATTTTATGTTCAACATTTAATCCGTTCAGCCCAGTTCATTAGAGGTAGTACAAGTTAAATACCTAAAACAGCTGGCTGATCTTTTGGCGCGAAATACGCTCCTAACTTTTCCTATACAGCCACTCTGCAAACGAAGTAGCTAAATCTTCCTCTTGTGCTATTAAATTATTATTCACTGCATCCCTGAGTAGATACAATATAATAATAAATAATAATAATAATAAATATTTCTTACACTCACACCAATTAACCTAGCCCCAAAGTAAGCACTGTAATAATAAATAATAATAAATAATTGCATACAATCACACCAATTATCTAGCCCACGGTAAGTTTCACGAAGAACTTGTGTTATGGATACTAGATAACGGATAAACATACTTACATACTTTTTTTTTAAATACATACATACTATACATATCAAACATATATCATATATATAATATACATATCAGACATATATACATGTAAGGCTTGTGTTATGGGATACTAGGGTAAGTAACGGATATAAATACATATAATTATACATTTTAAAGTATTTATGTGTAGAAATATATACACGTCCATGACTTAGATACAAATTCTCGTATTCATCATACAAACATTTGTCCCTACCGGGATTCGAACCCCGGGACCTCAGAGTAAGCGACACCTTGAAACCGGTGCACGTACCACTCTACCACGGAGGTTGTCGAAACAATAGAGCAGAAGGGGAGAACTCAGACTGGTTACATATCTCTTTACAGTTCTTAGGGGCAAGATAAATAATGCGGAAGTGTTAGGGATGATGCGTATTTGTGTTCCCAATGAATACAGAGGGCGAAGGCGTCGACCTAATCTACTAGTGGTGCCTAGAGCTCGCACCAACTAACTACGCGAGTCCCCACTGTCGCGCGCCTTTCGCACTGTCAACCTTATCGATAAAGAAACGGATTTGTTCATTTGTTCTCTGAGTGAATTCACAATATTAGCTACTTGGATACTTTGTTATTATAAGTCATAGGTTGTAATTTAAATGTAGTCATTATCATAATTGTAACAAGAATGCTGTAACTATCGCATTGGGTTACATAGTGCCTGTAATAATAGTTATAAGTTTTGTGTGTAAATAAATAAATACTATAGTTATGTACTACTATAATTATTATGACTAATGACATATATTACTATATTATTATATGTCATTAGTCCACCCACACTGAATGCACGTCCCGAGCACAACCTTTGAGATTTGAGAGAAAGATAGTGCTGTAGAAAGTTTATTACTAACACGATAACAATGTAAGTGCGTCAGAGACTGAATTATAGCTGCGGGTTGTGAAGTAATTTTCCTACTTTATTGCCCATATTTTTAAAGAAAATAATAAGCGAACTAATCCGTGCCTAAAAATTTTCAATTACAAATTTTGAGTTTCTCAAGCATTCGAAATAGGTACTTACCCAAAATCGCGATGGCAAACCTGTTAATAACCAGTAGCCGTACCGCGCAAGTGGCGTCGGCATCGATATCGGCTTCATTTGACAGATGGATGTGACACATTACTGCTTCTTTTTGACACAAATGAAAACTTAGCAAAGACTAACACCCATATTCTAAGTCGTTCCTCCAAAACTTACTCGTCCTTGACTTAACGAAACCTCATTGAAAATCTCTTCAAAATACTCCTCGAAATCGGTATTCTAAGTCATAACTCCGTAAGGACCTGGAGGAGCTAAAGAGTACGTAGCCACTCCGTGTTCGGCCTAGCGCACACTACCATTTTTACCCACGACGAGGTTGAGTGGAGTGTAAAAAGTTTTGGAGGAACGACTTAGAATATGGGGGTAAGAGCAATATGTCACATCCATCTGTCAAATAAAGTCGATGTAGATGCCGATGACACTTGCGCGGTACGGCCTCTGTTCCTCAGGTGGTTTAGGATTTCGGGACAGGCGCGTGGCGCGTCTTCAGCCTTATCAATACCTACTTAAATAACATCCATGATGAAGGCTAAGCTAAAAAAAAGACACTTAATCTGTGTCGCTCGCTACGCCACTATATACGACTATGTTTGCGTACTTATTTAAAGTATATATCCTTAGCCTTATATTCCTTATCCTTGTGCAGTCTACCTGTACCTGGGTTCAGTCCCAAATTGCAGCCGAACAGCACACCTACCGCCTAATGGTATCGCTTGTGCCATAGCTCTCAAACTTCAAACTCTCATAAAACTCTTCAACGATAGTGTTTTTCCTACATATTTCTATTTATCTATTGGATTCACTATTGCATTTTTAGTATGAAAGTGATAGCGTCATCGAGAGCCCTTGTAGGAGTTTGAAAAATCGATAGTTATAGCGATAGCACAAGCTGTACCGTTAAGCGGTAGGGGTGCAGGTTCTGGGTGTGTGATGTGATGCATTTGGCAGCGGCTCCGCATCGGGCCTGCGCCCCGTGCCAAACCGTGCCGATAAATAAGGGCCCCGATTGACCGAGGATACAGTTTTGTGAACTAAGTATCATTGAGTTTGTGGTTGTAGTGTAGACTTACAAGCTTAATTGGTACTATCTACAATATTATATCTTACATGCCATTTCAACCAACACCCTGTTTGGCGCAGGGGTACTTAACCCGCTTTCTGCGCCAGAAAGCTGCGCTTTCCCGGGTTCGATGATCGATCCTGGACAAGACAAATATTTGTGTGCATGAACATGTCTATTTGTCTTGGTCTGGGTGTTTAATATGTATATTATGTATGTATTTACAAAAATTGTAGCAAATATTTATTTCAACCTAAGGAAATAAATAATACTATGCCAAATGTAAATATTGCCTACTTATTAATTACTATTCCCTTTCACTAATTAATGAAGTAGATACCTACCTACTTATGTATTAAGTGAGTATTCCATTCGCTTGATTTTTCAGTCTGAATAATAAATTTCATACATGTTTTTAGAAATTCCCCACGTTTTGTAAGACTTATTACTTAGTTGTGGAACTAAAAATACTTTTAGTTAAGTAGGTAGGTACCTATGTACAGTCGGGGATCTCTCCGATTGACCAGTAGAGTTTTTGAAGTGAAAACTTCTTTAGCGGCGTTGAGCACTTTTTCTGTAATGGGTATAAAATCTTAAACTCGCGTCAGGACACGTGACCTGATCGAAAAAGCGTAGGACGGATGGAGAATGTTGAGGTGACAGGTTGACTATGGTCTCGGTTGCTTAGCGACAGACTGTTGATAATGTCTTTTACTTGTCTCTTGTTTTATTGTCAATATATATTTTTCGATTCTCTATAATAACTAATGTTTTCTTATATCTTATTACCTAACTTAACGTTCACTTTAATATGGTTTGTCATGTTTGTGTACGATAGCGCAATAAATGAATATTGTATTCTACCACATAAATGATAGTACTTTTATACTGATAAAGCAATTGGTGCAAAATTATTCCCTAACCATTCCAAAATATCAAACATGCTCAACGTTAATAATCAAGTTTTCACTTCTGCCGGCACTCCCGGAGTGCAACCCGTCTTTTTTTATTGAGCTTTTGTTAAAAAAGTTATAGCCTCCTGACATAGAGACCAATTTTTTTGTCAAATTAACATGAAATTCAAGAAACTTCATCAGAATGGTTTATATTCTAAAAAAAAAAATTTTAAAAAATTATATATGAGGAAAATCTAGCTTTTCTTTAAGTTCTACATGAAGTACAATTGTGGCCAACTGAAAAATATTATGTCCTACCATTAACGTGAGCGGTAGAAGATGACAATGATGGTGAAGGAGCTTGTATTTCGTCGATGTCCGAGTTTTCAGAGAGACAGAGGATAGATAAGTATATAGAAAAAATTAAAAGGTTTATCATTTAAATTCTAAATTATTTCTTTAACTTTAGGACTTTTAGAGAAAAACGTTTTCCAAATAAAGTTCCCCGATTGTACGTAGGTAAAAAAGATCGAATTTGAAAACAATCTATTTTTCTTCGCTTAGCCAACTAGATTTGCTGTAGTTTCACGAGAGTGCAGTTTCCGAATAAGCAACCACATATCTAATCGACTAAGACATTATAATATGCTTTAAATAATAATTGACTGTGTATGAAAAGTACTTATAAATAGCCATTTGAATACCCATTCAAGAGGTTTTACGTGTCACAGCATTGCCGACTACAAGCACACTGCGAAGTAGAATCTATTTTTTTTTTGTGCCTTTCCTGAGTTAAAGGCAACCCTCCGGATGCGGGGGAGGGAGGTGGTGAATCCTGCATAGGATACCCCACAGCCGGCTGTGTCGAAGGTTATGTCAGACTCTTACTGACTAAACACCACCTTATGGCTGGATTCCCCGGAAAGGGACGGCAGCCTACGTCTGAAGCGACCGTAACCCTGGGGAGGGATACGGCGCGAGCGTCACTCACCTAAGTGAAGTGCGCTATGGAGAAGTACAAATACGTCCGACACCCAGACGGGGCACCGGCCGGAATCTAAATGAAAAGTGACGGCTCCCAGAGGGGGACCGTCTGAAATCGAATAGCTACACGACTGACACCCTGAGGGGGATCTTCCCAGAATGGGACTTCAGCCGTATGAGAGAGGACGGGGGGTGACCTGAGGGGTCAAGACTGGTGGGCGTAAGATCTATTAGCAAACTTCCACTATATAGTTAGGTCTGTACCAACTTTGCCAGTGTACAGTCAACAGCCCGTCACTTTATTGATAGCTCTCGTTTGTTGATGAATACCTGAGCAGATAGGTAGGTACCTAATATTTTGGTACTAGAAGTGTAAATCCCCACGCGTTGTTAAATGGACCTATTTATCCGCAGAGATGTGACATTTCAAAATACTTCGACCTATTTAAAATGCAAATTACTAAATACAAAAAAACTATTTCGTACCACTTGCTCAAAAAAGTGACATTCTATGCCACAAAAAGCGATCATAACAATAGTCATTTTTAATCTGTTAAAAACAGGGAAAGAAAATTGTACTGGGGGTCTACCATCAACTGTAATGCGATTCATTTAAGGCTACTTTTAGGTAATAAGTGCGGGACGCCTCTAGACGCGCCATATGGCAGCATCCCACTCTCACAACCTACAATGAATTGCATTACAGTTGATGGTAAGGCCCCGAATTTCATTCATCCTCTAGGGGGAGAATGTGATTTAAATTTGGAACACTTACCGAAATTTATACTAAACTACATCTGTGTTTACACCATTGAGTTTGTATATATATAAAGCATTACACATCTTTTTGAAAAAAGAATATGCATTTATTATGCAGTTATGATTATTAAATAAAATTACGAAATCCGACGAGGCCGTATGAGCTTGATGCCTTTGCTTTTCCGACAAAAAAATATTAGTCTAGGAATTTGCCGCGTTTTTGTTTTCTTCAAATACTTACATCTCATAATTATTATTGTGTTAATTTTTTCGCAAATGGTACGAAAAGTAGAGTATTTTCCTAGGTGATAAAGCTGTCTTAGTCTTGGGTGAACTTAAATCCCTCGCTACACTCAGGACTCGTCTTAAATCCCTCGCTTCGCTCGTGATTTAAATTTTTAACACCCTCGCTACGCTCGGGAGTAAACCTCGAGTCCTTCGTTACGCTCGCGAATTAAATCGTCACCCGCGACAGAAGACACTGCTTTATCCCCTTGGTTAATAATCTACTATTTCTATTTTGTATTTAAATATTTTTTTTAGAAAAGCATTTCTTATTTTATTTGAAATACTTTTTAGGACATATTTTGTATAAATTTGCAAAATGCAAAATACTTTTCGACAAGTTTTGTCAAAATCAAAAAAATAATGTGAATCTTAATTTTTATTATTGTGTCGTTGCTGTGTGTGTTCTAACTAAATTCGTAGATACTACACTGTTTATTTGCAAGCTGGTTTATGCTTGATTTCCTTATTAATTATTGAATTTTCGTTTTTAGTACATTTTTTATTACTTAAATTTTTTAAGGATGTTGATGTCTGCCTGCATCTGCATAAGACCATAAGATTGCATTCTTAAAATGTAAGAGCTATCTGCCTAGCACTGCAATGTAGAAGGGCTTTTTTTATTTTAAGACCGCTCAAAGAACATAAATGATAATATAATACCCTAGAAAAAAGCAACTAGTCTCATGTCTTTCTGGGCGACATGAGACTACCTAGTTGCTTTTTTCTAGTGTATTTTATCTCATAAAAATACCATTGTAAAATGCATAATTAAAAAGTTTTAATGAATGACAATGTTTTTGAACAAATTTATGAACACCGAGAAGACGCTTATATACATAAGCATAAGCGTCTTGAAAAGAAATGAAATGAAAGCTAATAAGCTTTTATCATACGTGACGTTAAGTATCTCTCCCGGAATCGTCAACCACTGAGGGATGGCTATCTTATCTCTAACTGCCGGAACACAACAATACTGATAACATTAATGTCATGTTAGTAGAATTATATAAGATGCTGGTAGATAGCCAGGCGGACTTACATCAAGTCCTACTACGTACTAAACGGAACACAATATGTACCCCCACTGGGAATTGAAAACGGGACTTCTGGGTATGATACCGGTGTGATACCGGTGGTGTTTCTACTTATATCACAGAGGCGGTTAAAATCTCGATAGGTACCTATCTAATTCAGTTTCATAAAACCTATGTCATTATAAACTAAAATACGTATTTTGCATTTAGTATATTAAATACAAAATGAAAAAACAATTTCGTATTTTGTATTTGAAATAGAAAAATCAAAAAGTATTTCCATTTTTATTTCAAATACATTTTAGAATGTATTTTGCACATCTCTGTTTATGCGGTACCTAGGTACTTGCCTATTTCCTTCGAAATTAGTTTCTTTTTTTGTATTGCAGTGTCTGTAGAATGTGCTGACAAAAATACATAAGTAGGTACAGTACCAGAATATCAGTACCTAAACATTTTGTATTTCCTTGGTCATACCAGAAAATGCTTAATTTTATAACAATTTCATACCATAATCACGTAAAGATTTGAAAGCCGGTTTTAACTACTATTAAGCTATATTTTTTTAGAATGGCAATCTTAAAACGTCAAAATAAATGTCAGATGGTTTACTCTCACTGGCGCTAGTATTGCAGCCCATAGTGATGTTAAAAGTCGATGGTAATTATGAATCAAAAATATTTAATTCTGATTTTCGTATAATATTTTAGTATAATACCAAGACTTCATTGATATTAGATTAGAGATAAAGATTTATTTGTGAATTTTTACTATTGTGTTGCAAATAAATTATATTTTTAACCGACTTCCAAAAAGGAGGAGGCACTGGTTGCCATTTGGTCCCAGTTCAGTTTGGCCTAGTAGTTTTTACGTTATGAACATTTTTGTTAATTTGGGTGATGTATTTTTGTGTGATAAATATTAAACAAGAAAATATACTAGAAAAAAGCAACTAGTCTCATGTCGCCCTGACGGGATTCGAACCCGCATCCTTGGGAATCCGGCCCAATGCATCTCAATTAAAAACATAATCAATTATGCTACTGAGACCTATCAGGACGTCGAATTTTTCTAGTATATTCACCTTTCTACGGTTTTGGCCACCGTCGTTTCATCAATGGAGAAATATCCTCGCATTCGGAAGAAACATCTTTACAGACGTTTGACTATCGATTAAGACGAAACAGCTATTTAATTATAATTTTTAATTTTTGCATTTTACAATGCTATTTTTGTGTGATAAATATTAAACAAGAAATTATACTAGAAAAAAGCAACCAGTCTGATGTATTTTTGTTTACTTGGACGATGTAATTTTCACGACACTTATTTTAATGTACATGAAACCTAATCTAATCTAGAAAAAACCTTCTGTGGTTTACAAAGCAACCTATTACAGACACTAAAAATAAAAATCTGCGTTAAAAAAATCGCCTTCAAAAATTTAAAAGTTATTAAATAAGACTTTTGGAGTCGGTGCGCCAGCCAAGACAAGAAAAATAATTAGTAACAATATTTGAATATTATATTTGTTTTTATATTATGATTTGCATAAAAAGGTTACGGATGTAAATCCAGTCTTGGAAACTTGTGAAACGGCTCGATATTGTAGTATAATAAAATTGACCAAAATAAAGAAATTATTATTTTTAAGCAATAATAATATAAACAATCTATATTTTTAAAATGTTAAATATCTGAGCAAAACAGAAATGATTTAATAAACAAAATATAAATAATTACAAGACTAAAATACTTTTGCTTATACAGAAGAAGTAGTTAAGTGGTATTTTAGTTGTTTTTTCTTTCACGGTATAAACTACTTACTCATGTTACTGCGAAAAGTCTAGCAATGAAGTAAGAAGGGGACAGCAGACAGTTTTTACCACTTAAGAAGGTTGATTGGAAAATAAGTTTTTGTAAAATAATTTTACAGTACCAATTGAGTTTGTAATTTCTTATCAGGCAGGCCCAACATATTATACAACATTATGTCAACATTTGATAATGTGTGCTGCACATTACACCACATATTATCAACATAATGTTACTAAATATAATGATTATTATTATTTTTTTAAATAAACTTTCATTTACTTTTACTGATAGTGTGTGGAGTTTTGTAGTCCCCTGTTTCCACTGACGAAAAATTTACAAGAAAATATGTTATAAATGTATTATGGTGTGGTCGACTCCAGGACGCCTTATAAAATATGTATTCTTATTACCTACTGTGAACCCTAATTGTCCTACAGATGAAGAGCATTTTCACCCCGCCATGAACACTACTGCGAAGACGAAGCTATGATATCTGATTACGGGAGACATGGTTACACGGATTGAACCACAACAAGGAGCTCTCATGATATGGTTTTAATCATAATAAGATATATCGAGGTCGAATTGTATCAACTAAAATGTAAATATATTTAGGACTTGAATCCAAAACGGAGATCGGTTTTTCTTTTATGTGTTGCTTGCAACCGTGTCTCCCTTAATAAGGTACGAAGGCGTTGTCTACGCTATAGTGTTCATGGTGGAGACAATTATTTATTTTCATCAGTAGGACTCATTTCATATCCTCCGCTGTTATGTTTCCCTTAGTAAATTCATCTTGACGGCATACTTATTAGTTTTTGCACACACACACCACAGGTATTTGCACTGCCATTCGACCATTGGTATCATCAGACTCAGTGACTTCCAAGCGTAAGAACGCTTACGTTTAGCCGGACGGACAGACGTTTCCGCCTCCTCATCACCTTCGGGTTCATTTTTGCATAATTTTCGCCCTGAATATTGTTTTCCGCAAGTATTGTACTACACATTTCTCTAACTAATGTATTTATTCAAATCAATTATTTGCCCACCTCTAATCAAAACAAACTCGCTGTTGTCTATTTCACAAAAATGCTTGACCTGCTGCAAATAATGTTACGTTGGAGTGTGTGTAAATGTTTTGACCTATCAAACAAAAATAATAAATTATTACTATCGTTTTATATTTCAATAAAGTTTTATTCAACTTTTTGGAATCAATAGAGTTAATTTCCTACATAGCTACATTTTATTCATGTCTTATAAGTAATTTACTACCGATTATCCTACTCTCCTACTTATAGGACCGGGAATTCCCTGAAGCCTTTCAGTCAAAAATGTTTTCACCATTTTTTACATCTTATTTTATGCCTATTTAACTAAATAGACACAAAAAATAAAAGTAATTCAGAAAAAAAAATTTAAGGCTTATCTGGGATATTTTACATCATGTTTCTTGTAAATGTTTTGCCAGTGAAAACGGGGAGTAAGACGAATTGATGAACCGTGATACTTACAGTAAATACAATGTAGGGACTTATGAACTAGTGTTAGTACGACATACAGTAACAATAATTTCACAAGAACGAATACGATTATAATGATGACAAGCAGTATACATCTTGTATTTTAAGTCAAAATCATAATTGTCACAATTTAAAGAAGAGTGGCAGGATTAGTATCCATAAAATGAGAGATGTAGGAAGTTGATTTTTTGGTATTTTATACCCGACTTATTTTCCCTCAGACCTATACCGAGATAGACGGTAAAAGTGTACCTTCCTTGCGTGCCAAAAGTTTAATCCATGGTTAAAGTTTGTTATAATTTCCATGAAAACACAAACACAAACGAAAATGGTTAATTGTGCAGTGCAAGAGCTAGTTAACTTTCCGGAGCGTGGAAATATGTTTTTAAAAACTAATGTATCGAGATTTTATCGATGAACTACAGACTAACTTAGGCTAACTTAAGACGAGTGAACCCAGCAGAGTTTGATGCCGGACTGACTCGATCTACTCCTTATTCTAATACAAAAGATTATAATAATAATTGCTACATTGCAACTTAATTCTAAGGATCGGCAAGACTGCTTACATTGCGTCTGCCGTCCTTCCTGTCCAAAGCATTTCACAGAATAATGTTACATTGTAGTTACATTGTATTAACTATGAAGTGCTTCGTCAGTAGATCTTACAATATAACTCCTCCACCCTTAGAATGAAGTTATCTGAAAAACTAAATTTTTCAGAAAACTCATTGGAAACTTTACCTAATTTTAACAATTTAAACTATATGTTTCAAAACTAAAATAATTACTTTTTCAAATGTATCAAGGGTATCTCATTTACTTGATTAGGTGAAGTTTGAGGGTTATTAACATCAGATGGAGTTTTCTTACATAATTTTCTTAAAATTATCTTATATTTTAACACAATAAAAATTACAATCAATACGGAAACTATTACATATAATACTATGGTAGCAACGCTTTCACTTAGTTGCACACTGACACTTTTCACATTTTTCACGCCTTTTTGTAGCACGTAATTTAAATGCTGAATGTCGTCCAGATTTACTTTCTTCAAGTTCACAGGTTCGTAGTCCGTAGAATTCTGTTGCTGATTTTCAGGTAAACTGGGTAATGTGATTACAGGTAAAGATTTGTTTTTCTTGAACATGGAGTAATAACGATGTCCTCGAATTTCTATTCCTTCTATGGATACTATACATCTATCTGGTATGGTTAGTATGTATGTGCCTTGTATTTGCCCATGGATGATATTACTATCGCAGTTTTGTGAAATAATTTTGTTAATCTTGGAGAATAAAATCCAACTATTTGCGGTAATCTTTTGAAGTTTCAGGTCTTCCATGTCGACTGATCTAGGGAAACATGAAGATGGATTTGGGCAATACGTCATCAGTTGTTCAATGCAGGTTTTATCGGCATAAGGTGTGAGGTCATCTTCAGTACACAAGTAATCTTTATCTGTAACTTCTTTACACGGTTTGGCTATTGGTAAGTATTTCAATCCTTCTACGAGTAGGTAAGGAAAGTCAGGGATTATAATATAGGTTAGGTTTATGGAATTATAGAATATGGGAAGGGAATACAATTTAAAATAATTATATGTTACATTGTCAACTAAAGGTATATCTATAATAAATCTTATAACATTATTTGTGATGTAAGTTTTCACAGAAAACGTTTCTTCCAGGTTAATGAGATTTTGTTCATTTACGGTAAACATTAAATTATCATTTTGAGCTATTTCCAATAATAAATTCAATAATTCGTTTGGGTTTAAAATACTTTTGTGGATAACTGATACTTTACTGAGCGCTAGAGCAGTTTCTATTTCGCTGAGTTTAATGTACATGGTTCGGAAGTTAGCAACAAACATATTTAAAATACTAATGAGATAAGTTACATAGCTTAGCTGATTTTCTTTGACGACATGTTTTCCCGTCATGTATTTTATTAATTATTGCTCGTTGTTCCTGCTCATCTTCTATGTAAACTACGCGTTCGGTGTATTCAATAAAATTTACTGTGCCCTTTTTAAATAATTCGATAATTATTTTACTAAATCGTTTTCTATGTTCTGGGTGTTCAAAGTAAATGAAATATTTGATTTTAGGCTTAATGTATCGTTTCAGAAAATCTTTTATTATTTGGTCGTTTTGTAATGGTAAGAACACTTCTAAAACTTTTTGTTTATCGCGGGATAAATCTGTTACTTGCATATCTTGACTAAATTTATAAAATACTAATATCTGATTTGGCTTCGTATCAACTGCTTCATGTAATATTGGTATACCTAAAGATTCTGTTTCTTGAGCTGAGTGAATGGTTTGAATACTAGAGTTATCGGAACGAATTGGATAGTTAGATGGTTCGATATCCATATCTGTGGAAATAGAAGCGGTGTCTTCAGAATCGGAAATGGTTATGGTGTCTGAGTCAACGATATCCTTTTTCGTTAATTTAGATGATTGCTCTTCACTATCTTCCACATTAACAATCATGGAATCGTTATCATCATTACCTAATACATTGAATTGAAGGCGTGATAACGCATCTGCATTTGCGTTCTGTTTTCCGCTTTTATGGATTATATGAAAATCATATTCTTGCAGACGCAAACGCCAACGCGTTAATTTGCTGTTCAATTCTTTTAAATTACTAAGCCATATTAGAGGTCTATGGTCCGTATAAACTGTGAATTTATTTCCATATAGATACGGTCGAAAATGTTTTGTGGCCCAAACTATAGCCAGCAACTCACGTTCGATTGCACTATATTTCTTTTCAGTATCTGTTAGCGTTCGGCTAGCATATGCCACCGGCTTATCGCTACCTATACAGCCTTGTGACAATACTGCACCGAGGGCTACTTCAGATGCATCTGTTGTTAGAATGAATGGCTTGCTCATATCTGGATATTGTAAAATCGGTGCATTTATTAAAAGTTCTTTACATTTTTGGAATGCTTCTGTATATTTATTATCGATAATCACTCTTTTGCCTTTTTTTAAACATGCTGTTAAAGGTTGACATATTTTAGAAAAGTCTTTTACGAAACGTCTGTAATATCCTATGAATCCTAAAAATCGTTTTATTTCAGTCTGTGTTTGTGGAATTGGGTAATCCATAACTACTTTAATTTTGTCATCGTTAGGTTTAAGTCCGTCTTTTGTCAACGTATGTCCCAAATATTGTACTTCTTTTCTAAGGAATTCGGATTTGTCTAATTGTACCTTCAAGTTCGTCTGTCTGAGTCGTTCAAATACTGCACGTAATTTTTGAAGATGTTCTTTTAGTCCATTCGAGTAAATCAGAATGTCATCTAGGTAAACGAGGCAATGTATTCCCTGTAAGCCTCTCAGCACGTTATTCATCGTTCGTTGAAACGTTGCCGGAGCTGTCTTTAGACCAAATGGCATTCTAAGAAACTCATAATGTCCATTTTGTGTAGAAAACGCAGTTTTTTCCCTATCTGAGTCTGTAATTTCAATTTGATGATATCCTGAAGCTAAATCTAACGTTGTAAAGTAATTGCTTTTACCTAATTTGTCAAATAAGTCACATATGTTCGGAAGTGGGTATCTGTCGTCAACTGTAATCTCGTTTAAACGTCGGTAGTCTATGACCATTCTATATTTTATTTCACCTGAAGCATCCAATTTTTTTGGAACCAAATGGACAGGGGCACTCCAAGGAGAATGTGATTCTTGTATTACGTTATCTTGCAATAATTTTTCTACTTGATGTAATATTTCCTGTGCTTGAGCCGGTGCCTGTCTATAGGGTTTTATATAAATCGGGTCTTCATTTACAGTTCTGATTTGGTGTTTTACTTGATTGGTAAAAGTAAGTGGAATGTTTTCACAATAAAATATATCTTTGTATTCTTCACATAGACGAGTGATTTCTCTACGCTCTTCTATGTTGAGATGGTCTAAACGAAGCTTATTTAAGTTGTCGTTCAATAAGGTATCTGTCTCTACGTTTGTATAGTCACCGTTATAGTTAGTCTCTATTTCGTTACAAAATTTGGATACTTTGAAGGGTGCTGTAATAACTAATTCTAATAAATTATTTGTTGCATTTTGTATAATGGTTTCGGCAAAATAATTTTTACAAGAAACTAAGGCAGTAGGCATACGAACGTCTTGACAAAATTCCTTAAATTCAATAATTGCATCACCATTTTCCTGACTCACTGGTAATTTAATGCGTTGTTCTGATCGCGGTTCTAATATAATTTTATAATCACTTCTATAAACTATTGGGATAGTAGTCTTGTCTGTCTGAAGGATCATATGGTTATAAGAAATATTTGCTTTGAGTCGAGACAAAAGATCACAACCGATTACTCCATCGTATCTTTTATCTACATCATATATATAAAATTTATGTGTAAATGGTTCTTTAAAAATTGAGAAAAGAGGAATATTAACTACATCATTGTGGACACTGGATGCATGCGTACTAGTTACCATAAACGGTTCGTAGCATCTATAGTTATTGAAATACTCATTAGCTTTAGATGTACTAACAAAAGAACGTGTGCTTCCAGAATCTAACATAAACTTAGCATCTATATCTGGTACATATATATAAGGTAATTTTAGAGTATTGTCTGAATTTATTTCAATTATCTCGGGGTGATTCGGAGGCAATTGACTTGAAAATTTTCATTAGAATCCACTTTTTCCTGATTATTTTCTAATTGTGGATTATTATCGCTTTCAATTTCACAAGGATCGGGGTATTGTTCTGTATATGCATTTTCATTATAATAAGCGTACATATTTTCTGCAAATTCGGTCTCGTAATTATAAGGGTAATTATAATAATCAGTTTCATCAGTAGATATTTCGTTTACTGGAAACTGTTGCGGTTTAGCGGGTGCGGTTCTCATTGAAACGTCATTAGAGAAATTAGGAGGACGGTAACCTTGATGTTGCTGCTGAGGCCTAAATCCAAATTGGCCTGGCTGTGGTCTAAAACCTTGTGTTTGAGGTCTATAACCAAATTGACCTATTTGCGGACGGTAGCCCGTTGGTTGAAATGGTGTATTCGTATTAAATTGGGGTTTTGTAAAATTATTAAATTGTGGTGCTGTTGGTCGCGGTTGGTTGAATGCATTTGTATTTAGAGGTCGATTACCAAAATACTGATTATTTGGTCGGAAAAGATTGTGGGTGTTTCCCGGAATACCAAATTTAAATTGATTTGTCGGAAATGCAGGAATACCAAATTTAAATTGGGTGTTCTGCGGAATTGATGGTTTAAATATATTTTGTTGAGTGATTAATGGTCTATTTTGGAGCATCTTTGATCGAAGGTTATACTGTTCTTGGAAATTAACTTCTTCTAAAACAAAACTCAATGCTTGCTCTAATGTGGTCGGATTTTTAATTCTAACTATTCGCACCATGTGTTCGGGTAAATTATATAAGAAAACGTTCAAGGCAGTATTATCGTAAATAATACGTTTTGCTTCTTTTAAGGTAACGGATGAACTTTGGTTAACTTTTGAAATAAGAATTGCTCTCACGTCCTGAATTCTACCACAGAATTCTAAGTAAGATTCATTGTTTCTAATTTTTAATGTTTCTAATTCGATCGCTACACATTCCTCACTTCGCGGGTCTCCGAAATGTTGGATTAAGATTGCTTTTATTTCGTCATACGTCTGAAATTCACCTCGCTCGCTGATCAGAGCAGCGGCTTTCCCGGACAATTTACTAGTAACTGACTGAAGTAAAAACTCATTAACGTTTGCTGCACCTTGGTACTTTGATATAACGAATTCACATTTCCTCAAAAACAAACTTAAAGTTTTTGTGTTCCCGTTATACTCAGGTATAAGGTTTAGCATTTCGCGAGGGATGTGTGGTGTCGGATAATCTAGTTCGCTCTCCATTTTAAATATAAATATAATTACTATAACACAAGCTTAGTTTATGATTAAAAATAAGGTAGGTAATATAAAGTAACCGCGAGATTCTATCGCGTAAACTTTAAATTATCTAAGTAAACTACAACTTTAAAATTAATTTGCGAGATTTTATCGCCTATTACTAAAATTAAAATTATATTCAAAGTAAATCGTGAGATTTTATCGCGTAGATACTTCAAATGTTTAAAAACTATATTCACTTTTTGTATATAAAAAAAATCACAATAATCACTTAAATCTAACACTAGGATAAAGGATAGGAAAGGATGTAGAAGAATTTTACAACTTACATGCCAGTCTGCACCTTATTTTCACACATTACCGATTTTAGGCAAATTACTCCCGTTAACAAATTTATTTGGTTCGTGGATAGTCTTTACCGGTGTTGAAACACGCGAACTGCTGCACACACGCGAACTTCAGCAACGATTTCGGATTTTACGAAGCTTCGAAACTGTTTCCCGAATTTTCTGCGATGCTAGCGTACTTTTTCGAGAGTTTTCCGCGTATGATAAACAGTAGACTATCCTACCGGCTGCGCCAGTTAACTTTCCGGAGCGTGGAAATATGTTTTTAAAAACTAATGTATCGAGATTTTATCGATGAACTACAGACTAACTTAGGCTAACTTAAGACGAGTGAACCCAGCAGAGTTTGATGCCGGACTGACTCGATCTACTCCTTATTCTAATACAAAAGATTATAATAATAATTGCTACATTGCAACTTAATTCTAAGGATCGGCAAGACTGCTTACATTGCGTCTGCCGTCCTTCCTGTCCAAAGCATTTCACAGAATAATGTTACATTGTAGTTACATTGTATTAACTATGAAGTGCTTCGTCAGTAGATCTTACAATATAACTAGCTCGTCAATAACATTTACACATCAGCAAATCTTGCTTGTGACGTCATCGTAGGTACGATAAATTCAATACGTTAGGTTCTCATACAGTTTGAAGCGCTCTTTTCATCTATCTCGCTCGATATAGGTCTGTGTAATTTCCATATTATATTAAAGAATTTCTGCAACTTTTGAAATTAAATATAATAATAATAAATAAATCGCAATAATAAATCGCAATGAGCGACCTTGACAGTAGGGCGTCACACACAACTATCTTATTTACTATGGGTAAATCGATTGTCTTCACTTTTACCCAGATATTCAAACATTTATGAAAGACTGCGAAAACTGTGCCTATTTTTGCACAAGAATAATAGCAAAGAACACTAACTATTATATTAAAGTATAATAGGTTATAAAATAAAGAAAAAAACAATAAAGAAAAAATAAAAGTACTTAATGATAACGTATATCAGTCTTTGTTTTGTTCCCATTTAAAGCTTTTCACATTCATCGTGTATGGACACCAATAGTAATACTAACTATTACTAACGTACTTGAATGTTAAAAATGTTTTAGATGTGTACTTCATAACCAACTCAAAAACAGAAGGAGGTTATTACCTCATTGTAATAATATGAGTATATTTCAGATTGACTGTGTTGTATCATTTTTTTTTTCAAATTAGATAATTAGTTAAGGATTGATCTTTCATTTTGCTATATGTAGACGAATGTAGGGAGTTCTAATCAATGAAGAATTATCATCTATTCATCCAATCGAAGATAGAGCTTATCAGTACTGTGTAATGAGAATCTGGACTGGTTCCGTCTCTATAAATTAATTATTCTCCACTTTAGGTTTACCAACTACGTTATTTGTCCTGCATTTTCATGAATAGCGATGTTGTTTGTTCGTTCGTTCTATTGATCACCAAACCCGATGATTTTGTTTGTTTCTTGGAAATCCTGCTTGCAAAAACGCAATTTCGTGCCAATTAAAAAATATTTTGGTTTTTAATAGACACTAACAGTGAGATTCACTGCTGTCAAATGTGTCAAAAATTACAGCTAGCGTTTTGAATTTGAACTATTTACACCTTGTTTTATAGTAACTTTAAATGCAATTATCTTTTACTCAGAAGCGGTAGAGATATAGTATGATTACATTTTTCGTTACTTATTCCAATACAAAAAAGTTTGTAATATTTTCATTGCCCTACATCTCGTCATAAGGCGATATCACCACTACACAGAAAATTATGGAAGGTGAACTCCTTCCATAATTTTCTGCTGCACATCCACTACCGGAACTTTTTTGGGCAGTAATTTAGTCACCATCGTGCATTTTTTTAAAACAGGATGTGTTGTAAGGGCTAAGGTCCGAAATAGGTATTGCACTGCACATTGGAGAAAATTGTTTACTTATCGATACTTGACATCTGACATTTCGTTCACATCACTAGTAGTGTGGGCGGCGGAAGGTGGAACTGGAAGAATCGATCGTCTAGCTCGCGTAGCGGTTGTTTGTGATGTCAACATGTAGAAAAAGTCTCTAAAAATAATTCTCACATTTTATTTCAATGCGTATTTTTTGCTAGTACAGTCACACGGCGTATTTTATCTGTTAGCGCCCCAAATTTTGAAAATGTTACCATCATCCTCGTCTCGATTCCCGAGGCTGCGTGCGTGTTTACCTGTGTATTTTTATTCGTAATTACTAGCCGGTGATAATGTGTGTCAAATGTAGTGTATTAATAAGTTTTAAGCAGTGTGGAGTGCGGTGAACTCATTAAAGAAAACAGTTATTTATTGTATAAGTGCAAATGGCGTGTCCAGAATATTTTTCACGTATTTTCCACAACCACAACGTGATGGCGCCTTTCTCAAGGTTCTACCGAGCCATGGTGCTCAAGATGAATCAGCGTAAGTTTCTCTAAAACTTTATAAAAGTCTGAGGTTTACACTAGATGAATTGCAACTTGTCTCTTCTGACCGCTATGCTATTCTCTACTTTCTCCTACAGCTTACTTAGAGCTAAGAATGTAATCCATCTTACAACCTCCCTTGTCCAATTTTTATCAGTTTCAAAGTGGACAATATATTGAAGCTAATTACTTTGTTTGTAATGTAATCATAGTTTTGGTATCAGTTCCATTCAATAACTTTATATGTGGATTAAGATTAAAGAGAGATAACTTTGAAAGTATTTTTGTAAAAATATTTTTTACCTAACACACAGTTACATGCAAAGTTTTGGAGCATTTTCAGATTGAATGTCAGTCGACCTTGTTCATCTATAACAAACCGGTTTTAAATTATTTAAAAGCTAAAAAATATCAAGATAAAATGTATTCGTCTACTTAAATTTAAGAGCTGTGCTCTTGTCAGTGGAGTATTTTCCATTCTTCTCTTTTCTCTGCCAATGACTTTACTTGTTTTGTTACTTATATTAAAAAAGTTCCAACCAAATGTGTCAAAAAATTACAACCTTAACCTTGAAGCAGCCAGTAGCTCAGCCCAAGGCTACGCAGTGACCTCGGGCTGTTCAAAGGGTTGATTGTAATCAGCACATGATTTATTCAGCCCGCTAGTCACGGACCATGTGTAGTGTAGTGTAACACTCACTAACGGAGGTGTTGTGTACAATATTAGCTTGTTGATAATATGCCTCTAATCAATATTATTATGTAGATAGTCCACATCACATCATCATCATATGCCATCATCAAATCATTATTATTGATGTTTCTGTAGCAATATTTCCCACTCATTTGTCCTTCCTATTATAGTAATGCATTTAGAAAATTTCCCTTACACAAAACACTTGAGGAAAAATTAATAAAATATGTTTGATTTTGTTTTGTGTAAAATTGAACCATGTTATGATTCTGAAAACCTTCTTTACTAAGCTTTGATATCCATCACTGAGAATTCTTAAACATAACTTGGCCTTCTGTAAAGTAAACATTTTATTGATTTACTTAATAAGGCTTACCAACTAAACACATACATGGCATTCAAAAATTAAAGAACAACAACAAATAGTAATCCACATAATATGCATTTAAATTATAGGTATGCAGAACATTCATTTATTATTTAGAAAGCTTCTCCTCTGTAGAAAAACCAATCTTTTAAACTTTGACCTTTGCCAGTCTTCACTTGCGATGATAAATGGTGATACAACAATAATGGGGTGGTATAGTAATATATAAGTCTATATTTCTCTATTAAGGATAAGTGTGAAACTCTGAAAATACATATATTTTATAAAATTAATATTAAAAATTGTTTATTTGCCTTAAAAATTGAAAATTTGAATATTTTCAATGTAGGTCATGTGAAGATTGTATATCGATACCTTGGGGCTCAAAGGGCGTAACCACCAAAACACGACTTTTCAGGAGAGCCAAAAAACTAAAATTTAAATTTTGTATTTATCACAACTTTGTTGTTATTGATCCTATAAATATAATTCTTACACCAAAAGTCGTTAATTTTTGATGTGCATAATGTTAAAACATAACATTTTAAGAAATATTTGTAATTAAAAAGTTAGCTGGTGAATACGCCCCACAAAATCCAACATGAATGTCTTTTATGCCCCATAAAATGACTGCTGCGTTAGTAATGCTGTCTTTTATGCCCCATAAAATGAGTGCTGCGTTAGTAACGCAGAGTGTAACCACCAACTTTCAAAATGAAAACTGTAGTTTTTATCGATCTGTTATTAGTTATTCAACTTTTTGGGTTTATATTACAATACTTACAACTGTTTTTAGTAAAATAGGTCAATTTGGCAACCCTTAGTCCATCAGAGGCTTGTATTCTATTCTGATATTTATAAGTAGGGAAGTTTTTTTTTTACTTTTGGAATGACAAAATAAATTTAGTATTTTATAGTTAGTTACTAGAAGGAAGATAAGAGTAAAAGGCTACTATTGCAAAACAATCTTGATTGTTGGCTAGTTCTGACGAAGGTAATAAATATTAAGACAAATTAATTGGAACTACAAATTATTTTTAATGATTAATAATTTGCTACACAGCCAGTAAGGTTTAACTAACCTTAAGCTACAAAATTTGCAAAGCTTCACAGCTTTGTCAAATGTTAGGCACATTAAAGCAATGATTGTGGCTTTAAAATTAAAACTAGTTTTGGAGGGCCTTAACATGGGTTATAACTAAACTTTTTAAGAGGAATGTGTAGCAAACGGTCTCAATACAAACGGCGATAACGTTTCCACCCTCTAAACCTTAACATACAACAATAAATTATGATGAAATATATTAAATATATTATTTATGGCTTTAAGTCGTACAGATATACGCCCTACATTTTCATTTGAGATTGTCGTTTACGCCCAGTACTTTGATGATGCCTAATAATTATTTTACTTTTTTTTTTTTTTTGGCTGGCAACACTGGCCGCTATACCTGTCAATTTGTTCTAGGATTTTAATTAATTTAATTTTAATATTATTTAGTGTTAAATCCCAGTTTATTTGTTACAAATAGTTAAATTGTGTATTAAATCATAAGTGATATTGTTATTAGCAAGTTACAGTGGCTAACTTTCAAATTATCGGCGAAGCAAATTGTCCTCAACTGTCAACGAAGATAAAATTCAAATTCATGAAGTGAAAAGTTGTAAATACTGTGGACTGCAACTTCTTAAACCCGGGGAGTATTATTTTCATTATTTACATTACTCGCACTGCATTTTCAGACCATTTCTATGTATTTTTAATTAGCCTTCAAACCTTATTGTTTTGACATTTCCACCTACTATTTTAGTTAGTGATACACAATCATATTTATTGTTTCGCAACCTAGACTGTGCTTTGTTTATGAGCTAGTTGCCTTTAACATGTCAATATTTATTGTGTAGGAAGAGAATTAAGTTAATCTTACTCATGAAAAGTACACCTACATGTAGTGAAACCATATAATATATTTTCCAAATCTTAACTCATAAGTTTGCTGCGGTCCTCCTTTTCTATAGAATGAATTAACACTTGCAATATATACCTAATTATCCCAATAAGCAATTAAACATAAAAGCAACAATCATTGTAAAATCTAATTAATACAATTCTATTACCTACCCACTTTTTTTTATTTTTATTTTGTGTTACTGCATAAAAAGTATTCTATTAAAAAATTACCACAACCAATTGAAAATATACTTAGCATCGACCCCACAAACCCTCTAAAAACACTTATTTAAAGTAATAAAATAATTTCAGGCAAATTATTCACAATGATGACCCGTAAGGCAGTCGCTCAGAGCACCGAGTTGAAGTTAAGACAGGCATTACAAGAACTTAAGGCTTCAAAAGATACTTGCAATCAGCTCTTAAAAGAACGGGAGGACAGTGAAGACGAGATTAAGAAAATCATTGACAAGAATTCTCTTTTGAAGAGCGCGTTGGCCCAACTTCATTCGGAACATATGGAGGTGTTGGTGCAAAGGGATCATCTTAGAGACACCATCTGTGATTATGACCAGCAGCTAAACACTTATGACAGAGCTCTTAGCCGCATCACAGAGCTAGAAAAAGAATTGATTTCTGCAAATCAACGTATAGCAGAATTTGAGGCAACAATGCAAAATCAAGAGACGGTTCACACTCAGAGCCTTTTTGAGGAACTGATGCAGTCACCAGGAGTGTGTCTTTCTCCACAACCGTTAGAACATAAAACTAATTGCATAAATGAACTTAAATGTAACTTAGGGCTTAAGAAAGTAAAAAAGTATATCCGCATTAGCAAGTTTATTAGGAAAACTGAAAAATTAATTAAAAGAAATAATTGTTACCATAAAAATATTGCACTTAGGAAAGAACGGATAGATTTAATTGACTCATTAAATATTTATAATTCTAAATTAATTGAGAGTAGACATATGTATGAACGAGATACCAAATATTTGCAAGAAAACATTGAAAGATTGCATAAATCTCTCGAGTTCATGAAAAATCAATACTCAAGTGCACAAAAACAGATCAATGAACATATTCGGTCAGCTACAGAGCTGGTTGAACTCTGTAATTATAATGCTGACAGGTATGATTCATTAGTAAGAACTCAATTGAATTCTTCTAGTCAACAAACAAACTGTTCAAAATCTTTATTACAAAACTCTGAATTAATTAATTTAGAAACAAGTATTTCTGAACCAAGTCATACATCGGTCTCTCCGAATCAGGTTGAGTCAAAGTATAACACCGTAAGTTTTAAGCCAGTGTTAAGCAATAATTGTCAGACAATTATGTACTCTGACTGGATAGGTCAAGGTTTTGCATCAATTATTAGAGAGAAAATTGACAATAAATGTATAAATATTTGTACTCCTGGCCAGTCGGTGAGCCAAATTATTGCAAAAATAGACGAATCCCAAATAAATGAAACTACAACTTTAGTAATATTTTGTGGTGATAGTTCTAAATTATTAAAAAAGGATATACTAATTAATGTAAACAAATTATTGTCATTGCAATCTAAGACAAAATGCAGAATGATAATAAGTGCTTTGCCATATGCCAGTAATCTAAATTGGGATGAGAACAAACGAATCTATAATTTGAATATGTATATGTATAACTTGATTTGTTGTCATAGTGACGTTGTATTATATTTTGACGTTAATAAATTTATTAACAATTTTATCTTGACTCCAGATACCATGTATCTGTCTAAAAAACTTAGGATAAAGTTAGCTAATTTATTAGCTTATAATTTACAAGACTCTGTTACAAATTGTGTAACAAAGTCAAATATACCTATTATTTCTTTGAGTTCTACTAATAATAGTAGACTTGATGTTTTAAATAAGACTATGACAAACTCGGATTTAAACTGAGGCAAAAGACAACAGCCAGACCTGCTAGTATTAATATTATTCATCAAAATATTCAGGGTCTGTCTGGCAAAGATTTAGAATTAGAACTTTTTGTTGAAAGTAACAATATTCAAATCATTTGTGTTACTGAACACTGGCTGGAGCATTGTAATACGTCATTTAACTTAAACAATTTTCAACTATCTAGTGTGTTTGGTAGAAAGTCAGCGATTCATGGCGGATCTTTAATCTTAGTTAATAATAATATTCAGTTTAAGGAAAGAAAGGATATTGTGAAACTTACGTCAGAAAGCCATATCGAGCTATCATGTATAGAATTAAGTAGTTTAATTATAGTATGTGTATACCGACCCCCTAAGGGTAACTTTGAAACCTTTGAATCTGTAATGGAAGATGTACTTAATAAATTAAAATTAAGAAATAAGTCAGTGATGGTATGCGGAGATTTTAATGTTGATATTCTAGTAAGCTCTCCATTGACTACTCGTTTACTAGCATTATTTAATTCTTTTAATTTAACCAACCAATTTTTTGAACCCACTAGAGTGACAAGCCACTCTGCTACTTGCTTGGATAATGTTTTTTCAGAATGTGATCCGGTAAGCAAAGTGATTTTTAGTAATATTTCATCTGACCATTATGGATTGAAAGTAGCATACGAGTTAAATGTTGTTGACGATACAAAAATTATAGAATGCAGGCCTATAACTAAGAAACGATTAGACAATTTTAAAAACGGTGTGGAATGTAATATACCATTAATGCCTTATACCCACGATAATCCCAATGTTCTATACGGAGACCTCTTTAAACTGATTGCTAATGAGTTTCAAAATTGCTTTAAACCTAAGACTATTAAATGTACTCAAAAGTTAAAGTTCTGTGACTGGGCTACGACAGATATTTATAAAAGTAGAAATAGACTGTATGAACTTTATAAATTAAGAGAAACTAACCATAGCCCAGAGTTCCTAGAATATGTGAAACAATATTCTAAGACGTTCAAAAATATATGTTCTGTTGCAAGGTCTAAATTCATAAAAGCAAAAATAAAACAAGCCCAAAACAAAATTAAAACGACCTGGGAAGTCATTAATCGTGAAACTGGTAAATATAAACCACGTGACCGTAGTATGGCGCTTAAAGTCAATAATACAATAGTAAAGTCGGACAAAGAAATCGCTAACATTTTTGACAAATTTTTTGTGAATATTCCTTTAGAAACTACTTCGAATTTGGATTCTTCACCAGCAGCGTCACTCTCTATGCTTAAAGGGAACGTAACGGAATGCGGGTCATTGTTTACTTTTAAAAAAATCGATGCTATAGACATTGTAAAAGCTTTTAAATCACTAAAAATGAAAAATTCTACAGACTTGTGGGGCATATCTGTAAATATAGTCAAAGAAATTGTTTATACTATTGCTCCTTATCTTGCTGACATTTTTAATCTGTGTATTGATCAAGGAATTTTTCCTGATCTTATGAAATTAAGTAAAGTAATACCATTATTTAAATCTGGAGATAAAGAAGACCCTAGTAATTATAGACCAATTTCAATATTACCCGTCTTAAGTAAAATATTTGAAAAAATAATACTCGAACAGTTATTAACGCACTTTAATATGAATCATCTCTTGCATAATAAACAATTTGGTTTTACTAAGGGTCGGTCTACAACTGATGCTGGGGTCGCGCTATTAAAGCACGTCTTTAAGGCCTGGGAGGGGTCGCAGAATGCTCTAGGCATTTTTTGCGACTTATCCAAAGCTTTCGATTGCGTAGATCATCAGACGCTGCTGTTGAAGCTTAACCACTACGGTGTAAAGGACAATGCTGAGAAGTTATTACTGTCGTATCTCAGTTCGAGGACACAAACCGTTGATATTAATGGCGTAAAATCGTCCGGCTGTCTTGTAAAGATGGGCGTGCCTCAAGGCTCTATCTTAGGTCCGTTCCTATTTTTAATTTACATAAATGATTTACCATTCTTCGCAGAGAAGTTTTGTGAGATTGTCTTGTTTGCGGATGATACTTCCCTTATTTTTAACATTGACAGAAATCAAACTCATTTTGACGATGTAAACATGGCACTCTCTCAAATTCTTACTTGGTTTGATGCAAATAACTTACAACTTAATGCAAGGAAAACCAAATGTATCCAATTTTCTTTGCCTAATGTAAAAGTCCTGCCAATAGATGTTGAAATTAAAAAAGAAAAATTAGATTTAGTCGATTCAACTGTTTTCTTGGGTGTAACTCTAGACACTAAACTCCAATGGGCCCCACATATCGCGGCATTAGCTGGTAGACTTGGCTCGGCTGCATATGCTATTAGAAAAATTAGACAGTTAACAGATGTTGAAACTGCTAGGATTGTATATTTTAGTTATTTCCATAGCATCATGTCTTATGGTATTCTGTTGTGGGGGACAGCAGCTGATATAAACACTATATTCATTTTACAAAAACGCGCAATAAGAGCCATTTATCAGCTAGGGTCTAAAACATCTCTTAGGGATAAGTTCAAAGAGATAGGTATATTAACAGCTGCATGTCAATTTATTTTGAACTGTATAATTTTTGTTCGTCGCAATCTATCAGAATATACCAAACATAGTGATGTGCACAATGTTAATACGAGAAATAAAAATAAACTTGTAATACCTCGATACAGGCTAAAAAAGGTTCACGGATCTTTCTTGGGTCTAGGTGTAAATTTTTTCAATAAAATTCCACAATGTATTTTGGATTTGCCTTTTGAAAAATTTAAGATTCATGTAAAAGATTGTCTACTAAAGAAAGGATATTATACTATAAAGGATTATTTGAATGACAAAACAGCTTGGTCATAAATGTTTTGTTTTATTTTTTCGAAGTTGTAGCCGTGTCATTAATTTGTTTAGTATAATTATTATTAGATTAAACTTTTAACGCAGGTAGCTTGAGTATGTCATGCTCTCTTTAAACATTTCTACGGTGGTGTCGTGTGAGGCGGGTCGCTACGTTCCCTAAAATATGGTTGAGCGAAGCGATGGCTGGTTCATGCGTCATGCTCGTGAACGGGTGCTGCCAGTGGGATGGGTCTGCTCTTGTCTGATTGTGTTAAAATGTGTTGAGATATTTATATTTTTGTTTCAATTTTATAAATTCTATGTTATTTATGATGTTTTGAATTGAGAACGTGGCACTGCTTGATCAGAATAAATAAAAATAAGTAATGTTCTCCAATTTTTGTAATCAAGTATATGAAAGCCATTATTATTATTATTTTTAATTTACTTTAAATACGCTTTATGATTATGACCCAGCTGATGCGTCTTCCAGTAACATTGTAAGTTGCGTCTTATATTAATGCACTTTTATATTTCTTTTTTT
The DNA here is from genome assembly GCA_910589605.1 of Chrysoteuchia culmella. NCBI lineage: Eukaryota > Metazoa > Arthropoda > Insecta > Lepidoptera > Crambidae > Chrysoteuchia > Chrysoteuchia culmella. The sequence goes on along the minus strand of OU342647.1, from coordinate 600,574 downwards.
TTTGTTTTTGCCATTGTATTTTTTATATTTATACACTTTAACATAAGTACCTGAAGTACGTCATGCTCACTCAAACGTTTCTTCGGCGGTGTCGTGTGAGGCGGGTCGTTACGTTCCCTAAAATATGGTTGAGCGAAGCGATGGCTGGTTCATGCGTCATGCTCGTGAACGGGTGCCGCCAGCGGAAATGGGTCTGCTTCAGTCTGCTTGTCTTAACGTTGTGCTTAGAGATTAAATATTTTCATCTAAAATAAATTACTATCGACCTGTATGATGTACGTCACAACTTGCAGTACAGTAACCTTGTAATGCGAGAAATGTTAAATGTAAGTCCTTCCTTTCGAGTTGAAAATTGTTTACGGTTAGGATAACTATAAAATGTAATATTATAATTAGTATTTTCTTTTGTGATGGAAATTGACCTTACTGATATGTTAAGCTCACTTTTCAATTTGACGACTCTGTATGAAATAAAACAGGGAGAAAATAATAGCCCTTGACGAGTTTCTTGCCGGTTCTTCTCGTTACAAGGTCTCCCGCCGTAGGGTTTGTGAACCGATGGCGTAGCTTCTTTGACGTTCATAAGTGCTTGTAACAGCCTAGACTGAATAAATGATATTGAATTTTTTTTTTTTTTTTTTTTTTTGCTTTTACGTCCAAAAATACAAAAAAATCTGCATTACCAGCCTTGAAATTTGGGGTCGTATTCACCATTGTTTTCCGAATATGAGAACTTTAAAAATACAGTTCGATAGCGCAGAAAAAACTGAATAAGATGGCATTTAAAACTCATTTTGACCAAAATGGTGGTTACGCCCTTTGAGCCCCAAGGTATCGATATGGTTCCGCACTACAAGCAGGCCGGTTCACCGCTGTTGCAGGCTGGTTTTGTTTATGATAAGATAAAATTGTGAATTAATATAATTACTGAATATATAAAACTAACAAGATAAAGATCGTTTTTGAATATAAAAGTAACACTGACGTGTCAGTACTTAAATTATATGTGATTTTTATGGTTCTGTAGCCTAATTGCAAAAAACGGAACCCTTATAGATACTTATAGAGTCGTCATGTCTGTCTGTCCGATGTATGTCACAGCCACTTTATTCCAAAACTATGAGGATTACACAGTTGAAACTTGGTAGGTAGATGTATTCTGTAAACGGTTTATGGCTTTTACAAAAAAATTAAAAAATATATATATTAAGGGGGGGCTCCCCTCCCCATACATGGAACTAAAACAAAATATTTTTTTTTCATTAAACCTATATGTGTCTTTAAAATTACATTGAGGTTCCTAAAACAGTTTTTTCTCAAAGTCAAATTATATACACTTTCAATCACTTTTAAATAAGACAGTGAAAAATCTAAGAAAAATATATGCTGTAGAGATTTATAAAAACTTTCAACGAAAATTAGTTTGAACGAAATATATTTAGTAGTTTCAGAGCACATTTTCCAAACCGCAAATATTGTATTGTCATTCATACAAACACTATGAAAAACAAAGTTATTTTTGCAGACAAAAAATTATAGTGTCATTGTTGGTAGGTGTATTTAATATAATAATAATAATAATAGAAACTTTATTGAACACAATAGAAAAACAAACAGAGAAAGTGACAAAACGAGAAACACACAATAGGCGGCCTTATTGCTACATAGCAATCTCTTCCAGGCAACCTTGGGTGAGAGACGAAACCCTTCATGTGCGAGTTCGACTCGCACTCGGCCGATTTTTTGTTTTTAAAAGTAGTTTTGGCCATTGCTAATCTCGAAATATCCCATTTCCTGTTATATTTCCCTTAATAATAATACTTTTTTTTTTTACCAGATCACATGGTTGGTTACTTTAGATTACAGCTTTGATAAAATTAATAATGTTAGTTATGTTAGTATTTCTTAATCTAGTTATTAGTCCTGTTAGTATTGCGTGATTTGATCCCCTTGCAGGGTAAAAGCCTCCTCCAGCCTTTTCCATTTATCTCTGTCTTGGCCAGCCTCCATCCACTTCTTCCCTCTGTCCTTGACAATGTCATCAGCCCATCTTTTCTTTGGCCTGCCTACTCTTCTTTTACCAAATATTTCCCTTAGAGACTACTTATATTTGAGTTTGTTATTATATTAAATATATGTACATATTCGTGGCCGCCCGTGACGTCATTCGCTGGCACTGAGGGTCTTAGTGAGGTTAAATAAAAATAGCTAACTTTTGTAATAAAAAAACCGGTCAAGTGCGAGTCGGATTCGCCCACCGACGGTTCCGCACAAATTGTTGGTACCTACCTAGGTTCATAACAGTATAAATAGTTCAGGAATTGAGTCTTGCAGTGAAAATTTCCCGAAATTCAGTTTCCAAAACTTAAGACTAAATTTTTTATGATTTAATTACAAATTTTAGTAGAAAACGAAAAATATGTCGCGTAATTCCGCAAGAAAAAATGCAGATGCAGCCCAGTGACACACCTTGCACCTTCACCGACTACTCTACACGTGTTTCGCCCACACACGGAGCATCCTCAGGAGTTGTTAGACCGTGCCAATCTCAGCACCGAGTGAGTCAAAGGTGCAAGGTGCAAGGTGTGTCACTGGGCTGCATCTGCATTTTTTCTTGCGGAATTACGCGACATATTTTTCGTTTTCTACTAAGATATGGATTTCCGCCAAGTAACGCCTGATTCTATCAAATGCCTGATTCTATCAAATTAATTACAAATGTCTAGTTTCAGATTTTCCCGTACTTGTAGTAAAAGAAGATATTACTTGCCAAATTTCATAGTTTTAGGTCAACAGAAACTACCCTATGAAATTTGATTGCCTTGAGAGTGGTAGGTTTTGAAGTTTGATTTTTTCACAGCTTCAAGAAATTGTAAACGTAAATATATGGTTTTAATTTTAACTCAATATCTTCCCGAGCTTCCGAGTTTTCCCGAATTTCAGTTCCCGAAACTAAATAGGTACTTCTGTATTTTTATGATTTAATTACAAATTTATATTTTTTAATTTGTTTCCTGTATTTGTCGTAAAAGACGATATTACTTGTAAAATTTCATAATTATAGATCAACGGGAAGTACGCTATAAGTTTTGATTCCCTCCTTTGAGAAAATCTACGTTTTTTGCGACATAAACGGTGCTATCTTTTTTTACGTTAATTTACTAGTTTGATTTTGTTACCTCTTCAACAGACTGTTGAACTGAATATATATGTTTTAATATGGTTATGTCCACGCGTTCTCGAGATAAACGAGGATAGACGGACGGACGGACAGGCGTACAACAAAGTATAAGGGTGCCTTTTTTTCTTTACAGGTTCGGAACCCTAAAAAGATCCGATTGGTGGTGGTGCTAGTTGGTTACTTTTTAATTTTATCATATTGGTGTAAGATTATAATTATATTGAAACTGCCCTACCTTACTAAGTAGGTCAAGTGAGACTATGAATGTAATCTTGCTATATCGGCCACTGTTTGGCTTTACTCGCATCCCTACTGCAGTACCGCCTAACGTTATTGCTATCGCTATCGCTATAGCTATCGATTTTTCATACCCTTTCCAAGGGCTCTCGTTAACTTTCATATTAAAAATGCAATAAAGAATCCAATAGATGGATAGAAAATAAGTAAGACTTGGAAAAAAAAACCATATCATTGAAGTGTTTAAATTTGATAGCTTTTGCGATAGCGATAGCAATACCTTTAGCCGGTAGAGGTGCCGCACAGTATTATCTCCGGTATGTCAGTATTTTCTTAAAACAATACAAGCGTATCTCGCCGCAACATGTAAGCAGTAGCAAATGTAGCAATACGTGACATATTGGCAATGCCGACAATATAACTGATACCGTGAGTAGAGTTTGAGTCATTTGAACTGGATGGCGTCTTTGTTAGGAGGATATATATATATATCCTTTAGGTGAAATGCCGGTTTGCTAACCGACCACGTCGATAAGTCGACGATAAGTCGTTATCTATGTACACAAACATCCTTGGGTAGTACTACAGTACCCAGCAAAAAATTACCCTCAAACGCCTCGTTAGGCTGGGTAATGTAGTACTGGTAGTACGCACAGGGTGCGCTTTGTACGCGCGGAAAATATATACATTTTCTTATTTTTAACCGACTTCAAAAAAAGGAGGAGGTTCTCAAGTCGACTGTATTTTTTTTATTTTTTTTTTTTTTTTTATGTATGTTCCACCATAACTTCGCCAGTTGTGAACAGATTTTTATAATTCTTTTTTTATCTGAAAGAAAATAGTTTATGTGTGGTCCCATATAATTTTTATGAAGATCTGGCTAGTAGTTTTTTCATAATCCTGAAAAATATCAATCACCTTTTGGCAAGTAGTCGTATACCTAGATGACATCATTGTTGTGTATGGGCTGATTTTTAGTGTAAGTAACGGCACATAATGTAACAAAAAAATCTGAAATAAAAACATTTTATAAAAAAAAAAACAAACCGACTTCAAAAAGTAAAAAATTAAACTTTTGGAGTCGGTGCTAGTTAGCTAAGGCCAAAAAAAATATAGTTAATAGAAGTGCAATGTAGAATGCTTTGGCTGGCACCGACTCCAAAAGTTTTATTTTTTACTTTTTGAAGTCGGTTTGTTTTTTTTTTATAAAATGTTTTTTATTTTGGGTATTTCGAACTGCGAAATAAACTTATTTTTAGCTTAGTTTATTATCTACACACACGTTTTTGTTTTCGTAAATTGCTTAATATTTCGTATTTTACAGTGATCACTAGGATACCTACGCGGAAAGAAATATGGCAAAAACCATGACGTATAATGTGAATATCTTATGGCGTCACACACACACACGTCACACATTCAGTATTTGTCAGGACCAAAAATCTTGCATTGCTAGGAGGAAGTACCTAAAAGGTTTTTCTTTTAAGATATTAATCTCGCCTTAAGTAATAGGTAAAAACGTAAACGAATCTAGAACTATTGCTTGACCTCATTTATAAGTCGAATTTTTTTTTTTCAGCTATTAGGATAACCTGCAGTAATCTTGGCACCCCAGTCATTGGCACTCTGACATTTAAACGCAAATATTAGGATTTTTCATGGCAGTAAAATGCGCCTACTGTTAAACATCAAATCTTACATTGCAACACTAACAATTAAATTATGTTTTTTTCAGTAATTACTACTTTAATTAACATTAATAAGGAAACAAGTACCGTGTCACCCGCGGCCCAGCCGGGGGACTGGGGAGTCAGCCAGCACTGAACGATTCATTTCCTTATCTGACTACTGCAAACGGTCTATTGATTTACAGCTCTTATATTTACTGTGGCTCAGCTTGTCTAATTGCTTTCAAGGTGGCTTCGGAAATTGGTTGTTTAATGTTTCAGGCTTTTAGTGCTGCTATTTTAAGTGAAATTTAATTTGCGTGTAAATTATTTATTATTTACCTTATCCATACAGTCCAAGCATGTACTCTAGAAGTGATGAATCCAAAACGTCTAGACGATAATTATAAAATATTTTTGTTAGCACGAATCCGGGGGCTAATTGTTAAATTTTAGTTAAAATCTATCGCCATCCCTTTCAATTCGTCATTTGAAACTTCAGGCCGTCACTATTTGACATTTGATAGGTATTGTGACCGGGACGCGTTTTGAAAGGTATTGAATGAACAAAATTAAACTGTCTGAGCAGAGTGACACACGAAAATATATTTCAAATGTATTGATGATGAATGTATGATTGTAATGCGACTATATGTTACACAATTCCATAAAACAGTATCACAATCACAATACCTTTGAAAGGGAAATGATAGATTTTGAAAAATGTATACAAGTTATAAAAGGAATTATTATTCTAGTTGCATAAAAAAATTACCAAAATCAATAACGGAGCTTAGTTTACCTATATTTAGGAAAAAACTGCAAATATGGTTAACAAGGAAATGTTTTTATTCAGTTGAGGACTATTTTAATAAAAAGATTGACATAAAATGAATTATTATTATTATTAGTGACATTAATGCTATACAATTTTATTTTATTTGCAAATTATTTACCTTAATAATCATTTCATTTTATTTTATAGTGACATTTCATATGCCCTTTGTTTGGCAAAACAGAAGATCAACATTGTAAACGACCATCTGTAACTTACTCTGTTTTATGTGAATAAAGATGATTTGATTTGATTTGATTAGACAATTAGGGGACTGATCAGTTTCTGCAACACGACGACAGCCCACACTTCAGTTACGAACGATTTATTTATCCAATAAGTTGCTTCAATAATGATATGCAATTCATTAATAATTTGTGTATCATTTATTATCACATAAAGACTTTTGCAAATGTCTAGTTTTCTACATAAGGTTTTCCTCATGTAATAAAAGACGTCTACGTTCGGGCTGACTGAAAGCAGATTGCGTTCAGTTTTCACGCGCGAAGGCGCTCATTGCAGCTCAGTCTAGCTAGGCGGCCGCTCTCAAGGCCACCTAGATCCTATCTAACTCCAAAACACCGCATAATTTACTTTAACAACACGCTTTCTCTCTGTAGTCGCCTCAAAGAGTATCAGCTTTCTTTCTTGTTGAGTCTAACAACAACATTATAATAGTCATGAAATACTCTTGAAATTAACGCCGTGACATATTGTATTTCATTTCGTGTTTATTCAACGTGTATTTACTCTATAAAAAGAAGACAGATTACATTTCATTTAAAGATATTTAAATAACGTCGTCGGTAATGAATGGCTAATGGCATGTTCAAAAGTTTTTGAAGCAAATGCCTTTGACTACACTATAATTTAGTTGGTAGTAGGACTTGTTGTAAGTCTGCCTGGCTAGCTACCACCATCTTATCTGACGCCATAACAACAATGTTTTCAGCATTGTTGTGTTCCGGCAGTTAAAGATAAGTTAGTCAGTTCCTCAGTGATTGGGGATTCTGAAGAGGCTCGCTTTCATCTTCAGCCTTATCAATACTTAACATCAGGTATGATGAAGGCTAAGAGTCTACCCGTACTTCATAAAAAAAAATCCCTAACAAAAAGCTATAAAAACGTTTAACCTCTTTTACATTTAGGAGGGTCAATAGTCAATACGCAAACGACAAAAGAACCTCGACTTTCGTAGACGAAGGAAGGTCGTCATTGCATTCATCACTTATAAATAGCCAGTGCGATAATTTGCTACGTCATTGTGCGAATTGTTAGGCGATACATCCCGTTAGGAAAGCGACGAATGATGCTAAACAACTGCCGATGGTAATTTTTTCTTAACGAGATGAGAGCACAATAACGAAAAACCACTTCTGATTTTGCGCGTACTATCAATTGAATTAACTCTTCTACTGTTCTATCGAATATGTAAATAATGCGAAGTTCGTGGCGCTTGCGCTGCATAAATTCTGCATGATTAAGGTTTTCTTTCGCATAATCTTCTTCTGTAGTCTCTTGCGTTATTCTGTTAGCGTCTGGTCTGTGTTACCTAATAAGTCATCATCATCATCGGTATGGACCTCTACAAAATAGAGGGTTTTGCTATAGGTATACGCCAAGTTTTTGGTTGGTGGTAGGACTTGTTGTAAGTCCGCCTGGCTAGCTACCACCATCTTATCTAAATCTAACGCCATAACAACAGTGTTTTTAGCATTGTTGTGTTCCGGCAGTTAAATTAGATAGCTAGATCCTCAGTCATTGAGGATTCCGGGAGAGGCTCGCTTTCATCTTCAGCCTTATCAATACTTTACATCAGGTACGATGAAGGCTAATAGCCTCCCCGTACTTCTTAAAAAAAAGTTTGGTAAGGCGAATTGGCATGGCATCGATCAGATTGAGACGACTAGACGACGAGACGGTTTAAGATAATTATGACTTGACAGAACAGGATTCAAAGTCTTAAATTAAATCTTATTCAAATATTCGCCAGGCTCACTGATCTACAGATTCAGTCAATGAGTAATTTGTCGCGCGTCGTCTTGTACTGTCAAGCTTTTTCTATTTCCATACGTGAAGGTTTGTAAATACAATGAATAAAAAATGATCCATTACCAACTTTAGGCCACAATCAATCATGTGGACATTGTGAGGGTGAAATAATGTTGTTTTTTAGTTTTTCTGATGTTTATTCGAAACCGTATTGTTCATGAGTACAAAACATGCGTGATCCTTTCAACTATAGTGTGACATGACAACTGAAAAGTGTGGCGAATGGTGGATAGGTCGAAGGACACGTCTAAAGCCCTACTTTGAGTGCCTGAAAGCCCCTTGGAGTCACCTTTCACTTTTTTATTTGATTGCTGGTTGTTTTACTTTCCTCACAGACCTATATCGAGATAGACGAAAAGAGCGCTTCAAACTGTATGAGAACCTATAATGTCGATTTTTTCTTACAGTCAGGGATCTTCCCGGTTTACCAGTAGAGTTTTTTAGGGACACGTTTATTTGAAAAGTAATAAGGATAGATAAATAATTTATAATTCAAATATAATACCTAATAATGTGACCTATTATTTGTGATATAAACGGTTTCTATGACTCTATAACTTTTTTAAATAACGCTACCAAAAAAAACTACTTGGTCTACTAGTACTAGTTGCCGACTGTACCTACGATGACGTCACAAGCAAGATTCAATGATGGGAAATGTTATTGACGAGCTCTTGCAAGAAAGCATTGCACAATTAACCATTTTCATTTCTGAGTGACGCGTGTTTTCATAGCTAAGGTCGGAAAACTGACCGTCGCGTCGGTCAAACTTTTTACACGCAAGGTAGGTAAACTTTTACCGTCTATCTCGATATAGGGCTTACCTCAAGGTCCTTCTTCTTCCGAAGACCTAAACTAGAGTTGCATCAAAACGTTCAATCATTTGAAAATCAACTTTGCAGAGAAATTTTGAGAATGTTAACCTGCCTATACTCTATTAAATTATCCACCTAATGGAATCAGGGAATGTCACGATTCGTTAGCATAAACTGCGTATTAATAGATTTTATTGGAATAGAAGTTCAAGGGCACGTCGCTGTTCCGCCGGATCCAAAAACAATTACTTCCAATTACCGACCGAATGTTTAACAAATGAGCTGGATCGGCGTCAACTGAACTCTGATTAATGGATGGTAGCAGTTTACCGATTAATTGTTATAATTGTCATTATTTGGCTTCACACGATTTTAATGATGCGTGATGTAATTTCGGCTACAGCACACCTTGTTAGGCCCAATTTGTCGTATCGCACATTGTTAAGGTCATATTTCAGATTCTTTACAAATGGCAGTTTCAGAACCATTTCAGACATTTTTAAATAAGATATTTGATAAGCAGCGTTGACCGTCATAAAACCCTTCACACTGTCAGGATGCTCATCAGGATTTCGATGCTAGCAGTCAGCTTAAAAAGTTTTCTGACTGAAACGACCATTATTGCATTATCTGAAAACTGACGATTGTTTAGTTACATTTTCCCACGATTTTCGAATAGAAAAGTTTTCTGCTCTATCTAACTATTAGCCTGTTTACCATTTCACCACAGAATTTTTAAAACTATAATATTTACATCAACAAACTTATTCACAAGGGAATAAGTAGGGAGTCTCGTCAGTATTCTCAACGATCCTTTACCGTTCAAATTGAACATGATTTAATATGTTGTCTTGATGTCTGATTTCTAATCGATGTAACAAGTTTCAATGGCGCTGTCCCAAGGTCTTATATAGCCTGATTTATGTTATTGACAATGTTACTACAATTGTTTGCAAATATTTCAGCCAGTCATGAGTCATAGTTTTTTCTCTTTTTATAATATACACTAGCCTTCCGCCCGCGACTTCGTCCGCGAGGAATTAGGATATCGCGCGGATTTAGGATGTCGCCTATGGCATGACGCCGGATGGTATAGGCCTCCCCCCAAGGATCTCCACATTGATCGCTCCTGCGCTGCCCGCATCCAGCGGCTTTCCGCGACCTTCACCAGATCGTCGGTCCACCTTGTCGGGAGCCTACTCACGGAGCGTTGGCTGGTGCGTGGTCGCCATTCCAGAACCTTTTCGCCTCAAAGGCCTATTATTCTTCTCGCTATGTGTCCCGCCCACTGCCACATCAGCTGAACAATCCTTGGTGCGATGTCGGTTACTTTACTTCTCTTACGGATCTCCTCATTTCCCTCTTCGAGCATAGCCATCTCCATTGCACGCTGGGTCACCTTGGGCCTTCTTATCAGACCCATAGTTAGCGACCACGTTTCACTGCCGTAAGCGTGCCATTTATCAGATTAAAAAGTATTTTATGTCATCCTTCACGGTTCTTTAGCATTTATAATATAAGCGCATGGATAAGTGTGAATGGAAAAGTAGTAGAAAATGCTCCAAAGCTATCGCCATCAAAGTCGCTGTCTATGGTACATTACTTTTCGATACAAAATTTGAACCCATTTCTTAAACCATTAAGGGTTGATTCATGTCCACCGCATCGGACTTCAAAATCGGTGACATTTTTGCAATCAACATCCCATAAAACCTCAATAACGACACCCATATCGATTTAAACATTATTTACCCCCTTAGGGGTTAATTTCTTGAGAGGATTTTTTGTATTTGATTTCCAACCATAAGCCTAATAAAAAAAATAAATGTCTTTTACTTTGAAAATAAAGGACTTTTCTTACTCAACTTCATCCCCCTTTTCACCCCTTTGGGGTTGGAATGTTCAAAAACGCCGAGACTGGTAAAAGTTTATTTTCTATCGTCAACCTAAATACAAAATTTGAAGTCCCTAACACTTTGATAATAAAGGACTTTTCTTACACAATGTTATCCCCCTTTTCACCCCCTTTGGGTGTAGAATTTTCGAAAACGGTGAGATTGGTCAATGTGCATTTTTAACCTAAATACAAAATTTGAAGATCCTTTCTTCAAAACTGACAGACTTTCATAGAAACTTTCATCCCCTATTTCACCCCTTTAGAAGTTGAATTTCGAAAAATCCTTTCTTAGTGCACCCCTGCACCTCATAAAAAGAAAGAAACAAAAAAGTTTTTATTGACACGTCACAAACATAAATATAATGTAAAAAACTACTACCTAAACATAAAAATACAAATCAATTAAAGCTAAAAACAATAAGGGCCAATCAGGATCAGGACCCTGCCTCAGCTAAAATGCTGTTACGATAAGGAGCCTATGTGCCAAATTTGGAGTTTCTAGACCCAACAACGGTTTGGGCTGTGCGTTGATTATCAGTCAATAAGTCAGTCAGGATGAATTTTATATATATGATGGGAAAAAACTATGGGCCCTGGAAGGGACCTACCTTAAATCCTTTAGTTAGCCCCTTTTACTGAAAAGAAACATATTCCTTTATTTTTTTTAGAGAAACAAAACTGCATTCAAAAATTTTTGTTAATTTTTCAAGAAATCTTTGAATAAAAGTGCTTTATCCGTCCCATTGAGTTTATAAGTTGAGTTTTCATGTTTGTAAGGTCAGATGTCGGACCAGTGACCATAAAGTGGCATTATCGTGCTTCGGAGGGCACGTTAAGCCGTCCGTCGGTCCCTGCTGTTGTCATCTGATAACAGTCGTTAAGCCAAGTCAGAGACCTTACAGGCGGCTTGATAGACTCTGACACCAGAGGTGGCCACTACTAATCCTAATACGATAAAAAGAAGAATTTTGGAATTTTTGTATTAAGTTCCGATTTATAGTCGTTTAAATGTCTGAATGGCCATACGTTGATGACTGATACTGTCATTGACTCTGGCGTGTAGTATAGTTTGTAGTAATGAGGTGAATGACAAAGCGCACGCGATATGCGATGCATGACGTCCGTGACAGACATTCAGGCTTATCTCTCTTGTATACTGAAAATTAGTTTACTATGTTTGCTTGTCGGATCTTTCGGAGTTGATTCGTAAAGGAAGTTCTCTGCAGTTGTTTTAATTTTACGTTGAAATGTTATCATTCGCTGGACAATGGCGAGTAAGATGCAGTTTTTTGGTCTTCCGGCTACTTTGAGAGAGACTCTTGTTGCCGTTCTTCGACACAACAATGATTAAACTTATTGTAATGGTCAATGAAACTGATAATAGATTCTTTAATACATCTAGCCTGTTATTTTACACGTTGTCAAACTTACAGTAGGTAGTGGTTTAAGGTAGAAATATTAAATTCTCATGCCAGTGCCGAGAACTGTTATTTTCGTTGGCTGGCTTCATGACTTTCCATCAACAACAGCAGTACTTAATGATAGGTGTCGCCCGTCCCTGAATACTCGATGCCGTAATGACATGGCCGCGTACCGACGTAAATATTGTAAATAAATACGTTTCGAACTCGAGAGAAACATTGAAACCCTTTTACAAGAAATGAAGAAGATGGATCGATATTTTTTTATGTCTTTACGTCTTGATTTTAAGAATTATCGGTCACGAATGCTTCCATCGATCAGTATCGGTTGCGCTCCCGGCGAGTTACCGCATGGGTATGCTTTAATTTCTCTACAAAGTAATAAAAACGAATCGTAGAGGCTATTGCACTTTACAGCATTTAAATGGCTAAGATGTATTTCGTTACAGTGAAAGAATTGAAAAGCGCTAAGCAATTACAGATAATTTAGACCTGCTGACCGGATGATGTTATTGTAATATGTTCTTCATACCTATATCTTCCACTGGCAACATTAGATTTGTCTAAATTAAGTTTTGCTAGTAGTGTGCGGTGCATCATTGCTATCGGGTTGTCTTCGAGAAGATCTTGCTGGGTACAAGCAGTGGGGATGTTTTGCCCCCTGCCCATGCTTAGCACCAGAACTTCCCCACTGTTTAGCACTTATTATCCTTAACAAGTGCTAAACACTTTTAATTGCTGCACATTTCTCTTTCGGATTTCCAGTTAGATATAGTAGTTAACCAATGAGTAATATGTTATGTTTGTCGCACAGACGAGGACGACGCGACAACGTCCGGCGTGACGGACGGGGCGCCCGGCGACCAGCAGAACCGCGTCATATTCGTCAATCACCCGCAGCCGCAGAAGTTCCTCTCCAACACGATCTCCACAGCTAAGTACAGGTATGCAAAAGAACGGATGCTGAAATAATGCGTTCTAACAGATCGCGTGTTAGTTCTCTATCTTATTTCCGAACGCCTCCTATCGAATTAACTTAATTTCGGAGACTTAATGAAATGGCAGAACCCGGATGATGAAATTCATTCTCACAGTAGTGGTCGCACTAATTGCCACAACATGTGGGGAAACTCACTTCAATATCACGTTCAAGGTTTCTTCTAAACTTTTGACATTCTTTCTAATCATAGTTATGTGGTTAGTTCTTTTACCATTAAGAATCTTTATGAATTTTGTGATTCCGTTTAAAAAAACTTAGCTAATTTTCAAATTAAAGTTTATTTAAATGTTATCTAATTTTAAGTAATTCAATTTCAAGCTAAGTTTTTTTAAATTATATTTTTATTTTAGTGAAATATTTTTTGTATTTTAATTGTATTTCTATTTTTATTTTTATTTTAGCTAAATTATTTCTTTTCTAATTGTTTTTTTATTTTAGTGACTTCAAATGCATGATGTGGCTACCTTTAAAAGAATTTTACATTTGAAATGATCTCCATAATTTGTAATATTTGTAAGCTTTATTGTAATTTTCCCTGGTGGTCCAAATAAATAGATAAATAAAAAGTTTTGTACCTTGTTGTAGTTATTTTCGTTATGTTGATGATTGAACGGCAGTACATCGCATACATGAAACGATGGAAATGTTGTAGTTTTAACAATGAATTAATATTTTATTAACTTTTAGAATACGAATCAATCGATCAATTTACTAATGTATTGGAATCCCGAAGATCCCGAAAAAAATCAGATATATTTACCTACCTAAGACAAATGGAAGGTAAATTACTTAGAAACACAATACGCTTGCCGGCACGTCACCATTAGACGACCCATCTACGAAACATATCGTTGACATTATGTGTTCTTATGACTCATACTTATTTCCGCGACTTTTTCCAAACTTGTTTACTATGTTTATTTCTCTCTAACGATACGACAGTGAAAGTGACAGAAACATCCTATCGGAAATTATTATCTGGCAGACTGCCCAGCTTAGCGATATACATAGTGCGACCAACCTTTCTGTTTGTAAACATAGCGAAGTTTACGTTGGCGACTTTTACGGTTCAGTTGTAAAACTATTTGTATTTTTTTTATGGCGCCGTGGTTCTTCATTTCAGTAGCAAACAAAAAGTTTTGATCGTATAATTCTGGTTATAAAATGAATGTTTCTTTTGTCAGTGTACCATCGTTCATCCCGCTGTTCCTGTTCGAGCAGTTTCGGCGGTACTCCAACTGCTTCTTCCTGCTGATAGCGCTGCTGCAGCAGATCCCCGACGTATCCCCTACCGGCCGCTGGACGACGCTCACGCCGCTCATACTCATTCTGAGCGTGAGCGCGATCAAAGAGATTGTGGAAGACTTCGTAAGTGCGCTCATTAGTTTATAATTATGTCAAGTATTGCTGTAGACCTCCGACGTGTCGCTAACCGGCAGCTGGACGACGCTCACTCCGCTCATACTTATTCTGAGCGTGAGCGCGATCGAAGAGATTGTCGAAGACTTCGTAAGTGCGCTCATTAGTCTATAGTTATGTCAAGTTCTGCTGTAGATATCCGACGTGTCGCTAACCGGCTGCTGGACCACGCTTACTCTGCTCATACTCCTCCTGAGCGTAAATGCTCATTGGGCTATAGTTGTCAAGTGCTACTCTAGATCCCCGACGTGTCGCCCACCGGCCGCAGGACCACGCTCACGCCGCCGCTCATACTCTCCTGAGCGTGAGCGCCATCAAAGAGATCGTCGAAAACTTCGTAACTTGTCTATTGTGCTACAATGATACCGAGTGATAGTGTTAGCAACTTAGCATAATCCCTGCGATTATGCCTTAACTGCTGGACTAGGTATTTGCCACTCTAACTCATCCTTAACGTGAATGCCATCAAGAAATTCGGTGTTATAAATTGCGCTGAAAAAAACAGCAGGATTTGCTAACACAGCGGTTGGACGAAATCGTTGTTAATGCGTTACGGATCTGCATTTATTATATTTTAAAATACATTGATGAAATTTGTCTAGATGTGGGTCGCTCACCGGTCGCTCCACAACTGTACTAGAGGGACGGACGTGTATAAACGACGATGAGTGTCAAGTATATTTTTTAAGTTTTATTGTGCATTGTTTTTTTTAAAGAACAGAACATTATTTTTAAATATAAAAAAATACGTTTAAATCCATCTTTCATAAATGTTTAAAACATTTTTTAAAGACTTTTAAAAATTGAATTTAGTCTAGTATAAGACAATCATTTTGTCCGATAAAATAACATTATTTACTACACTCAAATTGATTTTCATTATTGATTATAAGTACTTGAGTATGCAATAATATTTTTAATTTTTTTCCCAAAATTTGATTGGAGCTTATTTTTAAAAGGCTGTTTAAAATGTATAATATGTCTATTTTAAAATATTTAAATCTACACGAGTGAATTTTTATGTAAAGGCTCTTTATAACCAGTAAACACGATATCTAAAAAGTGACCCTAATAATGGCAAAGGATTTGCAAAAAAAAACCTAAATATGTGGTGAAAAAAAATTACAACTAAACAATAAATAAACAAAGGGTGATTTTACATTATAATGAGACTTATACGACTATAATCTTCTTGTAAACAAGAGTAACGGGACTCAACGCGACATTTATTATGTAGCACATATATATGTACTTACAGCTTGACGTTTCGGCTGTGTTGCTACAGCCGTGGTCACAAGCAGACTGATATAATATATGCTCCATAATAAATGTCGCGTTGAGTCCCGTTACTCTTGTTTACAAGAAGATTATAGTCGTATAAGTCTCATTACAAGTTACAATTATAATGGAACGCGAAAGTTTAAAATCTTATATAATCTTCTTCTTCTTATATTTAAAGGCGGTGCTCTTTTGGATTTCGCCAGTATCTAGTTTTTATTAAAATAATAATAGAAATTGTACGGTAGATAGAGTTAAAATGGAATCTCAAAACACGTGTTACGACCATAATCGATAATAGAAGTTTCCACCATGATGAGTTTAATAGTTTTTTTTTTAATGAAAAATGTTTGTGTATTTGGAGCAGGCGTATTAATTCTACAGTCCATTTCTTTTTCAAGGTGTAATGTCTTAATTTATTATTATATTTAAAAACACCCTTTACAAATAATTTAAGCGTTTTCTGTAAAAAAAAACTTTGAAACAATCTTATTTCCGAAACCTCCCAAAATAAATAAGTGATTTTTGGGTCTAAGGTATTGGATGTTCAAACAAACGAAGTCCTACTTAAACCCCTACTGTAGATTTTAATCAGCAGAAGTCATAGGATCGAGAGTTTCGTGTCCTTTTCCTAAAACGCTCAATAGAACGTGGAGTTGTTCCTAGGAGGGAGGAAAACTGCAAGGTGGGTTCCGAATAACCGCAAATAAAGTTCAGAAAAAGAAATTAACACTGTAGGATTAAATGTGAATTTTAATTTATTTTTACTGGACTAATTCTTTTGTTATTGGGATAAATGAGGGGAAGGTAGAAATTAAAAGAAACTAAAAGCATATTTTTTTTTTTATTGTAAAACAAACCAGAACAAAAACAGTACTTACATCAACCAAGCACTTCCCGCAATACTTGCGCTTCATCCTGAGTGTTTTCCACCACCCCCTGTTGTAAATGCAGGCAGTTCTGTGAAGTACTGCCAAAGCGAATTATTTTTTCGTCCTCTAGACATTCTTTCTTTGGAAGGGCAGACAGAATGCAGATCCAGAGTATTCCAGATTGTAAGTATTTGATAGAATTTATATGTATATGTTTGTTTTTTTTTATTTATATATATGTTTTTTTTATATTTTTTACGCTGTAGGCCAGCGTGGTCACATCAATGCTAGGAATATCCGAGCATTTGAAAGAAACATCTTTTCAGATGTTTAACGATCGATTAACATGTAACAGCCAATAATTTATGATTTTTAAATTTTTGTATTTTTCAATGCTGTTTTTATACTTATGATAAATTATAAATAAGTAAATTTTAAAATAGTATAACGTTTATTTCACTGTCTCAAAGTAACGTTGGCATGGGTCATTGGTGATTGGTTGGCATCATTATCTAAACATACTTGCTACGTAATGGATGCCGAACGAATGTGGATGTGTTTATAATACAATGGTGACGTGAAGCTGTGAACAGTAATTTATAAGCTGTCAGTTTGTTTCGTTTACGGTCCTTAAATATCATGGCTTCCATTTCTTTATGCGTAATGATACACAAAGTTTCTGGCTTTCAGGCACGTCATACTTCTGAATAATTTTCAGGCGATCCCTGTTTAGATAATGATGTCAAGGGTAATGAGACGCTCCGACACATTGCTGAACGCCACGTCTCAAAATATTATTGCGTGACAAAAATAAGTATCACTGTATGTGATATAAGCTTAATACAGTCATAAAAGCATCATATAAAATTATTGGTAAAATCATAACTCATAAAATAGTGGGTTGAAACGTAGTAATGAAGTTTCAGCGTTTATGTAATGCGAGAAATGTTATAATGTAAGTCCTTCCTTGCGAGATGAAAATTTTTTACGGTTAGGATAACCATAAAATGTAATATTATAATTAGTATTTTCTTTTGTGATTGAAATTGACCTTACTGTTATGTTAAACTCACTTTTCAATTGACGACTCTGTATGAAATAAAACAGGGAGAAAAAATTTCCCTTGACGAGTTTCTTGTCGGTTCTTCTCGTTACAAGGTCTCCCGCCGTAGGGTTTGTGAACCGATGGCGTAGCTTCTTTGACGTTCATAACGGCCTAGACTGAATAAATGATATTGAACTTGAACTATGGCAGTAACTGCACATTTTGACTCTTGCTTTATTATAGAAGAATTTAATTGGTCCTTCGAGCCCTTTGGAAAGCCGTAATGTTTCGTTTTGCTGTGTTACAACAGGGTTTGTTTTTGAAGCTACCATCACCATGTACAGTTATTTTATGTCGTTACACGACGGAACCCATCAACGTTTTTAAAGGCGCGCAATAGTTGAAACTATAAGTTCACGTGTCTATGTAATGCTGCTCCTAAACGGGTAATATTTTCGTGAAATTTCTGGCCTACAACTATTGCGCGAGACACGCTGACTTTATACGAAAAAGCAAGATGTATATATTTGCCGGCCACACATTTCAGCAAAAATATTTCCCGCACCATAAGTTAAGAACAACAACTACGGCTTTACACTTTGACCTTGAGAGCGCCCTTACGTCGCTCGTAATAGCTGCGGTTTTTGTAGTGCAAATGTAAAGCCGTAGCTGTTGTAGACTGTACAACAATGTAATGGATGTCATAAATGTTTAGAAATTCGGTTTTTTGTTATAGAAACGGCACAGAGCAGACGACGAGACGAACCGACGAAAAATTGACGTGCTCCGCGAAGGGCGGTGGCAGACTGTGCGCTGGGAGCGGCTGCAGGTGGGCGACGTGTGCCGCGTGGTCAACAACCAGTTCTTTCCCGCCGACCTCGTGCTGCTCGCCTCCAGGTCTGGTTGCTATCTAGCTTATATTGAGTAGAAGCGTTACAACTGAAACAAACTATTGCAAGGTGATTCGATCACGCAAGGAAACGCCGAGCATAGCTCACTGCGTTGCACGCGGGGTGACCTTGTGTCTTCTTATGAGACGCATATTTGGATGGATCGATGGAGCTGCTGCAGGTGGACGACGTGTGCCGCGTGGTCAACAACCAGTTCTTCCCCGCGGACCATGTGCTGTTCGCCTCCAGGTCTGGATGCTATCCAGCGTACTTATGAAATCTAAAAAAGTAGACGATGAGACGAACCGTTGCTAGGTGGAGGTGCTTTTCGAGAGCACCCCTCTCGAAAAGCACCTCCTCTTCTGGTTTGATTGGTGCATGATCTTAGATAGATGTTACTGTGATAACTCACCAGGGGGCGCTGCAGTAAACATTTGTTTGTGCAAAACCAAAACGACTAGTCTGATTTTGATGCGGTTTTCAGTAATGGGTTTTATGTAGTACAATGTACATACTACCTATGCTCTCTTAAAAGTTTGAAAAAAAAAACATAATAATATTTTTTTAAAAGTCACTGTTTTAAATTTCAATATAAATAAGTAAGTATAGCAATAAAATATGTATCTACAATTATTCATTCTACTATAAAACTGCAAAACTAGTTAATATAATGGCAGCCCCTGACGGATAATTAAGTCGGCGTTTTTTTTTATTATTTTATTCTTTTTCAATGTACGTTTTAACCATCGTGGGTATTTTAATTATAACTTTAAAATTTTGCTTTTTACAATGCTATTTTTATGTGATAAATATTATATGGTATTTTAATTGTTACTAAGTAACATTGGCACATGTCAAATTACTATACTGAATTAAAAATCCGACTATAGTTAGTTTATCATTAAAAAGACAATATTTTTTTATTGCAGCAACAATTTGCTATAGCCCTTGCTGTGAAGTCACGATCAAGAACCGATTGTAAAACGGTCAATGTTTGTATGAACTGACATTATAAAAAAAAAAACCTTAATTCATTGCTATAGTTCTTGTTAAAAACTTATATATAAAATAATACGTTGGTGGACTTACAGAGGAAGTAACTGGATTAAATAATTGATAAATGTAACAATTATGGAAATTCATTTGTTTCTGTTATCATTATCAGACTCGTTAATTTTAATGTAGGCTTACAACGAATAAATTAATTTAATCTCGCTAACTCATTGGTGTGAGCGTTTGCTTTCATTACGAAGGTTGCGAGTTTGACTCCAGTGTTTAATTTTGTAAAATTAAATTAAAGGTGAGATTAAGGGCGACTTTCTCCGACTGCCAATAATCAAATTGAATACTAAACACATGTCATTTAATCTCATTGCTTCAGTTACGCCCTTAACACATAAAATACACATATATTAATCTTACTTAAAACTTAACTTCGCCAGTGAGCCGCAAGGGATATCGTTCATCGAGACATCGAACCTCGACGGGGAAACAAACCTAAAGATCCGTCAAGCGAACCCAGACACCGCGCGACTCGAGACAGTATCGCAACTAGCCGGTTATCGCGCGACTGTCCAGTGTGAGCCGCCTAACAGACACCTGTATGAGTTCAACGGGATGCTGAAAGAGACCAACGCAAAGTAAGTCTTATTTCCCGGCTTTAAGGCACATATCCCAGCGCATCCAGGTACCGCGCGACTCGAGACAGTGTCGCAACTAGCCGGTTATCGCGCGACTGTACAGTGTGAGCCGCCTAACAGACACCTGTATGAGTTCAACGGGATGCTGAAAGAGACCAACGCAAAGTAAGTCTTATTTCCCGGCTTTAAGGCACATATCCCAGCGCATCCAGGTACCGCGCGACTCGAGACAGTGTCGCAACTAGCCGGTTATCGCGCGACTGTACAGTGTGAGCCGCCTAACAGACACCTGTATGAGTTCAACGGGATGCTGAAAGAGACCAATGCAAAGTGAGTCTTATTTCCCGGCTTTAAGGCACATATCCCAGCGCATCCAGGTGCCGCGCGACTCGAGACAGTGTCGCAACTAGCCGCTTATCGCGCGACTGTACGATTGGAAAGCACTTATCTATAAGTCTATTTGAATAAAGATCTTTGACGTTGACTTTGACCAATGCAAAGTGAGTCTTATATCATCGCTATAAGTTTCATATTCTATACAGCAGTTAGGTCTATATTCCAGCGCGTTGCCGCTCGCCACTGTACACTGTGAGGCGCCTAACAGACATCTGTATGAGTTCAACGGAATGCTGAAGGAGACCAACGCAAAGTGAGTTTTATTTCCCCGCTTTAAGGCACATATCCCAGCGCATCCAGGTACCGCGCGATTCGAGACAGTATCGCAGCTAGCCGCTTATCGCGCGACTGTCCAGTGTGAACCGCCTAACAGACATCTGTATGAGTTCAACGGGGTGCTGAAGGAGACCGACGGAAAGTGAGTCTTACGACACCTCTATAAGGCTCATATTTCAGCGCGTCACAGCTCGCCGCCTCTTTGAGAAACGACAAGCGTATTATCTAGTTTCTATAGTATTTGATGCTACTTAATGGCCCCTCACCCTGGGCCCCTACCGCGCAAGTGTCGTCGGCATCGACATCGACATCATTTGACAGATGGATGTGACATATTGCTTTTAGTCTTTGGTATGTTTTCATATGTGTCAAAAAGAAGCAGGAATGTGTCACATCCATCTGTCAAATGAAGTTGATTTCGATGCCGACGGCTGGCTCCTGGCTCCTGGCTCCTGGCTCCTGGTGTGGCGCGATGTGGCGAGTGTTAAAGCAGCCTGTATTTTTTTTTTCATGAAGTACGGGGAGACTCTTAGCCTTCATCATACCTGATGTTAAGTATTGATAAGGCTAAAGATGGAAGTGAGCCTCTCCCGGAATCCTCAACCACTGAGGAACTGGCTATCTTATCTTTAACTGCCGGAACACAACAGTTCTGAAAGCATTGTTGTTATGGCGTCAGACTTAGATAAGTTGGTGGTAGCTAGCCAGGTGGACTTACAACAAGTCCTACCACCAACCAAACCGAATACAATATGTACCCCCGCTGGGAATCGAACCCGGGACCCCTGGGTCTTATACCGGTGGTTGTACCGCTAGACCACAGAGGCGGTTAAATGCCCTTAGACTCCTTCTGTTAAAGAAGCAAGAAGCACATGCTATTTAGTGGATTGCCAATGGTCATAGCTATACTAGATAATCATATAATGCATTTTTTTGGCGCAGCCATAATAATAATGTGTGTATCGTCCCAGGACTATGCCGCTTGGGTTAGAACAAATGCTGCTACGCGGTGCAATGTTGCGCAACACAGCGTGGGTGCACGCGCTCGTCATCTACACGGGCCATGAGACCAAGCTCATGAAGAACTCCACCAAGGGTGAGTATTACTTACTGTGTGGTGTTTGTTACTAAATAGATTGTTGTTTGAGTATAAATATATTGAATTCTGTTGTAAAGGATGTAAATGAAAAAGCAGTACCTAATAGAATACACAGGAATTTTATTATTTCTTGTTGACTTGTAACTAAGAGAACAAGCAGAGGATTTTGGGGACTTTTTTAGACTACGATTTAATAACAACGCCCTCTAGCTGGACCGTAGGCACTCTAGTTGGTCCTGTTGCGTGAGAAAGTGTATTAATTATGGCTGGTATACACTTTGATTAGTGATTAGTGCGATGTTTAGTGTTAAGTGTTTAGCAAAAAACACGTTCGGACAGTTTCTGTTTAGTGTTAAGTGTATAGTGTTTAGCGAAGTACAGTATTTACAGCGCGTTCAATTTTTTCTGCGAGTAGCACCTCCCGCGCGTCCCGCCTTCACCCCTCACTTGCTCTAAACACGAACTAAACACGTCTGGACGTGACTGTTAAGTGTTTAGTTTAAATCAACAAAGTCTCGTGTTCGTTTCTCCTGTTGTTGTGATTGATAAAAATATTTAAAAAAATGTCTACTAGGTGGTTCGAATCCGTAACCCACAAATTTGTGGAGTTGTATGTTCAACATGCGTGTTTATATAATGTAAAATGTCCTGAATATAAAAACAAACATTTATTACTAATCAAAGTATACAGGCAAAATGTCGTCTAATTTTTTTTTTAATGAACTAAACACCGCCTACTAAACAGTATAGGACATCACTAATCACTTAACACAAATCACTCTACACACTTAACACTAAACACTTGGCACTTGACTAATCAAAGTGTATACCAGCCATTAGGTTAAGTGAGCGTTTGTGCAAGACGTCGCTAGATGGCGCTGTTACACAGCTGTCGATACTTGTTCTTGTAGTGTTGCATTGCAAATAAATAAAATGTTGGTGCGACTGAAACAATATTATGCGTTTAATCCAAATCACATCAGCCCACAGTGTTAGTATTAGATGTTCTAATGCGTGGCTTTGCCATCCAGCGCCCCTGAAGCGGTCGTCGATCGACCGGCAGACGAACACGCACATCCTGATGCTGTTCCTGATCCTGCTGGCGCTGTCGCTGCTCAGCGCCGTCTGCAACGAGCTCTGGACAAGATCGCACTCCGACTGGTACATCGGACTCACGGGTATGGACTTTAATATATCCTTTTAATTGTCATTTACAACTGAACGAAAAGTCTTAGGCTGGGTGCTTACTCTGTTTATTTTTTTAAGTCTAAGATACACAATAACTTAAAATTCTGCGTTATATCCTTGTATTTTCTTTGTTACAGAAGCGCAGAATGCACATTTCGGATTTAACTTTTTGACATTTTTAATATTGTACAATAATCTTATACCTATATCGTTACAAGTTACTGCAGAAATAGTTAGATTTTTCCAAGTAAGTAACCATTTCATAATTATATATTTTAACTTTCTTCAAAATCTTAAAATGTGACAAAGATTGTTATTTAAATCGTATTAGTAAAGGTCTAGTAATTACCCGTTAACTTAAAAATAAGATGCGTATTCACGGCTGTATTGTATTGGATTTTCGTTTTTCTTTCTGTTGTCTTGGACTTTGTTTTGTGTTCATAATCCTTATGGAAGTTCGCTACCTTTGCTGTTCATAAATTGAGAGAATGCGTTTTTCAGAGGTGATGTCAGTCTCTGTATAAAGTAAATGGAGCATAGTTTCAAACATCTTGCTTTGCCAGACACTCGAAAATGAGCTTTATTTTGTACACCTAACAAATTGAATCAGAAACGCATTTTCTCACGAGTCGCACTTCAGTATGAAGTATGGCCCTACCGCAAAGGTTATGGGCGCGACTCTTCACACGCGAGCGCTGATACTATAGCGCTGTCTCGATCGCACACAGTCGAGTATTAACTGACTATGGAAATATTATAAGCACGATAACGTTGAAGTTGCGTTGTACGAAAACGCCGTCGGATGTCAATGTGAAGTTGACAGCGATGCTGACGGCACTTACGCGGTAGGCCCACGCGAAGGGGTACTATACCCACCTTCTGCGTCAAAGGTCCCGGGTTCGATCCCCGGAGAAGACAATTTTATTTTTTATTTTTTTATGTATGTACAGTGCGACACAAAAGAGTAGAAAATAATTGGTGGCGCCACTTGTCAATAATTAGCAACCACGTAGCCAATATTTCACTATTTTCACTTCTTAATATTGTACAAATAACCCGTACAAATACAAAAAATATCTATTTAATATGTAGACTACCATCTTAAGAGTCGTGTTGCCTTACATTGAAGTTGGTTATTAGTTCCTCAAAAAATCCGTTTCTACTCTTTTGTGTCGTACTGTACATATTTACAAAAAAGTATATAAGTATGTTTATCCGTTATCTAGTATCCATAAACACAAGTTCTTAATAATACTTAATGTGGGCTAGATAATTGGTGTGATTGTATGCAATTTATTTATTTGTTTGTATCGTTTCCAGGCAAAGTTCATAGCGATGGACGTAGAGATGTACCACGCGGCGACTGACACTCCCGCGCAGGCGCGAACATCGAACCTCAACGAAGAGCTGGGGATGGTCAAATACGTGTTCAGCGATAAGACGGGCACGCTCACCTGTAACGTGATGGAGTTCCACAAGTGCTCCATAGCGGAGGTAAGGCCAGCCCCCTTATTTATTTATTTATTTATTTATTTATTTATTTATGGTATACACAACAGATAACAGTCAATAACAACATGAAATGAGAGCAATGCAAGTTTCGAACAAGACTGACATCCAAATACGTGTACACACAGAAAATCATGCGATGCGAAAACATAAGAAGAAAAAAAATAAAACATAACTACAATAAACATTGACAATAAATTTCCTCTAAATGATAAATATTAAACAAGAAAATTATACAAGAAAAGTATTCCTATAAATGCAATAGAATTTACATTAATCAAATAACATAAGATTATAGAATTACGGTAAAAATTAATTAACATACAGTGATTATCTATGATTATTAGATTACATTATACAATTATAGGATACATATAATTTATAAAAAAATAATTTATACAGTGATCGGAAACATAAACTTGATTGAAATAAGTTATTAAATAATCAAGGAATTTGAATATTATTAATATGAAGTTAAAAAAATATCTTTTTTGCTTGAGTCTTAAACACAGTGTGCTTTGTAGTGTAGATATCGAGTTGTTTGTTACTTATTACTTATTCACAAACCTTCGGAAACGTTCCCGAGAGCGGAATCCTCATTCCACCATCCCCATTTTTTCATCGGACAACCAGACGTACAAATAGGCGCCACAATAGGCTATTTGACAATGCGAAAAATAAAGTGTCAATTACTGTTATCAGTATAAGTTATGAGTTTTGGTTTTTTATTAACGTAAGTTGAAAATAATTATAAATTTATTTAAAAATCCGTAAATAAAAATGCATTTTTTAAACGTTTTGTCACGTGACACAAAACGCTCCTGATTCGTCGAAATTATAATGACGTCACCTGCTTGTAAACCTCGTTTGCCTACGTATGTGGATGATACGCAGAATACAGGCAAGTGACGTCATCGACCCCATTGCAGCGCCATATTGTCAAAGTAACTTTTTGGCGCGCTATTTAAATATTGAATTTTTAATTTGATAATTTTCAGCAAATATGTACCAGAATTAAAAAAAAACAACTTTTACTGGGTTCCTTAAACTCCACTACATAATATAAAATGGATTTTCAAAACCTGTCAAATAGCCTATTATATGGTTGATATACCCAAGTGCCGCACTAAGCGTTTTGACTCGACATTCATCATCCGCACCGCTAAAGAGTGGAACTCCTTGCCTCAGTCTGTGTTTCCTGACACTTACAATTTAGGGGTCTTCAAGGCACGAGTGAATAGGTATCTTCTAGGCAAGCGCGTTACATCCTAGATCGCATCTTCGCTTTCCATCAGGCAAGATAGCGGTCAAGCGCTTTACCTATCTAATAATAAAAAAATAAAAAATAAATGTATGCATTTGTCACTGTCACTCACTGAACTGAAGCGCTCATGGCCGCGCTTGACAGACTGATCGTATTCGGTCACATTTGTTAAGCAAAGTTCGGCCTGGTCAGGTGTCAGATGGGTGACCGTAAAGTGGCATTATAATTGAACGCTTCCGTGCTCCGGAGGGCACGTTAAGAGTTCATAGCGATGGTACGATGTGACGTACAGGTACGAACAAGTAATCTCGACGAAGAACTGGGGATGGTCAAAACGTGTTCAGCGATAAGACGGGCTCGCTCTCCAGTAATGTTATGGAGTTCCACAAGTGCTCTATAGCGGTAGTTCTACCTGGAAATTCTTAGGGTTACTATCCACGGAGGCGTAGCTTTAGCTTGATAATAAGAACTATAAAAACGAATGTATTCGTAAACGCGTTTAAGGCGGTACCCCCACCGAAAGTGGCGCCGCGTTGAATTTTATTTAATATCGTAATTCTAATACACAATTTTAATAAAACTTTACGTGGAATTTTTAGAGCCCATAGTCTAGTATTTTTAGACGGTATCATTACATTCCCTCGTAGTCACTGCTAGAAGTAGATAGCAAAACTGCTAAAAGTGGCCGTTTTTGACACATTTGCTATCTACTTCTACGAATGACTATGACGAGATGTAGCGATACCTTTTAAAAATACAAGACAATGGGCTCTAAAAATTCCACGTTTAGTTTTATTAAAATTGTGAATTAGAATTACGACATTAAATAAAATTCAACGCGGCGCCACTTTCGGTGGGGGTACCGCCTTAAAGGCCTTACAGGCTTACATAACACTCACAGAAGAGAATGGGGATTCTGCTCTATGATCCCTAGCTTAGCTCTGGATGCAAAGAAATACTTTCGGATTTAAAATACTTTGCTCCCTGTGGAAACAATCTACCATTTCAACCTTTGACGGTATGTTTCAATAAACCCTCCTCAGTAAGAGTTAAATGTTGCCTAGATATTTTTGTTAATCAATCCATAATAACAGCGGTTGCTACGTCACCTAACAAAGATATGCCTCTCTCTTACTAGTGATAGACTATTGAAACTGCCCCCTTATTGTCTAATTTCAAAATCTATCACAATCCCTTTCAAAGGTATTATGATTGTGATAGTGACTTATGGAATTGTGTAACTTATAGTCGCAATCTCTTGAGGAAGGAATGGTGTTTTAAATGACACTTCATTTGACACTTCTCCATACATTTGAAAGATATTTTCGTGTGTCACTTTGCTTAAACAGTTCAATTTCGTTCATTCAATACCTTTCATGACGCGTCCCGATCACAATCCCTATCAAATGTGAAATAGTGACAGCCCGAAGTATGTAAATATTTTTCAAATGACGAATTGAATGGGATTGTGATAGATTTTAAAATTAGACAATTAGCCCCCAGCACCCCTTCCGCTTATCGGTATAGCTAGTGCTAACGCTATAGCTATCAAAATTCAAACTCTCATAAAACCCTTCAACGATGGCGTTTTTGTCTAATTCCTACATATTTCTATTTATCTTTTGGATGCACTCTTGCATTTTTAGTATGAATGTGATATCGTCAACGAGAGCCCTTGTAGGGGGTTTGATAGCTATAGCGTTAGTACAAGCTATACCGTTAGGCGGTCGGGCCGCTCGTCGTAAGACACTTATAAACAACGATAAGTCAAAATCGCGCACCAATGAGTCCTGCCAGAAAGCCATCGTGCTGAGGAAGGGACACTATATTGACCTATGGCCATACTATAATTAATTAAGTTGTGTTTTAAAATTTATGACTAATCTGTTGTCTTGTTGTCATTTTAGCTGTGTTGTTTTTACCGTGTGATTTTTTGAGTTAATAAAATTTCTCTCTCTAATGGTCCTTCGAGCCGTAATCAAAGCCTCCAAACCCACAGGTGATCTACACGAAGCCAGGCCCTGAAGAGCGATTAGAAGACACATTGTTACAGCAAGCTTTAGACCGTGGGGGCGCCACCGCTGATGCTATACACGAGTTTCTCGTCATGCTCGCAGTATGCCACACCGTCATACCTGAGGACAAAGGTGGCGTTATTAGCTACCACGCTGCTTCACCTGGTGAGAATATACCTTAATTTTATTCGAAATACTTAGTTGGTTATTGAGTATCGAAAATTGCAATGAGTAAGTATATTTGTTAAACAAAGTGTTTACGACTTTTTCTTCTAAATGCTATGCTATGTAAGTTGTGAGATCAATAAATGTTTCTTTCTTTCTATGTCAGATTTTTTACTCTTCCATAAACATTTCACAATGTTAATTTGATGACGCCTTATTATTCCAATAAAATAATTTTAGTGCATGTTACATAACTACTCAAAAATTACGTACGTGTGTCAGGATAGTGGCGCCACTGCAGGGCTTCTTCACGCCTATAATTTGAGGGTCTATGAAATTGCCATTTTTTTTTCTTATACTTCTAAATAACCTCACTACTTTTGTGCTTAAAAGGTACACCCCAATTGCTTTATTTTATATTAAATTAAGATCATAACGATTAAGAATCCTTAACTTTATGACTATTAGCTACGATCGTTATACGAAAAAGTACCTTGAAATGTACTCCTTTTTTTGTTAGCATAATTGACCACTTTATTAAATATAATTTATAAATTTTGCATAATTTTTTTAATAAAAATATAGCATTGAATTGCTTAGTCTTCAAACAATGCTTGTTCATTAAAAAAATGTGGTAGCACTAGCGGTAGTAACTAAAACAAAAACTGTTAGTATGGAAACGACATTTCTTTGAAAATCTTCATTCAAATATCAGTGCTTCTGGGTTATTCTGACCATCAACGAATGACCCAGAAGTTAATTTTGCTGAGACAGGGCCTATTAACAGCACACATTTTGTTTTGTTGTATTGTACTATGATTCTTGTTTTTTCTGTCTTAATTTATGTACCTTGACGGTGCAATAACCGTACATAGCGCCATGTCCGCATTTCACGTCAATTGCAATATATTTAATTATTATTTATTGTTTTGATGTGTTAGCAGTTTAGTTCACAATTAGCAGTCGTTACGTGTACTCATTCCATCATAGCATATACATATTTTTACAATTATAGTAGATTGTTCACCAAGGGCTGTATGACACCCATAACAGTCGAGTGTTTTGGCGCCCGAACGAAGTGAGGGCGTCGATAGTTCGAGACTGTTATGGGTCCATACACCCGAAGTAAACACTCTACTTTTCATTTTGAATATGAGGAAAGTAAAAACAAACAGAATATTCTAAAAAAATATTTAATAAGAAAAATGTTACAAAATTATTTTATAATGTAGCAAAATAAGCTGTATAGGCTTCTGTGCCTTTGCCTACATACCTTTGGTAAATAAAAATCCAAAGAGATTACAGATATCGATTTGACATGACACCCCTATTCTATTTTCAAATTTATTACAGCCCTAGGGCCGCCACATATCACTTTCAACCCGCATTTTAGGCAAGTTATGAGTTACTTTCAGAATATGAGACATGAAAATACCTAATAATAATATACGGGGTGATGAACAGACGAACGCGCACTGGTGGCGGGCGCGGCGCAGTGGGGCTACGTGTTCGAGACGCGCACGCCGAGCTTGGTGCGCGTGCGCGCGAGAGGGAAACTGCTGGACTACCAGATACTCAACGTCATCGACTTCACGTCTGCGCGCAAACGGATGTCCGTCATCGTGCGGGCGCCCAACGGTACCTGTGTTATTTGCTCTATGTATCACTTTATCAAATCTTTTTAGTTGACTAGGGGATCGGGTTGACTTTTCAGTGCTCAGATAAAGAATATTTCTTTGGTAGCATATAATAAATTGGTAATAATATCTTTTTTAGTTTGTGATTGATTTATCATTTATTTAAGTTGGCTGGTTAAAATGACTGGTATTTTTTTCATATCGATTGAAAACAGTTACGAATCAAAAGCTTTTTCTTTTGTTTATTACCCAGCTGCGTTGCAATGCCTCGTAAAATAAATTAAATATATCTATTTTTTGGGCCAGAACCCTTGCGGGTGTCCCCAGAACACCCTGTAGTTTTATCACAACCAGATATTAATTGTTCCGGACATTGAGGACAAACAAGCAAAGACTGATTCTTATTCTCATAGATTTATTTTAATTTATGTAAAAGAACAATGGGACTTTTGCGTCGAAATATGACCCGACCCAACAGGAGTAGTAGCAATACTTGATATCATTGAGTTTCCATTCTTAGTGAGATCAAGTTGTTCTGCAAGGGCGCGGACTCACGCCCGAAATTAAATTTCTATGCCTAGATATGGAAAGGGCTATCTGAGATAGTTGCCTAGGATACTGGTTTCGTTGCCTGATTCGTTACGTTGGTCATATTAACAAAAATACCCTGAGTAGTAACTAACTATCTCAGATAAGTAACTATTTCAGATAGTCAGATAGACAGTAAGTAACTATCTCAGATAGCCCGATCCATATCTACAGATAGGTTATTAATTTCGCGCGTCAGTGATATACCTGCGACTGGCGTATCCTTTACGCAAAAAAAACTTGACCCAACCGCGGCGAGACAAAAGTTGCGTAGTAACTACAAACACCACTTTTCAAGCGAAATAAATTTTATTCTATTCTATACCAGTCACTGCGCATTGACTGCGTCTCCTGATACTTGCATGCAGGAGGATCTCATGCCAACATCCGACAAGGCTGTCAAAGTGGCTGAATTCTGGGCCTCAATACTTTAGTGTCTGCCATCGACTCGCTAAGAAGACTGCGCATTTTTTTTGTCTCGCTGCTCTTGGGTTAAGTTATTTCGCGCCGGCTTTAACCATGTATCCGTTTGTAGGTGAAATCAAGTTGTTCTGCAAGGGCGCAGACTCGGTGATCTATCCTCGACTCGCGGGCGGGGCTCGAGCACCTCACGCAGTCAGCACTTTACAGCATCTGGAACGGTTCGCCGCCGACGGGTTAAGGACGCTCGTTTTCGCCACAGCGGATATTCCCGAGCAGCAGTACCAGGTCAGTGGGGGATCTAAAACCAAGCCACTGAGAGAAAGTATTTGTGACAGGTTGTTAAGTAATAAATAAAGTCCGCAGCCAACGGGTTAACTTTAAGGTTAGCGCCTCACGCCGTCAGTACTTTACAGCATTTGGAGCGGTTCGCTGCAGATGGGCGGAGGACGCTCGTGTTTGCTACAGCGGATATACCAGAGCAAAGGCACCAGATCAGTGAGAGGTCTTAGAACCGTAGAGTCCGCGCCAAACTTTATTGCGGATCTGAAGTTGGTCGCAAGGCGCGTCGCAGTAGCAAAATTAAAACAGCTCTAAATAACTTTTATTGTTGATTGTTTTTTTAAATTTACAGCTTATAATTATTCTGTTTTTGTCTTAGATTCGTTATATATACTATGTATAGAATAAGGATACCAAAATTGTCACGAGGGCGGAGATCCTGGTATCCTATAATACAGGCTTCGGCTTAGCTTAGGTGCCAGTCTCCTTACAAATAGATGCTTACATAATTTGTTGGTATTGGATTTAGACATAAGACTGTTTGTAAAGAGAAAAATAAAAACATTATTATTATTATTATTAAATGTGAGTGTCAGCGGGGCGTAAAGATAAAGAGCAGGCCTGCATCCTCGTGATGTTGTATTTTCAGTGCTGCATTGCTATAGTATGTGTTTCTATGTGAACACTCATGACCTCATGAAGCGCTCATGGCCGCGCTTGACAGACTGATCGTATTCGATCACGTTTGTTAAGCAAAGTTCGGCCCGGTCAGGTGTCGGATGGGTGACCGTAAAGTGGCATTATAACTGAGCGCTTCCGTGCTTCGGAGGGTACTTTAAACCGTCGGCCCCGGCTGTTGTCATTTGGTTACAGTCGTTAAGCCAAGTCAGAGGCTATATAAGCGGCTTGATAAACTCTGACACCAGAGATGGCCACTAATCCTCACTCGATAGGAAGAAGATGTGAACACTCGCGCTTCTCACTTCAGATCCGCAATAATGTTTGGCGCGGACTCTACCCGGTGTCGGCTAGGAGGAACAGACGTCACAATAACGGAGGCTTTTCAAAACTATTAATTTTCTTATATAGTCAGCAGTTCGTCAGACTTTAAAATTGACATTGAGATCACCCTTATGTCGCTCGTAAAAGCGGCGATTTTCGTAGTGCAAGTTTTAAGTCGGTGTAGCTGACTTTGACTGTACAAATGCAAAAAAAAAAAAATTCTTAATTTTATATCAGAATCGCAGTAAAGTTTAAAGGTTGCCATTTTCACATTAATATTTTAAATTTTTGTTTTTGCACAGGAATGGTCGAACACGTTCCACAAAGCGACTATCGCCATCCAAGACCGCGAGCAGAAGATCGAAGAAGCCGCGATGCTCATTGAGAACAACCTGCGACTGCTCGGAGCTACCGCCATCGAAGACAAACTACAGGTGACCATACTATCTCAATTTTATAAGGACGCAATTCTAACTCAATTTTCTTAGTTTTTCACCGTAGCTATTAGTATATTTATGCAAAATATTCATAGTAATTTTTAAGATTATACATTGGATTATAATAGGTTGGGGAAAAAGTTTCTTCGCATTTTTTAAGAAAATTCATACCTTTTTTTAATAATGTTTATTAACATTTTACTAAAGTATGTAGGTGACATTTTGTTCGATAACTTTTTTTGCCATCTTGTAGGTGTTGTAGGGACATGATCTCATTGAAATATAAATTTTGGGGCTTCTGATCAAAATACCGCGACAAGTGGTTTTGGCAGTCTTCTCGTGATGTTAACCTGACACTTCACAATGAATTCTGAAGAGACCGAATCAGGTGGAAGTCTAAAGGTGCAAGGTCAGGACTATATGGCGTATGCATTAACACCTGCCAGCCAGACTCTCTTAATTTTTGCTGAGTGGCTAAATATGTGTGAGGTCTAGCGTTATCATGATGAAATACCACACCACTTCTGTTGATTAATTCCGGCCGCTTTCTCTCAACTTCTTCCTTTAATCTCATCAGTTGTTCGCAGTAGAGGTCAGAATCGATGGTTCTGCCTGGTGGTAACAGCTCATAATGAATAATGCCTTTCCAATCCCACCACACAGCATCACCTTGTTGAGAGTTAACCGGGGTTTCGCCACAATCTGTGAAACCGCCACGACCTTTTTCGCACGTTCTTGTCGTACGTGATCCACTTTTCATCACCAGCTTCTTCAAAAATGGATCGGTTTCATTACGTCGTAATAAAGAATCACAAATGAGTCCACAGTTCATTAGGTTTCTTTCAGTGAGCTCTTGAGGTACCCAATTATCGTGCTTTTTGTGTACGCAGTTTTTCAAATGCGCCTAAATTGTTTTTTGTGCAATTCCAAGATCTTCAGTTACCTCGTAACTACAGAGCTGATCTTGCTCCACTTATTCAAAAATGGCAATTCCATTTTATCCCTAAGGGCGACCAGAGCGACGTGCATCTTTGACATCAGAATTTCCGGATTGAAAACGCTTAAACCAAATTTGTACAACTCTCACAGACACTGCACTAGGTCCATAAACATCGTAAATATTTTCGCGGCTCGCGTAGCATTTTTGCCTTTTTTGTAGTAAAATTTTAAAATGTATCTAATTTCTTCATTAGATTCACTCATCTTGACAGTAAGAAAAACAAATGAAAGTCACACATTTTCTTAATTTTTTATTATCTTCTTTAAAATTTAACCTTTAAATGATACCAAAACCAGCTAGATACAAATATATGTCATTATATAGCCAAAGAGATTTTATTACAAGTTCATACATACTATATGCGAAAAGACTTTTTCCCCAACCTAATATTTGTGTAAAACCCTCATCGTAAAGTGGATATTAGTGATTCGTCAGTCACCAAAAGTTACAGACGAAGATATTGATGATTGACTACCGGAGTGTATCATACAATGTGCTAAATGAATAATTTCCGCGAGGAGTCGAGCGGCTGTTGCGGAGTCCAAGCGGTTTCTAAGCTGCGTAAATTGCACGCAAAATATAGATTTGACCACATATCTTTATCGAGATAGACGTAAAGAGCGCTTTAAACTTTATGAGAACTTAGCGTGTCGAATTTTTTGTACCTACGATGACGTCAAGAGCGAGATTTCGTGATGTGTAAATGTTATTGACTGCACTGCACAATTAATCATTTTCGTTTCTGAGTGACGCGTGTTTTCATGGCAATGGTCTCAAGCGGACTGACTTAGGTCGTCAAACTTTTGGCACGCCAGTTACGCGTACACTTTTACCGTCTATCTCGATAGAGTTCTGTGGATTTGACTACTGTATGAACACCTAAATTTCTTTCAGCACATTGTACTAGCGCGTGTTCCGACTTGCACCGGTCGGTTCGAATCGTACATAAAGTGAAACGTTCAATATTCTCCTTTGCTGACAGGACGGGGTACCAGAGACGATAGCTGCGCTATTACAAGCGAATATGTACGTGTGGGTGCTGACGGGCGACAAGCAGGAGACAGCCATCAACATCGCACACTCCGCGCGACTCATACACGCTTCTATGCCCATCGTATTACTCAACGAAGATAGTCTCGATGTGAGTTCAAGATATTTACTGTCGGTACTAGAAAGGGATTGGTGTCATTGCCATAACTGCCACACTTTAGCTCAACGAAGATAACCTTAATTTAAGTAGTGGTGTAAGTACAACATTAGGATAAAAAGAAGACCGATGCCCATCGTGCTGCTGAATCATCGGAGACGAGAATCTCAACATATCCAACGCTCGCGTCACACACGTCAGTTCCGCGCTAGTCAGCACACATCTAAATTCTAGTCTATAACCAATTCAAGTCAATAACCAATTACCAATGAGATGTGTTCTTGGTGGGGCGGGCTATTACCTAAAATTTAGCAATTATCGGGCTGATATCGCACTAGCGCCAAAAGAATTTAGTAGCAATAATAGGAACTAAATGAATGCATTTATAACTTTAATTTTGCATTTTACAATGCTATTTTTATGTGATATATATTAAACAGCTACTTGTCTCATGTCGCCCTGACGGGATCGCGTTTGGGCGACATGAGACAAGATGCTTTTTTCTAGTATATTTTCTTTATTTATTAACATAATAATATTAATCACATAAATGAATGCACATTGTAGTTCATCGTTTGTTCGGTAGAGGCCGCACTGTTGATCCGTGCCGTAAAGCAATTATCGCGCAATATCTGCTGTCTATCTGTAGTATAGGTAGTAATAGCCCCGCCGCATTCTTCTGTGGATACACTGTAGCTAAAAATATATCTTATCGCTTCTGACATCTCCGCATATCTCCACTTTGGTGGAATCATAGTAAATTTTCTAGATTGTGGTTCGCTAGCGATGGGTAAACACTTAAGTTTCGATTGGTTGCAGGGCACGCGAGAAGCAATCGGCCGCCATATAGTGGATCTCGGCGAGAACTTGCGCAAACAAAACGAGCTGGCTCTGGTTATCGACGGGACCACGTTAAAGTACGCCATGGGCTGCGACCTCAACAAGGACTTCCTGGACCTCTGCGTCTCCTGCAAGGTGGTGGTCTGCTGCCGCGTGTCGCCCATACAGAAGGCGGAGGTATGAATGAATGTTCACAGGAAACTGATTTTTATTATTATTTTTATTAATTTTAAATTTCTAAAAAACTGATTTATTGTCATATTTGTTTGAAAATTCATTAGATTATTAAGATGTTATAAATTAAAGTGGCTATAACTTTTCTTTTTTTTAACATCATCGTTCGAAGTTTCTAAAGAAGACGTTGATTTGCATGAAACTGTCTTAGTAATGTAGCAGTTTAACCAATGCAGTTGACAGCCTTTTAAAAACTGTTACGATACTGTGGCCCTGGGGGGCAATTCTCGCGCTGAGATATGTCGAATTCGACATTTTTCAAACCATAATTTCTTTATTAAAAATGTAAGTAAAATCTTTACTACGGTCATAATACTTTAGTTTCAATGATCTTTGACAATCCTATAATATTGAAGATTGTTTTCTGTGAGTTTTAATTATAGATTTATGGTTCCAAAAATGTCGAATTCGAGATGTCGAAGGCGCGAGAATTGCCCCCCTGCCGCGTAAGTGTCGTCGACTCGTCGAATATGGGCGCGACTCTTCACACGCGAGCGCTGATGCTATAGAGCGGTCTCGGTCGCACACAGAGTCGAGTATTAACTGCCTATGGAAAAGGAATCTTATCATTAGGACGATAACGTTGAAATTGCGTTGTACGAAAACGCCGTAAAGTAAAGTTGACAGCGATGCCAACGGCACTTACGCGGTTTGCCCACTGGTATTTGCAGCACGTAATTCAAAATACCAGTTGTCGAAAAATTTTCTGATTAGATAGAAGTGTATAACATGGTGTTCATACTCATGTCGTGTTGGGCGATTATTACTAAAGTCTGTTATCGCTTAGCGACTGCCGAAGCTACTAATAATCGAATAATTATTACTAATTAGTAATTAATAAATTGAAACTATGTACGCAAGACTGTACAGCAATTGTAAGATCTTAGAGTCTGCTGTACCTTAGCAATTGCCGAATCTTTTAATCGATCGAATCGAAGCGGAAAGTAAAATAGGTAATTAAATTGTCTTTCAAAAAGTAAACCTAGCTCTAAACAACAAAAGAGAGCTGCTTTATTAAAAATAATCGCTTTTTTCAGATAATAATTTAATCCACTGATTTACTAAGTATTGATAAATTACAACTCATCACTAATTAGTAATACATTTTTCAAGTTATTTGAGTTATTTGAATGAATGCAATAATCGACTAATTCAAAGTTAAAGTCAAAGTCAAAATATTTTTATGCAAATAGACTTATAGATAAGTGCTTTCGAATCTTACATTTTTTTAACTGAAAAGAAGAACTTATCAGCTTTAACAGAAACAACAACATTTACAAAGAAACATGTTATCGCCAGACACAAATCCACAGTCTTGAATTATAAATTTTTAATTTTGAATTTTACAATGCAATTTTTATGTGATAAATAATAGACAAGAAAATATACTAGAAAACGGGATGAGACAAGTTGCTTTTCCCGTCAGGGCGACATGAGTCAAGTTACTTTTTTCTTGTTTAATATTTACCACAGTCTTGAAATTTAAATATAAAAGGAAATTCAGTTAGTATCATTAATAATCTTGCACCGCTACTCAGGTGGTGGAGATGGTATCGCGAGCGACGGGCGCGGTGACGCTGGCGATAGGAGACGGTGCCAACGATGTGGCCATGATCCAGCGGGCGTCTGTCGGCGTCGGCATCTCCGGCGTGGAGGGGCTGCAGGCCGTCTGCGCCTCCGACTACAGCATCGCTCAGGTAGGATAGGAGACGGCGCCGACGATGTGGCCATGATCCACCGGGCGTCTGTCGGCGTCGGCATCTCCGGCGTGGAGGGGCTGCAGGCCGTCTGCGCCTCCGACTACAGCATCGCTCAGGTAGGATAGGAGACGGCGCCGACGATGTGGCCATGATCCAGCGGGCGTCTGTCGGCGTCGGCATCTCCGGCGTGGAGGGGCTGCAGGCCGTCTGCGCCTCCGACTACAGCATCGCTCAGGTAGGATAGGAGACGGCGCCGACGATGTGGCCATGATCCAGCGGGCGTCTGTCGGCGTCGGCATCTCCGGCGTGGAGGGGCTGCAGGCCGTCTGCGCCTCCGACTACAGCATCGCTCAGGTAGGATAGGAGACGGCGCCGACGATGTGGCCATGATCCAGCGGGCGTCTGTCGGCGTCGGCATCTCCGGCGTGGAGGGGCTGCAGGCCGTCTGCGCCTCCGACTACAGCATCGCGCAGATACTCACAAATTGTTTTCAAAAATAGATATCATTTATTCAGGTTAGGCTGTTACAAGCACTTGTTAATATCATCACCACATGGCACATCCAAACTACAAATTATTTAAAACTAGGAGCCGGTCACGCTTTCACTTGCGTTCTCTGCCCAGGATTGACCGAGATGTGATCTGATAATTGCCATCCAGGGAGTGAATGGAGCAGATCCAAATTTCTATACACACCACACAACTGATCTGATGTACATTCTAAGAGATGTATGGATATGTTTAAAAAAAATCCGCGAAAATGGCATAAAAATGTATGGAATTCGTGAAACTGAAAAGTCTGATCCTTACACCTTTTAGAATGCCGATCAGATCAGACCAGTTGGGTGTGTATAGTAATCTGTAACTTCTCTATTCACTCCCATGATGGCCATTATCAGATCTCAGCTCAGACAATCCTGGGCAGAGAACCAAGGCTCCAAAATTACCTCGTTTGTGTGAAAATCAACTAGTTAACAAGTCGTTAATAATGTGACCACCACTGTCTATGGCGTCAAGGTCCGAATGTTCTTGCCAACGTCCGGTCCCTATTTGGCTTTATTTTCTGGTAGTTTTCAACAAAATGCACAATGCCAACCATTGCATAACCGATACATTGCTTCCACAGTTCCGGTTCCTGCAACGACTACTCCTGGTGCATGGAGCGTGGAACTACTCGCGCATCAGCAAGCTCATCCTGTACTCTTTCTACAAAAACATCTGCCTCTACGTCATCGAGCTCTGGTTCGCCATCTACTCCGCCTGGTAAGTAACCGTCTGATACTTCTTATTTATTTTTTATTTATTATATTGGGGACAACAAACAGTTTACACAATATAGTATAACATAAATTTGTTAATACAACTGGGTTTAATAATTGTGGAACCCACACCGATATTTACGTATTCAGTTAAACCATGTTATTCAATATTAAGAGAAAACAAAACAAAAAAAATGATTCAAATGACTGAATATACAAAAAAGAGAAAAAAAATATACTTATTAAATACCTACCAACGTACCAACCTACTTACAATATTTAATTAAGTTGTAAAAAGACTGATGTTCTGTTTTGCCGTTAAAAATTTTACATGTAAATCGTTAACTTTTCCCACGGGACAGGCTATGTTGTGGGGAACAGCAGATCTTGTTATTTTTAAGGCTTTCATGGAAATAAACAATTTATTATTATTATTATTAACTTATTTTAAAGTTTACATTTTTGATTTTATTCTTGAATAATTATAATAGAATAACACTAATAATAAAAATAACTAGAAAAAAAATACAACTTGTGCGAGTTGAGAAACAAATCAAACCTCTAAACACTTTCCTTACACAACAAAAACTGCAACTCCATAAAGATAAAGCCACTGACTGAATTTACGTCGCCGATCTTCTGGCGTAACGCTGATACACATCCTTATCCCAAATGCGAGTGTGTTTGTTTGTCCGTCCTTCACACCAACCAAGCAATTAATCGACTTGATATTTGGCATAGTGGTAGTTGATAGGACGAAGAGTAACATAGGCTTTTAACCGCCTCTGTGGTCTAGTGGTACAACCACCGGTATCAGACCCAGGGGTCCCGGGTTCGATTCCCAGCGGTGGTACATATTGTATTCGGTTTTGTTGGTGGTAGGAGTTGTTGTAAGTCCGCCTGGCTAGCTACCACCGTCTTATCTAAGTCTGACGCGATAACAACAATGTTTGCAGTATTGTTGTGTTCCGGCAGTTAGAGATAAGATAGCCAGTTCCTCGGTGCCAGTGGATGATGATTCCGGGAGAGGCTCGTTTCCATCTTCAGCCTTATCAATACTTAACATCAGGTATGGTGAAGGCTAAGAGTCTCCCCGTTGATCATAAAATAAAAAACCCGATATTCCCACGAGAAAACGCGGGTATAAACGCGGGCGGCCGCTAGCGACTTATAAAGGACGTGTAGCGTCAATAGGTGGTTTGACGCTACACGCGGCAATCGATTGTCTTCCGCCTGTGAACCGCGACGGGAACGTGCAGTGTAGGACGCTCGACTAGGGCTTGCCAAATCAAGTACCCAATGATTTAGGAGCAACATTTGATATTTCCATCTTGCCCTTATTTCAATCCTCAAGTAAGCCTCTGTCCAGATGTCTTAAAAATGTTCTGCAAGCCAAGGAAGAATATCCTCATAGGCTATAAGGCTCGTGTTACAGAACATGACTCAAGCAGTGATCTATAACAATTAGAAAGAGACGTGCTTATTCTCCGCATGTATCGACGTCACTTTCTAACTGTGCTCAAGTACAGTAGGCTTATTACGAGTTTGGCAAACTCGACGTTACAGTAAACGTTAATGTAAAATGTAGCTCTGTCTCTTTTATATTTAGCGACTGTTTTACCGACATGAGCAGTGTATCCGATAGTCTACGCTCACGAGTCCTGTAAATGTCATGTTAAGCAAACTCGTAATAGGGGTACAGATCACTGCTTGAGTCACGTTCTGTAATACCGTCCTTAGAATATCGTCAAAGTTAATAGAACTTGTAATTGAAATAAATATTTGTGTATTGAAGATCCCATATTTTATACAGATTCCAAATAATTCAATTAGAAGAGACAGAATAGTGTAGCGATTTCTGCGTAATGTCTCTTCATGTAAATATCATCTGGTACCAGGTCCGGGCAGATCCTGTTCGAGCGCTGGACGATCGGGTTCTACAACGTGATCTTCACGGCGCTGCCGCCCTTCGCCATAGGCCTCTTCGACAAACTGTGTTCACCCGAAATCATGCTTAGGGTAAGTGACTTGCACAATACTTGGGGAGATACTTTCCAAAATACGATTAAGGGCCGATTTCATAACTTACTGATAAGTTCTTGATAGCTTATCTGGCTAATAATTTGACGTTTTTCATATTACTAATGTCAAATCATCTGTCATATAATCATCCAGAACTTATCAGCAGGTGGTGAAACTGGCCCTAAGGGTGGTATTCCACTTATCAAATATTTTGGTCCAATTTCGTTGTCCAATATTATAAATGACAGATACACAATAGAATCACATTTAATACCTTTGATGAAGTCATCCAATTTCTTTGATCAAATGTACATTGGACTAGAATATTGGATAAGTGGAATACCATCCTAACCCTGTTTTACGCAAAAAATTAGATGGCAACATTGAAATCTATAAAGTTTACGAAATATATTCATCTTTTAGAAAATATAATGCAAAGCTGTTGGTTCGGATAGTTTATCTGGAATATGAAAAATATATCAAATGATATGTCATAATTTCATTTGATGATATGCTATCCAGGGCAGTACCGCGCAAGTGTCATCAGCATCGTCATCGACTTCATTTGACAGATGGAGGTGACATATTGCTCTTAGTCTTTGGTAACTTTTCATTTGTGTCAAAGAGAAGCAGCAATCTGTCACATTCATCTGTCAAATGAAGTTGATGTCGATAGGGCCTGCAGCTAGCCGATTGCGTAAAATCAATCGTATTCATTTGACAGTTCGTATTGTATCATTGTAAATGTCATTCTTTACATTCTATACAATACGATATGAATTGTCAAATGAATACGATTACCTTACGCCTTACCTTACCTAAGCAGAGTTTACTTTTAGATTGTGAAACAGGCCCTTATTTTTTTTAAAGATATAAATTAAAATGTACTTATAGGCTTACTCATTTTTACAGCATCCAATCCTCTACCTGCCATCGCAACAAGGATTATTATTCAACGTGCGCGTATTCTGGGTATGGGCTGTCAACGCGTTACTCCACTCCGTGCTGCTGTTCTGGCTGCCAGCTCTCCTGGCCGGCCACCACGTGCTGTGGCCCTCCGGCAAGGACGGCGGCTACCTGGTGCTGGGCAACCTGGTCTACACGGTAATGGGGTATACCACCACTCCTGCTGCTGTTCTGGCTGCCAGCTCTCCTGGCCGGCCACCACGTGCTGTGGCCCTCCGGCAAGGACGGCGGCTACCTGGTGCTGGGCAACCTGGTCTACACGGTAATGGGGTATACCACCACTCCTGCTGCTGTTCTGGCTGCCAGCTCTCCTGGCCGGCCACCACGTGCTGTGGCCCTCCGGCAAGGACGGCGGCTACCTGGTGCTGGGCAACCTGGTCTACACGGTAATGGGGTATACCACCACTCCTGCTGCTGTTCTGGCTGCCAGCTCTCCTGGCCGGCCACCACGTGCTGTGGCCCTCCGGCAAGGACGGCGGCTACCTGGTGCTGGGCAACCTGGTCTACACGGTAATGGGGTATACCACCACTCCTGCTGCTGTTCTGGCTGCCAGCTCTCCTGGCCGGCCACCACGTGCTGTGGCCCTCCGGCAAGGACGGCGGCTACCTGGTGCTGGGCAACCTGGTCTACACGGTAATGGGGTATACCACCACTCCTGCTGCTGTTCTGGCTGCCAGCTCTCCTGGCCGGCCACCACGTGCTGTGGCCCTCCGGCAAGGACGGCGGCTACCTGGTGCTGGGCAACCTGGTCTACACGGTAATGGGGTATACCACCACTCCTGCTGCTGTTCTGGCTGCCAGCTCTCCTGGCCGGCCACCACGTGCTGTGGCCCTCCGGCAAGGACGGCGGCTACCTGGTGCTGGGCAACCTGGTCTACACGGTAATGGGGTATACCACCACTCCTGCTGCTGTTCTGGCTGCCAGCTCTCCTGGCCGGCCACCACGTGCTGTGGCCCTCCGGCAAGGACGGCGGCTACCTGGTGCTGGGCAACCTGGTCTACACGGTAATGGGGTATACCACCACTCCTGCTGCTGTTCCGGCTGCCAGCTCTCCTGGCCGGCCACCACGTGCTGTGGCCCTCCGGCAAGGACGGCGGCTACCTGGTGCTGGGCAACCTGGTCTACACGGTAACTGGTTGATGTATACAACAGACTCTGAAAGCAACAAGGAAGACATCTTATTTATTAACCTGATCAACATTTTATTTTATTATTGATTTATAAATTTTATTAGGATCTATATCCGGATTAGCTTGACCGCCGTTAAATCGACCCTACTGATGATCAGCGTGTAGCCTAGATTTCGCTACCAACGCATGAGAAAATAGTCGAAGGAAAATGTTACCGGTATTTTATATCGTTAAATTACAATTTAAAAAGTGGTAAATCATAAATCATTTATTTGCTAGAATATGGTACAGTATAGATTTTAAGTACATAGTTTCCGCATATTCTACCGAATGATTCGATGTGCAAATACAATAAAATTGTCCAATGTTCATTGAAAAATCATTAGATCTGACCAATGGTGTATTGTGGTACCGTAGGTGTATTGTTTCTGATAAAATGGGCTTTTCGCGTATCCCATTTTACCCGACTGCAAAGAACGGGTCATGTTTTTTTCACTATCTTGTATGTTTGTCTGTTTGTATGTAATGTGATATTCTTTTTTTACCTATTTATCTCTAACGGCTGAACGGATTTCTATAACTGAGATATCGTTAGATTTGTCTTGTCAGCCCAAGTGTTTCTTAGGCAATTGATGTTAATAAATGTGCTATATTTGAAGTGAAAATAAAAAATATTTTTAGAATACTTCAATATGGGTATCAAATTAAAGGGCTGATCTTTAGGATTTCAAAGAGGTATATCACGATCAATAAATAATAAAAAAGATATAAATAAAACATATACAAATAAAAAAAAAACTAAAAAAAAAAAAGACGGGTTGCACTCCGGGAGTGCCGGCAGAAGTGAAAACTTGATTATTAACGTTGAGCATGTTTGATATTTTGGAATGGTTAGGGAATATTTTGCATATTATTATTAATAAATTATTATTAATAAATAATAATAATAATAATAATAATAATAATAATAATAATAATAATAATAATAATAATAATAATAATAATAATAATAATAATAATAATGATAATAATAATAATGATGATGATGATGATGATGATGATGATGATGATGACGACGATGATGATGATGATGATTATGATGATTATGATGATGATGATGATGATGATGATGATGATGATGATGATGATGATGATGATGATAATAATAATAATAAACAAATTTATTAAATTTATTAAAAGCCTAAACGAAACAGGCATACATTTTCGCCGCGCCGTAGAGAGGGGATAGCTGTCTACTCTCCATCCGTCCTACGCTTTTTCGATCAGGGTCACGTGTCCTGACGCGAGTTTAAGATTTTATACCCATTACAGAAAAAGTGCTCAACGCCGCTAAAGAAGTTTTCACTTCAAAAATTATAATACTTCGTCATTCATAATGTCATGCCTCCGACTGCATGTAATTATGTTGAACAAAATATCTTCATCTTGTTTCCATCTTTTCAGTTGCCTTGTTCTTCAGTTGCGGCCGAGTTGACATTTAAAATTTATCATAAGTACCTATACAAATAGCATTGTTAAATGTAAAAATTAAATAATCATAAAAATAAAAATTATACAAGTTGCTTTTTTCTAGTATATTTTCTTGTTTAATATTTATCACATAAAAATAGCATTATAAAATGCAAAATTTAAAAGTTATAAAACTGACATACTTTCGCATTTGTATTATTAG
Source organism: Chrysoteuchia culmella (assembly GCA_910589605.1). NCBI lineage: Eukaryota > Metazoa > Arthropoda > Insecta > Lepidoptera > Crambidae > Chrysoteuchia > Chrysoteuchia culmella. The sequence continues at coordinate 556,054 of OU342647.1, read as the reverse complement.
TAGGAAGCGCTTATGGCCGCGCTTGACAAACTGAACGTATTCGATCACGTTTGTTAAGCAAAGTTCGGCCCGATCAGGTGTCGGATGGGTGACCGTAAAGGGGCATTACAACTGAGCGGTTTCGTGCTTCGGAGGACACGTTAGACCGTCGGTCCCGGCTGTTGTCATTTGATTACAGTCGTTAAGCCAAGTCAGAGGCCCATATACATATATCGAGATAGACGGTAAAAGTGTACCTACCTTGCGTGCCAAAAGTTTGATCTACGGTCAAAGTTTTACGACCTCAGTTAGATCGCTTGAGACTATTGCCATGAAAATACGCGTCACGCAGAAATGAAAATGGTTAATTGTGCAGTGCTTTTTTAAAAGAGCTCGTCAATAACATTTACACATCACTAAATCTCGCTCGTGACGTCATCGTAAGTACGGAAAATTCGACACGCTACGTTCTCATACAGTTTGAAGCGCTCTTTTCGTCTAGCTCGATATAGGTCTGTGCAGAGACCTTATAGGCGGTATATTAATTTTGACACCAGAGGAGGTTACTAATCCTCACTCGATAAGAAGAAGGAGAAGTAGTCCGAGTCCCATCTGAGTATTCACTTGTGACCGAGTTGTTTTTATCCAATATTTTTCTATTTAAAATTATATTGAAATGAAATGAAATTTATTTCCAATGTTCTTATTACAAATTTATACTAAACTACACCCACACTAGGCTATGCCTGTCCTATGGGGGATGTATTAAATTATATCATAAGGAGAAGTAGGTTTAACTTGGAGCTATGCCCTTGCAGTACGTGGTGCTGACGGTGTGCCTGAAGGCGGGGCTGGCCACGCACTCGTGGACGTGCGTCACGCACCTCGCCATCTGGGGGTCGGTCGCCATGTGGCTGCTCTTCGTGTTGGCCTACAGGTGAATTAAACTCAAACTCTAAATGTTTTTATTCAAATAGACATATAGATAAGTGCTTTTGATTCGTCCAATTTATTTCCCTACCAGCAATTGAGGACAACTTTTAACTGACAAGAAGAACGGCCGCAATTTTAAACCGCCTGGTTTGGTGGTATAACCACCGGTATCAGACCCAGGGTTCCCGGGTTCGATTCCCAGCGGGAGTACATATTGTATTCGATTTAGTTGGTGGTAGGACTTATTGTCTGCCGCCATAACAACAATGTTTTGTGACCATAACAGCATTGTTGTGTTTCGGCAGTTCGAGATAAGATAGCCACTTCCTCAGTGGCTGTGGATTCCGGGAGAGGCTCGCTTCTATCTTCAGCCTTATCATTACTTAACATATGGTGTGATGAAGGTATGATGAAGGCTAAGAGTCTCCCAGTCATTCATAAAAAAATATCCTACTAACGCCCGAAATCAATAACCTATCTGTAGATATGGATTGAGCTATCTGAGGTAGTTGCCTAAAATATTTTTGTAAATATGGCTAAAATAACGACGGTTGCTAGGCAGCGAAGCCAGTATCCTAGGCAACTATCTCAGGTAGCCCTGTCCATATCTACAGATAGCTAATTAATTTCGGCCGTAAGTATACGAGAACGATTCGTGTTTTTGATGTTTCATGATTCGTTGTTTTTTTTACGCTGGCAATGCTTTTAAATGCCCATGTTTTTAGATGCCACGCATCACGTATTGTGATAAATGATGAATGAAAAGGGCTTTGTTGAGTCCACTAGGTCCCGAAATAATTCGAAAAGACATTGATTATAGAGTGGACTGTATTTCAAAGGATTACAAAATATAGGTAAGTAAAAATAATCCAATAAAAATATTAATTATTTGAACGGATTATTTTTCTGCGGGGCGCCCTTCGTCGGTTCCTCCGTCCCCAGCCAGAGGATGGCGTACTATTGTCTTTTAAAAATCAGGATCGTCAAAAACTCCGAATCGTGAATATTTTTATAATCTTTTAGTAAATCGCGAAAAAATACAATTTTGATTGTGAGGACATGCAATGTTGATTTTGAGGAGTCATCAATGACGGATTGTAAATGGCACTAATATTATCAATGCGAATGTTACTCTGTTATCTTTTCACGCGTAAACTACTGAACCAATTTTAATTAAATTTGATGTGGACATAACCTGAACACTAAAAATTTAATTCCTGGCAGTTCATAACTTTCTTGATTTATTTATTGGAAAATCTGGAAAATAAAATATACGAAAATAGGTTTTGTTTACTTGTTGATTCAAAGAACTGTCACTAATAGTCAAGGATACTTTCCCTCAGCTACTATCAAAGATTAGTTAACGTAATTTTTTTATGATTTGACAGAATATAACCATTATTTTTCGATACTGTATGTACTGTATAAATTAACTATTTCTTTTTCCATACACAGCAACATCTACCCTGTAATACTGATCGGTGCGGTGATGCGAGGAATGGACCGAATGGTGTTCAGCTCGCTCGTATTCTGGCTCGGGCTGGTCCTCATCCCCGTGGCCACGCTGCTGCCTGATCTGCTGGTCACCGTGTGAGTACTCTACACACTACACTACACTATCTGTACACCACAGGCTGGCCAATAGTACTGCACCTCATATCCAGTTCGAATTCCTTCTTTGAGTTGTTCCTTCCCCGTTCATTCCAATGTCAGCATATTGCGTCTTCTAGGGTAAAGCTAACTGGAGTCGTTAGAGATTGGGGAAAGAGACGCCTAGACAAATATAGATAATTTTTAGGGGAATTAATCAATAAAGGAAAACCATACTTTTTTTACTTATCTCCAGATCTGTTTCAGCTACGTCTTCTGGCGATACCTATAGCCGTTCTCGGCGCATGCGCTTTTTTTTCTTATTCTACCGCATTCAACAACTAGACCCACTTGCTAGTAACACAGTACGGTAAGGTCGTTAGTCCACCGCCGCCGTCACCGGAACGTCAACGAGACTATATGACAGGTGGACCAGGTGGCTATAGTATATGTTTATGTCGCTACTTCTGCGCGCACCGCCATCTCAAAACTATAGTTAAGGTAGTAGAATCATCAAGTAAGTTGTCTTAGACTTTTTCTTGATAAAAGTTAATTAATATTATTGCAGCCGCGCGGTCCGCAAACGTAGCAAACACGCGATAGCGCTGGCCTCCAACTGCGTACAAAACTCACAACGCGCATTCGTCACCGCGACGCATTGGAGACTGAGAGTCTTGTCGAGGTCTTGCCGAAACGAGGCGCGTCGGGTATGACTCGCGAACGCTCTAGTAGGAAGAATACAGTGTATCTTTATACTGTGCGTACCGCTACTTTATACTGTGCTATAGCGCTACATCGGTCCGTAATAGAGTGTAGCACGCGGGTTGCAGGTCGCGCCTGCGCACGCGCCACTACCACTGGATGCAGTGCCCCGAGCGAGGGCCGCACTCGCAGGCGTACCGCTACTTTATACTGTGCTATAGCGCTACATCGGTCCGTAATAGAGTGTAGCACGCGGGTTGCAGGTCGCGCCTGCGCACGCGCCACTACCACTGGATGCAGTGCCCCGAGCGAGGGCCGCACTCGCAGGCGTACCGCTACTTTATACTGTGCTATAGCGCTACATCGGTCCGTAATAGAGTGTAGCACGCGGGTTGCAGGTCGCGCCTGCGCACGCGCCACTACCACTGGATGCAGTGCCCCGAGCGAGGGCCGCACTCGCAGGCGTACCACTACTTTAGGAGTCTTTGCCGTGAGTCCCACATTTGGGGTCCACTATAGATCTATACTATTATTGTATTACTTCATTCGTACATCTATTGTACATAGTTCTGTTACTGCATTCGTAACGTGTTGACGTATTTATTTACCGTTATATGAGTAAAAATAAAAAACATGTTTGGAATACCGTGTACTTATTTAAAGAACACATTGTGTAGCTAAGGAGTATTTAAAAGTGGTTTGATATTTTTATGAATAACGGTGTACTTTAGGAGTCTTTGCCGTGAGTGCCTTAGGTTGACTCTCCATCTGTACTATTTGGATAAATTCATTAGAAACGTTAGTTTTTAGTTGTAGTTAGTAGTTCTATTACTCCATTCGTAACGTATTGAACTGACCTATTAATTTACAGTCTTAGTCATACATAGACATAGAACCGTACTTTAGGAGTCTGGCGTGAGTCGACACTTGGGTCGAAACTACATATTCTCCATTTGTACTACACTCGTAATTGTAATATTTCACTCGTAACGTATTAAGGAGTCTAGAGACGTTGTTTAGACCTTTTTTAGTTGTTGATTAGTATTGGAATCTATTTTTATAAAGTAGTATATATTTAGTATTCGCAACTGATATTATTTATATAACAAAAAATACTACTTCATGTATGTATATTATTAGAATCAGAAATCAGTGTTAAAACTACGTTAACCTAATTACATACCTACTTCTTTGAGTTATTAAAGGCTGTTACTGGCCAGAACTATTTTTTTAAACAAATAAAAGAGATATTTTTTACACTAATCCTTGCGTAAATTACGCAGCGTGCGTCGACCCGGATAGCATGGAGCGAATGTTGCGGCGGCTTAAGCGGCCACTGGTGCCCCGGAATACTATGTAACTTGACTCAAATTATTTTATATAGAGTGCAATGGGTATTAACAATAGGTTAAATCGCTTGAAACTTTCTTACAGTATAGCTTAACCTATGGACGACCGGCAACGTTTTAAAACTGGGGGCCAATTCTGCTAATTTTTTGTCATAATCGTCTCTCAGTGGTTTTTCAATAGTTGTGTTTATTTACACTGTTGTAACAAAAACTGTGTAAAACATCACTACCATCGAAACACCACTGGAATACGACTGTGACTAAGCATTAGCAGAATTGGGCCCCTGTAGTCTGTGTTTAAATTGAATTAACGGGGAATTTATGCCGAATTTTTACCCCAAAAACCGCATACAAAAATAGACGCTACTCAATAGCAATAGAGGTAAGAACGTTTTATCACGCAGTTGGTCGTTGGCGGCGCGGAAAGGGTCGACGTTTTAAAACGTCCCTGGTCGCTCAAAGGTTAAACGTTTTAAAATTGAACTCTTATTTTGTATTTATAAGCAGTTTCGGATTTATAAATCTTCAAACTTCAAGATTCGCGCGCTCCCAGCGTGACGTCATTGTATACCGTATCATACAAACAAGGCGACTCTCTGACCAAATCGGTCAAGTGTGAGCCGTAAGCTGCATACAAAGTGTTATACAGTGACGTCACAAAATAAAAAGCCGACCGGAAGATGAAAATTAAATATCTCTAGAAATATACCACACATGGAAATTATAAAAACACAGTATTTTTTTAACGAACTACATGATGTAAATAAATCTATAAATACTGTTAATTCCCATTGTCGAAACATAGGTTTACAGTCGTATAAATATATCCTTTATACATTTTTAATTTTGCATTTTACAATGCTATTTTTATGTGATAAATAAACAATATAGATATTAAACAAGAAAATATACTAGAAAAAAGCAACTAGTCTCATGTCGCCGTGATGGGATTCGAACCCGCATCCTTGGAAATCCGGCCCAATGCACTAACCAATTATCTACAGGGACCTATGAGGACACGTCGAATATTTCTAGTATATTCACCTTTCTACGGTGTTGGCCACCGTCGTTTCATCAATCAGAGAAATATCCTCGCATATCAAATATTTATCACATAAATATATCCTATCATAGTAGTTTGAACAAGTTTTTAAATATGTATACCACAGACTTATATCGAGATAGAGGAAAAAAGCGCCTCAAACTGCATGAGAATCTAGCGAGTTGAGTTTTCGTACCTACGATGACGTCACGAGAGAGATTTAGTAATGTGTAAATGTTATTGACGAGCTCTTGTAAGAAAGCACTGCACAATAACCATTTTCGTTTCTGAGTGACGCGTGTTTTCATGGCAATGGTCTCGGAGCGAATGAATTAGGTCGCAAAACTTTGACCGTGTATCAAACTTTTGACACGCAAGGTACATTACCGTCTACCTCGATATAGGTCTGTGATGTATACTTAAACTCCAGATATTCTGTGTAGGAGCGACACCTATAGTCCCTGGGGCTTATAAATGAATCTAATTTTAGAAATGATCCGAGAGCGGGAGTCTGAAGTGAACGTGGAAGAGTAGCTCTTTTGAACAAGAGGATCCATGCTTATGAAGGTTTTTATTGAAGTCAATCTAGGGCTGTAGATTTGGTAAATGTAGACAAGACGATTTGAGGATAAGGAGTTCGTTATTTCTGTAATACTTTCTGAAAATATATGTGGAAATTTAAAATGCTTGCTACCAGCAGGAGATCTAAATGTATGAGTTTACCAACCACTTTAACCCACGATGACGACGCCCATGCTGTTCCCTAAGTCCCAAAACCCTTCGTAGTCTTTATCATTCCTTTTAAGATGAATCGACTCGGTTTTTTTGGTCAGTGCATTATGACCCAAAATTAAATACCGCACCGCAGTATTTTTGTAACTACGTTATTATATAACTGTTAAATTAATAACCTATCTGTAGATATGGGTAGGGACTATCTTAGATAGTTGCCTAGGATATTGGCTTCGTTGTTTACCAACCGTCGTTATTTTGGTCATATTAACTCATCAAATATTCTTTAGTACTTCAACGTCTTTTTCATTTAACTAAAATTTACTCTAAGCCTTATTAAATAGCGATTTAAGTCGCGTAGCGCTTAAAGTCTAGTGCGGTCACCGGAGACCACTCTGTGGTAAAAACGACAATATCCTAGGCAACTATCTCAGATAGCCCAATCCATATCTACAGATAGGTTATTAATTTCGGATGTTAATGTTTCATTTACTTTGTTTCGTGTAACAGGCTTTCTTTGAAACCTACTTCAGGCAACAGTCTCTGACACCACAGGGCATAGACTTACTTTAACTTTACAACTATTGTATAATGATTTCTTTTGTGTGATGAGTATATAAAATTATTTTTATTATTTTTGCTATAAATCTTAAAATGTTACAGATAAGTTTCATAAGAATCTTTGATATGTTGACTGATGACGACCGACGGACTTTGCGTTACAGGCAGATGTCTCTATAAACCTAGTTGTTACGTATATACCTTTTTTTCGTAAAATTCTTGTGATTTTTATAAATAGGCTAATAAATGCAATGTATTTATGCGACAGAAAAAATAAATAAAAAGTTTTTGGTCTTGCGACACTTCTGACAGACAAAGAGACCGTTCAGCATACGAACAGAAACAACGAAAAAGAACGGGCTATGACCCACAACGCAGGTCCAATGCAGATTGGTGAGTTTTAATGACTGCAAATGCAGCCGGGAAGCACGGAGGAGCTCGAGATCGTAAAGTTTTGGTCACCCATCCCGTGACCGACCATTGCGAAAGTTGCTTAACCTCAACAATCGAAAGCCGAGCGCGCGAACCACTGCGCACGGGCTCCCAAATTGTTTAGAACATTTTATTTTTATGATGTATATTGGATTGATTTTATTATACAACATAGTATGCAATTTATGCGGATGACATGGCATGTATTGGGGCCCTTCACAGATAAAATTTTACGTGTTTTAATGTTTTACGTTTTTATTTTATATTCCTTATTTTCTTTGTTCTGTTCGTCTCTGATGTCACTTCTGTGCTCGGCAGAATACCAGTGCAGCAAGCTATCTGATGCTTGCTGCTAATACTGAGCTGAGCACAGTTTTGTCATTTTTTACTGTTATTTTGTTTGAATTCTTTCTTTTTTGTTTAATTTGTACTTTTTTTTTTTTCATACTTATATGTAAAATGTTTGTGTTAATGTGTACCTTTGTGTGATGTCAAAATAAATATTTTTCTATTTCTATTCTATTTCTATTTCAATTAATGCTTTGAAGTATATCAAACACTAGTAATAAGTGGGTTTATTACAGCATCCACAACTCCGCATTCAAGACGATGACGGAGGCGGTGCGCGAGAGCGAGATAAAACAGCGCGACCCCACTGCGCTCCTCGCGCAGCCGCGCCACTCGTGAGTACCCACCTTTATATTACACTCGCCGTCGACCAATCACAGTGCGGATCAGGACGTGCCCGATCTAAATGGAAACTATTGTTCATACTTTACTACGGCTCTTGTTTTGGAGTGTCTTCTTATTTTTTAGCATGTTAAAGTAAATATTCTGTTACAGCACTACCAGATACTAATATAATAATAATATTTTCATTTAACCTACATAAGATTCTCAAACATTTTGATCGGGTACAAAATATTATTATTATTAAATTTGAAAACTAACTCTGTTATACAAAGTTTCTTCATTACGGGTGTAATTATTCTTGTTGAATTAGTAGACGTTTATACTATAAAAAGGATAGTTTTCAAATTGAATAATAAAAGACAATACTCAAAATCAAATCATTACAATTGTGATTAAAGAGAATTTTCCAAAAATAAATGAAAATTATCGTGTACACAGACTATACAGAGATATATAATAAGGCAGAGAGCACACGCGAGCCGGCCCGCGCCGCTCGAGCACAGCTGTCTCATTGGCTCGGTGCTTCTTCGCCAGACCACGTGGCTGACTCTATACGATAGACTTTACCACACCTCTGTTTTAAACAAAGATTATTAAAAGTGAAATTATATTTTCGATTTATAATCGGTCAAATGACAACCAAAAATATGTATCTCAGTAATTTTACCTAATCCTACATTTCTTAAAATTAAGGCTTTTGAAATAATTAATATTGATGTGCCATCATGTAGAGTCAGCCTTATTCTTTTGACAACTCGCACAGTATGCATGCAGCATTAATTCGACATAAATCTGTACTTTAAAAAATCTTTTACTTTAATATACAATTGTGATAGCCGTTACACCAAGAAAGTGTCGCTGAAATGTTGCAGACATATTCAGTGCTCAGTTCTACAAGAAAAAAAACTTAGTTAAATTTTATTGATACATTGATTTTTGATAAATAACGAGTGCCTTCACAAGTATGAGTAGCTTGGCTAACGTTGTGGCGTCGAGTGGATGCGTGATGTCCCGTGTTGCATTATCTTGGAATGATCTGTGCAGGCTAACTGACTTGAAATATTTATGTCGATTGACCAACGTGCCTATCCTTTATGTATATAATTTTGTAAATATAAATCATAGATTTTTGTCCCGTTTTAGTCTAAAGATCTAATAAATAGAACAGTCCTTTTGATCCCCTGTATTATTAGATGTAGAACTACAGATTATAATATTATTAAGAAATCATTTAATCCACTATAATTAGAGCATCAATTTATAATTATTTATTAAATTACACACGTGCATTGTAATCATTAAATAATAACAATAAAAACTTTCAATAAAGTAAAACCCACATACCAGTTAAATTAGAATATAAATAGATTAAAGATTTCACATAAATTGCAATTAAATATCTATCTAAATAGTAGTCATGTGTATGATAATAATTATATAAAAGTAGCTGCATATTATTCAATTATATCATTTCACAATATTATTTTACTTATACTACTTATTATAGCTTTCTATATTTTGATGATACTTCTGTAGTCAGCACCGTAGCTTTACAATCACTAGTTTAATGTCTTCAGAAAATGTGTGCTAAAATAGTATTGCAATAGTGTAGTGAAATCAATACTATATTTAGTCGCCGTTGGCCAAGGGCCCTACCGCTTAAAATATATGGAGATGGGCTTCATTTGACAGTTCAATTAGCCATATGGTCATTGAACTGTCAAATTACATGCAACCGCTATATATATGGCGCAAGATGCTGTCTTGCTTACCCCTTTAAGATGTGAGATGTCAGTAACGCGTTATCGAGCTTCGAGAGTAGATAAAAGCAGTTATAGACACATATCCATATTTTAACGCGGAAGCCTGGAAGCTCATTCAGTGATGCTATGGGAGTATCGTCAGCCTAGCACTGTTCATGCGACGTAGTGCACACGCAAGGTGTCCGTTTGGTTACGATTATGTTTGAGTTGCTTGCATCGCCGCGCCGCGCACCCGCGCCGACTGGGGTCTTTCCACTTTACTATCGGAAATGGTCTTATTGTTCCTAGTTGCATGTTTTCCAGTAATAAAATCAAGGTTGCTTGACTTAAAATTGTTTAATAAGTTTCTGGATAATTGTTTTTGTGTTACCGACGAGTCGGCAACGAGCGCTCTTTCGATATAACCTTGCTAATATAACATTGCTTATGCTCAGAACCCCTAGTGCGAGTTTGTCAAACTATATTCGTTTTCAATAACTATCGCTCGGTGTCTTTCATAAGCCCTTTTTACAAAATACCTAGGCAGATTGTAAACTCATGCAAAATCCAATTAGCTAATCGTATTGTAACGATTCCCAATTTGGTTTAGAAGAGTTGTTAGGTTATTGTTAGGTTCCCTGGTGCTACAATATAGCGAGATGGTGCAACGAGCTCGCCTCAATCAGGCTTTTAAAATCATATTTTCCAATCTGCCTAGGCATTTTGTAAAACGGTAAATTCTACAATTTGCCTTCGACATATCGGCATATCCCTAACCGATAGTTTTGATAATGATCATAGTTAATGTCAAGGTGCACTAGAGGTACAGATTCATTTTTGTCGTTGTCAATATCGATGAGTATTTGTTGATTTTCTCGGATCATATTAAAGCGGTATCGATGGAACGAAGACTATCGGTTTTGTTCTTACCAATCGCGACTAAGCGCATGAAGTACAGCTTAAACGTGAAAACAAAGGTTACTATCGCCGGATCTCGTTGATGTGGAAGAGCCCTGTCAGGGCGGGTGTCGTGCGGCCGCACGTAGGCTCGTGTTGACGTTGTGTGTGTGGGGTACAGCGGGCTGCGGCGGCGGCGGCGGACCGTGGCGCCCGCGCCCCCCTCGGCCCCCTCGCCCCTGTCGCCCCCCGGTAACGGACACGCGCCCCCGCGCCCCCCTCGCCGCGCACGGACCCGGACCTCGCATATTGTATGACAGTTCACCATCGCCTGAACCTCGCTCGTTGCGCTCTTATTTACCCCCGTCTTTTGACTTGAAGGCGTTCTTGTGAGAGCTGGGCCGACTGGAGTCTCATGTGATATCTCATGATAAGATCGCGGGTACGTTTTTGGTCTTTGGAGTCCGAGTCGACATTGAACTTATTCCTGGTAAATGCTGGGATAACTAGAGCCTTATTTGATGTATGATGATGATGATTCTTCCGATTACGAATATGTTACTTGAGTACAATTTAAATAGAATTTAGCGACGGTTACGAACACCACCACCACTTTTAATATTAAGATATTGATCCAGTTCCTTGCAACCGATTTCAGTAGGGATAACCAGTCTTAGTTATTTATTATTTATGTAGTAAAAATTAACGCTGTCCTTTATACTAACTAAATCATAGCGCGACGAGGGAGGTTGCAAAATCTAGTAATAAATAGCGAAAATTTGTAAAACTTTAAAGTACACGAGTACAAACCGAGGGAAATGACTGATTAGATGTGATATATAAATTATATACAGATCTTGTAAATAAGAACGTGCTGTAATAAGTAGTTCTATGGGCAAATAAAACCTGTAATCGAATCAATACCTTTTTTAGTGCACAATAACAATAACAATTCTATTTTTTTAAGCACAATATCTTCAAATTCACACTTAAGTAAATTCAAAATTTCTTATGTTATTTGCCCTATTAAGTTCTTGACAAGATGACATTCACATTGAACTACCTATTAACAGCGCCATCTTTTGACTGAAAAGAAACGTAGCCCCAACACCACGTAGCTTCCCAATGTAAATGCTCCTCTTTAATAATTAAGAATTTTTTCACGTTTGGTATTTTATTTGTCGTCTTCTGCTAGAATTTTTGTAAGAGTAGTGTAGGTAGAATCACAACGAGTGTCTTCTTAAATATTAATAGATATAATGTACTTTATAATCTTAAAGTTAAATTTTGATTGCAAGATGGCGGTATCTGAAGTATATGATTAGAGGGACCGCTGCCATGAGATGGTAACTACCTCAAAGTTTGTGAGTGAAAGAATTTTGCTAGAAACCTTGTACTTAGCTTGTTGCCCCACTTTAAAGTCTTCTAGATTACACGTCTTCATCTAATATCAGTATTGATAAAAGCATTTGATTCAACAATTATTTATATTAACTAAGTAATAGTAACTATATTTACAAACTAACAACGTTGTTGATTATTTCTACAAATTGTTAAATTATTTATTGATTTAACTACTATACAACTATTAATTTAAGACTATAGGTAAATAAATTGAAATTGTATAAAATTATTTTTGTTGCAAAGCATTTAGGAATGTCATTCCAAATTACCGGAAGGTTTAGTGAGATCGAAGTGTCATATCAAAATTATTATTGTTATCTGTAAGGTACTGATGTTGGTTGATATTTAGTGTTATGTCACGGGTGTGATAGTTAGTCTATAGCATTGAGTGATTCCTCTCAGAGGTTGAGTAGAAACGACTGCTTGCAGCCCAGCTGTACTTAAGGTATTGTTTCACTTCATCCACGCGAGTGCTACCAGTAATTGTTTTAACTCGTTAAGTGCAGCAAAATGAGACATAATTTTATTTTATTTTACATGGAAAACTAACAGCATTTAAAAATACAACGTTAATAATAGAACTGTAGTACAAAACATGCCTTAGACAGTTTTCACTTATAGATGTTGAACCAAAATCCAAAAAACTTATAGATGTTGATCCAAAATCCAAATATATATGAAAGTTATTAAAAATTTATACATATTTTATATTGTAAGGACATGAGGCCGCGTATGATTTAAAGTTTAAAAGAAACTAAAATTTCCTATTTTAAGTAAATAATTTCTATCTTTGCGACTTAAATATGTTAGTTCGTTGAAAGTGTTTGTAGAACATGACCATAAAATAAATTTAATTCTAAACCATCTATCAATGTTAACCACTGTACGGGCTCGCTAATCTCTAAGCTAGTGAGTTGGACTTTTCATTCTCTTCATGAGCTCTATTTAATATTTATTGTCATTAAAATGAGGTTAAATTCTCTAAATACGCGTAATATCACTGAAGCTTTATCAATTAAAAATAATGTCAATTTATCAGATATCAATTGGTTGATTTCAAATGAATTCCATTCGCGCTGGCTGTTGTGAAACAAACCACGCTAGACGATATATTTTTCTACTTTCGCCATAAAAAAGTTTGTTGTAATATTTTTATATTGTAACATTAAACCAGTATTGTAAATTATGTTGGTGTCACAAATAGTTGTTAAATTAGTAGATGACGAATCTCGTTTTGATATGTTGATGATTAATGTAACAGTTTTACAGTGTTCTTCCCAATGATTGTAAATAACTATTGAAATAAACGTGATATTTGTACAAACGCTAGTTCCTTTTGTATATCAAACGCTACAGTTGTTTTCGCTTTTTATCTTTGTTTCGTTTCATCATTTCTCCTCTTGCACTTTTTAATATAAATATTGAAGTTACTTGTTTCTTGAATAATATTATCAGTATGTTAATGAGTCAGTTAAATTTAATTACAGATATTGATAAATATACTAAAACTACTTTAAAATACATACATATAATAACTTGCTATGAACCTTATTTATCTCTCTTGCTTCCTGTACTCTCAGCACATTCCTCATCTTCTTGTATCTTCTGAAATTACCTTCCATTCCTCCTCTAACATTCAATGTAGCAACGTGGTTCATTGTCAACTACTGTCCGCTCTCTCGAGGGCCGTGACGTGATAGAGGCGAAACATATCGCCACCATTTTTTAATGGTTATTTACTAGACCGCATAGTTTCTGTACGAGTAGCAAGGGAAATAAAAAGGCGATCGTGAGTCTGTATTACAGAAAAAAATCCTTATAGGGTTCCGTTTAAATATCGGAATAAATATGCAAAGTAATTTATAAAGAACTTGATATTATTAGCTAATTGGTATCTATTTATTTCCACCAAAATGTAATGAAAAATATATTACTAATAATAAAACGCAAGTAACTTCATTTAACGCTTCACTTCGTAAATGTATTTGTATATATTATAACTTCTTTTCTCGCTCGCAACTATACGAGTTGAGTTGTAAACTTGCATTTTTAAACTACTTCAACTTTTTTTTACTCTTTTCAACTTCATGTTTATAACAATCACACTATCGTTATTGTTCAAGCTGTAAAGATGCTCGATGAAACGCACCGTATATAATAAGTACATCTTTAAATGCTGTCATAAATTCACCGTAAACTCTTATTAGCTTTTTGAACAAATTAGACGTGATAAAAGGTGAATAAATTATTTTCTTATGTTAAATTCAAACGTATTCCCCTCGACCGCCTAAATTGAGTACAATACCTATGGTAATGCTCTTGTAAAATCCATACGATAGGGTTTCTGTCAAATCTATACCTATTTCTATTCGTCTATTAGATTTACTATTGCATTTATAGCTTTCGTAAGAGACGTTACGCGTTACGAAATGTCACAAACGACAGCTATAGCGTTGGCAATCGAGAAGGTCCAGGGGCTGCGGTATCACAAGCTTAGCGTAGCTAACTCGATGGAATCATCTAAATTAAATTTATTTAGTTCAACATTCCATGAAGATCAAATCATTTGATCATCCAAATTCTATAACATAAAATGGGAGGTAAATTCGACCTCCAATTGTAGTGTATCTCCATCTCGGTGCGTTTTGTCATCTGCTTTTTATTATATTTGTTTTCTATTCCTTACATCCTATGTCAGCAATCCTGCATAATGAGTAAAAAAGTAAGCGAGTCTTATCGCAGCTGCTGGGAAACATCGTTAAGATCATTCCAGAAGATTATGTTCAATAAAATTAGGAAAAATGAGAAACATTGTGTCCTGTATTTTAAGATTTTATCTGGATGATAAAATTCTAAATTGATCTGGTGATTGGTTTTAACTTATAAAATTAATGTGGTAGGGGAGTGGAATCGCTCGACCGCTATTTTAGAACCAATGATTAAATCAACCTTTCCGTCAGACACATGATCATCAGCCATTCTAATGTCACCACCGCTGGGGCACTGGCTTTATCCATAGATGGATAAATTAAGAGACTGGGTCATAACGTCACCAGGCGGGCCCAATGCGGATTAGTGGGTTATGCTTACGCATAACTTTCATTCAGTTGAGATTGTATCAGTGCTAATTGCACTTAAACTTAACTTAACTTAACAAAAAGAGTAGCGGCACTTCCCTCCCGCGCTGCATTTTAACAAAACTTCGGCTACATTGGCGATGGATTATAAGTTACGGGCGGCGTAACCGTCGGAAGCAGTAAGATGCGGTGGATGGCGTGTACTAACGTTGGTTGTTGCGCAGCGCGGCGGACGCGCGGCACGCGCTGCTGCGGCTGGCACAGTGTAAGTACGCATGTATGCACGCCCGCATCGCCCCGCACGCACGCTCGCATGCACGCTTACTCACAGGCGTCTGATGTGGCCCCACCGCCTTCGGATTCTCTCAAGTGGCAGCGGCTAGCGACAAAAAGCGGTTTTATGAAGGATAAGAAATGCCTTCGCACGATTTGGTCTGCGAGCTTGTCGTTACTCGGATTTTGAGAAATCTGAACACAGTGATGGACTGTTTTGTTGACTACTACAATTATTAAAATCGTAGGTAATATGGATTTCACTGTAATAGTTACCTAACTATGGAGTGTTTCGCTGTGTTTAGTAGACTAAAAGCCTGTTTCACCACCGTCTGATAAGTTTTGATTAGCTTATCTAGTGGATAATTTGACCTTTTAAGGGCCTGTTTCACAATCTTAAAGTAAGATATGAGTTGGCAGTTGGCAGTTGTAATGTGAAAAATATGTCATATCCTCTGTCAAATAAGCTACTCTGAATGTACTTTAGATTTTAAAACAGGCCCTTAATATGAAAAACCATCTACCAGATAAGCTATTCAGAACTCATCTATCGATCGTGAAACAGGTCCCTAAAATCCTTGTCAGTTTACGCGGCAACGAACTGTCTCACTGTCAACATTCGCGTTGCCTAAGACTATCCGTTAGCAAGTCCCCGGTCGCTGCCACTCGCCCGACCAGCAGGCCTGTCAGGCAGTTCCGCAGTAGTAGTTCGCTTGGTGTGTGGCAGCCTCACGGAGACGGCGCGCCTGCTGCAGAACGTGCGCAGCGTGTTCGGGCGCCGGGCCGCCGCGCGCGCGCAACTCGACCTCGAGCTCTCGCGTGAGTACCTGCACTGGGTTGCCAGCCCACCAACACTTTATACTACTAATGATAAGAATTATTTTAAATGTTTTTTGCTGAAACTATGATACGCGTAATGATTTTATACTTATTGTCTACCTTCAGCAATTTCAAAACTTAAAATTCATAACTTTTGTTAAGATGTAACTTATGGACCCTATCGTGTTCCTTAATTTAGTAAGGAAATGAGGAGGTAGATTATCACTTATTTCTAAATTTTTATTTATTGCAACATTAATATTACAATGTAATATGAAAGGAAAAGTTATGGGACCTCTATGGTATCATGATTGGAAAAGGAGTGGGGAAGAAGATTGTCCGATAATTAAATTGATTTTACTCAGTAATTTTATTAAAGTCAGAAGTTTTAGTAATTAATTTGTTTTATGGAAGATGTATGTATATCACTTATGATTCTGGTGGTAATTTAGTTTTCTGCTAGAAAATACTATGATGATTATTTAGATATACACACTATTTTGATATATCTACACGTATAAGTAACGTCTGCGTCTTCTTACACGTAGTTACTCAGTTCTTGTGGCTAATTAAAACGCATTCAGTGTCATACCTGAACAGGTAACGTAGGAATATAATACCGCATTAAGACTCGCTTTCAGTACACTGTATTTGTTTAAATATAAGCAAAACAATTTTTTTTGTTTAACACAAAAATATTGCAACACTCGCTTTAGATTTTAATAGTTGGCAACCCCAATTCAGTAAGCACACACTTTGTTTTGTCGAGCGTACCCCTTAAACACAGGATCTATGCAGGTATCAAATACGTGACTAACATATTTGCACACTATTTTATGTGAGAGTGAAGTACTTTTAACTAAACGCAATCAAATAACTAAAAAGAGTTGAATGGTTTCAAGTAGGAAAACTAGTCTTTTTTTCATCGAATTTTCAAACTTCAGTGTTCACTCTCACAAATGGGATCTCCATAGTTTATTTATCAATCACACAAGCACATAGACCGCGTCAAATCGCTACTCACTAATGGTTAACACACTGACTATCAGCCAAAACTCGGTGTACTAAGACTGTTTTTTCATTAGATGGGTTCGCATTCTCTCAAGAGGAAGGGGGCAGCGTGTCGCAAGCCGACGTGATCCGCGCGTACGACACCAGCCAGCCGAGGCCGGTACTCTCCTGAGGTGACCCCGCGCCCCCCGCGCCCCCCGCCCCCCGCCCCCCGCCGCACGTATTCACGATCCAGTAAGTTTGTGTCTAATGTACTTAATGGATGTCTATGTAAGCCGTGTAGTCTATATACAGTAGGGTTAGGCGGTCCGGAATCGGTCACAGGGATGTCGACCACTATTTTAATGATATACACTTACGATCGAATGTACTACTAGATGGACAGTGATCGAATATACACTTATTGCCTGTTCCAAAATGTTGTGCCAATTATCAGATCTAAACAGAATTAAATGTACAGTAGAACTTTATTTGTGGCTCGGTGTAAAGCTTTCATTATTTTGTCCCATACGAGGCATAATTTTTTGGAATGGTCTCTACGTGCAGGCATTTAACAGGTGGCTATTATAAAAGTTGTATTCCTTAGAGCTGTTGATTTGACTAATTTATTGTTACAATACTTTGTTATTTAATGTTGTTACGCTTCACCACGAATAGCGATAAACAGCACTTTACACTTTTATAGTTCACTTATTACGAGAGTATGCTATTAAGGGATCACGAATCTGCAGAGTAGTCTAATGTAAACTATGTTTTATGTAGATACGTTACTCACAAAAAAATGCTTAAAGTATCAATTAATATATTTCCCAATTGCCTTCCTGTACTGTCCCTTTGTTTATAAAACTGTTCTTTTCTTTCGGGCTAAAGAATAGCGCACATGCAATCGTGAGATATGATATAATAACGCACACATAATAACGTACACACACATACTGACCGCTGTGCATATATTATGTTGTCTTTATTAAATAAATAATATCTATTTGTAAAAGTGACTTGACTTAACTGTAATTTAAAATAAACTAAACTGTATATTTTATCAGCTTCTTATTCCAATGTTCCGTTACCCTGTAGAACCAGATAACTCTTTGTGAAACTGCATAAATTTAAGAGTAATGTATCTACATAAAAATCATTATTATTTTAAGTATAAAATGTACAATATGACGAGACAGGCCTAAGTTGCATTAGGTTTTGCTGGTTTGTATTTCATTGTTTCAATGTGAACGAATTTTGTAAACAGATAACAAGGAACAATTACAGTAAAGTATACGGCGGATTAAGACTGAATATTTAGCCAACAACTTGTGCGCTAGTTTCCGCCATTTTCAAATCTTTTTAAAACGGTATAAAATATAACGTTTTTTGTATGAAAAATCAGCTTGTCGGCTTATCACTTTCTGTACTTATAAAACACTGCTAGTACAAATATGAAACTAGAAGCTGAATCAATGTTTGAAATCAAATAAAAAAGATATGAACAAAATAATTACTTTTTAATGGAACTTCGTCTATATTTGTGAGTAATATAATAATACAATCTAATGCATAAAAACTAAATGATACGGTGAGTTTTACGCGGAGACATCTCATTTTGTTCATTTATACTAGCTAGTGTAAAAATTGTGCAGTTTATTTATGAATGAAGCTTAATGTATCTGCATAAATAATAATATAGATAATGTAAGTTTCTTACATATTTTGTATATCAATTTATTCTAAAGTGTAAACCTTGGCTTAGGCTGAATGTCACAGAGGTGTTTCCAAGTATACTCTATGTTATTAAGTAGATACAATTTGTAATATATAAGTATGATATTACTTTTAAGTTTTAAATATATTTTTAACACTGGAAACTACATGCTGATTCCTTCGAAACGCTTTAATTGAAAATTATGTTTGTTTAATGTAATAATTAAACTGTATAGATATATTTTTTGTTAAATTTATCAAATTAATACTATTATAACAATTATTATGTCGTATGAGTCGTCGCTTCGTCCATGTATATGGAGTGTATAGCAGCGTGTAGTGAGGACATAAGCACCACTAACTTAGAGTAACAATTGCTGTCAGGCAAAATTAAAATTGTGCACTTTTAGTATATTAGTCTTTCAGACGCGAGCACTGAATGATTTGATTATTTATTAAACAACACATCGCGCGACGTACCAATTAAATTGGCACTGTTTTATAGGAAAACGTCTGCCTTTCGTCTCGAATACCAAATCATATTGTATTTGCCTTTAATTCTCTATATACCTTATAGATAGATTATTCAGAAAACAACTAATTTATTATGTAAAATAAATGAAAATAAAAAATATTTACTAAATTATTGTGATATAACTTGGTGAAGCAAAAATTTTCCGAGTCTTTACAAAGTCGACTGCTAGTGGTTTTTTGAGGGACTTGTAACTAATATTTATCACATTATACCTCGTAACAGTTTATTATTGTTAACTGTTAATCGACTAAGATTATTTTCGGTCGGGCACGAGAGACGGCGCTGTTGAATAACTGACGTAGGGACTACCCTTCATTTTGTACCTGCAATGGATTGTTGTTTTTACAGTGTAAATCAATATTACAACAACAAACTATTCTGAAATTAACTTAATTTTTATGTCTGCTTTCGACGAGGCGATGTTCCATTTACAAATTATGGTGACGGAAGAAAGTACAAATTAGTGTATTTCAATGGCATTTCACCGCGAGGAACACTCGACGCACGGTGGGTGGCGACACTGCCAAATATCAGCTAATCCCCAATTTGAAATCGAACAGACTAATTTTATTGCAGGGACAAAGTGAATTGAGCGGGTAATTTACCCGAATTTTGTTAATATTTTACCTTCTTTTATATTTATTAAATGATATCGTTTAACATCAGCTCTCTTTAATTTTATAATCATGGTTTTTATATTCAGTGTTTAACTAAATATGCAGTTAATGCTTTACTTTTTTTATAGGTTTAGGGTAATTTATTTCATATTTGTAGCTTATTTTTGGAATAGGTATTACGTGTATGTTTACAAATATACACGATATTTGAATAATTTATTAAACCTCTCATTAGTTTTATACTTTAGAGTGTATTTGTAAAATATTGAAATAATAAGTAGGAAGATTTTCTTATTTTCCAAACTGTATTATGTACTTATTTTATTACTTCTTAGGAGTCTATGTACTAACTTGTACATATACTATTGTAAACTACAATATTAAGTTTCATCTGTGAACTGTTTTTAGTAATTGTATTTAATGAAATAATTTATTTATTGATTGTTAAAATAACATGTTCAAGTCTTTATATATTTATAGTTTTGAATTATTTTCTTGTTAAAACTATCGTGTCAGCTCCTTGGTCCCTCACCACCCTTCTCCCTGCTACCACCAAACAACTTAAGGGACCAAAATTTCGCCATCTAAGTATCTGCCAATCGGTAGCTGCAATATTTAACTCTATTTGCCTGAACATAAGGTTTGTGATCGCGGAGCGCCCTGTCTCGTGCCCGCCTCTTTACGTGTAAGCAAAGATGTGAATGTAACAGATATAAAATTATATTATTTGTTCTCGTTCTTTAACTGGTGTTTCATTTCGTTCAATCCTCAGATAATCCCAATTTCAGCGTCAGTAGCATGACCATCTCGAGAGAGGATTTCTCTACAGCAATGCGTCTATATATTACATTTCGTTGTGATCAAACCTGTTGCTCAGGAGGCGTACCATGTCCTCGTGAGCTCCTTTTTAGGTTATTTTCAGGCAGCAGACGCCGCCGCCATACACGTCGTATAGCGCCGTCTGACTTTTTACAACCTGATTATAACTTAAAATGAATCACATAAGATGTCATGCATGGCACGCACCCACTTGTCCCAAATGATTGGCATTTGTGGCCGAGGACAGGACTGTTTTCAGGTTCTTCATGCTATACCTGCTGGATAGATCAACTTAGGTTTCACCGCAGACTCGAAGAGTGTGGAGGATGGGTCCCACGTTGATTGATGGGTTTTAACGACCGCAAATACAGCCGGGACAAAACGGCTTAGCGTGCGTTTCGAGGCTCAGGACCTCATGATAATATATTTTGGTCACCCATCTTGTGACTGAGCATTACAAAAAAATATTTACATCAATTATAGGTAATTTAGTCCTAATTTCCAGATTACTATTGCAGGTATAACTGGAAGCTAACAAAGAATAACTAGTAGCAATATGTGGGCCTGACCTACACCAGATGTCCACGATAATATGCCTACGTCATCGATAAGCCGGCATCAAATTATCAACTGGCAGCATAATCAATTCAAATTACCGTTGGTCAGCTCATCACGCATGCGGCTGGCGCCCGCCCCGCTACCTGTCTTTATATGGGCGACTTTTAATACAACCACTTGTATAATTAGTCGAGCGAGGTCACAGATACCTACACATAAGTACCTACTATTAATATTTATGTAAAATTTTAAGTAGCAAAATATAGGGACAAATCAACTCGGCTACAAGTGAATTCTCAGATGGGACTCAAACCCTTGGAAACCAAAGGTCGTGGGTTCGAGTCCCATCTGAGAATTCATTTGTTGCCGAGTTGATTTTTCCAATATTTTTCTATTTAAATTTTATCATAAGTATAAAAATAGCATTAACAATCATAAAATATACTATTAATATTATAAATGAAAGGTTTTTTATTTTTCCTCAAGCATTTGAATATCTCCACTGTTAGGGCACAGGCCTTATGGATATAAAAGTAAGGAGAGACGGGCCATGATGACCACAAATACGGCCGGGACCAACGGCTAACGTGAAGCGGTGACCAGCAGAGCACGCAGTGAAGTGAAGTTTGAATCCTAGCACGCAGAACTCGATATATTTTTTTTGGTACTCACTACGACCACACCATACGCCACTAAGATTTTATGTAGACAGTTAGGTAAGTATAAAACTCAAATGTACCCAGACAGCGACCATGTAGGTTTGATAAGTTACGAGTGGAATTAACGTAGAGGAAGCTAGAAAAATTGTTATCTATATACTTAATTCAGGTTCGCAAAATTTGTGACGACTCGATAGGGACTTTGGCGCGTAGTACGCGGCCGAGTAAGGTATCAAATTAAAGGTACTCAAGTCTATTTGTTCCGAAAACTATAAAATATACAAAATGTTAAACGTGATGATCACAAACTGCAATTAAAGATTTTCGCATAATTTGGAATTTTTCGTCGATCGACGAACCCGAGTATCGGGTTGTAACCGCCCTAGTGGATAGTAAAATTATGGGATTAGGTATAGTCGGGGGAACTTCCCAGTTGACCAGTAGCTTTTTTTTTATGAAGTACGGAGAGACTCTCAGCCTTAATCATACCTGATGTTAAGTATTGATAAGGCTGAAGATGGAAGCGAGCCTCTCCCGGCATCCCCAATCACTGAACAACTGGCTATCTTATCTTTAACTGCCGGAACACATCAATGCTGAAAACATTGTTGTTATGGCGTCAGACTTAGATAAGATGGTAGGACTTACAACAAGTCCTACCACCAACCAAACCGAATACAATATATACCTCGCTGGGAATAGAACCCGGGACGCCTAGGTCTAGGCGTTTAAAAATTTATAAAAGTAGTAGATATATAGAAATCGTTTCTCTTCTCGCGTCGTACAGCTTACCATTACTGAGGGTAGTGATTCCCTCGATGGGAAGTTAATATTTCTTTGATGATGCCCATCCATCGATTTCTGTCCTTGGCGTCATGGAGTGCACCGTGTAGCTTGGTGTTTAGCGTTGAGCGGATTTGGTCAGATCACCTAGTTGGGCTTCGACCTCTCGGCCGTCGACCCATCGACCTTGCCAGTGACCATCAGTTGTTCCAGGTTGTGTCCATCTTTTCGGGCGATGTGACCGAAGTATTCCAGAATCTTTTGGAGATAGGAAGTGGATAGCCTGGATTTAATGTTGAGCTCTCGAAGGAATAGACTCGAAACTCTCAAAGGATAACTCTCGAAGGTTAGTTCGGAATGCAGTCTACGGTATTTCTAACATCCTCCTCCAGCACCACATCTCAAATCGTTTATATCACAAATAATGGAACATTAACAGGTATTTCATTTGAATAATAAATTATTTTTCTCAAACATGCATGGAAATATCATTATTTTCGAAAAAAGAACACGCGAAGTATCGGATTTACGGACAAAGAAAATCAAATCCATTTTCTTGAATTTGGAATATTACAAAGAGTATTTAATAACCCCAACACGCCGTTTCATACAACTGGTGGAGCGTTGTAATGTTACAAATTCAAAAAACGCTCCTGCAATTGATTTTTTTCTTTTATGATATGACTAATGTAACTTTTAATATTAATTAAATTAAATGTATAATATAAAAAGTATATTTTATTTCCCTGCATTCTGCAAGTTTTTTTTGTACATTATTGCAAAGGCCGTGAAATAGGCAATTATTTCACGGCCTTTGCAATAATGTACAATTATTAACCTTAATATTTTCCGAGAAAACGATTGCAAAAAAAAACTCTACTGGTCAATCGGGAAGTTACCCGATTGTACCAGCTTTGCCGGACATGTAACATTATAGGTGGTTAGCGTGTCGCTTGAAAACAAATATCCACTCGTGCGTTGATGTCTTTTTTACGAAATTAAAAAAAACTGGTCACCCGGGAAGTTCCCCGATTTTATCTACCACGTAAGGTACTTAAGTAGTTGTTTGATAAGGCTTCATGAAATGTGTGGCCTTATTTTATAAATCTTTTGTAAGTATAAATTATTTAAAAAAAAGTTAAATTTTAGCTTCTCTACCTGCAAAATCAAATAATGTACAGTCGGGGACTTTCCCGGTTGATCAGTAGAGTTTTCAAGGAGCTTTATTAAAAAAAGTAAAAGATATATAGAAAACGTTTGTATCACAAATAATGGACAATAAAGAAGTATTTCATTTGAATAATAAATTATTTCTTTAACCTTAGTACTTTTCGAGAAAATGTTTCTCAAAAAAACTCTACTGATCAACCGGGAAAGTCCCCGACTGTACATTATTTGATTTTGCAGGTAGAGAAGCTAAAATTTAACTTTTTTTTAAATAATTTATACTTACAAAAGATTTATAAAATAAGCCACACATTTCATGAAGCCTTATCAAACAACTACTTAAGTACCTTACGTGGTAGATACAATCGGGGAACTTCCCGGGTGACCAGTAGAGTTTTTTTGGGAAACCTTTTCTCAAAAAGTACAAAGGTTAAAGAAAAAATTTATTATTTAAATGAAACACTTGTTTATGTTCTATTATTCGTGATATAAACGTTTTCTATACATCTATTACATTAAAAAAAAAAACTCTACTGGTCAACCGGGAAGTTCCCCGATTGTACCTTACTAGAACCAAAAAAAAACCAATCTGTATTATTATTACCTCTAAGAATGGATAATAACCGAAAAATAGTGTATATACTATTGTCGATTGTTCTCCGCGTCGACTAATTCGGCTAATAGTCGATAAATTAATTAGTCTCGATTAGTGGTGGAACCGCGCTAATGGATTCGCCAGGATGTGATGTAACATCGCAAAATTCCGTCCTTATAAACTTACAGTACTTACCTATGTTAAGTTTTTAAAAACTTGACTTGAATTACTTCCAAGAATATAGTAAGCTATTTAAATAATAATTTAGGGGAGGGGTAGAATTTTTTTCATATCTATATAATACTTAGGAGCGTTTAATTTAGTCTACCTACTTACAATGGTTTTTCTTTTGTCACAAGTTAAATAAAGTTTCATCCAAATACAACGCTAAAGATTCGACTCTATATGTGTGAGTTTTCTCGCCTTACTCGCTTACGACGAATCTTGCGAATGCAGTTTAATTCTCAACCTTAATCTCATTGTAATAGAGCAATCTGTTAAAATTTAACTCTTACGCGATGGTAGCGTTTGGACATTTTCAAATTCACACTAGGCCCTGCCCTTACGAACTACTACACGTAGAGTGGTTCGTATTTCCGGTTCCGGGTTCGAATCGGCCCGGTTGGGACAATTGTTTGTATGATGAATTTACGAGCACGGTGTACCTAAGTTGTGGTTGTTTATATTTATTTCTACAAACACATACTTATTAATGTTTTTGTATCCCATTAAATATTAGTGTGAGTGTAAGGAAGATTTAATTAATTGTTAGATCGCTGCTGTCTCTTGGAAACCGTCTCGGTGTTTTGTGATCTAGTTTATCAACAAACGCCGGCAGGCGGCGTGGCGGCGAGCATCTAATCAAGCGCGAAGGCTGCAGGCGTTATCAGTGACGTGACGCAGGTGTGCCGGTGAGCCGCGCCACAACAGCACGCACAGCGGCACCGTCGACCGGCGCCGGCACGCGCCAGTCACCGCCTCGCCGTGCCTTACGCCACACGTGCCTTCCGCGACACTTCGCGAAAACTTCTGAACGAGCGATGAGCGTGCTTTAGTGGGCCGAATGGTGCAAGTGTGTGATAGTGAAGGTCAGGGCCAGCTGAAGATGGCCCGCTCCCCGCGCCGGCTGGCCGCCCGCAGGAGCCGCAGCCACTCGCGGGAACTTGCGCGCCTGCGGACGCAACTCAGCGGAAAAGGTAAAATTGCAATGTTTCAAACATCGGATACCTATGTTTATAAAACTGACAGCGTAAATAACGGAGAAACCTATGTTTACTTTCACAGAAATGGTAAACTTTCTTTGACGTTTGCAAAGAGCAACTACGTTCAGAAAATAACGTAAACAATGTTAACAAAGTGCTGCTTTTAGGCAATATTTGCCTACGTACATTTAACATATGAAACACTCGTTTTATTTACTTAAAAATTCTCAATTTACTCTCAACTGAATAAACCAATACTTTGTTGCTAGAATAAGAAAACATTGACAAAACTTTGGTGTCGCCGGATTGCAAAAGGTCCTAACGCTTCAAACTGTGTTTGCCAATTTCTTCGATGCAACGATTTAAAAAGTATTCCAAAATAATTGAACTTAACATCATTATGATCATCATAACGAATGAACGGACATCAATATCATTGTATACTTACCTGAGGACGTGTGTAGGATAAAAATGCGTTTGTTTACAAAACTTTCCCGCCAAACGGTAATGTATCGAGTATTCGCGTCGCAAGTAGCACTCAATGATATCTGATAACAGAAGCATGAAATATTAGGGTTACTTTATGAAAGTAAACAGGTTGTTAACCATAAATTAATGAAATTTAGGGACGCGTAATCCAATACCATTACATACATAACTTTTCACCAGTAAAGACCAATATGTTATCAGTGGTACAATCCGGGGAACTTCCCGTTGGTCAGTAGAGCTTTTTTGAAGAAAGTTATCTCAAAAAGTAATACACTTATAGAAAAGGTTTATATCACAAATAATAGAGCTTTAATAGGTATTTCATTTTATAAGTAAATTATTTCTTTAATCTTAATTTTTTCCGAAATATCGTTACTCAAAAAAACTCTACCGATCAACCGGAAGTTCCCCGACGGTACCTACTCCCTTAGACTAGAATTGATGATTTTTGTGCTTATAGTAATTGTCGAAATTACTATTGATTTTCTAACTTAGATATAAAACAAGAAAATATACTAGAAAAAAGCAACTTGTCTCATGTCGCTCTGACGGGATGACATGAGATGAGACAAGTTGCTTTTTCTATAAGTATAGCATATTTTCTTGTTTAATATTAATCACATAAAAATACCATTGTAAAATGCAAAATTAAAAAGTTATAATTAGGTACAGTAATTGTACTTACCCACTTTCAGTAAAAAAACTACTACTAATTACTTTTCTTTATCGTATTCTCAAACGTATTTTCCTATTTCTGGGCATTGACTCTATTAAATGATAAACATTTTTATTATTGGCAAATAAATTATTCAACTTTATTTGCGATATTGTAGCAGACTATTGAAACAGTTGTTATCATCGGAGTAGGTACTCGTCACAAGCTGAGTAGTCATACTTCGTAAAGGTTGTTTGCTAGATGGACTGAGTTACCTAGTCTGCGAGCTCTCGCCTTGACACGTTTTCCAACAGCCCAGCGGTGGGGTAATTAGGCTGCCACAAGTGCTCCATCGAGTTATTTTCAGGGCACTCAACTTTTTCTTGCTTTATGAACTGCATACTAACGAATTCGATACAACGAGTAGACACTTCAGACTACACGTATTGCCATTAGGTATCTAAAGTTTACGACTAGGTAATAAAGGAGATGGCCCAAATACAATACAAAAAAAAACCCAGTCCGGTCGCAAAAGTTTTGTATCTCAGATTTTAAAAATAATATTACGAACAGCTATCAACATCTCTCTATCGGGTGGCTAACATTATTTTTTTTGCTCAAGAAGTTTTGTATGCTTACTTTTTTTTAAACTTACTTACCTACCTACTTTTTCCTAAAATACTTATTATCATTGGCGATTATTGTATGATCTAA
Source organism: Chrysoteuchia culmella (assembly GCA_910589605.1). Classification (NCBI taxonomy): domain Eukaryota; kingdom Metazoa; phylum Arthropoda; class Insecta; order Lepidoptera; family Crambidae; genus Chrysoteuchia; species Chrysoteuchia culmella. The sequence continues at coordinate 528,330 of OU342647.1, read as the reverse complement.
ATAGCATTCAAGAATAACGCAAAGCTACAGGGGTAGGCATATCTATACTATATAATATTATAAAGCTGAAGAGTTTGTTTGTTTGAACGCGCTAATTTCAGGAACTACTGGACCGATTTAGAAAATTCTTAGACCATTAGAAAGCAATATTTCTCCCGAGTGACATAGGCTATATTTTATCCCGATATTCCCACGGGAACGGGCACCACGCGGGTAAAACTGCGAGGATCCGCTAGGAAATAATAAACGCAAATGACGTTAATATATTTGATCATACATGCACAATTGCATTTAAGGCGGTCATTAGGCTACAACAAATCGAGTATTTTTTACTGGCGTTTTTGTGGCGGCAAACAAGTTGAAATCTATCCCATTTGAAATGAATTATATAATATCATAACTTACAAGACACAAGCCCAGCAAAGGTTTACCTAGATTAAGTTTTTGTTTATTTCGTCACTTGCTAGCAGGACACCGATGTGTCCAGAGAACAATGGAATATCTGTCTCATAATCATAACTCGGGGATTGATTGGTTAAGTGTTAAGTAATAAATAAATAGGTACTTTCCGTACTTGTTTACCTCTTCAAATATAAGCTGTAGAGCTGGCATCATAAGTTATACAAAGTCCCGTCTCGATTGCAGAAAATGTTCAGTAAGAACATGTCTTCGCCGCCGCCGTCTCGTAGTGAATGTTCACATACAATACAAACGTCAACCATTATTACAACGCAAATAAAAATCCAGTATAAAAAAGCTCGAAGACATAAAAAAAATCGAATTACCACAACACACAGCCAGCAAACGCAAGGGAACGACTGCGCAAGGAAACGATAGCGTCACTATTTTTCTCGCAACAAAACAACGTGTGAGTACCTACAGTACGACACAAAAGAGTATAAATCGGATTTTAAGGGACTAATAACGGGACGAATGGGGGGAAGTTGGCTAGATAGATAGATGCTTATTGAAGGTTTCTTTTATGAGATTGCTTCTTTGTATCTATCAACGAATAAAAATAGTTTATTTTGATCGATAAATAAGTTTTTAACAATTACGCCTACAAAACTGATTGGGCCTAAAAAAATTATGTTAGCCACCCGATAGAGAGACAGTGACAGTTCGAAATATTATTTTTAAATATCCTCTAAGATCTGCGATACAAAGCTTTTGCGCCGGGACTTTACGAAATAATTCATACTGTTTGTCCATAATTTGAAACAGAATGTACAAAATACTGCATTAAATGTTTAAGCCATTAGGTAGTGCAGCAATAATGATATTTAAACGCAAAATTAATGTTCCAGTCTAATTGCCTAGACTAGATGACCATCAGTGACGACGGACGGCCTGATCTAAAATGATGCTTAAAAATTATGATATCACTACCTCAGTGCTTCTGAGTCAGCTTTAATTTTAACAAACCTTGCTCTTTGAACTTCAAATCGTAGCAATTAGTGATTATTAGATCATTCGATTCAGCGTAACATTCCAGCATCATACTGCGGCTACTTGGACGCATGTGGGAGGAAAATAACGGGTGCAAATTAAAAGGAATCTCGTGCAAATTACCAGCCTAATGAACAGATTCACGGTTTGTTTTTATTGCTGCTACTGCCCTCAACAGGAGGCACTGAATCTCCTCAACCGAGAAGGTTGAGAAGTTAAACGAATTACGACGTACATACTAGGTCTTGCTTCTTACTTAAATAATCTTCTATGTTATTTATGTCATGTAACATTTACCTACACTGCTGAATTTAGCGAATACAATTAAGTATTTCATATTTTGCTCTACCATTGGAACGCAAGACATTTTCGATTTCGAATTAGTACTTTACTAAATAGGTACCTACACAAAAGCACATTGTTATTATAAATTTGCTGCCTGAAAATGTGCAGATCAAGCATCATGGCGAGTCAGCCCGGCTGACCCGACCACCCGCGAGCAAATTTGTGCTACGCTTCATCTGAATTTCTAGATCACGTCGTCTGCATCGTTGACTTTGGCGACACCCGTAAATCTTATGTCTTGAAATTCTTACGTTAACACCGAACTTAGTAGAGACATAAATATTCTTGATTCTTGACATATCCACCAGCCATTTTAAACTACTTTCAAAATTGTTGTCGATCTATAAAGGTCGATATAAAGTAGAGTATTCCTTTGCAATGTAACAGATTAACAAAACGATAATATGTCATTTAATTGCTAGATCGAAGTGGATGCACTTAGAACTTTTAAATGTTCTAGCAGTCTAGCCAGTTTCTCTATTTTGTATGACTAATGTAGGATGGAATCTTGCTTTACATTATAGGTACTTACAACTAAATTGAACTAAGCAATGACCATGAAAACTCGCTTACTTAGCCAAATAAACTATAATTCTAGTTTTTTCGTTGAAAGACTTATTACAAGAACATTGTATTGAACTAAATGAAGTACTCACCTAGGTAACGCCTACATATTTTGTATTTTCTATGTTATTATGGTACAACAAGCGGTCGCTCGCGGTTTTACCCGCGTGGTTCCCGTTCCTGTAGGAATTTCGGGATAAAAAGCCTATGTGTTAGGCTACTGTGGGTGCCGCCAGCGGAAATGGGTCTACCTCAGTCTGCTTATCTTAATGCTGTGCTTAAAGCCTAAATATTTTTATCTAAAATAAATTGATACTCACCTGTATGTATACCTTACAACTTGCAGTATACTAATCTTGTAATGCGAGAAATGTTGTAATGTATCATACATATCAGACAAGTCTTTCTTTGCCAGTTAAAAATTGTTTACGGTTACAATAACCATAAAATGTAATATTTTAATTAGTATTTTCCTTTTGTGATGGAAATTGACCTTACTGATATGTTAAGGTCACTTTTCAATTTGACGACTCTGTATGAAATAAAACAGGGAGATAAAAACAGCCCTTGACGAGTTTCTTGCCGGTTCTTTTCGTTACAAGGTCTCCCGCCGTAGGATTTGTGAACCGATGGCGTAGCTTCTTTCGACGTTCATAATTGCTTGTAACAGCCTAGACTGACTATTTGAAGTCTCTACATACCAAATTTCATCCAAATTCGTTCAGTAGTTTTTGCGTGAAAGAGAAACAAACAAACAAAGAAACTGATATACTTTCACATTTGTGATATTATTAGGATATAAGAAGAATACGCATATTAAGTACCTATTGTTTGTTGTTCCTGATTCTAAAAATACATTACACGTCATTGGGGTATAATAATGTACTACGTTTTACTGTTTATGTTTCGTGGAAATTCAATAACAACTTTGTTGTTTTTGTTAAAAGCATGCATGTAGCAAGCGAGTACGTGAGGGAAATAAAACCTGCAGTATGAGGAATGGCGTAACATAACATACGAGCATAAGTGGCCAGGGATCGAGATGGTAAGCCGGACCAATAAAAATACACAAATCAGACAACAATAAACATGATAAATAAAGCATTTCATTCACTTTGCAACTGCCTATAGGCATTCACGTAGGTATATTTATTTATTGGAAGACCAACTGCTTAACCTAATATATTAAAAAGCTTAAATATAAACATAAAGTCATTTACAGGTCTTCACAAATAAGATACAGTACCGAAAAAAGTGATACAGCGATAAAAAATGAAAAACTTATTAACAAATTGATAACAATTACTAAATACATGAATTGTTATGATTTGCATGGTGGATCAATGGTGGGATTTCTAAAAGGAAAGCCGATGGAAATCGGTATGTATTGACCCTTCGCCACTGGGTATAACCACTTCGAACGTACTAAATTTCGAACGTACATACCGCAAATATAGCTTCCACGTTCAATAACATTTACATCACAGTACATAAGGGTGAAAAGCAAATTCAAAATACATATGTATAAATTTTTAGAGAGTGTCTTAAGAGACTTAAGTCTCGGTAGCTCAGTGGTTAGAGCATTGGACCGGATTTCCAAAGGTTGGGTTCGAGCCCCGTCCGAGAATTCACTTGTGGCCGAGTTAACTTTTTCTATTTAAAATTTATCATAAGAAAAAAATAGCATTTGAGAAATGTAAAAATTAAAAACTTATGTATAAAATTGGTAAATAAGTTGCTCTATTAGATAGAGGTAGGTACGACGCTCTTGTTTTTAAAAGCTGAATTGTTGACATAACAGGGAATCATAAAACTTACAGACGCAGTTATGTTGCTATAAACTAATAATAATAGGTAATGCAATTCATGATACCTTTGCAAATTATAAGATGCCTTGTCTGTCACTTTACGCCAATAGACAAAAAAAGGATTAATCCGAGGATATTCTAAATATTAGCTTACAATAATGTTAGTAATGATTTAGATATCTTTTCCCTCTCTTATTTAACCTACATTCAGATTTGTAAGAGCAAGTTGTAACTTTAACATTACTGAATACTTTTGTCTTAGATTTTGTTTTTAATAAAAATTGCTGTAAGTTATTTCAATTATTTTTGTTTTAATTTTCTAGCATGTACTTTAGAATAAGCAAATGTCGTGTTCAGCTATTATCGGAATGCAAATTTAACAAGATTTATTAATTGATGAGTTGTTAGACGTAAGCTACGATTTGTATTCTGTTGCTGTTGCATAAAAAATAAAATATTAACATAAATAAATATCGGAAATTCATATAAAATGTTCAGATTTTCGTTAAAAAGTTTGAAATTTTCATAGATGCATACGTGAATTAGGTTCTTAGCCATGAGCCTGAATGCAGCCAACAACAAGTATGAAAGAGTCTCATTGATGAAGCGACGGCCAACACCGTAGAAAGGTGAATATACTAGAAAATTCGACGTGTCCTCATAGATCTCTGTAGCATAATTGGTTGCATTGGGCTGGAGTTCCAAGGATGCGGGTTCGATCCCGTCAGGGCGACATGACTCAGGTTGCTTAATATTTATCAAATAAAAAAGGGAATTTTAATTTAACGTAAATGGTAGAAGAATTAGTTGTGTCTTCTGGAATGCGGGCCCATGAACGGACTCCATCTACTGAGAATCAGTTTGTTTTTCTGTGTTTAACTTCAATGCCTCGAATTCTGAGTAAGAAAACTGATTACTAAAGAGTGCTGTTTATTCGAGAAAGAAGTTTCCTAGAAATCTTTTTAGAGTAAAACTGACTATTTTCTCAAGAAAAGGTTTAGGTTTACTTTACAAAAACAGACAGTACAACAGTGAACACTGTACAATATTGAATTTTCCCAGAAATAAAAGCATGAAAATATTTATTTTATTTGATAGAAAGATTTTATTTAAGAGCTATGTTTCTATTACAGTCAAGACCGTAAACAATGTGAGTTTTCTCGATTTCGTAGCCAACAAAGCTCAAAATCATTTAGGGCAATTTGTCACTTTTTCACCTATTGTTTCTTATCCACAAACTATTACTACTATTACTTTCTGGTAGTAAAGTAGTCTTGTGAATAGAATAAATCAAAAAATGTTAAACGTTTCTTGAGAAAATTTGAAAGCCATTTAAGTTTTGTATCCCTAATTTAAGTACCATTGTGAATTGTTTAAGCTCTACTACTCTGTCCGTTGACCGGAACCGAGTCCCACGCTAGATCGGCGCGCGCGCACATGGTCGTCCGCTGGCCGGTGGGTGCCAGTTGTGTAACTTTTACGCAAGTGCGGTGCTCTGTACAACGCCTGCGGCAAGGCTTTCTCCCGACATCGCGCTTTCCAACTATCTCTAACGCACACTTATGTTATGACGATGAAGGTGAAGTACTGTTAAATGAAGGGCCATGATAAGCGTGTTACATTTTTAGTAACTAATAGTCTTTAAAACTGTGTCTCAAAACGTGTCTATTGCCAGTGTGACATACTTTGAAAACTTGTTTTTTTTATCTACTTATGTATGTTTGTACGCTTTATGGTTTAGGCAGAAGTTAAAATGTACCTAAGTACTTACCTGCCTATTTTAACTTCTGCATTGCATAAGCATGCAGCATTCACCAAAGTTAAATGTATAAATAATATTCTTGATACGGAGCTCTTAACTGACTGGTTTTTATTTTTGCATTCTAAACTTTTTATGAATACTATAGACATCACAAAAACCATTTAATGACACTAAAGAACAAAAACGAGGTTTTATTTTTCACGACGTCTAACCAAAGGTAGCGAATATGTTGCCGCAGTACCAGTAGTTTGACATTTCCGCGGCATTCAGACCCACGGCGAACCTTGGAAACAAAGATTACCCGCATTTTACCGTACTGCACCCTCACTCCCTTCACTTATCATTAATCTCACTCTCTAATCTGCATTCTTTGTAAACAAAAAGTTTAAAGTACATTATTGTTTAGATAAAATTCCATATTTCCCCAACACGATAAGAGATATTGTGCAATGTCTTTACGTTTATTTAAATTTGTTGATATGCCTTCAAACACTGTTTTTCTTATATTAGGTAATTATATCCGACCAGTGTAGTCAGTACACCTATTCAATAAAGAAATAGGAACCTAATCAATCAATTTATATGGAAGACCTTACCCGTGTGACGTGCCTAGATGAAATTACAGATAGCATTGATAGTTCTTAATCATAATGCAGAACCAATTATTAAACTAATAACCATGCCGTGACTTGGCGTACCTCACCATTTGAAAAGCATAGCTTTGCTGATGCAATGCTTGACTTAGAGCTTTTATATCCATTCCTACACAAGAGCATAAAAGGAGTAACAAAATTTCTGAAAAGTGCATTTGTAAAAAATCCTATTTTCTAATCCTCATCAATTACAGATAGATTTTTTTCAAATAAAGTAAGTATTTAATAGTTGGAGATTAGCACGCTAAACAAACAAATTAAACAGTTTTATTTCTTTCTCGTCTAGTCTAATAAATAAATGTGCTCGATCCCAAGCTCGATTTTGAGATCGGGTATCCTCACTTTCCTGCGCCATGTCTCCTACGATCTACAGCTGTCGGTTCAGGCAGTTAAGATTTCTTGAGGTACTCTTTCGATATTCTTCCACCAGGTTGCGGGTGGTCGGCCTTTACCTTTCTTTTGTCTTTGTTTTTTTCTTATGAACGACGGGGAGACCCTTAACCTTCGTCATATCTAATGTTAAGTATTGATAAGGCTGAAGATGGATGCGAGCCTCTCCCGGAATCCTCAGCCACTGAGGAACTGACTATCTTATCTCTAACTGCCGGAACACAACAGTGCTGAAAACATTGTTGTTAGAGCGTCAAACTTAGATAAGATGGTGGTAGCTAGTCAGGCGGACTTTTAACAAGTCCTACCACCAACCAAAGCGAATACAATACATAACCCCGCTGGGAATCGAACCCGGGACGCCTGGGTCTGATTCCGGTTGTTATACGATTAGACCACGGCGGCGGTTGTTCTGGATGATTCAATGCAATTCGTGCCACATGATCTTTCTTCCTTCTTTGAGCGTGGCCATACCGAATATAAGTATAATGGTCATACCAACGAAGACGATTTTCGGAGATTTTATCCGCAAGAGGTGCAACTTTTAAAGCTTCCTCGTAAATTCATTATTTATTTATTGAACTTTATTGTACAAAATACACATAGTTAAGTACAATAAGGCGGACTTAATACTAAAAGTATTCTTTGTCAGTCAACCTTTAGGAACGGATTCTATCCTTCATTACGGATGCTATCCAGCCGGGTTACACCTCCTGCCCATCTTAGCATGTACATTTCGTTGGTATGAACTTTTTGTTCATGTGTCTTCTTGATTTTCCAACATTCAGTCCCATATAATAGTGCCGGACGGACTGCCGTTTTATAAACTTTACCCTTCGTTGTTATGGTAATACGTGGGTCACACAACAAGCCAGTCAGTGATCGCCATTTCTGGCATGCTACGCTCGCCCTGTGTGTCACGTCAGCGTCCATATTAGCATCAGGTGTCAACATTGAACCTTGGTATTTGCACTCATCTATACCAGGAACAGGTGTGGTCTCCATGTAGACAGTTTCTGGGCCACTGAACGGGCACTTCAGGTATTCCGTTTTGTTCCTGCCCACCCCAACCACGAATTTAAGTGAAGTAGATTTCAAAACAAGCTGTACAAGTATTTAATTATATATCATAAACTTTCTCGCAATTATAACTCTCAGTATCAATAAATACATAGCTGGTGTTCGTTTTGACACTGACACAGTTTAGTCCAATGCCAGCTTGCATCATGGGAGTACAACAAACATAATTAAACCGTAATTGAAGACATGATACCATTTATAACTGCGCCGCGCGCAATTGTAAAAATCAAATCATTTGAACCATGCTTTATCTAAAACTTAGCTATATGTTGCTTTATGATTTTAAAATTTTGCATTTTCAGTGCTATTGTATATATATATTATATATATTATATATTGTATATATATATTATATATATTGTATTTTAATAGAAAAATACAATAAAAAGTTGTTTCCTCGGGACAACAACTTATCAGACGAGAGACGATATGTTTCTGGTGAAAACCAGTCTGCTAGAGGTTGACATCATATACATATTCAAGCGGAACTGTTTGGAAACTGTCCGCACAATTTAACAATGCAACCCATTGTTCTATAAATCAGACACGATCATAACAGCGTTACCTGTGTATAATTATATCGTTCATACTAGAAAACATTCTATAAAATCAACTAATAGTTTCCTATCTGAATACATCACTCAGACAGGTCTCGAATCCGAAACCTTCTGAACCTTCGGATATCCCGTCTAATGCTTTTTCCAATAAAGCTTTGAGTTTCAATATGGAGCATTTTCGTCTAAAGGAAAAACACAGGTTTATTATTTCTACATGTATGAAAATGCGGAAGAAAACTTTTACACATCTCCTGAACTATAGAACTTATTTTGACGAACTTTGGTAAAGACATAAATTCCTATTTTTGACCGACTTAAAACAGGAGGAAGCTCTCAATTCTTCGCCTATATCTTTCTTGTTAGTGTGTACACCGATTAGTCGAAGACGGCTGAACCGATTGAAATGATTAAAACGTTAATACATCAGGTTTGTTTCCAGGTTGTTCACAATTTTGAAATCGGTTCAGAAGTTTTCAGGCAATCTTGAAAATATTGTCGTTTTCGTTACGGTTACACATGACGTAACAGCTAGTGTCGAATATTTAAACATTGAAGTCGATAAGTTGTAATGTTTTGAATTAATATACCTAATGTAAGATAAGTAATGCTTGTTTTGCGATAACGTTATCTCTACCGATCTTTGTGTAAGTCATCGGAAGAACTCGTCAGCCGTCAACTTTCCCCGGCGAACGCAACGCGCACGCACCGACGCGACAATAGCTGTGCCTGCACTGCCTGCGTCTGTCTGTTGACCTCGATATCGGGTTGTTTTATTGAAGTTCCGTTGGGTGGCGTGAATGTTAACGCAGCAATTCAATATGGAAGTGGTACAATATTGACTAATCATATTATTGCTGACTGCAGCCTAAATTCTCAAACGTTATACATGAGACAATACAAGAATATTGTTGAAGAATGTATAAATACTCTTTGGTTTTTACATATTTTATTAAGTCGTAATGTACCTATCGAAACTCTTTGGTGTAACTAAGTAACAAAAAAGAAATGTGTCAATTTGGTGTGTGATTGTCTTTTGTTTGATTGGAAAAAATATAGCCGTATTTTAGTTGAAATTGCGAATAAAAATATATTTTAAGTGTTAATTGGGATATTTATTTACTGCAATCAACAGCCCCACAAGTTTAGGGCTCCCACGCAGAGTTTTCTATAAAGATATTGGTAGAACTAAGATACAAGTTTTACATTGGTCCTTCGCACTCGGATACTAGTGGAATTTGGAATTTTGGAATTTTGCATTCTTCAACACTACGGGCAGTGGATCGCATTCTCAATCGAACGAAACAACAGGGGGCAATCGTTGACCTCGGACGGCGCTTGGCAGTGAAGTCGGCGTGCGTCAGGATACTAGGATACGAAGTTGAGCAGTAGTCGCAGTTGTCAAAATAAACGAAACGGCTGCGGCGCGGTACCGGCAACGGAAGTGGTAATGTCAGTGTGGTGCTAAGAAACGTGAGTAACATTAAACTATTATTACGAGTATATTGTATGAAGATTTTGTAAGAACTATTTCATGGTGACTACTTATTTGGACGTTAAAAATTTAATTTAATTTTGTATATTTGTTTGTGTGTAGGTAAAACTTAGAATTATAATAATTTGTTTATAAATGTAAGTTTTTGAGCGAGTTTAATTTTAAACAAGTAAAAATATAAGTGTAATATAAATTGTATATGTAAAATATTAATTGTCAGTATATAAAAATGGAACCTTTGTTGAATTTTCAAATTTAATTATATGAGCGCATTTGTAAAGCTGAAATTAATTTCAAAAAGAGCCCCAAGGATCGTATTACAAAACAATATTTAGAAGGCAGATTAGAGTTAATAGAACAAACATGGTCCGAATTCTTATCAGGTCATAAAGAATTAAGACGTAATTCGGATCAAAAGTTGTTGTGTGATTCTAAATATATAAAAAATGAGATATATGATAAAGCGGAAGAGTGTTATTCTGTTTATAAATGCGAGTTAAAAACTGCTTTAGAAAAGTTCATTGTATGTATGCCTTGTACTTCTGACAGTCCTAATAGCCAATTAAACATAAAATCTTCGTCACAAATAAAATTACCGAAAATTAATATACCATATTTTTCTGGAAATTACTGTGAGTGGACAGCATTCAGGGATTTGTATATTGCGCTCATCCATTCTAACCAAGATTTAAGTAAAGTTCAAAAGTTGCATTATTTAAAAAGTTACTTAACAGGAGAGGCAGAGCAATATTTGAGACATATTCCTATCGCAAACGAAAATTATGATAGATGCTGGAAGTTATTGGAGGATCGTTATAATAATAAAAAGTATATTTGTCATTTAACTTTGAGGAGACTGTTCGGTCAAAGAAATATAGGAAGTGAATCGGCCAGTAGTTTAATGAATTTGATTGATACTACTAATGACTGTCTCTCTTCTTTAATTAATATAGGAATCAACGTTGGGAGTTGGGACGTTATTATTGTATATATTTTAACTCTTAAGTTGGATCCAGAAACCAAACGACAGTGGGAGTTTACTGTTAGTTATAACAGCTCGGCAAATGAGCTGCCATCATATGCACGTTTTATGGATTTTTTAACTAAGAGATATCGTGCTTTGGAATTTTTGGATTCGGGATCGAGCTCGACCAGGGGAAACAGTAGTATAAGTCCTGTTGTAAATAAAATGAAAGCTCTATATGTTAGCAATTTAAAATGTATGTATTGTTCGGAAGCACACTCACTTTCATTTTGCAAACAATTTGCAAAAGAAAATGTCAAAGCGCGTAGAAATTTTGTGGAAAATAACAACATTTGCTTTAACTGCTTGGGTAGCAATCATTCTGCCAAATTTTGTCGTACCAACGCAAGGTGTCGTGTTTGCCGAAGAAAACATCATTCGCTTTTGCATCCTAGTGAGGAAGACACTTCTGAGACCATCGAAGTCACAGAGCAAGAGGTGCCGGAAGAAGCGGTAAGTTCTGATGTAGCGGAATCCTCAGTATCTTGCTTTTCATCAGACAGGGTTTACAATCAGGCTCTTCTAGCAACTGCAGTACTAAAAGTCAAGTCAAAGACGGGTAAAGGTACAGTGCGAGCACTTCTTGACCAGGGCTCGCAATCTTCCTTCATAACCGAGGCTACTGTACAACGCCTTGGATTGCAAAAGAAATCAGCGTTAAGTCAAATATCCGGTTTGGGCGAGCACGCATCAACTTCCAAAGCTATGGTTCGTCTGGAACTTGAATCACGAGTTAACTCAAACTTTAAAATAAAAATCGAAGCTTATGTTTTGAAGTCTATAACGGCTGCATTACCAACATGTACGATTAAACCTGTGAAATGGATTGAACTTGAAAACTTGGCGCTGGCTGATCCAGAGTATCATACTCCAAGTCATATTGATATGTTGCTTGGGGTTGGGGTCTACAATCAGATACTCTTGGAAGGAATAAAAAGAGGTCCAGAGGGAGCGCTATTGGCGCAGGCCACCTCTTTAGGATGGATACTCTCGGGACATATTAACGTGGCCGAGCAACCTTTACACAAAATAAATGTTTTACATTGTCGTACAGATAATAATGTACTTTTGAACAGATTCTGGAAGCTGGAGGCGGAACCTGAATCAAATAAAGATAAAATGTACATAGATGAAGAGAAGCATTGCGAAGAAATAGTAGCTAAAACGACTATAAGAGATGACGATGGTCGAGATGTGGTTCAACATACTATGAAGAACGAACCGCCTTGTGTGGACAATTCTAGAAAAAGATTTCATTTATTAGAAAATAAACTTAATAAAAATATAATTCTAAAAGAAAATTATTCAGAAGTAATAACAGATAATAAGATACATCTTAATCACATGGAGATTGTGCCAAGAGAGCAGGTAGACATTCCAGTGGCTAATTATTTACCTCATCATTCTGTTATATGTGAAACTGAGAACAAGAACACCACAAAACTCAAAGTGGTTTATAATGCTTCTTGTAAGGCTAAAAATAATATGTCTCCTAATGATAACATTTTAGTAGGACCTACCTTACAGCCGGAGTTGCGCCACCTGATCATGCGTTGGCGTATTCCACCGATATGTGTAACAGCTGATATTGGAAAAATATATCCGCAAGTGAAGATGTCTGATGTATATAAGGAATCCCAGACGGATGTCGGGAGAGATAGTACTAAATTTGAGATAATAAATCACTATAGAAAGCGGAGGGTGACGCTTGGAACTGCTTCCACTCATTGCTTACCAGTAAAATCGTTGCGATACTTAGCAGTAAAACAAATGGCTCTTAATGCAGATGAAAGTTATCCTATGGCGTCTGAAACAGTGCTAACTGATTATTGCATGGATAATTTTATCGTATGTCAAACTAAGGAAGAAGAATTAAATATATTTCAGGAAATGAAAGAAATATTAGATAAAAGTGGATATAAGTTGACGAAATGGACAAGTAATTGTGGAGAATCAGTAGAAGATATAAAAAAGAAAAAGAGAATAGAGGACGTTCAGGAAGGATTAAATATTAAATCGATGAAACATTCAAAATTGTTGGACTTACCTGGAACTGCAGTGAAGACTCTTTACGCTACACCGTCAAACTAACGACGCTGGAACAATCTGTAATAAAAGAGTAAATAATTAATGATATATCTCGTTTCTAGGATTCGTTGAGCTGGTTAGACCCTAGCATAATTAAATATAAAATTATAATACAAAAGCTGTGGTTGAGCGGGATTGAATGTGAAGAAGCTGTGTCAAAAAATAAACTGGATGAGAGATTTACTTACCGAGAAGAGCTCAAGCTAGAGCTGATTTACATATCAAGATGTGTGTGCAAAAGAAGTAGAGGTACAATCGAATTGCTCGGCCTCTACAATGCGTGTAAAGCTACATATTATGCTGCGCCCTGCAGTTATTTATATTCTCTTATCGACTACATTGGGAACATTCATGTTTCTCTGGTTTTTGCAAAAGCAGAGGTAACTTGCCCACGCAAGATTAGGTAAAGCTCTAATAATATATATAATTCAGCGGTATTGTAGCATTTTATGTTAAAGAAGCCATTAGATTAATAAAACAAAAGGAAAACTTACCTAAAAATAGTATACTTACTAGGTGGCAGTTCATCCAAAGGATGCTACAAGTCTTTTCGAAAGTGTGGTCTCTAAGACGAGTATCTTACTAAGTTTTTAAACCGAAGATCACAGCAACCTCAGCCACTGGTGGGCGATGTTGCTTTGATGAAAGAAGACGTGCTATTGCCTTGTCAGTGGTTATAATTATGGCAGAGTGACAGCTGCTCATCCCTGCCAGCACAATTTAGTTAGGGTAATTACTCTTAAAACAACAAATGGTACATAAAAACATCTTATTTCGAAATTGTGTATGCTTCCTTTAGTTACAGAATAGATATGTAATCTATTGATTAAAATAAAATAGCTGTAACTTATATTATAAAGTTTTATGAACCCATTGAGTTCAGTTGTTATTGTCTTACTTTTCTGTATTTTTAAAGACAAATATCATATTTGTCTTGGTGGGCGATAATGTTGAAGAATGTATAAATACTCTTTGGTTTTTACATATTTTATTAAGTCGTAATGTACCTATCGAAACTCTTTGGTGTAACTAAGTAACAAAAAAGAAATGTGTCAATTTGGTGTGTGATTGTCTTTTGTTTGATTGGAAAAAATATAGCCGTATTTTAGTTGAAATTGCGAATAAAAATATATTTTAAGTGTTAATTGGGATATTTATTTACTGCAATCAACAGCCCCACAAGTTTAGGGCTCCCACGCAGAGTTTTCTATAAAGATATTGGTAGAACTAAGATACAAGTTTTACAAATATTAATGAGCGCTTTATACAGTTTACAATGTCCTTTTGACTATCTAAGCTAAGACTATCTTATATTATATTTACAAAGTCTGATATGCAAAACCATTTAATATATTCGTGGGTGATTTAATATATTGGTTTAGGTAGGTATGTAGGTAGACCTTGGAGGAAATGACCATCGTATCTATTTAACAAATTCCTAAAATATCTAGGTAAGTATAATCATTGTTTCCTATACCTTTTTAAATAAATAACGTTAAGTAAAGTTACAAAAGTAATTAAGGACGAAAGCACGTCCAATGTGCAAGAATTCTCACAAAAATCGATAGAGTAGGACATATCAAAGAGCTTTAATCAAAGTATTTAATGAATCCCTGTTTCTTTTCATAATTGCTGTAATATTTTATTAATAAAGGTCGTTGCCTAATGTATACGTAGAGCCCTAAATGGTCCAGGGTTGTTAATACGTGATTTATACGTTATTATGCGTATGCGCGTGATTCACCGTGATTTATTCTGGACCTGCAACATAAATAACTGCACCGTTCTCATGGACCGTAAACAAAAACTCCCTAAACTATCATTCCATATAGGTACTTTAGTTTTATCAAATTAAAATAAATAGTACAAAACAATTCCTGATTCCTTGGCAAAATCCCCTTTTCAAATTATTAAGTAATGCACGAGAACACCTCATTTATGTTTTTTTTGAAAATATCTTTCTTTGAAAATAAGCGTATTTTACTGTTTTTTCATCTGTTTTCAGCCTTTACTAAATATCTGTGGGGGCATTACGAAATCGTTATTTGGATTATCTCAGGCATCCTGGAAGTGGTGGTGTTGATAGCAGTTATGCAGCTACTATCATAACACCACACGCGGTTTAGTGTTTCCTGATTCCAAAATTGTTTATTACTTCAATGAGATTAAAAAATATATACTTAAGCTTTAATTTCCTTTCGCAAATATTCTCCAAAAAATTAGTGATGGACCGAACATTGATTTTAAGGAATACGAACATTCGGCCGAATATTTTCACCGAACCGAATATTCGGCATACCGGAGCAGGTCTATACGTGGTTGCTAGCTAACCGCGCGAAATGGCGCGAATTGACGTTGGGCGCACCCGCCCGCTCCCCTCGATTCCCCCGCGACACTTGTCAATACCTGTCATTATTGTTGCATCATTCAGTTCCATCATCAGTTAATGTTGAAAGATTTCATTTATTAAAAGTTCCTTTTGAAAAGCATTCAAAACGTTCCTATTGAATTTGAGCACAGCACACAGTCATAAAAGGATTAAAATCAAAACTTTTTAGTTTTGGATAGTTGATTTTTAAGTTTATATAGTTAATAATTTTTTGTTTGATTCATTTCTCTTTTTCTGAAACGCTATTCTTTGGTTAAATAAATGTTTGAAGCAAGTTTTAAGAAATGCTCGCCACAACAATGTTATTTTACTATAATAAAACCAAAAATATTATTTATTAAGAAATCGTTGTAATAATTCTTACCAATAACAATAAACAGTTACTAAAATTTCGAATATATTTTTCATTTCTCACACTAAATAAACCCTCTGATTAAATTTTAATAATAAATAAGGTCTCAAATTACTTTATCTTGATATTCTTGTTCAATTAACATATTTTCATCTACTATTATATAGAAATACAGCTACACTATCACAAAAGTATAAAGCTGCACAGTGATTTACTTAGGTCTACCTATAATATGCACATGCATCGTCCAATCAATCATTCTCATTCTAATATAGTTCACAATTGAGTAACTGTTATTAAAATCTTTAAATCCACTGTCCCGAATATTTTACATTACCAAACATTCGTATTCGGCCGAATATTCGGTAAACCTGCCGAATATGCCGAATACCGAACATAAAACGAAAATTCGGCACATCCCTACAAAAAATATATTTACTTGAAAATTACGAAACCATGAGTTCAATGTATTATTCGATAGTTCGTCAAAGAAATTATAACTAACACTCAGTTTAAGGTAACAAGTAAAAACATACTCATCTTGGTTACTTATTTTTTGTAAGTTTGTTAATTTGTTAATACAAAAAGTAACAGCCTATCTCTTTCCAAGAAAAGGAACCGGGCCGTAAGACGGGTTCCTAATGAGAATATAAACGCAGGTTTTAGCCATAAACGTAGATCTGCCCCTGTACTATATGACGACGAGCGACGTAACCGGGTCACGGTCGCGCGGCACTCGGTCGGCTGAAAGCTCTGCAATTTGGGCATCATGCACAAGGTAATCATATTATCCACACGTTTAAAACCACAAAAAACAAGATTGTAAGCAGTTAGAAGCACGCATTTAGTTAGTACTGATTTGTTTTTCTTATGTTTTTTTTAATTCGCTCCCTTATTCTAAGTGACCATTCCTTAATATCTAGATACATTTATTACTGAAAAACAACTAGACCTCTCGAGACATAAATAACAAAACATTGACGTAGGAACAGCCTAAGCTCTAGTACCATTTCCGGAAGTTCGAGAAAAGCGGTTTTTCTCATAGAAAATGAGAAACAAAAAACAAAATAACTATCAACGTTTATGAACATATCAATTTGTACATACAAAAGTAAAGATGACCTTATCCGTGGCACATGTTAATACAGCTCAATGCCAGAGTGATTGCGGCTATCAAATTAGCGCGAAATGCCAAGGGAACGGGCCCGAAAGCTTTCAGTATCGCCGGCTGAAACGAACTAGTTATTATTATTGGTACTACTGTAGGCTGTAGTGCTGGAGCGGCTAAAGTAGCAGGTCTTATTTTCTCTTTCTTTTTCTCAGCACAGTTATTCATGTTTCAATAGCATGACCCAGTTTGAATGTCATAATATACTAGCGGCCTCTCGCGGTTTCACTCGCGTGGTTCCCGTTCTCGTGAGAATATCGGGATAAAAAGTATCCTATGTTCATAAACCAGGCTATCTACTATTTGTGCACCAAATTTCATCCAAATCCGTTTAGTAGTTTGGGAGCCTATTCAATGCAAACAAACAATAAAATATTTCCTTTTTATGATTTTTTAATGATTGCATTTTTCAATGCTATTTTTATACTTAAATGGTAAATTTTATATAGAAAAATTACAACTCGGCCACAAGTGAATTCTCAGATGGAACTTGGTTTCATGGTTCGAGTCCACGAGAATTCACTAGTGGGCGAGTTGTTTTTTCCAATATTTTTCTATTAAAAATTTACCATAATATAAAAATCATTCCTCTTCATAATATTAGTATACTCGTAGAAGTAGGAACTAAATATTGTCTGTTTCAATTTATTAGCTCGTTAAGCAAATTTTTTTCAATCAAAATAATTTGTGTATACTTATCGGAAAATTAGGGATATAAAAATGTAAGTACCTAATTTCATAGTGTCATTGTGAAAAAATATGACAAAAATTTAAAACAATATAACGATAGCAGCTTTTTTAACAAACAGATAAGCGCGGGCAGTGCACTGCAGTGGCCACAGTTGTTTGTTCCAGGAACAATCGTTCGGCCACAGATGAAGCTAGGTATTTGGCTTTGATCCCGAAGCAGGAGATGATTTCGATTGGTTTACGATTACGATGATCACGAGCGTGTGTCTGCGATGCCTCCCAACTACTTGAAATGGGTTACGTACTAAATTTAGGTCCAGTAAAGTTTGCCGTTAACTTTCTACACGTCCTTGACGTATGCTTTATATTGTAAGAAACATAGCTCTGTTTATTAAAAGTTAACTAAACTTGAAATTAGACCATTAATACTTAATGAAAATGTAAGACGCAAAACTTTTCGATTACCTATAGTTGTACTTGTTGTTACATAGGTAATATTTATAAGAAGAATATACGAAATCCCCGTAAATGTCAACACATTTGTAGAATTTGCGCAACTTCAGATGAGTCCATTAAAAAAAACTGTCATCTATACTTAATTTTATAAATAGGAAAGATTTCATTGTTTGTTTGTTTGAATTGTATAGGCTCCGAAAATACTGGACCGATTAGAAAAAATCTTTCACCGTTGGGAAGCTGCACTATACCCGAGTACTAGGCTACATTTTTATCCCGATTACTACATTTACATTTATCCCGATATTCCCACAGGAACCACGCGGGTGAAATCGCGAGCGGCCGCAAGTATCTATCTCATATTTTTGCCTAATATCAAAATTTTCACTCTGTAAAGAAAATATTTTCATTAATTTCATGGTAACCGAACAGTGACTATCCTAATTACGCTTTTTGGTCGGCGAAGTCATAACTTATAAAATTAGGATCAAATTTTAAATGATGTCTTGTTTTTACGGAAATCATATTCTAACCTTCCTAACTAATATTATAAATGCGGAAATGGCTTTTCTTGACGCCCTACCTAAGCAACCAATGGACTTCACTTTTGGCATACGAGTAGAGTTGTTGAAAGTACGGATAGTAACATAGGCTATTTTTTTATCCCGATTTTTCCACGGTAACCACGCGGGTGACCAACGTGAAACCGCGGGCGGAGCCTAGTTATTTAATAAAAGATCAACTGTGTTATTATTTTTATTTGAAGACAGAGTAACTTTTCGTCATAAGGAAATTAAAAATGACTAACCACAACAATAGACGTAATTTAAAAATAAGTAGACAACATTATTAAGTAACTCTATGAGTAACTAATAACTATAATACCTAATGAAAATTCCATTCAACGCTATTGTTTTAACAAATTATTTTTTTATTATTTCTTTAACCAAGTTATTCTAAGGTTTGTGGTTTTATGATCTGTCGTCGAATAATATTAATATTTTTCCAAAAGTTATTATTAATAATTTGTCATAACTAAGTCATTAAATTAATGAATGTCTCGGTCAACGGCTCGTTTATTTTGGTTGGTATAACTAATTAACATGTGATTTTCCTCGAATAGAAACATGGTCCTATGTCGAATGTACATACATTTTACGAAACATAAGACCATAAATTGGTCTGCCACATGCAATGCATTACAAACAAAACTAAACCTATATTATTGGTAGGTACTTACAAAATTATTACTTAAAAAATTACTTTTATGACAGCCTTTATTTATTAACCGACTTCCAAAAGGAGGAGATGCTCAATTCGGTTAGTATGTTTTTTTTAATGTATGTACTCCGACTTCGCCGATTTTTTGTTCGATGCGAAATAGACGTTGCCATTTGGTTCAGATTGGCTCAGTAGTTTTTTATTTTTTATTTTATGTGCATTTTCGTTAACTTGGACGATGTAATTTTCACGATACTATTGTTTATACTGAACGTGAAACCCAATCTAGTCTAGAAAAAACCTTCTGCAGTTTACAAAATAACCTATTATACGGACACTAAAAAGAACCTTCAACCAAACGCTACGTACAAAAGCTACGTTTATAAAAACCGACTTCAAAAACTAAAAGCATAACAAGCCTTCAGCGGGCTGATTCACAAAGTTCTGAATCCGACTGTCATATTTCCGGAGATTTACAAAAATTGCGATTCACAAACGTCGGATTCGAAAATTTTGACATAACGGAAAAGTGACATAAGTTTTGAAAACTTTTCTGATAGTTTTTTGGTGTCTATTTGTTTAAAAGGCGATTTTCAAATACTGAAAGGAAATATGTTTAATATAATATTTAATTGAATGGTTACATTTATTGTGATTTTTCTTTTTACTTTTTATAAATAAAGGTGACCAAAGTAGTTATATTGAGTTGTACAACTGAATTTGTGATGAATTGAGTTTATCACACTCGGGCATTTGTTGGGCAGATGGTACCTACTAATTCATATTAGTACCTACGCAATCGCAGCCGGCGCTCTGCTGTAGCATTGCAGCGGAAACTAACCCTAACGCTGCATTATTAAAGATGGTTGCGATCCATTTCGTGATCTTGGGTTCAGATGCATGTTTAGGCTAACGCCAGATATGGCTCTAAGCCTCATCAATGGGCTGAACCCACATTTCCCTTCATGCTCCACAGCTGCGAGCATACCCATAGAAATAAAAGTGAGTTTATATACATTTACATTTATGTAGAAATTAGCTTGATAACTTTAATGCAAAATTGATAATATATTTAATTTATAAATATTATACTTTTAGGTTCTAGCAGCCCTTCACTTCTATACAAAAGGGAGCCAATAATAAAAGAATAAGAGCTGAAAGTAGCTTAAATCAGCTTTTTAGTTATTGAAGTTTTTTTTAGTTTGGAAGGAATACCATATTTAGTAAGAATTGAAAAAAAAAGGGAGCCAATAATAAAAGAATAAGAGCTGAAAGTAGCTTAAATCAGCTTTTTAGTTATTGAAGTTTTTTTTTAGTTTGGAAGGAATACCATATTTAGTAAGAATTGAAAAAAAAAAATTCGCTGTTTTACCATTGCATGGGAGTAATCATTTAGTAGACTCAATTAGTGGGTTGGCCGTTCGGTGCGGGTCACGGCCGCCGGGCGCCGGGCGCCGGACGTCGGACTCCGGCGCCGGACGCGCCGTAAACACAGCCAGCTGGGCTCGCCCGTCGTTAATGGGATTACGTGCGATGTGCGATGTCACATTTTATTCACACTAAACTAGAATCACCTAGTTGGATTTAGGTAACCAATGGGCGTGTAAGTCAACATGCGATACTTTGCAAAGTTCTCTTAAAACTTGGTCGTTTAGTTAGTATTAAAAGACTTCAACAAAACTATAACTAGGTACTTTTATTTAAACGTTAAATCATAAGTAATCTTAATCACAAAAAAATAATAGTAAAGTGACAGTTAAAATATGAAACATGATTGATGACAATGTAAACGCCATTTATGTAAGTGCCATTTACTAATAGTTGATATTAAACTTAACTATTAAATTAATATCGGTAACATAACTCTAAAAAGAAACACAAAAAAAAGCAAACCCCGAAACCATAATGTGGATTAGGTAATAAACAACATTTGTCTAATTACAACAAAGCTAAAAGTTAACTCTAAATTACCTAATGATTCTACGAATTTTCTTGACTGTTGTTTACAGATAGCGTTGGAATAATTCCGAAACCTTGAGCAATTAGCGTCGGTTGATCACAAGCACCTGGTTATGGTTAAACTAGTAAAATAAGAAGGTCTTCCTTGGTTAAACTAAGTGCTCGTGTTAACGTTAACCGGCGCCGAGTTTGGTTCTCGTTGGACCCGGTCCAGTTGCTCTCAGAAATGTGGTATAACATTCTTTCTTATTAGAAATTCACGTCACAGGAATTTGTTCATCTTCTTCACGCGTCATTCTGTTAAAATTTTCGATTAAATCGATTTTATATTTACTAGCTGTAACGTTCAAGTGCTATAGGGACATATTTTCTGTAAATAATATTTTTTCGGTATTAAAAAGCATTCTTAATGTGGACCCGAGCATTGCATTAAAATTAAGTACCTTTTGTGTAAAAACTCATGAGATATTGAAAGGATAGACCTGGCCACGTATACACGTACGTACAGTGGCAGTTCACATTTGCCTTACTGTGACTTAAAAAAGTAACATATCTCATACAATATAATACTTAACATTTCACCTTGCGTTTCCTTTTTTTTACCCGTTTGAAAGGCACGTGTGCCTGATCTCCGAACACGAAGTTACTTCACCGTAATAATTTTTAACACTAGTAATTTACAGCTGTAAATGCTACTTACCGAATATAGCCACGTAACCAGCTTATTTACCAGCCGCCTTATTTTATTTTTATTTTTTTATTTATTTAATTTATAAAAAAATCACTTATGTCTAATACATACTTTTTCCTCGCAAAACCATTTCCATGGTTTGTCTGCGAGTGAAGACTTCACTAACATCAAAATATATAACATCGATACTTAACAATTACAAAGACTAATAGGTATTAAGTATTAAGTACAATATTCACAAACCTTCGGAAACTTCCCGACAGCGGAAAGTATGCATTTGCCACCATCACCCACTCCAAAATAGAGAAAGACCAAGCATAGAATTCGAATCCGATTCCGTCTCCGATGGTTGTGACTCAGCCCATTGATGTGGGAAATTCTGTCTAAATCCGAATCAAACATACGAATAATACCCACCTTGCCGAACATTTTATCAGTAGTTAACTTTAAATTTTCTTAATATTTCAACACGCACATTCATCAACACGTGTTCGTAATGACCGACTAACAATAGGTTTTCTAAAGTAATTTGGGTCTGTGGGCAGTATATGTGGTATTGAAAAATACTCGTTATATAATAATAATAATAATAATATAATATTTTGTTGCTAATATAAATATAATTATGACTTACCTAGTGTAACTTACTCTGTTACAAAGTTAGTCAAAAAAATTGAATTTCAAAATTTGAATTTGATTCACGACCGCGACGTTTCCAGACGTTACGACAACTTTTAGTAACCAAGTGGCAACTGGTGACAGACTGCGCGAAAACTACCGTACTTCTCATCTAGCTATCGTGTAACCGGCTAGCGGAGCCGGAACGTGTGAAAAGGAGCTTATGCCTATTTCGAAAAAAACGTTATTGAGTTAATCGCTCTGGTGTTTTAATTAATCAATAATAATAAGATATATATATTTAAATTCAACTTAACAGCACTTTTCACCTTTCCACGCAACTTTCAACTTTCTTTATTTACAGATTATTTAACTGATCGAACTCAAATTGTTAAAATAGGTACAAGTGATGAACAAAAATTTATATCCTACGCCGACGATACAGCGCTTATATTTACGGGAAAAACTAGCACAGAACTGTATAGCAACGGTCAATCAGGTTTCAATATTGTATATAATTGGTTACAATGGAACTTAAGCTAAATGCTGACAGAACTAAATTTGTGAACTGCCAGTAGAGTCTTTAGTATTCTCTTTTCTTAATAATAAAGAATTAAAATAACAATTAAATCAAAATATCAAATAAATAATAATTTGTGCCATAGTAAATGTCTAACCGTATCCGAACGAAAATAAATTAACTTTTCGAGGGTAGATTTATAAGTAGCCAGTCATCCCGTGACCACGGCAGCTGTAAAGGTGCCGAAACGTCGGGAAAATAAAAAAACCCCTAAAAAACCTAAAAACACGGACAATTACAACTTAGTTCGTGGAAATATAGCGCGTTTGATATCCGTAAAAGTTGTTTTACTTCAATGAACAGTGCGCGCCAAAACATAAGATGTACGTAAATGTATCCGCTTTAACATGCGCTGCTGTCACCAAAATACTAACTTAAAATTATACGCCCACAGTTGCCTAAATCCTTCCACTAGCACTATATGTAATTGTCATGCTATTAACAGTACCAATAATTTAAATACCTTGGAATAATAATAGATGAGACCCTATCATTTAGACCACATATTAATAGCCTAGTAAATAGGGTTCAAAAATTAATTTACGTTTTTAAGCAACTACGAAGTATTGCTGATACTCAATTAATTATACAAGTGTATCTAGCCCTATGCCAATCCATAATTCAGTATTGTATTACATCCTGGGGCCCAAGTCTGCTAAATAAAAATACCTACACCAATGGAGTCTCAATAGAGTGTCGATAGTGTCTCAGTTGAATGGTTTTTGGCATTTGGTATTCTCTTACTGTTTAAGTCTGGAGCCATTCTATCGACACTCCACCGACACTCCATCGAACTACTATTGATCTTTTCGGTAGTCTGCTATCTATTTTATTTGAATGGAATTGTAATTGTTGGTGCAAACGATATTCTCTTCACTATTTAACGTTTCTATCAATGGACTTTCAGTTGTCATTTGGTCATTGAACTGCCATCGAACAACGACACCTTTTTTAGAGCTTTATTCGATAAAATTTATCTTTATTTTACTAAATTTGACTTTATATCATATTAATTTCACAAGGCAAGTTTGTAAAAATAATATTTCTATTCCTTATAAACCTTTCTTTTGAAAATGGTTAAACTAACCTGAAAATTAAGTCAAATTGTTTTTTTACTAGAAAAGTTTTGGGGTAGTTCTGATTTCTTCGATTCTCTATTTATTTTGGGGTACCGAAATCGAATCTGAGGTTTGCTAAAAAAATCGTGACGGAACATTGAGAAAGCGCTTAATAAAAATAAAAAAACTTATTTTTTCCGGATTTGTTGATTAAAAACGAAAACTATTAACTTTTAGTAAATGGCATGTTTACAGAAATTATAGTACTGGTCAAGCTAAGAGCAGTTAATTGCTCAACACTCGTCATCAGCTATTTTCAGGTACCTCGAGATAGTAAATTTTTGGTCACCCATCCCGTGACCGACCATTGCGAAAGTTGCTTAACCTCAACAATCGCAGACCGAGCGCACGAACCACTGCGATACGGGTTCCTCAACACTTGTACGCCAGCTTTTTATTATGCACATATTACTAAAACAACACGCAATGCTTCCGTATAATAAAGCTGACACTAATAATAAAAGACGAAGAAATATTCGAAAGATTCAAAATTTATTTTTACAAATAGATTCTTTTTATTTTTAGTTTCATTCTTATATAATAAACTGAATAGAACACTAGATATGTTTAATTTACACTGTTTTATAATTTTAGGTCAATAGTATATAATTATTTATGCAACTTGTCTTACGATGAGACTGAGGAGCTGTTAGAAATATGTAAAAGGTAAATAGTATTAGTTAAATTAGTCAACAAAAATTTCTCTATTCATTGCATATTATGTTTACCTATCTAGATAAATTGCTTAGTTAATATATTGTTAATTTACTTACGTGTTATATATGTATGTAAGGTCTGACTCACCTAAAGTACAGGTTAAAAACCTAGTTAAGGGTTTAATTTTAAATTAGTCTTTAACAATAAAATATTTGTTGCAAATCTTATGAAATAAAAATATTATTTATTTATTTATATTTTTATTTATATGATACCGTATAAAATTATTAGTAGAAAACGAAAAATATGTAGCTTAATTCCGCAAAAACTTACATGCAAGATGCACCGCCCGCCCGCCCGAAAATAAATGCAGATACAACACAGTGACACACCTTGCACCTTCACCGACTACTCTACGCGTGTTTCGCCCACACACGGAGCATCCTCAGGAGTTGTTAGACCGTGCAATACCAGCACCGAGTCGGTGGTATTGCACGGTCTAACAATTCCTGCCGTATACGTGATGTTAAGTAATGATAAGGCTGAAGGACCCGGAATCCTAAACCACTGAGAAACTAACTATCTTTGCCAATTGAAAATTGTTTACGGTTACAATAACCATAAAATGTAACATTATAATTAGTATTTTCTTTTTGTGATAGAAATTGACCATACTGATGGCACTTTGCAGTTTGACGACTCTGTATGAAGTAAAACAGGGAGAAAAAAAATTGATCTTGACGAGTTTCTTGCCGGTTCTTCCGCCCCCCCCGTAGGGTTTGTGAACCGATGGCGTAGCTTCTTTGACTTTCATAAGTGCTTGTAACAGGCTAGGCTGAATAAATTATATTGAATTTGAATTAAAATTTAATGCAAACAATTTAGGCCAATCAATTTTCCTGCAAACTTACTCATAATTTGAAAAAATGTCTCATAGAAATCAATAATTTTAAAAACCAAATCCAGAGTAATCACATTCGTTGATCGAGTCGTTAGAGTCTATAACAAGATCCCTAGCCAATTTAAGCGCGGATCTAAAACACTAATGACCAGAAAGCTACGTGGATGGCTAGTACAAAAATGTTTTTACAGCTTGAACGATTTTTTAAATTATTGTTACGTTTGCATGTTAATGTTTATTAACTGAATAGTGTGTCTAACAATATATAACATCTTGTGTACCTATTCTCTGCAAATAAATACACTTGACTTTGACTTAAATAGGTAGCGAAAGGGAGATCGAAGCATTGCATGGTTAAAGGATAAGCAAGCGATTTCATGTCGCTCCAGAGTAATCAACAAAAAACGTTGGACACTTCTATCTTCTTATTGACACAAAACAATAAGCATTTACATAAAATAATTTGATAAATCAAAACAGCATTGTTTACTGAATACAGTATTTTTTTTCAGTAACATTTATTGTAAAAGAAAAATGTTATGAAATATATTAATGCCAAAACTGGAGTCAGGACGCACCAGAGCGATCATTTAATTCTTATAATAAAATTAAGCACCAGTAAGTAAGTGTCCAAGGTATGCGGCGTGCTAATCTACGATAAACAATATTTTAAACTACAAACTTATGTTTTGGAATACAGTATCTCCAGGCAGGCGCAATTTTTTTTACGTTTGGAGAACTAGCCTTATAATTAATTAGCTGGCGGCAGCGGCGGTATTGCGTAATGTCATTAGATTGCTCACGTCGTCGGCGTCGGTCACCTACCCTGCGACACACGTGTTTATGCGACCGCGTATTGCACTTCGTGCAGACATTTTACTCGCGTTACGAAATCACTTCCGAGAAAACAACATTTTCAATAAAGTAGGTTGATATATATTTTTTTTTTTTAATCTCAATGGTACAGTATTTTTCTAATTATTTTGTTCAGAAAGAAGGCAAAAATATACGAGTATAATACAATAGATACACAATTTTTTTTTCAAAATTTACCATCCTGTCGTAGCAGCTTCGTAGTCATTTCGTAGCAGATCACTAAAACCAAAGATTTCGTAGTCTTTGTAGCTTTCGTGTTCTATAGTCTGTTAGGTATTATTATTACTATGACAATGATGTATTGTGATTGTGACTGCTAAAAGCAAGCTGAAAATTGTGGTAATATCTCATTTTGGCAGAGGCTCCACCCTAAACGGCTCTTCATCTTCATTTGCGTGTTGCGTGACTGCTTTGATTCTGATGTAATAAATAGTTTATAATTAGAAAATAGGTGGTAATGTAGTAATAGGTGTAGTGGGCGCGGGCGCGGGCGAGTGATCCAGGACAAGTTATGGAGCTGGGCGCAGGGAGCGGCCATGACGCCACAGGTTGACATGCTCGTTCATTATGAACATTAATTATGCTAAATAGGAGTAGACGTATTTTTGTGGAGTAGTTACGTAAACTAAATATCTTCTTTTACAACAATGTGGTGTGTATTTTTTACAGATAAAGTAGCGACGCTTTAAATATTCGTTGCCAATAAAATGAAGACCATTATCATTTTACCAAAATATTTTGAATTCTTGAGATAGTGTGTTGTGTATTGTTTATCTCCTGAGGGGAAAAACAATTTCAGCGCATCGTCACTAATTATCTGTAGCTCAGCTGCAAATTTTATAGAGTGTAGCTTCTCTATTTATCTGGCTAACAGGTTGGAAATCTGGAATTTCCTCGCAGTTATTGTTTACAAAGGAGGACTCTTTTCGTGCCGCAACCTGCCCGGCCCGCGGGTTGATGCGGGCCTCGCGTGCGCCTTCCCGCGCAAGGTCAGGCGGCCGCGCTGGTGGCAGCCTTCTCACACAATTTAGAAAAGTTACTAGAAGGACATAGATTCTGGAAAATTGTTACATAAGACAATGTACGGAAAAAGTGCGGAGTTTCTGTTATAAAATTAAAGGGTGGTTAGAGATGTTACAAATCCGCTAATGAGATTATTATACTTATGTTTTTTCATGCTTTTAACTAGATTTGTAAAGTTTCAGAAACACGATTTTATGATTTTACCTCGACACTTTTTCTTTTCGAAAAGACCCCTAAATAAATACGAAAATTCTAGATTATTCTCAAATGGGGTTACTTAAGTAGATATATTATTGGAAATTGGTTTAATTAGTGGACGTAAATAAATATTTAGGATCGTGTAGTTTCATTTCTCTTTATTCGCTTTAGTTATTTACTACGAAACGATTTAATGTTTTTTTCGCATAATCTGCAAAATCGGTCTCGTTCCCAGGTGCGTCCTTTTCTTATTGCTATTTCAATGTTGACAACACAAACACATAAAAATTTAGTTGTGAATGGTAGTTGCGGCTGAATTTAGCTTATTGAAACTGCGTAAACGTAACATCAATGTATCCGTGCAAGAAATGGCGCTTTGTTCAGTGATCTCTCTCGTTGGCCTCCCACGGCGCCTCACGTGCTTTGTGCTTCTGTACTGTACATGTAAATCTATTTTTCTCAAACATGCTTGAAAAGGACAATGCCAGAAATGTATGGAGGGATGGCGCCTTTTCGAAAATCCCTGCACACCATTCAAACCTTGTTCAATCGGTAGAGTATATATGTACGAGCAATCATTATTGAGACAGCACATTTCTAAACCGTATCCATTCTGAGATAAATACACATGTTCATCACTATTATTTTCTAGATTACAGTAAAAAATTACATAATTTTTGCAATTTTATATTTAATAATCTTTAAAAATAAAATAATAATGATAAAAACAATGATTACGATTTATTCTTAGATATAAATCGAAATTGCTGTACTGGCCAAATACATGCGAGCAGCGGCCGGCAAAAGTTGTATGAAAATCAATATCTGTCATGGTATAACGGCCAAATAAATTACATAGTAAACTCATATCAGGTAGTGTAATTTAAAAATAGAACGATATTTTACTTCGGAATATGGCAACCAATGAGGTAACTTATCAAAGGTTTTATTTTTATATCGAACTAAGTTGCAAATAGAAAGCTGTTTATTAAAAAAAACAAATGAACACTTTAACTCGGGAATGTACACTATATTTAAATAAAAAGTTCTGCCTAGGTACTAAAGTATTTTTTTTCCGAGGGACTTCGGACAGCTATCTTTTTTTGTCATCTTACTTAAGACAAACCTTTTCTGTCATGTACGTTTTATAATATGTATTTTAAGGATATCACTAAACAATAGTTTGTTTAGTGATATCCTTAAATAAGGTGTTAAATTATCAAGTGCCGATCGAGCAGGGGCTGGCCAGGTCAAAGATAAAGAAAACAATTAATAAAAAAAATAAAAAAAAATATTTTAACTTTCATATTTTAAGCATTAGATAACCATTGAAAATTCAGCATAAGCAAAACCAAACGTCAAACCAAATTTGTTTTAAAAAGTAACCAGAGAAATTGGTGATTTAGCTGTCGGCGGTCGAAATCATAAAATTTAATAAAAAAAAATATGTCGTTGACCTGAGCAGCCCCTGCTCGATCGGCACTTGATAAATTAGCACCTTAAATAAATATGACGATATAAAATAAAATAGTGTTTTTTTTTTAAACCCTGGTGAAGAAAAGCGTATAAGAATATAATTATCATATCAAATATAAATCTTTTTTTTATTTACGTTTGGCTTCTTCTATATGACTATGAATTGACTACTATTTTGGCACTTACACAGAGTGCAAATAATTTTAAATAAAATATGTTTTTAACCGATATAAATATTTACCAACAAAAATCAATAATTTTTACAGTTTATTTATGACAAACGAAATAAATAACTATTTATTGAAATATTTGTAACTTATCCATCGCGGTAATCTAGTGGTCAGGGATTGCAGTGAAAGGAAAATATTTTCCTTATTGATTGTTGGAACTTCAATATTTGACATAAAATATCTGATTACTATTTTAAATTTTAAAGTAAAATTTTAAGTTCTAGTTTTTCTTATTGCAACCATATATGCGTTAAATTGCGTTAATTGCTTAAATTAGTTCAAATACGTTCCGGTTTTGGCGGGACCGTTATTTAATGGTCACACTTTAGAACTGTCAGATTCTGTCAAATAAAAAAATCAGACTATACTTAGTTTTAATTTCCGCGCATTATTTGAGAAAAATACAAGCTTTGGCCTCAACTAGGCATTGATGGACTTACGACGTTCGTCCATCGATACCGCTTTTGCTGGCCGCTGCAGTAATGTACTATTATTGACATACTTTAATGTTTCCGAGATGCGGAAAATGCCCTCAGACTATGCGGAACTTCAATCTTCTCAATGTGACTGGCTAGAACTGGATAAGGGTAGCCACGGATTGTGCTTAGTTGCGTGCAGTGGACGATTGATGATGAGTTCAATTTTCACGGTTTTAACCGACTTCAAAAAAGGTGGTGGTTATATGTACTTACCTACATCTGTATATTTATTTTTTGTGTATATCCATCAATTACTCGAAGATAGCTGGACCGATTGAAATTATTCAAACGCTGCCAAATTCTCAAGTTGGTCCCATTATTTAAAATTTTGAAATCGGTTCAGAAGTTTTCAGGAAATCTTGATAAATTACTGTCGTTTTCGTAACGGTTACACGAGAAACCGGCGCCAGCTGAGGCATGGAAAGCAAAAGAATGGTAATGCAACATTGATGACTTTGTCATAAATCGAAATATAATTATAACATCATATAAAAATTAAGAGTACCTATGAGGAATATCAGATAAACATAGCACCAACCCTGATAATGACCCAGGTCTGGCAGTCGGCTGACAAAAAGGCCAAGGTTCGTGGCCGTTTATGACAATACAATACCGCTTTCATATCATTGGATTGTTTGTTACATAACAGATGGTGATAGAGCTTTTGTACAAGTCATGTCCATAGCCAGTAGCATTCAAACTCCAAGCTTGTCAATTTTACTTTTGAATACTAAATTCATTTGCATATGTAGGTAAAATTAGATATTAGATACGATAAACTTTAATGTAAAAGAAATAAGTCCAGATTTGACCAGACAGGTATATCATAAAAAAGATGATACAATATTTGCGAACTTTTATGACCAGTAAACAAAGTTAGTATCTAAAACAGGGTCGATTAGTCCGAAAAATAGTTCAGGGCTTGTTCCATTAACCCAATTGTGGCCACCGGTGGTTGTGTGGCGCGGTGGGGGCAATTAGCGCCGTGGCAGCCTTATCCGCGACAAGCGACGATGCCCGCCCACCGCACTGTGTGTTGTGAAGTTGTGAATGAACCTGGAACCAATGCACGCTACAGAAACAACACTGTGTTTATTTTAATCGCTATTTATCGACTAACTCGTAGAGAGGTTGTGAAAAAAAATTCTAGGTACCTCATTACGATTAACGTAGTGTTATAGGCTTGGACGAATTAACCTATAGGTCAATACTTAGTAATATCTACACACTCCAGTTTATGTAAATGGCGTTTATGTAAATATCGTGTCGTCGCCAAATCTTAAATTGAGCTTATTTCCTGATATGGAAAATAGGTATCCGAAGCCCATAAGTATTATATCATTAAATATTTTTTACCTAAAACTCAAGGTGGCTTTATGTTTGAGAAGTCAAAAAAAAAATATTATTAAACATTAATATTCTATAAGCGTAATAAACACGTAGTTTCTGTAGACACGAAATGTTGTTCTAAAGAAGCTCCGCAGTTTTAAAGATGCTTAAAATTCCGTGAAGCAAGGTTCCACTTCCTAGTCTTTGTGTCTGATCGCGACAAATCGACAGTTTTTTTTATGTAACGCCTCACAGACTTGATGTGCTTTGTTCAGCAGCAAATCTAGACTATTTATTGCAAATTAACTTGACAAAAACTTAATCTTATTAAGCAATGTCACGTTTTTGTTATCATTTGTATTTGTCTTTGTTTAGTTTTCGTACAAAAAAATTTAAACTCTATTTATATAAAACAAAAAATTATTCTGCACGCGGTACTTAAAATAATTATAAAGCTTTTCTGCTCTTACTTGCACACGCCGTATCCGTATCAAATTGCCTATGCAGAAATTAGGTATGTTGTTAAGTAACAACATAATCAGTAGAACTATTTTTGAACGTAAATAGATGCTATCGGGTGATGATCGGTGAGGAAGTGAGTCGACGTTCGTCGGTAATCCGCGCCCCCATTACCTCCACTAATGACTGTTTTGACATAATCGCACTCCAGCAAACCAACTAGGGCAAAACGATCGATTCAAAAATGCTTAAAACTATATCAAGTTTTTCGAATTAAAATAAAACAACCTTTGAGTACTATTCAGTGCACTTTATTTACCCAAAATATATATTTGGTACTATATTTTTTTCTTCATCTAGGCCATCGAGCGTAACAAATGCTCCAAAGTGTTCGCAAGAGATATGTCTATTGGGCAAAGCCAGATGACGAAGTCGCATCATCTCATCGAAGCCTGAAATCCTGAGGGTGATAGAGAGTTTCTATGGTCATAATCCACGGAGACACCTATTGAAAGCAAGGCTAAAGACACCAGAGCCAAGCTTACCCGACAATTCACCTTAGATATCCCGGACGGTCAGTCTGTACGAGATTAGTATGGGCCTCAAGCAACTGAAAAAGAGCAAGGCGGCGTGTGATGACGGAATTATTGCGGAACTTCTAAGAGCTTCTAAGCCGATAGGCAAAGTCCTCCAGAAACTTTTCAATTCCGTCATCGTCGAGGGCAAAACGCCGAGAGCATGGAATATAACTGAGGTGATTTTATTCTTTAAAAAGCGTGACAAGACCCTCTTCAAGAACTTTGGACCCATCTTTCCCCCGTTTTCGTGAGTCATCACGAATCGTCTTGCTTGCAGGCTCGACGACTTCCAAACTCCCGAACAAGCCAAAAGGCTTTAGCACCACATCCATACTCTGCGGCAGGCTATATAGAAGACCGAGGAGTATAATCTGCCACTTTGCTTCGCGTTCGTGGATTACTAGAAAGCCTTTGATTCGATTGAGACTTGGGCGGTGCTACAGTCTCTGCAGGTTGCTCTTCTGTTTTATGAACAATATTGAACGATTAGGTAGTTATTTCAATTTTGTAACAAGAGTTTATTATTACATATAAAATTAGGTCAAATGATTTAAAATGATGTTATGTAAAGAAAACATTATATCAAATGACACTTATGGGATATTTAAACGTTAGGGTAATTGAAAATATGGAAAATAATAATTATAAGAAATGAACAATAGGTTAAATAAAAATTATGCCACATATTTTTAGGTTAAATAAAAATTATATCAAGTGAACGTTGGTGACACTGAAATTAGATCAACTCTTTTTATGCCAACCGAATCGCACCCACTTATACCTGCCACCATGTCGGTCCGATTACAGAAGCGACAAGAGAGCCCAAATCCCGTTCAACTGCAGCGAGACAGGGAGAAGTCATTTCTCCAGTGTGTGTTGCCAGTGATAACTTATGGCAGTGAAACGTCGTCGCTAACTATGGGTCTGATAAGAAGGCTCAAGGGCACCCAGCGTGCAATAAAGAGAGCTATGCTCGGCGTTTCTTTGCGTGGTTCAATCAGTAATGAGGAAATCCGCAGGAGAACTAAAGAGAACAACGCTTGAAGGATTGCTCAGCTGAAATGGCAGTGGGCGGGACACATAGAGAGGAGAACCGACGGCGGTAGGGGCGGAAAGGTTTTAGAATGGCGACCGTGCACCAGACGGCGCTCTGTGGGTAGGCCCCCGACAAAGTGGACCGACGATCTGGTGAAGGTCGCGGGAAGCTGCTGGATGCGGGCAGCGCTGGACCGATCGTCGTGGAGATCCTTGGGGGAGACCTATACCCAGCAGTGGGTGTCATGTTGCTGAGACGACGACGATGGCAACGACGATGACTATACTTTTTTTTAGCTGAAAAGTTGCTGCAACGTCAGGAAACCTAAAATCCATAGAAAAAAAACGAAAAATTATATATATTGTACCAAAAATATTATTTATATCAGTGTATTGTAATAATCCGTGTTTTCGCAATATCCCTAGGATTTTTGCGAAAATTCTAAGTAAATATGAAATCATTGTACGACATACTAAACTCAATTAACAATCAATTTCCGTCTGTAATGTGAACATTTGTATAAATAATCGAATGTGTAATTTTTACTCCGATACAGACCGATAGTAGTATTGCCACTTTATTTGATATAAAATAAAAGGATATGAGTCAATAGCTGGTATATTGGAATACAGTGTGGAAATTTAAAACGGGGCACAAAGGGCAGGTGCCTTAACCGATGTAGCTACATGAAAACGTTCTTAGGAAACCATCCTTCATTTGATAAATATTAAGCAAGAAAATATACTAGAAAAAAGCAACTAGCAAGCAAAAAGGACGGGCGAATAATATCACATAAAAATAGCATTGTACCTTAATTTTTTGAGAAATTTTGAACTGAAGTATTCACAGTATTCATAGTATTTCGAAGAAAATGTACAGTCAGCAGAAAAATTAAGAGTTTTCAAAACTATTTTATTTTCTGGCAACCGATCCTGTTTCTCGTGAGGATCTAAACACTCTATTTTACCAACTAAGGTATGAGCACTAGGAAAGTCAGAAATCCCTAAAACTATTTCCATACATTCGCTAAGAAAAGGTAGGTATAGGTATATAGGTAGGACGTGTGCCCTCACTACTCAGGATTCAATTTGCTGCCCGTGACATAAGACGCTGCTTTATCCCCTTAGTGCATAATCTACTATAATCTTACATATAGGAAAAGAAAATAATAATCTTATTAACATTTTTCATCGATAAGTCATGTTATACCTTTAAATCGTAGAAGTAGGGAGGTTGTCTTTATTTGTGTGAGAAAAAAAAAAATTTACAGATCTGTTATGAAAATAGATCTGAGGCTTTACCATCAACTTTTTGCGATTCTTTCTAGGTTATATTTAGGTTGTCAGAAAGTAGATTACTGCCATACCTACCGCGCGTATAGCGGCGTCTCACTCTTACTACCTAAAAATAACCTAAAATGAATCGCATTATAGATGGTAGGCGAACGTTCATTGCAATAACTCTACCTCGGCAAACCTAGGTAAAGTGTGAAAAAATTTAGAGATAGTTGAGCTGCATCGTCTGTATATGTGGTCGGACGCGCGGGCGCAATGCTGCATGCTGCCGGTACGGTGACGTCACGCGCTCCGCCCACACTTTCTCCACGCGGTCACGGTCAATCTACACTAGGGATGCTGACGCTGTTCCAATGATTATTAATGAGGTTAATCATTTGCAGAGAGTTTATGCAGAAAAATAATGAAAATACCTTTTTTTTTATAACTTACAGAGTATGGCATTATTAGTAAAATGAGGAAGATTGAAAAATACTTAGGTACCATCTTTTTTAAATAGATAATTTTGTTTTATTTCGAGTATTCCATGTTTTGTACATATAGTCAACATGTTGAATATGTAGGAAGATGATGGTGGAAGTATGGAAAAGAGTGGTAGATGGTTGGTAAGCCACTAGTAGGACGGTCGAATCCGCGGTCCGACTGATGAATGTCGGATTCCGTATATATTAATTGTGGCTGGTGAAACTTCAGTCAGCGCGATGTAGGATCCCATACGTGTTCTTCGTATCCCATACTGAGTTGCTGTCAGCGCCATCTGTTGTCACTGTATGTAAGTTCCGTGTGTAGTAGTATGTGCGGCGTCAGTTAGGTGCCGCCACATTTTTTTTTTTTTTTATTCCTCTTCTGTTTAAAACAGATCTACTTATGTGATTAAGTGCACCATTTTTATTTAAAACTTTCTAACTCCCTTTTAACCTACAGCAACATTTTCCGCGTGGCAACCCTAGACGGGCGCGTACACGCGATTGCACACGCGTAGGAAGTGCGGCGGCACATCTCGTTTCAATTCAACTCGTAAACAATCTCCACTTTTAATTGATTTATTCAAGTTGTACACATTCGGGAAACGGCTTTTTTCTCGTCCCCTTAGCTGGACTGGACGAAAAGTATATATTTTTATTAACGACGCGGAGACTCTTATATAGACTTCATCATACCTGAGTTAAGTATTGATAAGGCTGAAGATGGAAGCGAGCCTCTCCCGGAAGCCTCTACCACTGAGGAACTGGCTATCTTATCTCTAACTGCCGGAACACAACAATGCTGAAAACATTGTTATTATGGCGTCAGACTTAGATAAGATGGTGGTCAGACAGGCGGACTCATAACGAAGCCTACCACCAACCAAACCGAATACAAATTGTACCCCCGCTGGGAATCGAACCCGGGACCCCTGGGCCTGATACCGGTGGTTGTTACTAGACCACAGAGGCGGTCTCATCTTTTGAGGGGTTTCGCAGAACATCGATGCTGCAGAGTAAAAAATTTAGAAACACAACTCCCATTAGCACTCCTCAATGCCGCCACATTTTGGCATTCGTTAGTACAAAATGTTTTCTGGAAAAAATATCAATACCTTCTGCAAATTATTACGTAAGTATGATAAAAGTTGGGAGTATTTAATTAGTGGGTTGGTCGCGAAGGGTCCATACTCCATACATCCTACCGATTACCATTGCCTTCCATTTAGAAAATCCCATCGCACTTATATAACTACCATGAGAATTATTGGAGAACATTTTGGTTCGGCTTACCTTCACCACGACCCCTGCCCACTGTTTGGTACACCTATAGATAGACGCCAAATAACTACAACTTTACTATATTATTCATACATTTCATTGTCCTATTCATAGCCTTGACCAAGAATCCTTCTGGGAATATTGACAGCTGTAAAGTTTTATTAAATATGAATTATTACGAGTTATTAAATATTAATATTATTATTAAATATTTGCATACCATCACACCAATTATCTAGCCCACGTTAAGTTTCATGAAGAACTTGTGTTATGGATACTAGATAACGGATAAACATACTTATTTATTAAACTTTGGTTCATAACTCATAACTGACGACTTGTTTGGCGCAGGGGTACTAACCTCGCATTCTGCGTCAGAGGTCCCGGGTTCGATCCCCGGACAAGACAAATATTTGAGTGCATGAACATCAGACGGGAATCGATCGAGAGCATTTCCAAAGGTCGAGGGTTCGATTCCCGTCTGAGAATTTACTTGTGGCCGAGTTAATTTTTTCCAATATTTCTCTATTTAAAATTTATCATAAGTATAAAAATAGCATTGAAAAATGCAAAAATTACAAAATCATAAAAAATGTCTATTGGTCTTGGCCTGGGTGTTTAATATGTATATTATGTATGTATTTACAAAAAAAAAGTATATACGTTTTTTTCAAAAAATCAATATACTTAGGTCGATTATATATGAAACTAAAACAAATCGGATCTATCTGAAGCAAGCCCTTTTTAAGCAAATTGGTTCGAGATCGCAAAATATTTTATGTGTAGGTACAACATACGTAACCTTTATCAAAATGGAAGCATTTTCAAGGTTTTCTGAAAACTACTGAACCAGTTTTAAAAATTCAAAATTGGACTACAAGTGCTTGGGAACAATCCGGATGGAATTAACGTCGGATTCATTTCAATCGGTTCAGCCATTTTCAACGAATGAAATAAATACTTAGGATTATATACTTATTACTATACGCGACGAATTAATAACATCCTCCTATTTTAAAAGATCCAATAAAACATGGTTTGATTATCGTTTTAAATCAAACAAAATTCATTCATTTAATTTCTCATTATATTACCCATCTCAATTTGCCATTTACCAAAATTTCAAACCACACTCGAGGTAGCAATTTCAGCAAATATCTGAAATTCCCATCATAATTATGAGTTGCGTGACCTTGGAAAAAAGAAGCAATTTTGACTATTACAATTTATATCTATGTTTGAACTTATCGTTGTGTTATTTCCTGTAAACCAAATTACCGACTGCAATTTTTATTTTTACAGATCGTATCGTTGTTTAATTTCCTCCACACATAATGTTTATACTCACGTGCATTTTAAATTTTAATGACGTCGTATGTAATCATAATCAAACGAGCAGTTATTTATAGAGTCAGTTATAAAAAAAAACATTAATTGATGGACCTCAGAAGCCGAATGATTCATTTCTAATATCCGGAGTTCGGCACCGGCCCCCTAATTGTCTAATTTCAAAATTTATCACAATGCCTTTTATAGGTATTGTGATTGTGATTTATGGAATTGTCTAATTTAGCGCAGAATACACATGCTACCTAGTAGCACATAAACATGCTTGTTTCGAGCACGTGCTACTTAGTAGCAAGCAACTAGCACGTGTGTACGAAAAGAGCATGCTAGTCAATAAGCATGCTACCTATTCGCAAGCCGGTCTGTTTTTTCGTGCTTATTAGCTCAGCACACGGTGTGAGCGCGGGTGAGAGGAGGGTAGCCAATATGCAAGTGAACGCGCTCTATGCAAGCACGCTACTTGACTTGGTTTGTTTATTTGTTTGTGATCTTTTTCTTTAAGATGTTTTTTACTATTTGTAAACAAATTAATTTAGCTATTTTAAATTTAATTCGTTCCGCAAAGTAACGTCCATTTTGAAACCTAAATAATAAGCATGTGTATCTCAGACGTGCTCGAAAGTAGTATGCTAGTAATTAGCAAGCTCAAAGGCCTTTGCGCTTCATGAGCACATGTATACACTCGGAGAGCATGCTACGGAACGAATGATGTTCTAAATATATTTGAAAGATATTTTCGTCTGTCACTTTGCTTAAACAGTTCAATTTCGTTCATTCAATACCTTTCAAAAGGCGTCCCGATCACAATCCCTTATCCCTATCAAATGTCAAATAGTGACAGCCTGACTAAAATATGTAAATATTTTTCAAATGAAGAATTGAAAGGGATTGCGATAGATTTTAAAATTAGACAATTAGCCCCCTTTACTGGGTTAATAATAAAGAAATAATAAAGCCATCATGTTATACCTACTGCCGCAGATTTTTGCTGTTTTCGTTACAAAATCATGATCAATTGTGATTGCATTTCCTTACCGACCAATATTGGCCTGGCAATAAACAACAACTTTTATATTTTGGCTCACAGTCACACATTCACATGTTCTTAACAATTCACGATTTCTTTTAAACAAAAAGTAAGTAAGTAAGTAGCTAATACAAATATAGTAATTAATAAAAAGAATAATCGACTTATTTGGCCTATAACACACACACACACACAGTGCTTAAACCCAGTCGAGCTCAGGCAGTATATAGCGCATTTGTTGATCTCCATTATAAGCCGAGTGTAACCAAATACTTAAGCTTTTAAACTTTCACGTTGCATTATAAATATTTAAAATTGAAACGGGTATTAAACGCGTAGAAACGTGATAGGTATTTCACCTAGCTAATTTTCCCGACGATTCGGCCAAGTAAAAACTAAAAAAATAGGTAAATAAGGTAGGTGAAATACCACGTTTCTACGCGTTTAATGCCCGTTTCAATTTTCAATATTTGTAACCAAATACTACATAAATGAACTTTACCTGCGTTACATTCTATTTTGATAAAGGTCACCATAGATAATAATTTAATACTAGAATAGGTCCGTATTTGACGTAGTCTTGTTTAATGATGACGTAAACTAGCTGTCAAGTGTTACATTTTCGGTGATGTCATTACCGTGTCACCGATGATGTCACGTGTGGGGAAAAGCTCCATGTGTGTAGATGCTAACAAAGGTACCTACTACTTATCTTTTTGAATTTATTGAACTTTCATAGCTTTCTCTTTGAAATTGACATTGGATCCTCGCTTATGTAAAAGAAACCAAATTAAGAAACGTAACATGTTGAAAACTTTATGATAATCGTATAGGTACGGACGGATGTATTTAATGAATTTTTATATTAAGTAGTATTAGAAGAAAAATAAACCATGTTACTCGTCCCGACTTCTAGAGCAAGCATGATCGTCGAGATTTTAATTTCTAGTAATTTAGTCAGATTTACTAACTAGTACTTACCTAAGTATTTGCAAGAGCACACGGCCGGCTGAACAACTCGAAAATAATAAAAAAAAAGAATCCATTTGACCCACCCAAATATTCTACTCAAACGTTATCTCTACATTTGCGATTTAGATTCAATCAAGAATGTCTAGTTTGAATGCTGCAATGCTGCTTCATTACACCACTATTTTGCCTATCAAAATATCTACAACTTATTTAAGTAATCAGATAAATGGATGAATCGGGAGGTAAGTAATAGCGTACTTTAACCTGCTCCAATTTTAGTGCAAAGGTCAGGGTTGTGTTGGGCCCATTTGTAGCGATCCCGGCTGTTGCCACGGAGCGCCCCTGGCCATACAGCCGTCGGCCGCGTCTGATGGTGACGTCACCCCTGGAGTTATGGCGTCACCAGGGAACGCTGCGGACCCAAGGCCACCACTCCACTAGCTTGATTTAGGTCGGGAAGGTAGACTCAGTTGCGTCATTTATACTGTTTGTTAAGAATATGTTGTGTTGCTCCGCGTACCTAAATCTAACACCTAGCTATATATGGCAATTGGTAACCGCTTCCAAATTGATATGTATTGGGGTCATAAATGGGGGCACTGCTGAGATATTCAATGCAATGTGGGCACATCCCCACATTTTGCACTGAATTGTTGAGAGAACAAAAATGTAGAGTCACAACAACAATTACCTCTACGACTTTTGACTTCGTTATAAGGTAGTATTGAATGTACTATCCACATCCCGTAGGTACTACTTACGAAATGCTCTCATTTGTTACGTGATATGGGTGGGCGTTTTATTAAGTTAATACTTATGTTAATTGAAACCACCTATAAGTAGGTAGGTAATTGCTATAAGTACTTAATTTATTAAGAATTAGCGGACCCGGCGAACTTCGTACCGCCTCAGAATTATTAAATGTTGTCTATATTCGTTTCTCTTATACCTTAAAAGGGCTGCTAGGTGTAGGCTCCACATCAGGTGTAGGGACCAGATCTTTCATTTTTGTTATTATCATCATAATCAGCCGCACGACGCCCACTGTATACTGGGTATAGCCAACACCCAAAGAACTCCACAATGATCGGTTCTGCGCTGCTGGCATCTAGCGGCTACCTTCACCAGATCGTCGGTCCACCTTGACGGGGGCCTACCCACAGAGCATCGCCCGGTGCGCTTTCACCATTCCGAAACCATTCTGCCCCAACTGCCATCATTCTTATACTTAAACAGAAAATGCTCATTCGCTGAAGAACCTTACTCAAGGCGCTATATTCGTATCTCTTATACTTAAGCTGGGCTGCCGCATTCTACATCAAGTGTGCCAAACCTTCGATCTATATACGTCAATTGAAAATACTTATTACGCTAAACAACTTCTATCAAGGTGCTATGTACGTATTTTTTATAGTTCACATCAGGTGTACCGACCTTCGATATTTGTACGTCCATAGAAAATGCTCATTACATTCAACAACTTTTCCTCAGTTGCAGTTGCTATTTCTATATCTCTCATAGTTTGGTTGGACTGCTATGGTTCCACATCAGGTATTTCGATCTTATTTTTTTTCTTTAAGAACCTTCTCCTGACAGTAAGCACAACAAATAAATAATTAGCGAAATCGGTTCAACTGCTCTCAAGATTTGCGCTTAGCAACACATTCAGCGATTCATTTTTATATTATAGACAATAAAAATAGATAATAATATCCAGTTTTAAAATTAGACCATTATTACGTCTCTCGTATCGTTACCGCTAAAACGAAAACTCTCATGACACGGAAGTAAAACCTGAAGATAATCCGGAAAGTTAGTCAAAGCAGGAAACTTCATTCTTAGTTTTTGTATGTGTTATAAAGTGCTTCAAAACTTAATGTTAAATGAATTGATCTATTTGATGCAACAAGGTTAACTTTGATAAAATAAAACAAGAAATGGGCAGAGAGCGGGCGCGGGCCGGCCTTGGCCTCGAGGCCGGCGCACAATAGGCCTTTTGCAATTACAGCTTTTTGCCTCCGCGCTGACCACATCTGGCCGAGACGGAACCGACGCGAATAAAGTAAAACCTTACTAAATTAAACTTTGTCGTCAAGCAAGATTCCGTCTTTCTTTCTGATTTAGAGTCTTTGTGATGTAAAGAATTACAAGCAGCCAGCAGTAGCGACCCGTACACAGATTACAAAATAATACCGTTACATCAAACCGATGATGTAGCATTTGAAATATCTTACAGCAGTTACATAATGATCCCGTCAGGGCGACATGAGACAAGTTGCTTTTTTCTAGAATATTTTCGTATTAATATTTATCACATAATGATGTCATTACTTACATCAATTCATTGACAAAAGTATTGAAATCCACAAATTTTGTATCAAAATTTTAATTCTGTATTACGATTTGCGATTACGAAACGGCGTAAGGTAAGGTGTGTCTAAAAAGCAGAGCTTTATCACTTTTTTGTGTCCAAAACCAATAAACACCTTTTGTCCATCAATAAAATCTAGGAAAGTTAGACTGGTTTCAAAGTATACATAAAACACATCAACCAAGTACCTAGTTTTACTATGTTCGTATATGTGGAGTGCATGCCGCGATCCTGGCGGTTCCCGGCCGGTCCGACGGGTATCTCCGGTTGATCGTCGCGGTCGTTTGTCTTCGCCGTGTAAACAAAGCAAAAGGACGGCTTCCCCGCGCGACCGGCTGCGCGAGCGGCGCCGGCGCGGCGCCCGCGCATTCTACAGCCTCTTCTGGTACCTTTTAATTAGAGATTACTCGTGTGCTCATAAGATACTGATGTCAATAGCTAGGGCTAGCAAAATGAATATATTTGGCGTGCTAGCGATAACTTTAACCACTTAAGTAGCTTACACAACTTTGATTTATTCAACACTAGTGTCACTTCAGCGAGGAATGCGTTGAGCAGACGGTTTTTTGACCCATAGTTTCAAGTTATATAGTTCTAAATAGATTATACAGATCGTTGTTGGTAATACTTGTAGTTCGATGTACAGCTTGTGGGATTATGCGTCTTTATTTTTTTTATATATTCTTCATTCATACATTTATGTTCTTGTTAATAGAGGTTTCAGTATTTTAAATAGCTGTTATTAGCGAGGACCTGTAATTGGCTATCTGTTTCCTACTGTACTAAATATTGTAATTATAACACGCTGTTGGTCTTCCATAAATAAAATAAATAAATAAATAAATAGGGCATTGGTTCTACTTTATAGCAACCTTACTACTTTGTTGTAGGTACAGAAAGGCCGTTTTACACTGAATTGAAAGCTGCTTAAAGTTATTCCTTAGACTTTAAGCAGTTCTAAAGCGCTAGGCTCTAGGGCTTAAATTTAATACGAAAACATAATCACGCCACGATCCTTAAGTCTACGCTGTCGAGGCGATGCTAGGTGTTTATATCTCCAAAATAGATTTCAACTTAATTAACCATCGCAACGTACAACAAACGAAGAATCCATGTATAAGTCGTTAAACCACACAACAATGTTCCCCGTCGCTACATGTGACGTGACGTGTCGCCAATAAAAGTCATGAGATTTTTTTGTATAGTAAGTGTATTACTACCAATAACACGCTAACAAGTTAAAAAATAATAAAAGTAAATAAATAAATTTCTTACAATCACACCTATTATCTAGCCCACGCGGCCACGTTGTTTCATGAAGAACTTGTGTTATGGATACTAGATAACGGATAAACTTACTATATATATTTTTTTGTAAATACATACATAATATACATATTAAACACCTACGACTAATACATAGACATGTTAATGCACACAAATAATTGTCTTGTCTACCTGTGGCGTAAAAGGCGGGTTTAGAACCCCTGCGCTAAACAGGTCGTCAACACGTGTCAGTTGCTTATACTTCATGATCTCCGCACAGACGATTACTTTTCATACGACGGAATAGAATGAAATATTATTACCTCCCTACTTTCATAACTTTAAGCTTTGTCTCACAATAGAAAATTCTGTAAATATCTCCGGTCGATCAGTGTTAAACAATCGCACATGAAAGGTTAGACCACCATAATTATTTTACTGATAAGTAGTTTATGACAACACTTTGCAAGACTTAAATACTTAGTTATTAGTGAAAGTTAACCGCCTCTGTGGTCTAGTGGTACAACAACCGGTATATAAGACCCAGGGGTCCCGGGTTCGATTCCCAGCGGGGGTCTTAGAACACCATCTTATCTAAGCCTGACGCCATAACAACAATGTTTTCAGCATTGTTGTGTTCCGGCAGTTTGAGATAAGATAGCCAGTTACTCAGTGGCTGAGGATTTCGGGAGAGACTCGCTTCCATCTTCGGCCTTATCAATACTTAACATCAGGTATGATGAAGACTAAAAGTCTCACCGTCTTCGTTCAAAAAAAAAAGAAGTTTAATCCTTGAATTGTGGCCCATGAAA
Source organism: Chrysoteuchia culmella (assembly GCA_910589605.1). Classification (NCBI taxonomy): domain Eukaryota; kingdom Metazoa; phylum Arthropoda; class Insecta; order Lepidoptera; family Crambidae; genus Chrysoteuchia; species Chrysoteuchia culmella. Next base: position 483,799 of record OU342647.1, on the reverse strand, counting down.
ATCTTTCTAAACACCGTTCAAATGTAATCGATTTCTATATAATCATTAAGTCCAGCAAAACAGTATTTTAAATTACCTTTAATTACTAAGTACAAACCTAAATAAATACATATCTGCCCTCACCATAAATTATAGCTTGTGACAAAAAAAATACTTACCTACTCGTATATGTTTATCGGCGCTAGCAAAACTTTATTAAATTGTATTTAAGACCTTTATTATATTCGTGGGACCGTCCCACATGTCTCGTGCGATATCAAGCATGAAGTAAAGAAATTTCTGGAATAAAATCGGAATACAGATATTGATTTTTGTAAAGAAATTGTGACTGCGTAGCTGTACTGCTAGATATATAAGTACTCAATAGTCGATTAAACGACGTGCGTCCATAAATTTTGATTAAGGTTTTCGTTATTTTAATTCCAAACTGTAATTATACTTCCTCTACAAGTTGGGGACATTTTTTTATATTTTTTATAGCTTTGATAAGTTAAGGATTCTTCTCACGATTAGCGGTTACACATTAACCACACGTGGGTCAGAATGCCTTTATGTGATGTTGATGCCGGTGGGTCGCATCAGCATTCCGTTCGCAGTCTCTGCGCGCGCGCCGACTGACGATGCTCAACGCCGTTCTGCGCCCCGTGTTCCCAAACAACGATACCTATATACATAATTAGTTGTATGAACACCTGTTCGTGTACTCGACTCTAATATAAGTAGATTGTAAATATACCTACATGGATTTCTGAGTCACAGCCGTCCCCGCAAACGTGTTGATGATATTGGTGTTTTGGGCTCCTGTAGAAAATGTAGTGGTGCAATACCAACACCATTGTTGTAATGTCGTTAACACATTTGTCTTTGTCGAAAAGACCCATTTACCTACATTTTATTGTCATGACTATGTTAGCAGTTGGAGTGGGTTTCAGAAAGAAATGTCAGATGTAAGGATTCTATAATACTCGTACTCAAATAATGGAAATTAAATGGTACTTTTAAATGGCAATTGTATTTTAAATAAGAGCAATTACATTTCTGACTAATTAACGAATTGTTTACTTACTTACCGCAATACAAGACCTTCAAAGGTCTAATTAGAAAAAGTACATACTTGTCTTACAAAACAAAGTTACTGGTATGAAAAGCAGAAAGAAATATAAATACACAGAGAAGGCATAAATAATAAAACGACGTGTTTTCAAAACTCGTATATTAGGTACTTAATTGTAACTTAATCGCTTTAAAAACTTGTGTTTATGGTACAAATAAATGCTGCAAAATGCATCCTAGTCTGTTAAGTAAAATAATGGAACATTATTGTCGCTTCATTTACTTATTGTAATTATTGGCTTACATTCAAATGCTGAAAAATTATTCCTAGTTTGTCAAGTAAAATCATGAAACATATTCATTAATTGTAATTATTGGCTTATCTTAAATTCATCATTTATCGTCGTTTTGGCCGTGTGTATCTATCGTAGAGTATTTTCAGAGGCTTTGGTAGATGGTTTCCTAGTCTAGCACAGCCTGGTGCATCTCCTGCGCCGGGCGAGCCGCGGGGGGCACGGGGCGCCGCCCGGGCCCGGCTGTGCCTGGGGAATAAAATATAATGTTTATTATTGAACCCCTATGTAGTACATACATCATATAAATATATCACGGAAGAGCCCGTGGTGCATTGGTCCGCGCGATCGTTGAGGTAAAGCAACTTTTGCAATGGTCGGTCACGGGATGGGTGACCCAAAATGACAATCTCGAGCTCCTACGTGCTTCGGAAGGTACTATAAGCCGTTGGTCCCGGCTGCATTTGCAGTCGTTAAAACCCACCAATCGGTATTGGACCCGCGTGATGGGTCATGGCCTGTTCTCCTTATCCATGCATAAGGAAGACCAGTGGCCCAGCAGTGGGTAGATTAAAAATGACTGATGACGACACATCACATAATAATATTCGATTACAAGACGCTCCGTTGGTTAAACAGCTAGATACCTTAGTAACCGTAAACAATATATGCACTTGCGTTTGGAGGATGGAACTGACCTAGTGTCAAGCCCTGTGTCGCTGGACGGAGCGGTTCCTCAGAGCTCGATACTGGGTCCAATCCTCTTCAATTTATACTGTGCGCTCATCAAGTGTATATATCATATTTACGCAGATAATATTTCTCACACCTGTATTTGCTATAGTGTTGGGTTTTGGCTCAGCCCATTCAAATTTCAAATGACTGATGATGGAAGATGTAAATGTAATACCTACATCTTATTTAGTAACAGAAGATGTCTTTTTCTAGTTCAAAGTTTGACTTCGGAAAATTAGTAGGGCACTTAAACCAGATTCTTTACCTTATATGTTAAAACCAAAATCGCTACGAAAATAAATAATAAAAGTCATAAGCGCGAAAAATTTAAATGCATTTTAACTACTTACACGGAGATCGATTCACACAATACTTGATTATAGACATTTAAAATTAACACGTTATACCCACATTTACTTGTTCTGAAAATTTGTCAGTATACAAAACAGCCGTTCTATGAAACGAATGTTCCTGATAAGTTCATGCTAATTCGTTCGCGCTCCGCCGAACACAAAGAAATGCAAATGGTTCTGCCATAAAACAGCGACGACGGCTTTGTTGCCTAATTGCCACAGTGACTTACAGAATTATAACGAATGTTGCTTACAACAACTAATATCTACACATTTCAGCTGAAAATATTGTTCTAACGACAAATGAACAGAAGTTATAATTATTATAAATACCTAATCGCAAAATGTAATTTGTGAGCCTAAAATCTTATCTCGATAACCCGTACACTGAACAGCATTTGAAAACGGTCATAAGGCTTATTTTAACTTAAAATTCTGTTAGCGGTTTGTTTATGTAACCGTAACAAATAAGCAAAGCTATTTCACCTGACGTTTGTTGCATTTTCTACTGGTGAATGTGTCTCAACCCAACATGTCTCTTTCGCTCATATTTTAACGTACCACAAAGTTTACGTCAACAAAACTATTAAAGAGGATCTGCACTTTTTACCCGGGATCAAAGTCAACGACAAAGTATTTTTTTTTATCAAATAGACTTATAGATAAGTGCTTTCGAATAGTCCAATTTTTTTTTCCTTACCAGCTATTCAGGACATCTTTTAACTGAAGAAGAACGGCTACAAGAAACTTATCAGCTTTAACAGTACTATTCGAAAGCACTTATCTATAAGTCTATTTGAATAAGAATCTTATCATTATTAGATCATTATTTATATTATATTGTTTAGTGTTTGCTTACTTCTTTTATTTGATTGACTACGTACACAAATTACGGACCGCCTACGCTTTTCGTAGCATTTTCCGTAGTATATTTTCGTATCAAACTATAAAGGTCCAATAATACAATTAATTTTACTATTACGTTTTGTGTACCGTGTACATAAGTTAGTTCAAGCAATCCAGTAATAAATTATATTTACATGACATCGTTTTCCGGCCCAATAAATTGCCAATTAATTTGGTTTATTTCGAGACACAAACTTAAATATTATCGCATGTAGTGCTAACGAGGCGCCCATTAACACTGACATTTACCGTGTAACGACCTCACGCCTTTTAAAACAACTTTTAAAAGTATTTTTTACGGGAGTGTCATTAAATGTAACTATCGTATGAACAGAACCAAAACTGAAGTTAAAGCATTCATTACTTTTCATATTGGTAGTTCAAATAAGTATAACGCGACGGGCGAGGGGCGACCTTGGCCGGGCCCCGGGGCCCGCCCCTGAACTTGCCCGCGCGCGGACATACTTCGCGTCACAGACGGCAACCAACAAATTATGCTGCGCTATTCTGGAGTGTTGACTGGAATCTGAACTCGATCTATTCTTTACTTTATTTCTATACGGAGTATCATAGATACAGTTGAAAAGCAAATAATAGTTTAAGGTAATAACAAATATCGTTGATGTACATAATTAAACTGAACTTATTATCTTACTGTGATACCTGTAATTTATCCATCAGATCAGTAATGTAAAATCAACCTTTCAGTAGATTGAAAAACTGATTTAACGGCTGTGTTATCTTTCCAGATTCATTAGTTCATTACATAGTGTTAGATACGATGCGTGTAGGCAGATCCGTCTGCTGCTTGTGCACGACCGTGAAGGGCAGCCCGCGAGTTCAATTACATTTATAACTTCAAATTATGGATGCGCAACGTTTAAATAGCTTTTTATAACACCGATTCGTGATTTAAAAACTCCACCAGGCATCCAGTACCATAAAATTAAAAATATGAAAATAGAAATTTATATTTCCTAGACTATTTGGAGTATTCGATATTGGAACATTACCAAAATCGTGAAATCTGCAATACATAATATTTCAATAATTTGCGTGCTTTTAAATTAGGTACCTTGACTTTAAATGACCTTCGATATTGACTAACGTTCTTTTTTATTTTCAGGTATGCTGACGTTTCGCTAATGTTTGGGTAAGCGATTATTTTCGTCATGACCATTAAAAACTGCGGTATTTGAGAACGCCTCGCCATTATGCGGCGACTCGCCGGAGACTTGTAGCAGCCAACAACCACTTTTAACTCCGACCTTGTCTCAAACTGAAAGCTCCCTTACTGATTATGAAGTTCTTTTCGTGCCTAACACGCGTCATTAACCTGCGAAATGTAAACAAAACTTTGCTTTGATGGTATATTTGCCGTGAATTAAACATGAAGGGCAACCGTGAGTGAACCGCGTCTGATTCAACAAATCGCGGTTGTAATAGACGCGACGTGTGGTGGCGTCCCATCTGCGCCTGAGTCACTGCTCCGCGATTAGACGGCGCGTACGATTAACGATGGCGTAAACGACCGCGCGATAGTGATCGCGGTGACAATTGACCGAGTGCCCGGGGCTATTTATAAGTGCAATCGTTTCGGACTACTGTATATTGTTATAATAAATACCTAAAGTATTTATAGGTTTTGTAATAAAAGTACAACGTCATTTTACGTTTAGCCAAAACCTCAAACCTTGAGCTACTGAGCCCTGAGCTCGCCTTAGGCTCGGTAGCTCAAATGTTATAACAGTGAGCCGATTGCAGGTTTGAGTCCCGCCTAACCTGTGAACCGTGGCGATATTTTTTAGTATTTTTCTATAATCTTAAACTTGTAAAACTCGTCATTGCGAACAACTTTTTGTATGCAAGGCACCCTGGAATCGTGTTTTTTTCCATTTAAGCCGAGTTAAAATGATATGGGCAGTGACTTATTGGAGATGCTTTTATTCAAGGTGCCTACTCGGTCTGTACGTATACCACGATTATTTTATGTACCTCCATCTAGAAACAACGTATCACAGCATAAACCTATAAATATATTTTAATGCAATTTGTCATGATTACAATCTTTTTAAATGTAGTGCCTTGTTTAAAAAAATATATATTAGCTAAACTTTAAATTTGTTTGTCTTTTTTCTTCTTTTGTATTGGGTCATTATTTTTAGTTCGTCATTTTTGTTTTATTTAGTATATAACTAATTATGTAGTCACTAACTGTTTGTAAGTAAATGGTCCATACTGTGCATTCTTGGGCATAAATATACGCTGTATTATCAACCTTAGATAATGTTCTTTAATGTTATCTATCTGTTACCTCTAAGTGTGCCACACATAATAAATAAATTCGTAATGATGACTTCTACAAATGGTAATGAGGTTTTGGGTTAACGTAATATAACGTTGTGTTCAAGTAATATAACCGTAACTCTTTCACTATGGTATAGATTCTCTCTCTTATTAAGAGAGAGTCTTTCTGTAATACTTTTATAAACTTTTACTAAACTAAAGAAATTCCTAATAGAAAAAAATATTATACAGTTGACGCATATTTAAGAGATACATTTTAATGATTCTTATGTAACATATTTATTATTATTGAAATCAATTTTTTTTTTACAAATTAACGCAAAATAATATCATGGATATAATTAAATCAACTTATTGACATATTTTATATTTTTTTGTATTGTATTTTGAGTTTGAAAGAATTAAGTGTGAATTTTAGATTTAAGACATTCTTTATCTTTCGTTTTAAATTTAATAAGTATTATTATTTTATTGTTATTAATATTTTTATTTGAATTTACCTAATGTCGCATGTCAAATAGGCAGAATACGACTGGACAATTTTATTGAGATGTATGATATGAACCTATGTAAACTTGTATTATCAATAAAGAATATTTGATTTGATTTTATGCAGATGTATGTAAATGTTATGAATGATATTTTATGGAATGAAACCAGGCTATGGAATGAACTCATGAGATCACAGTGACATTCATTACAAAACAACGGCCCTTTTGTTTTACAGTAACGTAACGAGGCTAAGCGAACAACCACTTATTGTAAAAATAATGTAATAAGAATAATATACAATGTGTGAACAAGTGCTGAAGACTGTAGCATGTGAGAAACTACAAATTAAACTAAGTATGACTACAAGTAGTTATAGCGCTGTGGAGCTTTGAATTGCAATATGTAGTACCTAAATTATGACGTACCAACTCAAAAATAAGTAAATCAAGATAACATAAGTATGAGCGCGAAGTAGTTACCAGTATGGTCCTGGTGCGCTCCTGGTAGCCGGCGCCGCAGCTGACGCTGCAGCGGCTCCACTCGCCCCACGCGCTCACGCGGCAGTCGCCCTCGCCAGCCTGCGCCTGCGCTGGCCCTGCACAAATAGAACAAACCATACCTAAAAAAAACCACCTCTACTATTTTATGTTTAGTGGGAGTTTTGAACCCGGAGAAAAAAGGGGTGTCAACGTAATTTGACATGTGTGTCAGTGTGTCTGTTTGTGGCCTCGTAGCTCGCAAACGATTGGTTAAATTGTGAAGACTTTCTTTCACCTCACGTTCGATTGCGAGCGTGTTAGATTTTCGTATGGCGTGGGTGAAGAACATAACATATTCCGATAGATGGCGCGACGCCAATCCTATTAAATTTGCATTATCGTTTACGCGATAGAGTAAGTAAATATCTCGCACTCTGAAGCGTTTGTGAAGTGACGTTACAAAATATAACATTCTATACACTTTTTTAATGATAATATTTTCACACCAGTTTAAAACATCATTCAAGACATTGAGCATAATGAAGTTGTTAGACTGAATGGAGCGAAACACGTGTAGCGTTTGTGAAGATGCAGGATATGACACAGCACAACCCTTGTACTTGCGTTTACCTGCCATTTACACTATGCAAGAGAGACAGAAAAATATTTTATTGTATTGTATTATACACAGCATGTAGATAAAATAAAACAATACATAAAAGCAAAAAGAAAGTTCGGTGCTACATAAATCACTAAAAAAACAAAAAGGAAAACAAATAAGACAAAAAAACCATTGTATATATTCATTGGTGCACATTTGTGGAAGAAAAGTAGATAATTTGGTTATAAAATTTTATATGAACTACCTCTAATTTGATAGCTGATTAGAACCGAATAGCTGCCGAGGCAGCGTTGCGCGTCACAGTGACGCTGGCTCACATATAATGTTGTGGTGGTGACGAGCGAAGCTTGGACAGCAGCCATGGTATTATGCTATTGGAGCATGTAAGACATGAAGTATCGGGAAAGGCATTTATCAACTTCCTAATTCTGTACTGGTTTAATGGTGTTGCTTCTGTTAAAGCTGATAAGTTTCTTGCGGCCGTTCTTCTTAGCAGTTAAAAGATGATCCTGAATGGCTGGTAGGGAAAAAAAAATTGGACGATTCGAAAGCACTTATCTATAAGTCTATTTGAATAAAAATCTTTGACTTTGACTTTTGACTTTGACTTTCATCCGTAGCTTTCATTTATACTGTAGAACAAGAACTGTGTAAACGAGTACTACAAAAGTAACGTAAATAAAATACTAGTTCGTACCTATCAGATTATATCGCTCAAAACAGCACCCTACTTGTCTAATTTTAAAATCTATCGCAATCCCTTTCAAAGGTTTAGTGATTGTGTTAGCTTTTTATGAAAATGTGTAACTTGGAGTCGCAATCGCATTAGGAACGAATGATGTTTTGAATGATATTGAGATGACACTTCATTTGGCTCTTATCCATATACTTATTTGAAAGATATTTTCGTGTGTCGCTTTGCTTAGAAGGTTCTATTTTGTTCTTTCAATACCTTTCAAAACGCGACCCGATCACAATCCCTATCACATGTCAAATAGTTGTGGCGCTAAGCTCGTAAATACCTTCCAAATAACAAATTGAAAGGGATTGCGATAGATTTTAAAATTAGACAATTACCCAGGTCCGTAGTTTGGACCACAGTGGTCCACTAGGGACAAGAGTATGGCCCATATTTTCCCTCCCACGACTAATTTGAGCCGTCAATAACAACCGAACTATAACTAAAATGTATGACTGACTTACCTGAAACGCTGGAGACCGGTGCTGCGGAGTTGACGCTGAGGCCGGGGTTCTGGCCCAGCGGCGGGCCACCAGCACCCGCCGTGCCTCCGCCTGCATCACAATACAATAGGAATGAAACGCAACACGTGTTTAGTTAAGGCGCTATACGACTGAAGCGAAGTTTCAATGAGAAAACGACGCGCGCGGGAACGAGACCGATTTTGCAGATTAGACGAAAAATTCACGAAATCACTTCGTAGTAAAAAACTATTAGCTATTAAAGAGAAATGAAACGACGCGATCCTAAATATTATTATGATTCCAATAGTATATGTAGGTAACCCCATTTGTGAAAAATCTTGAATATTCGTTTTTTTAAGAGGTCTTTTCGTAAAGAAAAAGTGTCGAGGCAAACTCATAACCACAAGTGAATTCTCTAGTGGCCGAATTGATTTTTCCACTATTTTTCTATTTAAAATGTATCATACCTAATGATATGTTAATAATAATGTATGACCGATAGCTCCCGGTAAACGGTCAATTTAAACATGTCAAAACTAGAATATTTAAAGATCGGCGCTTTAAGAATGAGATTTATTTTTTAAGTTAGGAATACAACATTATGTAGGGTAGCTGCCCCGGTTGAGGGCACTTTAAACCTTATCGTTATGATAAACCACTGAGCTACCGAGACATTGGACCGGATTGGTTAGACTCTAACCACGAGTTCGGTGACGGTACTAACAACACAACACTAACGGTTCGAGTCCTATCTGAGAATTCACTTGTGGGCGAGTGGTTTTTTCCAATATTTTTCTATTTAAAATTTATCATAAGTATAAAATAGCATTGAAAAATGTAAAAAAATCAAAAACCATAAAATTTCAATAAGTGCCGTAGCCCGGCTAGTACGACCATTTCCGGTCCGTCAACTGAGCACACATTTTAACCATACGTCAATCACCCATAAGTAAACCCGAAATCAAGGTAACAAGCAAACTTACTTAAAAATACATAAGTAACACAACTACAAACTGAACAAACCTGTGAATTGACACAAAGATAACATGAAAAATTGATAGTTTGGATGGACGGATGGATTTTATTACGGGCAACGTCAATTTTAACGGCAACGGCATTAGGTTCAGTACCTATCGAAAACTATTTGTACTTTAGTATGATCGTAGACATTAAAACATGCAATAAAATATAACTTTTCTAATATGAAAATATTTCTCTTTCTTGCAAACAGTATACGCGGAAGTTTCAAAAGCAAATACAAGCATAAAAAATTGTATGACGTAATCCGCCTGCCTGTGGGCCGATGCTGTCATCATCTCCGCAACACTTGGGTTCACGAGATGTGATCGAGATCGTATCGAACATGACGTCACCCCCGTAACAAAGCCTGCCGCCCGGACAGTGAATAAAGTTTCTCATGGGATATTTTTGAGTTCGTTTGGTGACTATTACATTTTTTGTAAATAGATTCTTTTGAATAAATGTGTCTTATAATTGTTCGAGGATTAATAATTGAAATATCACGGTCAAAGGAGCAAAATTATTATTTTGTTAGAAGTTTAATATTGATGTTTGTTGTTGTATTTGTAAGATCTTAGATCTACAGCTACAGCGGGGAAGTGACGCGTGCGAAACGTTGTTATAAAATAAATATAAGTAGCGGTGAGATACCGATTAAGGGCATCGTAAATAATAGATATTGCTGCGGCGGTGGTCGAGAGCAAAAATAATCGTTTGAATCACACCGCGCGCGTATCAAACGGCGACTGGTCTCAGGCATGGCTCCCACAAGCCGACAAAGGGAATTCACAATATTTATCGGTCTGTACCCTAGAACTTCCGAGAAAAGGACCAGACGAGTTATGCAATTACAACTAAACGCCTCTGTGGTCTAGTGGTACAACCACCGGTATCAGAACCAGGGGTCCCGGGTTCGATTCCCAGAGGGGGTACATATTGTATTCGGATTGGTTGGTGGTAGGACTTGTTGTAAGTCCGCCTTGCTAGCTACCACCATCTTATCTAAGTCTGACGCCATAACAATAATGTTTTCAGCATTGTTGTGTTCCGGCAGTTAGAGATAAGATAGCCAGTTCCTCAGTGGTAAAATAAAAAAAGCTTGTGGAAAAACTATAAAATTGCGCACAGTTCATACACACAAGAAAGAGGTTAAAAAGACCACGTATGTAGGTATTACTGGAAAAGTATCGCCTGAGAAACATGCACAGGCAGCCCTTTTCAAGGACATGGGTAATGAGTCTTAAAGATTTGACTATCCTACTCAAGGTATCTTACGCCACATATTAAAACAAGCAAAAAGTGATACTTATAGCGATGTTTTTGCATCAAACCTCATTATAACCATGAAAGAAGAATGTGAATTCCTTGCACCTGGCAACGGCGCGCCAGAGATGCCAGGCGCTGGCACGCAGCCAGCGGCGGCGCTAACCGATTCATTCACAACAACCTTTTACCATTGGTAGACAATAATAAAGTCCATAGTCAGATTTAAGCGCGCATTCTATTGTTTTAAAAATGCTGTTAACGCAAGCAAGCAAAAGCAAAAGCTAAACATTTATTGTTATGTGCCAGTAAATCTTAAGTGGATATAAAGTTTTGTTGCGAATTGTCGTATTTTATTACAGCTTTGCAAATGCAAAGAGCAAATGCTCTTAAATGTTTATTTTAATAGAAGTTAATAAACTAAGTAAGGACTTAGAACACTATTTGAGACGCCCACTTTATGTCTCGCCACCTGTTGCCGACTCCTTCAAAATACACATTTTTATGAGTCTGTTCGTTAATGGATCAGATTTATGATTCAATTATGAATCATGGATATAATGGTGGGGCGTTTAACAAACAACAAGCATTGTTATACTTGTTGTTTCTTCTTACACGCATTTTCTTGTCGGCTTAAACACAGTAATAATAATAACAGGTTTGAAAGATATTATTTTAGTAAGTAGTATAAGTTAGTTAACGTTTAAATATGTTCACTAGCCTTATGTAATCATTGTTAACTACGGCTCAATGAAACATTTGATGAAATGAAATGAGCGCAAGGTATTCGCAGAGTACTCTTATTCTAGAATAACTACCTACTTACGTCTACCCAATGAACGTATATAATAAATTTTAAATGGAAAAATATTGGAAAAAATCAACTCAGCCACAAGTGAATTCTCAGATGGGACTCTAAACCACGACCTTTCCAAAGGTCTTTAAAGTTTATCATAAGTATAAAAATAGCATTAAAAACTGAAAAAAATCAAAAATCCTGAACGTATATAATTCTAGTTTCAGCTGGTTCTGCGATGAAGCGATGATGAATGTAGCCTGTAGCGCGTTTGCAATGTAAATACAAAGTGCAAAATTTCCGTAACTAATGCACGCCACGCGCCAAGGCCGCGCGCCCACCCATCCGACTCCTTGACGCTATTGTAAATAAACAGCTCATTTTCATTTTAACTGGATACATTGTCAATCTTTTGTGTCTATGGGAGCACAGGAAAGTGCTTTACTCGCACTATGCGACTAATAAATCAATAACCACAAATAAAACATTTCAAAATCTTAATGTGTAAAATAAATAGAGCGCATTATAATTGGTAATATGTGATTAAAAAAATAGCGCGCAGAACGGTTAAGATTTGTAATAATTAATAATAGGTGTGTTTTATGCTAAAGTGCTGCATGCAGTGTAACCAATAAATGTAAACATTGGCGTCACAACTTTAAACAAAAAACGATGCGTAGTTGTAAAGATGCATATGTCTGTCCTAAGCATGTCTGCATACACTATGTAAACAAACTGCAGTAATTTATATTCGTTACTGCATAATATGAGGCGGGCGTGGGCTGACAGGCTTTCCTAAACGGTCGTTATTATATTAAACTACGTCTTCAATGGGTTTAAAATTCATATCTTATAAACATGTTTTTAAGTTTCAAACAATTTGTTTTCCTTACTTTGCACAAATTGTAATTTTTCTTGAATATTTGGGACTTTTATTCGCAAGTCGAGTATTCGACTCATACATCCACGTACAAATGTTACCATAACTGTTACTTTTTTAATATGAGACTGTAAAGTGAGTATGTTTGTATGAAAGTAACTCAGTGGTTCAATTTCTTTGCTGCCGAGTGTATTATGGTCATTTGGACGCGGTATTGAAATGCAATGTAGCAATTATATCTGATAGTAGACCCTCTGGCTAAAGGTAAATGGGCCCAAGGTAGAGGAGATCTTATAGTAGAGCAACCGACATTCGTTGGGGCATAAAGTTAGGGAATGATGGCTGCGTACCAGACAATATTCTGTGGGTAGGCCTCAAGGTGTGATCGGCCGTGTGGTGACGGCAAGTGTCACCACTCCCTTACTTGCCTGGGATGTCGTAAAAGTCGACTAAGAGGCTCGACGCATTGAACACCTGTGCGAGAGAAGGAAAACTTGAAACAAACCCTCTACCAACCCGTCTGGCCAGCGTGGTAGCAGTAGGCTAAACGCCTCCTATGAACGCCACAATAGGCGTGAGCTAGGAAAGGCCTATGTCCAGCAGTGGACGTCCACAGGTTGATGATGATGAGGCAAGGAGGACCGGTAAAGATTTGATGGTAAATGCTGTGATGAGCCTACACCCATCAAATAAATTACTGCTGATTACAACACGAAAGCGATCACGCTATAACTCAACAAAAATTTACGATACCTATAGGTATAATTTTAGCGCTCAAGCAAATCTGAGTCAAACTAGAGTTATGTGTTAGGAATAGTTTAGTACCGAACGTAAACAAATCTATAAATGCTGCGTGGATGGTAATTAGATCCGCGCGTTACATAGTAGTGCAATGTAAGCGCGCGCCTGCGCGGTATGTGGGTTACCGCGCTCCGTGCGAATGAATATCAAAGATCTCCCACGAGCAACAACAACAAGCAACAAGTATTACAAAATCATTAAGAACATTAATACCTGTGAACAAGACTGTAGGAGTTTAAACTTAATTTCGGAAAAGTAATTGTATTATTCCCCAATAACAAAAGTTATTTGTTATGCAAGGCTGGAAAGTTTGTTATTTAGCGGCGAGATACCTCTATTGAAATCTGAGCAAGAGAAGGATTCTAAGATTTGATCCTGAGCGAAGCGAGGATTTTAAAGGTACAAGACGCTAAAAACTTTTCTGCCGAGCGCATCAAACAATTTTTCACCTCACAACAGCGAGGAACATTTATGGTTGTTTCCGCGGTCAACTTCCGGTAAAAAACTCTTTAAACATAAAGTTTAATCTAAATATACCTTATTCTCGTTGTTTTAATGATATACAAAACTCAAATAATAAAAAAGGGAGTATTATAATTAATTCAAAGTTATATTAAATCCAATTATAGGTTGTGAAATCTCACCCAGCCTAATATAAAATTCTTATAACAAATAATTTAATCTTATTGTTATTGTTTTTATGATTCAATGAACTAAAATAGTATAACTAAACCAAAACGGAGTATTATAATTAATTTAAAGCTATTTAAAATGAAGAATCAAATATAACAAAAAAGTCAATAGTGCGATTCGGAACGCATTGACATATTTTTAGGTATTAAATTAAAAAAGTACTTTGCCGCGCTAGGCCGCAAAAAGCGATATTCTACGCCTAAACGGATTGAAGTGAAAAGTAAATTTTCCATAACTTTCCAAGCGTCGGTATTTAGTGCTTGTAATATTGATATGAATAACAAGTAATTCCATCATTTTGAATTTATCAACCGAAGCGATAATGCGTGCATTTATCGAGACCTGAATAGAGCGTTAGTAAGCAAAATAATTACTAATCTTGTAAAACGCTCATGTACCTCTAGTCCCACAAGCAATTACCCGTATTTCGTCACGGTAACTCTCGCTTATTTACAAGCGAAAGCTATTTAGTATAGACAAAGAAAATGTCTCACGATACGTCATATTGCTCAGCGGGAACACTTACTTACTCAATTAAGCGTTTGTTTTGCTCGATTCATGATTGAATAAGCCTGTATAACTAATGAAATATCCAAGTTCACGACCGCAGTAGTGTTTGCCTGTACGCGTCCTTCAGACTCAACGCAGCGTCGGCGACATACTGATAACACCTCTTTATAGGACATCTCACAGTCATTACTTACTTCTACGTAATTTGAATATCAATTAGCACACTTCATGAGTTCTAACCTTAAACCTAATAAAATACAGCGCAGTTTACCTCGTGTTCACGTAATAATTGATATATTGACACGGTTTCGTAATTGTAGCAACAATTATGCGGCAGGTCGGTTCGACAACAAGCCAACGGCCGAGGGCGGTGGAAGGATCTTCTGACATTATTTAATATTTCATAAGCATGACTTAGTTATTTCTTTGTCGATTCGATTGATAGTGGGTTACGTAGACAGGTTAGTATACGTACGTTTTCATTTTGAAATGAACTTATTGTTTAGTTAAACATATTTTATAGGAAAAGCGTTGTCTTCTTTACATGCACAAACGTGCACTTTTATAGTTTTTAATTTCCCTAACGTTTTGACACCTTTCCGCGTGGTCAGGGGATACATAAGTCAAAACTTTTCTGCTAGTTTTATTTTTTATAATAGCAAGCGCGAAAGTCCCAATGTCTGAGCATGGGAAGATAGAGTGGTGCACTCACCCAGGATGACACTGCAGGTGTTGAGGCAGTCCTCCTGCGTGAGGAAGTTGTTCCTGTTCCCACGGCAGCCGCCGTACGAGAAGGGTATGCACATGCCCTTGGCGGCGATGAAGGCCCAGCGCGAGTGCACGCCGCGGCACGGGCCCGGCTCCGGCGCCTCCATGCAGATGCCTGCTCATATTATGGATAATTAACACCCGGATGCGGAACAAAAAGAAATAACGCGATGTTTAGCTAACTTAGTCATGTGTAACTCTGACTTGCTCAGATTTTAACGCCAACAACCTGGAGAACCGAAAGGGATTTAAGACACATTTGAGGCAGTATTTTATTATTAGTAGGAAAATAACACAATGCCAAAAATATTAATTACATTACAGTATTCTCACGGTACAAAATAATAGGAAACAATAATCGTTGTATTACGGCACCTATCTACACGAGAATTACCTACTAATTTACTTACGTCCTGTATTCGCATGTTTTAATTTTATATGTTATCGTAGACTTAATTCTACTAGTTATAAACATTTTTTGTTACATAGAACAATAAGAAATCTAGAAAGACTACCACGCGGGTACGAACCTACGCGTAGGGCGAAAAGACCCCAGTTACACTTTTATACAGATAAATAAATACAGATAAATTTGCAAATATACGAGTAAAGACTGTTTGTAAGTAGTTTATCGAAATTCGCTTGACAAGGAGCCCTAGAGCCATAATCGTAGATAACATTTACGGAAGCAAGTTACAAGTGTAAGGTTGGTCTAAACTAAATCGAGATACTTACGCTTAGCAGTCATCATATCAATAGTGCAGTCCTCCCGCTCTGAACAGGGCTGGTGCTGGAGCAGCTCCACCCTCGCGGAGCAGGACAGCTGCTGCTCCGGCGGCACGAGCAGCAGCCGCGAGCGGAACCTGACTCCGCGCCCGCACGACGCCGAGCACGGTGACCATGCACTCCATGGGGTCGTGGGGCAGGTTGGGTCGGATATGTCGGTTTCATCGGCAGTGCAGGGGGCTTCCATGCATTTCCGAGTCTCCTCTGGACATAAACGATAAGTTTTAACAGCAAGAACGGCATATACAGTAATGTCAAATTTCTTCTGACGATTCCGATCTTAAAGTTCTTATTAGATTAGGGATTTTTTAAAGTTTTGTAAAGGCTGGCCTGCTGTTGACCATACATCAACTTATAAAATGTACAATGCATACGTTGCTCTAAATACAGTATATAACTAAAGTACTTGTGCAGGTAGCTTGAACTCAAGAACAAGGTAAACATTGCTCTAAATCAGAGATGTAAGACCTAAGTTTTTGTGCACGTAGCCTAAACTCGTAATACGAGTGTATTATGACAAATTTAAATCTAATACGGCACGAGCAGCAGCAGCAAGCGAAACTGAACTCCGCGCCCGCACGACGCGGAACATGGCGAACATGCACTCTACGGAGTTGTGGGGCAGGTTGGGTCTGATATGTCTATCTCATCGGCGGTGCATGGCGCCTCCATGCATTTGCGGATCTCCTCTGAAGATAACAGATACATCAATAAATGAAACAAGCAAGGTTTCGCGCTGACCACTCTACAATGAAGTTGTAGGACGACTATCAGCGCGTACGATGTTCAGGGAGTTCATACAATTCGACTATCAGCGCCAGTGAGCGTGATTCTAAAACCAGCTTAAATTCGAGAAATGCAAATTAAGTAAGTGTGGAGACAACCTAGACTTGAATTACGAATATATTCTGTATAATTGAAAACCGCTACTGTTCGGGCAGTACGAGGAGCAGTCGCAAGCGGAACCTCACTCCGCGTCCGCACGATGCCAAGCATGGCGACCATGCGCTCCATGGAGTCGTGGGGCACATAGGGTCTGACAATGTCTGTCTCATCGGCGGTGCAGGGCGCCTCCATGCATTTGCGGGTCTCCTCTGGATTAGATTATAAATTAATAAATAATCAAACGGGACAACAATGCTCTGAATCCGAAATGTGTAACTTAAATAGTTGTGCAGATAGCCTAGACTTGTATTACGAGTATATTTTGATGAATTGAGAACCGTTCCTAATCAATTAGAAATATTTATATATTAAACAGAAAATAATACTCAAACAGGAAAAACACGAGCGTAACATAAACTTTTACCCCAGATAATAGGATCAATAAAGTAATCCAGTAATTTATTGCTTTTACCTTTTTTTATAGGCAATTCTCGATTACCTCTGAAAATGTACACCTTATGTAACAAAATTAGTATAAAAATATTTTGACTTTGACTTTCAAAACCTATTCATATTTCATCATCGGAGCGTTCACACTGCCCCCTCGCCCTTGTCTGAACTGAACTGTGTTGTTCGTTCACCTCGTTGTTAGTAAGGAGGTTCATTGCTCACCGATCTGCACGAGCGGACACTTCTTGAATCCCATCCTGTGTTGAAAGTGTCGGCGGCGGGTGCTTATCCCGGCCCCGCACGTGGCGGAGCACTCGCCCCAGTCGGCCCACCCCGACACGGCGCAGATGCCCGACACGTCCTCTACTTCTACGCCGGCGAGGGAACTGTCTTCATCGCTCGGCTCAGTGTTCCTTGGATAGAATTTGAATGGGTAATTATAATTTATTTACGTACATCTTATGTTTTGGCGCGCACTATTCATTGAAATAAAACAACTTTTACGAACGGGATGACTTACCTCATCCCTGTCATCCCGTGACCACGGCAGCTGTAAAGGTGCCGAAACGTCGGGAAAATCAAAAAAACCCTAAAAACCAAAAAATACGGACAATTACAACTTAGTTCGTGGAAATATAGCGCGTTTGATATCCGTAAAAGTTGTTTTATTTCTATAATTTATTTGTTTTGTGCCATTTTTTTTACATTTAATAATATTGCTCTTGGCGTCATTCTGAATCGTTAGATTTAAGAAAAGGCCGAAGATGGAACGAGCTTGCCTATTTACTCGAACTTTAAATATATCAGGGTTATAAGCTCCCGAGAATACAGACGCAGGTATGAAGTTCCGCTCCCTGGCTGTGTACATTATAAAAGATGAGGTGAAACACTTTTTACGCAAACGAGGAATACCAACCAGGTAGGGGTAATAGCTAGCATACGTCTGGACTCCCGATGGTAAAACGAAGGAAGGCGGGATGAGCTCATGTAGCTCAATAGCACACTCTCCGAAGTACAATCTCTAGAACATCGTCATTGAGGCAACTCTTCGACGATGAGGAGCTAATAAAGATTAGATTATGCTTCTATTTGTGTGCGCATGCGCAGCCCCTCGATAGCACACTCCCCACTGTATCACACCAGGAGCTCTATTTTTGATTCACTCGTCGCGCATCGAGCGTTTAGCTACTACTAACATTCGTTCGACATACGAATTGCCGTATTTTTTTATCGCTCGACCGCAACGAGTGCCTATACCCACTCGTTGCAGTCGAGCGAAAGGAGCGTGCGACGGGTGACTTAAGTCGCATGCGTTCGACTTAAGTCATACGAGCGATTCAAACATAGAGCGCCAGCACGGCCACATACTCGCATTCAGCCACCGCAGCGACGCACATCTCCTTGGCGACGAGTTGTCGCTCGCAGCGGAACATCTGCGCCTTCTGCGGCATCCGGTAGTCCCTCGTGCGCATGCGCAGCCCCTTGCCGCACGACACCGAGCACGCGCTCCAGGGGCCCCACTCCGACACCGCGCATTCCGCTAGCAGAAGAGAAATGTTAATAGTAGTTTGTTACACAAGGGACGTAAGGGAGCTATTACAGAACGAGTGCACCCGAGATATTTAGACGCCCGAGCGAGCGAAGCGAGCGTGGGCGAATATAGTGTTGTAATAGCTACTTACAACCGAGGTAAGCATTCTACTTTACATCATTCATGCGAGGTAAATAAAACATTTGTACGATATCTTCGGCTTCAAGATGACAGAAATCAGGCGTCCCGACCAGTTCTTCATCGGATGAAGTACTTCACATGATGAACTAACACTTTTAACTAGCAAAAACTTATAATTATATACTTATTTTAAATTTTAATACAGTCGTCGCAAGTGAACAAGCATTTAATTCAAATGAATTGCCGCCATTTTCATTGTTTGGCTACAGTAAAAAGTTTTCTTATCATTTTATAGAAAAAAATTACCTAAGAGTTTTGCATAGCTTGAACTGAAATGAAACGCCACCATTTTCATTGATTTTTTTTTCAGTAAAAAGTTTCGTCATTTTATAAGAAAAGAGATTGGTTCACCAAGGAGTTTTACATGCTTAAATGGTAAAGTGTACTTTACAATTCAAGCATTCACCCTATGATTGATTTGTAAAGTGATTTGAAAATGGAACGTTCTATCTAAACAATGCACTGTGTTGCACATGCCAACTTACACAGCCTCTTACCATATCTAGTAAATCCTAGTTACCGAGCAGTATGATGTAAATAAAATAAACATAAGTCTTATCCTAACTATACAGCGGTGGTCACATAATTAACGACATTATTTTCATATAATCGAGGTAACTTTGGAGTCTCGGTTCTCTACCGAGCTGTGATCTGTAATGGCCATCCGAGGAGTGAATGGAGGAGATCCAGATTGCTATACATACCCGATTGAACCGATCGACATTCGTAAAGATGTAAGGATCAGAGTTTTCGGTTTCAGCAATTCCATAATTTTTTATGCTATATCCATGTTTTTTTAAACAAATGCCATACATCTCTCAGAATGTGGTTCAGATCAGTTGGGTATGTACAGCGATCTGGATCTCCTCCATTCACTCCCTGCATGGCCATTATCAGATCACACCTCAGTTAATCCTTGGAAGAGAACCAAGGCTCCAAAATTACCTCGATTGTATGAAGATCGGCTAGTGTCGTTAATTATTTGACCACCACTGTATAATAATATTATAAGTGCGAAAGTGTGTTTGTTTGTCATTCCCTCACGCCCTAACTAAACTACCAATCGTCTTGATTTTTACATAGAGTTAGTTTAAAAGACGGAGAATAACATAGGCTACTTTTTGTTCAAATACGGGAACCACACAGGTAAAACCACGGGCGGAGCGCTAGTGTCTAAAACGCTTTTGAATCGTAAAAAAAACCTTTGGAGACTTTTTAAATGGACAAGAAAAACAGCCGCAAGAAACTAGCCAGCTATAACGGAAGTAACAACATTACAATACATTAATGTCGTTCGCGTTTACATATTTTACATAAGAACTAATAATTATTTGCAAAATGATAACGATATATAGAACCTCGCCAAATCTTCACAATGAGCTTCAGTAGCGCCAGATTCTACTTCACTAATAAATATATGAAATCAACATACGTTTGAGCGCGGACTCCGTGTTATCCGTCTCTTCAACGACAAGCGCCTGCAGCGTGTCGTCGTCGCAGGCGCGAGAGATGAGTTTCTCCCTTGTCAGGTACAGCCTCGCCATGGGGGGCACTTCGGCAGCGCCGGGGTTGTAGAAGGGGGCCCGCGGGTCCTCCGGGTACATCGGCGTGATTCGGTACATGCGCTCGCGGGGGACCGTCTCTGAGTTCGGCGACTGGGGGATCACAAGGCAATACAACAGTCAGTTACATTCTTTGAGGAGCTACTAGTAATCGAAAATTATATAGAGGCTCAAGGGCTATTTCGTTTATACTTATTTCATTACTCTCCGTTCTAGAGGTTGGCCCGGATTATATGAGACTCGCCGTGTAATAGGACTCTCTTTGGTAACATGCAGCAACTTTTGATTACCTACACTTTCCAAAAACAGGGAATGAATATGCATGAATATAATGTGGATTATTATTTAATGGATAAAACACATTTCGCTACTTAAAGCATGCAAATCAGTGTATGATATCTACGCACTATGTAAGAGATGCCGTTATCGGTGCCAACGTCGTAGGGGAACAGGTCCACAACCTTGTTCTCTACCCAGCTGCAGTCCGCCTGGCACAGGTCCAGACCACTCATGGTGACGACACAATTTACACTTATATACGCACCATGTAGGAGATGCCGTTGTCGGTGCCAGCGTCGTAGGGGAACAGGTCCACAACCTTGTTCTCTACCCAGCTGCAGTCCGCCTGGCACAGGTCCAGACCACTCATGGTGACGACACAATTTACACTTATATACGCACCATGTAGGAGATGCCGTTGTCGGTGCCAGCGTCGTAGGGGAACAGGTCCACAACCTTGTTCTCTACCCAGCTGCAGTCCGCCTGGCACAGGTCCAGACCACTCATGGTGACGACACAATTTACACTTATATACGCACCATGTAGGAGATGCCGTTGTCGGTGCCAGCGTCGTAGGGGAACAGGTCCACAACCTTGTTCTCTACCCAGCTGCAGTCCGCCTGGCACAGGTCCAGACCACTCATGGTGACGACACAATTTACACTTATATACGCACCATGTAGGAGATGCCGTTGTCGGTGCCAGCGTCGTAGGGGAACAGGTCCACAACCTTGTTCTCTACCCAGCTGCAGTCCGCCTGGCACAGGTCCAGACCACTCATGGTGACGACACAATTTACACTTATATACGCACCATGTAGGAGATGCCGTTGTCGGTGCCAGCGTCGTAGGGGAACAGGTCCACAACCTTGTTCTCTACCCAGCTGCAGTCCGCCTGGCACAGGTCCAGACCACTCATGGTGACGACACAATTTACACTTATATACGCACCATGTAGGAGATGCCGTTGTCGGTGCCAGCGTCGTAGGGGAACAGGTCCACAACCTTGTTCTCCACCCAGCTGCAGTCCGCCTGACACAGGTTCAGCCCGCTCACGCCCACCACCCAGTCCGGAGATGGACCTGTGATATAAATTAATGTCAACATTATGTTTCATAAAAATTTTGTTGGGTACTGTAAATTCTATTGAGTTCATGTCGATATCACTAGAAAGAAAAGCATAGATTACTATATAGAAACTGGTGCATGTGTCAAAAATTGATCTCAAAAATGTTTGTAAAGTATTATCTATAAAAAAAAATACAATAGAATGATAAGAAAAACCGGTGGCCATGAGAATGAAATCGATAGTCACTGAAAAAGTATCGATAAAAATGTTAATGTTAACAAAATGTTTAACCAAATCATTTTATAACAGGGTATGACCGTCGATGGGTATTGAAAAGTTAATATATCGATATGGATAAAAATAGAACATATAAAATATTTAGGAAACAAAAAACAAATTAATTTGTAAAACAATTACATAAATCGGAGTCGTTACAAACTCATAAATCAGTGACAATAAAAATTCAGTTACGGTTGACTTAGAAAGAACGTAAGAAAAATCAACCGCTCCTTACCGAACATAGAGGCGAGCGATAGCAGATGTCGTCGGCGGTCGACGGTGAAGGCCGCGCTGGTGTTGGCGTTGAGGCGCGGGTGCCACAGCCCCGGCGCCTTCACCACCGCGCGCAGCAGCTTGCCGCGCTGCCGCAGCTCGCGCTCCGCCAGCTCCACTGAGCCCCACTCCGCCAGCGACCTACAGGCGAACGTTGCATAAAGTCACAGTGTGCGAGAGAACTGCACGACCTTGTTCCTCCAGCCCCTTTCCACCATCGGGGTACCAGACGCAGGTTAGCTTATCACCTGTACGTCGTTGACATTCCAACGGTCCATACCGAGCACTTTGCTGACACATTTCTTATGCGAACCGCTAAAGAATGGAATGCGCTGCCCGTTTATGTGTTCCCCGATACCTACAACCTTGGTCTCTTCAAGGCGAGAGTAAATAGGATTTCCTGGGCAAACATGTAAAACCTTGGACCACATCCTGGTTATTAAGCACGATAGTGGTCTAATGCCTGCCCAGTTATTAGTAAAAAAAAGGGCGGACGCCCAAACAAAGATATGCCAAACGAAGTGCCATTTCTCATACACCCAGATTGCCATTACAGTTACAGGCCCTTTCAGAAGTAGTTAGTCGCGACTGCACAGAGTCAACAACCCGAGTCAGTGCAGCTTTTCGAGTAGGTGAGGCGGGAGCAATCTTTCTGTAACTTTTTATTGTGTGTCGAGTCACTCCGAGCCACTATGTTTATATGGCCGTATATTTTAGTTCTTGTTTATTATCTTATGGTAAATTTTAAATAGAAAAATATTGGAAAAAATTAACTCGGCCACAAGTGAATTCTCAGACGGGAATCGAACGAATGTTTATTATCTTTCTTAATTGATGTATAAAGCATAATTGAGGTATAAGGCACTCTACTAATGGAGGAACTCAAGTTCAGAGATTTCAATTGCTCTCAATCAATGACCTACGGATTGCGAAACATCGATGTGTTCACTATCTAATAAGCAACAAAAATATTAATCTGTGATCTTTAACCTGCACCGATAAACATGACACATTCTAGAGCACGATAATAAAGCGTCACTAACAACGAAGCAAGAAAAAACATTTTATAAAATAAAAACCGACTCCAAAAAGTTAAAAGTAAAAACTTTTGGAGTCGGTGCCAGCCAAGGCAAGAAAAATAAAAATATAGTTAATAGAAGTGCAATGTAGAATTAATTAAAAAACAGTTTTTTATTTTACAATTTTTTGTCACATAATTTGTCGTTACTTACACAAAAAATCAGCCCGAACACAACAACGATGTCGTCTAGCTAAACGACTACTTGCCAAAACGTAAATCATATTTTTCAGGATTATGAAAAGCTACTAGCCAGATCTTCGTAAAAACTTCGACCACAATTGAACTATCTTCTTTCAGATAAAAAAAATATGATTAAAATCGGCTGACAAAAACAACAAAAAAATACAACAGTCGACATGAGAACCTCCTCCTTTTTTTGAATTCGGTTAAAAATATACCACCGTCACCCTCGGCTTAAGCCGCTTGGTTGCCGTAACCATGGGAATGTCGGGATAAGAATTTCATAGATATCCGTTCAGTAGCTTTCGCATGATAATTAATGTAAAGGCTGACCTGCTAGCTGTGGACCGTACTAACCTGAATCCGTCAGTGGCGATCTGCCCCTCGCCCCAGAAGGAGAAGTTCTTGGGGTGCGTGGCGCCGATGATGTCGGAGAAGTGCGTCAGCCACAGCGCCTGCGTCGGGAAGTCCTTCGGGTGCGTTTGCGGCGACCACAATCCCTCGAACACCATCTGGGGGAATACGATTATCATCATATATATCAGCCGCACGGCACTTACTGTAGGGGTATATGCCTCTTCTAAGAATATCCACAACGACGGGTAGTACGCTGTCCAACTCCAGCGATCTTCACTAGATGTTAATAAAATGATCTCAAAACTTGTTGTCATATGGCGACAGATTAAGTCAAGATGGTGGTAGCTAGCCAGGCGGACTTAAAACAAATCTTACCATCAACCAAATCGACTTATTATGTTAAACAGCACAATCGAGTAACAACTGCAAAACTCATAATTTTTTTTCAATATTTTGTTATTCTTTTTAGATATCTTTAAACGTTTAAGACAGGTTTAAGAGCAATCGTTCAAGTGTAGCAGCTTTTAGGCCCAGTTGTGACCAATTTTATGAAATCTAAACATAGCGTCGAAATATAATGCCGCAGTAGCGACAACCGGGGCCATTGACCCGCGGGGCTATTACCTTTCTTTGCAATAGCAATGCGGCGACAAAAATTGCGCGATAATTGCTTTACGTCACATACCACGCGGTTGCTATGGTGATACGTGACGTAACGTAGTAACCCCACGGTTGTTATGGTGATACGTGCGGTTGCTATGGTGATCGCGGTAGTTATGGTGATACGTGCGGTTGCTATGGTGATCGCAGTTGTTATGGTGATACGTGCGATTGTTATGGTGATCGCTGTTGTTATGGTGATATGTGCGGTTACTATGGTGATCGCGGTTGTTATGGAGATACTTGCAGTTGCTATGGTGATCGCTGTTGTTATGGTGATATATGCGGTTTCTATGGTGATGGCGATAGTTATGGTAATACATGGGGTTGCTATAGTGATCGCGGTTGTTATGGGTTATACATGCGGTTGCTATGGAGGAGGCGGTGGTGGAGGTGCCGCGTCAGCTGCCCGTCCCCCGCGCCCCAGCGGCTCGCTACACCTTGCCCCGTGCCGATGTGACCCGAGCACTAACCCGGTACTTGGCGTCGTCGCAGGCGCAGCAGTCCGAGGCGGTGGCGGAGGTGTCCTCGCACACGCGCCGCGTCAGCTGCCCGTCCTCCGCGAACCACCGGCTCGCGTTCTCGTACACCATCGCCCTGCGCAAATGTTACCGATACGTTACTAACTGATACATTTCTGCCTTTTTGTTAATTCACAACTTGAAACACATATCATACAAAGGTACATATAGACAAACAAAATATACATGAATTATGTTGTTTCTTAACTAGTGAGCACAACATGCAATAATAACTGTAAACATAACTAATTTAATAAGTGTAAGAAAAGTAAATATTTTTATGTTATAAAATATTATAAAATAACTCTGTAATAATATTTAACTTAAAGATATAATAAGATTGAGTGCTTTACGTATGCCATTTTAACTGAGGCTTGAGCAGTCTTACATTACGTTAATAATTTTTAACCAACTTTTAGTCAAACCTTCCCGTGTATCGGCTTTGCGAACCCTATTTTCTTTGACATTTACAGGTGCTTCTGAAAGGCTATAAATGAAAATAAATATAAATTATATTAAAAGAAAGACTTCCTAAAAATTTTTACTGATATTTTTCTTCGTGTCTCTCATAGTATCATTAAAATGCTGATCGAGATCGCCTTTTGGTTGGACCACCCCAAAAACATACTATTTGCTAACGAAGTTGAAAAATAAGTCGTCTTACTTGAGCAAGACGCATCCGGATCCCGCAGGCGGAGCCTTCCACATGACCTGGATTTCAGTCTTGGGCAGGTCATCGGCCTCGACGACGGAGTTGACGCACTCTTCGTCAAAGGCGCTGAGCGTGTCGGCGAACAGCTGGAACTGACCCAAGCGCGAGGATGAGCGCGCCCCGGCAGCGTCCAGCGGTTGCAGCGTTAGCTTGAAGCGGGTGAACTGCTGCACCACGTCGTGCGTGCGTGATCCAACCAGGGTCACTGATAAGGGAGAAAGGGAGAATAAAAACTATGATAGAAGCCCTGGATGCGGCCATTGATCCAGATGTGGCCACCGTCCCCGTTGTGGCTTTGAACCTTAATGCAATGTAAATTAGGATTAGATGAAAGTAACAACAAACAAGGGTCATTTATTATAACCGGGTAGTCTAACCTACTAATGTTATAAAGCTGAAGATTTCGGTTTTTAGTTTTTTGAATGCACGAAACTTCCGATTCGAATGATATTTAATTATGGAAACAGGAAATTTTAGCTATTGTTGGTACACAAAAATCTTAAACAAAGAGGGAAATACCGGATGAAACTGTTTAAAACTTGCTTTGAGTTTCGGTTAAAGTTGCTGAAGTTATCTCAACCAGCCTAAGCCTAATAAACATTTTGTAGAAGCTGCGTGTTCGCACTCAATTTCATTCATCGCTATCAACGTATCACTGCGCTTATTTCCTTTGTAATAAAAGTTCCAAGAACGCTATCAATTTAACGCTTTCGTGTAAATAAGCACAAAAGTAGGTACGGAGTCTTAATACACAGAATACAAAATAGGTACAGTTGTGTTGATATTATCTCATTATTTTAAATTAGAATAATTTCAATGATATGTTAATAGTTAACAGTTATACAGAAGCTCTAGATATAAAGTTGAAGCTTAGCAGTATGACACATATAATATTTATTGTCCAGCATATTTATAGGTCACTTAGCTTAGGTATCGATACTACAGTTTAGAGCAGGAACTATAAACAATAGTGGTGGTGTAATTTGATGACAAAAAATGGGTAAGTATACCTACATGTCGCCGTTATACTACCATCTACGAATACTAAGATCATGTATGATTCTCATTATATCAAGTTTAGAACCATAATAAGCGAATCTAGTCCAGAGTTGGATGACATCGTTCAGATTACTCATTCCAGTTTTTGAAAAAATATTCTATTCTAGATTGCAGTTCGCTTTACAATATCCCAGTAACATTCCAGCACTGGACGCTGGACAAGGACTGGAAGTCTACTGGAGTATTATGTATCGGGCTATAAGAGCAGACTGACCGACGTATCGTTGTTCGGGGATGTACCGCTCGACGTCCCCGTTGATGAGCAGGCGGTAGTAGTTGTCGCCGGGCGACTTGGCCCCGCTGCCCGCCGGCGCCAGCGGGCACGCCGACACCGTCGCCGCCGCCGCCAGCAGCAGCGCACACAACCACAAGGGACCCATCAGGACTAGCACAGCATCTGAAACTGGTTGCAAATTTTGCAAACACGAGATGTTACCAGTGATATAACGCCAAACATTGTTTAATTTTTATCGTTGCTTCAGCCAGTAGAAGCATGATGAATTAATGAAAACTGTCTAGGTCGTTTATTAAAATGAATTAGAACGGTTCATCAAAAAAAATCTCTGTCGAGCTAATTATACTACGGGGGCTGTTCTGATACGCATAGCACTCTTCCATAATGGTGACACATCAAATAATAAGAAAAAATATTATTCTAAGAAACGAAACAAAGGTTTAACTTTTACAACCACAATTTACATAAAATGTTATTATATCGTACCCACTTCTAATTAAGATTCCAAAAACTACTTATCTACACTGTAGTTAACAAGTCGCTTCCGATGTTATGTTACAATAATTAGGCTTGAATTAGAATTTTCAAGAAACAATCGCAATAAACTTACATGTGAGCGGTCGGGAGGAGGGCAGGGCGGCGTGTGAGCGCGGCGCCTGATAACGGGTCAAATGTCGCGGTCTATATACTGCGCCGGCGCCGCCCGAGCTAGCAGATGGGTGATGATGATGTGATTTGATGGCAAATATAATTAGAAATATTTGGGTGAGAAATCTCCGAGGAATCTTTATTTTGTTTAAAACTAATGGTCCCCGTCGGAATATAGTTTTGATAGTTTCCCATAATTAATTACGATTATAATGCCGACTCCCAAAAGCGTTCTTCGATATCGCAAAATGACCCAAACTATAAGACTGGCGCTTCTATAGTCCTTATTAGACCATTGTCTTGAAATGACAAAAGGAAACGAGCTATAGACCGACTTAGCGCCGCCTGCGCATTCCTCGGCAGCCCAATTTCCCTGTTGGCGCGGCGTCCACGAGTCCGCGTTGGTTGTCGTCATCGACCTCTTTATGACCGCATTTGTTTCAATACACTTTATTACACGGAACGTATGGTTTGGTATTTGGGTCAACATATCATAATGTATATTTCCTTACTATTCATTACATTTTTTTTTCAAAAAAATCATAGAAAGGTGTTTATGCTGTAGTATATTAATGTTCTATGTGATTTTAGTAATCAAAAGATGTAAATTTGAAAATGGATATTTGTATACTCGCGGAAAAATAAAGCGGGTCACTGTGTTATTATTTGATAGAATCAGGCGTTACTTGGCGGAAATCCATATCTTAGTAGAAAACGAAAAATATGTCGCGTAATTCCGCAAGAAAAAATGCAGATGCAGCCCAGTGACACACCTTGCACCTTCACCGACTACTCTACACGTGTTTCGCCCACACACGGAGCATCCTCAGGAGTTGTTAGACCGTGCCAATCTCAGCACCGAGCACTCGGTTTTATTTATTATTTATTTTTGAAGTCAAAGTCAAAATTATTTATTGTGAAACACAGGTGGTTGTAAAAAAATATAAAATGGTTCAGCTGGTTTCTGCCAATGTACAATAAAATTTAAATTCAAATACAATGTCAAAGTTTAAAAAAGTAAATTATAACTAACTTTAACTCCAATTATTTGGCTAACGCGACACTTTAGAGCATTATATATCATAACATTTTTTTGTTTCTCTGTGTGTTCATTTATATAGGTATTATCGTGCGGCGTCATTTTGAAACATTTTCAAAATGGCTTCTCATAATTTGGATGAGGCCAGCCTCCATACAAAAAAAGTTCAAACCCCTTAGCAGTCTGAAGTTGATTAGGTAACCTAAGTATATAATTATGAAGTATTATAATGACGGACATACCCTGTAATGTATAAAGGTGTGAGCAGCGTGGCGGGCGGCGCGCGGACTGTGCCGCCCGCCCACCGGCCGCGTCGCCACGTTCGCCGTCGCGCACTTGATTAAACGCTTCCTCCTTAATTACGACCGCTTAAGATGCTTTCGACATGCGGTGAGGTCAGGTGCCTCTCCGTACGTCACAGGAACTAGACCCTTAAAATAGCTTGGGAAGATAATTGGTAGTCTGTATGTAAGAAGACAACAGTTTTGGTTAGTCCTGATGAAATTGATTGGGATTAATTATTAAAATTACGACTTACGAGGTCGAGTCCAAATGTTCTTAGAAATGGATACCTACACATTTTTTTTTGTAACAATATCAGTTAATTCCATCTTGTCCTTTTTATTTTATTAATTATTTTGTAAAAACAAATTGATAAAGTCATTTTTTTTTAATACAAGGATAAAAACGAGATACGTGCGGTGATATTGTACTGGCCGTATTGAAATATGTAAAAGAAATATTGAAAATTTTAGACGATAAAAAATATGCTCTCGGTGTCCTATTGGACATGACCAAAGCTTATGACAAAGTCCAACATAATATATTATTACAAAAACTTTATGATATTGGTATAAGAGGTCTTGCGCATAAATGGTTCACTTCATACTTAAAAGATAGAGAACATTATGTTGAAATAAAATACTTTGACGAAATCACGCAAGAAATGCAGCTTGTTCGATCGGATAGCAAAATAGTAAACTCATCTATTCCTCAGGGCAGTACAGTAGGATGTTTACTATTTTTAGTTTATATTAACGAATTACCTAAAATAATCAATGATCCATGCGTTTTATTTGCAGACGATATTTCCTTGCTTGTACCATGTAAAAATAACATAAACTTAAATTCAAAACTTACAGATCTATTCAGTAGCATATCTACCTGGATGACACAGCATAATTTAGAAATCAATTTCCTTAAAACAAAACTAATTACATTTCATCCGCGTCAAAAAGATAATTTGGAAGTAGAATTTTCTTATAACGGTGTAAAAATCGAAAACGTCACTGAATGTAAACTGCTCGGCCTAACGAAAGGCCTAAGGCAGGATATTCTATCACGATATACCTCACGACACGGCCACAAGTTAATGATACCCGTTAATAGGCTCCGAATGAGCTCCTCTAGTCCATTAGACATGTCGGTAAAAATATATAATAAACTTCCAAAAGAAATAGCTACAGAAAATAGTTACAATATATATATAAAAAAGGTAAAAACACTGCTCTTAGAAAAGTGCTATTATAGTGTTTCAGAATATTTAAATGATAAGGATTTAAAATTTTAAGAAATATATACTTAATTGTAAAAAAAAATAAGTCGTCCTCTATAAAAAAAAAACCTATTTGCTGTGCCCTATCAGGGTCCATAATGTACTTACCATCTTTATGTTACCATCTTGTTACCATTTGTGGATTGCAATAAATTGAATTAAATGAATTAAATAAAGTACCAGTGCCTGAAAAAGTTTGTCAACTATAGATATTTTTTTTGGATATTCAGCTGTCATTAGAGTTTGATACTGTACCTTATTCCATGGTAGCTTACTGAGTAGCGGAGTTTAAAAACGACAAATCGAGCTATGAAGATTATTCTCATTCTGGTCGAACGTCCACCTCTGTAAACTAAGAAAATGCCATAAACTTGAAAATAATGGTACCTGATGACTCTCTTAAATAACCTGCAGATACCCTAAGATTTAATTTGGTAGTAATCCGGCATATTAAACGGACTTAACCCCTAGTTATTTTTACTTATTGAAGATGTTCATGGAACAAGATTTCAGGACAATGACGCCGCAATGGCCGCTGTAGAGGAATTTTCGAGAGTAAAGTAAATATTTTTTTTTTCGGAGAGAGCGAATTCTTATGCGTTCAAATTAATTCAATTCAATATCATTTATTCAGTCTAGGCTATTACAAGCACTTATGAACGTTAAAGAAGCTACGCCATCGGTTCACAAACCCTACGGCGGTTCTTCTCGTTATAAGGTAGGGTTCACAAACCCTACCTTGTAACGAGAAGAACCGGCAAGAAACTCGCCAAGGGCTATTTTTTCTCCCTGTTTTATTTCATACAGAGTCGTCAAATTGAAAAGTGACCCTAACATATCAGTAAGGTCAATTTCCATCACAAAAAGAAAATACTAATTATAATACTACATTTTATGGCTATCCCAACGGTAAACAATTTTCAACTCGCAAGGAAGGACTTACATTATAACATTTCTCGCATTACAAGGTTACTGTACTGCAAGTTGTGACGTACATACAGGTCAATAGTTATTTATTTTAGATGAAAATATTTAAGCTCTAAGCACAACGTTAAGATAAGCAGACTGAAGTAGACCTAATTCCGCTGGCGGCACCCGTTCACAAGCATGACGCATGAACCAGCCATCGCTTCGCTCAACCATATTTTAGGGAACGTAACGACCCGCCTTACACGACACCGCCGAAGAAACGTTTGAGTGAGCATGACGTACTTCAGGAACTTATGTTAAAGTGTATAAATATAAAAAATACAAAGGCAACAACAAAAAACGAAAGATAAAAGTGCATTAATGTAAGACGCAACTTACAATGTTACTGGAAGACGCATCAGCTGGGTCATAATCATAAAGCGTATTTAAAGTAAATTAGAAATAATAATCATGACTTTCATACACAATTACAATAATTGGAGAGCATTACTTATTTTTATTTATTCTGATCAAGCAGTGCCACGCTCTCAATTCAAAACATCATACATAACATAAAATTTAAACAAAATATAAAGTACATACATAAAGTAAAATACGTTGCCAGGCTTTAACCTTATAAGAAATGATCGTACCGTGGGCGGTGGGGGTGGTGTCGCCATATACCTTCGTACAGATATTCTTTTTACCGTAGTAGATATGCCGGCGAACATCTCTTTTTGGAGGTCAGTCTGTGTCATTCAAAAATACTTCTTGGTGTCTACTACTGGCTACTGCCCTCTTCACGTATAAGTTTCTTTACATCAATCGAAAACAAGTTAGAACTTCTTTGTCCCTCATATAGTCACAGTATTATAATGAGCGATTTTAATACCTGTCCTTCAATCTAATAATTTATTTCTTCCGCCTCCTCACTTCTTGACCTAATGATTGTTTCCTCTCCCCAGCATGTCACTAAGCATGGCCAGTTTCCAGCTGATGCCTTAAGCAAAAGGCAAAGCCCAAGGTTGTGTCGCAGCGCAATTTTAGTGGAATTAACAATGAGAGTCTTAAGAAGGATGCTGCAAATATTTACTGGTCCCAGCTCCTGAGCTGTGGTTCGATGTACGGTTAATTAAAATTGTTCACTCATTATGCTGTTCGACATTCATGCACCCATCTGTTCTGTGAAACTTAAGCATCGTCCCTCACCATGGCTCACAGAGGAGATTAAACGTGTATCTGAGCTTAATAATTTCGCCAAGTACATTTACTGATGTTACATTAACATTAACTGATGCACTTTTGGCAATTATAATAACTTTTTGATTCGCTCTTGTAAATAAATATTTGGAGAAAATTAATTCCACAACCAAATTGGAACAAATTGGATTATTTCCCAAAAAATAACAATCATACATTGACAATCATATCTATCAATCTGGGGCCTCGTGAACTGTGCAAAATAAATATGCAAACCGATGATGTTGTGTGGAAACTTGCAGAGGTCGCGCGTCGAAGCCCGCGGCAGCCACAGGTGGTTCGTCGAATGCACTAATAATAGGTCTATGAAATTGCCGATTATTTTCTTACACTTCTAGATAACATCACTACTTCTATGAAGAAAATCGGCCAAGGGTTCTCTCACCCAAGGTTGCCTGGAAGCGATTGCAATGTAGCAATAAGGCCGCCTATTGTGTGTTCCTCTTTTTTGTCATTTTTTCTGTATGTGTTTATTTTGTATCGTGTGCAATAAAGTTTTTATTATTATTATTATTATGATATTACAAATGCCACTATAGTTTTTCGTCTGCAAAAATAACTTTGATTTTCATAGTGTTTGTAAGAATGACAAATTATATAAATTTCGGGTTTTGGAAAATGTGCTATAGCTTTGAAACTGCTAAATATATTTCGTTCAAACCAATTTTCGTTGAAAGTTTTTGTTAAGATCTACAGCATATATTTTTTTATTTTTCCACTTTGTTTTTTCAAAAGTTAGGGGGGACACACATTTTACCACTTTGAAAGTGTATATCATTCAAACGGTTGACTTTGAGAAAAAAACAGTTTTAGGAACCTCAATGTCATTTTTAAAGAGATACCCTACACGTAGGTTACCATAGGTTTGATAAAAAAAATATTTTCAGTTTCAGTTCCATGCATGGGGATACATATATTTTTTATTTTTGTGTAAATACCGTAAAGCGGTTTACAGAATAAATCTACCTACCAAGTTTCAACTGTGTAATCCTCATAGTTTTGGAATAAAGTGGCTGTGACAGTTTACCGCTTTGGAAGTCGGATTTGCTACATAGTTGGACAGCAGTGGCCAGAGAACCGTGGAATATCACTTGAGTCTCATAAGTCGGGGCCTGAGAGGTTAACGAATCGGGTCGTGTAAAAAACGGAGGAAATATAAATAAGGCGGGTTGAGCACGTTGTGTGTATCCATAAAAGCTCAAGGAAATAGCCACGCCGTACTCCCGACCCTACCTACACCCGCCTTCTGTTTTTCAAGCTTTAGTTAGAACTAATCTTCACTTCTTCACTGTTTGCTTTCAATGGGTAAATGATGTGACGTCATTACACCATTTAGTCGTTATCCCCTCAATTAATAATAATAATAATTTCATACCATCACACCAATTTTCTAGCCCATTTTAAGTTTCAAGAAGAACTTGTGTTATGGATATTAGATAATGGATAAATATACTTATATGCTTTTTTTGTATATACATACATAATATACATATTGAACACCAAGACAAATAGCCATGTTCATGCACTCAAATATTTGTATTATCCGGGGATTGAACCCGGGACCTCTGGCGCAGAATTCGAGTTTAGTACCCCTGCGCCAAACAGGTCGTCGAATTACTGAACATATACGCGGATTGTATCACCCGATTTGTAAACTTTTATTCTAATGATAATAATGGTATTGTTTCAGGTAATTGATGCATCCATATCTACTTGGCATTTTTAGGGAACGTAAGTAAGGTAGGTATGCTATTTTTTATTGTACATTCAACCCCACGTTAGCCTTTACACTTTGTGAGAGCGCCCTTATGTCGCTCGTATTACGTACTGCAAGTTCAAAGCCTGAATGTTGTTGATGAGTCCGTATTTGTACGCATACGCGTCTGTAACTTTTGGGATGTACACGATTGAAACATGTTTGTTTAAACTCGACTGCATCGTAGAGAAAACAAAAATATAGAAATATTTTTAAAATTATTTATTCTTTTAGCTAACAGAAATCTTTTATTTTTAAAATTGTCGGTCCAGAATACTATGATATATTATAATACACATAAAAGTATCATAAACACACAGACCCAAAGTATGTATTGTGATTTCATTGATTGATTTTGCTATGTACTTCTACATAAAAATACAGTACAAGATTTATTACAATACTTCCCGTTTCAATAATAGGTGTAAGGTTAATTTTGTACCGAATTTGGTTCTTAATCGAATAGAACCATGCTAGAAATGAAAAACTTTTTGCTTGCCATATTTTATTCAGTCAAATCATACAAATTTCAATCTTTGCACAGTTTTTGACTAGATTACATTTTCCCTTAGTTACATAATATTCAATATACATAGTCGCGTATCATTTTGCTGTACGGCTGAGATCTCATTGAGTATTAGAATTATATTTATTTTACTGGTAATGATGTTAGCTAACAGAAATCTTTTATATATTGCTTTCTCTAATCCAAAATTAAACACTTCTCTCCCCTTACTTATAAAAATATGTAAGTTTTCATTATTTTAGTTAAACATAATTGCTATCCCTTTCGATCTCCTTGCTTTTTTAGATATAAATGTTATTCTTCTTATCGAGTGAGGATAAGTGGCCACCGCTGGTGTCAGAGTTTATCAAGCCGCCTATAAGCCTGACTTGGCTTAACGACTGTAAACAAATGACAACAGACGTGCCCACCGAAGCACGGAAGCGCTCAGTTATAATGCCACTTTACGGTCACCCATCCGACGCCTGACCGGGCCGAGCTTTGTTTAACAAACGTGATCGAATACGATCAGTCTGTCAAGCGCGGCCATGAGCGCTTCATTTAGATACAAATGAAAATGAAAAAAATAAAATAAAGTGACAGTATCACTGTTTAACTTAACCATGACCTAAATATTTTTATGAGTAAGGCACTTTGTTATTATTAGAGGTTCTGTTATTATTTGAATGAATGACTAGTAGACACCCATCCGTACAGCAACACATATACATAGTACCGCAGCGCATTATCCATACAAAAATAATGTTCTACGTCGCGCAGGTCGCGGGTTATCGGCCGTATCAAGTCCGCATTCATAATTTGTATTCATACTGGCCTTTCGGTACCGCGTGCCGTATTCGGGTTGTTTGGAATGCAATTCCTTAATGAATAGTACGCGTTACACTCATAAGATGAGATCTGAGCAATGAAATGTTCGAAAAGTACATACGAGAGGCAATTTTCGGATTGTTTAAATTAACTAGCTAAAAAAAGATTTGAATTTTATATTCGACCGTCTGCTGAGATCACAAATGTGAAATGTTGATCGCATAAATAAAAAAAAAACAGTAAACAAAACAGCGTGAGTATATTTATACAAATATAATATTTCTTCAGTGCCCAGATCTCAATTTATGTGCGCCCGCAGTAATCTAACTAATTTATAATAATATAAAAATGCGTCATTAGTCTTACTTTATATAAAAAGTATAATACACATATTTGTTAAATAAAATTACATTCTAAACATAGCGTTACAAATGAAGATCAACTTCTTTTCTTTGGTCTGTGACTAGACGGCACAGCTACACAGCTGCTTATTGATATCAGATGCGTATACATCAATGTAACTCGAAGATTTTGTACTGACCGCGTAATTTTACATTGTAACAACAACAACAGTGTGCGCATTACGATGTGGGCTCTCTAAAGCTCTGGTTTCCTGGGATTCTCTGGTAGGGTCAAGTATAATAATTCACGGAATAAAACATTAGATGACATTACTATAAGGTTACTTTATAGATTGTTTGGTTCTTTGACGATACAAAGTCAAATAAGTACAGCTTTCTAGAAAACCGCACCATTTTGTATGCGTAGAGAACGTTGTAGTGCCGGCATTCAACTACGTATACGGGTACATGTCCACGCCGTAATTTTAGGAGTCCAGATCTCAAAGGTATTAATTAATTTTCAAATCGCTCAATTTCTTAGTATTGGATAGTCTAAGTATGTACAATTTAAAAGTCTCAAAATTAATATTTACATTTGTTAATTTTGATTCAACATTCACATAAATTTTTTTGTGTATCGGTAACAAGGAGATTACACAAAAATATATCACTTATGATCGGTTATTATAGCTTGAAGGTTGTCAATAGGCATAGATTTAGACGCAGCTGTGCAGTGAAATAATAATACTAAAAATAAATATGCTTAAAATAATTGATATGCACTAAGTATACGTAGAAAAAAAGGTAGTCGGCATAAGTGATTATCCAGACGTGCAGTTCGCATATACACCACACAATAATTTGATAACCTACCTAACAGGAAGATTATAATTAAGCTTTGGTCAGACAGTAGGATATACAAGACAGAACGTACTTCATTACATATTTCATCTCTTATCACGTTTTATTTTCGCAGAAAAGTAGTCTTTGTCGTTGCTGTGGCCCAAACTGTAACCTAAATTGGTGCAGTGGTCTAGATGTATGTTACTGTTTGTATGGTACAAGCAGACAGAATAACATTCACATTTGCTGATCACATTCACTTTTTGTGTAATCTGTCAAATCGAGCACCAACGGGCTCTGCCTGAATACCATCGAGTTTACCCCAAAGGCCATACTATATTATTCTGTTATACGTATTTGCTTTTTGTTTGATGTGCAGTTGTGCTGTATGATCTTTTGTATGAAAAAAATATCTCTCTGTCTCTCTCTCTCATTTGTTGTGATAAAATGAAATAGCGCCAAAAGCCGTCCCCACCACCCCACGTCCTCACCACTGTCTAAACAAAACTTTACACCTGATACAGTCAGCAGTACCTCTGGTTATCACAACAATTCAAATGTTGTTTAACGATTTTAACCATAATATCCAACGAGCTAAGGTCCAAAACCGAATGCCAAACTTTAAAAGATCTGTATAACCTGATGTCCTGTTGACTTTACATTTGAAGACACATTAATTAGTCTACCCATTTCCGTCCAATACTCATATTTACTATAGCGCGAGCGAGTTTCAAGACAGGAAATGTGAAGTCTAACCCTCGGTATATTACATAATATTTTAGGCCAGAAATAGTTTGATGTTTCCTGACCTACCCCAAGGCAAGTTAATTTCTCACTATTGATTGCGATTATTCAAAGAATACTATACTAAACCCATCGCCTCTATAAATGATACAATTGAGATATAAACCACTTCTTTGAGAGGCTGTTAAAACCAATTACAAAAACAGGAACTTGAGATATCAGAATACAATAATAATCTTATGTAAATTGAAAATCAGTAATCATGCTCTCACCCCACACTAGTAATAGGAAACGAACGTTTATGATATTACATTCATTATAAATTCAAATCCAGCAGAAACAACAATAATTATACTCTCAAATTAAACCAATTACATTTTAAGTACTAGAAAATAATCATTTCGGGTAACAGTCAATTCCACACAGTCAATATAAAAAAAATATTTAATAAAACAATGAGATATACGCCTAAATAATTTGTGTGATCTATATATAACTAAATTTTAAGCTGTATTGGGATTCTGAATTAAAATATACTTAAACGGTTCTTAAGTCTAAGGTGCTCTTACAACATCATAGCGTCCTTTTCATACCTTTGAAATTCAACTTTAAATTTCTTTAAATTTAAAAGCGATCGAAGTCGGAATGATGTTCAAGAAGCCCCTAAAGTTCAGAAAGTTCGAGCATTCGACCGTTAACGACGGCTGTCAAATCTCAAATGCTATTTAAAATAAATTCTAACGATATAAATTAACCATACAATACAGGAATGTTCGTACAAAGTTACCGATAGAGGTCGCCACTGGTCATCGGTGATTCTGATCACAGTTTGGGTATTCAGCGTTGGTACAGTCGGGGAACTCCCCGGTTGACCAGAAGGGATTTTAGGGGGCTTTATTTAAACAAGTAATAGATATATAGAAAAAAATTATATCACAAATAATAGAACAACAGGTATTTCATTTGAATCATAAATTATGTCTTAAACATAAGTAGTTTCCGAGAAAACTATACTGGTCAACCGGG
Organism: Chrysoteuchia culmella; assembly: GCA_910589605.1. NCBI lineage: Eukaryota > Metazoa > Arthropoda > Insecta > Lepidoptera > Crambidae > Chrysoteuchia > Chrysoteuchia culmella. Next base: position 445,052 of record OU342647.1, on the reverse strand, counting down.
AAATTCCCTGATTGTACGAATATCTAAAGTGCGGCCGCTGAGAGAATAAGAGAGTGAGAAATTTCTGACAGGTTCCTGACAGTTTGTTGAGTTTACTACATAAAGTTCTTCACCAAAAAATTTGCAAAACATCTCTTTAATTTAGGACCGGTTTCACCAGATAAGTTCTGGAAAGCTTATCTAGCAGATAATTTGACATATTTTTCATATAACAACTGTCAAATAATCTCTCAATTTAGCCTTCGAGAACTTATCTGTCGGCGGCCCTTAGTTATGTTCGGCATGTACCGTAGATACTAAGCTATACTAAATAAATATCTATTATTCGGAAAAGTGAGATATTCGAAAATAAGCTTTATTTACCGGACAAGTCCATAAAAAGAACTGACACGAGCTGTCGGGAACGCATTATCTCAGCGGCCGGACTCACACTCTAAGCTACGCTATAATTAGGTCGTAGCTCACCTCGTCGCCGGTCTGCGCTGCCAGAATCCGCCTCGAGAACAGTTGAACGAATGAGGGTTGATTTCCGTAAGGCGAAGGGGGCGGAGTAGTCGATGGGGGCGCAGGCCTATACACTCTCAGAACGTCAAGATGGGTTCCTCACGCAGATCCAGGATATCTGTAATGGGAAACAAGATAAATTTTATAACAGAAAGAAAAACTATTTTTCAAATTATTTCAATAGAAGTAAAGTTTTATGGGTCAAATTCTGCTCAAAAGAAGTTATAGTCACTTTCGTCAGTAGGAACGCTTTACAGACATACTCGTTAGTAAGGAAGATTAATAGCCGAAATTAATAACCTATCTCTAGATTAAGATAGGACCATCTGAGGTAGTTGTCTAGGATACGGTTTTAGTTATCTAGCAACCGTCGTTATTAAGGTCTGTTACAGCGCGAGCCGCGTGCTCGTTATTCATCGGAGGCGGTCGGCCACCGGGCCCGAACCTGGGACCGGACGGTAGGCGGCCCCCACGTAGCGCGCGAGCGGGCGACATTTTACGACCTTCCATTGACAGGCGGGTTGACGATAGCAGTATGGTCAAGTTTGTAAGAGACGCTTCTGCTCGTCTCCCGAAGGCTGAGACCCTTAATCGCCATTTACGACCCCCACGGGATGAGAGGGGGTAGTGCTATTCCAAGCCGACATCGCACAGCTAAAGTGAAGAGTTCAAATCAAATGATGATGTCGCTGACCCTTGGCGATGGCCCACCAGGGCAGCGTGACGTAGGTGAGGCCGGCGGCCAGCGGCGCGGAGCCCTGGCGGCGGCCCTCCTTCCACAGCAGGAACGTCTGCGAGAACCCGCGCCGCGCCCACAGCGGGTTGGACGCGCCGTCGTCCAGCTCTGCAATACCAACTAAACTTTAAATACAACTCGAGTTGTCTTTATAATATATATAGTAAAGGATGAATGAGATTTATATTGAAAACGTCTTTTTATACTGAAAATTGAATTATATAATGTAATGAATAGACAAGTAGACTTGCGGTTGTAATGAAACGTGGTCGTTAACTATGGGTTTTATAAGAAGGCCCGAGGATGCATTAGTTATCTTCGGTATTTCACTGATTTCATTTTCATTCATCAATAATGAGGTGATCCGTAGGTTAACCGAAGTAATCGACATATTTTGAATGATCGCTCAGCTCAGCAGCTCGGCAGGGGGTGGAACATATCGCAAAAGGAGCCTACGGTCGTCGGAGCGGAAAGATCGGAACGCACCAGACGACGCTCTCCGGCAAGGTGAACCGACGATCCAGGGCGCGGTCGCGGAAAACCGCTGGAGCGGACAGCCGACGACCGATCGTCGGGGAGATCCTCGAGAGAGTTACACCCGGCAGGGGGTGCTATGTGGCCGAGACGATGACGCCGAATGGATAGATAGATAGACACTATATTTACATAATTACAAAAAGAATAGACACATTCATTACAAAAAGAAAGAACTATCACAAAAAAAAAAAAATATGTTAAGCAAGGGCGTCCTTATCGCTGAAAATAGGTAGAGGCGCTATACGTATCGTACTGTGGGGGAGTTCGTCGAGTGGAAGCGCCGGTGGGACCGTACCGTGGCGGTGGCGCGGCTGGTCGCACCAGTAGAAGATGTGCGTGCCGTCGGGCGTGCAGCGCATGGGCGGCGCGGGCGCTCCGCCCCACAGCGCCGCCGCCGCGCCGCCCGCCCGCGGCAGCGTGCACAGCGCGCGCGTGCCCCGCCCCGCCCGCGCGCCGCCCGCCACCAGCCAGCCGCCGCCCGAGCCCGCCTCCTCGACGCCGTCCGCGTCCGCGTCCGCCCCCCCCGCCGGCTCGGCCCAGGCGGCGGCCTCCGACGCCAGCTCGCAGTCGGGCGCGGGCGCGGGCGGGGCGGGCGCGGCCAGCGGCGGGCGGCGCGTGCGGCGCGCGGGGCGGCGGCGCGGACTGAGCGCGCGCAGGCAGGCGGGCGTGGACACGTCGGGCAGCGCGCGCGCGCACAGCGACCGCATGCGCGTCGGCGCCGCCTCGGAGGAAGCCTGAGCGCGCTCATCTACGGACACACAGCGACGTCACCGCCCGCCCGAGTTGCGGTTTTCGTATCTACGAAACGGAGGTCGGACCCTATTTAACCGATTTCGATAAACTTAGCTTAGGAACAGAACCCTTCCGAAGCGATGATGATTGTTAGATAACGAAACGAAAATAGTCTTTTGCTCCGAGCAAAATACTAAAACTGGCCATATAACCGATAAAAATAATATTCACCCGATCCTGCGTTAACTTTCGCATAGATGCGTTTGAAAATTCTCAATTTTATTATCTTTTCCATGTTAATTCTTGTCCGATCGGAAACGAATTTCCGAAAACCCTATTAAAATAAGTCAACGACGGATATTTTGTAACACATAATTAACATCTAAACTCCCAGCGTATACCCGACACGCGGTAACGTTATTCCTCCTACATCGCTCTAATCTAAAATCTACGATACGAATCCCCGCCCCCGAATCTGACCTCCGTTTCGAGAGACGAAAACCGCGATTCGCAGCCGCGAGCGGCGATCGTGATCGTGTCGTTTGAACGTGAATTTAATGCTCGCTCGTAACACGCGAGCTTCCGCGGCGCTCCAGGCTTCCTCCGGGGTTACGGAATGATTCCGGATGGGTATGGATCGTACGAAATGGCAGGTGACAAACGACACGAAATAAATAAAGCAGTAACCAAAATTAAGCACACATCGATTAAATTACCAAAGTTTATTTGATTCAGTCAACGAGGGATTTTAGATGACGAACTCATAAAGTTGGCGGCAAGAACCTCGATTTTTCTCAGCAATTACAAAGATGACATTTGATTACCTGATCCTTGATTTCATTGACTGCATTTTGTCAGTTGCAGAAACGGTCGCTAAGAAGTTAAAATTACTCTTTGCACCGGAATGTCAGACAGACATCAATGCGTCGCCTTAAAACCGATTTGTCTCGTCTCCGAAAACCCCTTGTCGACTGAGCCATAGAAGTAAAAAGATCTATTTTATCTATTTTAAATCTAAACCAATTTTAACAAAATTACCCAGTATTTTGGAAGTTATCCCAAAGAAGCTAAATGAAGGGAGAAAAGCTAAAAGTCATATAAAATGATATGAAGTTTCCATTTATTAAGCTTTCAGACTTTCTGTCCTGTCCATATCATTTTCGTAAACTATTGCTTTGTCTCTTTCATACCCATAGACTGCTTTACCGACATGAGTAGAACTTCCGATAGTTGTCGAAAACGTCATGTCAACTCGTTCTAAGGGTTCTTAGCTGCAATCGTTAGGCAAAGCGAGACAAAATCACTTTAGACAAACAGATGCATAACGAACCTCGTTTCTGGTGGATTTGAAAAGCGAACAGTATTGAATAGACAACATCCAAATTCAAAGCGATCGCAGAGAGAATGCGTTTTAAATCACTGTTGATTATCATTTCCGATCATCAGGAAAAATAAGATATTCGAAAATGAGCTTTATGGTACTTCATATAGGCGTCGAAAGCATATAGTAGAAGGAGCCGTTTTATAAAATGTCTAGGCAGATTGTAAACTCATTCGGACAGCCGGGCGGACTGCCGGTCTAAGGGGTGCATACTATTGTAAACTCATTAGCTAATTAATTAATTATTAATTTGACGACCTGTTTGGCGCAGGGGTACTAACCCCACCTTCTGCGCCAGGGTTCGATCCCCGGACAAGACAAATATTTGTGTGCATGAACATGTCTATTTATCTTGGTCTGGGTGTTTAATATGTATATTATGTATGTATTTACAAAAAAAAAGTATATAAGTATGTTTATCCATTATCTAGTATCCATAACACAAGTTCTTCATGATACTTAACGTAGGCTAGATAATTGGTGCGATTGTATGGAAATATTTATTTTATTTTTTTTATTTAATTATTCATTAGCGGTTACGATTCCTAATTTGGGTTAGAAGAGATGTTAGGATATTCTAAGGTTCCCTGGTGCTACAAAACAGCGAGCTGGTGCAATGAGCTCGCCTCAATTAACCTTTTAAAATTATGTTCTACAATTTGCCTAGTCATTTTGTATAATGGCGAATTCTATAATTCGCCTTCGACATAGAGGTCTGACATGACAAGGAATGCATTCTCTCAGCAGCCGGCCGTACAGTAATAAAGACTCACCAGATCGTAAGTCACCAGCCTCGACTTCAGCCAGGCCGCTGACGAGCGCGTCGAGCCCCTCGTTCTCGGAGCGGCACTTGTCCTGCCCCTCCTTGGTGCGCCAGCCGCCGCGCACGAAGTTGTTCAGGTTCGCGCTAGGGTCGCTCAACCGCCGCTGGAAGGTACACGAAAAACTGTTAAGTTCAAACTTTCGAGAATATCCAAGCTCTTAAAGACACACGTGTTCAGATCCGCAACTGATGGACACCTTTTGATCGGCCTATTAGGTTTAAAAATACATCCAATACCGACGACATCACAATGGTTTCTGTATAAATTCCATTCATCTTTTCATCCATAATAGCAAGAAGCTAGAAGACACGATTAAAGGGATTCTATTTGTCAACGTTTGAGGTGAAGATAGGAAAAGAATTAGGTATTTTCTTAAGGAATTTTGTACGAGCAAGCGCGTACATCGCATCATCAGCATTTTCATTATTGACCCACATTCATACGCATTGAAGCAAATTACTTTATTTTAATTATTATATTATAAAACAGTTCGCAATTAGCATTCTATCAAGTCACGCGTACTCATATCATTTACCATCTAACTCATAATATTTTTTATAGCTTTTTATTCTAAATATACACAAGTTTAATTCTATCAGTCTTATCATTTTATCAGTTAATAGTTCTAACCCGAACAAATTTATTACGTTAACATTATAAAGGTTTACGTATACGTATTTTTGAATAAAGGTGACGCGGCCGTAATCAGACGCGTGAAGCGTCTGCTCGCTCGGCGGGCCACGGCTCGTCTTCCTCCCCGCGCCCCTTCCCCTCCGAGCGGTCTCGAACACTATTCTTTCCGAAACGAATGAGAATTTGTCTTACACCACACCATCAGCCTGTGGACGTCCACTGCTGGACATAAGCCTCTCCTAGTTCACGCCTATTGTGGCGTTCATATGAGGCTATTAGCCTACTGCTACCACGCTGGCGAGACGGGGTGGTAAAGGGTTTGTTTAAAGTTTTCCTTCTCTTGCACAGGCGTTCAATGCGTCGAGCCTCTTAGTCGACTCTTACGACATACCAGGCATGTAAGGGAGTGGTGACACTTGTATTATTAGGCCGTCACCACACGGCCGATTTGTTTGATTTGAAGATTTTTCTACTAGAGGATAAATAAAATACTGATTTCTCGTCCAAAGGTGGGAGAGGAACCACTGTGGCTCGATGGGATAGGTCAGGAGGGGGCGCTGACTCTTCCCTATGGACTGAGATGACAGCACTGACTGGTGTCGGTATATGAACATGTCCTCGGGGTCGGAGTCCCAGTCGGTCGTCGTCCGAGACGGCATCGGCGGCGGGCCCGAAATGTGCTGTGGCTCGATGGGAAGTCATAAGGGGGTTCTTTCCTCTTAGACGACGGCGCTCACCTGACCTGTCCTTAGGGTCGGTGTCCCAGTCGTTGTCCGTGAGGTCAGCGGCGGGCCAGGCATATGATGTAGCTCGATGAAGGTCAGAAAGCGGCGTTGACCCTAATTGGACTAAGATGGCTGGCTTACCTGGTGTTTGTATATGGACATGTCCTCCGGATCAGTTGTCGTTCCAGAGGTAAATCACCCGGAGGCAGTCCGCGCGGGACAAGGTCATCTCGGCGTGCCCCTTGCCGCTCGGCCCCTTCATGCGCACTAATTCGCCTTCTTCTTGAACTGAGATGGTAGCACCCACCTGGTGTCGGTATATGAACATGTCCTCAGGATCGGTGTCCCAGTCGTCGTCCCAGAGGTCTTCAGCGGGCATGCCAGGCTCGGAGGCAGGCGTGTCCAACCCGGAGGCAGTCCTTGGGCGGGACACGGCCATCTCGGCGTGCCCCTTGCCGCCCGGCCCCTTCATGCGCACGAACTCGCAGCGCGCCGCCGCCTTGCTGCCCAGCAGACCGAACGACATGCGCTGTGCCACCTTCGTCGATAGCGATGTTTGCTGGAACACCGTGTGATCACACCTTTATATTATTGTTATTACACTACATAGACAAAAGAAAGTGAGACGGGGAAAAACGGCGACAACTTGTGAAGATTATTCACCTTCAGGGTTGTACGAGTTCCACTTAGTTGACCACGGACCCCGTACAGGAAGAAGTTGATAGTTGTAGTTGAAGGTTTGTAGTTAGTTGCTGGCTTGAAGTTAAGTTGTTTCCGTAGTGGAGATAAAGGAAAGAAATCCGTCACTATTTACAAATTTTTAAGATTTATAAGACCGTACAAGGGTGCCTTAAGATATCGACAACATAAATAAATCATGGTCAGCGAATCTAACTGAGATGTGGATGTAGGACATTTAAAATCAGCTAAGGTCTTTAACATCCACCTAACATATTTTATCAATAAGACCCGCACATACGTGGAGCAGAAATAGTAAAACCAATACACGACGAAAAATACCTATTCCATTTCTCTCAGGCTAACTCAATGTCATAAATCTTCAGCCTTGTATTGAAAATTTACATCTCTTTCGATTTACAACAACCATAGGCAATGTAATTTGTTTTCAGCAATATTTTTAGAACGTTCTCGTGAAAAACAATTTGCATTTTCCTTTGTTATCGCCAACGCGACGGCGCGGCGGCGCGGGCGCAGGCATTAAGTGGTCGGGGCAATGCCGCGGCACAGATGTCACCCATTGTATTCTAATCATTTCAGCAATAACACGCTTTATTTAATCCTTGTCTATAACATAGTAAACAATAGTTCGTTACTCTTGAACTGCAGAAAAACACGCTGCATTTTTCACGAATTAGTATTGTGCTAGCAAAGATATATATATATATATGTATATGGGATCTCGTTACTGCTAAGTATGAAGGAAACATAATAATGAAAATGTTGACATTGTAAAAGTTCATTACAAACTAAGAAAACTATTTTTACGGTTCATTAACCGCACAGCCAGTGTTGCTTACATCAGCGAGACTCGCATTATAAATGTTGTTGTTTGTTACTCACAGCTAACACTCTTTAAGCTGATTTACCGCGAAACAAATTAGCATCCCACAATTAATTACTTACTGTATTTTTACTTATTTTCTACGTATTACAATATAACTTTGACGGGAATCAGTGTTTTTATTCAACCACTACAACAGCGAGTGTGTCACAACTACTTACTGAGAACAATTCTCATGTACGGGACACAACCATAGCGGCTCATACACTCTTTGTAGTTACTTACATTATACTTATATTGTACTTTGTACTCGTATTCACGTACCTATTTAAATAGAGTAGGTAGCTACTTATTAATGGACTGTGACGGTGTGTACAATCTTGCGGAAAATTCTTATTAAATTTTTTTAATGTATGTACGGCAGACGCCCCTGGAAAATATGTAGGCCATACTCTAAACTCGCAAATCAACAAAGCCCACATAGTATGCAAAATACTCATTTGATGGCACTGAGACTGAAACTTCAAAGTCATAATAAAAACAATCCCCAACAGTCTAATGATATTGTACTACATAAGTAATGGGCCGTTGTGAAATACATCTAAGGACAAGGCGACACAACGGATCTCTACGACTGCCATTAGTTAGAGTATGTCACCGATCTGTGTCAAAATCATTGAGGGAAGTGGCTTAAAATAATCACGGTTATAGCGTGGCGTCGGCGGAGCCGGGCGGCACTCCAACTTTTATAGTTACGTAGGCCCATGTGGCGGCGCGATCGGCTGCACTTCAGACAGTATTTTTAAAGAATTGTTTTGGTGGTGCGGCGCGCGTGGCCGCGGTATAAATAACCATCCCTGACACGCGCACTTGAGCTTGACCCCGCCTGCGACAGATGCGCTACTCTCGACCAGACTCGAATTCTTCATGACTAACATCTGTTGACTAGATTCTCGAAAACCTCGATTCTCTCTTAGGCTGAATCATAAAGAAGAATCAAGAAACGATAATGTTGATGTTTAACAACATTGACCGGAGTCTAGTCTTGAGTCCCATTGACACGAGTCAGGAGTTCGATTTTAGTTTGAATCTTTCACACAGAACATGATAAAACGCATTTTTTCTCTTCAGTGCCTTTCAATTAGATGAGAATACAAGCCAACAACAAGACGACGATTATAAGAACGATTGCTAAAAAAATAAATCCAGCATGAACAAAACTTTTTATCTGTGCCAACAAAAAGTATGTCGAACATCGACCTAATGTAACTTTACGAACATTAACATTTCAAGCTTACCCCCTCGGCTGGTGGTCCTACAGTTGATCGTGGGCAGTATTAGTCTGTGAAGGGAAATTAGCGTCGGGTAGCGGGGCGGGGGCGGTGACGTCACGCGCGGCCCACTTCCCGCCGGAATGCCCACGCGGCGGCCGGTGACCCCACTGGGCCATCCTTGTCACCCCAGACCACGCGGATTATACCACTGATGGGTAACCACTTAGGTATTCAGATCGGAGACGGACTGCTTGAATTAAATCGAGTGTCGAGTGTGGACTGCAGATGGCTTAATAGCACTCGATGCTTCCGTGTCCATGTTGTAAGGTTAACGAGGCCCATGGATCCGCTGCGACAAAGGACGGACGCATTGGCCAGTAACAATCGAACAGTATCAGACGAACGTCTTTGAGATACATAAATAAACTTGCGTAGACTGATAATACATACCGCAGGCCGATTCATTATGTTATTAAATCAAAGAAACGGCATTCATATATCCATAAAAAGCATATTTACTTTAATTGACTTAGCGCTACGAGAAGAAGCTGCACAATACCATGCTCATCGTGAATCCGGATTCTAGCAGAATTACTTTGTTCAAGGATGGAATGAAAATGAACATACATAACTAGAAAGGCTTAGCTAATGAATGGCTTATCACCCGGGGTGCCGACGCGAGCTTAGGGGTAGGGTGCATCGATACACGGCTGTCTGTGTCATGTCAGGTGATGTATGGCGACGCAGCCTCCGCGCCTCACACCCCCGCCCCGCCGGAAGGGGGGGGGGGGGGGGCAAGCAACAAGTCGCCGCCGCGACGCCGCCACCTCGTGGCTACGGTTAACGAGCTAAGCCAATGCCAAAACCAACATCATTTTGACAGCATATGATATGACATGAGCCTTAGAATAAAAACCCTAGCACTGAGGAAAATTTTATTCTCAAAAAAAAATATTTAAAAGCTGCCCGTTTCCCTGCTGACCGTCCCTACATTTTTTTCAAAATCTGCCAATGCAGTTCAGAATTTCTTAAAAACTTCAGGATGGTTTCATAAGTACGTTTTCGTGTAGCTACGAGTATAGTGGCTAAGGTTCAATCGGGGAAGTTTCCGGGTGATCAGTAGTTTTTTTTGGGAAACGTTTTCCTCGGAAAGTACTAAAGTTAAAGAAATTATTTATTATTTACTAGAGGCCGGGAGCGGTTTCACCCGCGTGGTTCCCGTTCCCGTGGGAATTTTGGGATCAAAGCTATCCTATCTCTTAAGTTGGACCAGACTGCTCACGGTGTGCCAATTTAATTTAAAATCGGTTAAGTAGTTTAGGAGTCCATCGCGGACAAACATCGTGACAGGAGATTTATATATATTAAGATATGAAATACCTGTTAATGTTCTATTATTTGTGATATAAATGTTTTCTATGTATCTTTTACTTTTTGATATAAAGCTTCCTAAAAATCTACTAGTCCACCGAGAAGTTCCCCCACCGTACCTGCCCTTCATGCCCCGTCTTAACTTTCCATCCTGTATATTATTGACGCAAACATAATATTTTGCTTAGGTATATTTGTTTTCTTTTTTCTTTAAGAGCCGTGCTCTTGTCGGTGAATAATGTTATACAAAAGTTAAACAAACATTTGAACTGTAAACGAACTGAACTGTACCAAATTATTTGAGTTAAACCAACATATTGACAGAACACAATCGTCATCAACACGTTACTAAAGTCGATAAAGCTACTTGCTTACAGGCTTGCTTACTTATACTTCATTTATCATGTTTAACCAACCTGTTGTCTAAACAGTTTGAAATTAAATTATATCTCGTGTCGGCACTCGCGAGGGCAACCGGCGACCGGCGGGCGGCGCGCCGGTGCCGCCGGGGCAACAGGGCTTGCCCTAGTAAGATTTATATTATTCTGTGCCCCAGTTACAGCCGCCCGATAAGCCACCCGCCGCCCCTCCGCGCCTGGGAAATAATACCTTGTTCACTGAACTACGTTAACCTGCCAACGACAAAGGACACAAACTTCAACCTTCAATCGCAGCTCGGAATGCAATCATGGCGCCCTGTCAACGACATGGATAAGTCTTCCATTGGCAATTCACTGCCGATCAGTAAAAAACTACCCTGCAATGCAACTTACCCTACAATAAATATCCTTTTATTTATGAAACGACGGGGAGACTCTTAGCCTTCATCATACCTTATGTAAAGTATTGATAAGGCTGAAGATGGAAGCGAGCCTCTCCCGGAATCCTCAATCACTGAGGAACTGACTATCTTATCTCTAACTGCCGGAACACAACAATGCTGAAAACATTGTTGTTATGTCGCCAGACTTAGATAAGATAGTGGTAGCTAGCCAGACGGACTTAGATCAAGTCCGACCACCAACCAAATCGAATACAATATGTACACCCGTTGGGAATCGAACCCGGGACCCCTGGGTCTGTACCGGTGGTTGTACCACTAGACCACAGAGGCGGTTAAAATCCTGAACAACAAGACTTCTTAATCCTAACAAATTGCTTAAAATGGTCGACTAAAGCAAACATAGTTTTTCAGCATTTTTACTGTAATCTATCTGAATTATTTAAAGATAAGCTTAACAAAAAAGTCCCACTATGTACATATCACAAAGCTCTAAAAATATTCTCAGAACCTGATTACTAACATGGTTAAAAATGTATCGGAGGGGGTGCAAACCCGGGTTACGATCGGGCAGCCCTGGGGCGGCGTGGGCGAGTGACGTCACCGTCTCGGCCGGCTCATTCGCGCAATATTACTGTCATTGTCGAAATCTCTTTCACATAATACTCTGAATAAGTTTATGAGACCGAGTGTATGTGGATATGAAATTGAAACGCAAAACCTGACTAGCTTTTTTAAAATAAGCAGTGATGTGAAGAGTATCAACAAACCATAAAATGTGCAACGAATTAATTACAGACCACAAGTGTGCATAGAAAGCGTTTTCCTCAGTAAGTTACTTATAATATTTTCAACAATCTAATCTATGAATAAAGCATCATGCTGTAAAATACGTATAATAATTTACAATCAGTATTAAAATAGCATTAAAAATGCAAAAAAAATCATAAGTCATAAATTAATACGTAGGTTTTTTATTAATTGCGCTGCTGATAAAATAATACTTATACGTGTCGTATCTGCCTTCACAGATAGGCCAACGCGGGCAATTCCACCCACAGTATATATAATGACTAAACCCAATAATGACCTAAAAAGGCAACAAGCTAAACTTTGTGCAGTAAAATTTAGTTAAATCTCTATAGTTGGTATCAGAGAGGACGCAACCGCCCACCGGTGACCTCCGCCGCCCGCGTGTTACAGACGGCCCTGCTGATAAAACTCTTTGAAATGTTCTGTTTTTATCCTATTAATATTATAAATGCGCAAGTATGTCAGTTTGTTTGTTTGTTTGTTTGTTTATTTATTTGTTTGTTTGTTTGTTACTCTTTCACGCTTAAAGTACTGAACGGATTTGGATGAAATTTGGCACAAATATATAGATAGGATAACACATAGGATACTTTATGATTTTGTAATTTTTGCATTTTTCAATGCTATTTTTATACTTATGGTAAATTTTAATAGAAAAATATTGGAAAAAATTTAACTCGGCCAAGTGAATTCTCAGACGGGAATCGAACCCGCGACCTTTGGAAATCCGGTCCAATGCTCTAACCGCTGAGCTACCGAATTAGATAATTTTATATGTTTAATATGCTGTAGGCCAGCGTTGTCACATCAATGCTAGGAATATCCTTGCATTCGAAAGAAACATCTTTTCAGGTGTTTAACGATCGATTAAGATGCATCTGCCAATAATTTATGATTTTGTAATAGGATACTTTTAATTCCGATATCCCCACAGGAACGGACACCAGGCGGGTGAGACCGCGGGCGGACGCTATTGTTCACATATATAACATTTATATCGATGACTTGGTAGTGTAGAAATTCCGCGCTATCTTGTTACCACAACAGTAATTTGATTTTTCTACATTTCAACAAAGCCATAATTGTTAACCTTCCATAAAAGGCTTAAAATAGCATTACATCGTTTTTCTAGCAACTGGGTATCAGAGATCTGTTTCTTTCTGTCGTTGCTTCCACAATTCATTTAAATTCGAAACATCGTAGCCTTGGCCTGCCGGATCCAGCGGAATTTTACGCCAGAAGGCTTAATAAACACACGCGTCGGTACACCAGATAGTGGGAATGTAACAACGCATATCGTTGATGAATCAGTTTATGACTGGTGATGTGTTCACAGCTGACGCGAATGACAAAAAGATGGTGTTGACCGTGACTCCTCCGCAGATATATTCGTCATCTCAGCCACATAAAACCCACTGCTGGGTATAGGCCTCCCCCAAAAGGGGGGGTTTGCCCTAATCGCCACGCTTGGCAGGCGGGTTGGCGATCGCAGTATGGCCAAGTTTGTAGGAGACGCTGCTGCCCGTCTCATGAAGGCTGAGTCCCTTAGTCGCCTTTTACGACACCCACGGGATGAGAGGGGGTAGTGCTATTCTAAGCCGACACTACACAGATATATTAGCAAAACTAAATCTGTAATTTCAAGCAGTACCAAAATACAAACAGATGTATGCACATAACGAAAGCGAATGACTTCTTATCAAAAGTTGTTTGTTATTGCCATACTCGCATGAACATGTATAAGTAAAGTACTGCGTTGTTTATTTTTATAAAATTTGAATTTCAATGTAAATTTAAATTTCTGACTGACGAGTATTGGGCGTAACTAGTACTTCCGAAAGTATATTTAGATGTGTGAGGTCAACAATAATAAGTAGCCGGGCACCACTTGAAGCTCGGCCCTCATTATCTGACCCTGTCGCGTGTAAAAAATAAAGCACCCTTGACATGGTGAGACGACATAGACAGCACTTCTTATATTATTATACTTGTAACATTCTACTTTGGTTAGGTATATTGCAAATGGTGTCAACGTTTCATCGCATATTTTGTACAACGTAATTATTATCTATCTATATTTATAAAAATGAAACCCTATTTCCTTTGGACGCGTGAACGGGTAGACCAATTTTGCAAATTTTTTAGTTGTTGTGTTTATTATTGTCAGGAGATGGTTCTCATGAAAGAAAAAAATTAAGATCGAAATTGCCTGATGTGGAACCATAGCATATCAACTTAGGAAAGGGTGTTGAGGTAATGAGCATTTTCTATTGACGTACAATTATCGAAGGTCTGGTACACCTGATGTGGAACCCTACCAGCCCAGCTAAACTATAAAAAAATACGAATATAGCACCTTGGGATAAGTTGTTTAGCGTGATAAGTATTTTTAATTGACACTTAAAAATCGAAGGTCTGGCACGCCTGATGTAGAACCCAGCAGCCCAGCTTAAGTATAAGAGATACGTAAATAACGTCTTGGGTATGGTTCTTCAGCGAATGAGCACATTCTGTTTAAGTATAAGAATCGATCGCAGTTAGGGTGAAATCATCGATCGAAATCGAAGCGATGGTCTGACGATCTGGTAAGGTTTGCCGCTGGATGCGAGCAACGCAGGACCTATCATTATGGAGTTGTTTTTTCTTTGGGTGAGGCTATACCCAGCAGGCAGTGGGCGTCGTGCGGCTGATATGATGATGATAACAAAAATTCAAGATCTGGTACCTACACCTGATTTAGAACCCTAGCAGCCCTTCTAAGGTATGAGAGATACGAATATAGACAACTTTTATTAATTCTGAGGTGGTACGAAGTTCGCCGGGTCCGCTTGTTTATTATAAAAATCTTGTGTTATTCAGCCATTCCATAGCTTTTACAGTATAAAATTCACAGAATTTTCCTTTTTTATTGGTTGACTAATTAATAAAGCAACCATAATCAACTCGGGTTGCCAGTTTGCCACTTCAGTGATTAGTACCCTGATCGAGTGACGTCAGGCCGGCGAGCTTAATTGATCGGGCACATATAAACTTACAGGGGTCACTTGACAATCACATCATTAGTGCCTGCCCTCGGGCCTCGCCACCGCGGACCTGTTCACCTAGCAACACAGTTCGCAAAAATTCGCGAAAAAGTAGCCCGCTTTGGTGAGAACGCGGAGTCGATATCGAAAGCAGTTTTTACGCAAATAGAATAATCGTTATCTCCCGCAGCAGATATACTTCGGCGAGCGATAACCAGTCATGTGACAGAACAAACCGCGCATTGTGTGCGCGCGCGCAGGCATTGACGTGTGAATCGTTACTTTAGTTGAAATTTACTTTAACTATTAACACCGACAATGATTCGTTCGCTAATTGACTTTGTACAAAACAAAATGTGCAATGATGTAAATGATGTTGTAAATGCTCGAGGTCAGAACTAAACGAGAAGCAGAAAATATAACTACTAAATCGACTAATAGTAATATTCAAAATCTGCTAAGATGCAGCATCCGCTCGGCACTTAAGTTGTATATCGACAGCGACTAAACAACACACTCATGATATTACAAATGATTAAAATAACATTGACAGTAGTATCAGTTCTGTTATCTATGCTAGTATTAATATTATACTTTATCCTGGATTAGATTATCCATTACCATTTACTAGCCAACTGGAGTGACAAATATGTATTACAATTCATTTCCTTAGTAATTTAATTAATTAAGTGCATACGTGTGATATTTAAGTAGGTAGATACAGAAACATAAGCACATGCGTACGAAAAGTGCACTTACATAACGATGTCGAAATATTTTGTCGTCTTAATTAGAACTATTTCTACTTACAGGGGCTGATAAATGGTTTTAACTCGCGAGATTATTTTATCCACGTTATGATATGAGTTTCGGAGTTTAAACTGGTTTTCACACGTGACAGATCTCTCGTGGGCAAACGCCGTAAAACCGGTTCTGGCCAATGGCTCAGACCAATTACGCACAAGTTTCAATGTCGAGCCAGCAAGCCTTCTGCCTCTGCTAGCAAAATTACTCAACACTACCTTAATTGGGATAAATATTTATGCGAGTAACGATGTATTACAAATCTAATTATCGCAACGGATATCCCATGCGGTAATTTTCATTGCAGAGTTGTTAGTAGTGTGTAAGTAAATAGTAAAAGGACCTCGAGATATTTACGTAGGAAATACTTGATGGATTGTAAATAATGATGTCAGAGGCGAGATTTTTTTAGAGCGGCGTGGCGTGGTGGGGCGGTGCGTGGTGGGGTGGTCGACCAACAGGTTTCGCAACCTGATCGCAGCAGCGGCGTGCCTATAGGGCCTGCCTTCTTGTCTTTGCTTGGAACAATAAGATTACCTATTATGGCTAGTATATAACCTATTAATAAAATTGTCAGTAAATTGTGTTTTAATTATTTGGTTTTTGAACGGAGTTTTTGTTGGGGAAAGCCGGGTGACACAAGGAAGTAGCGCATGACAGTCCTCCACCGCTTGCCACAAACACCCCAGAATTAAAAAGTTACTGTCATTCATTGACATCTCGAAACTTATCATAGAATTATAAAATGTTGAAAATGGCAATAATTACACTAAATCTGCTTTGTGAACTTGTTGCCCTGCATTTTGATTTCTAGATAGGTACTACTTACTCATAAATGCTGATGCTGAACATCATGATGAGTGATTCCCATCCAATCATACAGCAGAAATACATTTAAACACATGTGAATTACAGTCGTACCTATGTATCTAACTATTGTGTAACAATGTCGATTGATTCAATTAGTTAATAAATAAATGTTTATTTTCAGTTCCAAGGTAGTTTCACAAAAATAGGTGTTGACTTCTTCTATTAGGTACAAAAGCACCTGTGTCAGAAGAAGTCCCTCTTCCTTAACTTAGTTTTCATTACTAGGTACCTTATTTTAATAGTTCAGTGATGAAGTTCACATTTATTTTAAATTTTAACAATGATGTTATTATGATGAAAACAGAAAAAAAATATATAGTTGCAGATCTTCCTATGAACGTTTTCAATATTAACACCGACTACATGCGTTAAAGTTAACTAAGCAATTCAGCATGAAGCGGGTTTTACGCGAGATTTACCGTAATCTGAGATCGCGACACCGCGCCGCCGCCGCCGCCGCCAGCTGACATTGAGCCAGCGCAGAGGACAATGATAACTGCTGACAGATTCCATACGTTTCATATCAAACTAACTATGACAATGTCTGCCGCCTTTGTCCCTGATGTTATACTATAAATCTTCATCCCCTTATTTCACCCTTTCTAAGCATCTATCTATATCTAAACCAAATTCATCGCCAAGGTTCGCGCAAGCAAAAGTATTTTCAAGGGACAACACGAGTGAGGTAATTTAATTTAATACTATTCCCACAGCCAAACGCCATTTATTCTAACTTAATTCAGATTCAGGTTAAAAGGCTTAAGCCTTTTAAGTTAGATGAATAGTAAATGCGTAAGTCACAAGATAACGATATAAGCATGTTTATAATTTCTACCGTAATTATAAATATCAGAATCGTTACTAAATATTGAAATTAAATAATGCTAAAGTTAACAGTTAGATGCCATTAACTAAGAGGATTTTATATTTCAAAACATATTTTAGAATAAATGTTTAACTTTATTTTTCCATCTCCATTAAATAACTCGTAGCTAGCTAATTACTTAATACTTCGCTATACCTCCGTATTATTAACCAGGGTTATTAAACTCGAACCCAGTGACGATGACGATGCCAGCTCGGTCATTATCTAATCCTGCTGTTATCTTCGGTGCCATTATTTAAAACCATTAGTTTAGTATTATCAGTATCACTCGCATTCCTCCACGACGTCATTTAAACTTATTATCGTTAACCTACAGATTAGTTTACGATTTTAAAAGTTTTGCATTCCAATGCTATCTGAGCCTATATAATAAATACATTTGTATAGAAACTTATCTTACAAGATTAGATCAAAGTTTAGTACTTACAAAAATTTTCATACTGACTGCACTTACCTACATTAGATAGCCAAAATAATATAACAGGCGTTCGAAAATTTGTAAAAAGAGAATATTACCTATCTACATGACTACTAATGAAATATTACGACACACAAATATAGATAGACAGAAAGTCTTCCATAATAAGATTTCATGAAGTACCTATGCATTTAGGTTTATTTACCTTTTTTTATTTAATTTAACTAATTAATAACCATGAAAGACTAACTCTTTATAAATTCGCATGCTATTTCATATGGCTATATAGGTTTAAGGATTTAATTAATGATGACCACCGACAATTCAATTAATGACGAATTCATTATAACTACTCTATTTACAGCGAATAGAATTATTTGTATTTTATCGTATGTCAACTTGTACAACGAATGCGTCATGCAGCTCCACTTCCGCCTTCTCCCCGCAGACCTAATGCCAACATCAACGTCAAAGTTTCCTCACACAAAGCTTAAAGCAAGACTGGAATGATTAGTTTTCTCTTTAAAATGACTAGCCAATACTGTGTTTCGGAGTTTCATAAACTTAGAATTTTGCACATCAATTAGTCGCATTGTACTATCTTTCTAATACATATTTTGATTTTGCGGGAAGGTCACCCGTGATACAGCGATATTTTTTTTTTCGTTTTCATGTTACAGTCCTGTAGACGTATCGAGGAAGTAAATTAAAGAAAAACATGAGATATTGAGCAGCGTTTCTACCGGACGTAAACGGAACTACATTTTCCTATACATTTTTTGACATTACGTGCTCGATACTATTTCGATAGTTTGTCATGCTAATCCTATTGTATTACATACATTTTGATTGAGTGGTTGATTGATTGCTCATTTCATTAATTACAGTCAAATGAATCTGATCTAATCACTAACTCACACAAAATACCATATCGTGTTTCTCAGAACGTATTGGTATCGGCTACCGAGACCGCAAGGTGACAGGGACCGGGGTTGGATAATATGTGACTCAATACCTCAATCTTCGTGAAAAGGCCTGTCTGTCAAGGCCGGGTATCGAGAGCCGTACTTTGTAATACGACCCCGGGCAGTGTTGCCATGTGAACGAAAGCAATGATGGCATCACTTTTGAAAAGTGTAAAATATAGGTAATCATTTAGCCGAATGTATTTATAAATTAATTAAAAATAGATCTTAATTCTATTCTATTCAATAAAAAGCAAGGTACAAAAAATAATAAATATTTTATTATATAAAGCTTAGGCCAGGTTTCACCACCGTTAGATTAAGTCTTGGATAGATTATCTGGTAGATAATTTAACATATTAAGGGGCTACTCGACTGAAGCGAGATAGTAATGAGAATTGGTCGCGCGCCAGAGCGAGACTGATTTTGCAGATTAGGCGAAAATAACACGAAATCAATTCTTAGTAAATAAAAATAACTATAGCGATTAAAGAGACAATGAAACTAGACGAGCCTAAATATTATTGCTGTCTACTAATTAAACCAATTTCCAATGTAACCCCATAAATAAATAAATAAATAAATAAAATCGTTTATTTGCACAAAACATGGTATAAAATGATCACAAAAAACAATAAAAGTACTCATGTTTCGCTAATACAATAGCATGCAAATCATTTACAAATGTCATCATCATCATCATCATTGGTCTAATTTAATTACATTGTTTTGAATAAATAAAAATAAAAGGAGCAAATGTCAATAATTCTAGAATAATTAATACAAGATTATTAAATGTCAAGAAGTATCAAGTAACCTATCTATTTGTCAATAAATTCCTTAACACTATAGAAGTTTTTGTCATTAAGCCATTCCGTTAACCTTTTTTTAAACAAAAAATTATTCAGCAATTTTAATTCACTAGGAATCTTATTATATATTCTGACACACATCGCAAGACAACTATTATTATATTTACATGTTTTGGGAACATTTCTTACGACAAGTTTATGTTTGTCTCTGCGCACTCTGGTATTCTGGGCGTCACATGCTTTAGTAAATAGACCCCTATGTTGATGTACAAAATTACTTACTTCATACAAGTAAAGCGAAGGAAGGGACAGGAGACCTAGGCTTTTAAATAAAGGTTTGCACGATTCATCAGGCATAATACCACAAATGGCTCTGATGCATTTTTTTTGTACCACAAATGCTTTATTCCAATCCGTGCCATTACCCCATATCATCAAACCGTATCTCAACACGGATTCTACATATGCACGATAACATAAAATTGCTGTTTTCTTATTTGTAACTTTTGTAACTTGTCTTAATGCATACACGAATTTATTTATTTTGTTACAAATAGTTTCGATCTGATCTTTCCAGTTCATAAACTGGTCTATTGTTACTCCAAGAAATTTTACGTTTGTTACTTCATTGATTTTAGTGATATTTAATTTAAAATTATATTGCTTATGTTTGGATTGATTAAATTGAATAAATACTGATTTATTTAAATTAATGTTGAGATTGTGTGCATCGAGCCAGTCAATTAAAATGTCAATAGTTTTATTAATGTCAATTTCATGAATAGTTAATGAATTTTTTCTCTTCTCAGTCGTCACAATTATAGAAATGTCATCTGCGTATAAAATGCATTTATGATTCGTAATTTCAAAAATGTCATTAATATATAATATAAATAAAAGAGGTCCTAAAATACTTCCCTGTGGGACACCAGTTTTATTTTCACGACAACTGGATGAGAATGATCTAATTTCATTATTCATTAACTTATCCACTGTAACGTATTGTTTACGGTTAGAGAGGTATGATGATAACCACTGAAGAGTATTGCCTCTCATGCCTAAATTCTCTAACTTTTTTAAAAGTAAATCATGTGAAACATGGTCAAATGCTTGAGATAAGTCAAAAAAGAGTCCTGTCGTCCAAATATTGTTATTAACATTAGTCAAAATTGTATTTATCATGTCAAATTTAGCCAATGTTGTGGATTTACCATTCTGAAAACCATATTGGCTATTATTTATTATATTATATTTGGTACAAAAATCGATCAGTCTCTTGTACATACATTTTTCGAATATTTTCGATAAAATAGGGACCAGAGTGATCGGTCGATAATTGGTAACGTTATCTTTTTCACCTTTCTTATAAAGTGGCCTAACGACAGATAGCTTTAAGGCCTTAGGAAAAGTTCCTGTCTCAAACGATTTGTTTATAAGATAGGTGAGAACTGTTAGTATTTCGTTAATACAGCTTTTTATTATTTTAGTATTCATACCATCATAGCCTACAGCACTTGTATTGTTTAGTTTTGACACTTCTCTTTTCACTTCATCCTCCGTCATCGGCATTAGAAATAGAGTATTGGATATTGTTGTGGGAGGTGATCGTATTTTTTTTAGATTTGGAAAACAAGATTGGTTATCGATAAAATGATTATTAAATGCATTTGCTATGTCTGTAGGATTAGTTAATATTTTATTATTAATTTTTAATTCAGATACATTATTATTATTACTATTATTTAAATTATTACCCACTTCATTCTTTATTACAGACCATGTCGCTTTACATTTATTGTCACTGTTATTTATAAATTTAATATTCGAGTTTTGTTTTGATTTGTGTATGACTTTTTTCAATAAATTAGAATATGTCAGATAATTATTTTTATTACTTGTTGTTTTGTGTGTGTAATAGCGATAACGCAGAAATCTTTTGTTTTTGCAGCTTGTTCTTAGACCTTTGCTTATCCATCTATTAGTATTATTATTTTTGGGCTTAACCTTAATTACGGGAAAACACAAATTATAGAGTAGACGTAACATCTCGTAAAATTTTGAAAAGGCAGTATTTAAATCAGCTTGCTCATAAACGTCGTGCCATGTAAAACTACTCAGATACCCCCGAAATTTATTTAAGTTTTCAGGTGAATAGTCTTTTCTGAACACAAAGTGTTTCCCTGGTAATAGTGGCTTCTGTTTAACATTGAAACTAAGTAATTGCGCAGTGTCGTGGTCAGATAAAAACAAAGGTAATGTTTTGGCTTCAGCGTTTTTAATGTTACTTAGGATATGATCAATGCATGATTGTTTTCGAGTAGGCTCATTTATGTGAATTTTTAAATTGTGATTTTTGCATATATCTTTTAAATATTCTGTAATTTTACCCTTTTTTAACGTATTTATGTTTAAATCTCCTGCAATAACTATTTTTACATTGGACTTATATTTTTTATATATTTCATACAACAAACTGTCCAACTTACCTAAGAAAACATTAGGGTCAGACGTCGGAGTTCTGTATAAAGAAATTACTATTAACTTAAAAAGAGGAATTTCAATGCCACATACTTCAAAAGTCTTGGGTAAAGCATAGTTTTTTATCCAAGTTAATTCTTTATGAGATATATCCTTTTTTGTCAATATGCAAGTTCCTCCCCTTTGTTTATCTCTGCAAAAAGCTGCTGCCAACTGATAATCCTTTATTTTTATGAGGCGGTCATAACCTGATTGAAGGAATGTTTCAGTAAGACATATAATATCGGGATCCTCATTCGCTTCACGTAATTCTTGTAATGTTAATTCCAATATCGACTGTTTTGATAGAATGCTGCATTTAAGAATAATCTAAAAAAAAAAGTATTTTTAAGGGCCATTTCGAAAAGATAAAGTGTCGAGGCAAAATCATAAAATCGTGATTCTCAAACTTCACAAATCTAGATAAAGGTATATAAAGAAATATATATCTTATTACCAGATTTGTAACACATCTCTAACCGTTCTATATCGAAAAAGTAAATACTTTTTCGATATAGCGTCTTAAAACATTGTTCATATTAGAACTGTCGAAGTATCTGACAGATAAGCTATCAAGTACTTATCCAGCGTCCGTCGATAGTGAAACCGGACCTCAATATTTGTAATTTATAAATTTTGAAGCTATGTTTAACAAAAATGTAAGAACTTTTGTAAGAACTTTTGTAAGAACTTTTGTAAGATCTATCTATTGAATTGTGAAGTTTTATGTTGGGATAGGGTTAGTAACACAGCACGTAACCCGACACCAGCGCGCGAGGGCCCGCGACCCGTAATCTAATTAATACTTAGCACGCTAACGACTCATTCTAGAAACTGTTGCGCAACGCTCATTGTTTATGCCTAGTCTTGCAATAAACGTACCTACCTCGTAATGCTCATTGGTCACTGACTAATCAACTGTTTTAAGACAAGTTTTATACAGAAAATAACTACAGTAAATTTATTTTTTATTACATTTATTCCAGCACAAGAACCATTTGAAATAAATAATCGTACATAAAAACATAAAAAAAAAGCGAAACACAAATTAGAAACCTATAAACCATATTTAGACAAGATTTTAATCTCATTGTCCTCGTTCAATTGCAGCATGCAACTGCATACTGCATGCATGCAAATAACGATTTAAATTTAAATAAAACAATTTATTTATTATTCATTAAATATAATATGCACATATTCTAATGAAAATCGTGAACAGTAATCACGCTAACGACGTTAATGCATCGTAATAAAGTTATATTTTTCGTATTTAAAATTTTATATAGATGATTATTACAAGGTCAGAAAAAACGACTCTTTCCCAAATTACGATACTAAAAACCAGTGAGTATTATTCAATAAAACCCGTTCGTTCGTTTACCGTAACAAACAAAATATGTCGTCAGTGTACATTGGAAAGTTGAAAACCAATATTAAAGTAGACACACCATCGTCCTCAAGCGAGATCTAACAGTTTTGAGATAAACTAGACTATTTGTTTTCCGAAATATTAACAAACTGCGCAATATCGGCTTGTGTAGATACCACTTAATAGCAAATAAATTAAGTTGGAGGAGGTTAACAATACCCCACAGCATAAAAAATTAAAGAGCGGAATCAATATGGAGGACGATTTGTCAGCATGACGTAGGTTATGATAAAGAGGCCACACAACAATTTGCAGTGGCAACAGTCACGAGACTCAAAACGTAGTATTGTTAGAAACTCTATGCCCGTGTTCTGTTCTGGGGTGCAAGAGAAATGTACAAACATCATTCTCATATCCTTACCTCAGCGACTGCACATTTGACATTGATTGGTTTTATGTTCTCCGGAAACAATAGTTTCAGCTCAACGGTCAAAGCCTACAACAGTTTTCTAATACGCCGTGTCCATTTAAAGGCTTTTACTATCTGCACTGGTGTACAAGGTTCTTCGAGCCGTATGAATCAGCGACCTACGGATCTTGTACACTGGAGAGCGAGCAACTGGCGCGACAAAGTAGTTAAAGAACTTCAGAAACCATTGCCCTGTATACTCTTGCATGGTTCATAGAAGAGTTGACCACCTGCCTTGGCATGACCTGCTTTTATCGACACTCAGAGCTCGACAACGTGTCACTGTCCCACTCACATTTTAGCGGGAAAAACAAGACAGCACCATGCGCTACATCGCGTGATGTAGCGGTGTTCATGCTAGGGGCCAGACCAATTTACCCTGGTCTCGAAGACCCTGGTGAGCGCGTCGTAGCGGATGGAGCCGAGAAATATGAGGGCCTGCGCGGCGCCGCCCCGCCCGCGCGCCATCATCTCCAGAACACCGGCTCATGGCGGAGTAGACCGACTCACCCTGGGCTCGTAGACCCTGGTGAGCGCGTCGTAGCGGATGGAGCCGAGGAATATGACGGCCTGCGCGGCGCCGCCCCGCCCGCGCGCCACCAGCTCATGGCGGAGTAGACCGACTCACCCTGGACTCGTAGACCCTGGTGAACGCGTCGTAGCGGATGGAGCCGACGAAGATGACGGCCTGCGCGGCGCCGCCCCACCCGCGCGCCACTATCTCCAGAACACCGGCTCATGGCGGAGTAGACCGACTCACCCTGGACTCGTAGACCCTGGTGAGCGCGTCGTAGCGGATGGAGCCGAGGAATATGACGGCCTGCGCGGCGCCGCCCCGCCCGCGCGCCACCAGCTCATGGCGGAGTAGACCGACTCACCCTGGACTCGTAGACCCTGGTGAACGCGTCGTAGCGGATGGAGCCTACGAAGATGACGGCCTGCGCGGCGCCGCCCCACCCGCGCGCCACTATCTCCAGAACACCGGCTCATGGCGGAGTAGACCGACTCACCCTGGACTCGTAGACCCTGGTGAGCGCGTCGTAGCGGATGGAGCCGAGGAAGATGACGGCCTGCGCCGCGCCGCCTCGCCCGCGCGCCACTAGCTCCACGCACACCATCTCCCCATCGCGCACCACGATGTCGCAGAACACCTGATCATACATAAATGTGCATTGAATCGGTTCTGACAGGTCGGTAACGTATAAATACAGCTGAATGGGTGTACAAAGTAAATCAAACTGAAAGCGTTGTGCTATCCAATAAAGGAACCACTTAAGATTCCCGCTATTCCTACGGTTCTATTTGAATAGCCTAATGTTGCATTTTCAACTCATCTGGCTTCAAATTCATCTCAAGACCGTTGAAGCCGTGCAATGTAATTATTGATCACCGCAACGTTCCTGTGTAAGCAGAAACTCGTAACGTGTTACCTAACACAATCGTAGATATCGATACCGGCCGACCCGATAAGGTCGAGCGATCTCAGCTGCTATTTCCTGGCATTAAATTTCTGCGTACATATTTATTGCAAATACATTTAAGTACCTTTATCAGCACATTAGGGTGACAATTGCACGACAAAAAAGGCTCTTATTACGTACGTAATAGCAATGAGATTTACACAGTCCAAGAGAAGCTATGAAAACTTTGATGTTCCTGCGTATTCCATTCGTGTTTTTATTACAACATAATGGTGTAACAGTTACTTGCGTTAGATAAAAGATATTATATTGTTCAGATAAGGAACGTGATGATATAAATTTTTATCTCACAGCTAATTACAAATCTTTTATTATCTTGAAATTTCATATGATTACAGTTCTTAATATTTCCAGCAGTATTTAAACAATCAAATGTTGCGATAGAGGAAATATAAACTTAACTACTTTGGCATGAGTTCAGTCTCTTGTTTTACATTCATAATGAACACAATGTGTCTATAAATTTTCAGTGAGTGACTTCCAATGGTCCGCGGTTATGGTCAGATAACTTAAAAAACCGCAATACTAATTTGCTATTCATAATAATTGCAGAAAACAATGTAAACAGTAGCTTCTTATTGAGCTGTTGTTTATTGGACCAAGATAATTTTTTTCGGGAAAAGCAATGATAGTTACCTATGTTCTTTTTGACGTAACTTAACCCTTAATTGGACGCGTCGTGGAGTGTTGCAGAGGATCTTTTCAGGCTCATAACTTTGAAAAAATATTTAGCGGTCTGGTCTTCCAGGTCGCTTCGTAAACACATGAGACGTTTACAATTCAGTGACAATCCGAGCCCAGTAACCCATTAACAGCTAGGCTTGAAGCGCGTGTTTCTCGTGTGCGGTAAGTTCTCACGCGCTACCTGCGCACTGTT
This sequence comes from Chrysoteuchia culmella, assembly GCA_910589605.1. Lineage (NCBI taxonomy): Eukaryota > Metazoa > Arthropoda > Insecta > Lepidoptera > Crambidae > Chrysoteuchia > Chrysoteuchia culmella. The sequence continues at coordinate 418,725 of OU342647.1, read as the reverse complement.
GAAAAAACGCCTAAAGGGCAACATGAAAAGCAGGACCAAGAAACTGTTTCTAAAACAGGCTTATCATCATCAGACAAAGCGTGCCAGATGTAAAAGGGTCATAAAAATGTGTGTGGGTCACAATAATGATTGTGCTCTGCCTTATTTGTGTAAAAACAAATTAGGTATATAAAAAAATATTGTTCAAAATATTTATAATTGAATTGAAAAGTAATTTACGATTTGGTTAATAAACAATTTAACTTAAAAGTAAAAAAAAAATTTTTTTTGCCTATATTTAGTATTAAGACGATTAATAGCGGGGTGTGACGCACCCCAAGCGACATTTTAAGGAACTTATCTCAATACCATATCGTGCTTTTTTTTTTATCTTTATAAGATCAATGAAACCGATGAAAGGTGTTACTCCACCTTCTCCGAGCGATAAGGTCCACTCCAGAGCACACGCGCCGAGCTGGCCCAACAATGAGGCAATCAACTACCATCTAATTTTAGTAGAGGACATGTTTTACTGCCCACACTGCGAACAGAAGTACACAAAAAACTGTAATTACTGAATTCCCCTCTCGTTTGACCTTCGGAGCACAGCGCGCAATTGACTCGAGCGAAGGGTTAACGAATTTCAAATTGACGATTCGAAATAAATTACAGAAGCTTGTAAATTATTAGCTTGTAAAAATAAATCGCGCTGACGATCTAAAAATTGCAGTTAAACACATTAACTCGTGCCCCAACAAGGCTTCTACAACATTTAAAGCTATTGTTACATTAAAAGTCAATAGTGAGATTCGGAACGCATTATGACATATTTTTAGGTTTTAATTTAAAAATGTACTTTACCACGCTAGGCCGCAAAATACGAATTCCACGCAGAAATTGAATGACCAAACCTTCTTTTCCGAGCGTGTGAGGTGAAAAAAAATATATTTTATGTATAAAATAAAATAACCACTGATTTAGAGAGCAACGCTAATTCTAGCCATCTTTCTTTTGACAATGTTGTACAAAACGACAAGTCGTTTAGCACAATGCAGGCAGTTAGGAACCATGTGTTAGGTCCACGGAAGCGCATACACGCACACACTCACATCACAGCATGGCACTCGCGAACAAAGAGATACAACTTCCTAGACTATGTTCAATTGTCAATCGCTTCTTTAATTACAAAGTGTTTTTGCATAATTGCATATAACTCTGGATGAAGTGTACAATGGATGTGTACAAAAATAATATATAACAATGATTATATAACTACTTATTTGATGTTTGAACTCTAAGATTAACATTTCTAACAGCTTGCATAAAAAGTTCGCGAATACATCGTAGAATAAAAAATCTATGCTACTTGCTCAACATTGGTCTGTGACATTGACAAAGGCAAATCAGTAATCTACCACATAACATCGCAAAAACTTTGCAGCTACTAAGGAAATGAATAACCGAGGACAAATTTAAATTCCATTTTTGTGACGTCACAATGCTTTTGGTGGGCAATTTAATGGGTACAATGAAAACCAATGGGCTTATTAGTAACTGACGGGTTATTAGCGCGACAGATGTGACCAATTGGCCGGCCGGCGGCGGCGGCGGGTGTGGTATTCCATCGGCTCGTATCGTGCAGTCGCTGATTGACTAATGGGCCCCGATACCAGTGACCCGCGCCGTCGATGTACGAGATACCGTAAGGGTTATCAACAGGACCATTCCAGAAACAATTTGTTTTGATCACAATCAGCTGATTCATTCTGAAATCTTCTTATTCGGCCACACAAACCTATTGCATCGTTATCACATTTTTGTTAGCCAGATAAAATTCCTTAATTTTAAGAGTTGCACATCGCCTATCTACTTCAATTTTCTTTATCTTTATCTGAAATTCAATACGTAAAGAAATCGATAACTTTAAATGAGTCAGTCCATAACAAAGGGTAGGGTAAAAGTATACAAAGGGGGTAATTGTACCCACAAGCAAACTCGGTCCGGAAACGTACCAGTTGACTAGTACCGGCATCAACCTCTTACACATCGCCTCTGCCAGCTGTGACTAATCCGAATATTCAATCGTTATTTATGGTTAAATGTAGTGTGAAATTCGCTACTGAATCAGTCTCAGACAAGGTCGAACAGCAACAACACGCTGTAAACGGAACACAGACATTAAACAAACAAGGTACCAAATCTGGAATCGAAAACATATCCTACTTTAAATAATATAAAACGTTAGTTTTTCAAACTCGATTGAATTGATAATAACAATATTATTATGACGGTTTATAATAAATTCAATCAAATCGGTGACTAAGTCATACTCACCATATCGATTGCTCCAAAAGCTGGAATATATTTGAGATGTAAGAGTTGGCAGTGTTCTGTGAGGTGACGCGGTGATGTCACAGCGGTGACGTCGCGCGCAACTGACTCATGTGCGCCGTAAACAATTCGCTGATATTACTAATCGCGTGTTTACTCATTGCCGAGTCGCGGCGATATTACTGGACATGACCCGGGGGCACCATTAATCATCGCCATATTATTATGCACAATGAACTATGAGGTCTTAAACAAGGGTTAGAATTTAAAGTTTAGACTGTAGGTAGGCACACTACGGTTGTCGCTGTCGACAAGTTATCATTAATTAAACAATATGAAATCTATAAGATTTCTAGATTTCACGTTGAGTTTCTATCAGAGATCATCTCAAAAATTGACAAATGAAATTTTCAATAAATACACTAGACAATCTAGACATGGATGTATAGTTGCTCTGTTCTACACAAATTGGGGAGTTAGCGAGGAATCTAGTTGGCCGCCGGCCACTGACCCACTGACCTCGCAATATTCAGTTTATTTCTATTCGCAAACGAGAGCTCACTGCGTTATCATTACAAGCGACTTTAATCTTCGCTCAGCGAGATATCCATCTATCAACCCACTTACTTCATTCAATATATCTTCAATAGTCATTCGCTTTATACTTAGTAAACAAATAACCGATTCAAGGAGAACAACACCTACACGTACATACTTAATTCTCACGTCTTGAATCAATATAAACAGCGCATCAGACACCTAGATTTAGTCCAACCCTCTGCAATATCTGTGCAGGAGGCTGGCGGCGGCGCGGCGCCAGGGGCTGCTCTGATGCGGAGCTTAGGGTGACCTTTTCCTTTGCATTGTTCGCGCTTGCATTATAAATAAATTGTCTGAAAGGCCTTTTGCAACGGCGATATTGTTATCGCAGCCGCCCGACGCGACGCAGCCGGCTCGCAAACATCACTCCAATGTAATTTACAACCGAATCATAATAATATTGATAAGTGCAACGAACGAATAACAGTGCTTCTAACATTTTAATGGAGTCAGTTGTACAAACAATGCCGATGTAATAGTGAAACAGTGTTACTGGAATAGAAATACATCCGCAAAAGCCATTGTTTTATTTGAGTTACTCTGAATATTGTTATCGCTGGAAGTTATCGCGCCGCTGAGCACGGCCGCTGGCGCAGGCCCGCACAATAGGTTCGATAGCAAATCAATACCATCAAAAATGTAATATTTCATTAGCTTATCATGATCGTTTGCAAACCCACTGCAGTATTTTGACGTGTAATACGCCTGCATTTATAATAAATCAATCGCTTGATTCGATGGAAACCGAGTACTATCATGTCTCATACCAGTCTTGCCTAGTCGTTTCATCAAATAGTCGTTTTATAAAAGAATGAATAGTGACTCGTGGGACACCCGCATCGGCACTAATTAAGTTCGATTACGGTTCAATAAGGCTATTTAATGATTCAGTCGCTCGTGACCTGCTAAATAAACAAAGTTAGCCAGCGACTGATCTGATTCCGATAGGAAACTACACTATATTTGTACTACTAGTCTACATTATAAACTTAAATACTTATTGCATAGTAACGAAGTAATGTAAGAAGATCGGTGAATTCAAAACGCACACTTTTCAATTTCTTCATTCTTACACGCTACACCGTTCACCGAGACATTTATATACATAACCGCTTCAATAAGAACGAAGAAGCCAGCAGACCTAACGAATACAACACGCAGCCAAAAGATTCACAAGCACGCAGCTTCGTACCGCAAACAAGATTGATTAAAGACGATGTGTTCTTAACTAACATGTTAAAAAATAATTCGAGTTATGTAAATAGATATCTAGTTAGGTACTATTTTTTGCATAGTTAGCCGAGTCCAGACAAGGCGAGATCGAAAATTATTCGAGCGTTGAATTTCGATCTTTATAAAAACCCCCAGAGAAAGTGGTGAGTACGGCGGCGCCGGCGCATCGACATCGTCACGGACTTTCACTGACGCTGACGCTGAGGTCGCGCGCGGGTTTAACGGCCGACTCTCAAGATCACCACGCTGCGCCCACGGCGCAAGGTCATATACGCTCGACCCGACGCTTGTCACATGCCAAAATTCAATTTAGTTTGTTGTTTGTCAACTAATGCATGCTAGCACTAACATTCGAAGCCGTTCCTCATTATAACTTGGAAAACAGTTATTGTTTTATTTAACGATTTTATAATAGCTCGCGGCTAGTGGGCCACGCCAGTTTCAATCGCTGCCGGTCAATCGCTCGCTATAATAGCAAGACTGTTCCGAACGCGCTCCCCACTTTACCTAAGTACTTGGTGAACCAGCTATCACTGTGATTGCATTTACAATTGGAATCTATGAAATCCATTATTATATTTTTTTTGTGTATTCGTGAAAGATTTTGGATCATAGCATAGCTTAGCATTCGCCTTCATAAATAAAAAAAAACAATCTGCAATCTACTAAATGATGTTTACGGACTTTACGCTAAAATCAATCACTTTTGATTGCACACAACTAAGTTTTAATTAATCCACAAACGATGAAATCTAATTATATTTTCGGGAAATCCAAAACCGCGTACGCATCAGGAAAATTTATAAGTATAATTATTGATTGACGAGTTTTGTTTAAAACAACAAACTTAGATAATAGTTTTAATGGCCAGAAAATCCCTCAAAACCACCTAATTACTCATATTTTCGACGAAAGTTACATGCACTTTGCACATTGTATGTACTCTGCAATTTAAAACCTCGCGAAACAGCACCCTTGTACAGCAGCAGATTGTACTATCGCTATGGCTATCGATTTTTCAAACCCCCTACAAGGGCTCTCGCTGACGCTATCACTTTCATACTAAAAATGTAATAGTGAATCCAATAGGTGAATAGAAATATGCAGGAATTCAAAAACCCTATCGTTGAAGGGTTTTATGAGAGTTTGAAGTTAAGCTATAGCGAAAGCACAAGCAATACCGTTAGGCGGTCGGGCCGCAGGTGTTATATTACTCGTACATATTATGTAGGAGATGAATGAGCCCGAATCTCATGCAATCGAAAAACGTCCACATTCGTAAAAAAGGTCAAACTTTTTTTTTAAAGGAAAATTAAAATTTGGATGTTTTTTACGAATGTGAACTATTTTCGACTGCATGAGAATTGGGTCCCTAGACGTTTTCCGAGTTCAAAAGCAAAAATCCATAGAATGTATGGTATAGTTACCTCGTCGAAATTGTCGACCATGAAGCATATGTGGGGGTAGGTGATCTCCTCGCCCTCGCCCTTTGTGTCCATCTTGCGGCGGCTCGGCGACGCGTACACCTGCGCACACGCACACACGTTACACACACATATGGAATACAACGTCATTCATTAGGATTTTTAATTTTTTTCATTTGATTGTCTCATAATCATAATCGCTCAGACAGAACTCGACTTTTTATACTTAGCATATTTTCTTGTTTAAAATTTATCACGACGACATTTGTTTACAACTTGATTATCTGACAGATATAATACTGGCTGAATATAGGAGTTTTTATTCAGTTTAGTTTATAATTCAAATATTTTAATAGATAAAAAAAACAGAAAAGGCAGCATTGTCTCGGTTTCCTTATCGCTGTCTATTGGTGTTTGAACGCGTCGCAGAGGAATAAAATAAAATAAAAATACTTATCGCATTTATTTTAAGATACTTAGATAAGATAAAATTAATTAAGGTATACCCAGTTTAGACTGTTACCTTACCTAGTTTAGCCATTTATGATCATAATAGGTACAGCGGTAATGTAGCGGTAACAAGCAGGTTCGTTATTAAACTTATTTGCTTGTGCCATCTTAATTTCCGAAAATTCCGACTTTATTATGCTGGAGAAAAGAGTTAAGTAGGTACTACGTACTTCTAAGTATTTTTTATTTAGTATTTACAAAATAATACGTAAATAAATGTGTTTTACCACATTATTATAGGCAGATGTTTAGTGAAGAACTACTAGATGGCAGTTTTTTTTAATCCTACTTACAAAACAGTTTGTGCTATCTCATTTCAGGAAATGGAATCTTAAAGATAAGGTCAATCACATCCACTCCTAAATATGGAACACAAACGGCACATAATTTCCGCAGATAACAGAATATGTACACTGTATGTAACTGAAACCGCATAATGGGGAATTCAGTGTTCAACAAACAGACATTATTTAAAGCGTCGACGTCACACACCAATTAACTCTAATTGGTAGATATACAGTACTCGATGACATTGCCTTGAAATCACAAACGCAAATGGCAAAGTCGAGGAACATGTAATGGTACCTCATTATTTGTAATGTGGCTGTACTCTGTCTGAGATACATTATGCTAACATTGCTTTAGATTTTGAGATACCTACTGAAAAAAACAGCATTTGGACTGAAAACCTTTAACTATGTTTTTTATTTACATAGATCTAATCTGTATATTTATGGTAAATTTTAAATAGAAAAATATTGGAAAAAATTAACTCGGCCACAAGTGAATTCTCAGACGGGAATCGAACCCGCGACCTTTGGAAATCCGGTCCAATGCTCTAACCGCTGAGCTACCGAGATTTTTTCCAATATTTTTCTATTTAAAATTTACCATAAGTATAAAAATAGCATTGAAAAATGCAAAAAATACAAAATCATAAATTAATCTGTATATGTTTAATATTTTACATACCTCGGTTATATACTACATATGAGTCCAGTCAGTAAATTCATTTGAATTCTACAGGAAAGTTAATCTATTTTAACAAAACACCCAAACCGGATTCATTTACAATTACTACCGTCTACTAACTGCATTTTAATAGAAACTACTTAAATAACAATTTCCTTGCAAATCGCATTATTCGTGGAAGCCAGATAAAAAAGTTATTGTTCTTTTTTTGCTTGAACATCGAATACATCATACCATGTCATGTCGTATCGACAACTTTGGAATATAAGTGTAAAAAGTATTGAAAGCAGTTAGTAAACTACTCAAAACAAAATAGGGTCCACCCATAAATAATCTCGTATTTTGTCAAAAAAACCGGCCAAGTGCGAGTCGGACTCGCGCACCGAGGCTTCCGTAAAATACTTTTTATTATATGATGTAACTAAAAATTTACGGTATTCGCAATTTTTCCTTTATCTTTACTATAAGACGTTACTTCGTTCCAAATTTCAAGATTTTTAGTTCACGGGAAGTACGTTGTAGGATTTGATTCCCGTGCGAGTTTCGAAAATTGGCGGAAACTTGCGGCATAAACGGCTGTATCTTTTGATTGCTTTGGCTTAGAAGTTTTATTTTTTCACAGCTCCAAGGGACAGTAGACCTGAGTATTAGATATAAATTTCAGTTTGATACCTCCACGCGTTCCTGAGAAAAAAGGTCTTGACAGACGGACAGACAGACGGACGGACGGACGGACAACGAAGTGATCCTATAAGGGTTCCGTTATTTTCTTTTGAGGTACGGACCCCTAAAAATACAGGGTAATGATTGGCGACTTGAAGCATTTTAACTCATTGTTGACATGTTACGAATCTTTATCAATATTTCAAGCGACAATTCCTGGTTCTCGTCGTCATATGGATATGGAAACAGCATCAAGAGCGGTGGCTATGCTTCAGGAAGAACATTTACAGAGATCAGTGGCAATACGAGTTGGTGTTTCACGAGCTACCAAGAGACTGGTATACTGTTGCTAGAGGAACGGGAACAGGAAGAACTCGAGCTACCAATGACCAGAAAGACCGTTATATCCGATTGACTGCACGTCGAGAGCGTACAATAACCGCTCGGACCTTACAAAATCGTTTACGCCAATCTACTGCCACGCGAGTTAGTGATCAAACCATTCTGTAACCATACTGTGTAATTGACATAAAACTTTGAATTTTCACTGTTGTTTATGTTTACACAATTTCCAAACGCCAATTTTAAACACTCCCATTAAAAAAATAATATTGCTGAAAAACGGGGTGGGCCCTATTTTGTTTTCAATAGTTTATTTTGTGGGGATCAGGGGCCTACCATCAACAGTAATTCGATTCATTTTAGGTTATTTTCAGGTAGTAAGAGTGAGAGGCCGCTATACGCGCCGTATGGCAGCATCCCACTCTCACAACCTATAAAGAATTGCAAAGATTTCATTGTAAGGCCCCGTACGTTCTACAAAACAGGCGAAAAAACTGATAAACTTATATATTTACTTTAACAGTTTTTTGTCATGAGAGCATTCTGGAAGGCGGCTAGGCAGTTCCCACGCAAACTGCACGTCACTTTTTGTCAATGGCGAACAATGCGCTGGCGCAACAATGCCGACGGGGCCTCACAGCTACGCACATTAACTAACAATACACCCCACTAAAAATTAAAAAAAAAAACTGCGGTTTCAAACCTATCGCAATCCTTATCATGTATCGTAAACTCGAATCATGGTTCCGTTTGCAAGAAAAGGAAATACAATGATTCCCAAATATTCTGTGCCATACGATCAAGCTTGGTTTTAACAGTTATACAAACGATATGAAAATTAAGAAGACGACTGCTTCTAAATGGCATATTAGAACCAAACACCAAACTGTTGGAAAAATAATTGAAATTAACAATAGAATCTAGTATATACAACAATAATCTATGTGATAAATATTAAACAAGAAAATATACCAGAAAAAAGCAACTAGTCTCATGTCGTCAGGGCAGTCATCCCGTCAGAGCGACATGAGACTAGTTGCTTTTTTCTGGTATATTTTCTTGTTTAATATTTATCACATAAAAAAAGCATTGTAAAATGCAAAATTAAAAAGTTATAACAATAATCTACTTAGTAGATTGTTGCACCCCCGACAGACGGCGACGGGCGGCGGCGGCGGCGGCGGCGCCAGCTTTGTATGGCCTCGTCCTCGTGTGACATCGTTATAGGCTTGCACATCTCGAGACTTCATCTGCTAATGATAATGACAATCTCTTTCGAAATGAATCTCGACAAATGCATAGAAATCTATTCACTATTTTATGCAAGTGCCATTACGAAGACCGAGCTGCCATACGCTCACTCGGGACAATGACATATATCCTGTCAAATACTAAAATATAAAATAATAATACTAAATATTTTAAAAAATTCTGTTAATTGGTTGTGTAATAAATTTTAGTTCTTTAGTTCTTAATGAAATATGTATATCATGTACTTTAGTATTAAGAAGGAGCGGTGTTCCCAAATACAGGTATTTACTTGTCTAAAAGGGGACTCCAGCAACAAAATTTTAAAGTTTTTTTTTTTTCATACTATGAAAGTCTTGTCAAAAGCGGCATATCCGCGAGGTTTTAAGGGCGTTGTCCCACTGTTGTTTCTTACTTACACTGTGGTGACATTACCAATAAAGTTATGAAAGGACCATCCGTCTTCCGTCGTAAGCTTGCCTCTGTTAATTGTCGGGTGCGTTTAAATAGATATAACGAAATTAAAACAGATTTAAAAGCCACAACAAAGCTAGCTAGTCGCCAACCGCAAGAGGTGCGAGGCGAGTCACATGAGCCGCAACCGAGGGAATCGGGTCAAGGTACGGCTCGCGTCGAGGGTGCACTTCGAACACCACTACACAACCAATACAACCTTTACCACATTTACATGTATCATAATAATGAGGAACTTGTTAGCGCAATGCAAGCAACTTTCACAATGGTCAGTCACGGGATGGGTGACCGTAAATTTAATATTGGCTCCTCCATATTTAGGAAGGCATGATAAGCTTTCGGTCCCGGCTGTATTTGCACTTTTGCAGTCGTTAACACCCACCCCTGCATTGGGCCCGCGTGGTGGGTCATGCATGGCTCATTCTCCTGATCCATTCATAAGTAAGGCCAGTGCCCCAGCAGTGAGCACAATAACATTATCTTTTTACATCTTTAGCAGTTACCCAATTACCACTAAGCGGTCTGCGGTGACCGCGCTCGACTTTACGTGCTACGCGACTTTAAACTCAATTGTAAAAATTTTAATTCCAAATTTCAAATTGATTTACGGCTTAGAGTCGATTTTTATGCTATGAAAGAAACAAATAACAAAGATATTTTGTTAAATTCTCATTTCATGGTACTGTTACTACGTAAACAACCGGCCTACTTAAAAAAAAAAGAGTACTCAATTAAATCCTTTTTTTTTCTTGGAGGACAGTTATTTGCAGGTAACTAAGACACACGGCGATTTAATAAAGCATAGCCATGAATGTAATATAATATGACTCACGAGTCTTATTACACAGGTCAAATATTATTGTTTAATATGTAAACGTGCCCAAACTTACAACTTTTCAACACTTGGAAATCATGATAATAAGTCTGCACAATGTTACGTTACTCAGGTGTGCATTATCCTAAAAACGCACAAAGAAACATAAATAAAAAATAAATAAAGATCAGCAATCACAATGTTGGAAAAACAAAAAATTACAAACAATACTTACAAAAGTTTTGAACGCGTTGATGTCTTTTCATTAGAAATTAGTAGCAAAAATTTCAAATTACCAAGTCGCATTGACTGTTGACAAAATTGTTCTATTATTTTTCCTCCAAGCATAGTACCTTACTAGTTACGTGAGAAAACAGTCGTGATTTTATTATTTAGGAACCGGTTTCCACCATTGTACCGCGCGGCGCCAGCGGTGGGCGCGAGAACGACTCCTACTTGAGGAAGGGCAATGAGTTTTCATTATATTGTAAAATGCAATTAATGAATTAAATTGTTTTACTTTATAACTGACCGTTATTTATCATTATTTCGCCACTACAAATATAACTTAAGAAATGCCTTTACGTTGATTGATTGATATACAGGAAAAATGTAAGGAAAAAGTTACAGTGTTTCAAGTTCAACGCCGTTTTACGTTTTTGACTATAACAGTGAAGTTGTTCTATTAGTATTAAAGTCAATTTAATTTGAATCATTATAATTCATACTTTGAAATTCGTAGGGAGAGAAATCTTAGAATAAAGAAACTTGAGTTGATCTACGGAAAGCCTCTATCTTATAGTCTGATGTTATAAGAAAATAATCTAAAATATGAGTCTATTAAATTATCTTTCATTAAATTTTCTCTGAATAAAAGATACAAAATATAAGTACTGGAGACTAGGAAGTCGAGACGTCATTAAGAACAATCGCGAGCTGCCCGACCGGAACCGTCCCGCCACGACCCTCGCGACTACCTGTACACACCAAACTGAAACTCATCGATCATATTTTACTTTCTTCTCTATACTATTCGAGCTCATGGTGAATATTTATCATATCTACTATATTATTACACCATGATAGCGTTAGATAATACTCTTTAATAAAGCCCAAAGTGTATGAATTGTCGGAGTTGTGTTAATAAAGATCATTGAATCTGTCAATAGCGGACCGCGGCGCGGGGCCTCGGTGCGTCCGCACCGGGCGCCGGGGGCGGAGTCTTGGCCCGTCTGCCGGTGACGTCACGCGCACGTAATTACTTCCATTGAGCCGAGAGCGAGCGAGGGCGCCCGACGCCGCCCGACGACCCGCACGCCGCGCGCCGCCGCCCGAAGCCAACCAGTACTACATCTTTTCTAGTACGCGGCCGGCGGTTAACTCGCGCGCTCACTGCGATAAAGCTTATAAAAACAATTATTGTTCACGAAATAAAACCAGCCGTCCTACGCAGGAAGTGTCGTTTCTCGTCGCGAACTCGCTAAAGCTCTCTCGCTACGTTTTCGTTCGTCCGATTCATCCGTGCAGTGCAAGGAAGTGTACGAGTGTGTGTGTGAACGTGAATGATTTTCCATTTCGACCTCGTTTAGTCGACCGAGTGATATAGCTGGACGCGAGCCGCTCCAGCTTTGTAACGGGCGCATAGGACGAGCGGGTGACAGCGGCCTGAATCGATGAGCGCTCGTATTCGGCCAGAATGACAGCTCACCCATTGATCGGGTGAGTCGGAGCGTAGCGTATGCATAGAGTTCCCGTTGCCGCGTGCCGCGCGAGGCAGCGGGCGCGGGCGCGCGTGCTGGCGCGCTCGGCGCGGGCTGGAGCCCGTGGGGCAGCGATCTATATTTGCGGGCGCCGCCGGCCACGCTAATTGTCGGCCCGAGCGGCTCCCGGCGCGCCATCACCGCCCCCGGTCTTTGAACCGTGTCCCCGCAACTCCATCGCTATCGCACACTTTGTTTGTACACAACATATTGAAAGTTCTAGAAACAGCAACACGATCGCGATGCTTATGCAGACGGAACGAATGCAACTCTGTCTCATAACCGAGTTCGTTGTAACATCACTTTGTTGTCTTTAAAATCACGACTTATCTAACGTATCGGGTTTGGGTGTTTTGATGCTAAATATAGACTGGTCAGGTTTCCTATTTTTGGTAAACAAAGAAGTAAATATGACTTGCACAGAAATTACAAAATCTTGTTGTTTGATAAATGATGGAACAAAGTCCAAGTTGCATTCTAATGAGTAGATAATCATTTTCCTCTTCTAGTGAGAAGTGTGTACCTATAGTTAGTAATACAGTTCACACTGAACTATTCTGAGGCAATCCTTGATTTGTTAAAGAAATACTAAAAAGTTAGGTTTAAAACTAATTACCTTTACTATGTATTAGTTAAAGTTAATAAGTTTTCAGTAAAGGTATTTATCGGGATTTATAATAAGATAGCCAACCTAAGATAATAAACCTAACACCATAGAATAATGGCAAAAATTGCTTGAGTAATCTAAATTCTAAATAAAGTAATCCTGTGTATTTAGGTTTTATGAAATAATAATAGTTTTTGACGAATTATAAAACAAACTAATAAAATTTATTGACGTAGGTATATACCGTAAACATAGGTGTTACAAATTAAATTAATTTAATAAAAAATACTTTACCTGCCTTCCAATCATTAATATATATTTTTTTCTCAATTCCAGGCACAATTCAATCGAATGGTGATTGGATGACTATCTCCGCGCGGTCGCCGAGCAAGGAGCCACCGCCCCCCAAGCAGATCAACTTCGCGGAGCCGCTGGTCGAGTCGGTGCGCGTGTACCTGGCCAATGAGCTGCCCTCCAAGCAGCTAGCGCTGGTGCCGCGCGCGCCCTCGCCGCCGCCGCCGCCCGCCGCGCCGCCAGCCAGCGATGTCGACATAGCCGCGCACACCGCGCAAGACGAGATCAAAGGCATCAACTTCGAGGGGCGCTTCAAACGGAATGACCTGAACAACAACGCGTCCCGCAACCAACCCGAGTCTCGGCCCGCCATGCCCAGCCAGGCGGAGCTGATGCAGCGGCAGCCGCTCCTGGCGCGTGCCGCCAAGAAGGACGCGCCGCAGCCCGCCACCGACGAGTCCGACCCCGACCAGGACCACTCACCGCAGCGCGCGCACCAGGGCGAGTTCGTCGTCGAGATCCCCCCGGGCGCCGTGCGAGAGGAGCGGTACCCCAAGGAGATATGGAAGACGATCCTCTCCTTCTTCTTCCTCTTCCTGTGCGTGTGCATCAACATGATGTCGCTGTCGCTCGTCCACGAGCGGCTGCCCGATAGAAACAAAACGGAACCCCTAAACGACATAGTACTGGACAACATCGAAGCGAAGGACTGGGGCCTCGCCGTTTCCGAATACCTCATCATGATATCGACGACGGTGGCGATGCTCGTGGTCGTGTTCCACAAGCATCGGTTCATCGTCGCCCGCCGGCTGTTCTTCATCATCGGCCTGCTGTATCTGTACCGGTCGGTCACCATGTTCGTGACCGTCCTGCCGGTCTCCAGCACCACGTACTACTGCAGCCCGAAGAGCAACAACACTACGCCGCTCCTCGTGATAAAACGGATGTTCTATCTGATATCAGGATTCGGCTTGTCGATAAACGGCAAGCACACGTACTGCGGCGACTACATATATTCGGGCCACACGATGGTCCTCGTGCTGAGCTACATGATAGTGGCGGAGTACTCGCCGAAGAAGCTGTGGCCCGTGCACTGGGCGATGTGGGGTTCGGCGCTGCTGGGCGTGACGTTCGTGCTGCTGGCGCACAGCCACTACACGGTGGACGTGGTGATCGCGTACTACGTGACCACGCGGCTCTTCTGGACGTTCCACTCGCTACTGGTGACGCCACACCGGAACGGCAGCGGGTACAACTACCACATGATCCAGCGCGAGTGGTGGTACTGGCTGTTCACGTACCTAGAGCGCAACGTGCGCGGGCCGCTGCCGCGCCGCTACGACTGGCCGCTGCCGTGGCCGCGCACCAAGCTGTTCAGCCGGCTCAGCTAGTGACGCGCGCGCGCCGCGCTGCCGCCGCCGGAGCGCGTATGACGCTCACCTTCTGGGAGTGCCGCTTCAGCACCTGCAGCTCCTTGGGACTGGTCCGCGTGCAGATGGCCAGCGTGAGCGTGTAGTCGAACTGGTGCACGATCAAGTTCAGGAAGACGGTCTCCTCCCAGTCGATCTCCGGGTCGCCGATGGGCAGCTTCTTGGAGTCCTTGCGGAACACCTCGACCTCCGTCTGCGAACAAGAGCCTGCTGTGCACCGGGCGGGGCTCGCCCCGGCCGAGTGACGCTGTGCGCGCGTGCCGCGTGTGATATGTGATATGATAACTCGATAGTGAGCTCGATGTAAACTATTCTTCACTCTGGTGACTTTAAGCTTTTATTGTTGAATAGAAATGTAAGATTTTCGTTTAACAAAAACAATAATCGATCGATTACGTCAGCTGTTGATAGAATTTTTGTTTTTGTAAAATTGTATATTTTATAAGTGGTTATTGAAAGTCGATTTCTAAGAACGTACCTACTATTTATTAGCGAAATGTACTGTGAATACTGTGATTAGTTTGTGTATCGGACTATCGCGAGCGGAACTAGTTGTTGTCATACCAGCCTATTGTAAGAAATCATATTTTTATATTGTTCAAAATAAAATACATAACTGTTGTTAATGCAATCTTTTTGTAAATATCCAGAGGTTTGTCAAAATAGAATTTCGTAACACTCATCCAAATGGTGCTAAACTAGAAATATAAATGGAAAATCATTCTAAAATTAAGTAATGATGACGCACCTTCAGAACTGTGAGCATACATTTTCTCAGATCACAAAATTTTAAAGTAACAGTAAAAACTTGTAAATGGACAAATCATTTGACAATATTTTTGTATGCATATTTAACTAGCAGTTTATTAAAAGAGACCCGAGCCAAATACTGGCTATCAGAGAAATCATCTCACCGTCATAAACATTGCAGTAACTAGCTTGTAGAGCATTCATTTTGTTTAAACAGAGGACCAACAAATGTTCACCAATATTAGTCATAACAACAGAAATCTTAAGGTGACCCTGACGACTTGTTTGCGTCGTCTAAATTCATGAATTGGTTGGTAACAACAAGTGATTATTAGCAGAAAAGTGTGATGATTCGGTGGAGGTGAAAGGACTGGACCGGTTAATTGCACTTATTAGTTGAACTTTAAAATCCTTTCATATAGTGCTCCACTCTTTAATGAAAAAAAAGACGGGTTGCACTCCGGGAGTGCCGGCAGAAGTGAAAACTTGATTATTAACGTTGAGCATGTTTGATATTTTGGAATGGTTAGGGAATAATTTTGCATATTATTATTAATAAATAATAATAATAATAATAATAATAATAATAATAATAATAATAATAATAATAATAATAATAATAATAATAATAATAATAATAATAATAATAATAATAATAATAATAATAATAATAATAATAATAATAATAATAATAATAATAATAATAATAATAATAATAATAATAATAATAATAATAATAATAATAATAATAATAATAATAATAATAATAATAATAATAATAATAATAATAATAATAATAATAATAATAATAATAATAATAATAATAATAATAATAATAATAATAATAATAATAATAATAATAATAATAATAATAATAATAATAATAATAATAATAATAATAATAATAATAAACAAATTTATTAAATTTATTAAAAGCCTAAACGAAACAGTAGGCCCAGGCATACATTTTCGCCGCGCCGTAGAGAGGGGATAGCTGTCTACTCTCCATCCGTCCTACGCTTTTTCGATCAGGTCACGTGTCCTGACGCGAGTTTAAGATTTTATACCCATTACAGAAAAAGTGCTCAACGCCGCTAAAGAAGTTTTCACTTCAAAAATCCTATTTGCAATTTTACAAGTTCCTAATATATAAATCCTTTGTGCTGAACTGATCTTTCGATTAGGCAGTCAGTCGATCTTTGTTATATTTCGATTCGTTTAATATTTTAATTGATAACTTATAAATTTCTGTTGCTTCTACGTTACAAAGTCTGCTTTAATTTTCGTTATTGGAGTTTAAATGATGAATTGTTAAAAAATCGGCCAAGTGCGTGTCGGGCCACGCGCAGTATAGGGTTCTGTAGTCAAAATACCACTAACATATTTTCGCCTGCAAAAATAACTTTGTTTTTATTTGGCAATTTTTTAGATTTAGGACCGGTTTCACCGCCGACTCAAGATCTGGATAGCTTACTTCAAAGATCAATTGACATATTTTTCATATTACAACTGTCAAATGATCTATTGTCGGTGATGACACCGGCCCTTAGTCTATCAGAGGCCAGCTTCATTAAAAGCCATAGATTAACGGTCAGGGTCAGCCTCAGCCACTTACATCGTACTTGGGCAGATACCGCGAGGATCCCTTGACATGCCGCTTCCTGACGAAGAACAGCAGGTCGTCGCAGTCGATGGACTGCTCCTCCTGGAACAGGAAGTGGCGCACAAACAGGTCCGTCCAGTAGGTCGTGCCCTGCAGCACCACGAACCCTGCAAAGGCACACATTGTTCATATGCACGCATGAATGTTGCACTTTCAGCTCTGGAATTTTAGACCATTAGCAGCCATTGCTTCTTCAGACTCTGCATAGAGATATCATTAAAAATTCATAGCAAAATAAAAATTAGCGGTGGTAGAGTTCAAAATTCAGGAATCGAATTAGGAACAAGTAAATGAAATTAGAGAATGGTTTGTCCTTCATATTTTAACCAAGGAAGACATTGTATTTGTAATCAACAAAAACAGCAGTACAGAATACATTAGATTGTTATTATATAGTCTATTGCACAGAGCCCCACGTGAGCCAAAGAAGGAATTGCTTAGTTGTTACCTACCACAGTTCACAGTTTAAAATAAAGCAATGGGTTTTGATAAATAATCTTGAAGTTATGTACTTATTGTATTATTTATTATAAAATCATGTGATTTGTAAATTTGAGAAGTGCCTCTAGAATTTAAACTTTTTACATTCTGATTAATCTTATAAACTTAGCAGCAGAAAACTATGTCCGAATAATATGAATTGTTAACTGTATTTTTTTATTCTACTCTTTTTAAATGAAATGGTTCTCTGATCAGGCGTATAAATCGGACTGCTCTGTAATATTATTATAATAGTAATTGTTTACTTTTGAAAACAATTCGCTAAATTATGTGTCCAAAATATTATTAAATAATAAGCAGGAATTTGAAACATGTATTGTGAACTTGTTAATAATGTCATTGTGTTTAGTGACGATGACTCCCGTCTGATCATCGTAGGAACCGGTAGCTGGGGGTCGGGAGGACAAGAGGGCACCAACCTCCGAGCGGCACGGGCTGTACATTGCTTTAGTTGTATCGTATGTACGCATCGATGTATGCGATCAAACATAATCGCCAATATTATAAAAAATTTAATTATGAACTTCAAACACTCGCAAAATTAAATTCAATTGTTTGTTCCTAAAAACGATGTATTAGCCACAATGATACTTATGTAAAATATTTCCTATAAAATATGCATTTAAATAGAAGCTTCCGACTAAAGCTACGTCAAATTGTTTAATTAATTATAATATTTGGAAATATCTACAGTAATTCTAAACTGTTGCTCAATCAGACGGCCGCAAATACGTTTATTACACTTACATTACAAGCGAATTGCTAAATTAGTTACCTCAAAGAAATTTTTTGGTGTAATGAATGACATTAAATAAATGCTTTTTACTTTATTATAAAAACAATGTTCTTAAATTGTAATAATATTATCTTACTGCATGCAAAATGTGAATAAGTGGGGCGATGCGGTCATGTGCCTCCACGACGCATGATCATGATCCTTACCTGAGAAGGCTTTAAGAGTTCAAATAAATTGTTTGTGTTACATTCCTAGTTTGTGCATGTTTCCATTTCAATGTTACTTGAAACGGAATATGAAACACATAACAACTTGTCTAAACCAACGCTGTTGTAAATTAAACGTTAATAAATGTGTTTTTTGATAACTCTCTATTTTCATTTTATTTTTTGCGTAATGACTGCTTCCTACTACCTCCTATCCACTATGTTCCTACTACTATCGTCCTCGTTAACTTTTTTCCAGCATTGCAGCAGGCGGAGCATACGCACCACGGCAAAGCTCTCTCTTGAGTGTTGACACACCATACAGGATATGAGCGGAAGACATAGCGTAGCGGGATAAGTGACAATAAAAAACTTTCTATAAAAAAAATTAAAACCGACGTCAAAAAGTAAAAAATAAAACTTTTGGAGTGTGTAAATTATATTTTTCAGGATTCTAAAAAAAACTACTAGCCAGATCTTCGTAAAAATTATATGGGACCACACTTGAACTTTGTTCTTTCAGATAATAAAAGGATTATTAAAATCGGTTGACAACTGACGACGTTATATTATTAAAAAAAAATACAATCTACTTGAGAGCCTCCTCCTTTTTTTGAAGTCGCTTAAAAAGTCGGAGTGTACACGCTACGCTCTGGTAGATCACCATGCAAAGGAGACTGAGTGCTACTGCTGATATGTGCCTGTAGATATGGTTGAGTGCTGAAACTTTTTTCAAATAACAATTTAGCAAAATCATAAGGTGGATTAGTTTATATTATATTATTAAATAAAGAGAAAAAAAATATATCGCTCAGTCTCCTTCCCAATCCCTATTTGCCTTCCTTCTGAAATTTATTTCAAGACAAATATAATAGGCTGTTGTGTAAAATGTATGTAGCGCTTCATTCGCCAGTAGGGAGGCTAGTGTAGGACAGAAGTTCACTTGACTCTTGACATTGAGAAGCTTATCTCAGGGCTTTTACTTTGTTCCTGCCTGATTGAAAATGAAAAATGAAAATGAAATTTATTTATTCAATTAAGGCTGTTACAAGCACTTAAGAACTTTACAGAAGGTTAGCAAAATCCTACAGCGTGAGACCTCGTAAAGAAAACGGCAAAGAACTCGTCAAGGGTACCTTTTTATACACAAATTATTATATGTACGAGTATCATTATATTATTATAGAAATTGGACCACTCCAGTGACTGGTCCACTAATGGAAGTGCTGAAAGCTTTGCCGTTTTAGAAAAGCATGACCAACGAGACCGTTCAACACTGGGGTGGGGTGGGGAATAAAGGTAAATTATTTTAAATAATGCAAAATAAACCTTAGTTACCTAAATTAGTCCATAACAACTTATAATAAAATTTAACTCGCTAGATGGCGCTGGCGCCAGCTGATGAACACAACGATAGCCAATATATTTTTGTCTACGCTTTTCAGAAACTATGAGGCCGATTTTTATGTTTATAAGTTTTTCGTTAGTTTCAGTAAGTATCATTCAACTTAGGGGATATAGAAACATACATAAGAGACAGTAGAGGAAAAATAATTTGACTAAGCAAGAGAAAAGCCTCTCCAGTTCCACAGGAGACTTTTTCTTTGGCGTGAGCTATGCACAATTAAAATAATGGCACCTTCCTCAAAAATATAATCATTTCGTTTGTCAAATGAATTAAATAAAAAACTCGTTGCTTAGAATGAAGCTTCATACGGGAAAGAGTATTTGATTTTGTGGGCAAGTAGGTGACGTCATATGCCCGCGAAGCGTGATAGTTCGTCCACCTCTGTGGGGTGACGACAACCCCTATGGGGTGAGTTGTGGCAACCGACAGATGTGAAAAATAGAAAAATACCATTATCAGGGTATTAAGTCGTTCGTTTAGATGGCAAAAATTATATCCTCGATGTCAACCCTTCTCGTCACGTCGTGCTACGGGTCGGGGATCGCTCAATTGTACAGGGTAGTTTTAATATTATCATCAGTATAAATATAGGTATGAAATCACACAGTAGACAACAATACCCATGGACTACGTTTAATACCTGATAAAGAAAATCAACGCAGAGTGACCGCATGCGTGAGATTAGGGCGTGAAAAGATGAAATACTTACGTGACATTTTTAAAGTGGGTGCTGATGATGAATTTGGAGAGCACTAACACAACATGAAAGAAGGCTAGTTTTCATCGTAAGAAACTAAATAAATACAACCAAAGTGTTTGCGTATATATGTTGACGGATGCGGAGAAGAAAAATTAAACGTATGAATTGCGTTCCCGTAAAAACGCTACGAAATAATATTTTATCGAAATTGCCACGGAGTCGTCGCCCCAGCAGCGCCTTCGCCTGGTCATACGTCATTACACGTAAATAGGGACTAGGTAAGACTAAAAGGTTTCTGTTGTAAAATCCTAAATAAAAATGCTCTTTGCAGTCTAGCAACATTTTGCAGTGCGTCCGTCGGAAACTATTTTAGCCGCGCAATGCAGTATCGCTACTGACTGTAGCGATACTGCATCTTCTACAAACTTACAAAAATCAATTAAGTAGTTATGTCTAATCATCGCTGCATTCATCTGAACGGAGCGTGAGTTGACGTGATAATATTAGGTTAGCGCAAAGCGATATCTTTGCTGTTTGTTTTAATCACGCAAATGGATCCATTCGAAAAGAAATGTAGAAGCAGCTAATATATTATTATGGGTGAATTCATGCAGTTGCATTTGCAACAACGCGCGTATGTATCGATTCAAAAGCACAATGCAGGAATTCTATAAATGCGCGTGCGTAATTGAAAGGATAAAAATAAAAATTGTTCAACAATGTTGAGAATTGCGATGTAGTCTATTTCATTTCATTACATAATACTGCAAAAGTTTAAATCATCATTTTATTTATGATCGAATTGCATATATTATGTTGTAGGAAGATTTGATAAATAGAATTTTCGCGAAATGTTACTAACGCAATATGTGTTTTCGCAAAACCATTTTCTAAATATCCGTGTTTTCGCAATATCCCTAGGACTTTGGCGAAAATTCGATTTATCTAATTATCCTACGACACATACAACACAGGAGTAACTTATTTTGTTAAAACTTCAGAATGAGTTGTTAATTAAGAGGGCGCGGCGGGAATCGCGCGATTCCAAATCTTCTGGTTTGAAACAGCACAATTGTGTAGCGAATGGAAAAATAGCGTGCTTACACTTATATGGTATTATGCGAGGGCTGATTGATAAGTATCCGAAACTACAAAATTATTACATTATATTCTGGCATCTTTTCGATAATAAAACGCCAAATTTGGATTTGATCGAACTTATGGAACTTGTATGACAGGACCTTGAACTTTCTGTCGTGAATTTTCTTAACAATGGAAAGAACGCGCCTCTACACTCGTATATGGTTGCAGTCGCCAAACTCCTGAATGAATTGCGGCTCGAATTGCTACTGCATCCCTATTCCCCAGATCGCCTCATGCGGCTTCCACTTATTCCCAAACTTGAAGAAAGGGTAAGGTGGCCAGAGACTTTCAACAAATGATGTAGTCATTGTTGCCGTAGATGAGTATGTTGAGGGGTTGGAGAAGACTTTTTATAAAACTGATGTAACGGCATTGGAGAAGTGCTGGACTAAATGCATGGAGGTAGAAGGATACTAGGTTCAGAAATAAATTTATTTTAAATGGATTATTTAATAGATTTTCTTTGTCTTTTCGGAAACTTATCAATCAGCCCTCGTATTATCCATAGATGTACTAATCGCGCATTTCGCAACGCACTTGAGCGCTGAGGCTAGGTTCAATAGTAGGTAATAGAATCGCACGGGCACTGCATGATCGTATTTTCTTGCGGTTAAGTTGCAGGACCCGCTCGGTTGACTAACCGCGATATAAAATATTATAAATGCGAAAGTTTGTGAGGATGAATAGATGACTGAATGTTTGTTACCCAGTACGTAAGTGTACCCATGTATAAGACCCGCGCAATTTACGCGCGAGTTTGACATCAAAATTCATATATTTCAGTATCACACAATAAAGCTAATTACATTACACCATATAATTTTTATATGTATATGCGAGAAAAAAGATAAACAAAGAATAACTACACAGGACAGTAATAGGAACACATTATGCAACATGGCATGGTGCCAAAATCGGTCTGAAGCTGAATACTAATAATAGCCAGCTAGATCTAGCAGCATGCTAGATCTAGCTTGCTACACAGGTATTATGCTGAGCACAACAATGATACCGCGCGTTTCCGACGCGTTTGCCACGCGTTTTTTACATCGAGCGATTTCCACGCGATTATGACATTGCGCGACTGCCGCGTTGTCTAAACGGGTTCTAACAACTAAAACCCTCCATTTTTATAGCTTTAAATCCAATTTATTTCAATTTTGCATGGCCTTACTGGGTGAATGTGCCTGTCACTTTTAACGAAGTATGATCATGTTATGTACCACATTTCTGCGAATAAAATATTCTATTCTATTCTATCAATTTAAGGACCACCAAAACATAGGTAACAAAAGAAATTTAAATTAAGAAACAAAGAAAGAGCCAATTAATACTTAAACATATTGAATACAGACAAACACACAGAATAGATAATATTGCGGAATAATTGCGCAAAATATCCTATTGCATACCTCAAAGAGCACGTACGGTATTGTACAATGCGTTGGTAAAATCATATTAACTATTGGTATTAACTATTACAATAAATTGCCTGAAGAGATAAAAAATTGTGCAAACATAAAAGTATTTAAAAGACGACTAAAAATACACATAACAAATGAACTATAAAATTACATTAATAAAATAAACATACAATACAACTACAAAAAAAAAAAAACTATTCTTTATTTCAATAATTAATAATTATATATATGACTATAAAAAAGACAACTAAGAAAAAAAAACAATTTGTGCTATCGACTTCAATGTTTTCTGTGCAACTGTATCGAATACCTGCCTGTCTTGTTTCTTTACTACTACTATTTCGCTCCGGAGAACTAAGGTTTTATACGGAAGGTAGCTTGTTTGATACTTATTATGGCGTGAATTTGCATATTTGTATTGTGCTTGATAATGTTATAGTTGAATTAATTTTTGTAACGTGGCTGCGCTGCGCATAATAATAACATATTGTGTACGTAGTATACGTAGTTATAGGTCTCATTTTAAGTGAACTAATAATGTTCTTATGAGAAATAAAATTCTTTAAACCTAGATAAATAATTATTACAAAAGAAATATATTTAACGCCACAAGCTTTATTGAATGGTTGTCTTCTGAGATAAGCTTTTAAAATATTACTAATAAATTCAACAAACAACTACATTTTTCAATTACCTAACAATAAATTAATTTTCACAAGAAATACTAAAATTCAGGTTGTTTTTTGTTTAGGGAGATCAAGGCGGAATCGGTAGCACATGACAAAAAAAATGTTACAAATTAAACATTTATAAAGAAGGCTTATATCTATATCATGAATGCAGGACTCACCATCTTTCAGTAGCTGGCGCATCTCTTTCGTCCTCTGGAAGTTTATCTCTTCCAGCAGCTGCTCCAGCATCGTCGCACTCTTCATGAACGTAGACCCACTCAGAGACATTTTCAGATGATGGAAATCCCCGCGATTCTTTTAAATAAACATTCAGTGTCAACACATCACGTTCACAACTTTGGGTAAGGGAGAATATCACCACAACAGACCATGTCAGCCCATTAGGGGCGTAGATAGCATCATCCCAATAAACAAACAATACAGAAGATATCGCCTTGAGTGCGTAGAAGTATTTTTCAGTTCATTGGCCTTTTTAAACGCGAAATAAATCTTTTTTCGATACCATTCCCTTCAACAACAGCATGTAATACTAACGCAGGCAGATTAGAAAAACAGTTGTTTGTACGGTTTTTGACAATCAAAAGTCAATACACTGACGACATCGTCCGAAATTAACTTTAGAAATAGAAATCTTTAAAAATAAAACCTATATGATTTAAATATTTAACAGCAAGTTTTTTGCACATACCTATGCAAAAAACTTGCTATTAAAATATGACAAATAAATTACATAATGTTTATTAAATACAAGGGATAGTATAAAAAATATGTTAATTTTTCTATCAAATAATAAAAGGACAGCTTCGGTTCGGATTTGGACAAAATCGGACAGATGTTTGCCTCAGACAGACTAGAATAAAAAAAAAATGACAACTGTATGGCATGGCATGACAATGACACTATTGATTTGACAAACGATGACAGATTTACTTTGTTTTGTTTTGTCAAATTTTTGTCTGTTAAATTCCATTCCATTCCAGTTCGTTAATTGGTTACAAAATGATGAAATAGTGCAATAAATACTGTTAAAAATAGTAAAACATGTTACATAAAATCAGTATAATGTGGTTATCAATTATTATTAGACATCATCTATCGTTTTTGATATAGCTTCAGAGGATACCAAGAAGGATTGAAGATATTAAGAAATAGTCATTTGCAACAAGAGATGTCTCTACCTTCGGTTCGTCTAACTTCGCGGTACTTTAAAGATTTGCGACGGTGTTTGCGTCTAGCTAGCGCGCCGCTAAGTAGAGTGCGAACGAGCGCTTCCTTCGGTTACCACAACAGTGGTAATCAAGACTCGCATGGGCATTCAGGGCCCTCGCATAGAAGCTATATCTATGGTGCCTGTTCTCTTGGACTTGCTCTACTAGCAGCTGATCACATTTACAATGGTAATTTTTAGTATTTACTATCTCATGATTATATATATTCATGATAGAATCATTTTTGTGGCAGGTTGCATTCATAAAATATAGGTAGTACAGTAGGTGTATCTGAGGGTGATATTCCACTTATCTAATATCTTGGTTCAATGTCCATTTGATCAAAGATATTGGATTACTTTTGAAGGACAGTAAACGGCTATAGCCCTTATAACAATAAGAATTCTATTGTGTCTTGTTTACTGTCCGCCAAAGTGTTAATATAATGTATTAAATGAGATTCTATCTTGTATCCATAATTTATAATATTGGATAAATAAATTGGAGCAAGATATTGTATAAGTGGAATATCCTAATAGTTTATTAGTTAGCTGTATTAGTTCTAACTAAAACAGTCCTGTGCTTGTCTGTAGTAATAAAAGTCATTTATTTTAGACCATTCATCAAGTGAATAAAATAATTATTTTATTTTTGCGATTGATTTGCCATGGGCCACTCTAGTTTAAAGGTGTATACTATTGCAGCACTATCATCAACAGCAAACATTTATGTCGTATTAGATTACTACGATTTTATTTTATTTTTCAGAAAAAAGGTTCTTTAAGGCAGCGCAACTCGGAAACGTGGAAGAAATACAAAGGTAATGAATTACAATCGAAAGAGGTATCCTTTATTTAAGGTGATTCGTATCAAATCATTCTTTCATGTCGAGTATGTCGATCAGACAAGTGGAGTCGGCGTCGAAGTCGGAGGGGCGGCGGGAGGGCGAGGGCGCGGCGGACCGGCGGCACCCGCTGGGCTGGACGGCGCTGATGGCCGCCGCCGCCAACGACCGGCCCGCCGCCGTGCGCGAGCTGCTGCGCCTCGGCGCGCGCCCCGACCTGCAGGAGAAGTACGCCGGCGCCGCCGCCGCCGCCTCCGCCGCCGGCCTGCACCCGCTCGAGGCGATGCAGCGGCGCGAGGACGAGTTCTGCGGGTCCATGAACGCGCGCGCCTCCTTCCTCGGCTGGACGGCGCTGCACTACGCCGCGCTGGCCGACTCGGCGGGCGCCACGCGCGCGCTGCTGGAGGCGGGCGCCGACCCCACGGCGCGCGACCACGCCGGCCGCCGCGCGCTGCACTACGCGCGCGACCCCTCGCCCGCGCGCGACCTCATCCTGCAGCACACGCGCCGCTGGGAGCAGGCCGCCGCCGCCGCCGCCGCCGAGGAGCGCCGCCGCTTCCCGCTCGAGCAGCGGCTCAAGCAGTACATCGTCGGGCAGCAGGCGGCGATCGAGACGGTCGCGGCGGCCGTGCGCCGCAAGGAGAACGGCTGGGCGGACGAGGAGCACCCGCTCGTGTTCCTGTTCCTCGGCAGCTCGGGCATCGGCAAGACGGAGCTGGCGAAGCAGCTGGCGCGCTACATGCACCGGGACGACCCGGCGGCGTTCATCCGGCTGGACATGTCGGAGTACCAGGAGAAGCACGAGGTGGCCAAGCTGATCGGCGCGCCGCCGGGCTACGTGGGCCACGAGGAGGGCGGCCAGCTGACGCGCGCGCTGGCCCGCCGCGCCGACGCCGTCGTGCTCTTCGACGAGGTGGACAAGGCCCATCCCGACGTTCTCACTGTCCTATTGCAACTCTTCGATGAGGTAAGCCACCCTACTGTCAAAAAGGATTACTTTTATAAAACAGGGAAAATAGCAGCCCTAGGACCCCTGACTAATTTCTTGTCAGTTCTTCTCTTTACAAGTCTGCCGCCGACTATTAGGACTAGGACTTTATAAAGCCTCTTTGACATTCGCAAGTGATTTTAACAGCCTAGACTGAATAAATGATTAATGGAGTTAGAGTTTGAACAGCATTTACAAATCACCATCTCCGATTACTTTCTCTGGAACTCAGTTTCTCGCCGGTCGGTCGACAGGGCCGTTTGACGGACGGCAAAGGCAAGCTGATCGAGTGCAAGAACGCCATCTTCGTGATGACGTCCAACCTGGCCGCGGACGAGATCGCGCAGTACGGGCTGCAGCTGCGCCGGGAGGCTGAGGCGCGCGCTGCGCAACGGACGCGCGCGCAAGCCCTCGCTACCGATAATAAAGGTACATCTTTATCATCTCCACCACATGTCCAAATAACTTCAGAAGGACTTTGTTTGCTATTATTAAAGAGATATAGAAATGTCATATAAGATTTAATAACTATAACCTCGATAGGAATGTTTAAGTTATGAGCTTAAATGATAAATTCATGATAAAAGTAATAAATAAATATTTCTTACACTCACACCAATTAATCTAGCCCTAAAGTAAGCACTGTAAGGTTTGTGTAATGGGATGCTAGTGTATCGGATATAAATACATATATATATATATATATATATATATATATATATATATATACAATAAATACATATTTATTACCTATGTATTGTTGGTGTTCAAAAAAAATTGTCATTCCTTTTAAAATAAGTAAATAAACATGACGACCTTTTACGCACGTTCTTGACGTACGTGATCTACTTTTCATCACCAGTTATCAGCTTCTTCAAAAATGGTTCGGTTTCATTACGTCGTAATAAAGAATCACAAATGAGTACACGGTCCATTCGGTTTATTTCAGTGAGCTCGTGAGGTACCCCAATATAGAGCTTTTTTGTGTACCCAGTTTTTTTCAAATGCGCCAAAACTGTTTTGTAGTCAATTCCCAGTACGTCGAAACTACTGATATGCTGATCTTGTTCCACTTTATCAAAAATGGCATCCATTTTATCCGTAATAGGTCGACCAAAGCGACGTGCATCTTAGTCAAACATCAAAATATCCGGGTTGAAAACGCTTAAACCAAAGGAGAATGGGCATTTTGGTACCCGGTCCAATAGCAATCAGTGTGGTTTCGTTAGATAGGTTTTTTCACCAGGAAAAATATTTACTATGGCATCTTGTCCCAAATCCTTGTCCGAAAACCCCGGGAAGTTCCCAAAGATCCAGTTTAAATTGATATCATATAAGCAAAAACGATAATAACTACATACATAATTATCTTGATTGAAAAACAACATAATTTAATTAGAAATGATATGAAAGAAAGAATGATCTTTTATTCGGCTAACATACAGTAACACAAAAGAAAAACTATTTTAACAAAGAACGACATAGATATGCCAAAATGGTCTCCTCCGACCTCAGCTAGTCACATAAATGTGACGCTGATTTTCAAGCGAAGCCAGAGAGTAGCTAGACACACTAGCCAAACATGATAAGATAGACCGCTTGGATTCGGAACCAGACGCGGGATGAGATGTGCGGTGCGCGAAGAACCGGCCACGAGGTGCGACGCAGTGGTTGGGAAAGCGAACTTAATGTTGTTATCTTTTAACCTTTAGGCCCCGGATTATGAGACAGTAGATATTCTATAGTTCTCTGGATACCGGTCTCCTACTAGCAAAAGATGTTAATAAAAATAATGGTGACGAAAACGAGACAGAAATCCATCTTATTTTAAGCAATTATTACTGCACGTCTCTCACCGGACGACGAACTGGCGGCACTTGAGTTTCCATCGAAGCGTTCGTGGTGGTGCTCGACAGATTAATCGTTTTCGATGACGTTTGTTAAGCAACGTTCGGTCCGGCCAGGTGTCAGATAGGTGATCGTAAAGTGGCATTACAACTAAGCACTTCTGCGCTTCGGAGAGCAAGAGGTTCTAAACAAGACAACGATATATTATCACCATTATTTTAATCAAAGGAGCTGCAACTAAAGTTCTATTAAAAATATATTAAACTAACGGCCGCCAGCGTTGTTCCCATCCCGTAGGAATATCGGGATAAATTGTAGTACTCAATACTCAATAGTTTATTGCAAAACCATAATGTACATGTAGATGTTATAAAATAATGTAAGACCATTGTTATGGACCCGGTTGGGCACGCAATTAGGGCTAGAAGAGAGAGGGGCCGTATTTCATCTGAGAAATTATATGATGATAATTAGAATTATAATTATCATTTTGCAGAACCAATATACGTATGATCAATAAAATATTCATTAACACTATAGTAACATTTACTAGTTAGTAGCTCTTTTCATTTTCGTATAAATATAGCATCACTGTTTTCATTTTTTATTATATCGGGTAATTTATTATATATTTTTATAGAGGAGCTGAAGGTACTTGAAGATGTTAGTTTTAATCGGAAATTTGGTAATATTAATTTATTTTTATGTCGTAAAGTGTACTTGCAGGGTATATCTTCGCGTTTTGTATAAAATTGTTTATATTTTCTAACAAATTTGCGTATCTCCAAAATATATAAGCTGGGTAGGGTTAATATTTGATAAAGTATGGTCTGCAACTTTCAGTCTGTTCTATATTAGCTATTATACGGACAAGTTTTTTTTGAAGAATGAAAAGAGATCCTGCAACTGTGCTGTTGCCCCATAACATGATACCGTAGCTCAGCCAGGCGTGCGCGTACGCATAGTAAGTTGTTATTGCAGTTTCTAAGTTTGTAGTCTTTTTAATTTCGCGCAGTGCATATGAGAAGCCAGACAGTTTAGATATCATTCTATGGACATGAGCTTTATGTTGTAGTATATATGTTATTCTGATGTATACACTATATTACTGTAAAGTTTCATCTAAATCCGTTCAGTAGTTTTTGCGTGAAATAGTAATTAACATACACCATACCAATAACTTGACACGAAGTAACTCCGTTTCGGCAGCGAATGGAGACAAGCGACTCGATGATATATAATTTATGGCTATTGGAGCGGGTACCCAGGCTCCATACATTTTTGCCCATTGTCCTTTGTGCTACTCTCACAGATACTGCAAAAGGTCCATAAACAACGCAAACTTTTTCGCTGCGTGCGTTGCATTTTTACCTTTATTGTAGTAAAAATTTTAATTGTTTCGAATTTCTTCATTAGATTCACATATCTTGCCAGTAACAAAAACAAATGAAAATCACACATTTTCCTAATTTGATTTTGGAATTACCGTTTTAAAATTTAAACTTTTAATGATACCAAAACCAGTCAAAGAGCCAACAAAAATAGTATAGCCAAAGCGATTTTATTACAAGTTCATACATACCATATGCGAAAGGTCTTTTTCCCCAACCTAATATTTCGAAAACATCGTCACTTAAAGCTGTGATCAAAAATACTTGACCATTTGTATGAAAAAGTAAAAGGATTTTAAAAAATATTGGAAAAAATCAACTCGGCCACAAGTGAATTCTCAGATGGGATTCTCACTTGTGGCCGAGTTGTTTCCAATATTTTTCTATTTAAAAATTATCATAAGTATAAAAAAAATCAAAAATAATAAATTATTGGCTGTTGCATCTTAACCGACCGTTAAACATCTGAAAAGATGTTTCTTTCGAATGCAAGGATATTCCTAGCATTGATGTGACAACGCTGGCCTACAGCGTATTGAAAAAATAAAAGTATTAGAGAATTTCGACGGTGGTCCGCAAGTCTCGGTAGCTCAGTGGTGGCATTGGACCGGATTTTCAAAGATCGTGGGGTCGTGTCCCATCTGAGAATTCACTTGTGGCCGAGTTGATTTTTAACCGACTTCAAAAAAAGGAGGAGGGTCTCAAGTCGACGGTATATTTTTTTTTATTTTTTTTATGTATGTTTTACCATAACCTCTCCAGTTGTTAACAGATTTTTATAATTCTTTTTTTATCTCAAAGAAAATGGTAATGAGTGGTCCCATATAGTTTTTACGAAGATCTGGCTAGTAGATTTTCATAATCCTGAAAATTATCAATCACCTTTGGCAAGTAGTCGTTTACCTAGATGACATCATCGTTGTGTATGGGCTGATTTTTAGTGTAAGTAACGGCACATGATGTAACTAAAAAATCTGAAATAAAAACATTTTATAAAAAAATATCAAACCAACTTAAAAACGTAAAAAAAAAACTTTTGGAGTCGGTGCTAGCTTTTTTATAAAATGTTTTTTTTCCAATATTTTTCTATTTAAAATTTATCTAATGTTTAAACTCCATGTTCGCGCTCCATTTCGGCTTCGTGTTTATAGTATGAAATATCAAACACTTCAAATGCTTTCATTTGACATAGGTTGTAGCACTGTATTAATATTGGACCCTAGTCCATGGAGCCTACTCCATACATTTTGCTCATGGTCCTTTGGATTTGATCGAACTGATGGAATTAGTATGGCGGGACCTAGAACTTTCTGTGTCGTGAATTTTCTTAACAATGGACGCGACTTAACGCGTCTGTACACTCGTCAATGGTTGAAGTCGCCAAACTCCTGAGTAAATTGCGGTTCGAATTGCTACTGCATCCACCCTATTCCCCAGATCTGGCCCCATGCGACTTTCACTTATTCCCAAACCTGAACTGAAGAAACGGTTAGGTGGCCAGATTTTTAACAAATGATGAAGTCATTGTTGCCGTAGATGAGTATGTTGAGGGGTTGGAGAAAACATTTTATCAAACTGGTGTAACGAAATTGGAGAAGCGCTGGACTTAAATGCATCGAGGTATAGATGGAAACTACGTTGAGAAGTAAATTTATTTTAAATGGACTATTAAAGATTTTCTTTGTCGTTTCGGAAACTTATCAATCAGCCTTCGTACATTACTCTTTACTCATCCGCCGATGTAAAGTAAACATATGAAGAAATCTAAAATTGTATGTGGTATAGTATTGTATTAATAATACTTGGTTCGTCATCAAATGCTGTATTCTTAATGGAACTCATTTTGTTTCAGTCGAAGCTCAAGGCAAGATGGAAGACGACCCAGAAGGCCAAGAAACGCTCGAAGTCTCCCGCAACTTCAAGGACAGCGTAGTGCGGCCTATCCTGAAGCGGCACTTCGGGCGCGACGAGTTCCTGGGCCGCATCAACGAGATCGTGTACTTCCTGCCATTCTCGCGCCAGGAGCTGCTGACCCTGGTGCAGATGGAACTGGCGAGATGGGCTGATACTGCGCGTGCGAGACATGCAGTCGAGTTGAAGTGGGAGGGTGGCGTGCTAGGCTGCCTCGCTGACGGGTGAGTGTTTATTACTCGTATCGCAAATAATGTATCCGGTTCGAAGGACCATGAAAATAGCCACAGTATCTTTTTTTTATTGACTTGAATAAATATTCTAGGAGGTTTATTTTTACCGTCGATGTTTTAGTAACTGAAAGTATAAACCGTTGAAAACGGCGTACTTTAACCTAGTGTCGATAGTTTAAGGAACGGATTTGCGTTCGCTACAGATACGACGTCCACTACGGCGCGCGGTCGATCAAGCACGAAGTGGAGCGGCGCGTGGTTAACCAGATAGCGTTGGCGGCCGAGCGCGGAGCCCTAGCGCGGGGCTACAGCGTGCTGCTGTCGGCGCGCGCCGGCCGGCTGGCGCTAGCCGTGCGGGCCCCGCAGGCGCCCGACTATACGCCGCTGGACCTGCGGGCCTGACTACACATCGCCACGTCACACATACCGCGGGGCTGCAGCGTGCTGCTGTCCGTCTGACTATACGCCGCTGGACTTGCGGGCCTGACTACACATCGCCACGTCACACATACCGCGGGGCTGCAGCGTGCTGCTGTCCGTCTGACTATACGCTGCTGGACTTGCGAGCCTGACTACACATCGCCACGTCACACATACCGCGGGGCTGCAGCGTGCTGCTGTTCGTCTGACTATACGCTGCTGGACTTGCGAGCCTGACTACACATCGCCACGTCACACATACCGCGGGGCTGCAGCGTGCTGCTGTCCGTCTGACTATACGCTGCTGGACTTGCGAGCCTGACTACACATCGCCACGTCACACATACCGCGGGGCTGCAGCGTGCTGCTGTCCGTCTGACTATACGCTGCTGGACTTGCGAGCCTGACTACTTATCGCCACGTCACACATACCGCGGGGCTGCAGCGTGCTGCTGTCCGTCTGACTATACGCTGCTGGACTTGCGAGCCTGACTACACATCGCCACGTCACACATACCGCGGGGCTGCAGCGTGCTGCTGTCCGTCTGACTATACGCTGTTGGACTTGCGAGCCTGACTACTTATCGCCACGTCACACATACCGCGGGGCTGCAGCGTGCTGCTGTCCGTCTGACTATACGCTGCTGGACTTGCGAGCCTGACTACACATCGCCACGTCACACATACCGCGGGGCTGCAGCGTGCTGCTGTCCGTCTGACTATACGCTGCTGGACTTGCGAGCCTGACTACACATCGCCACGTCACACATACCGCGGGGCTGCAGCGTGCTGCTGTCCGTCTGACTATACGCTGCTGGACTTGCGAGCCTGACTACACATCGCCACGTCACGTCATTAAATATTTACTGTGTAGCAGTACGATTGTATAGCAGTACTTAATTAACGCTCTGCAAATTGCCGCACATATGCGTCTCTACTTCTCTTTGTTGCTCCACACGTCCTTATGACAACATTTGCAATATATGCAATATATTGCATCACCCTCTGCGTTTAAGAGAAAACATAAAACTGCGAATCAACGCAAAATTGTAAGAAAAATGAACCAATGTACTTACCATCATCTCGCGCAGTTTTGTGTATTATCGAATAGTGATTGCTGATTTTATGTGATACGGTTTGTGTGTATAATCGATCTTATATTTGCCTGCGTACTTTCAATGCAAGAAATATTTATTTTTTAAGACAATAATTTATCATATCAATTACGATATCATTTTACAAAATTGACTTAGTTCGGTACGATAAAATCGCAATACGCCATAAAATAGTAGGAAATAGTTGTTGCTATTTTATGGAACTTTCGTACTGATTAGCATTTAATTTTGTAATATAATAGCATATTATATTTAAACCAATGACAGTGCTTATTACTGTAACAGTTATATATTTGTATTTGAAACCTAGATGCATTGCAAAGCATTATTATCTTGTTTCATATTACCCAAATCGTGTTGATGTTATTTAAATAAATTCGCCATTTTTATTAGCATAATTATTTATAGGTTACAATCATTAGACGCTATTTTATAGTTGTAATATAAACTTGTTAAACTATATTAATTGCCTTTTATTATCTTAAAGTAACTTTGCAAAACAAAACAAACAATGCAAGTAACAATACAGTTTGTTATTCTCTTAAAGTCCTCAGACATCAAAGTTTTTTTATGCAGACTGATATCAGCAATGAGCATATATCAACAATTTGCTATTGAAAACCTACAAGCCTCGAAAGTATAAGGTACTTGAGGGAAGTACACTGTTACTGTCAAATGTCTCCCATTAGTTTAGGTAATGGGTTCTTCAGGGAATTTCATTGGGTCCGATTCTTTATTCGCAAAAGGATTTGAAATAAAACTACCTTGTAAATAGTGCTTATTTTATTAAAGTTCGCACCATAATATACAAATATAATGTATAAATAAATAACAATCTTTACAAAATATAATCGATTACGCGCCGGCGCCGGCGCGGCGGTGACTAACGTGAAGGCCTCTGTGGCGCCGGGCCCGCCGGAAGCCGCCCGGCGGACGATATGATCGGGCGGCAGGGCGTCGGAAAAAACGTGCATCCTGTGCATATACGGGGTAACTTTAAAAGTTCAAATTTATAAGTCCGACTCAGTATCTGTAAGTACACAACTTTCTCCTACAAAATGGGTCGTAATAATGACTCTTCATAGAAATCAGACTGATTACGTCATCGATTAAGTATGTCGTCGTCGTCGTCGTCTCAGCCACCATAACCAGCCAGCCACATAACACCCACTGCTGGGTATAGGCCTCCCCCAAGGATCTCCGCAACGATCGATCCTGCGCTGTCCGCATCCAGCGGCTTCCCGCCACCTTCACCAGATCCTCGGTCCACCTTGTCGCGGGCCTACCCACGGAGCATCGTCCGGTGCGAGGTCGCCATTCCAATGGCCAGCGGTTCTTCTCGCTATGTGTCCCGCCCACTGCCACTTCAGCTGAGCGATCCTTCGAGCGATGTCAGTTACTAGTTCTCCTACGGATCTCCTCATTTCTGATTCGATCACGTAGGGAAACCCCGAGCTTAGCCCTCTCCATTGCACGCTGGGTGACCTTGAGCTTTCTTATCAGACCCATAGCGACCACATTTCACTACCGATTCGTATTGATTAAGTATGGGAAGTCCAAAAATGATTCTATATTTCGGTCCTTGTTTCTCTCCTAGAAACAAGAATCGGATTCACGTACCTATTCTGAATCGAACTTAAAAATGTTAATAGTGTTTTTAAAATGACCCTGTTTAGAAGATTTTTTTGTCCTTATAAATTGTATCAACCCAAAAATCGGCTACTAGGATTTTCTTTCTAGACATTCAGTATAGCCTTGGATGAGCACGAGCTGGATATGATGCTTAGATATGCCTTTTTGTCCTACATGTTCTAGGCTGAATTATGATGAATTCCTTTTACAAACAGTCGTCCCATATTTTACCCTCTTAACATTTTATTATTGCAGTCCAAAGTTTAAGGTTCTAGGGTCTATTTATTTTTACACAATTGAATTCAATAAATTGCCTACTCGCTAAAGGCAACATTAAATGCCGTGGAGCGTTGCTTTGTCGATTCTTGTGTGGATTCGCCATATGCATTTCCCCTCCACATACTACGGTTACCGTTAGTTTTTTTCAAAAAATCATGTTTTTTTTTTAACGTTTTGCGTGCGTTTTATAAACTTTTATTTAAAATTAAAGGAGCTACCCCACTGATACGCGATATTATGCCCTGCCTTGCTGATACACATTTTTTCCGACGCATGCACCCATTTTTTATTGTGACATATTAATAATATTCAATTCTACTACTCGGTACAGCCCCAAGACACCAGTATGACACTTGTAAGCGCATCACATACTTTATGCGGTTGCAAATAGAACAATATTGCAATACAAGTCCCATAACTGATGCGAACGGAGGCTCACCTTCTAATAAAACTTATCCGTAATTATACATAAACAAATCGTATTTTTCTATAGAATATAATAAGAATGTAAAACTTCGTGATCACATATGATTTAATCAATAAGTATTGCATCAGATGTACCCTTATCTACGCCTACCTCCTAGCTAGCCTACGTGTGGGTCGGGTGGTTCGGGTTGGGAAGGAGGTACATGTTTCATTCAAAAATCCCTGTTTCATCTTGTTCGTTCTTACTTAAAGTAATTACCGCTATTTCAGTGTGCGCGCCTGAGTACAATGGAAAACTTTCTGGAACACATCATTACTATAAGTAACTTATAGCGCTTACTCGAACTAAGTATACTATGTGGTATATAAAATATTTCACTTAGGTATATTTCATTAGCTATTCTTTAAAACTTTGTAACTATAAACTAATTGGTGTTCAATAAAATATGTCATCGTCAATGCAATATAGTTAGGAAGAGCTACCGCCTGTTGTTACAGTTAGTTACAATATATTATGGTAGTACATAGCGTTGGTTTGAGAGCGGCCGGCTCTGTGCAGACTATGCGTGATTCGTTGCTACTACTTGTGCGAGTGGCTTCGATGCGCGCAACATTCATTGCAACTTGCAACAGAGGAACTGGTGCAGCCTAACTCAGGCTGATTAACGCTAAAACATTACACTATCAACGTATACGCACATACACAAACACACAGTCCTTACAGGACGTGTATGTATGGCTTAACACTGTGTTTGTATATTGTAGGTATAATTACTGAGCATTGGTAAATCCTAGGTTTTACTAGTTAACCCTAGGATTTCCCAACGTACATAATTTGCGCGTAAAATCTAAGATTTAAGAACCTACCAATGTTCGATCTTTCACTGTAACATATACCTTTATTACATATAAACAAAACAACGTGCTTGTAATGTTTTAGCTACATACGCAGTAAAGTTGGTTAAAATATCATAGAATAAGTATGTATATTTAAACCTTAAAATTATTTCACTAGGTATTAAAATTTTAAAATAATAGTACGTTGTCGGTTCCTCTGAAGAAAACCAGAGGTCTCTAGTGTGGATAGGAATGACACGCACGCGACTACTCTTAATTTTAACACGTAGGTACTTATATCACAGAGTCGAAATTGCGTCTTTTTTAGAAATACAGTTGGTTCTTTAAAATAAGTTTGCATTACAGAAATTGGTCTCGATGCGGTCCCTCAATCGGAGTATTCTCGCAAGCTCGTAGCGTTTGTATACCAGGAGTCGGCTGTGTGGGGCGCTTATATTATGTATACGTGTATACAGTCAACAGCAGCTGAGTCTTTACAGAACTATCCTTTAATCAACTCTGAACCCAACATCTGACATTTTAAACTTCATTGTTGATTAGAGTTGGTCAGTTTTGTTAAGGCTGACCGCTGATGACCGTACATACATAAAGGCACGCGTGCGTGTATTTCTATCTCTTCCAATAAAACAGGATAAAAATATAACGAAATTGTCTAATAAAAAAAATCTTTTGTAGGTAGGTATTACGCACCTCAATTGGGAGAAAATTACTTTTGTTTCGGTTCGGTCGAACTGCCTAACAGAATACTTGATTTATTTGAGATCGAGACTCGTCTATGCACGTCGACGAGAGCCTTAATTCGTAAATCGATGTGACCGAACTATTAACGTTATTTAACATAATATCAACAAATATAAAGTTTGTGCTTCCGTCATATCATGATACGTAACCGAGTCGATCGACGCCGGGTTTTAAAATGAGACTCGCCGTTCAACAGCGCCGAACGGCAGTCATCGCCCAAGGGGCCCATTCATGGCAGTCTATACTTTGCCGTCCACCGCTTAACGCAGGATTATGAACATCAACGCACGACGCATGGCGTCCTGCAACACCGAGCAGGGTGAGTCTCGGAGTCTCGACGGCGGAATGCCATGTAGGACAGTGATGGGCCCCTGAGCGGCCGTCGCCTCGCTCGTCTACTCGGAACGTTGAGATCGTAGGATACCGGAGCGGCTACAGCCAGCCGGCGGAGTTGTGCGGCGCGTGGCCGTGCAGCGGCGTGACGCCGGCCAGCCGCGTCAGCGCCGCGCAGCGCCCGCACGCGTCGCCCGCGCCCGTCGCGCCCGTCGCGCCGGCCGGGCTGGCGTCGAGAGCGCCCGCCGACATAGGACCGGACTCGTCCCCCTCGGTCGGTTCCATTCCGCACTCGTCACACGCGGCTTCCTGTAACCGAGAACGATCGTGTGTCTTCAAAACGTAGCTTCGTTTTACTGCTTGCGATGATTTTCAATCTCGTTAGACTTAATGTATTCGGTGTGGGTAATGCAGGTGTAAGTAATTAATACAAGTTGTTTTTCAACGCAACGTCACGATGGTTGTTTCCGACTGCGCCGATCTTCACTCTTTCTTCGGCATCGTCTCGTTCGAGATGGCTACTCCAACATTTGAGTCTTTTATTTATAACTATTAATTTTAGCACCAATTAATAATATATTAGGTTTGACGAGATCGAAGATTAGGTCTAATATCAGCTGGAGCTGATATTGTACTTATTTTTACAAAACCTGATGAATTTTAAAATTTGTGAGTGTGACTGAATAAAAGTCACAAACCACTTTTAACGATCCACTGTCGTGGACCCACGGCTGCCTATGTTCGTACGTCATCAACCCGGTGGTCATTATGAGTATAGACCCTCGGCTCATCATCATCATATCGGTCGTACGACGACATTCACTGTACAATGTGTTCGCGTTTCAAGTCCAGGCCACTCGTAGTTTTCAAAGCGAGTGTTACCTTATGTGCATCCTCGTCGAGGCTGGCGAGGAGCGGCTCCCTGCTGCCGCCCCTGGCCCCGGTGTCGGCGGGGCAGGGCCGGGGCGCGGGCGCGGGCGGCGGGCGGGGCGCGGGCGGCGGGGGCGCGCGCGCCGGCACCGAGCTGGCGCGCTGCAGCGCCTCCGCCCCCGCGCCCCGCCCGCCGCCCCCGCCGCCCCCGCCGGCCGCGGCGGCCCCGGCCCGCGCCTCCTCCGCGGCGCGCCGGGAGTCGGAGAACTTCTTCCGCTTGCGCTTCAACGCCGCGAGCGCCGTCAGAGGGTGCAACGGGCCTCCGCTGCGAGACCCGCGATCCGGGCTACGCTGCGAATCGCTGCCCGATTCGGAGCGTTCGCTGCCGCTAAAAAACAACATGCAGACGTTCATACCTTTACCCTCATGTCATAAACCCCTTACGGCATTATTTTGACTGCCTGTCAAAAGTGACAGATTTCCAACCCATCATTCACTTAAACCCTTATATTCATTGATAGGCTTACTATATAGGTATCCGCCTGCACTGAAAAGCCACTCAGTCCAGCTCGGGAACTAAAGTAACAATTTTTCATTTCATCTGCGTTTGCCAATAAGTAGTCATTTACCTAAATATCTTATAGGTCTGATACATCTAGCTTCTTAAATTGACGTAGAGTAATATGTTTGTAACGTAATGTAATGATAGATACGCCGCAACGGTTACATACCTACCTAAGTAGTAAAAATATGGCACAAAATACCTCGGCGAGTGTCTCGCGTGATCGCAGACGGAGTCCTCCGACCTCGAGCGGCCGATGAAGCGCGAGACCCTGGCGGCGCGCGCGGCCTCGATGATGGTGCCCCAGCGGCGCTTGTGCGGCGCGGGCTTGCGGCGCGCGGCGGGCGCGGGCTGGCCGGCGGCGCCGTCCGACAGGCTGGACTGCGACGTGCGCAGGCGCGCGCCCAGCAGCGCCGACAGCGACGCGTGGTGCGCCCCGTGCACGCCGCCGTGCTCGTGGTGCAGCGACGCCAGGAACTCGTCGCCCGCGTTCAGCGACCCGCCCGGCGCGATGTTGAAACCCTTCATCAACCGCCGCTCCTTCTGGCGGTTCTTCTTACCGCCGCCGCCGCCTGCACGGATCGAAACTTATATTTATTTTCTAATGAAGGAAAAGCCCATGCTAAAAAAATTTAAAAACAATCATGCTAATGGGAAAATGTTGAAGGATAAGTTACCACCGGCTTTTAAAATAAGGCAAGGACTTCGGCGTACACGTTTCCAGCTTTTCATCCCGTGACCGCGGCCCTTGAAAGGGTGCCGATGGGTGGGGAAACCCAAAAAACCATAAAATACACGTCATCTTCATTCACTAAGGCAAGAAGTTACAAGGATAGGAAAGCAACATTAATTTCGATAATGCTAGCCGTTTAATCAATTGTGAAAGCAGATGGTAGCTCACCAGGTGCCCCAGCGTTGGCGGTGGACGTGTTCATGCCGGAGTTGCGCAGGATCTCGACGAGCTCGCAGCGGAAGGCGGACACGTCCTGCTTGATCTCGTTGACGTCGTCCTCCGTGACGCCGCCGCTCTCCGCGCGCCGCTGCTGCACCGTCACGTAGCGCCGCACCAGGTTGCGCATTATGGCCTGAAACAGCCGACCGATTCAATATCTATTCACATTACATTTTGAAGCTCATACAAAAAGCTATTTATTCTTTATACCCAATATTTAAGCCAAGATCCACTTTGAGTCGCTGAGCCAGCGAAGTAAGTACTCCACTAATAAATATTATTATCAATCAGAAACTTTTATTATTTTAATTTAACAAACTCCATATGTTACTAATCTTTTAAATTGCACAAACTCGTAGCCCGTTGATGTCTTTTGAAGGACATTTACAAAAAAAATTGGTTCAAATTGGTACTGAAAAATCAGTAAAATATTTTTCATGTCTCATATTCTGAAAGTAACTCATAACTTGCCTAAAATGCGGGTTAAAAGTGATATGTGGCGGCCCTAGGGCTGTAATAAATTTGAAAAAGAGAAGGGGGTGTCATGTCAAATCGATATCTGTAATCTCTTTGGACTTTTATTTACCAAAGGTATGTAGGCAAAGGCACAGAAGCCTATACAGCTTATTTTGCTACATTATAAAATAATTAAAATCGTAGAAACCTTAAGAAAAGAGAAATTATTAATAAAAGTAAATATTTAGGTGTTTTTATTTTTGTGACATTTTTCTTATTAAATTTTTTTTTTAATATTCTGTTTGTTTTTACTTTCCTCATATTCAAAATGAAAAGTAGAGTGTTTACTTCGGGTGTATGTACCCATAACAGTCTCGAACTATCGGCTCACCTCACTTCGTTCGGGCGCCAAAACCCTCGACTGTTATGGGTGTCATACAGCCCTTGGTAAACAATCTACTATAAAACTATATCTTCCGGACCACAGCTAATGCAATACTGTTTTCTGTTAAGTAAAATATCTGATACTTTCGGATCCTATCTAAATTATTAAGAATCTTTTAAACTTTTAAGGTAAACTTTTTTTCTACTATACATTTGGAGTTTTGGAAAACGATATTGTTAACTTTTTTCTTCTGAGTAGCCGAAGACAAGTTACAGAGTTCTCAAACAGCTGTGTATTCCAAGTACATTGCAACATTGTTGAATTCTACATCTCAGTTTATACAGGACCTTCACATTTTTCTAAATAATTCTTCAGAATTGTAACTTACCTGGTATCGGAAATCTCGCTCATTGGCTTGTTTCGCTTTTCTCTGTAACAAAAGGAGCAATTTCATTCGAGCAGCACAACGAACGTTTATGTATATTCTTCTTCTTCTTATCGAATGAGGATTAGTGGCCACCTCTGGTATCAGAGTTTATCAAGCCGCCGATAAGGCCTCTGACTTGGATTAACGACTGTAATCAAAAGATAACAGCTGGGACAGACGGTTTAACGTGCCCTTCGAAGCACGGAAGCGCTCAGTTATAATGCCACTTTACGGGCACCCATCCGACACCTGACCGGGCCGAACTAAGCTTAACAAATGTGATCGAATACGATCAGTCTGTCAAGCGCGGCCATGAGCGCTCAGGTCTGGAATAAACACAATGATGAACTAGATATCGTTTCGCTGCGAAACGATATTACTTTGCATGTAGCCCTAGAATGAGCGGTTTTTACTAGTATTTATAATCGTAGCTCGATAACGTGGTTAAAATAACGTGCCACTGTTTTTTTTTTTCAACGCTTAGATAAATAACCATGAGGTACTTATTAATAATTTGTTGGTTATGAGTCAAACTGACTGAAACTATTATCCGAGGGTTGAAAAATCAGCAATAAGTGAGTACCTACCTATTATTTTTTATTTTTTTACTTTTTGTAGTCTGAATTGAATGAGGAATATTAAAAACCTTTTTCTTTCTTTCTTTCTGTAACGCTCACACCTTCGCGCCGTAAGCGACATAGCATATCTAATTGCATGATTTGTATGAAACCCATGTGGTTACCCTGATGGTGCGCATGTGCTCGCGCTTGGCGCGCGCGTGCCCGCACATGCGGCGCTGCAGCCAGTGCCAGGCGTACAGCAGCGACTTGGGCGACGGCACCACGTTGAACGGCGGCGGCACCGTGCCGCCCTCCTCGAAGTACGAGATCCACAGTTTGCTGCGCGCGAACTTCCATTCTACGTCGGCCCGCTCCTAAACAATCGAAAGGATAGTTGGCTTAGATTCGTACGTATACCTACATCTTTATAAGCGCATAAATTGGTGTGCCTGCCTAATATCTGCAGCTCTCAAAAGCTTGGACAGTAAACGCTTAATAATACTAGAAACAACACCTACACTCCAAATTTCTTAAATGGGACCCGAACCCGCAAATTCTGCATTTTCGGAAACTGCGCATTCCCATTGAGCTACAGAGATACAGTAATTTTCTAGCTTTTTTCACTTTTCACTGATTTTCAGCCAGCGTTGTTTCATCAATAAGAGGAAATCCCATCTGAGCAACTTGGAGACTAGTTTTTTCTAGAATGAATCTCATGAACTAACAGTGTTAATGCAAAAAAATAACTCATTTAAATTGTTATTAAAACATTAAATATATAGGATTATATTTTATTACACTCTACTCACAGATATGAGTTGGTAGGAGTGATTCATCATGGCGATGAGCAAGTTGAGCAGCACGATAACGTTGATGACGGCGTAGGTGCCGAACATGAGCATGCCCCAGAAGCGCGTGAAGATCTTGATGCCCTCCAGCTCAAACGAGTCCAGGTCCACCAGCCCAAACGCCGCCCAGAACAGGGTCTGCATTGTCTCGAACAAACTGCAAATAATCAAGAATTAAAACCCGTATTTTGTCAGTTTCACAAAACAGACTTGGGGTAAGTAGATTCTGCTTTATAATCGTAACTTCCACTTGGGACATTATACTCGTAATATGTTACATACCTACATAGAACGAATCGCTAGATGTAGATAATGTAGTAAATGTCTACTACAAATGAACTGCTTACTTGGCAAAGCGCCTCCAAACAACACAAGCATCCGGATCAGGTAAGGTGCCATTTGGTGCTGGTATTGAGTTACCGTTGAAAGTACACTTCTTTTTCTCCATATCCGCGTAGTACCATAGGAGCTGATTCAAACCTGCAAGCCACAATTTATAAACCTATATTCATCGGACAGAATTGACCAAAAAAGAACGAATATTGTCGAAAAGCTTACCACAAGAAAAAGCAAATATCACCAATATGTCCAACACGAAAAACTTCAATATATCCAGGACCATCCGACTGAGGGACACCTGCAGAGGGCCCAGGTGCGGGTTGACGCTGAAGATGTACACCAGCTTGAGGCTGCTGAAGATGTTGGCTGCTGAGAACAGCCCCTCGGAGAGCAACATCGGATCCCACGCGTCCCACTTCTCTCGTGGCTGGTTCCATTGGAGGCCTTGAGCCATTTCACGACGCACCTGCACAACAAACAAGACAGAAACTACACGAATCTTATCCACTATTTATACAACAACAAAAACGTTATTCGCCTAAATTACAATCACCTGAAAGTGTGAGACGATGCGCAGGGCGACAGTGGCGACATACAGCGAGTTGGTGACGAAGTCTATGACGTTCCACATGTCGTGGACGTACTCACGCAGCCCCATATCCCACAACTGCTTCACCTCGCTCCAGATCAGCCCTGGGGGAAAATTAACACCGAAACTGAGTTCTGGCAAAATAGAATTGTCATCAGGACGATACTATTAGAATTTTCCATACTTTCGTTTTTAGGATTTCATAGCCTAAAGGCAAAAAACGAAACCCTTATAGATTCGCCCAAA
The DNA here is from genome assembly GCA_910589605.1 of Chrysoteuchia culmella. NCBI lineage: Eukaryota > Metazoa > Arthropoda > Insecta > Lepidoptera > Crambidae > Chrysoteuchia > Chrysoteuchia culmella. The sequence goes on along the minus strand of OU342647.1, from coordinate 374,360 downwards.
TCGATGTATGTCACAGCCACTTTATTCCAAAACTATGAGGATTACACAGTTGAAACTTGGTCGGTAGATGTATTCTGTAAACCGCTTTACGGTTTTCACACAAAAATAAAAAATATATGAATTAAGGGGGGCTCCCCATACATGGTACTATTACTGACATTTTTTTTTCATCAAACCTATACGTGTGGGATATCATTAGATAGATCTTTAAAAATTATATTGAAGCTTCTAAAACAGTTTTTTCTCAAAGTCAACCGTTTGAAAGTTATACACATCCAAAGTGGAAAAATGTGTCCCCCCCCCCTCTAACTTTTAAAGTGGAATAAAAAAATATATGATGTACATCTTTATAAAAACTTTCAACGAAAATTGGTTTGAACGAAATATATTTAGCAGTTTCAGAGCTATAGCAAATATAACTTTGTCATTCATACAAACACTATGAAAAACAAAGTTATTTTTGCAGGCGAAAAATTATAGTGGCATTTTGGCAATAATAATAATAGAAACTTTATTGCACACGATACAAACGCATACAGAGAAAATGACAAAAAAGAGGAACACACAATAGGCGGCCTTATTGCTACGTACCAATCTCTTCCAGGCAGCCTTGGGTGAGAGACGAAACCCTTCATGTGCGAGTTCGACTCGCACTTGGCCGATTTTTTTTTTAATGTTTCATTCAGAACGTGTAGAAACTTCAGTAACACTATCAAGTAGGTAGATAAAACATCAGTAATTAGACACAATTACTGTAGGTACGGGCTTTTCAAAGCTTTGCAGTAAAAACACATGCACGTACCACTGACCCAGAAGAGGATGAGCCACTCGACGAGTGAGGGCGCTGCCCCCCGGCGCGACAGTGGCTCCCCGTGCGGCGCCGCGCCCCACAACAGGCCGCCTGCTGCCGTCTCGATGCGCTGCGACGCCAAGATCAGCAGGACTACAACGATAACCACAAGTCCTGCATTCATAAGAGTGTAATCGAGACTGCTTATTGAGACAAAGTTCAAAAATTAAGAAAAGCGTATCTTCCTCGATGTACGTCTTTAGTGCACTCTGGCGGGGTGGTCATGATCGGTAATAGATTGTCTGGAAGTTAGTTTTGCCTTTGGGATAGGTAAATTTCCATCTCTCTCTATTTGTGATAAATCGTGACATAGGGAACTCTATGGAATGCGCTCTTAAAGATGTAAACGTAACTATGCAGAATTTGCAAAACTTTATTGTGGGAGACCCGGGTCACTAATTAAGAGTCTACTCACATAGGAACATAAAATAGCTTGCCGAGTGGCAGAGGAACTTGATGAAGGGCTTGCGCAGCGTGCGGCCGGCGGCGGAGTGCGGCGCGGCGATGTAGGCGAGCGAGTACAGTGGGAACATGGCGCCTATGCGCACCATCTCAGCCGCCTGCAGCAGCATGTTCTTGCGCCGGAAGCCCGGCACGCTCTCGTACCAGATCGACGCCAGTAGCTGTTGCACGTTCGGGTGCGCCACGAACTGCACACGCAACAACGTGAGGAAACTTAGAACTGGTTCTTTATCCAAGTCCGTAAGAGACTGACCTTCAAAACTTAGTACCACACTTAAACTTAACTTGTGTAAGAAGTTTAAAACTTTCTTTATTTAACTTCTCGATATAATTGTTTAAAAGACCGTATGCGAAATTGATATATTATGGCAATTGAATTTAATTACGCATGCCTCGAGTGGCAATTGCCCACGCCCATTGGCCCGGCTGACAAGTACCTCCGATGCTCTGAGACACCGAAGTCATCATGTAAAAGAGTGAAGTAGCAAGAAGTAACCAACCTTTTTCTGCCTGAGTTTGATGGCGAGCTTGAGTCTTGAGAGGCGCATGCGCTCGGGCGCGCCGGGCTCGGGCAGCGGCGCCTGCGGCGAGTCCTTCTCGTGGTTGAGCAGCACCTGCAGCTCGTGCGACGTGCGCGTGTGGTCCAGCAGTGCCGTCGCGAACTCCTGGCACTGCACGCGCAGCTCCTGGTACTCCGTTTTGAATTCATGCTCCAGCGCCGAAAGCCGCCGCAGCTCCCACGACAGCTCGAACGCTGTCAAATATATCCAATCAATATGAAATGTGTAATAATGCCATGTTCGTTAACGTTTTCACTGACAAACAGAAGTGGGATCTGACTGGAAACCAAGTTCTTCGGAGTTTCTCAAATTCGTCATAGTTATCGCTCTTCAATGACTTTTAATGATTTGATATGTTATTTGTTACACAATAGAGCGCGATTGTAAGTTTGTGGGTCAAATGATTTTTTAGTTATTTTAGGTCCAAAAGTATCCCGCACTGGTACAACACGAGACGCCATATTTTTCGCTCTTTTCCGTTGGAACTTGGATGACACAATGGCAATAGCTATTGAACACTATCTTTGTAATATTTTGTGATTGTTGGTGCCTCTTTCATCCAAAGATGTGCAAAATGGTTTTAAAAATGTATTTGAATAGGTAACAAAAATGTTTTCAGCATTGTTGTGTTCCGGCAGTTTAAAGATAAGATAGCCAGTTCCTCAGTGGCTGAGGATTCAGGGAGAGGCTGGCTTCCATCTGACAGCCTTATCAATACTTAACATCAGGTATGTTGAGGCTAAGAGTCTCCCCGTGTCGTGCATAAAAAAAACGCAAACACTTTTTGATTTTTCTATTTCAAATACAAAATAGTTTTTCATTTTGTATTTGAAATACTTAATGCAAAATACATATTTTCAAAATAGTTTTTTTTTAATAAAATACTTTTTACCTCACACGCTCTGAAAAGGAGGTTTTGTCAATTAGTTTAGGCGTGGAAAATCGCTTTTTACGGCCTAGCGCGGCATAGTACTTTTTTAATTGAATACCTAAAAATATGAATTTTTTGCTATATTTGATTCTTATTTTAAATAGCTTTAAATTAATTATAATACTTCGTTTTGGTTTAATTATGTTACTTTAGTTCATTGAATCATAAAAACAATAACAATAAGATTAAACTATTTGTTATAAGAATTTTATATTAGGCTGGGTGAGATTTCACAACCTATAATTGGATTTCGGACTGTGACATAAATCTTTATTTTTAAATTGTCTTTGTCTAGTACCTCATGTCAGTGTCAATATTTACGGAATCGTTTTTATTCTTTTTAATAAGTAACAATATATTCCTACTTTAAATAACTTTTTTAAGACAATTTAAAAATAAAGATTTATGTCATAGTCCGAAATCCAATTATAGGTTGTGAAATCTCACCCAGCCTAATATAAAATTCTTATAACAAATAGTTTAATCTTATTGTTTTTGTATTTATGATTCAACGAACTAAAATAATATAATAAAACCAAAACGGAGTATTATAATTAATTTAAAGCTATTTAAAATAAGAATCAAATATAACAAAAATGTCAATAGTCCGATTCGAAACGCATTATGACATATTATTAAAAAAGTACTTTGCCGCGCTAGGCCGCAAAAAGCGGCTACGCCTAAACTGATTGACAAAACCTCCTTTTCAGAGCGTGTGAGATGAAAATAACTATTGTTATCGTAAAGTTCGAATTAATTAAACGAGTTTATAATGACATGCTTTATGAAGTCGTCATTAGCCATATTTAATGTCCCCACTGGTGAGCGGCATCTGGTCTTCCTTATGGATTGATAAGGAGAATGGGACATGACACACCACACGGGCCCAATGCGGATTAATGGGTTTTTAACGACTGCAAACGCAGCCGGGACCAACGGCTTAACGTGCCTTCGGAAGCACGGAGGACCTCAAGATAGTAAATTTTTGGTTACCCATCCCGTTTTCGACCATTGCGAAAGTTGCTTATCCTCAACAATCGCAGGCCGTGTGCGCAAACAACGGTGCCACGGGCTCCTTGTGAACTCAATACCGAAATTTTGAAAAAGATACCTAGATTTTTAACCGCCTCTGTGATCAAGTGTTAACAACACCGGTATCATACCCAGAGCTCATATTATATTCGGTTTATTTGCTGGTAGGATTTGTTGTAAATCCGCCTGCTTAGCTACCAGCATCTTATCTAAATCTGACACCATAACATTATAACAGCATTAGGCAATTCCTCAGTGGTTGAGGATTCCGGAAGCTTCCACGGTGACTGAAAGCTAAGTGTCTTCCCGGTGTTCATAAATTTATTTTATTTATTTATTTAGGTACACAAAACAGAGTGATAGCAAATACATGAAGACCAGTACAAACAGATAAAGATTTATGATAGGCTGCAACTCCACAAGTAGGTATGTGTACACAGCATGACAGGCATTTAACATAAAAAATCGCACGCTACGATATAAATTAATAATTAATCAATAATAATAATAAAGAAGAATAATAACTATAATAAAATCAATAAAAAAACCGACAGCGAGATATCATAGAATATACATTAAAATTCGTTATACAATTATTACATTAATTCAATTTCAAAATAAATATGTGCAAAGGCACTGTCGTTCATGTTCCTTCAAGGGCCTCATAATCAGAAAAAGCCTTTCTACCGTTGCAGTGCTAGGCCGACCGCTCTTATATTTTTAGAAGACAAGCTGACGGTCTTTATTTTTATATACTTATGCCGGCAAGAGATCATCATCCTCCAAAAAAAGTAGTGATACTGGTTAATTATGATATCGTCAATTTTGTTGTTTGCACTTACACGGTAAACGGAAATAAAATAAATAATTAATTTTAGGTTAGATCATCGGTTACTCCGGTAATCGAGCATATAACTAACCAACTTGCAAACGAACAGTTCAGTTCTCGAACCTACCAATTTAGTTAGATAAAACATACAGCAACGACACAAGTCGAAATGTATTTTTGCATTTTGAAAATACAAAATATGTCCTAAAGAGTATTTCAAATAAAATACAAAATACTTTTTGCAAAAAAAAACATTTAAATACAAAATGGAAATCAGTATTTTGTATTTTGTATTTTGCATATTTAATAGTAGTACTTATTTCAAAAATGTCACATCTCTGCTTTCATCACTTACATTCGGCTTAATTTAAAAATAGAATAGAATATCAAATAGCCGGTGCAAATTGCACCAAAATCAAGTCGGACTCACCTGATAAGATGGGGTCCTTGGAGGAGAGTGCGATAAGCGAAGGAGAGGCGAGCGCCCGGTACGCGTTGATCCTGGAGCGCGAGTGGCGCAGCGAGTCCTCGCTGCGGGAGCGCACGCACTCGTCGCAGCCGCAGCGCACGTCGTGCGGCACGGGCAGCGCCGCGCCGCGGTCCAGCAGCAGCTTGATGATCTCGTAGCTGTCGCGGTGCGCCGCCAGGATCAGCGGCGTTATGTCCGCCGTGAACGTCGCCGTCTCCGGCGGAAGCGCTTCCCAACTCTACAAATTATTAAACGAATATTGACTATGGCCTTAATACCACTGAGCGACGATTTGAATGGTAGCTTCCTACTTTCAAAATATCTCGACGGTCTTCTTCTTTAAAGAACAGGTAACAAGTGAAAGGTAAAAAGTTGAAAATACTGCAACCTAACTCTAAATATTTTGAAATAAAACAACTTTCATCCCGTCTGACGATGACTCGGGATGACTGTCATCACATGACCACGGCAGCTGAATAGGTGCCGAAACGTCGGGGAAATCAAGAATACGGACAATTAAAACTTAGTTCATGAAATATAGAGCGTTTGATATCCGTAACTTTAATTTCAATGAACAGTGCGCGCCAAAACTTAATATGTACATATCTAAATATTTTAATTATAAGTCTGGGTAGTCAATTGTTCAAATAATTGAACGAGAGTATGAGTGCAATAAATCATACATGAGGTTCCCCCGGCTTGCGCGAGTGCTCTTCATGGTCGAGCAGCGCCTCGACGGCCTCCACGAACTCCTCGGAGATGGCGTGCAGCAGCGCGTCGCGGGTCTCCACGCCAAACTCCAGCAGCAGCTCGACCATCTCGAGATTCTCGTTGTCGATGGCCATGAGTAGCGCGCTGCGGCCCAGCGGGTCCACGCAGTCGACGTTGATGTGCCCAGAGTCGCGCGCGCGCTGCAGCACACGCCGGGTGCCCGCCACGTCGCCCCGCTCCACCCCCAGGAGGTACTTCTTCTCCTCGAGGGACAGCACGGCCATCTCCTGGTGCGGCCGCACCACATTCTCCTCCTCTGTCATGCCATGGATGCTGTGTCTCTGCGATGTCGATACCAGATTTGTTATTGTTATCTCATGTACCTAAGTAAGTCATTTACTTATTTATTTTTTCTACTAACTCTAACTTTATTAACATTATGACATTACAAACAAATACTAAATACACATTTAAAAGTAAAAAAATAAATTAAGGTACTGGGGATATTCGCGAATTTGTAAATTGCTGATAGATAATTCTAGTTGAAAATGTTAAAATTAAAGCAAAGATCGTGATAATATGTTTATTGTCAGTAGGTAGGTAACAAACTAACTAACAAGACGTGCGCTGCGTGTGGAGCGACTGTTTACTTTGAACCTAGACAATTCAAATGACCCTCACCCAAACACCCGAGGTAATCTATGTGAGAGCAACAAACCTCTAACCAATCTTCAGACTGCAAAGTTTTTGAAGTGAACTTACTTTATAACTTTTTCATGATCCGGTAGTGAACGTCTTAGACATAGAGAACTGCATAAAAAAGGAAAAATTGTGAAAAAGCCAGCACGTAAGTTCAATCCCCACTCAGCACAAAAGTTCATGAGTTGATAATTAACTAGGTACCTACTTAGTGTTTGCATCTGTCCTGTGGGAGTGTCTGAGATTTTTTTATTTTTCATAAACGCATCTAATTCACTCTAGTCAAGCTAGACCCTTGGCTCTTTTGATCTTTTGTAGGACATCCTTGAAGAATCGCCAATTATTTTGATTTATTTACTAAATGTCCTGCCCGTCTTTGCTTTGTTCTTTAAAAGCAAATAAAACTGCTTAGGTGTATGTACTGTGTATGTAGGGAAAGTAAATAGTTATACGCACATAATAAAAAGTTTCTCTGCAAACAAAACAAGGTTTGACACGTGTTTGACAACCTCGTAAAGAGCGAGGCGTCTCGTTATGATCGAATACCTACGATAAAGTGTGAAGTAGGTCACTTGTTGATAGGAGAAAAGTTGACAGGTATAGGCGGCGGGCGTGAGCTGAGGGCGGCGCGCCGGCGACGTGCCGGCGGCGTGCGGGCGGCGTGCGGGAGACGTGCCGCGGCCGCGCCGCCCACGCGCGCCGCCGCTCATTATGGAAGTGGGTCGCGGGCCACCCCGCCGCCGCCGCCCAGGGGGGCGCGTCCGCTACTACCGACTATCGCTTGATGCGACTTTATCGCTTATAAAAATCATTGTTTTCCTACGCTTCCATTCCTAACACCCGAATTATGTAAATAGACAGGACGAACGACGAGAAACACGTCCGCCCGTATCGGCGGGGGCGGGCGGGGGGCGCTCGAGTTGCTAACGAATCACGACACCATCGATTAATCGGCCCGTTCGATTTCACTGAAATACCTAGTTCTTTAATATAAATGTTTACACGACTTCGACTCTAATTTGAGACCGGCGAGAGCTTTCGTCGAGTACTCGCCGCGAATATGATGTTTAAATGTACACGCGCCGGGAATGTAAACAGAACCACATGCGTGAATTACTTGATTAATTGATACAGTTCTCAATTAATATTCAGTTGATGGTTTTTTTTAAGTAATATCTTTTAATGAAACAGAACTTGCCGAACTGGCTGGCTGCATGCTTGACACACTAACAAAAAGCTTTCTGTGGATCTAACTTCGAAATTTAAAAAATACTGCATGAAAAACACAAACTCCTGTAATGTAAAGTAGTTAAGTTGTAGCAATACCTAGTCCGACATTGAGAATTAAATCCGGAGGGTCTTTAAATAAACGCAAAAGTTCTTTGGCCGTAATACAATAAAGCACTCGAGATTTCTATCAAAAGTTGGCGCTACAACGCGAACGTTACAAACGAAAATGGATTCAGATTATCCAAAATTCATTATTATTCGTTTGACATTACGCAGCGGCAGGGGGGCGACCCCATCAAGAGTGGAGCTATTACGTAATTTCCCATGAGAAAACCCATGTACTAGCACTTTCCCATTAGCATTAGCAGCGGTCGAACATCTTATGTGACGTAAAGTGGGCAAATGAGCACTTTGCGTCAACCCATTTAACCATCGCTTGATACCAACAGCCGCTCAGTTCTCCGGGACATTAAGCCGGGTACTTGATCGTCCAAGCACGAGATAGCCTCTCGAGAAGATAGCGCGCGACACGCGACACGCGAACGAGTCTCCCCAAGTCCCACGCTGCAGATGTAGGGGCTCGACCGCAACTTCCGTCACATGTGGCGTGATGAAATTAATCTCGTTATGAACTTCGTGATGGTGATACGGAGCACTACCCACAATTACTTTTAGTTAATAGAACTATTTTTAAACATGGTTGCTTGTTGTCAAACACATTTCAGTAAATGTAGAGTTTAGTTTATGTTAGTTGTACTAGTTTTAAGTAACGAGTATTTATCTTGGAACTGTATTAATACATGATATCAATTCTTCAGGAACTGTTGCAATATTTTTTTTAAGAACTTAAATTATTGGTGTCCATAGAGCGGCACGGAAGCCGCGTTGCTCTGTTGGTGTGTTATGAAAGGGAAGTTTTGTACACCTCTTTGGACCTAATAGCAGGGAATCTGCTGGTGCTAGACGATGCACGATGGAGCAAAAGTTAGTAGCGGGGCTGTTAAGTCATGTAGCTTAAACGGACTATTCCATTCTACGTTACGGGAGAGCGTTAACAAGACTCTGACCCCCGCAGTGTTTTAAAACAGCCCTCAATCATTCAGGTAATGAACTTTAAGTTTTGCAAGCGAGGGGAAATTCTTATCACAATATTAAATATTGATATTAGTTAATACCTCAAAATTGATTTCAACCCTACCTTAACTTTGTTATCGAGCGGTCGCGGCTCGGGTGCCAGCAGCGAGCCCAGCTCCACACGACAGGTGGAGGGGCGGCGCGCATCCAGGTCCGGCACGGCCAGCCCGCCGCCGCCGCCACCCGGCGCTCCGCCGCCACCGCCGCTGCCGCCGGACATCTCGGATCCGCCGCTCTCTGCACACACAGACCACGGTCACCGGCGGCCGCGTCCCGCGGGTGCGAGCGCAGCCGCCGCCGGCTCAGGGCACGCGCACGCCTCTCTCGAACTGATAAATTTAGCAGAGGCGCGTGCGCAGGTCGCAGGCAGGAGCACTCACCGGCGCCGTCGCCGCCGCGCGCGCCATCCCGCGCCCGGTCCGTGAACTGAAACAAAGCGGGCGATGAGGCGGGCGGCGGGGTGCGGGTGCGGGGCGCAGGCGGCGGGGCGGCGGCACGCACCTGCACGCGGCGCGCGCGCCGGGCGGCGATCTGCCGCGAGTGGCGGCGCAGCGCCTCCAGCGTGAGCTCGCGCGCCGCTCCCGCCCCCGCTGTCTCCGCTCGCGCCTCGCTCCGCTCCGCCCGCCCTGTAATGTAATGCAGTTCAAAGCTCTTTATTTATCGCTGTTGGCTCGTAAATGCTGGCGTATGCAGTATACCGGCGTGAACGGATCGGCTTTTAGCAAAGTTATGACTCAATTTTTAGCTCTAAAGTCTGTCTCGGGAATCGTAAATACTCAACCTGCCGAAGTGAAAAAATTTAAAGCTTTGTGGAGTTGAGATGAGACACCTACACGGCATAATTTTACTTCTTGTTGAAGTGTATGTCGGTAACCTTTCCATAAGTTTTTAGATAAACGAATTAAACGAATAAAAATGACTGTTACTATTTGCAGAAACCACAAAATGTTTGAACAATCTTTAGTCCTTTTGTCTGATATTCTGATGATGCTAATCTATTCATCGCATCTTGTAGTGCAAAGTAGATTGAGCATTCTACAAACATTGTTCTCATACGTACATCTTATGTTTTGGCGCGCACTGTTCATTGAAATAAAACAACTTTTACGGATATCAAACGCGCTATATTTCCACGAACTAAGTTGTAACGGGATGACTGACCGTGACCACGGCAGCTGTAAAGGTGCCGAAACGTCGGGAAAATCAAAAAACCCCTAAAAAACCTAAAAATACGGACAATTACAACTTAGTTCGTGGATATAGCGCGTTTGATATCCGTAAAAGTTGTTTTATTTCAAACATTGTTCTATAATTTATTTTTCATACCTTGGCTGGCACCCGCTACAAGAGCATAGGGTTTCTAACAAAGATTACATCTGCCATTACGAAAACGACAATAATTTATAGATTTCCTGAAAACTACAGAATTGGCACCAAATTTGGGATCAGACGTGATAAAGCGTGTACGGGTTTACCGTAAGAGAGTTCTAAAAATGACTGATAAATAATAAAACTGTTTTAAACTTGATATAAATGTATATTTGAAAAGAAAGCTAACTACTGATAAAACTATAATGAGTACGCATCCCTCCATGAGTAAACATCCTCTACACTCCCTCTCATTCGTCATCATTACCACTAGACTCCAAACCGGACACGATGTCCCCGCCATATTGTGTCCGGTGTCCTCTACGAACCTCGGCCGAAAACCTTTATTTTCTAATAATTATTCGCTTCAGCCGTCTTCGAGTAATCGGTAAACATACATAAAAAATTTACTTATACCCAACAAACCAATAGCCTCCGTCTTTTTAGAAGTCGATTAAAAAGTATAGTCTTTTTGTTTACGGTACAGCCGAATTCAATTTTCGTTCTGCTGCTGCAAACTTAGCACTGTAGCAAAGTACCTGAAAATATCTGCGGTTTACAGCAAACTTCTTCAGGTAAAAAGCCAAAAATCCGAGATAATATGGACAAATGTCTGACAATATTGAAAATGATTTCACAATTGAATATAACAAAGTGTCTGCAAATATCGACGTTTAACTTTTGCATCTGATTTTTTTATTTTTGTATTTGCAATGCTATTTTCGTCTCGTCTGAGCAATATGAGACAAATTGATATTTTTCAAGTCTATTTGCTAAGAAATATCTGTCAATTTTGAAAAAACCGGACACGTACGAGTCGGACTCGCCCACCGAGGGTTCCGCTTGTAGGTAGGTAGATACCATTGCGGTAGAAATTATAACAAAAATTGTTGTATGGAAAACGATGTTTCTTTTTAATTCTTCATATAAATCGGCAATTTCACAGGTAAATACCTATTATTATGAATAGTTCAGGCATTGAGACTCGCAGTTTTTCCGAAGTTTTCCCGAAATTTAGATTCCAAAACTTAGACAAAATTTCCATGATTTAATTACAAATGTCTAGTTGTCAGGTTATTTTCCTGTACTTGTAGTAAAACAAGAGATTACTTGCCAAATTTCATAGTTCTAGGTCAACGGGATTAATATCCCCTATGAATTTTGATTTCCTTGAGAGTGTCGAAGTAGATATGTTTTTGTGGCATAAATGGTAAGGCCATGCCGCAAAAACGTATACTTTTAATGTTAATTTTTAAGTTTGATTTTCCACAGTTTCAAGAGATTGTTAACGTGAATATATGATTTCATTTCAACTCGATACTCCACGCATTCCCGAGTTTTTTTCCGAAATTCAGTTTCCGAAACCAAAGACTATATTTTTATGACTTTATTACAATGTATTGTTTTTAATTTTTGTCCTGTATTCGTAGTAAAAGATGATATTACTTGCCAAATTTCATAATTCTAGGCCAACGGGAAGTATCCTATCAATTTTGATACCCTTGGGAGTGTCGAAATATACCTGCATTTTAGGGGTTTAAACGGCCCCTATCTTCTATTGACGTTAATTTACAAGTTTGATTTTTTAGGGTTTCGTAGCCTAAAGGCAAAAAACGAAACCCTTATAGATTCGCCCAATCCGATGTATGTCACAGCCACTTTATTCCAAAACTATGAGGATTATACAGTTGAAACTTAGTAGGTAGGTGTATTCTGTAAACCGCTTTACGATTTTTTACATAAAAATAAAAAATTATATGAATTAAGGGGGGGCTCCCCATATATGGAACTGACACTGAACTTTTTTTTTCATCAAACCTCACGTGTTGGGTATATATAGATAGGTCTTTAAAAATTGCATTGAGGTTTCTAAAATTAATAAAAACTTTGAACGAAAATTGGTTTGAACGAAATATATTTAGTAGTTTCAGAGCTATAGCACATTTTCCAAAACCGCAAATATAACTTTGTTATTTATACAATCTCAATGAAAAACAAAGCTATTTTTGCAGACGAAAATTATAGTGGCATTTTGGCAATAATAATAATATAAACTTTATTGGACAGGATACAAAAACAAACGCATACAGAGAAAATGACATAAAAGAAGAACACACAATAGGGGGCCTTATTGCTACGTAGCAATCTCTTCCAGGCAACCTTGGGTGAGAGACTAAACCCTTCATGTGCGAGTTCGACTTGCACTTGGCCGATTTTTTACAGCTCCGACAGACTTGTTCGTTCTTCTTGTCAGAAACTTAAAAGATGTTCTGAATGGCTGGTAGGGAAAAAAATGGATGATTCGAAAGCACATATTAGCTATAAGTCTATTTGAATAAAAATATTATGACTTTGAAACTGTTGACCTGAATATTGGTTTTAATTTCAACTCGATACCTCCACACGTTCTCGAGATAAACGAGGACGGACGGACGGACGGTCAGACGGATAACAAAGTGATCCTTTAAGGGTTATTTTTTTTTCTTTAGAGGTTCTATCGGAACCCTATAAATTACTTTTCCAGTTTATTATCCAAACAAGGTTACTGAAAATATCGGCGTTTTACAGCAAACTTTTTCAAGTAAAAGATACCTCTACAATCCGACAAGGTACTGGATATAGTTATTGTTATGCAAGGATCACTGTTTAAAAATGGAATGAAAGTTGACTTTTATAAAAAAAAATGGTCTTTTTAACCGACTTCAAAAAAAGGAGGAGGTTCTCAAGTCGACGGTTTTTTTTATGTATGTTTTACCATAACTTCGCCAGTTGTTAACAGATTTTTATAGTTCTTTTTTTATCTGAAAGAAAATGGTTTATGTGTGGTCCCATATATTTTTTACGCAGATCTGGCTAGTAGTTTTTTCATAATCTTGAAAAATATCAATCACCTTTTGGCAAGTAGTCGTTTACCTAGATGACATCATGTTGTGTATGGGCTGATTTTTAGTGTAAGTAACGGCACATGTTGTAACTAAAAAATCTGAAATAAAAACATTTTATAAAAAAAAATCAAACCGACTTCAAAAAGTAAAAAATAAAACTTTTGGAGTCGGTGGAGTCTAGCTAGCTAAGGCCAAAAAATTATATAGTTAATAGAAGTGAAAATGTAGAATGCCTTGGCTGGCACCGACTCCAAAAGTTTTATTTTTTACTTTTTGAAGTCGGTTTGTTTTTTTTTATAAAATATTTTTTTTTTAAACTACGGACGACTAACTAGATGAGATACTTAAGTTGAGACAGGAGGTTAGATAACGTTAAACAAATTATAGAATTTGTGTGATTACGATCCGTATGTACAATGGAATGCCGTGTGGTGACGGCCTAAGAATACAAGTGTCACCACTTTCTTACATGCCTTTCTTACATGCCTGGGATGTCGTAAGAGTCGACTATGAGGCTCGACGCATTGAACACCAGTGCGAGAGAAGGAAAACTTGAAACCAACCCTCTACCAACCCATCTGGCCAGCGTGGTAGCAATAGGCTAATAACCTCCTATGAACGCCACAATAGGCGTGAGCAAGGTGAGGCTTATGTCCAGCAGTGGACGTCCACAGGCTGATGATGTACAATGGAATGGAGGCAAAGTGTGATAGCAATAGTGACAGAGTCAGAGCCGAATGAAAGCTGGGAATATGGTGAATGGAACTTCAGAATCCTTTATGAACAGTCAAAAGTAAGTTTCAAATGCCCGCTGTGTAACTACCTATAAATGAGATGAAAGCTGAAAGAAAGGAAGTTTAAGGGACCAGATGAAAGTTGAAGGAACTTCTAGATGAAACGAGCTTTGAGAAATACGGCTGTTTGAAATATTTATTCTACAACAATATGGCACTTTAGACGCTGTACGGAAACATTACATACTTTTTGTTATAGAACTATAGGACGGTTAGAGATGTTACAAATCTGGTAATAAGATAATTATATATATCTTCATACCTTTATCTAGATTTGTAATGTTTCAGAAACACTATTTTATGATTTTGCCTCGACACTTTTCCTTTCCGAAAAGACCCTATACCGAGAGACCCGGGAGAGTCCTTAAAAATCCAGAGACCCCTTAAAAATACGAAAATTCGAGATGATTCTCAAATGGTGTTGTTACATATACATTGGAAATTGGTTTAAATTAGTGGACACCAATTTAGTCGTACAGCGCCTTAACTCTCTGAACAACTAAAAATAAAAAAATACTGGCTAGCTGGCAATCTTAGTCGCATAACCGTAGTTGAATTTCTAACTAACAAAACTAAATATAACTAACAAAAGTCTTTGTAATTGTGTATCGATGTTTTATATTTTGATGTTAGTGAACTCTTCATGCAGACTAACCACGGAAATGGTTGTGCGAGGAAAAAGTATGTATTAGACGTAAGTGATTATCTTATAAAATAAATAAATAATAAATAAAAAAATATATAAAAACTTTAAACATAATAATAATCAAAGAAATCATATTTAACTATATGGGATTCATTTCTTGAAAATAAAACTTGATGCGAATTGCATGAAGTATTGCTTGTTTTTACTATTATATTAGTTAATATTAGTTAATCTTGTTATGTGATATGTTAAGGTCACTTTTCAATTTGACGACTCTGTATGAAATAAAACAGGGAGAAAAAAACAGCCCTTGACGAGTTTCTTGCCGGTTCTTCTCGTTACAAAGTCTCCCGCCGTAGGGTTTGTGAACCGATGGCGTAGCTTCTTTGACGTTCAAAAGTGCTTGTAACAGCCTAGACTGAATAAATGATATTGACTTTGACTTTGACTCTTATCCCTCAATACTAGTACCCCATCATGGGGATATTAAAAATATAAAAAACCGGCCAAATGCGAGTCGGACTCGCGCACGAAGGGTTCCGTATCATTATCTATGATAACGGCCAATAAATCATGTCTGTTGTCGTGGGACCCCCTAAAATATTTGATTCTGTGAAAATTTCAACTTACTATGTCTTACTATGACAGTTTATGTTTTGTGACAGACGGACGGACAGCGGAGTCTTACGATACGATGGAAGAAAAGCGATGGCGGTATGAGCGCATGCAGCTCCTGAGCATAGTCTGTAAAAGACCGACAAAGAGGTAACTTTACGGCAGTCAGCTAAGATGTGAAGCTTGTTGTCCAATTTGTTATTATCAGTCATGAGCATGAAGCTCTGCGCTGAATCGTGTCCAGTGTAACAAGTCGGTATCTTGCTGAGTCGTCCCAGAAGTGGATGCATTATTCCATGCAACATCGGGCTTGAGCTATGTAAAGGGTTAAATAAAAGCTGTCCAGGCGTGAAATATCGCTTGATTTTAGAACGCGCTGTCTTCTTAAGCCTCTTTAAGAAAATCACTTACGGATTCGTAAATCCATTTTTGTAACAAAGTACCTAGTTAATTTCTTTTTTTATTATTTTTTGTTGTAGCTTGTGACCATTTTTGGCACTTCACTGTTTAGAATTATTATCCAGAGTTTAACTGTTTGTAGTCATATTGTATGGATTGTAAATATTTAGGGAACTATAGGTCTATACTAACTAATATATCTTTTACCATATAATGTGTATGACTGTTTGTTTCTATAAATAAATAAATAAAACAAGTACAGTGTGCCCTTTACGAGTTTGGTTAATTAGAACCATTTTCGAAAACTATCGATTTGTCTCTTTCATATCCATAAACTGCTTTACCGACATGAGTAGAGCATCCGATAGTTATCGAAAAGGTTGACAGTAAAAGTCAACTCGTACTATGGGCACAGCTATGCACCCCGTAAAATAAGAGTCCATGAACAGTAGGCTTATTACGAGTTTGGCAAACTCGACGTTACAGTTAACGTTAATGTAAAATGTAGCTCTGTCTCTTTCATATTTAGCGACTGTTTTACCGACATGAGCAGTGTATACGATAGTCTACGCTCACGAGTCCTGTAAATGTCATGTTAAGCAAACTCGTAGGTAATAGGGGTACTGACATGCTTGCGTTTTGGAGGCGTTGAAACGTGGCTTAACTTCGGGTTAGTCGGCTCACTCAACCACGGTCTCTCTCATCAACATCACGTTGTTACTGCTGACTTTTGCATTAGACAGGCCTAGGTATCTCCGCGACGACATTACAAATCTTTAGCCGAATTAGTATGACAAATGATAAATAGCAAAACTTGGCCCAATTTGTGTTGAACTTACTGACTCCTTTTAAGAGCATCAAATCAAAGTGAGATTCCAATGACTAATATTATATTTTAATGTGAATTAAATAGTATTTATTATGAAAAATCAAGTACACAATGTTCAACACTTAACAATTCATTTAATTGTTTATATTCTCCTGTTTTAACGCCCTTTTTAGACCTGATATAATTTTGGGTAACTACGTAACAATGGCGAAGGGAGTATATTTTCAGAAGGGAAGCCGGAGTAGTTCTAAAAACCGGACAAATGCGAGTCGGACTCGCCCACCGAGGGTTCCGCACAAATTTGAAGTACCTGCCTAGTTATGTGTACCTACTAGGTAGGTTCCTACAAATTTGTACGGAACCCGGATATTATGTACCTAGGTACATAATATCATAAATAGTTCAGGAATTGAGTCTCGCAGTTTTTACGAAGTTTCCCGAAATTCAGTTTCCAAAACTTAAGACAAAATTTTTATGATTTAATTACAAATGTCTAGTTTCAGATTTTTTCCCGTACTTGTAGTAGAAGACGATATTACTTGCCAAATTTCATAGTTCTAGATCAACGGAAAGTACCCTATGAATTTTGATTCCCTTGAGAGTGTCGAATTATACGTTTTTGCGGCATAAATGGCCTTACATTCTTAAACGTTAATTTTGAAATTTGATTTTTTCACATCTTCAATAGTTTGTTAATGTGAATATATGTTTCAATTTCAACTCGATACGTCCACGCGTTCCTGTGTTTTTTTCGAAATTCCGTTCCTGAAACTAACACTATATTTTTATGATTCAATTACAAATATAAAGATTAAGTTTTTTTCCACTATTTGCAGTAATAGACTATAATTATTGCCAAATTTCATAGTTATAGGTCAACGGTAAGTACCCTATGAATTTTGATTCCCTTGAGAGTGTCGAAGTATACTTTTTTGCGGAATTAAATGGCCCTACTTTTTTACGTTAATTTTGAAGTTTGATTCTTTCACAGCTTCAAGAAATTGTAATCGTGAATATATGGTTCTAATTTCAACTCAATACGTGCGCGGGTTTCCGAGTTTTTGCCGAAATTCAGTTCCCAAAACCAAAGACTTTATTTTTATGATTTAATTACAAATGAATAGTTTTTAGATTTTTTCCTGTATTCTTAGTAAAAGACGATATTACTTGCCAAATTTAATAGTTATAGATCAACGGTAAGTACCCTATGAGTTTTGATTCCCTTGTGAGTGTAGAAATCTACTTTTTTTGCGATAAACGGTTCATTTTTTTTTTATTTACAAGTTTCTGTTTGTTACCCCTTCAACAGACTGTTAAACGAATATATAGTTTTAATTTCTACTCGATACGTCCACGCGTTCTCGAGATAAACGAGGACAGACGGACAACAAAGTGATCCTATAAGGGTTCTTTTTTTTCTTTAGGGTTTCCTTAGGGAACCCTAGAAAATCAATTGATGTATAATGACAAAGTTTTGACGTAGTTTTCAAAACGAAGTTTCGTTACATAGTAAATAATCTGTTAAGACGAAGATGTTAATATATGCCATACGTACCTGAACTAACGCCGGCACAGCATACACAATATTTTATACTTAGTTCACCACACAAAACAATAAAAAACAGTAGGTACTAATATTCGAAATGAAAAATTCCGGTCTACACACACACAAAATATACCAGTTCTTAGACCAGTGAACTGTTTTAAATTACTTATTTAACTGAAGTTCCTGAATAAAGGGATTTAATCTTCCATAAAGTTTTATTTGCTTCCCGTTCACTATTTTGATATATTTTCTCGCTCACTTCGGTTCTCTACGAGTGGCCTTGATCAGTCATTTGGTTTCGCGAGTCTGCCGCACTAACCCGACTCGTAACTCCCCGGTGTAAAGTAAATAGACCCCTATGATTTATTAGCCTCATTATTGTCTTAGCCCCTCGCTCGCCTGTTGCCGGTCGTGACTTAGCGCGTTTTAACGAGATTTCATTATATTCGCACGAAAATAGATTCAAGATCGACTGGAGTGGGTCGTATTCATCTGCATTAGACGGGCGCGCGGCTGTCTAGGACTCCATCGGGGCTCTCATTCGGACACATTTGAAATCCGATTACGACGTTTGATTTTCAGGCGCTCGCTTTCAATTAAACTACTGACATTTCGTGATTCAAGAATAAATTAATTTGTTTACCTTGGCGATAGAGTTGTTTACTGAAGCGACGTCGAGCCGCTCGCTGTGTACACAGACTCTAAAAATGCGTAAATTCTGTGTTTGACGCTCTTAATGCTTTCAGTTACAGCGCCGTCAATCACCTCACCGCCGAAGCCGGGTTTTACAGGATTTTTTTCAATCGCATCCGAACCCTTGTCATATCATATCCGGGTCGTTCGGAAGTAATTTCAAGGCAAATCGAACCACCGTCAAATTTAATTTAACAGCGCATTTACATAATATTTATTGAGTGTTGGCTCTGCAAGAGGTTAATATTGTATGAGTTGGGTAGACGATAAGTTATGTAGAATGCGGACGTTTTCTTAATGTAGTTTGCCACAAAGTCAGCGCTGGGGGCTCGTGAGTCGTGAGCGGCGGCGGGCGGGCGCAGGGCGGCGGCGTCGGCCCACATAAAGGGCTACTTAGCTAGGGTTCGCTGGCATTTCGCATTAGTTCAAACCGCAAGCTCCCATCAATCATTTTAATAAGAGCCTCTGCACAAAGCCTTGTGACTGTTTTGTACGGCTTGTCACGTGCGCTAGCGACTCGGTCGGGTTGACGACTTCAATAAGTAAGGTAAGTAAGTATGTCTAAAATCAATATTTATTCAGATT
Source organism: Chrysoteuchia culmella (assembly GCA_910589605.1). Lineage (NCBI taxonomy): Eukaryota > Metazoa > Arthropoda > Insecta > Lepidoptera > Crambidae > Chrysoteuchia > Chrysoteuchia culmella. The sequence goes on along the minus strand of OU342647.1, from coordinate 355,093 downwards.
TTCTTTTAAAAGAACAAAAAGTAAAAATAGACTGCATTACCTAACTAGGTAACTAACACAGACTGCTTATTAACACTTAGATTTTGATTTTATTTATTTCGGATGTGTTTTTTTTTTGTTATATAAACAGATAAATGTTGTATAAACTTAACGAAAATAAAGCACGCCGACCTTATCAAGTTAATAACTAACTATAAAATAGTATTTGAAATGTAGGTTCCTATGTTAAGGATACCGCTTCTAACCTTTTTAGACCGATTTTGATTTGAGATTGTTTGCGTTCCACATGTGAATTCGTCGCATGGAATCGATATGCTGATCCCGGTTATATCGCGCTTAGGATCTTTTTTTCTTTAGTCGCTTAGGGACCACTTCAAATTTCACGCAACAAAAAGTATTTATTGTCTTTTTCACCTCACACGCTCGGAAAAGGAGATTTTTTCATTCAATTTCTGCGCCGAAATTCGCATTTTACCGGCCTAGCGTAGTAAATTATTTTTTTAATTTAGAAAAAAAACATATTAATGCTTTCCGAATCGCAGTATTGACTTTTTATGTTACTTTTTATTATTATTTTAAATAACTTTGAATTAAATATAATACTCCGTTTTGGTTTTAATTATTTTAGTTCATTAAATCATAAAAACAATAACAATAGATTAAACTATTTCTTATAAGAATTTTATATTAGGCTGGGTGAGATTTATTTATTTATTTTATTTATTTATTTAACACACACATTACATCTATCATTACAGGAAAGTTCCTAATACAATAGTGTAGTCAGCGTTTACAATATTAGTTGCATGCATTCAATTCACAATTCAAATTCAAATAATAATTAATAATCATTCAAATAATAATAATAATCAATTCTTATCTTATAATTTATATCTATTTTAAAACATTCTGTACAATTTATTCAAATATTTTTCTTTATAATTGCATTTAATTTAATTAAATCAGGTCCTAAAAAATAAAAAAATAATAAAATTAAAAAAATTAAAAAAAAAAATAATCACAACCTATGATTGGATTTCGGAACGTTACATAAACCTTTATTTTTAAATTGTCTTTGTCTTGTACCTCAGGTCAATGTCAACGTTTACCGATACGTTTTGCATTGATATAGTTAACAATTTATTCCTAATTTAGTTAACTTTGAATTAACTATAATTTTAACCGCCTCTGTGGTCTTGTGGTACAACCACCGGTATCAGACCCAGAGGTTCGATTCCTTAGTATTGAACAGTCGTATTGCCATACAAAATGAGTTTTTTTGCATGTATTGTGAGTTTTGTTGAGGAATGCACAAATTGTCGCCTTTTCTTCCTCTATAATTAAAGTAACATTCTTTTTTTCTCCGTCCCCGTCGATCATAAAGAAAAACTTCCTTTTTATTATTTCAGTTTTTTAGGGTTTCGTAGCCTAAAGGCAAAAAACGAAACCCTTATAGATTCGCCCAAATCGATGTATAACGACGAAGTGGCTGTGACCACTTTATTCCAAAACTATGAGGATTACACAGTTGAAACTTGGTCGGTAGATGTATTCTGTAAACCTCTTTACGGTTTTTACACAAAAATAAAAAATATATGAATTAAGGGTACTTTGGAGTACCCCTGGAGTACCTAAAACAGTTTTTTCTCAAAGCCAACCGTTTGAATGATATACACTTTCAAAGTGAAAAATTGTGTCCCCCCCCCCCCCCCCCCTCTAACTTTTAAAATAAGAAATTGAAAAATCTAAAAAGCATATGCTTGAACGAAAAAAATTTTGTTGAAAATATAGTTTAAACGAAATATATTATGCAGTTTCAGAGCTATAACACATTTGCCAAAACCGAAAAAATAACTTTGTCATTCATACAGACACTATGAAAAACAACGTTATTTTTGCAGGCGACAAATTATAGTGGCAATTTGGGTAGGTAGGTGTATTTAATATAATAATAGAAACTTTATTGCACACGATACAAAAACAAACACATACAGAGAAAACACACAATAGGCGGTCTTATTGCTATTGCTACATAGCAATCTCTTCCAGGCAACCTTGGGTGAGAGACGAAACCCTTCATGTGCGAGTTCGACTTGCACTTGGCCGATTTTTAACCGACTTCAAAAAAGGAGGAGGTTCTCAATTCGGTTGGTATAATTTTTTTTTTTTTTTTTTTTATATATGTACACCGTTTACGCCGAGATTTCTCAACCGATTTCCATGATTCTTTTTTTGTTCGACGCAGAATAGTTGCCAATTGGTCCCATAAAAATTTGGTTTCGTTTGACCCAGTACTTTTTATGTTATGAGCATTTTTATATATTTCATTTCATTGTTGACTTGGACGATGTAGTATTTACGATAATTTAGTTTATAATGTACATGAAACCTTATCTAATCTAGAAAAACCCTGCTGTAGCTTACAAAACAGCCTATTACAGACACTAAAAAGTAAAAAAAAACTGCGTTAAAAAAAACCGACTTCAAAAACTAAAAAGCAAAAAATAAGCCTTTGGAGTCGGTGCCAGCCAAGGCAAGAAAAATAAAAGAATAGGAGCTTAAAGTAGAATGTCTTGGCTGCCACCGACTCCAAAAGGCTTATTTTTTGCTTTTTAGTTTTTGAAGTCGGTTTTTTTTAACGCAGTTTTTTATATCATTAAAACAACTGGAATAAGGTATGTTTAGATTATACTTTTTGATAGAAGTTTTTTTTACCGGAAGTTGACCGCGGAATTAACCTAAAAAATTCCTCGCTGTTGTGAGGTGAAAAATTGTGTATTGCGCTCGACAGAAAAGTTTTTAGCGTCTCGTACCTTTGAAACCCTCGCTACGCTCAGGATACAATCTTTGAACCACAAGCGATCCTTCGCTTGCTCAGGTTTCAATGAGGTAACTTGCCGCTAAATGCAACTGGAAGCCATTCTGGAAGAATTCCAAGGCTGGAAGCCTTGCATAACAAGTAACTACTCCATGATCTAATCTGACTCTATGCCTATATTAAAATCCTAACTATTATTATTTATTTATTTATTTAGACACAATAACAGTCCACAAACTTAGATTTACACATACAATCCAGTAATAATAAAAATAAATGTTAGTTTGGAACCAATATTACAAATTGTGCACAACATTGATCAATATTAGTTAATTAAACAGCAGGTTAATTATATATTTATGTAGGTTAAAACAACAAACAAATTACTAATTAATTTAAAAAACAGTTAAAAATTGAATACAATAATAAAAAAAGAAATTAACGGGACCTAGTTGGAAGACTTCAAATAAAAAATGAATGATTTGAACGTTTGATGGAATATATCAACTTCAGCATTGAGCTCATTGTAGTTTCTACACATGCGATACAGCGGATCATTGTGCGATACATTGTACGTCATCAAAGGTGAGTAAAAAAGTTTTTGATTTCGCGTTCTCATCAACCTCATTTAATAGGTCTGTATCCCACACCGAATTCACCACCTTATATAACACTGCATAGCTCTGCAGAGAGCGTCTGTCCTCTAGGGTTTGCATTTTAAAGTGACATATATATAAATGCGAAAGTGTGTTTGTTTCTTGACGCCCTAATTAATCAACCAATCGACTTGATTTGTGGCATAGAGTTAAGTAGTTGGAAGGACGGAGAATAACATAGGCTACTTTTTATCCCGATATTCCTACGGGAACGGGCACCACGCGGGTGCAACCGCGGGCGGAAGCTAGTTGATCAATATAAAAATAAATAAATAAATATTTCCATACAATCACACCAATTATCTAGCCCATGTTAAGTATCATGATGAAGAACTTGTGTTCTGGATACTAGATAACGGATAAACATACTTATATACTTTTTTTTTTTTTGTAAATACATACATAATATACATATTAAACACCCAGACCAAGACAAATAGACATGTTCATGCACACAAATATTGGTCTTGTCCGGGGATCGAACCCGGGACCTCTGGCGCAGAAGGTGGGGTTAGTACCCCTACGCCAAACACTATACTAGAAGAATGGCCTATACAATATTAACTCGTCTCCAAATCGCTCAAACGGGACACGAACCCGCAAACTGGGGGGCCAATATACCGAAACTTAAGAGGGCACGGCGTAATATATTAACTTTTGTACGCTGTTGGTCAGCGGCCTTACATCAATGAGGGAGACATCCTCGTTTTCAAAAGAAACATTTTTATAGTACTTCTTCTTCTTTCTCAATTAATGGCTTGCTCACGATAAAATTCGCGAATTTGGCCAATGTCAAGTAAATATATTTTGTAGTATAAAGAAATTGTACGGTAGATTGAGTTAAAAATGGAGCCTCACAACACGTATTATTACGAAAAGAACTCGGGTGAAACCCCATTTCTAACTTAAATGTCTTACAAGTGTTTGACAGCCAGAAACCCTAAGTTGTTCGTGTACTGTTCATTAAAATACAACCTTATTCATTTAAATTCTTGCTATTGCTGCGTAAAAAGGACCGACAAAGTTACTAAGCATCGTATTTATAATATTACCAAGTTAGGCGGTATTTTGTGGTTTTAGTATGAACTAATATAATAAGGTAGGTTTAATAAATTTAAGGTAGGAAGTTACAGTTATTCGAGTATCAAAATCTAATTATTAAATACTTCATATTAGGCGATGTAACTACTATATGAAGATCTTATGCAGAACTTTCTATATATTACGGAAAAAACATAACTCAATCAGAATTTGGAAAGTGGGACATAATACAACAAGAAATACAACTATACGTTTACTACAGCTTTATAAACGAGATGTACTCGTAAACGTACAATTTCTACTCCAATCCAATCTTATTTTTTTTTCTCTCGTTTTTCTTTATATCTAATAACGATCTGAAATCTATAATTGGCAAACTTATCGTAATGTCTTGTGAATTATAGACATAGTTTATATCCAATTACTTTATGAAGCTTAAAATAAATAGCGCCTATTCTTATTATTTATTTACGATGCCTTGGAAAAGAGAGATTACTACGAAAAATTTAGCAATATAAACGTTTTGTGCGCTTTCATACTTGCTTTTTACATTAGAAAAGTTTGGATGTTTATAATTCGATCATGCAAAAACGGCTGAATAGATTTGGATGAATTTAGCCTGAATATGACATATTCTATCCCGATATTTCAACAGGAACCGGAACCACACTGGTGTAACCTCAGGCAGCCACTAGGAGTAGGACAAAGAAGAGAATAAGAAAATTACAAAAAACGATTAGTGATTTATTCTTAAAATAAAATAAAAATCATCTTTATTCAAGTTGACTTGTTTTTTTTTTAAACAAGGACATTTATTTCTGTCCTAAAACCCCGAAAATCTAAAATTACCTCATTAACTTGTAATCAGACTAAGACTTATTTTTTCCACATTTTCTTTAGAATGCGTCCCTTTGCTGTTTTTCTAATCTCAAAGGGAACCTCTATCTATCTAAATAGGGTGCAAAAGCAAAACTGCTTAGTGAATTCTCTGAATAATTCTTTTAATTGTTTATTTCTTGTGGAATTTGCTTTTAGTAAGTTTTCTTGCCTTCAAAAAATTTAAAGCAAATTCTGCTACACTGACACTAACACAGTTCTAAACTCCATAGAAAATAATCAATTAAATGAATTCTTAGGAAATTCACTAGCAATACTGCGTTAGCGTCCTTAGACTTTCTGATTTAGTTCCGTTTTAGACTCTCTGAAGAGATTTATATTTAAAACCGAAAGTTTGTGTTTTTATTCATACACTTTTCTGAGAAAGGCCCTACGAGCGTAATACTCGTGCAACATTCTCTAACTTTACTCAGTTTCCTGTGTTAGCATCTGTTGTAGGCACAAAGATGATCGATCATCTATAGTCGGTTTTTTTATTCAGTATAGAGTGATTTGACAGGTTGTCAATGTCATTTTGTAAAAATAATGGTGAATCAAAATGTATCTATAGTGATAATATTGAATTTGTGTGCGTGAATGGAATCAATACTTATTGAACTGGAACTGGATCTGCGCAGATCATTACGATAAACAGTTTAAAGCAAGATTATTTTTACCAAGTGACATTGGCACCTGTCAAATTACTCTACTGAATAAATAAAGTGGCTGTGGCATACATCGGACAGACAGACATGACGAATCTGTAAGGGTTCCGTTTTTTGCAATTAGTCTACGGAACCCAAAAAATCCGAATATAGAGGGAAGCTTGTGCGGAGTACAAAAAATATTGGTTCGCTCACACTTTGATGACTCAAGGTTACCGGTGCCCCGCGCCCGCGGGAGCGACCGGAACACGCCGACAACTTTGTAATCCGCGGAGCGTAACTTCTCCACAAACTTTTCAAGAGAATTATTCACAAAGTTGTTCGTCGTGAAAGCTTAATTTGATTGATAATTTACTAATATTGTCTTAACTAATATAGAGGTTATTTAATTACCTACTAATTTTCGTATGGATTTTTAGTAGAGGTAATCAAGCCACTATATTCTAACACAAAAAAATATGGTAGTTTTCAGAATTTTTATAGAAAATTTTAAGAACTTGAGATAGTGATGCACCGATTAATTACTCGAAGGCCCAAACAGTTTTCGTTCCACAGTTGGCCCCCTTATATGAAATTTTGAAATCGATTCAGTAAATGATTTCAAAACACACCTAAAAACTACTGAGTCATCAGGAAATCTTGAAAATGTTGTTGTTTTCGTTACCTCATAAGTAACTCGCATGAACTTATACGGATGATCGATCACAACATCTTTGCCTTTGAGTTGTTTCAGATGTTTTCTTTTTTTATTTGAAGGTAAGTACTGATAGGCTTATCTAACGTAACTATAAGAAATTGTTTTTATTTTTTAATTCTTACAAAGCATTAAAACGGGTCTGAGAAACCGTTTGGAATTGGTGTCAGCCAAAGCAAGAAAGCAATGTATAGAACTAAGTGCTATGTAGACTGCACCATCGATGCTTTGTTTTTTTAACCGACTCCAAAAAAAGGAGAAGGTTCTAATGTCCGTCGTCATGTTCGTGTTTTTTTGTATGTTCATTGATTACTCGACGATCGATTAAAATAATTCAAACGTTATACATCTGGTTTTATCTCAAGAGATTATCACTTTTTGAAATTTTGAAATCAGTTCTATAGTTTTAAGGAAATCTTGAAAATAGTTATTTGACTAATTACTTGTTGCGAAATCGTCACAATGGAACATTGATGACTTCGTTATAATTATAGATCGATTGTTAGCAAAAGTACAGAACTTATTTTAATTGAAATAAAAGATTTACATATTGAATCAAGATGTACGTATAACTTATTTTCACTTTCGAAAATTTGAAATTAAAAACTATAAAAAAAAGCCGACTCATTTATGTTTTTTTTTAGTTCAGCATTTATCAATGCTAAATGCTATATACTTATGATAAATTTAAATAGAAAAAGACTTTGGAAATCCGGTCCAATGCTCTTACCTAGGTATTTCTCAGTGGCTCAGTGGTTAGAGCATTGTACCGGATTTCCAAAGGTCGTGGGTTCGAGTCCCATCTGAGAATTCACTTGTAGCCGAGTTGATTTTTTCCAATATTTTTCTATATAAAATGTATCAAAAGTATAAAAATAGCCGACTCATTATCAAAGTTTTTGTTTTTTTTATTAATTTTGTAGTAATAAATATCGTGTTACAATTTCAAAAGATTTCCAATAACGTGTTATTTTAAATAGCTTTATTTTAAATAATTGTTATCGTATGAATAAATCTTAAATAGAACGCGAAGCAGGCACTCGCGCGCCGCTCACTGCCAAGCTCCATTTATCGCGTAATAACGTTTATTTTCTTTACGTAGGGCGGGACTACCCGCACCCTTCCTCGCAGCCTCTTTCGCGTAAATTGAGACGCCCGTCTTGCTGTTTTACGAGCGCGCCGGATAAAAGCGACGGCGACGTGTCCACCGAACGGTGTCTAATGCGTTTTTTATATTCTTAAGCTACTCGGTGCCGAAGTACATTCGAATAATGTAACAATGTATCCTATGGCTTATTTGAATAGAATATTATACGCTCTGTTTGGTATAACGTGAGGTCCGAGCAGATGTGCAGCGGCAGCGGCGACGGCGGCGGCGGCGGCGGCGGCGAGGCGGGCGGCCGGCCCTCTGTCAGCACCGCACGCTGTTTACTGGCCCGCTCAACTCGACACGAATCGATTCCACTAACAATGATTCACTTTAGGTGCGGTGATTTATGACTTACTACACGATGCCAAAAATTCCAACATAAATGCTGAGAACAGAAGGTAATAATTTTTCCAGACTGCCGACAATAATGTGTGTTCTGATTATCGACACGCATCTTGCGTACCTACTCTATGAATGAGTCAGATGGAAACGGCCGCGGCGGGTATGCGGATGTTGTTTATTTGTTTTTATTAATAAGTGCTTTTTAACATCCCGGGTGGTGGCAAGCTTTAATTTTTTTTCACTTTAGGGAATATCATGAATTTCTAACGAACCGTGATAAAATGCGATAGTTGCATTCACTGAAACTCTTTTTAAAGTTTTGTAGTTACTAACTTCAACAGGATTGGGATGAATGAGATAGGTAAGTCCGGAAGTTTGATCGATATTATTATGTTATTTACGTTTACCTATAGTAAAGAGTAGTACAGCGAATCGCGCGATCAGCAGGGAGCGTACGGGTGCGGGGTTCCGCGGAGCATCGTACGCTGGCGCGGGCGCGGGCGCGCATGCAGAGCGGGTGCAGCGTCGGCGGCCGCCGCTCGTAAATCTATTTCGGCTGATCGGAACGAGTGACCGGCACGCGAGCGAGGCGCGGGCGCGGCGAGCGCTCGGCTGCGGCGGCGGCACGTGGCGCTCCCGGCGCGGCGCGGAGCATGCGGGCGACTCGTCGGCAGCCGCGCGCGCCGCGCACTGCCGCCCTCGCGCCGCCCTACCGCCGCCCTGCCTCCGCCCTGCCTCCGCCGCGCCGCCCTACCGCGCCACCCGCGCCCACCGCACCTTTCGCGCCAGCCGACCGCCTAAGACATAGGATAATACGCATCAGTGACTCCACTCCGCGACAGTCAACCCTTTATCGCAGATTACGGACGAGTCGCAAGGCAATATTTATGCCCAACTCGCGATTCATCATGATTTTTTAGATTTCATAGTATGGCGGGTCGTCCGTTGCTCTTCCACAACTGTCAATTAACAAACCTTTATGAGCAGTTTCGAACCTCTTAATTATTTTATTACTTTCTTTATTGCTTCCTTTTATTTCGAACTCAGATTAATTACAGATGTAGGTAAGTAATTAATCAGATTGAGATGAGTTATGTGCATGTTGTGACGTGTCAGTTGGACCCTAGTGACTGTGGAGAGTCTTATTAGACTGTAGTGGTAGTATGTGGTTCCTATAAACGGCGATGTCGTCTACGCTGTGCCGCACATCGTTCAGGACAAATCGATTAGATTAAAGCACGACCGCTGAAAAACCATTTCGATCGTTCACTTGAACGACCTAAGCTAATAGATGACATCCACTACCCCCGGCCCCTCCGCTCACCCGCCACTCGGCGCCGCGTGCGGTCGGATATCGCGGATCAAAGTGCAACTAAAGAATTAGGCGCTCATTAATACAGGTTAAAGTGTCGCGCCTTGCCAAGCCGTGTTCCCCACCTCACAAGCGACACTTCCGGGGGCCTTCGAAACGCGTTCTCGAGACATTAATCTATAATATGCCAACAATATTGAGCTGGTCCTGACGGCCATGATTTTTATTTGATTGATGCGCCGTCGAGAAGCACATTAATCTTCCCGCCTCTTGACCGCCTTATCTCTATCTCTATATATTGCTCTATACATTGAAAACTTTAGAAAGTTTATTCTTCTCCATGTCAGTAGCCGTGGAGGGTAACCTCAGAATTGGAATTTTAATATTTTCATGTTAATGACTGTAATTCGCACACTCATTGGTGACCCACATGGATCACCGATGGCTGCACGCCGCGGGCTCGCGACGAGTGCAGTCGTAGCCGCCAGTTATAGCCAGACAATATGTTTGTCGGGCGCTTACGAGCTCACGATCACGAGGCAATCCCACCATTTCATAACAAATTTTGGTAGCAGCTGCGACGTAATTGGAAAAACGAAACTGTAGCAGACACCAGACGTAATATCAGCGCTCAGTCCAGCTATAAAGAGACTTAAAAGCTGAAAGAAATAATTAGAATATACTTACTAGGGCTAAAATTTGGTATGAGTGTAAGATTTTTATAAGAAACTTTAATATTTTCAAGGGTTCTTCAATCTTTTTCTTACTACAACTCTTCGAGAATACCAATATAAAGTTGGTTAGCACTTTTTCATAAGATTTTTCTGTAAGGAAAATGTTAAAGAAAAGTATCAGTTTACAACCAGAAAAAGTAGCTATAAAGTTGCGAAATAAAACTAATCTAACTAATAAAACCGTTATTATTTTGCCGTAAGTAAAAACTGATCTAACTTAATAAAAGCCTTAATTGTTAGCAGGAATGCGAGTAAGTGATCCCAATTAACTCATAATTTTCGGGCGGGACTTCGCATTCGGATGCAGCTGAACTATTTCCGGATGTTACGAATGAAAAAAATGTCTTTGTCTTTTCTAGATTTCTTCGGAAAATTCCTAATGGCTCTTTTAAGGTACATACAGTCGAGGAACCGGTAGACCAGTAGTTTTTTAGGGAGCATTATTTCAAAATAGATTTATAGAAAACATTTATTATGTCACAAATAATAGAACACTACTGGTCGAGTTAATCTGATCGTTAGCATGATGCGGGTGGTCGTACGTAATGGTTGAAAATGAAAAAAAAAAATTTAATCGAGCGCGTCAGATTTTCTAAGGGGTTGTTAAGTGAACCTAAAAAAAGCTCTCATTCAATAATCTGACGATTTCGATATGACGCAGACTCGCAGCCATTATTGTAATGTGCAAAAAAATTGACAATTTGAAATACTTAAGCGCGTCAGATTAAGATACATATATATATGGTTCATCTTTATGTCCCAGACGTGCTGTCTCATAATCTGACGATTATCTAGAGGGATTCGCCTAATCTGACAAAAAAAAAATATTTTTTTAATAATTGAACATAATTAACAGAAAAGCTCGGGAAATAGCATGCAAATAAAAAAGTATATGTTTTTTTAAGTAGAATACATGTACCTATTTATAAGATAATAATAAAAAAAAACTGTTTTCTTTCTTACTTTCCGTCGACAACTGTATCGACGAATTTTGTTACTTCGGCTTGTGGAAATCGTCAGATTAGATATTTTTCGATATCCTTAGAATTATTTCCTTCAAAATAAAAAACTATTAGCCACGCTTGAGAATGTCGCGATGACGTTTTTTTTTACAACTTTGGAGCCCTCCCCTTTCTTTACGTCACTCTCAAATTGTCAGATCAGTGGAATATACACTCTCTCTACTCACCTCACCTAGTTAGGTAGGTAGTCACCTACTTTGCTCGAGCGCGTCAGATTAAGTTTAATCTAACGCGCTCGAGCAAAGTCAAAGTCAAAGTCAAAGTCAAAGTCAATATCATTTATTCAGTCTAGGCTGTTATAAGCACTTATGAACGTCAAAGAAGCTACGCCATCGGTTCACAAACCCTACGGCGGGAGACCTTGTAACGAGAAGAACCGGCAAGAAACTCGTCAAGGTTTTATTTCATACAGAGTCGTCAAATTGAAAAATGACCTTAACATATCAGTAAGGTCAATTTCCATCACAAAAGGAAAATACTAATTAAAATATTACATTTTATGGTTATTGTAAACGTAAACAATTTTTAACTGGCAAAGAAAGACTTGTCTATCATACATTACAACATTTCCCGCACCACAAGACTACTACACTGCAAGTTGTGAGGTACATACAGGTCAGTAAAGCATGTCTGATGATCAATTTTTTTTTACTAATCTGATCCTTTATCCTCAACGGGCGGCCTTATATATGGGGCTCATATTTGGTGGAGGTACTTAACCGGGTACAAGGTATCCCCCTGTATATTAATCTGCCGCACTTCAGTAAATCCCGAAATCCCCGCTTGGGCTCCCCTACTATAGATAATTAGAGTAATTAGCACCATGCTCAGGTGCATGCTTGCCAGAGACCCACGTTCACGCACACGTGACCATACCGGTAGCGGTTCCTTTGCATTTTTTTATTAGCCTTGTCTTTTACGAGTAAATGGGAGTCTCAGAAAACCTCCTTTTATAAATGAGAAGCTACAGCCGTCGACGGTAACACTTAGGATTTATTACCCCAAAAAGGTTATCCAACTGACGTGGCTCGTATGTTACTGGATCCTCGAGATTGAACTTTCTAAAGAAGAGGTCTTCGGTATAAAAAATATGCCAGAGAAACTACGACCCAAAAAGCAGTATTCATTTGTATTCTAATAACAATCACGAACTTTGACCATTCGACCATTGAATGCATTTACGAATGTGATCGAAACTCCATAAAAAATTGAAGCTACTAACTACCGTTTGAAAAACATAAAACCAGACTTATCTACAAAGAGCTACGAGCTGTAACTAAATGTTTCCGTAAAATTATGTTTTCTTTGATCTTTATCTAGCAGAGCCTTCGGTTCGTCGTGGCGTGTCTCGAGGAATATGTTTTCATATTAATTACCGTTATACGAGCTTTGATAAAATGAACATAAAACAACATAATTTTATGTTTTCATTAAAAGGGAGCATACAATTTTAGATAAACCGGCGGATCCCTCATTAGCGTGACAGGCGGCGCGCATTTTTCCAAGCCTCCGCTACGGGGATTAGGCACATCAAAGTAGCACTTTTATACAATCGTACGATAAAAGCGAGGGCCTGCAGCAGCCAGGAGCCCCTCGTAAACGGTTAATGTGCTCAATTTCAGGGAACACTTTGTTGAAACAGTACACAAAGTAGCAGAACACCTCTCGCGAGACGGCACTCGGCGTTATTGCGCTCGCCGGTAGTAAAGGTCGTCTCGTTTGTTTTATTGTTCTCCAGTAATAGGCCTGCTGCGTTACAAAATTCACCAAGCGACATTATTTATGTCTAAAACGTGTGATTAAAATTACATATTTCTTTGGCTCTCTTAATTTAGATTACGAAAGCGTTATTTTAATTGTTTCGTTTTCTCTGTGCAAGTTTTTAAATGGAATGCAAAAATATACTTTTCACATCACACGCTCTGAAAAGGAAGTTTTTGCGGCCTAGCGCGGCAAAGTAATTTTTTAATTTAATACATAAAAATATGTCATAATGCGTTCCGAATCGCACTATTGACTTTTTTGTTACATTTTATTCTTATTTTAAATAGCTTTAAATTAATTATAATGCTCCGTTTTGGTTGTATTATGTTATTTTAGTTCAATGAATCATATAAACAATAACAATAAAATTCAACTATTTTTTATAAGAATTTTATATTAGGCTGGGTGTCGCGACTTCTGCGTACAATGGAACGAGTGACGGCTGCGGCAACGTGATTGGCTGGAGGAGATGAAGCGGTCAAAATCAAATTCAAAACAGGCTATATAAGAACGACAACGGACACCTTTTTATACCCCATTCGCATACCCTTCGCATTGTATTCTTGTTACGCTATTTTTCTATTTTAAAACCATATTGTAAAACGCAAGTAAAAGCTGTGAAAGTATTCGCAAGTTTTCATTTATCTCTTCATCGACGAACCCTATTCACGACATTTGGACCTTCTGAGCCGAATTTGGATACACTGACGCCGGATTTGGAGCGACCTAACCCAAGGAATATACGCAGAATAACTGAAGATCGAGCCCAACAAAGCGCAAAAGGTACGACCATCAGCTATCATTTCCTTTCCCAATCCATTGCTTAAACTTGTGTCTATTACTGTGGTAAATTACTTCATTATACTAGTGATTGATACGCAGGAATCTCTATTATCAGTAGCGTGCCGTTTGCTAGCACTAACTGCCACTGTTTTAATATATCCAACTTTCACTAGCCTCCAAAATGAGTATCGAAACTAATGTGTCCCGTTCAAAATCGCCAGTTAAAATAACAGTCACCGACAATGACAGTACAAATCAATTAATTCGTGATCTAGTTAAGAAGCGTGCCATAGTCAAAAGTAGATTAACTAGGTTTTGCAATTATGTTAATAGTTTAGAGTGTGAAAAGCCTTTATCTTCACAATCAAAGGCAGATTTAAAGCTACGAGTTCAAAGTGTCAAAAGCCTTCACGCTGAATTTAACGGTCTTCAAAGTACACTAGAAGAATCGGTTTTAGAAGTTGACTTAGAAGAACAATTCAATCAACGCGATCAATTCGAAGACAGTTACTTCAGAGTGATGGCTCGAACTGAGTGTATGTGTAACGTTGACGGTGATTTTTCCAGTTCCAAAGAGTGTTCCAATAACTCAATTAAATTACCTACCATTTCTGTTCCGACTTTCGATGGTTCGAGTGAACACTGGCTAGAGTTCAGGGATACATTTTTATCTCTTGTGCACAACTCCACACATATAAGTAGCATTCAAAAGTTTCATTATTTGAAATCATCATTGAAAAGTAGCGCAGCCCTAGTGATCAATTCATTAGAATTTAGTGCCGATAACTATTTGGTAGCATGGGAATTATTATTAAACCGTTACAACAATTGCAGCCTGTTAGTACATAACCATGTCAAAGCACTGTTTAATATTCGGGTTCTGACTAAGGAGGAACCGGATTCATTGCGAAATCTAATAGATACAATTTTGAAAAATTTGCGAGCGCTTAAAATCCTAGGTGAACCAGTAGACACCTGGGACACACTAATTATTTATATTGTTGTTTCTAAACTGGATAAAATTACGGAACGCGAGTGGGAACAACATAAAACCACAATTTTAAAACAATCCGATAACTCCAAGTCAAAACTGAAGGTAGATATGTTATTGTCTTTTCTTAAGGATCGAGCGGATATGCTGGAGACGCTGCAGTTATCTAACGGTAATAGCACTTCTTCAAACACAAAAAATAAAAAGCATTTACAGTCACACTATCCAAAGATTCACTGCAACGTTTCCACTAACAAGCCGCAAAAGCATTTTACTAGCAAGTCATGTTCGTTTTGCAATAACGGTATTCATCAACTTTACGCGTGTCAACAATTTTTAACCACTGATTTAAATACTAAGCTCGAACATGTAAGCGTTAACAAACTGTGCGTGAACTGTTTGCGCCCGGGTCATAACATTAATACATGTAGGTTCGGTCCGTGTCGACATTGCAACGAAAAGCATAACACATTATTGCACAAACAAAATGATAATGTTAGCCCGGCGGTGCCTGCGCGCGAATGTGGAGATAACAAACAAGTTTTGTCCATGCACTCGTCCCTCTCCCAGAAGATGTTACCAGTGCAGAAACCGGTTGCGAGCCCCGCCACTACCGCCGCCTTATCTAACGCACACATAGATCCGGGCACTCATCTATCGCAAACACAAGCAGTTTTGTTATCCACTGCAATCGTAGAAGTTATTGATATTAAAAACAACTATCATTTAGCGCGCGCTCTTTTAGATTCGGGAAGCGAACGTTGTTTTATATCGAGTTCACTGTGCAAATTATTACAATTACCATTAATACAGTCCACACATGAAATTCGTGGTGTTGGAAATTCAATCACACAGTCTACACAAATGTGTGAAATCAAAATAAAATCCTGCACCAGTACATACGCGACTCATCTTCAATGTATTGTGTTGCCGCACTTGACATATACATTGCCCGCTATATCTAAGCACTATGCGGAGTTCCGAATACCTGAGCACATTCAATTAGCGGATCCATCATTTTACGAGTCTCAAAACATTGATATCCTAATAGGCGCAGATAAGTTTTGGGATTTGCTAAATAACGGTAGAATGCGATTACCTAATGGACCGTTCCTTCAAAATACGCGTTTAGGATGGATTGTCTCGGGTCCCATACAGTCAATGCGCGGTATGGGTAGTGTGCAATGTAATTTCTCTCAAAGTATAGATGTACAATTACGTAAATTTTGGGAGCTTGAGGAAATTATAAAACCATGTAAGACGTACACGGATGAAGAGCAGGAATGCGAAAATATTTTCGTTAACACTACGATGCGTGACGGAAACGGTAGATTTACCGTAAACATTCCTATTAAATCATCACTACATGAGTTAGGCGAATCATATCCTCAAGCCCTTATACGTTTTTTATCATTGGAACGGCGCCTCCAAGCTAATCCTGAATATAAAAAATTATACTGCGATTTTATGAACGAGTATATACAATTAGGTCATATGACGCGTGTAGACAAGTACGGAACCCCTCATTATGTGATACCACATCACGGTGTGCTCCGCGAGCAAAGCACAACCACTAAGCTACGGGTGGTATTCGATGCTAGTGCGAAGTCGAGTTCCGGGCAGTCTTTTAATGATCTACAACTCGTAGGGCCTCCGATACAAGGCGATTTGTTTGCCATTTTATTGCGAATGCGTCAACACAAATATATAGCGTGCGCTGACGTTGAAAAAATGTATCGGCAGGTATTAATTAACGAAACTCAACGTGATCTGCAACTTATCTTATGGCGTGACGATCCAACGAAACCAATTAATGTATACAGGTTAAATACGGTCACTTATGGCACTGCCTCCGCACCTTTCTTGGCCGTACGGTGTTTAAAACAATTATCGTTGGATTGTCCGGATCCTGACGTCAAAACAACAATAGCTGAATCATTTTTTGTTGATGATATGGTCACAGGGTCTAATAATAAAACCGAATTATTACAATTATGCGAAAATATTTCAAACACTCTAAAAGCGGGAGGTTTTACATTAAGGAAATGGATATTTAATTTTCGATGTGAACTAAGTTCTAATTGTTTCAATGACGCTAAAGATTTAAATATCAACGATAGTCACAATTGTAAAACATTAGGTATGTGTTGGAATTTTAATTTAGATGAATATTATTTTGATACAAAATTTGAAAACAGTAATACAATTTCTAAGCGCACAATTTTGTCTCATATTTCTCAAATATTCGATCCATTAGGATTATTGAGTCCGGCAATAATAATAGCAAAAGTTTTATTACAAAGGCTTTGGCTTCACAAGTTAGACTGGGACGATGAGCTGCCGCGCGACGTCACAGCTGACTGGAACCGGTTTGCTACCAATCTATCGGCGCTAGAAAACATTCGCATTCCGCGACACGTCATTGCAATTTATGAACCTACAGAGTTAGAGCTACACATATTTACGGATGCTTCTCAAACTGCATACGGGGCGTGTATTTATGTTCGATCAATTTCAAATGATCATAATGTACCAGCATCTATGCATTTGTTGTGCTCAAAGGGGAAAGTTGCGCCGTTAAAGCCTGTTAGCATACCGAGGCTCGAACTATGCGGGGCACTGCTTGGTGCGCGATTATACTCATTAGTACGAAATTCGCTCCGCTGTCAATTTAATCGCGTCATATTCTGGACGGATTCTACTATAGTCTTAGGGTGGCTACGCATGGCGCCTAATTTATTAAAACCCTTCGTTCAAAATAGAGTATCTGAGATACATGAACTCACAGAAGGGAAGTCATGGCTCCATATTAGTGGAAAAAATAATTCTGCAGATTTAGTGTCAAGGGGCGTGCATCTACCTGACTTGACCACTTCACGGTTATGGTGGAATGGCCCGTCTTTTTTACATGATGCGACCTTTGATTGTACTAATCTTGATTCTAATTTACAACATTCAACTATTAATGAATTACCTGAGGTTAAGACTAGCGTTATTCATGCGTTTAAATGTGATCAAGGTGCGAGTATCATCCCCTTTGCTAGATTTTCTCGTTTTAACCAATTAACCCGTACGTTCGCCTATGTACTACGGTTCATTCATAATATACGGAAATCAAAACTAGATAAATTAAGTGGTGCAATCAGTGTTGACGAGTTGAGACGTTCCGAGTTGATTCTGGCAAAATCGTCTCAATCTGAATCATTTTATGATGAATACAATAAATTAAAAAACAGATTATCACTTAAACATAATCCTAGCTTACAAAAACTCAATTTATTTTTAGACAATTTAAATATCATACGCGTTGGGGGTCGAATTAACAACTCTGATAAGTTCGACTACAATAAGAAGCACCCAATTTTACTCTCATCAAAACATCCATTAGCGTTACTAATATTTCGTAACAAACATGAGTCTCTTTTGCACGTAGGCCCTCAGGCACTCTTATACGAAGTACGCGAGCAATGGTGGGTGATTGGAGGAAGAAACCTTGCTAGAAAAATTGTGCAAGATTGCATGGTTTGCAAAAAACTATTAGGCAAAACATTGCATCCGCTTATGGGTAACTTACCTAAGGAACGTTTGAATGCTACTTATCCCTTTTTATATTGTGGTGTCGACTACGCCGGACCAGTGTATACTTTAAATCGTAAAGGGAGGGGTGCAAAAACGGTTAAATCATACATTTGTTTATTTATCTGTTTTGTAACACGCGCAATACATTTGGAATTGGTAAGCGATCTCTCTTCGGAAGCATATATTCTAGCACTCAAACGCTTTATTTCACGCTATGGAAAACCTATTGAAATATTCTCTGACAATGGCAGGAATTTTGTAGGAGCAATGAAAGAGTTTTCAAATTTTATAAATAATTGTTCAGTTGATATTTCTCATTTTGCAACAAGTCAATCTATTAAATTTAGTTTTATTCCCCCTTACGCTCCTCATTTTGGTGGCCTGTGGGAGGCAGGAATTAAATCGTGCAAACATCATTTGACGCGTGTCATTGGGAACGCGCATTTAACGTTCGAGGAATTCACCACAGTACTAGCACAAGTGGCTGCGGTCCTTAACTCACGTCCACTCTCACCTATGTCCTCAGACCCTAATGATCTCCTACCCTTAAGTCCTGCCCATTTCCTGATCGGTCGTACTCTTACAGCGCCAGTATATGATGACATGCGAGCTGATCCAGGAAATCTTCTTAACCGCTACAAGAAGGTGGAGCAACTTCGTCACCATTTCTGGACACGGTGGGCGAAGGAATATATATCGGAGCTGCAAACTAGATGCAGATGGACTGAAGGCGGCGATTCGTTGAAGGTTGGAACTCTCGTCGTCATCAAAGACGATAATCTGCCTCCTCTCAAATGGCAGTTAGGGCGCATCGTGGCTGCTGTTCCTGGAAACGACGGCATATCTCGTGTAGCAGATATACGCACGGCAAATGGCACTGTGAGGCGGGCATTTTCAAAAATATGCCCTTTGCTATCTGAAGACGCAACTACCTAACTTGAAAGCAACATGGTGCTTCCAAAGCCGGGGGCATGTCGCGACTTCTGCGTACAATGGAACGAGTGACGGCTGCGGCAACGTGATTGGCTGGAGGAGATGAAGCGGTCAAAATCAAATTCAAAACAGGCTATATAAGAACGACAACGGACACCTTTTTATACCCCATTCGCATACCCTTCGCATTGTATTCTTGTTACGCTATTTTTCTATTTTAAAACCATATTGTAAAACGCAAGTAAAAGCTGTGAAAGTATTCGCAAGTTTTCATTTATCTCTTCATCGACGAACCCTATTCACGACACTGGGTGAGATTTCACAACCTATGATTGGATTTCGGAACGTGACATAAATCTTTATTTTTAAATTGTCTTTGTCTTGTACCTCATGTCAGTGTCAACATTTACGGAATCGTTTTTATTGTTATTTATAAGTAACAATATATTCCTACTTTAAATAATAATTTAAAACTTTAATTCTCCCTTTTTTATTATTTTAGTTTTTTATATCATTAAAACAACGAAAATAAGGTGTATTTAGATTAAACTTTATGTTTAAAGATTTTTTTACCGGAAGTTGACCGCGGAAACAAACATAAAATGTTCCTCGCTGTTGTGAGGTGAAAAATTGTGTGTTGAGCTCGGCAGAAAAGTTTTTAGCGTCTTGTACCTTTGAAATCCTCACTTCACTCAGGATATCGCATCGCATCCTAGAATCCTTCACTTGCTCAGCTTTCAATAGAGGTAACTCGCCGCTAAATAACCAACTTTGCATAACAAATAACTATTTTGGTAGCCATTTCACTTTGCAAGGCATCGGTAGTCACCATCCAGCCAAGTCTGAGCGTCTAGAAAATAATCGAAGGTAACTCTCCGTATTATTTTCATTTTCAGCTCCATGGTCCGCCGGCCGGCCGTAGCGGTGTCGAATGGCATCGAAATATGCATAACTTTACGCAATAGCAATTGATTACCAAAAACATAAAAATTCTGATATGTGTAAATATTACAAAATATTAAAAGTTTATTGTACATACATGAAAAAGTGCGTTTTAAATCTTCAGGCACCTCTCATCATACGCTACAGCAGCGAGCGGCGCATATGGACACCACCTGCCCCCCTACCACGTAAGTGTCATCGGCATCGACATCGGCTTTATTTGACAGATGGATGTGACACATCGCTGCTTCTTTTTGACACAAATGAAAATTGACCAACGACTAAGTGCAATATGTCACATCTATCTGTCAAATGAAGCCGATTGGGATGCCGATGCCACTTGCGCGATACCCTGGCTGGTCCGTTGATCGGTACGGGTGTTAAAAAAATTAGAAGGGGTCAGTTCGATAAGATTCCGTCGGGGGCTTCCGTGTGGCGTGCAGTTGTCTGCAGGCGAGGGGGGCGGCCGACAACCGGCTGACCTAAATTTAACTACATTCGAGCCCGCGCCCGCTCCCGCGCCGCTCGTCGCTTCGCGCCAGCTCGCGTGTGCCGCGGCCGTTCACCCCGCTGATCGAACACTACCCAGAACTACTGGGCATGGGCCTGCGATGCATCGCCCGCCTGCCCTTCCCGATCTGCTTTTGATATTCAACAGAGTTCATTGTTTATGGTTACTGTGCCAATAACACCGCATACGGGCTGGTCTTTAATAGCTGTTTTACTTGAATCCAAGCTATCATTGACAATTATTTGGAAAATCAGAGGTTATGTAGTTTTTAGTTTTATGGTTATGACCGCTACAATTGTTTAGTTAATGAGAGGGCTGTACCATATGACCTCTTAGCGAGCGTTTTCAGCTTTTCTTGCGATTGTTTTCAGGTTGTGAAAGTGTGATGCCGAAATGTGCTACAACCTTGGCTACAATATGTTACAATAAGTTTAATCAATGGAAGAATTACCAAAAATTACTCCTGTTAATTCTCCTAGAGTAAATAAAAACACAAATCCTAAACTTTATAAAATGGATCTATACTCACAACCTGAATACAATCGGAACACAATCGCTATAAGAGGCTACGGCCCCTGAACACCTACCCCCTTACTTATAAACCAGGTATAATCTTAGAATAGTTATTCCGAGTTTTGTCTCTGACATTAAAATGTCATTCGTACGTCTCAAACACCAAAATATTATGTTTATTCCGCTAAGACGTCAAAGCAAATCAAAAAATCAATATTGTGAAGCCACAAATTACAAAAACTCGTATACAGTATACGAGTTTTTGTAATTTGTGGCTGCTGTGGCCAAGTTGTTTGTGTGGTTAAGAAAAATTGTTAAGCAACAAAACACTGGGGGTAAATTTCCAATTTGGTTTCGTACAAAATACTTAGCCCCGCTGAACTGAAGTTACATCAAAACTTTCTTCATTGCCTACGAGGAAATTCATTCTGTTTGTCGGTCTCCCGAAGAGGTGGAGCGTGCCGCGCGCCGCCTGCCCTAACTTTCAGCTCGATCCCGAAAGCAGTAATTTATTTATTACTTTCTTGGATATTTGTTTCGTCTGTCAAAGCTTTTATGATAGACAATTAAATATTGTTGATAAGATAAGTGCTGGCTCCTGATTCAGGTGACTTTATCTGTTGACAGTTTGGCAACAGATAGAGTCACCTGGAATAGTTTGAAGAAGGCTTTCGTCGCACATTCGATATGGCGTAGAAAACCTGGCCCTTACACCTAATAATACTAATATTACTAACAAATGAAATAAGTAAACACAATAGACTAAATAAAAATATTAATGTAAAGGACAAAATTAAACTAAAAAATAAAAAACAAAGTGCTGCACAACATCACGTTGTTGAAATGCTTTAGACTTTCCATAGAAATACACGCTCCAGCAACACAAATTGAGTTTATATATGTAAAAGTATTCTATTCTTATTATATTTATTACTAAAATTTCCTAAGAAGCTCGTAAGCGGCAACAATGGATAGCAAACAAAACTCGTATGTTCGGCATATCAGATATCACGCGTACGCTTTTCCTTGTATCAGGGCCATTACTGATCATTTATTAACCTATTCTGGCTGCTTGAAGCACTCTTTGAATCGCACAACAAAAGGAACTCAATATCTTTAAGCGGGTGCTAAGAATTTTCGTAGCAATTTGCTACGAGATATATCCGTAGCATGAAGTTTGAGTTGAAATGATAAAATATGAGTGTTTTATCTAACTTTTCTTTGAGAGCTTTTTTGGTCAGCTTTCTATTTCAGAATTCAAATACAGGTTATTGTTGTAATAAGAATTTTCACCAGCTACAATCACCAATAGCAAGAACGTCCTTTTAGGCTAGAGTATATCATTGTCAGTGTGAAACGATAAATGGCTATTCTAAAATAAATTGTGTCCGAAGGTCGGGGCGTGCGGATTAGCTCCGGCCGTAACCCGGAACACCCGGCTTATCGCCCGGTTGATGGCAGCCAAACAGACCTCACGCATTCAAGCGTTGAAAGCGACCGATGTTTTCTGCTGATTTGATTTCCCTCCGGAAATAAATGGTATTGTTAAAGGTACAAATAAAAAGGTAAAAAAAGAAGGTTATCAATTCGTCGCGTATACTACTTGAAGAAGGCTGAATCGACTGAAATGAATCAAATGTTATATCAGGGATTCTGCGAAGTGAAAACTTCTTCAGCGGCGTTGTGCACATCAGAGTTTTAAATGTTTGGGATGGGTAAAAAATGTTAAAGTCGCGTCAGGACACGTGACCTGATCGAATATTCGTAAGACGGAGGGAGAGTAGACCGCAGGCGCGGCGTAGGAGAGGAAGTAATAGCCCCCTAGCTTTCTACCGCGCGGCGAAAATGTATGCCTGCCCCTGCTGTTTCGTTTAAGCGGTTTTCACTTCTGCCGGCACTCCCGGAGTGCAACCCGTTGTTTTTTAATAATTTGTGGGCACTGTTACTATTGGACCTTATAGAAGAACACCTTATATCGAGCAATTGAATATTCTGAATGAAAGAACTTCGAAAAGACCTTCAGGCAATTGACTACTGTCTACAAACGAAGCAAACACCATAAACTTTAAACTATGGAAAGCTATAACGTGCACAATAATGACTTCCAAGTTCAGCAATAGCCTCTCGACGCACGTGACACGTCTGTCGATTTAATTGTCAACTGGCGAGCGTGAAACTCTCGAACTGAGTTGGCACCTCGCGATTTTAACTATTTTTTTAATTTTTACCCTTCAGGCCCATGAGACACAATAGTTATTTGTTATGCAAGGCAAAATGCAATAAGAATAAAAACGATTCCGTAAATGTTGACACTGACATGAGGTACAAGACAAAGACAATTTAAAAATAAAGATTTATGTCACAATCCGAAATCCAATAATATATATAATAATAATAAATCCAATCCTATAATCCTTCACTTGCTCAGATTTCAATAGAGGTAATTCGCCGCTAAATAACCAACTTTCCAGCCTTGCATAACAAATAACGATTGAATCACTTTAAGTCCTACTATTGTAACATAAATGCAATAGTATGCTGAAAGACTAAATATAATATGAATTGAAATCGCTACATACTGTTCCTATTTCACTGTGTAGCCATGTAAACACGCAATCAATGACATCTTAGAATGAGACAAAGAAGATGTGGTAATAAAGATAATAAGAAACCGATCGGGAATATTTTAGTGGGTGATATCCGTCGGGTACTTCGCCGGAAGCCTCATTACCATAATAGCGTGTTCTCCGGGTTCCGGGACCTTCCGTTATGCTATGGTTACGTAGTAGCACAGATATGATACTATTCTACACTCGGGAGCAAATAAATCGAACCAAACCTTTCTTTTCATACAAACATACTCATTTCGCAGACTCATTTAAAAAGTATCAACCACAGACATAGATCTATCAACATTTATGTAAATAGTGCAGTGGCTCGATTTATTTGCCCCCGATTGTCGTAGTTGTAGCAACTTATTAGCCATCTGTGGCTACGGGGCTACGGCTATGCTCGGAGACACTGCTGCGGCTACGACTGCTACGACATTTTTTCTTAAAGTATGTGTGACACTTTTGGTGGGACAGTACTATTTTAAAATAATAATTGGACGTATTCATTAAGTAAGTAATTTTTTACGTCTTTTAATTTTACTTTAATGTAAACGTTGCGATTTCTGACTTTTCTAGTACTCATACCGCAGTTGGTTTCTTACGGCTGAAATTAATAACCTATCTGTAGATGTGGATCGGGCTATATGAGATAGTTGCCTAGGATATCTACAGATGCCTAGGATATCCACATATCTACAGATAGGTTATTAATTTCGGGCGTTAAAATGTTTTGATCCTCATCAAAAACTGGATCTATTGGCACTAAAAAAATGATTTTGAAAACAGCCTATTTTCCTGCCGATTGTAATTTTGTATTTCAAAATCCGGGAATGTAGTTCAAAACTTCTCAAAATTTGGATGATTACCTAAGAAAAACGTTTTTATGTGGGAACCTGCCATTCATACCCCGTCGTAACTTTTCACCCCGTATAACGAATTAGCCCAAAAGAAAAATGTAGAAAAAGATAAAGTCACTTTGGCTGCATATATTCCAGCCATGGAATTAATAGGTACTACGTACGTAGTACACAATAATTCCATGGTTTCAGCCCGCCCGCCGTAAACACACATTACTCTCTCTCTTCTGATAGTCTTGGAACAGAGTCGAAAAAATCCAAAAAGACATGATATTCTCTTTGAAGACGTCTGCCTGTATGACAACTTTGTGACAACTTTTTTCTGTAGCGTACTTTAAAAATTAATAAAATATTATCTTCAAGATTTAGATACCTAAGAATGACACAGAGCTAGCATCTTACAGCATTTTTTGCAAACCACAATAATGCTGTTTCAGTTACCTAGCTCATGGTGGGCGAAAATAAGTGATGAAGCGTAAGAAAGCGATCGAGCCGGTGGACATAGGCAGCGCAGTGGTGTCGAGTGTGGTGCGCGTGCTGTTCGTGTACGCGTGCGTGTTCGGCGTGCACTCGCTGCTGTACTGGGGCCGGCGCTGGCTGCGCGCGCGCGGCCCTCCGCCGCCGCCCCATGCGCACCCGGCGCGTGCGCACGTGGCCTGACCCCCGCTTCACGCGCGAGCTGCTCTTTACCACCGCTTGGCTCGTCTTCACCTACATGTTCCTGCTGACTATGTTCGAGCTGATCGAACTTCTGCGACCCAAGCCGTTACGTATGCGCCCCAAGCCGTTGTGTCGACGCCCTGCGCCTCCTCCGCGCCCCCAACAAAATACCGGTGTGTGCCCTAGCTGCAGAGCCAAAGAAAACAAGAAGTCATGTCTTGTTTTATAAAAGTGTCAAAAAAAATTGTTTACTCATAATATCTGCCTATTACATAACTTTTAATTAAATCTGAAATTAATACTTGTATTTTCTTAAGCGACTAGTTTTGTTTAAGCTGTTTTTCTTTACCACCGCGCCGGACAGTGAAACAAAGGATACAAAATGTATATAATTGAGGAGGAGACAATTGCCACAAGTCAGGGGTCTTATCGCTTCTACGATTCTCTATCGGACTCCATGCAATCTTTTCAAATAGGTAATAAAATAAAATAAGATACTCTCTTGCGTATCGTTAATGTCATGCATATTAATAATCGGTTTCTTTAATTTAATAAAATTACTCGTGAAGCTCACTGTAAAGCTTTGAAGCATATTTTTTTCTACAGCACTCCACACCACACATATGACTGAAGAGATGCTGAACATGTCCTTGTCAGTTTTTATTATTTCGTCCTTACCAATAAGTATAAGTAGTATTGTGAGCTGGCTTTACCCGTGGTCCCACCGGTTTGTTCCTCTGGTTGGTACAGATTCTAACATGAACGCCAAACTATATCGATTTCCGACACTAGAAAACGAGATGTTTATCACCATATTGTAATTGGGCGCCCGCCATCCGTGTAACTAATAATAATAATAAATTTATCATCCATCCATCCATCGCCTGTTGTGGCGTTTGTAGGAGGTTTTAGCCTTCTGCTACCACGCTGGCCAGACGGGTGGGTAGAGGGTTTGTTTCAAGTTTTCTAGTCGACACTTCCCAGGCATGTAAGGGAGTGGTGACACTTGTATTCTTAGGCCGTCAACACACGGCACAAATAATAAATTAATAAATAAATATGGTAAATTTTAAATAGAAAAATATTGGAAAAAAATAACTCGGCCACAAGTGAATTCTCAGACGGGAATCTCGGTAGCTCAGCGGTTAGAGCATTGGACCGGATTTCCAAAGGTCGCGGGTTCGATTCCCGTCTGAGAATTCACTTGTGGCCGAGTTAATTTTTTCAAATATTTCTCTATTTTAAATTTACCATAAGTATAAAAATAGCATTGAAAAATGCAAAAATTACAAAATAATAAAATAATAAATAAATATTATTTCATTAAAGACTTCCTGCGATACGATTGTTAGCTGTTTTTATATATAGTGCGAAACTATAGTATTTGTTATGCAAGGCTTGAAAGTCGGTTATTAGCGCCTAGTTACCTTTATACCGTTCAAAGATTGAATCCTGAGCGAAGCGAGGATTTCAAAGGTACAAGACGCTAAAACCTTTTCTGCCGAGCGCAACACACAATTTTTCACCTCACAATTGCAGCGAGGAACATTTTATGGTTATTTCCGCGGTCATCTTCCGGTAAAAAATTAATTAAATATAAAAACCTTATCTAAATATACCCTTTCTTCAATCTTGTTGTTTTAATGATATAAAAAAACTAAAATAATAAAAAAGAGAGTATTATAGTTAATTCTAAGTTATTTAAAGTAGGAATATATTGTTACTTATAAAAAACAATAAAAAAATCGGCCAAGTGCAAGTCGAACTCGCACATGAAGGGTTTCGTCTCTCACCCAAGGTTGCCTGGAAGAGATTGCTACGTAGCAATAAGGCCGCCTATTGTGTGTTCCTCTTTTTTGTCATTTTCTCTGTATGCGTTTGTTTTTGTATCGTGTGCAATAAAGTTTCTATTATTATTATTGCCAAAATGCCACTATAGTTTTTCGCCTGCAAAAATAATTTTGTTTTTCATAGTGTAATCTTCTTATATATAAAATTCTCGTGTCACAGTTTTCGTTCCCATACTCCTCCGAAACGGCTTGACCTATTCTCATGAAATTTTGTGAGCGTATTGAGTAGGAAGGAAGCGGCTACTATCTATTTTTTATCCCGAAATTCCACGGGAGCGAAGCCCCGGGGCACAGCTAGTATTGTATAAATAACAAAGTTATATTTGCGGTTTTGGAAAATGTTCTTTAGCTCTGAAACTACTAAATATATTTCGTTCAAACCAATTTTCGTTGAAAGTTTTTAGAAAGATCTACTTTTCACTTTCTTATTTTAAAAGTTAGAGGGGGAAACACACATTTTTATTTATTTATTTATTCTTTATTGCAATATAAAAAATACAGCAAATGGCGGACTTAATGCCATCAGGCATTCTCTACCAGTCACCCAGTAAAAGGTGTTAGACCTACCGTATCGGCAATAAAGTAGCACTATAAAACATAATTCAGAATATTGTAACAAAAGTGGGAATAGCTAATTACGGGTATTTAATTAACAAGTAATACATATTTTTTCCACTTTGGAAGTGTATAACTTTCAAACGGTTGACTTTGAGAAAAAATCGTTTTAAAAACCCCAATGCAAATTTTAAAGACATATCTATAGATACCCCACACGTATAGGTTTGATGAAAAAAAATTTTTCAGTGTCAGTTCCATGATTCAATGAACTAAAATAATATAATAAAACCAAAACGGAGTATTATACTTAATTCAAAGCTATTTAAAATAAGTGTAAAATGTAGCAAAAAAGTGAATAGTGCGATTTTGAACGCATTTGGACATATTTTTAGGTATTAAATTAAAAAAGTACTTTACCGCGCTAGGCCGCAAAATGCGAGTTTCTACGCGGAAACTGAATGACAAATACTCCTTTTCCGAGCGCTCGTACACACAGAATCCGACATTGGGTGTGAACCGATACTCCAGAGTGTACCCAGGATAGCTGAGGTACACCGCGTCAGCTGGACATTTGATTTGCGTCTCGGTGAGGAACAGCAGTTGAGGTTTCTCAGTCTCAAGATGGTGATGGACCGGAACGAGATTTGAGTGCAAGCCTCTTATATTTGTGAGGTGCACTTTGAGTGGGAGGGAGTGCAACCGCTGTTTAAACTTTTTCCTTTTGTTCAGTTAACCATTACCATATTTAAAATAGTGAGGGAAGAGGGAGTGAATAGGCAGGAGAATGGCAGTTGGGCGAGGCATCATTCCGCCAACTAGGGGACTATCTCACCACTGATACACTGAGAAGGAGACTGGCCTGGAGACTGCGGGGACGCCCGAACCCCCGAGATGGCCACCTGGCCCTCCCATCCGGTCGCCAACCGGCAAAGTGGAGCATCCTGGGATTTTTCGCTAGGTGGCAGGGCAGCCTTTCACGGGTGGCTAACCCGTTACTTGGGCCCCCAACTTCCTGCGGTCAGCCAGCGGCGACACTGTGCTTCGGATCCCGCTACCCTCCAAAGACAGGCACCCGGTGTATCAGTAGTGAGCTGTCACAAACAGTCACCCAGAAGATGCGAATACCCAGACCCTACTCTCCTATATGGGCTACTTCGGACTGCACAACGGAACACGACCTAATTAAGTCGTTTGGCGATGCGACTTAGTCCGGAGGGTGGTGACCAGCCACGGCCGAAGCCTACCACCGGAAAGAACTGATCATTTGGCACCACCCGGGGGTCACTTGTGGAGTCTCGGGGGTAAACCCACGGAAGCGAGCAGCATTAACCCCCAAATTTATTCCAGTATCAATTTCATATTTATTCATATGAAATTGATACTGGAAACAAACTATAAGAACTGTGTAAAAAATCAATCAATAATAATGTACTGAACCAATGAATGAAACATTCAAGTAAAGTCAAGTAATTACTCAAGAAAAAATCAAAATCAATCAGCATTTAAATAACTCATGGTGATAACTAATGTGGGGCAGTATGGTCTTTGCCCGTAGCCTGTTCCTCAATGGAACAAAAAATGAGTCTTCTGGTTGACATTTGACTTGACATACATGACACTGACAACTCGCAACTTCTGTCTGTGTTCTCAGTGCCAGTGTTGCCAGATCGGGCCCTGAGCGGTCAATTATCGATCCTTCAGAAATTAAGTGGGCCTTTGACAGCCATCGGCCTATTTTCGGCCTTTCATTTTACACCACATTAAAGTAGAAACGCGAAGCATAGCATGCGTAACATGCAGTTGCTACATGATACAATTTGTAGTCTCAAATGTATGTAATGCAACTATGCACAAAGCGTCCCAAGTCTACTGAGGGTCTATTAAGAAACATTTGGGCCCGTCAGTCAGTTGGTGGTCCACGTTTGATTGACAATCATTTACTTGGGTATTTTTTCACCTTCGTCTATTATCAGCAATTTTGATGTCTCCAATGCTTTGGATGGATAAGGAAAATGGAGGAGGATTGGTGGGTTTTAAAGACTGCAAATGCAGCCGGGAAGCACAGAGAAGCTCGTGGTAGTAAATTTCTGGTCAGTGGTCCATCCATCTCGTGACCAACCATTGCGAAAGTTACTTAACTTCAACAATCGCAGGCCGAGCGCGCGATTTACTGCGCCACGGGCTCCTCTCCTCTTACTTACTTTACCTACACTTCTTTAAAGCATTCTTTTCTACAATTTCGACCTTTTTTGCTGAAAATAAGCCATTTTCAACAAAATTTTTGGCTCTTTTTATTTTATGTGCTGGCAACACTGGTGTCTATAGTAAACTCATAGAGATACCAATGAGTAAACTAAATACAGGGTTGCCAGATTGGGCAATATGTCGCATTTTGGGCTACCTAGCGACCGAAATTGCGACCAGTTTTATATATTTTGTGATGTTCGCAATTTGGGCTATTCGGACAAATAATGGCGTGATTTTTGGGCTACTTGACTTCACTGGTAACAAAAAATTTAAAAACACCGTATATTGAAAGTTTGTGCTTTTCTGCATCAACTTCCTTCTTCCTTTGAGTTTTATGACAGATAAAAGCAAGTACTTAACCTAAATGACCGCAAGGAAACTATTAGTTGAATGAAATGCACTTCATCTTTGTAATTTTCCTTAGCAATGAAACATCGCACTTCTATTACTTTTATTTTTCTTCTTTGACTGGCACCTTCGGCGGCAAAAGGCTTATTTTTTACTTTTTGACGTCGGTTTTTTACATTTTTTTTTTAATTCACAATTTTTTGAGTTTAAATAGTCCCGCATGCAAAACAGATAACATAAACTACAACCGAACAGGTTCAGTATCTGACACCGCGCCATCTATGGCACTGCTAGATACTTATTCCACGCATGAAGTATGCTGGCCTGCAGCGTAGGAATAGTAAAAAGCTCTATGTAGCGGCATATAAGGAACTACTACGTAAACGCATACAATATTATTTTCAATATTTCCTAAAACTACATAACTGATTACAAAATTTCAAAAAATGGGACCTTCTTGAGTTCAAACCTGCTGTTTTAACGTTTGAAATAGTTAGAATCATTGAAATCGGTTCAGCCGTCTTCGAGTACCTAATCGGTGAACATACATAAAAAAATATTACACGCGACTATTGATAACCTCCTTCCTTTTATTAAGTCGGTTGAAAAACTTTATTTGTCAGGTCAACACTTATAGCGAAGTTTGTGATCATTTTATTTTTCGCGATTTTGGGCTACTTCAAACAGAAATGGATTTGCGCGATTTTGAGCTACATTTGGGCCGATTTTCTGCGACATGCCGCATGCCGATCTGGCATTCTGGCAACCCTGCTAATAAAACTCTGGACCTAAAATAGCTGAATCAATATATATTAATTTCGGTATATAAGTTTAAGATCAAAGCTACTCTGAAATACAAGAAAAGAAAGGGAATCCCCAAGAGTAAACTAAACGAAACAGGTAACTACCTATTTTAATATGTCTTCCTTGAAATTGTTATTTCTTTCGTGAAACATGTTGCGCTTTGTTTATTAGTATACAAAAATAATATTATTATTATAATTGTGCAAGTACAAAAAGGCAAGTATGTAGGAATTATTATCTAGTTATGGATTGATAAATAACAGAGCGACATAATTTTGATTAATTAGTAGAAGGAGACTCCCTTTTGATCTGCTTGGTACCAAACAAAAACCTCATGGCCAGTCAGTGAGCTTGTATAGTAGGCGCTTGTTTTAAGTTCTGCGAACTAAAGATAAAGTGTTTAGGTATCTCATGACAAAGCAGGATGATTAAAGAGATATAATCATACACCTCAAGATTAGATAATATACTATCAATGACTAACTCATCTCACTTCTTAACTATCTCATTTTTATATTCTGATCATTGCTATAATCGTGTGGAATTAATTATTATTGTATCAAGTATTATTTTGTTTGCAAAATACAGTAGTTTCAGTTTAACAGTATAGATAGACTATCGCTCACTGTCAGGCAAGATAGCATGATGACCTTTATGCTAATACTAGCTCTAAAGATAAAAATTGTTACTAACACTTTATGGACCTATAGTCTGAAATAAAAGTTTAATAAATAATAATAATAGCGGTCAATCGCTGTCCTATATTATAAAAAAAGGTTGTTACTATTATGCTATTTTTTTAAACTCTTAATTTTTAAACTATTGTTACAGTGCAGCCAATTTGATTCTGTTTTTTTTTTTCGATGTATGTCTTGATACTAGTGATTGAAGAAGATATTTAGGATGCTTCTTTACATTGTCCTTACAGACCATGATGAAAACAGCAGTAACTGTGCTGCAGGAGATGATGCTGAAGCAAGGCCGCACTCCCGATTATGAGTGCATAGCACAGGTACATTACAACTTTGCCCATTCACAACATAAACATTTGTAAGTTTTGAAACAACAATTACATTGGCCTCCAGTTTCTTGCGTCAGTTGTAAAAAAATATATAAAATAGTTCAGCTGGTTTCTGCCGATGTGACATACAATAATATTTAAATTCAAATACAATGTCAAAGTTTTAAAAAGCCCATTAATTATAGATGAAACATTACTCATTAAAAATATCATTTAAATTAATTTTATACTAAACGTCATTATCATTAAATTAAATTAAATTTACTACATAAATTTAATTTTTTAATAGCCTAAAATATAAATCAATTAATTAAAATCATATATTACAGTCAGTCAAAAATTCATTAAGCGAGTAATAACATTTGTCAATCAGAAATGCCTTCAGCTTATGCTTAAATAAATTTATGTCATTATTACAATTTCGTATTGATACCGGTATTTTGTTATATATACGCGATGCATTACAGAACACGCTATCACTCAGCAATTTTGATTTATTTGGAATCATGCGAAGTTAATCTTTATGTCGCGCCCCGGAGAAGAATTCAAACATTTCTATATTTGCTTTAGAAAAGACTGCACATTCAAATATGTATAGACATGGAAAAGTCAGAAATTCGTGTTTTTTAAAATAAGGCATACAAGAGTCCCTTTGTTTCAAATGGTACATTGCTCTAATGCAGCGTTTTTGTGATTTGAATACCCTTTCTTTATTTGTTACATTTCCCCAAACATAATAGCATATCTAAGTGTAGAGGAAACATAACCATGATACGCAGTCAGTAGAGCGTTCTCATTGACAATTTTACGCAAATGATAAATAGCATAGGAGTACTGGCTTAACTTATTACAAACGTGATCTATGTGCAAATTCCATTTCAGATCATTATCAATAAGTAATTCTAAAAATTTTGTTGTTTTTGTGTCAGTTACTATTTTATCTGAGTATGTTATATTTTACTGCGTCTCATTCGTACCAGTGACATTACTTTGTTTAAAATCATTATTTTAGTTTTTTCCAAGTTAGCTTTAAGGTTATTAGACTCAAGCCACTTCATGATAGAAAGTAAAGTAGCATTAACATTTTTTTCTAGTGATTGAATTGTGCCACCGCTACACAAAACGGTGCTATCGTCTGCAAAGAGAGTAACATGATTGTCAGTAACTGCTGGCAGATCATTAATATAAACTAAGAAAAGTAGAGGTCCCAATATACTACCTTGAGGCACTCCAAACTTCACCATTCTCATTTTGGAGCGATAAGCTACTTCAGTTTTTGTTAATCTGTCTATTTTCTCTATAACTGTCATTTGTGACCTATTTGTTAAATAAGATTGGATCAGGTTATATACATTCCCTCTGATGCCATAGTTGTATAACTTTTGCAATAGAATATTAAAATCTACATAATCGAACGCCTTTGTCATATCCATATAAAGCGCAACAGTTGGAATTCTTTTATCAACATTTTTAGATACTTGTAGCAAAAAGTTATAAACTGCCATGTTTATGGACTTATTATGCCTAAACCCATATTGATCCGGTACAAATACTTTATTACTTTCAAGAAAAGAATAGATATATTTATAGAAAACCTTTTCCAATATTTTTGATAGTACTGATAGTAGTGCTACAGGCCTATACGAATTTACATTGGAGTGATCTCCTTTTTTATATGAAGGTTTAATTACAGATATTTTTAGTTTTTCCGGGAAGATACCTTCTACAATACACAAGTTTACTATATGGCTAAGTGCTGGCGCAATAATATGTGCTACGTCTTTTCGACCGTTGTCCGTTTCGACTGCTCGGCCACAGTGTCCCAGAAAAAAAACGACTACGTCAACATTACGAAGTAATTTGTAGAAAACTAATAAAGAAAACCGCAAATTTGCAGAACCGATATTCAGAAAGTTATAAGGGCTTAACCATGGCCGCGCAGTCGAAACGTGGAGAACTGCGCGGCCACGGAGATATCAGATACGGGAGCTACATAGACATCTTATTCTTTTTGCTAATCACTGATATGATTTCGCAGAAATTGTAGAAAGTCTTAATAGAGCCTTAAAGTATGTACTTTACGAGCTATAGTTCTTTAAAGTCGTGGCCGCGCAGTTGAAACGGTGACAGCCGAGCGAACATAGGGATCTCAGAAACGGAGCTTCTCAGAGGTCCCATTCTTTTTGCTAATCAGAGATACGATTTCGCAGAATTTATAGAAAGTTAGAGTAAAGCCCTAAACTTTGTAGTTCACGACCTGTAGATCTTAAAAGCCATGGCCGCGCAGTCGAAACGGTTAGAACCGCGCGCCCACTCAGATCTTAGAAACGGAGCGTCGTAGAGGTTCCATTCTTTTTGCTAATCACTAATACGAATGTTGATAGTATATAAATGGCTGGCATAAGGACCTGCATGATATTTAAATAAACCCCCGAGTGTTTCATGAAAACGCCTATAATTTTTGAATAGTTATTTCATGATTCAGAGATTGCTAAGGTACTGAGTACTTACTTTTGCAACTACTATAGGTACGTGCCTCGTACCAAAGATCTTTAAATCTCAATTAAATTAGATATTGCGTGTAATTGATTAAATATTCCGACGAAGCGTCGAAACGTTTTGTGAGAAAAATTACCTGTAAAGCTAGAAGTAGGGTGACCATGATTTGTATTGCGTCAAACAGACATTTCCAAAGGCGTCACCATTTTAATCACGTAGGTATTACTTATCATAATGAGGTATACGTATGGTTAGTTGGATGAGGAAAGTATAGGTACAGATACGAAAATATTTATACCATTTTCGTATACATACTAACAATTACATATTGACAAAGAAAACACTTATTTAATCGGACACTCATTTATATTTCCTTTAAATAGGTATGCAACGTATTATGATTTGTACAAGTACCATTGTTTTATTTACGTTCTTGATCATAACGATATCGTAACTGTTATTGTATTTCCATCTGACAAAATACTTTTCTATTTTTGTGTCGGTATCAGAGTTAGAATTGAAAGGTGAATTTCAATAGAGTAAATAAGGCTGATTTCAGAATGCGTTCGTATCGATGCCTACTTGTTGCAGTTGCGGTACTGTGTTTAGATACTATAATCTTATCTCTCCCATCAGCTTTGGCACCAATACGGACTTAGACTAAAAATGGCTGCTAGAAATAAAACAGTTCCATAATGAACATTGAAAGTCTTACGATACTACTACCAAGACACAGAAATATTTAAGTACACAAGAAATCACAGTTTAAATAAAAGTAAATAAATGATAAATGATGCTTAATATCTTAATATAAAATGTAACAATAGGCAGTTTTATTATAGTAGACTTTAAATCACATATTTTTTTTAATCACAGTTAGTTTTCATTACCTATAAGAATATTAATATAAAATATATCAATAGACAATTATTAACAATCACAGTTCGTTTTCATAATTTGACTAACACTTATAAACTAACAAATAGAAATCTTTACCTAAATCACATATGTTTTAACAATCACAGTTCGTTTTCATAAGTATCTTAATAAAAAAAAATCAATAGACAGTTGTATTAAAGTAGACTTTAAATCACATAATTATTAACAATCACAGTTCGTTTTCATAATTTGACTAACACTTATAAACTAACAAATAATTATCTACAAGTTGTTATATTTTTTATTTTTATTATTGAAGGCCGCGATTTTGAAAAAAAATAAATAATAATAGGTTATAATTTTTTTAGTCTAAGTATTAAGTAGGAACGTATACGTATTTTTACCAGAGCTGACGTGAGAAATGAGGATATAGTACTTACCTACACTACACAGCACCGCAACCATAAAAAATATCGATGCGAACGCATTCTGAAATCAGATTAAGTGCTTGGCCAGACTGAACACGCGGGCGCGGCGCGATGTCTCAAACGTATGAAATTTTACTAGCCGCGCCCATCCGCGTGTCCACTGTGGACACTCGAATAAGGTTTCATATAGGAGTACATCGCGCCGCGCCCGCGTGTTCAGTCTGGCTAAGCACTTATTTATGCTATTGAAATTCACCTTTCACTTCATCTCTGATACCAATGCTAAAAAGAAACAAAGTATACAAACTTATGACGTTGCATACTTAATTCTTTGGAAATGTCTGTTTGAGGCAATACAAATCATGGTCACCCTACTTCTAGCTTTACAGGTAATTTTTCTCAAAAAACGTTTCGACGCCTTCGTCGGAATATTTAATCAATTACATGACGCAATATCTAATTTAATTGACATTTAAAGATCTTAGGTACGAGGCACGTACCTATAGTAGTTGCAAAAGTAAGTACTCAGTACCTTAGCAATCTCTGAATCATGAAATAACTATTCAAAAATTATAGGCGTTTTCATGAAACACGCAGGGGTTTATTTAAATATCATTCAGGTCCTTATGCCAGCCATTTATATACTATCAACATTCGTATCAGTGATTAGCAAAAAGAATGGAACCTCTACGACGCTCCGTTTCTAAGATCTGAGTGGGCGCGCGGTTCTAACCGTTTCGACTGCGCGGCCATGGCTTTTAAGATCTACAGGTCGTGAACTACAAACTTTAGGGCTTTACTCTAACTTTCTATAAATTCTGCGAAATCGTATCTCTGATTAGCAAAAAGAATGGGACCTCTGAGAAGCTCCGTTTCTGAGATCCCTATGTTCGCTCGGCTGTCACCGTTTCAACTGCGCGGCCACGACTTTAAAGAACTATAGCTCGTAAAGTACATACTTCAAGGCTCTATTAAGACTTTCTACAATTTCTGCGAAATCATATCAGTGATTAGCAAAAAGAATGAGATGTCTATGTAGCTCCCGTATGTGAGATCTCCGTGGCCGCGCAGTTCTCCACGTTTCGACTGTGCGGCCATGGTTAAGCCCTTATAACTTTCTGAATATCGGTTCTGCAAATTTGCGGTTTTCTTTATTAGTTTTCTACAAATTACTTCGTAATGTTGACGTAGTCGTTTTTTTTCTGGGACACTGTGGCCGAGCAGTCGAAACGGACACTAATGACTGACGTTACAAATCCAGAACTATTTGTGTTTTTCAAAGAGTTAATTACTTTAATTATGTCAATAGCTGTCGTGGGACCTATAAAAACTGATTTCGGAATATGAATGGTAGTTTTAATTTTGTCATTCTTAGAAATTGTTTCTTTTACTTCATCGATATAATGGTCGTTAAATGCATTAGCAATATGTATCGGGTCTGTAATTGTTACATCGTTAACAATTATTTTCTTAATACTATCCTTCGGAAAATTATTCTTAGACTTATTTATGATTTTCCATGTGGCTTTGCATTTGTTCGAAGAATTTTTTTTTGTTTCACCCGAGTTCTTTACGTAATAACCCGTGTTTAACCCAATCTACTGTACAATTTCTATAAATGCTATAAAATATATTTAGACATTGGCATAGTTTGCGTATTTTATCGCGAGCAAGTCATTAATTAGGAAAAAAGAAGAAGAAGAATGCTATTTTTAAATTAATTGAATACAAGATCAAATTTAACTAAAATAAATTTATTTTTGATTTATTACAAGAAATAAGTTTGTTATCAATCAACTAATTATGGAAGTATTATGGAAGTATTATTTTTCAAGATGTCAAGATGTTAGCATCACCTCAAAAATTAAAATTTAGAACTTTGTTATTCTTTAAAGGTAGCCAGCCTCTCTTCTAATGCGATCTGCCCTACAGAGTCAATATGAACTATTATTGTAAATATTCTAAAACCTTTATACTTAGTGGAAAAGCAATAAATAAATACTATGAATATTAATAGTATTCAAGAATACCTAACTAGATTAGTAGTACTGATAAAGGTCGCAACCAGTGATATTGTAATAAACAATAAGATCAGTTTTTTTAACCTTGTTTCGATGCACAATAAAGTACTTACTTACCTACCTACTAATGTGGTGTTTAGTCGGGGCCGCAGCACCAGGCCATGTTCGAGTACCGGTGCTCGGCGCTGGGCGCGGTCGTGACGGCGGAGGCGCGCTCCAAGAAGGAGGCCAAGCAGGAGGCCGCGCGCCTCATGCTGCGCGCGCTCGCCGCCCAGGGCCTGCCCGTGCCGCCGCCCTACGGACACCAGGCAAATACCGCCCGACTTACCTAGCGTTTTTCTTCAATTTTGTGTCACACTATCATTATTATTATCATTGACGACCTGTTTGGTGCAGGGGTATTAAGCCCGCCTTCTGCGCCAGAGGTCCAACCAAACAGGACAAGACAAATATTTGTGTGCATGAATATGTCTATTTGTCTTGGTCTGGGTGTTTATTACTTATGTATTTATTTGCAAAAAAAAAGTATATAAGTATGTTTATCCGTTATCTAGTATCCATAACAGAAGTTCTGAATGAAACTTAATGTGGGCTAGATAATTGGTGTGTTTGTATGCAATTATATTATTTATGTTTCTGTATTTCATATTTAATTAATCAAATTATACTTCATGAAATTGTTATTGATTCACTTACTGTTGCTATTTTCAAGCAATCAGAAAACATTGTGTTATTTAATTAAAATTTCCTTAAATACAGAAAAATTACTGATGAACAATGATTTATTTTTTCAGGGAGCTGGCGCGGTGGGCGGAGTGGCAGGAGCGGCGGGGATCGACGGGCCGGGGGTCGGCGAGGGGGGCGGGGGCTGCGGCCCGCGCAGCCACGTGGCGCTGCTGCAGGAGCTGTGCTCCGAGTACAAGCTGGCGGCCCCCGAGTACGAGCTGGTGGGTGCATGTTGTAGAGGGGCAGCTAGTGGCGCTGCTGCAGGAGCTGTGCTCCGAGTACAAGCTGGCGGCCCCCGAGTACGAGCTGGTGGGTGCATGTTGTAGAGGGGCAGCTAGTGGCGCTGCTGCAGGAGCTGTGCTCCGAGTACAAGCTGGCGGCCCCCGAGTACGAGCTGGTGGGTGCATGTTGTAGAGGGGGCAGCTAGTGGCGCTGCTGCAGGAGCTGTGCTCCGAGTACAAGCTGGCGGCCCCCGAGTACGAGCTGGTGGGTGCATGTTGTAGAGGGGCAGCTAGTGGCGCTGCTGCAGGAGCTGTGCTCCGAGTACAAGCTGGCGGCCCCCGAGTACGAGCTGGTGGGTGCATGTTGTAGAGGGGGCAGCTAGTGGCGCTGCTGCAGGAGCTGTGCTCCGAGTACAAGCTGGCGGCCCCCGAGTACGAGCTGGTGGGTGCATGTTGTAGAGGGGCAGCTAGTGGCGCTGCTGCAGGAGCTGTGCTCCGAGTACAAGCTGGCGGCCCCCGAGTACGAGCTGGTGGGTGCATGTTGTAGAGGGGGCAGCTAGTGGCGCTGCTGCAGGAGCTGTGCTCCGAGTACAAGCTGGCGGCCCCCGAGTACGAGCTGGTGGGTGCATGTTGTAGAGGGGGCAGCTAGTGGCGCTGCTGCAGGAGCTGTGCTCCGAGTACAAGCTGGCGGCCCCCGAGTACGAGCTGGTGGGTGCATGTTGTAGAGGGGCAGCTAGTGGCGCTGCTGCAGGAGCTGTGCTCCGAGTACAAGCTGGCGGCCCCCGAGTACGAGCTGGTGGGTGCATGTTGTAGAGGGGGCAGCTAGTGGCGCTGCTGCAGGAGCTGTGCTCCGAGTACAAGCTGGCGGCCCCCGAGTACGAGCTGGTGGGTGCATGTTGTAGAGGGGGCAGCTAGTGGCGCTGCTGCAGGAGCTGTGCTCCGAGTACAAGCTGGCGGCCCCCGAGTACGAGCTGGTGGGTGCATGTTGTAGAGGGGGCAGCTAGTGGCGCTGCTGCAGGAGCTGTGCTCTGAGTACAAGCTGGCGGCCCCGCACTAATAATAACCTAATCTAACGCTGAGTTCGTTACTAGATGTCGCTATATCGTATTGAATCGCATTTCGTATACTGCAGCATGTAATTTACATAAAGATTTTGCCAAATAATATTTTCTAACGCCGTGCAATTATACCAAAGGGTCGTATGTACAAAATGCTTGATCTCTTTCTTAACGCGATTATATCACGTCATTTTAGGGAAGTTAGAGTTAGTAACTTGTGAAAGTGAGCTAGTAGCGGCGTTTCACTTATTCCCACAACCTGTAAATAACCTAAAGAAAATAGCTTATGAGGTGATGATGGTATTGGAACGATGTTTAACTCGATACCGTCATATTCACGATCCCCAGGTGGGCGACGAGGGCCCGCCGCACCTGCGCCACTTCACGGTGGCGGCGCGCGTGGCGGGCGTGCGGCGCCGCGCCACCGCCACCACCAAGAAGGCGGCCCGCCAGCTCGCCGCCGAGCAGGTGTACACCTATCTGCGCGAGAACCTCGCCAGGCTCACCTCCGACTTTGTAGAGGTGATGTTTCTGAGTAGCTTCTACCTTTTCAGTGAATTACTTCAAATTCGAATTATTTGGATAATAAATGGACACTTTGACTGTTGGTCTATTTCTGAATTGAGAGTTTAAAGTTAAGACCGTCCCGAACCACACTCATCCTTTTATCATATGAACATTTCGCTTTGATTATAACTTGTTAATTTTGCATTTTACAATGCTATTTTCTAGTATATTTTCTTGTTTAATACACACAACACTGTCTAGGGATATTATATTACATTCTACATTACTCATAAACTGTCTACAGTACAGAAAAAGTTTGTATGGGGGAAAGAACCTTCCTGGGTTCCGTCTTTAGAAATAAAAAAAATATGTAAAACAAAAGAATGCATGCATTCAATGTAACTTTTGCAAAAGTTAGATTTTCTTTTAAGCAAACCGGCGCTATTTTTGGAAATTAAAGGCGTTTTAACATATATTTTTTTATTTTCATTGAAAGTTGTTTTGGTTTTTATCATGCCACGTCGACATTTAACCAGTTAAGAACAAATTAGAGTTGCAGGCATATTGAAAGCTGGCGCTATCCAACGCATGGTTGTTGACTGACTTGAGTTGACCCTTCGAACCCACCAAAACGTCATCTCCTGATTATGGTCACGTTATCGTGTCACGAGAGATGTTGCGGAACGGCATTCTGGCAGAAAACGCATTACCACTTTTAGACATGACCGTTTTCTACGAAATATCGCCGGAGACAACCCAATATAATGGCTATGGAAATGTTCAAAAACTCATCTGTCCACCAAATTGTTAGTGAGTGATCAAACTGGGAGGAGAAGTTAACATAAAGTCGGTGTTCAGTCTTGCACACCATTTCGAGTTTCAGCTTTGCAGCGTGGCAATCGTGGACGAATACTTTATTGTACTCGAGAATTTTTGACATGAAGTGACGAGCAGTTGTCAACGGTGAGCTTTTCTGTTGAGTCTGGAAACGGCTCTATCTATCTGAGACTCGCCGAACTCGTATTCTTTGCGTATCCGGTTGAAATCCAAACTGAGAGTAGTCAAAAAAGGAGTACCGTTGACAACTGCTCGTCACTTCATGCAAAAGTTCTCGAATCCATAAAAGTATTCGTCCACGATTGCCACGCTGCAAAGCTGGAACTCGAAGTGGTCTGCGAGAGTGAACACCGACTTTATGTTAACTTCTCCTCCCAGTTTGGTTACTTACTAACAATAAATTGGTGGTCAGATGAGTCCTTAAACCATTTCCATAGCCATTATATTGGATTGTCTCCGGCGATATTTCGTAGAAAACCGTCATGACTAAGCGTGGTAACGCGTTTTCTGCCATTATGCCGTTCCGCAACATCTCTCGTGACAGGATAATGTGATCATAATCAGGAGATCACGTTTTGGTGGGATCGAAAGGTCAACTCAAGTCAGTCAACAACAATGCGTTGGATAGCGCCAGCTTTAAACATGCCCGCAGCTCTAATTTGTTCTTAACAGGTTAAATGTCGACGTGGCATAATAATAAACAAAACAAACTTCCAATCAAATTAAACAAAAATTTAAAATTTTAAAAATATCGGCCGTTTGTTTATAAGAAAATCTAACTTTTGCGTAAGTTATATTCAAATGATTGAACCCAGGAGGGTTTTTCCCCCCATACAAACTTTTTCTGTACTGTAGATAGTTTTTGACTTATGAAGAATGTAATATAGTATTCTTAGACAGTGTTGATGTGCGTATTTTGCTTTGAGTTAAATTTGAGAAACTGATCATTCAATGTTGCGTCTTAATTTCTTTAACCTCAGAATTGTAGGCACCATCAGATATATCAATATAAATGCACTAAAATAAAACAACTTTTACGGGTATCACCTTTTCAGCTGCTGCCGTGGTCACTCGCACTTGGCTGATTTCTTTTCTAGTATATTTTCTTATTTTATATTTCTCACATAAAATAGCACTGTAAAATGCAAAATTAAAAGTTATAATTACAGCTTAGTCACGAACTAAGCTGTAACAATAACTTAATATGTCGCGTTT
The DNA here is from genome assembly GCA_910589605.1 of Chrysoteuchia culmella. Classification (NCBI taxonomy): domain Eukaryota; kingdom Metazoa; phylum Arthropoda; class Insecta; order Lepidoptera; family Crambidae; genus Chrysoteuchia; species Chrysoteuchia culmella. The sequence goes on along the minus strand of OU342647.1, from coordinate 312,419 downwards.
GATATCCGTAAAAGTTGTTTTATTTCAATGAACAGTGTGCGCCAAATCTTAAGATGGACGTATGTTTAGAAGAATGAATCAGCATGTCTGCTGCGATATATCTGATGGTGTACGTGTCACGGTGTCCGCAGGAGGACGCCCTGGCGCGCGCGCACGAGAAGGCGATGGAGCGGTTCCTGGACACGCGCGAGGAGGCGCGGCGCCCCGACCTCGGCCAGAAGATCGCCGACTACCACCTAGGTCTGGTCACGCACATCGGTACGCTCTCTTACAGATGCACGGCGTCAGCCCGATCCACGTCCATCGACGATTCACGAACTCGACTATTCGGTGATGTTGCTCAGGAAACTCGAAACGGTCTGCAGCTGTAAGGATCATAAAAAGTAAAGTAAATACGTAAGTGCATGATGATGCCATGAAAGCGACCGTAGCCCTCTATCTTCGACCTTCGCTTCGAAGTTAAGATAAGAGCATCAGGAAAGCAGTCTAGTCTCGCAGGCGGCGATACGCTCTAATCGATCAGTGGACGTCGATCGGTCCGATGTACGTATGTTAGTCGTCGGACTCGTTACAGAAGCGGCCGAGGCCGCGGCAGTGCCGGGGCTACCCCTGAGGACCGATTACATGATTCCATGTTAATGTATGGCGCTGGGCCAACTATATTTCGTTCGTTATCTTTATAACGCCCTAGCGCGCCTCGGGCGAGTTTTGTATCAAATCCCTTAGGGTTTTAATCCCCTAGGGGTTTTATATCAAATCCCCAAATGGGAGCCCTGGGGTACTCCTAATGGGATATTTAGGAATCTTGATCGGTAACCTTTAAGTGCCACGGCCTGGCTGCGGTTTTTTATGTATGATTCTTCAGGGGCGTGCATTCCATATAGACAATTAGGCAGTGCCTACCTCATTAAAAACCTAAATAAATATACAATTAATACAATAAGTGTATGAGTCCTTGCTAAACTCACACACCTTGATTGCTAATGATGAGGGTTGCTATGATATCTTCAATGATACGAGACGAAGACAAATAACCTTGATATATTTATTACGTATTTCCACAATTGTACAAGCTATTAAATATATGCTGATGCTAATGAGTAACGCGATCGGTGACAGAATGCGAACTGATTTGTTATAAAATAAATTATTTGTTCATTTGGAAAAGTGCTGACTTACAAATAGTGATTGTGCGGTTGAATGACCGTACATGCTGCCGGCCGAGAGAAAATAAGATGAAGATAATGATTTTTGATAAGACAATTGCTAAGATTTTAAAGAACTTAAATATTTCAGTACATAAAACTTAAATATTTCAGTACATAAACTTAAATATTTCAAAACATACATAAGTCTTAAATATTTCATTGCTTAATCTATACAGAGTTTTCCCTAAATACAAGTTTTCTTAAAATAGGGGTTGTTCCTCTGTTGATTTTTCGCGGTGTTGCCGATACTTGTGGTTTGCTGGCCGTCTGCTGCGACTGCGAGTGCGTCGATGATGGCTCGATGACGGGCTGGGGGGCGGCAGGCTCGGCGGTTCCTTCCTCCGCTGCTGCGGGGGTCTGGCGGCGGGCTTGCCTGCGGCGGTGGCGGCGCCATAATATTCCGACTCCTACTGCTATTGCGACTATCACTATGGCGTATGTTATCGCGTAGTGATGAATGTCGTGATATGATATGCCTTCTGTTAGAATTTCGGTGTCCTTGAGCTTTTCTATCTTGTGACCCAGATTATTCAATAGTTGCTCCGTTTCTTTATTTGTGTCTTCGATGACTGTTGTTGGTATGGTCACGTTGAAGATATTGTTGATCGGTGGTATCAAAAGTGGCTGTTGTATACCAACTTTTAGTTTTAAAGTACTTGTTAGCTCTTGATGTGTGTAAAAAGTAAAGTTGTCTGTCTTGATAATGCAATCCCCTGATAAATGAATAATGTTTGTGCCGGTCAGCTGGCGCGCGGTAACTTGATCGCCGCATATGTTTCTAAGCTGACAACGATCACAACAAAAATGGAATATTGTGTTTAAATTACTCAAATTAATCCATATGTTCTTGCATGGTTCAATTTTCGTATGGCATTGATTTTTTGAATTTTTTAAGCATAGATCTGTATCTGATTTCATCTTGAAAATCGGTGTTGTCAGATAACAGAAATATGTTATTTCATCATGTCTGATGCATGCTTCCAGGTCTTCTTGCTTCACTGGTAAGTATGAATCTTTTTGAAGATTCATCCCAATATATTCTGAAATGGGCTGTAGGGTGACTATATTCGTTCCCACTTGTTTAGGGACGGATATTAATTTATAGAGTTCGTAATTGTCTCGGCTTACTAAAGGAATCTTGATTTCAAATATAAAATATTGATCTGTCATTCTTGCTCTGACCTTCAAAAGATGATAAATGCTTTGTAAATCTGCTTGTATATTATTGATAGGTAGGGTCAAATCATTTCTCAGTTGCCCAGATATGGTGTTCAACTCATTTTGCAATTGTTGCGGGGTGATAAGATGGACATTGAATTTTCCATTATATACGTTAGTTATAATGTCAAGGAAGGTATCTTGTATACTCTTTAGGCTATACAGCATGTTGTTTGCTGATATAGTTGACATTATAAATTCACTTGCGTAATCCAGATTTTGCACTTCTTTTTTCAGAGTGTTCAATGTTTTCTCGAGCGAAAGTATATGTTGATTGAACATTTTGTATTGTTTTTGTACATTCAACTCGGTTCTCTTCAAAAGGTTGTATTCGGCTTCCACAATTGATGTTTGATTTCGCCAAAGAAGGGCCAAATGGTTTTCATTTTGCTTGATAAGAGTGATATCTCGTGAGTACTGTTCTGCGAATTGTTCATCGAGTACGCCGAATAGGCTGCGAGCGATACTGCCAACTCCGTTGATAAGGCCGCGTCTCCGTCTGGCTTGACCTTGCTTATTCATCATTAACAGGTTGTTATAAAATTGTAGCTCAGAAAACGCATGATTTATTTGAAGCATGATAATATCACAATGCGTTCTCTCTTTGATTTCTTGACATGTGGCTTCCAAGTGATCTTGATATTGAATATATGCATTGGTCCCTTCCCAATAGGGATACATGTCGTAGTATACGATCATCTTCCATTCGTCCTTTATCAATTGCATGTTGGCTACTTTGTCAAAATATATTCCTTGATTTTGATCTACTTGAACTATATTTTGACTAAAACATGAAGAAAACATCATGATAAAATAAAATATGGTCATTGCAATATTAGTGAATGCAGATAGCTTTGTCGCAGGTCTCCGGTTACGAGCGCGTCGTCGCTGCGAGCGAGCTGCGTCACTCGGTGACGTCACTTGCAATACTTGCTCGGAATTAAGTGTCGCTTGCGTCCTTAGGTTACTAGCGGCCGACACTGTTATTTGCTCGGTTTGTTTTGATAGCGTTGTTTGATTGCTAACTGGTAATATCGATAGCTTAACAACCGGTCGCTTGATTAGACCATTTTTTGTTTTCAACGTCACAACTCTGACGTAACTATCTCTTCCAGGATGTAATGCGACGACTCGCCCCATGGACCACTTTCCAGGCGGGAGGTTGGCATCTTGTATGAGAACTATGTCATCTATCTTGATGTTTTGTTTTGGATGTTGCCATTTTGATCTTGTTGATAATTGTGTAAGATACTCGGCGCGCCATCTCTGCCAAATATCTTTAAATATTTTTTGAGTGAGATTCCATCTTGTCCTCTCATCTTTCTCTGTTTCTATGATTGTAAGAACGGGTCCAGATGCTAAGAAATGTGACGGTGTCAAATAATTTAAATCTTCTGGATCTTCTGATATTGCGCACAAAGGACGTGAATTAAGGCAGGCTTCTAACTGTGATAGTAACGTAGCGAACTCTTCATACGTTAACTTTTGCTCCCCTAAGACTCTACGCAAATGATGTTTGAGGCTTTTTACAGCGGATTCCCAGAGCCCTCCCGCACTTGGCCACGACGGAGCCTGGAAATGCCACTCGATCTCCAAATCTGTGATTTCCTTGTAGAATTCTGGATTTATCACTTGTTTGAGGTTTACAAATTCATGCTGTAGTGATTTGTTCGCACCGACAAAATTCGTGCCGTTATCGCTGTAGATATGGCGGGGCGATCCTCGGCGAGCTGCTAGTCGGCGTAAAGCTGCTATGAATGCTGTTGATCTCAGATCGGAGACAAGTTCGAGGTGAACTGCTTTCGTGACCATGCAAACGAAAACTGCTACGTATCCCTTTGATGTTTTTACTCCTCTTCCCTTATTTGTTTTGACGTCTACGTAGCCAGTGAAGTCGACGCCCGTGTGGTAGAAGGGTCGTGATGGATTTATTCTGGATGCAGGTAAGTCTCCCATGAGCTGATGTTCTTTGCTAGGTTTGTGTTTCTTGCAGGTGACGCAGGTAAGTAACTGTTTTTTGACTGCTCTGTTTCCACCAATTATCCAATACTTGCGCCTGAGATTTGATAAAGTAATACGAGCGCCACCGTGGAAGGTCAAAGCGTGCGCTTGCTCGATAAGTAGGGTTGTCAATATGCTTTGGTGTGGGATAATAATAGGATGTTTCATTTCTTCACTTATGAAAGCATTTCTTAATCTTCCTCCCACACGAAGGATATTATCCTGGTCTAAGAAAGGATTCAAATTTAATATCTTGCTTTTTGAATCTATTGCTGTTTTTGCTTGTAATTTGCTTATTTCTGCTGTAAATTCTGCTTGCTGGGTATATTTAATGATTTCATGCTTTGCTTTTTCTAATTCTTGTAATGTTAGATAAGTTTTGCTTTCTCTTGCTTGCTTTTTAGTTATAGCTCGTCGCATCCAGGCCAGTACTCGGACAAGTTTTCCTAACGAGCTGTATTTGCAGAGTAATTGCTTAATGACGTCACAATCTTGCTGCGTGATAACATGAGTTTGCTTAATTTTCTTAACTTCTTCTTCCGTTTGGTAAACTTTTTCTTCCTTTTCGTGTTCTGGGTTGTACGAAGGTAGCCATGCCGGACCTTCCCACCACAAAGGATGTGCGATGAGCTGAGATGCTGTGATGCCTCGGCTTGCACAATCTGCTGGGTTATTCGCCGATTTCACATATCGCCAGCAGGCCGGGGTCATGATGTTTGTTATTTTCTGAACTCGGTGAGCGACAAAGGGTTTCCATCTCCCAATATCACCTTGCAGCCAACCCAATACTGCTGTTGAGTCCGTCCAACCGTAAATTGTTGTTTCATATTCTTGTAAACAGGTTAATAGTTTGCTCATTAATATTGATAAAAGTTCTGCTCCACACAGCTCCAATCTAGGTAGAGTGTGTTTTTTCTTCTCTGATACAATTCTTGCTTTTGCTACTACTAATACAACTTTTGATTGATGTTTTTCTTTAATTTTTCAGTATATGACGCAACCGTAGGCTTTCATGGATGCGTCACAGAAACCGTGTAACTCGATACTCGCTGTTTGTGTCGTACCGAGCCAGCGCGGTACAGTGATATTGTTTATGTTATTGATATCGTCTCTTATCTTGTTCCATTCAATAATAATTTCGTTAGGTAACTCGTCATCCCAGCTGATTTTGCTCTGCCACAACTTTTGAAAAAGAAGCTTTAGTTTCGTTGTAATAGGAGTGAGCCATCCCAGTGGGTCAAATATTTTTGAAATATTTGATAATAGAGTTCGTTTAGTTATTCTTGATTTTTCTGTGGACTCTATTTTTGATTCGAATGTAAAATGATCTTGATCTGTTTTCCAACACAAACCCAAAGTTTTTCTTGTTTCTGCTTGTTTAAATTCGAATTGGGTGCTGATATTAGTGTTCTGATTTTGTAATAACTGCGGCTTATTGGAAGCCCATTTTCTCAGATTAAATCCTCCTGACTTGAGTAAATTAATCAAATCTTGCTGTAGTTGTTTTCCTTCTTGTAACCCATGCGTTCCATGTAGTAAATCGTCCATGAAAAAGGACTCTTCTATAACTTTCGGTGCTTGACTTCCTACGTAGTTATGTTTTTCATCTCTTGCTAATTGTTTCAAGGTCATCATGGCAAGGAATGGTGATGCTTTTTGACCATATGTGACCGTGCAAAGTTGATATTCACGCAAAGGCTCCGTTGTACGATCCCTCCATATTATCTTCTGAAGCTTTTGGTCATCTGGATGGATCCAGATCTGCCGAAACATTTTTTCGATATCGGCTGCAAATGCTACTTCATATTTTCGCCATTTTAATAGAAGTGTTTGAAGGTCTTGCTGTAAGTTTGGACCCCTGTACATGAGGTCATTCAAACTTTTTCCACTTGATGTTAAACTTTTTGCATTAAAAACAACTCGTAATGCAGTTGTCAATGACCCTTCTCGTATGACGCAATGGTGCGGCAGGTAACAATCGGGTATCGTATTGCTTTTTGATAATATCATGTGTCCGAGCGATAAATATTCGTTTATAAATTGTTTGTATTCTCGTGACACATTTTCATGCTTTTCTAATTTTCTTTCTATTTGTAAGAATTGGGCGATTGCTTTCGATTTGGATGACCCCAATTGTTCTTCAAAATTTTCTATAAGCGGAAGTCGGACTTGATATTTTCCATTTTCCAATCTTTTTGTTGTGTCCTTGTAAAATGATAAGCATTCCAAATCTTCTGAAGAAAGATGCTGTTCGTCTGAGATATCTTCAATTTCCCAAAAACGTTCCATTTGATTGATACTGCTCGTAGATAATACAACATTGCATTGTAATGTGTTTACGGTGCCACATAAAATCCAGCCCAGTCTAGTTTGTTGCGCAACTAATGATGATTGTTTAGTTCTGCAGATTCCTTCCAAAATAATGTTAGAGTAGATTTCTGCTCCCAGAAGTATGTCTATCGGGCGGCTCAAGTTGAAATCAGGATCTGCTAACTTGATATTTTGAATATATTCCAGGTCAGGTTTTCTAAAAGTATAGTTTGGTAAATTTCTTGTTAAATTTTTCATGATAAGTGCGTCAGTGCTGAATTTGTAAATTTCATCGATAGACGCACAGTTGATGTTGATTTGACCCTTGCAGCTGCTCTCTTTTATCCCAACTCCTGATATAACTTCTTTACATTTTTGTCTAGGTAATGATAGTAACTGTGCTGCTTTTTCTGTTATGTGTGATAATTGCGACCCTTGATCTATAAGAGCGCGCATATGGTAATAGGTACCATCTCCTCCTTGTATCTTGATTATTGCGGTTGCTAGCAATATCTCTGGCAAATCATATGTTTGTGACACATGCGATCCGCTGGTACTCCTTTGCTGTTGCTTCTCAGGATGGCAAGGTTGGGTTTGGGAACCACTTTCCCCTAATTTTTTATTGCCAAAATTTTTATATGCATCATGCAAAATAGTGTTGTGACTTTGATTGCATTCACGACATCTTTTTGTAGAAATGCAATTCTTGTTATTGTGACTAAATAAACAATTACTGCACAAATTAAGTTTCGTAATTGTTTTCCGTTTGGCAAATGGTGTCAAGTCCAAAAACTGCTTGCAATGATATATTCCATGTTCACCGTCGCAAAGTGGGCATTTAATAAAATTATATTTTTTGCTGCTTGATTGCGTCACTACTTGATTACTTAGAAACGGACGCTTGAAATGATTTGATTTTTGATTATTTGCTCCAAATGATTTGTTAATTGATGGTACTTGATGATGAGAATTGTCTTGTTTACGGCACGCTGACTCCATGCTTGTGAATTTTGATTCCAAAAATTCCAGATAATCTTTTAATACTGGCAGTTCTCTTTTATTCTTGATCGAATCCATGTACTCATTATATGTTTGAGTATCCAATTTTAATGACATCAAGTGGACAATTAATGGGTCCCATGAACTTGTGTCGACGCCTAAGTTTTTAACGGCGTTTATACACTCGTTGGTAGTGTCGTGAATCCTCTTGATATGGCTCATTGACTGCTGTCTTGATGTTGGTAACTCCATCATAATATTAATGTGGGAGTTAAATATAAGTTTTGTATTATTATAGCGGTTGTTAAGTAGCTCCCAACATGTACTGTAGTTCTCAGAGCTGATAGATAGATGCTGGATGAGTCGTTCTGCTTCGCCCTTGACTTTGCTCTTGAGAAATTGCATCTTTTGAGCTTTAGATAAAGAGGGATTGTTGTGAATTCCCTCATAAAATAAATCTTTAAATGATGTCCAACGGTTGTAATCTCCACTGAACTCAGGAATATTCATTTTTGGCGTAAACTTCTCTCTATGAGAAACTGACCACAGCTTGCTATTAATGGCTCGTTTCATCTGCTCGTATGTTTTTTCATGCGTGGAAAATGCTTTTTCGTAAATGGTGTTAGTGCCCTCCAACTCACTGTCAAGCTCCCAGTGCGCAGCATCAATAATTTTCCACCGCGTTTCCAGGTTTCGCAGTAAGTCTTCGAACTCCCACTTTTCATTTACTATTTCCAGGTTGATATTTGATACAGTGCGTGTAAATGCTCTAAAATTGCTTGCCTGCTTCTTTAGTAATTCATCGGTTTTGCTCTCCATACTACGGTTACTATGCTTGATTGGCTGGGATGACGTAGCGTCATCACCTGCCTGGTCACCTTTTTCCTGCTTGTTTTGCTCGACCTCCTCATGCTCTTCACTAAAATATGATTCTGACGAGGTTGATGGTTGCTTTTCCTTGATTTCGCTCTTGCTCTTGAATGATGAAATCATCAGTCTCGTGGACAGAAAATACTGATGAACACCACTATAAAAATCAGTCGAAAAATATTCATGTGTCTTGTTTTCCGACTTTTCAATAATCTGGTCGTTCAGCTCGAACTTCTTCCAAAGCTCGTTTAATCTTGCTATACGTTGCTGAATATACGATCCAGTTTTCCTGCTTTCACTATCCTTGTTGAAGTTGATATTTATTCTCTGAATGTCTTCATAGATTTTGTTTTGCTCGCGGATAAGATCTTCCATGTTGATGTTATTAGTTTATTTTACTGCTGATAAACTAAATTTGAAATGCTGAATGCTTGCTAGATTGGATAGTACTTGCTTGATAATAAATTTGAAGTTGCTGGTGACCTCTTGATAATAACTTGATAACTTGCTCCTTGATAATATCTTGATAATTTTCTGATAAATTGATAAATTGCTGGTTGCTTCTTGATGATCACTTGATAACTTGCTGGTTCCACTCAATGCTCGTATATCCTATGCACAGATGTGCGGCGCCTCTCAATCCAACTGGTGAGACCCGCTTGTGGGAGGCCAGTGGACCGATCCGCTCTGTACACGAGACACACAAAACACTGAGTTTCACTCGAAGGACCACAAAGATGTATGAGTCCTTGCTAAACTCACACACCTTGATTGCTAATGATGAGGGTTGCTATGATATCTTCAATGATACGAGACGAAGACAAATAACCTTGATATATTTATTACGTATTTCCACAATTGTACAAGCTATTAAATAAATGCTGATGCTAATGAGTAACGCGATCGGTGACAGAATGCGAACTGATTTGTTATAAAATAAATTATTTGTTCATTTGGAAAAGTGCTGACTTACAAATAGTGATTGTGCGGTTGAATGACCGTACAATAAGTATTAAAGTTATTTTAGTTTAAACTTCTATTCAACACTCACCCACTAAGATTTTCCTTACGCTAAATACTGAATACCTACCGGTAGGCAGTCTCGAAATTGCCTACTCGATACAAGCAGCGTTTCATACAAGAATACAGCTTATTTAGAAAAAGTATTGCTCAAGTATAAACCGCCCACGGCAAGAAGGGCGCTGTTTGTACGTGTAACATTCTAGCTTAAACTTTCGGAATATATCAGTATAAAGTAAGCATGCCTACCTGACGAATGAATTTGGTCGCGAATTATTTTGTTGAGGAGTTATTTTAAAACTATCATATTTCCTAAGATATTCATTAAAATTAAATGATGTAAAGGACATTTTTGTTCAAAATTAAATACTTGTGATGATTAACGTATTTATTTAGATAAGGATTAATATCATGTTTATGAAAACAGCTTCTCAAATAATACATTAGTTTAGAACAAATTTTATTATCTTAAAAATGGTTATAGTGAGTTAACCATAAAACATAGTGTTGCGTGTATAATACGCAACCGTGGTATTTTCACTCTCGAGACTGGAGTGAGGGTGTGTCTGGTGGTCTATTCGCAGGACTGGGCTCAGGCCCTGTGTTGAATTCACCATCAACGACGCCAAGAACAGACCACGGGATACACCGTCGCCCCAGACACGATAGTGTTTGTTTTGTTTACCATTTTTTTTGTGGCACTGATTTTAGTGTTACTAACCGTAGGTTCCTTGCGCACCGAGCTATTTCATTGCAGAATCATTCATTACACGTATTTACCAAAGTTTTAGCATTCATTCCGTAATATTTTGTTGTTTTCAATATTTTCACAATAACAACTACTTGTTATTGTTTTGAGTGACTTTGACATTGACAGCGAATGACATGACATCTGACGTTTTACGTTTCGTAACAGGCAATAACTTAATGTTATAAATCACAACTTGCTGTCTTTGTGAAAGTTAGTCATTGCATATTTATTGCTATTGTCTAATGTTTTTTAATATTGTAATGATTTAATTTACTTTCAGTATGTCTTCTGTATTTATTAAAATACATTTCAATTAGTTGTAGAATAATAATCTGAATTCTTTTTGTGGAAAATTCTGGAACAATATATCATTGTCTTTGGTTCGGCTCGTCTATGGTCGCCGGTGACGGTGACTTTTCTTTCTTTTCGATCCTCGGTGTCGGTCGATACGACATATATATTGGAAGCAGAAAATTTATATTGGGATCGTCCGACCCGTTGTTGGAAATGAGGTGGTGATTATCCAAGATATGGCATAGTGCCAATATATATTTTTTATATGAATCAAGAATTTTAATATGGAGCGGCAGGTGAGTTTTTCATACCGTTTCGTCTTGGTTGGAGTCCCACGCTTCATGGTGGAACTTCTTGAGAATTATCGTGTGCTCTCTTATTTTGTTTCAGAGAGCCGCTCCTTTGTTTTAAGCCAGAAATTAAGTTATTTTATTTGCATTTCTGACAACTTTCCCCGGGCTGATGCACATGTCCCTCTGATGCAGTGTGTCTCGTCTCAGGCCACAGAATGTAGAAGTGTTCTCCTCTGATGCATGGGAGAGTGAGTGCACCAACACCTTGGAGGATGACTGCGTAAGCTAACAACGAACTCCGTATGTTTTTGTGTACTTTTTGTTTGAGAATTTCATCGACATGTAAAACAGTTGTATTAATGTAATTTTAATATAGAAGTAACTTAGGATTGTACATTTAGCTTCAGAATAGATTCATGGAAGGACGCTTCCACTGATTCTTGTTTCCACAGGTCATGACCAAATAATTTACCATGTGTTTTTGAGTACCCACATGTAACTTTTATTCTTTAACTTTTAATGAGTTTTATTAACAGTGCCCATGTTTTCTGCTAATAATGTTTAGAAAGAATTGTTTGTAATTTTAAATAATGACAGTGGTTTAACATCAATATACATAGAATTTTTGTCAGAAATGTATCACTTTGTTTGATTTATTCCAACACTCCTGTGTTGGTGGCGCCCTCTTTAGAAGTAAGAATTAGAACCTTTTAGTGAACTAATCTCCATATTTTCTTTCCGAGTGTAACAGCCATCAAGGTAGAACCCACGCACACTCCCATGAGTCTCGTGCCCATCTGAGCTAGCTGAGCAGACCGCATCTTGGAGGCAGTGGGTGTTGAATAAACACGGCTGTCCCCAAGTGCGTAACAATAGACATATGCTGTCGCGGACTTTTTTTTTGAACTTTTGATGGGGAACAATTTCGTCATACATGATTTTTACGTAACTTTAACCGTTTATACACCGTCCGCAACGGAAGCTCCCAAAAGTAATATTTTTTGCCCGTTTTTGCAACGTTTTACATTAATGCTCTGCTTATGGTAAATTTTAAATAGAAAAATATTGGAAAAAATTAACTCGGCCACAAGTGAATTCTCAGACTGGAACCAGCGACCTTTGGAAATCCGGTCCAATGCTCTAACCGCTGAGCTACCGAGACTTGCGAACCACCGTCGAAATTCTCCAATACTTTTATATTTTTAATACGCTGTAGGCCAGCGTTGTTACATCAATGCTAGGAATATCCTTGCATTCGAAAGAAACATCTTTTCAGGTGTTTAACGATCGATTAAGATGCAACTGCCAATAATTTATGATTTTGTATTTTTTTCCAATATTTTTCTATTTAAAATTTACCATAAGTATAAAAATAGCATTGAAAAATGCAAAAATTACAAAATCATAAAAAATAATGCTCTGCTCTTATTAATCGTAGCGTGATACTAAATATCCTATTACCTTCCGAGATAAATGGACTATCCAGCACAAAAATTATGTTTCAATTCGAACTAGTAGTTCCGGAGATTAGCGTACTCAAACAATCAAACTCGTCAGCATTTTAATATTCCTACTAAATATTACGAACCTTATCATTTATGACTAGCGGCCGCTCTCGATATCACTCGCCGCGTGGTTGCCGTTACCGTGGGAATATCAGGATAATTATAATAATTCGCATACAGTGTGGTGTTCTGATGTATAAGCTACATTGCTGTAAACTTTCATCTTAATCAGTTCAGTAGTTTTTAGTGAAAGAGTAACAAACATTCATCCATACAAATATCCTCACAAACTTTCAAACTTAAAATATTCGGTAGCAGGATAGGATAATTGCAAGGTTACTAGTTAGATCTACAGTGCCTACTACGCTGGAAAACCAATGCACGCCCCTGGATTCTATCCATCTTAGCAGATCACCATGAATACCGATCCTCGAAACCTTATTTATTAATACAGAATGATTTATTTTATCGAAATCGGTATACATGGCGTCTACTTGACATCCAGCATCCATTGCATTTAGCAAAAAATCCGTGTAAGTCACTAGTTGGTGTTGACACCACGACGCGGAAAAAACCGTGTTGTGCTGGTGCTAATGCGTTATTCAATTGACTTGTCAAGAAGGAAGTGATTATTTATTCCATTATTTTGGGAAACACGGGCAACTTCGAAATAGGCCTGTACTATTTCACGTCATTTTTATTACCGCCTTTTGGAATTGGTGTTATTAGCGCTTTTTTCCAAATTGTAGGAAAACAACCTTCGGCAAGAGACTTCCTAAAGATAATTGTAAGAGGTAAAGACAATTCCTTAAAAAGTTTTTGAACTATTATAGGATGGACATTATCAAAACCAGCACCCTTGTTGCAATCTACTTGTTCGAGTAACTTTTCAACCGTTTTCTGCGTTATTTCAACAGTAGATAAATCCACTAATGGGGGTGTATTTGGCAAGGGATTACCTCCGTTGGTGTGACATTTCGAGACAAAGACCGAGTTAAAGTACTCGTTTAACATGTTTGGTATGGTATCAACCTCTGACGATAACTCGTTGTTATAATTCATAAAGGCAGGAATATTATGATCTGCGAACTTGGACTTTATAAATGACCAAAAGTATCGTGGGGAAGTTGTGATTTTCTCCTGAAAGAATTTAATGTTATTAATGTAACATTCTCTTTCGAGTTGTTTCTCTTTCACACGCAAGCGAGAAAACTCTTGATAGTCAAGGTCTCAATTGTACTTTTTCCATTTAGCATAATATGTACTTTCATTTTTTGGCGAATCAATTTATTTAGAGCCCGAGAGTACCAAGGGGGATGGTTAGACTGGGATGCAACTATCTTTTTAGGAATATGTTTATCAATTAGCTCATACAATACCTTGTACAAAAAATATGTGCACTGTTCGGTATTTAGATTATGTAACTCATTTAGCCAATCAACCTCTAATAATCCAGCGCTTATAGTTTGACAGTTAGCTGCGTGATATAGTAGTTTTAACCGTTGACACTCCTTTATATAAGCTACAGATGGTAAACTAAAGCAAATTTCGAGGGATTTATGGGGGACGTCTTCTGGAGAAGGAGGAGATCTCATATCAAGCAAACTCGATTCAAAGGTTCAAAGAAATCCGCCAGAATCTTTTTCGGAGCGGCGGAAATACTGTACTTTGACCCTTGACATTCATTCATTAGCTCCGAACGCGTTCGAACTATCGTCATCTTCGGTCCTTCGAGCCGGATCTGAAACTGACGTAGGGATCTATAATTTATCTATCGAGAGATAGTCCTACCTGTACTTTAGTTAACGACTCATCGACCATCATTATTTTGTACGTTCATGTCGTACTCTTTCCACTCGATGTAGGTTAGCGAATCCGACCGATAGACGGGAATAAATTGATCAGATGAAGGGCGTGCGTCGTCGACAGATGCGGACCGAGGGTCGGCTGCGCTGCGCACGCTGGAGGGCTCGGGCGCGGCGGACACGAGCGCGGAGGAGCTGCAGGCGGCGCTGCAGGCGCTGGGGCTGCGCGCGGAGGCCGACACGCTGGCGGCGGCGGGCGGCGGCGCGCTGCACGTGCTGGCGGTGGACGCGCAGCCGCAGCTCGTGTTCGCGGGCGCGCGCCCCGCCGACGCCCGCGCCGCCGCCGCGCGCTACCTGCGCCGGGCGCTGCGGCAGCACCCGCCCGCCGCCACCGCCGCCGCCGCCACCGCCACCGCCTGACTCCGCGCCTCACTCTAGTTTACCTTTACCAAATAAATATAGCTGCCTACAGGCCACATGTGTTTCTGTTTAACATCCCAATGATTTAAGTCTCTAGTTTAGTTAATCCATACTATTAAAATCTGAAATGGAACTTTAGGTCTGTTTCTAGATATTTTAACTTAACTAATACAATCTTATGTTTCCTTTGAATAAATTAATTTAAATAAACCCCGAATTAAGGCTTCCTGATTCGAAGTCGGGAGCGCTTCCACGTAAAGAATATGGGTCTGGACATGGGGTACGTTTGGCAATTCAGCAACATGGCGATTAAAACTCATAGTATTACCAATACAGTGGTCGTTCAACTGTCAAATTAAACCTATATCCTTATACCCTTTTTTTAGGCGGTAGCCCAGCAGATCATTTATTTTGAACATCGATTCCTGCGATTAGGGCCATACTCTTCTCTTGACTTGACGGATCGATTTTTGGCGATTTCCAGATTACAAAACTTCGAAAGTCCTGTACAATCGGGGAACTTCCCTGTTGATCAGTAGAGTTTTTTTGAAGAAAGTTGTCTCAAAAAGTATAGTCACAGAAAACGTTTATATCACAAATAATAGAGCTTTAATAGGTTTTTCATTTTACAAATAAATTATTTCTTTAACCCTTAATATTTTCCGAAATATCGTTTCTCAAAAAAACTACTGATCAACCGGGAAGTTCTTCCACAGATAAAACTTCCACAGATAAAAGCTATGTAGTTACATAATGGTACCTAAGTGAAATTAACAGATAAATAAGCATTTGAAGATAGAAAAAAAAAGATATAAAACAATTTAAGCATTATTTGAGCTACAAAACAGATCCAATCGGCTATCATTCATAAACTCACAATTGAAAGTGTTGAACAGCTTGCATGATCTAACCAAATAACTGTTTGCTCTGTAATTAGTTCGTGTGAAGGGAATGCGAAGCAGAACATATCTCTGACGAAGATTTGGGGCTGGAATTTTCAGCTTAATTTTACTTAAGAGTTCCGGACTATCTATCTTACCTTGAGCTAAGTTCATAAGGAAGCTAATGTCGGCAATTTTCCGACGCAAACAAAGTGGTAAAAGATGTAATCGACAACTGCGTTGATCATAGTCCCAAGAGGGCAGCTTAAATGTAGCACACGGAAAACGTGTAAATTTCCTTTGAATTTTTTCAATGTTATTAATGTAGATATCGTAAGCTGGATTCCAAATTTGTGAAGCATATTCAAGGTGACTTTAACAAATGCACAGTATATAATTTTAATAGTTTTCATATTTCTAAATGATTTGGATGATCTAATCAAAAAGCCAAGTGCCTTAAAAGATTTGTCAATATGTTTGTCAAATAGTAATTTATTATCATGGATAACTCCTAAGGTCCCTGACGCTGACATTACTAGAAATAACCTGATGTTTTAATTCATAGGCAAAATAGAATTTATTACGTTTTCGAGTAAAATTTACAGTAAAACACTTAGAAACATTAAGGTCTAATTTGTTCTTCTGGCAATAACTGTCAAGTCTAAAAAGATCTTCTTGCAATAGCAAAGCATCACTTGAGTTATTTACTATTATATAGTAATTTTCATATCGTCAGCGAAAAGGAGATAATTAGAGTTTTTAAAGCATGAATGAATATATATATATATATATATATATATATATATATATATATATATATATATATATATATATATATATTGACCGCTATCTCGCCTGATGGTAAGCGATGATGCGATCTAGGATGAAACGCACTTGCCTAGAAGATACCTATTCACACGCGACTTGAAGATCCCCAAATTGTAAGTATCAGGAAACAGACTCAGGCAAAGCATTCCACTCTCTGGCAGTACGGATGATAAAATTTGACGCAAGACGTTTAGTGCGAATCTTTGGGATCTCAACCATAAAGCGGTGGCGCATATTTGTATGTCTGGTTGTCCGATGGAAGAAGGGCGAAGGTAGATTTAGGCTGTGCAATTCAGCCGCACACTCACCGAAATGTATCCGATAGACAA
This sequence comes from Chrysoteuchia culmella, assembly GCA_910589605.1. Lineage (NCBI taxonomy): Eukaryota > Metazoa > Arthropoda > Insecta > Lepidoptera > Crambidae > Chrysoteuchia > Chrysoteuchia culmella. The sequence continues at coordinate 295,687 of OU342647.1, read as the reverse complement.
CTGATAAACTTGCAACCTTTCGTCTATGCTCAAGGCTTTTGAGCTTATTATGAAAGAGGTCATTGATGCCAATGAGCTTCTTGGCCCTCTGCTTAATGGACTCAGGTGTCTGCAGCTGGTATTGGGCGGAACCATCCCAAAGATGAGAACAGACTCCATACACGATCGAACTTGCGCTTGGTATAGATTGAGCAACTGTTCCGGTGTGAAGTACTTTCTCACCTTTGAGAACGCCAAGCTTTTTTGATGCTAATTGAGCTTTGCTCTCAATGAATGACCCAAATTTGAGAGTTTGTGACAATGATATACCTAGAAGCTCAAGATGGTCAGTAATCGGCACGGATACACCTCGAAAAGATGGTGCCAGGTTGAGGACTCTTTTTAGCGGAAAAAAGACACGCCTGGGTCTTTGAGGGGTTTAACCTGACCAGATTGGCATCGCCCCATTCGTTCATGCGAGCGATCATCGCCTCCCTATGACACCGGACGTGTTCGGCGCTGGCTCGTGCATTAGATATATAACTCTACAACGATGCTATCATCTGCGTACCCCAAAATACCGGGCATAAGCAGGTCATAATATGTAGCAACCATCAATGACAACTCGAATCGACCGATCCCTCAAGAAATTCGATATCCAGACACACAAACCAGTGGGAAGTCCATATGAAGGAAGCTTAATTATGAATAAGGCTCTCATGCCACACCCTGTCAAAAGCCTTCGAGATATCGAGAGAGACAGCGAGCGCCTCACCATGCTTCTCGATGGCTTCGCTCCATATGTAGGTGGTGTTAAATTCGTCCAAGCGTATTCTAGAAGGTCTCCAGTGGAACGGTTGCGGCGAAACCCATATTGACGGTCACTGAGGAGTTCATTTGCTTCTAAATACGTTAAGAGCCTATGGTTCAGTACACGTTCCATTACTTTGGTACTTGTCCGGTTGTCATAGATAAGCGGTACAAGCGTGTCAATACCGGGGCTAGTTCAGGAGCGCAATTCCTAAGAACTATTGCTGGTACCTATACCATCCGGACCACTGGCTTCGTTCACGTTAAGATCACGCAATGCCTTTCGTACTTCGGTTTGTCTAATGCGGATTTTGGACATAAAAGTCGCACAACTTGGCAAACCGGATGGTACAGCATTGCCAGGATGCTCATAGGTTGGCAAATAAAATTTGCCTTTTCCTTGGCTGTGTGAGCCAAAGATCCGTCAGGTTTCAGCAGAGGAGGCAGAGAAGGTCGACAGAAGTTGACTTCGACCGACTTAGCCAGGGACCAATACGCTTTACTACCAGACGGGTAAGAAGCTAGTTTTTTTACCTATTCGGCTTATGTGATGACTAGCTGGGTGAGGTCTAGCGTCAAGGCTAGCTTCCGTGTTTCACGACCAGCGTGGTCGGTTTTCATGAATGGAAACAGCCAGTCCTCGTGGTGTGCGTTGAAGTCACCCAGAACCACTAGTTGAGCGGACGGGTACCGCTGTAGGGCAACGTCGGCCTTCTCAATAAGCGAGTTGGTGAGCCTGGTAGTCTCCGCGTCACCGCTGTGCGAGCGGTAGACACAAGTGTAAATAATTTTCTCTAGGCTAGTGTCTACCAAAACCCAGATGATTAAAAGGGTGGGGTCTTCGAGATCACGGAGACGCAGGTAACAGAGGTCATCGCGTGCATACATGCAAACACCCGCATTGACAAATATCACAAAAAGGAGAGGACCTAAGAGCGAACCCTGAGAAACGCCAGACGGAATCCCAACCCATGAAGAGGAAAACCCATTTAAAACCACTGCCTTGGTTCGATTCCTAACATAAAAAGTGAACCATCGGAACAGGTTGCCGCGAATGCCAAGTGACTGAAGCTTAGCTAGCAGGATCATATGGTCAATTGCCTAAGCCTTGCTATAATCTGTGTAGACGGCGTCGACTTGATTACCTACATCCATGTGATGGGAAATAAAGTCATTGAAGATCGCAAGATTTGTGACGGTTGACCTACCCCTTAAAAACCCATGTTGTTGTTCTATGAAAGATGCCTTAATGCTATTAAAAAGTTGATCGTAGGTATACTATTCTTCGAACACCTTGGCAAATAAGCATAATTTAGATATAGGCCTATAGTTTTCCATGGCTGTCTTAGATCCTTTCTTGTGTATAGGGGTAATAAAAGCTTTTTTCCATATAAGTAGAAGGCATTACCCCCTCATCCAACGACCTCTTAAACAGAATACTGACTGGTATGGCAAGTTTATTAGCGCAGTTGATTATGAATGTCGCAGATAGTATGTCAGGGCCCGCTGATTTGCAAGGGTCAAGAGATAAAAGCTGCTTTCTTACCTCCTCCACGGTTATTTCAATGGAAGAGATGTCGTACAGTGATTCAACATTTAGATCGTCGAAGTGTGTAGAAGATATTGACGTATCTGACGAAAGAAAGGTCGAATGGAAATAAGAAGAGAACAGCTCACTAATACCCACACCGCTGTTACAAAATGTGTCACCAAGACTCATGCTTGCAGGATAGGAACCACATTGTCGTTTACTTTTCATGAAGGACCAAAATAACTTAGGGTTCTTGTGAATTGAATCCTCGATAGTCTTCATATACTCCTTACAACACTGGTCTTCAACAACTTTCACCCTGTCACGAAGCAGATACTTTACTCGTGACTTATTGCCATAAGTTTTAAACTTAAGAAAAAATTTATACTTTTCTTTTATTATTTTTATAAGAGATGGCTTGTACCAAGGAGGATATTTGTAATTACAGACTTGCTTAGTCCAACTCGTCCCTCAATCTATAAATAATAGAATAAAATTATTCAATAGCTTCGTCTATGCTACCCTGAGAAAGAATAGCCGCCCAATCCGTACGAGAGAGATGGGATCTAATTTGTTCATAACTTGGACGAATTAATTCGTCCAAGGTTCATAATCACCTCGTTGATATGAATAGGCGATACGCTTGGGAAATTCAAGAGCAGGCAGTTCAATGAATGTTGGTTGAATTATTATTGACTTGTGATAAGGATCTTCTTTTACCAACGGGTCAGAGCACGGGAGGACACTCACGGAATCATTACACAATACAAGATCTAGGATACCATCATGGCTATTAATCACATTATTGTACTGATGTAGATTGCAGTCATATAATTTACAATAAAATATAATTGCACTCAAGTGTCATGTCATAGTGCACAGCGGCCGTTGGCCTAATTGCTATAATGTATGTCGCTGTAGGTATGTCGAAATACCTAAGTGTTCGGCAGAACACCGACATTCAATGGCAAATGGCGAAGCCATGGCTGGTTCATGCGTCATGCTCGTGAACGGGTTCTGCCAGTGGGATCCCAGCAAACATTTTAAGTATTTTTGTCCAAGACTAAAGAATATATTACCAATTCACGTAAAAATAACGTCCCAATCACCATTTTTTTTTCACTTCAAACACTTTAACTGTTACGTCGAAATATATAGCAATTAAAACGTTATTTTTACTTAATCTGGTAGAGAACTTTAAAGTTGAAAATTTAGTCGAAATAAGTGGTAGAATTGACGGTTGAAACCTTGACCAATAAGTCATGAATACTTGTACGTGCTTGCTTGGTATTTACTAGGTAATTATTTCTTATTCAGCGACTATTAGGTCATCGATTTTAAGTCGAATTTGATACTAATTTTGAAGTAAATTTTACCAATAGTAAATACCAAAATGCGACAATCGAGTGAAAAATACTTGTAAATTATTTGCAATACCGTTAGGTTATATCGTGATAACTTATAAGTCAGAATTACTTAGTAATTTAACTAATAAGTCTTAGGTGACGGAGGCAACCTGACGTTTATCGTGTTTTAGTTACAAATAAGTCAGTTTACGGTGAACTACGACATATTACATGAGACCTATCTTTTTTCATTAAAATTAAACTTCTAATCTGCAATGGGCAAAGATAAAAAATTGTACAGACATTCAACTTCCTACTATAGAAAATGCAAACGAAAAACAGAAGCTCAGAAAGCTGAAATGCGTAAGAGAACATTAAAAGAAGGACCATGTCAATTGCCTGTAAATTTATTAGCATCCGATGCGCATCCCTCGGCCTCCACGCCATCATTTCATGAAAATGCATCTTCAAGTCAGCTTATAAAATCAAACGTAGAGATAAGTAATGACAATCTACAGACAAATAATAATGAAGAATCAGAAAACGAAGACTTTGATATTGAAGACTCTGGAAATGATGATCTTGAAAGTGATGACTCTATGTCAACATCATTAAAACTTACTGAAGATTTGAAAAAATGGACAGTACAGCATAAACCCACCATCTCGTCTCTTAACGATTTGTTGGGAATAATAAATAAATACGGATTTATACTTCCTAAAGATGGAAGATCACTGCTGAAAACTGATGATGTCGATATAAAGGCAATGGGACAAGGACAGTTTTGGTATCAAGGCGTGAGAAATAATTTAGAAAAAAATATCTCAGCCATTGACTTGAGTTCTGTATCAAATATTGAGTTATTGATCAACGTAGATGGAATGTCTCTTTTTAACAGTACTGCTTCCGAAGTATGGCCTATAGCATTTGCAATATATGGTATGCCAAACGTCAAGCCAATGTTTGCAGCAATCTATTATGGAAATGGAAAACCACCTTTGGAACTTTTTTTACGTGAGTTTATTAACGAGATGAATTATCTTATACAAGAAGATATAATTATAAAAGAAAAAAAGCTGCGTGTTAAAATAAAATTTTTTGTGACACTCCTGCTAGAGCGTATCTGAAAGGTAAGATAAAATTAAACTAAATTATAATAATAATAGTAATTTGTGAGAATATATGCAATTATTTTTGTGGTTTACATTAATCTGTTTTGAAAATAAATATATGTATAGGGACAAATCACACAAATTGTGCTAGCCTCATGGTAAGTTCGAAACTTGCATTATGGGATACTAACTCAACGATACTATATTTAACAAACAAACAAACTCACTTTCACATTTATAATATTAGTTAGGATAATAAATACAAATACAGAAAAACATCTAAGACCCAATTCAATCTGAAAAACATAATTTTCCATCTTGACCTGGCCGGGGATCGAACCCGGTCACTCCGCGTCGCAGGCGGCCTGTTGACCACTATTTCTATTTAAGCTACATAAGTAAATCTATATAACTATATAAATAAATTGTAAAGTTAAAAAATTCTAATTCTAACTCCTAACTAATATTATAAATGCGAAAGTGAGTTTGTTTGTTTGTTTGTTACGCATTCACGCCGTAACTACTGAACCGATCATCATGAAATTTTACATACACGTTATCTGGGGTACGGAGAAGGACATAGGGTACATTTTATCCCGGGAAAAAGTACTGTTCCCGAGGGATCGACATTGACGCGGGTGGAGCCGCGGGCGAAAGCTAGTATAAAATAATATAATATGTAATTAAAAAAAAAAGTATAATTGTTAATTTGTTCGCCCACACCTACTACCTATTTTGACCGTATTTTTTTAGGTACGCCAAGCTTCAACGCTACAAGAAGTAGCTGCATAAAATGTACAGTAGAAGGAATTTGGGACAGAAAAGGAAGACACATGAGCTATCCGATGTTTCAATGTCCACTCAGAACGAATGCCAGTTTTCGCTCCAAATTGGATGAAGATCACCATGTACATGAAACGCCATTAGTTGAATTACCAATTAACATGGTTGAAGATTTTATTGTTGCCGATTCATTACACCTATTTGATCTCGGTATGTAAACAATAAATAATAATAAATAAATATTCCTGGACTCACTATACAATTTTGTGTCCGTTGAATTCATTTTAACAGATAATAGTTTTACTCAACACTAAATTATGAGAATATGTCATATAACTGTAATAATGATAACATAATATAATTTTCAATATCTTCAGGTGTAATGAGGAAGTGCTTATTGTCTTGGTGTAATGGAAGTTTCAATTTTCAAACGAAACTGAGAGGATCTGACATAGAGTTACTAAATAATATGTTGGAATCTTGTCAAAAAAATAGGCCCAAAGAAATTCAACGAAATATTAGAGTGGTCAAATATTTGAAATACTGGAAAGGAACCGAGTATCGTGTAATGCTATTATATTTGGGAATTGTTGTCCTAAAAGATGTTCTTACAAAGGATGTATATGAACATTTTCTGCTGCTGAGCTGCGCAGTTACAATTTTGAGCTGTAACACTTACTAATTTTACGTTGATATTGCAAAAGCTTTACTAGAAGAGTATCTGGAAGGTTGTATAAACATATACGGAGTAGATTCTATAAGCAGCAATTTTCACAACTTGTGTCATGTAATAGATGATGTAAAGAATTTTGGTGCGCTCCCTGGAATTAGTGCTTATCAGTTCGATAATTCACTTGGTCAATTAAAGTCACTTGTACGATCAGGTAAACAACCGCTGAAGCAAATTGCTCTCTGGGTAACAAGACAATCTCATACAGGAAATAAATCAGAAGATGCTCAAGAAATTAATTTGAAAGGAGAAATAAAAGATGGAATTTACAGCAAGCTTTATTTGAAAGACTTTATGTTAGGCAGAGATAACAAAAATTCTTGGTTTATGACAAAAAATAATGACATAGTTAAGTTACAGAATGTTTCACTACAAGAAGGAAATATTTTAATAACGGGGAATCAATTAGAAAACAAGCAAGATTTCTTTACTTTACCATTCAAATCATCCAAATTAAACATATTTAGTGCTGATTATAATAGAAATCAATCAATGGAATCTGAGGAACCGCAACATAAATTTATTCTTCAAAAGCAATACAATTTGACAGAAATTAAATGTAAATTGTTTCGTTTAACATACAGGAACAATTCTGTGTTTCTACCTTTGTTACATACCTTAGATTGTATAAAAAAATCTTAACTAGAGCAAGCTCCTTGATGTTCTATTTATTATTAATAATATAATCGTAAACATATGGTGACAAAAGAAAAAAAAAGAACTATACAGTTTTTTAATTTGAAATAAAACATTAACGAATACTTACCTACTATTTTCACTCAGTTTTACTTTACCTTTCATTAAAAATAAGTAGTATAATAGGCAAGTTTCTTAAAAAAAATATGATTGGTCCATCAGTTAGATAATAAAAAAACATTGAAAACGTATATTTTATTTTGTTAATTGGACTATAAATGATAAAGATACAGCCCGTCAAAATTGTTGGAATGGAACATCGTTCCGTGTATGGTACGCTTTAATTATAATAATCTATGATCACTTTAAAAAAAGGTTAGCTACATTGTCTGTGGCTCTTCTTCCTCCTCCCCTCGGTAACCACGATGGCGGATATCACCGCGTGAGTTTAGATATTCCAATATTTCCCTAATGCTCTTAAATATTATTCTCCGTTTATTTCATAGTCAATAATGTAAAACAACGACGATACATTCGTGTTAAACTTTGTGTTCAAATTTCAATACAAATGTGATGACCAAGTGACTTCGTTTTTATTTCACCGCCATTGCCCGTAGCTTGACACGGCCACGCCGTTAGCTTTCACTGAGCAGCAAATCAGGTACTCTGTCTAACAGGTTATGGGCCCAGGGTCCTAACTGGTTCAGGAATAAGGACCCAAGAAAATATAAGAAGAAATGGGACTGTGATAACACGTGTCGGTCAATTGACATAACCTATAAGAGGTTGCTTTTGCTACGTGGTGTGGTGTGTGCTTGATCACTTTGGTTTTTTATGATGGCACCCACTGGAGCTGCTGATGTGCCAGTCAGTGGTCAGGCCAATAATGGAATTTCACAATTATCGTCGATAGAAAAATTGGAAGGTTTAACGAATTACTTGAATTGGAAATTTGCTATGAAAATGCTGCTAACCATGGATGGCTTGTGGAACACGATAGAAGGCACTGATACGGATACCTTACGGGATCAGCGTGCGCTGGCGCGTATTGCTTTGTGTATAAAACCTGCCCTGTACCAATATGTAAGAAATGCAAAAACTGCAAAAGAAGCATGGAAATGTTTGGCTGATATTTTTGAGAATAAGGGCTTGCAACGGCGTGTACTACTGTTAAGACAGCTTCATAGGATTGATTACTGTCAATATGCAAGCATGTCAGAATATATACAGGGAGTAATGACCCTCGTTCAACAGTTGTGTGACATTGGCCGTAAAATTGATGATGCTGAAGTTGCTGAAATATTATTGAGCGGTCTACCTCAAGAGTTTGAACACTTGGTTTCTAATTTGGAAACAGTGTGCTTAACCAATAATCTCACCAGCGAGATTGTACGAACAAGGCTCCTACAAGAAGAGCTCCGGAAGAATGAAAATAGTTTAAACATGAACTCCGCCTTGGTCTCAAAAGACAGTTTCAAGAAGAAGACTGTTACCTGTCACTATTGCAAGCGGCCTGGACATGTGAAGGCCAACTGCTTTAAGCTGAAGAACGAGAAGAAGAAGAAGGAAGAGAGTTCAAGTTTTGCATCGGCTTTGTTTGTTCAGCAAAGCGATGCCTGGTTCATCGACTCCGGCTGTACATCTCATATTACTAATTCTAAGGATAATTTAGTAAATTTTAGAGAGTTATGTAATGAGAAGAACACTACTGTTGCTATAGCAAATAATGAGAAATTATGTTGTAGTGGAATAGGAGATTTAATGGTAACTATTGGAAATGAGGTAAGACAACTTAAAAATGTTTTGTATGTTCCACAAATAGCCACAAATTTATTGTCAGTGAGTAAATTAGTTGAAAGTGGCCTCACTGTTGTATTTGGTAAGGATGGTTGCAGTATTTATGATTACAGTAAAGTTTCTGGCAACTGTATAGCTAAAATTGGGTGTGTTGTCATGTTGCCCCCGGCTTGTCAAGTTGCAAGCGGGCGTTCAACAGGTTTTATCTAAATTAAATATTTAAGGAAAATTACCTTTTAAACAAAAAAACTCGGGCGCCACGATAGAGGTTATGCTCCATCGAATTAAAAAAATAAACTAAATTTACCTCGGAATGTCATCGGTGAGACTAGGCTTTTAATCTGCAGGGGGGTGGCTATGAAATAAAATTCTTACATTATAGAACAATGTTTTATTCCAAACTCCCTTGCTTTCCCTTTAGCCGACGCAATTAAGACTAAATTAAACAAAAATTTAGGGTTATCTAATTTTATAAATATAACATTTAGTAGACGTTGATATCAAGTTACTATGAGTTAAACATTATTGTGGATTTAAATTATCCCAAACAAATTTTATGAATATATGGTTAACAAATCTTACTTATGAATATAGGGTTATCCAATCTAACGTTGTGAATATATGGTATCGAATCTAACTTCATGAATATAAATTAATCTAATTTTATGTTGCGAATATAGCACCGTGTTTAACGTAGTACTTTTAAAAATAAGGATTAAACTAACCTCCTGGTTCCATGTTACCTGTGAACCTCATCACATCTTTCTCTAAGCCAGCATAGGTATCGCCGTCATGATCCCAACGTAGAGAAAATGTAGAACGCAGCCAAATTTCAGGATAACATGAAGATCCAAATCAAAAGTAATATAAAAAAGAAAAAAAAAAAGGACGCGAACAACCGCTGTAACGAAGAAATACAACATTAGTAAACTATCGGTACAAGTCTAAAACATTATGTATTTTAATAAAAGAGATCTTACCGTCCCCGAAACAAATTTCAGACGTTAGCACTCATAATAGAATGCAACGCAAACTATTGAAGTTTATAAAACAAATGCACTCTGAAAACAAAATGTATTGTTAAAATAGCACATTTTCGACAACAATGTGTTTTAAGAAAAATCTTGAAATCAAGTGAAACTCACCAATAGAACATATTTATAGGCTTTAATTAGCCTTATAAAAGGATCTAACACCCATTTTGAGTGTGATTAAAGAAGATTTATTCTTCAGCAAAAAATATAATTCGCCATCTCAGAACCGGCAAATGAAAAGGTGAAGTCGACCGGATGTCAAAACAAACGTCAAAACCACGAATTGTTTTCCTAAGACAAAGCAAAGGTTATCCGAGCGTACTGCCAACATAATTTTGCTGATAAATGTCTAAATACAGCTGTCAAAGTGACAGTGCTAACAAGAAAATTAACATGTAATGGCGGACTAAAATACGACATTACAACCCGTCCCTTCCTAAAAAAAAATAAAAGAAAAGACATTTTCTTTTATGACAAACTCTATCTAAAGACTCTACAAAACTTTTTCCAAAGACTACAAAACTTTTCTAAAGACTCTACAAAACTCTTTCCAAGGACTACAAAACTCTCCAAAACTCTAATCAAGGTAATACAAGGGATTTTCAAACCACAATGCAAGGCTAAAAACTTTCAAGTTTATAAAACATCTAAAACCCAACACCAAACTTAGTATTTCATACAAAATAAAACAACAATGTGTTTATAAACCAAAACCAAAACCAACACCATTACCAATAACGAATCTAACATAAAAAATGTTCAGACTCTAAGGTCAACACAACTCTCATCAAATGAAATTGTCAGAAAAAAAAACAAAACAGAACACCCAAAAAAACTCTACCACCGTTGAATTCAATCAACACAACATCGATTCTTAAGAGGTACAGGTTGTCTAATTAAAACAAAGCATTGTGATGGAAACTATGGAAGTTGCACACGAAGGATCGCGATGGCCCTCGCGGGTGTTGACGCAATGTGATTCCTGCACCATCGCTGGTACACAAATTGGTACGCAACTCGAAATATAACATGGAAAGCATGGACGTTGCACAAGAAGGCATCGCGGTGGCCCTCGCGGGTGTTGACGCAATGTGATTCCTGTACCGTCTCTGGTACACAAATTGGTACGCAACGAAAATTACCCGTTGAATTGGTTGGACAAACTATGTCACCAAATCGAACGACTCTCTACAACTACGAGGCATCGGTTGGACAACCAAGGTCACCGAGTCTAAAAACATACTCCTCTCAACCAGCAAAATCACCATTGAAATCGGTTGGACAACAAAGGTCACCAATTCAAAAGCTCCTGCGATCGATCACGATCACAAAACCGCATACAACGCATACCCACGTCGTACTACAACGCGTCCAAAACAGACAACAATGCCTAAGACGAAGCAAGGCAACGTCGAACAAAACGACTAAAAAACCAAACGTTAGACAAAACGTCTACCAAAAGTTTCATCTGCGATCAGCACAACACCACTGACTTACTGGGCACAGAGTCAACAAACAAAAAAATTCTAAGAAGAATCCAACAAACAAAAGGTCAAGGAAAACCAAAGACAAGTGTGGTATCCAAAAGAGAAATGTTCAGGACAACCAAAATAGTGTCCAAAGGAACAAAATGTCAGGGACAAACATAAATGTCATCCAAAAGAGAGAAAAACAAACTGTACCAAAGAACAATTTCCTGAAAAGAATAAATTGTTTGGTCAGAACAAAAAGTCATGTCCGGGTATGGATATCCAGAACTTACAAAATAAACTTATTTAAAATATGACCTACAAATAACTAAACCAACTTAGTCTTAAGTGTAGACAACAAAATGTTCAAACAACAAAGTACACAATAATTATACAAAATGTACAAACAAACAAAATAAGATCATTTACTATGGGTAAACAAACCAGAGAAATTACTTTCTATCCAAATTGACCTAAGTTAAACTTTAGAACAAACCCTATCGACATCCGTCCTGAAGTTTCCTTATCATACTTCAACTAAAGTTTACAAAACACAATATCCTTACATACATCTATCTCATTCCTCTCTAACAAATGTGTATCTTCAAAACAAGACATCAACGGCGAGCCTGAAAGATTCCAAAACAAATTAATTTTAATATTTAATTATATCCTTAACATGGTAACGCCCAACGTAACCCTTATCTAAATCCTTTAAAACATAAACGTTATCTGAAACTTTTTCTAAAATTTTACATTTTATAAACTTAGGTGCTAGTTTAGCCGAAAAATAAGCCGGAGCATTAGATTGAACAAAACTACGCCTCCAAACAACATCACCCACAGCAAACGAAATAACTTTGCGACCTTTATTATAATAAGACGCATTACGCTTATAAGCCCTAAACAATTGAGTCTGAACTCTAACAAAAATATCACTAAGTGAATTCAAAGAATAAGCAAAAGAATTTCTTTCACCCAAACCAACTTCATCTAAATTACCAAAAGAATTACTAAATCTATGCAACGAGGCATCAACAATTAACTCTCTACCAAACATGAGAAAATTAGGAGTAAAATCAGTAGCAAGATTAACACTACTATTTAAAGCTAACTGAACATGAGGCAACAACTTAGACCATGTTCTCTGATCATTTCTAACAAAACAGGATATACAAGTTTCAATGGTTTTATTATATCTCTCTACTGGATTATTTTGAGGGGTATACAAAGTATTATAAAATATTTTAGTAATGTTATAACTTTTCATGAAATCTACAAAATATTTAGAAGTAAACTGTGTACCATTATCGCAAACTATAATTTTAGGAACACCATACTTAAGAAATATATCTTTTTCAAAAATCTTACAAATTGCTAAAGTAGTAGCCTTAGCTAAAGGAAATATCCAACAATATTTAGTAAAAACATCTACGACAGAAAGAATATATTTATGACCAGAATAACTTTTAGGTAAAATTCCTATTATATCAACCGAAAGCATAACCATGGGAAAATCTACTTTTTTAGGGTTTATCATATGGCCAAAAGGTGGAGAAGTACTATGTTTGTAAGCTGTGCAAACATCACAAGACTTAATGTACAAATGAACGTCTTTAAACATCCCATTCCAAAAATAATGTTGTTTAAGCTTTTTTAAAGTTTTATGAACTCCAAGATGACCAGAATTAACATCATCATGATTAGAACGAATAGTATCTAGAATATTTTCTTTTGGAATAACAATTTTCCAATCTAAACGATTACTATAACCAAATTTACTTCTACAATATCTATATAAGGTATTATTATCAACTCTAAAATTTTTAAACTTAGTGGGAAACTTTTGACAATTAACAAAGATTCTTTTATACCAGGGATCATCTATATCACTCTCAGGCAATACTATATCTGCAGGAGACGAAAGAATAGCAGCCATTTCTACACGAGACAGTGCATCTGGAACCTGATGTAAAATACCTTTTTTATGAACTATATTAAATGTAAATTGAGAAATTCTGGTAGCCCATCTAGCTAATCTACCAGTAGGATTACTTAAATTTAATAGCCATTTCAGACAAGAATGGTCTGTAACTACAGTGAATTCCATACCTTCAACATAAGGTCTAAAACGTTCAATTGAATCTAAAACAGCAAGCAATTCGCGCTCTGTTGTGCTATAATTACGTTCACATTTATTTAAAGATCTAGAATAAAAAGCAATGGGGTGTTGTTCTCCTTCATCATCCTCCTGACACAATACACTACCTATACCAACGGAACTAGCATCACAATGCAAAAAGAATGGTTTCTCAAAATTTGGATGTTGCAAAACTGGTGAAGAAATTAACGCTTCTTTAAGATTTTCGAAAGCAGTTTCAGCTTCATCATTCCAAATCAAAGGTTTCCTAGAATTTCTAGAACCAGCAGTAAGTTTAGTAAGAGGGGAAGCTATATCAGCAAATTTGAAAATAAACCTTCTATAATAGGAACATAGCCCAAGAAAGCTTCTTAATTGTTTTACAGTTACAGGACGGGGAAAATTATTTATTGCATCTAACTTAGAGGGATCAGTGTGTAAACCATCTCTATCAACTACATAACCAAGATAACGGAGTCTTTCCTTACAAAATTCACACTTTTTCAGATTGACGGTCAAACCGGCATCTTTTAAAATTTTACATACTCTGCGCAGGTCCTCAATATGCTCAGAAAACTCAAAATTTATTAAAATCAAATCATCAAGGTATCGAAATAATTTACCATCGAATTCAGGTCCAAACATCCTATCTACTAATCTCTGGAGTTCAGCTGGTGCATTAGTAAGACCAAACGGCATTCTAACAAATTCGAACAGTCCTTTTCCCGGGACGGCGAAAGCAGTCTTTTCACGAGAAGATTCATCTAAAGAAATTTGTAGAAAAGCTTTAGAAAGATCAATAGCAGTAATAAAACGGGCACCGCGAAGGCTATCCAAAATTTTTGAGGTATAAGGCAAAGGATATGAATCTTTAACAGTTATAGAATTTAAACGACGAGAATCTAAACAAAGTCTCGGACTACCATCTTTTTTCTTTACAATAACAATAGGAGAACACCAAGGAGATTTAGAAGGTTGAATAATTCCCTCCCCAAGCAAAGCATCAACTTCATCATTTACAATCTTCTGCATAGCAGGGCTCAAAGACCAACACTTTTGCTTAAAAGGTTCACCAACAACATTAATTTTATGTTCAGCAAAGTGAGTAAGACCTAAACCTCTCTTTTCATAAGAAATATCTTCAAAAAGTTTAATAGTTTCAAACAATAATTTATTTTCGGAAGGTGCAAGCTCAGCGGCAGCTGTAACTGTGCATGTTCTAAACTTAACATTTTTATCTTCAACAAAAGTAATATTCTTCCAAAGTTCTTTAGCAAGATCAAATTTCAACCAAAAGTCAAATCCCAAAATAGCAGAATACTCTACAGTAGGTATAATCAAAAAATTTATAACTTTAGTACTATTGTCACAAGTAATGGGAATATCAATAGTGCCTATGGCTTTTTGTGCAGAACCATCAGCTGTGTAAGTATAATTTGAAACAACTTCAGAAAATGTTTTAATTTTAAACCCTAATTTCAAAAATTCATGATGACTATTATGTCCTAAAATACATCTATTCGAACCACTGTCCAGCAAACCAGAAAATTTACGATTACCAACTCTAAACTGTAGGAATGGTCTAGAATCATTATTTTTAACAAAGAGGATAGGAGCAGCCTTATAAACACCAAAGAAAGTTTTTAAATACTCTAACCAATCAGAAAATTCTTTTTTACAAGTAGCTTTGTCAGGTTTGTTACTATAAGCGTGATTAACAATTTCACACATCGACTCATCCTTAGTTTCACCAAAAACTGGAGATCGATGCGACCAAATCAGTTTTTTGGACTGGTAGAACTAATTTTTCCCAAAGCACACGCCTCACAATCTTTAGTAATGACCCCCAACTTTTTACACTTAAAACAAATTATGCCAGGAATTTTAGAACAATTTTTAAACGAGTGTCCAATTTCTCCACACTTCAAACAAGTAATAGTGCTCTGAGCAGCACTTGAATAACTTTTCTCAAACTTAACATTTTTAACAGGTACCTTAAACGGCTTCCTGTCCACTAGTGGCTCTAACTCCTTCCCAAAAGCTGTAAAAAAATCCAAAGAAGAAATATCCTTCCCCAAAATGTAAGGTGTATAAATGGGTAACATATTATGTTTAATTACACTTATTAAAGTTGTTTCCGAAAGAGGAATTGAAAGACGGTTAGACATATCAAGAATTTCCGTAATGAAGTCAGGAAGTGACTCATTATATTTCTGTTTCCTTGTACGCAAGTCATGTTCCAAAAAGTAGTCAAAATCACACCTATCAAAACGTTTTAATAAAGCAACTTTCAAATCCAACCAAGAACCAATAAAAAATCTATTTGCTCTAAACCACTTGGCAGCAGTTCCAGAAAGAAGTTCCGAAAAAGCTCCGACCAAAACACATTCATCAAAATTCCTATAAAGAAAATAGTCTTCAACTTGAACTATGAACTCTCGCACACAAGACTTACCTTCAAATAAAATTCCGCTACGCTTCAAATCAGGCAACTTAGTAGAACACTTCGGTAAATTTTTTCTAATAGTTTCATTAATCATATTAAACGACGATGAATGAGCAGGCTTCTCCTTAACAGCATTATCAAACTGATCATACTCCATACCGTCATCACCAGTACAGGTACCAGCTGATTTAAGAGTAACACTATCACCAGGTAAAATATTTTCAACAGGTGGACACTGAATAGCTTTATCCATTTTAAAGTTAAATAAAGTTAATGTTAAATGTGAAAGTTAATAATTATGTTAAATGTAAATTTTTCAAATTTATTTATCAAAGTTATTTATGTTATTTATCTGTAAATTATTATATCAAATATCAAAATCAGGTGCTTTATCCACTCACAATAAGTAACTGTAGCTTAAAGTAAACTGCTTAACACTTATTTTAAGTTCTAAATATTAAAAGAGATACAACTCAACACATAAAACCCGTTTCTGTATAGTTAAGTTAGACAAACAAAATACTAATTGTTAAAGTTAACAATAGCATATCCAAATAATAAAGAAATAAGATTCTTTACAAACAAAACCAATAAAGATTAATTCTTTACAAACAAACAAACAAATTGTTTATTGACACAATTGTTATCAATATTAAATTATGTAAAGTCAACAAATAAAGTTACAACAAAAAAAAATTTGTGGAAATTCCAACAACAAGATTACAAAATAAACAGGTGCTATATTCATCCAAAACAACAAAATAACAAGCTTAACACAACAAATAGCTTGTCTCAAACAAATCATAAAACTAATTATGCAAAACAACTATAAGGTTAAAAGAAAGCAAGTTGTAAAAGTCCCTGGTCGCAGGCGACAATTGTCATGTTGCCCCCGGCTTGTCAAGTTGCAAGCGGGCGTTCAACAGGTTTTATCTAAATTAAATATTTAAGGAAAATTACCTTTTAAACAAAAAAACTCGGGCGCCACGATAGAGGTTATGCTCCATCGAATTAAAAAAATAAACTAAATTTACCTCGGAATGTCATCGGTGAGACTAGGCTTTTAATCTGCAGGGGGGTGGCTATGAAATAAAATTCTTACATTATAGAACAATGTTTTATTCCAAACTCCCTTGCTTTCCCTTTAGCCGACGCAATTAAGACTAAATTAAACAAAAATTTAGGGTTATCTAATTTTATAAATATAACATTTAGTAGACGTTGATATCAAGTTACTATGAGTTAAACATTATTGTGGATTTAAATTATCCCAAACAAATTTTATGAATATATGGTTAACAAATCTTACTTATGAATATAGGGTTATCCAATCTAACGTTGTGAATATATGGTATCGAATCTAACTTCATGAATATAAATTAATCTAATTTTATGTTGCGAATATAGCACCGTGTTTAACGTAGTACTTTTAAAAATAAGGATTAAACTAACCTCCTGGTTCCATGTTACCTGTGAACCTCATCACATCTTTCTCTAAGCCAGCATAGGTATCGCCGTCATGATCCCAACGTAGAGAAAATGTAGAACGCAGCCAAATTTCAGGATAACATGAAGATCCAAATCAAAAGTAATATAAAAAAGAAAAAAAAAAAGGACGCGAACAACCGCTGTAACGAAGAAATACAACATTAGTAAACTATCGGTACAAGTCTAAAACATTATGTATTTTAATAAAAGAGATCTTACCGTCCCCGAAACAAATTTCAGACGTTAGCACTCATAATAGAATGCAACGCAAACTATTGAAGTTTATAAAACAAATGCACTCTGAAAACAAAATGTATTGTTAAAATAGCACATTTTCGACAACAATGTGTTTTAAGAAAAATCTTGAAATCAAGTGAAACTCACCAATAGAACATATTTATAGGCTTTAATTAGCCTTATAAAAGGATCTAACACCCATTTTGAGTGTGATTAAAGAAGATTTATTCTTCAGCAAAAAATATAATTCGCCATCTCAGAACCGGCAAATGAAAAGGTGAAGTCGACCGGATGTCAAAACAAACGTCAAAACCACGAATTGTTTTCCTAAGACAAAGCAAAGGTTATCCGAGCGTACTGCCAACATAATTTTGCTGATAAATGTCTAAATACAGCTGTCAAAGTGACAGTGCTAACAAGAAAATTAACATGTAATGGCGGACTAAAATACGACATTACAGTGTTAATGGAATTTACAATATGGGTTGTATAATTCAAAGTAAATCTTTGCATAATAGGGTGTACTCTTCCAAACTTTTGAGTGATGTGCAAAAGACAGAGAGTACCGCAGTTGCTGCCTCTACAGATCTTTTAGATCTTTGGCATCGCAGATTGGGACATTTAGGGCTGAGAGGTATGTGTGCTCTTAAGGGTCAAGTTTCTGGTGTTACATTTCAGGATGGTAACGAGCAGAGTATCAAGGGATGTGTGCCCTGCCTTGAGGGGAAGCTGTCACGGCAACCATTTCCCAAAGGAGAGAGCGAGCGTTCCGGACGACCATTGGAGCTCATCCACTCAGACGTTTGCGGGCCCATGCGTGAGAGCAGCTGGGGAGGTGCAAAGTATTTGGTAACGTTTACCGATGATCACACCCGGAAGACATTTGGATACCTGTTGAAGTACAAATCTGAGGTATTGTCCAAGTTTATTGATTTTAAGGCTATGGTTGAGAAACAGACTGGATTGAAGGTTAAGTGCTTACGTTCCGACAATGGTGGTGAGTATATTAATAGTAAGTTTTCTGGATTTCTTCGTAGGGAAGGTATAGTACATCAGACTACAGTTCCTTATTCAGCTCAGCAGAATGGTGTTTCTGAGCGACTTAATCGGACGCTCATTGAAAAGGCGCGGTGTATGCTGCAGGAGTCAGGTCTTGGCAAGCGTTATTGGGGTGAGGCGGTTAATACCGCAATTTATTTAAAGAATCGGTCCCCTACTACGGCTTTGGCTGGACATATTCCTGAGCAGTTGTGGTCAGGATCTAAATTGGACCTGAGTCACTTAAGGGTATTTGGTTGCATCGCTTATTCGCTGGAGCCTGAGCATAAGCGTGGTAAGCTTGATGCTAAGAGTAGGAAGTTTATTTTTGTAGGATATAGTGAGACTACAAAAGGTTATAGATTGTCTGATCCTATGAAACCAGAAAAAGTGCTGTTGTCGAGGAATGTTGCATTTTTGGAGAATAGGTTTTATGAACATTCTAATGAGCATGGGAAGGAATATTGTGATAATTTTATTTTTGAGAACAATATTAATATGGATATGTGCAGTTATAATTTTAATAATGAGACCAATAGTAATAATGTAATGAATTCTAGTCAAGTAAATATAAATAATAATTGGGATAATGAATGGAATAATACTATTGTGAACAATGATAATTTAATTAATTCAAATGAAATTAATGATGGTTCTCGTATTACAGATACCTCAGGCGAGAGACAGTTATGCACAGGGAGTGAGGATGAGTCTCGCTGTGCAGACTCATCGTCGGCGAGCTACGAGTCAGTGACTTCGTTATCGCCGGACGCGTCTGTTCGAGGGGAAGGAGAGACGAGTGCTGAGGTTGAGAGTAATGCTCGCCCTATACGGAGTACTCGGTCTGTACCACCATTAAGGTATTGTGATTACGATTTGTCTATGTTTGTCAATGACATGAGCGAACCGTCAACCTATGAAGAAGCTATTTCTTGTTGCGATGCTCATGAATGGCGAGCGGCGATGAAAAGTGAGTATGACTCGCTGATCGCGAATAAAGTTTGGAAGCTAGTAGATAGACCAAATGATCAAAATGTAATTAAATGCAAATGGGTCTATAAGCGTAAGCATGATGCTTCAGGTAATTTTGATAAGTTTAAGGCGCGATTAGTTGCCAGGGGGTTTACGCAAAAATATGGAATTGATTATAATGAAACTTTTTCGCCGGTTGTTCGTCATTCCACAATGAGAATTTTGTTTTCACTTGCTAATGAGTTAGATCTCAATATAGACCATATAGATGTCGCTACTGCGTTCTTAAATGGTAGTTTAGATGAAAGAATTTTTATGGAACAACCTATTGGATTTGATAATGGAGATAGATCAAAAGTATGTTTGTTACAAAAGAGTATTTATGGTCTAAAACAGGCTAGTAAAATGTGGAATAATAAGGTTCATAATTTGTTAAGTAATAATGGTTTTATACAAAGTAAGAGTGAACCTTGTGTTTATATAAGAAGACAAAATTCTGATTTATGTGTGATTGCTTTGTATGTGGACGATTTTTACATATTTTACTCAAAGAACAGTGTCATACAGAAAGATTTGGTAAAATTGTTAGAAAAAGAATTTAATGTAAAGAATCTCGGTCCACTGAAAAGTTGTCTTGGCATCAATGTAACAAGAGATAGATCTAAGGGAATTTTAAAATTGGACCAGGCTGAATATGTAAAGAAATTATTATTGCGGTTTGGTATGGAAAATTGTAAAGCTGTATCTACACCCATGCCATTGAATTATAAATTATATAAAGCTGAAAATCAGGGTGTAGAACAAGAAAATAGTAATGATAAATATAGGCAGTTGCTAGGCTCGTTGATGTATTTGGCTGTATGTACTAGGCCAGATATAGCGTATGTTTGTAGTCAGTTAAGTCAATTTAATAATTGTCATGATAAGAGTCATTGGCAAGCTGCAAAACGAGTGTTACGTTACTTAGCAGGTACAATTGATTACTGTTTACTGTATGTAAGGAGTAATAAATTGGGTTTAGTTGCTTATACGGACGCCGATTGGGCCAATGATGTTACGGACCGTAAGTCTTATACTGGATACATTGTCAAGCTAGGTAACAATGTTATACATTGGGAGTCACGTAAGCAACGATGTGTAGCCTTATCGAGTACAGAAGCAGAGTACCTCGCTATTTCAGATGTTTGTAAAGATATTAGTTTCACTAAGGCGTTACTATCTGAGATCTTTAATTTGAAAGTCGAGTCTTTAGTTTACAATGATAATCAAAGTGCTATTAAATTATTAGAATGTAAAGAATACAGTCATAAACGAACTAAACACATTGATCTCAGATACCACTATGTTAAAGATTTAATTAAGAGTGATATTATTGTCATAAAATATTTACAAACTGAAAAGATGATAGCTGATGTGCTTACCAAACCGCTTAGCTTTAAGAAACATATACATTTTATTCATGACTTGAATTTAAGAAGCATGTCTGAACGTTAGTGTGATTTGATGTTTTATATTAATACTGTTAATGTATAGAGTCACTTGCTAAATTGTATGTATATGTAGAGACTTAAATTAAATGTAGAGTCACTGTATGTTGCATGTAGAGATTGTAGAGTATAGTTTTTTTTGTGTACAGGCATGTAATGTGTGACTTTATGTTATAATCTAAAGCGTAAGGGGAAGTGTTGGAATGGAACATCGTTCCGTGTATGGTACGCTTTAATTATAATAATCTATGATCACTTTAAAAAAAGGTTAGCTACATTGTCTGTGGCTCTTCTTCCTCCTCCCCTCGGTAACCACGATGGCGGATATCACCGCGTGAGTTTAGATATTCCAATATTTCCCTAATGCTCTTAAATATTATTCTCCGTTTATTTCATAGTCAATAATGTAAAACAACGACGATACATTCGTGTTAAACTTTGTGTTCAAATTTCAATACAAATGTGATGACCAAGTGACTTCGTTTTTATTTCACCGCCATTGCCCGTAGCTTGACACGGCCACGCCGTTAGCTTTCACTGAGCAGCAAATCAGGTACTCTGTCTAACAAAAATTTCATGTGACGTCACAGTTAGCTACATTTTTTAACTTGCTGTTACGTCACGAGCCCCCCCTCATGAACTTTATCTTTTTCATTAATTGTTTAATCGACAAAAGAAAAACTACGTGTCCAATGTTTTTTGAGTATCTATCTGACGGCATAATTATAATATTATTATTTTGACCCATGAAACTAGCCTATTGCAAAGAATAAAAAAACAGTCTTAATCTACCGTATAAAAAAAACAACGAAGATTATCGGACCTATTCTTCACCATCATCGTTTTCATTCGAGTCGACCCTCCTATTATCTGCACCATCCTCATCCAATAAGAGTACTGGTGGTGGATCCTGTGGTGGTATTTCATTTTCCGAAGCTTCCATTTCCGCTGGATAAGGGGAATCAGATGCATTTGCCTGGCTTTGCTTTTTCTCCTCTTTTCCACTTTTTCCTTTTCTGCTATTGCTCTCTTCTTAGCATGTTTCAATAATGCACCGCTAAAGAGTTTTTCATTTTTCTCATAAGACCATCATGATTCTGCTTGCAGTTTTGAAAAAAAAGCAATTTTTTTTTTGAAAACCAGCTGTTCTTGAAACACCGATCCAAGCCATTTTTGTCATCAGTAGGCTTATTACGAGTGTGGCAAACTCGACGTTACAGTAAACGTTAATGTAAAATGTAGCTCTGTCTCTTTCATATTTAGGGACTGTTTTACCGACATGAGCAGTGTATCCGATAGTCTACGCTCACGAGTCCTGTAAATGTCATGTTAAGCAAACTCGTAATAGGGGTACAGTTCCCTCGTCATAATTTGTTCCGCCATCTTTTTTCCGAGATCTTCTCCTCTTCCTTGACCATTAGTCCCTACAAAGCTACTAAAATGTTTGACCTGAAAAAAAAGTCATACATATGTAAAATGTTACTTACAGAAAAAAAAACTCTTACGGGAGTTATGTAGGGTTATGTACGTGTTTGACAAAGTCAGTGATTTCATGATTTGTATTTATTAAATAGGTAATTATTTAGTTGCATTCGAAATTCCGAATAGAAATTCTGGCATTATACCTACATATCGTGGCGGTTTGTGTGATTTTCAAGTTTAGCAACGCACTTTGTCATTAAACTGAGTTTTGTTTTAAACATTTATTTTAAACGTAATTTGTTTGTTTTTCGTATGTATAAGTGGCCAACACTAGTGTAATTATGAGTCTAGTTACATAGTTAATACAATCATATCATTAGTGAAAGAAGAAAAATAAACATGAGCACAATCATACGTACCTACCAATACATGTCTTAATTTTAGCAAAGAATAACTCGAAAATATCGAATGACTTACCGATAGTTGTAGGTACTTTTCTGTTCCTTGTTGTATTGTTTCGATGCACTACACAAACCACAAAAGTCCGCTCGCAGCCGCTGCCAAACAAATAATGACACGTCGCAACCTAGTCGCGTCGACTTATCCGTAATTATTACCAATTGGTCGCGACTATAACTTCATGGTAGTTAGGATTATTGACTTAAATAGGTAACCTGATACCATTTAGTCGCAAATAGTATGTCAAATTAACGTAAAATAACTACTAGATACCTATAGGTCGATATATAGGTTAAAAAAACATTTTAGTCGAACCGCCATTTTTTTTTAATAATCCGAAGAAATGATATTTCAAATCGCAGATTTTTTGTTGTTATTTCTCGGATAATATCGTTAAACGGCACCTCTACAGTCTAATATTCAGATAGTTAGTTGGGTTTATGTATCTAAATACTTCAAAGGCAAGATGATGACAATTATTGATAAAATAAAAAAAATCATCTTGACTTGAAAAAATTGTATTTTTTAATATATTTGAAGCCCATCAGCAGATTTCAACGTTAAATCAACATAATGCGCGAAAAAATTTTCATCGCAGAAGATTTCGTCATAATATCGCGTTGTAATGAGCGCCAAAACTTGGAAACTTGTAAAGCCGCCATTATTATTCTATCGATACAGCGTTTAGCTTTTTAGTTAGACATTTTGTTTTGGAGTAAAAATACAATATTTTTGTCTCTTTTACTCTTCATCGCAAACGATATTTGATCACCTAAATATGTAATTAAATTGTAAAAAACACGTGCGATCTACGTTTAAAAGAGGTAAATGATTACCAAATTAGTAATTGCAACTACAAGGCACGTCGTGGTGACGTCGAGTTTACGTGGAAAATATGACCTATCTGTTGACCTGCTGGTTGCAATCACTAAAATTACGTGGAATAAACGTCACTGGCACGTGCTTTTTTTCCCCACTTAGGGTGATTTCACGTCGACTCTACGTCGATTCTAGGTATCTTATTTTGGTCACCGTAAAAATTGCAACCTAAAATTGGTATTTTTATTGTAATTTTGACCTAAAATGTTTGCTGGGATGGGTCTGCTCATGTCTGATTGTGCTAAAATGTGTTGAGATATTTATATTTTTGTTTCAATTTTATGAATATTATGTTATTTATGATGTTTTGAATTGAGAACGTGGCACTGCTTGATCAGAATAAATAAAAATAAGTAATGCTCTTCAATTATTGTAATTAGGTAAATGAAAGTCCTGTTTTTTTATTTTTATTTGCTTTATGATTATGACCCAGCCGATGCGTCTTCCAGTAACACTGTAAGTTGCGTCTTACATTAATGCACTTTTATCTTTCTTTTTTTGTTGTTGCCATTGTATTTTTTATATTTATACTCTTTAACATAAGTACCTGAAGTACTTTATGATTTTAGATTTTTTGCATTTTGCAATGCTATTTTTATACTTATGATAAATTTTAAATAGAAAAATATTGGAAAAAATTAACTCGGCCACAAGTGAATTGGACCGGATTTCCAAAGGTCATGGGTTCGTTTCCCATCTGAGAATTCACTTGTGGCCGAGTTAATTTTTTCCAATATTTTTCTATTTAAAATTTACCTGAAGTACGTCATACTCACTCAAACGTTTCTTCGGCGGTGTCGTGTGAGGCGGGTCGTTACTTTGCCTAAAATTTGGTTGAGCGAAGCGATGGCTGGTTCATGCGTCACGCTCGTGAACGGGTGCCGCCAGCGGAAATGGATCTACTTCAGTCTGCTTGTCTTAACGTTGTGCTTAGAGCTTAAATATTTTCATCTAAAATAAATTGCTATTGACCTGTACGTACGTCACAACTTGCAGTACAGTAACCTTGTAATGCGAGAAATGTTATAATGTAAGTCCTTCCTTGCGAGTTGAAAATTGTTTACGGTTAGGATAACCATAAAATGTAATTTTATAATTAGTATTTTCTTTTTGTGAAGCAAATTGACCTTACTGATATGTTAAGCTCAATTTTCAATTTGACGACTCTGTATGAAATAAAACAGGGAGAAAAAATAGCCCTTGACGAGTTTCTTGCCGGTTCTTCTCGTTACGCGGTCTCCCGCTGTAGAGTTTGTGAACCGATGTCGTAGCTTCTTTGACTTTCCTAAGTGCTTGTAACAGACTGAATAAATGATATTGAATTGAATTAAATGAAATGACTAAGGGACAACTAGCCAAGTCGTTGAATGAAACGTTTACCGACTTGGCTGAATGTCATATTTAGCCGTCTCATTAAATGAGATGTCATTATTATATTATTCGTGAAAACTTGTAGCCTTGTATAAACTTGTATTTTTATCACATTTTTATTATATTAATATTAATAAAACACTGTCAGTTATGTTGAAACGAAAACAAAGCACATAAAATTGCCAGCTGATGCGAGCTATCTGACGCCATATTTGTTTTGAGACTACCAGCGCCCCAATGGGCAAAAAATTCTAACCAAATTTGAATAACGTCGGCCAATGCTAGTTCATTAGATCGGCCTAGGCATTCAACTGAATGCCGGCGTTTAATTAACCGGCTGGCCTTCCAATCAAATGGTTGATTTAACCAGCTGGCTGCGCTCGACATATGTACTACGAATATGATTGGTTGACTTGATTTCGTCAAAAAAAGCCCCTTTTGTATTGATATTCTGTATTATGCGGGAAAGCTGGGCACAATCCTAACTATTAGTCATGCGACACTACTCGACGAACACAAGTGTCTGTCTCGGGTGGGCGGTGGGCATCGAACCCGTGCTCTCTGGCTCCTGTACGGAAGATCTGGCGCAGAACTCTATCAAACCGGGCGCCAATAAATATCATCGAAAATAAAAAATGGAATATTTTATGAAAATAGACTTTTATTACAGAATGTGATAACAACCATTTATAGAACCAACTCAATAAAAGAATATTTCGTTACTATTATACATAGGTAGGTATATTGATGAACTGAAGTTATATGTCATTTCTTGGCTAACGCTAGAAACTGATTTTCGAGTTAAACTTTACTGTTGCCGTACAACGTTCGTGGCTCGCCAGCGCACGACCTTCAGTGCCCGCACGGCGGGGCGGCGGCGCCACATTAAAGTTTATCCCCAAAATTTAAAAATCCCAAAAATTCAAATTGCTGAAAATCTCTATTATTCTTAAAAATTATATGATTTCATTTGAGACTTAAGGTATTCGACACTGGAATATAAAATTCACATCAGTCAGAGACTTCTATATCCGAGGAGTTGCGCCGGCGCCGCGTCTGCATCAAACTCTGCAGCCACGAATCGGATTTTTGCGCTGCCTTGCGGCGAGGAGTGCGGCGTTCCACCGGCGACGGCTCGGGCTCCGGCTCCAGCTTGGCGCGCCCCCGGGCGGCGCCGCGCGCGCGCCCCCCGCGCGGGCCTCGCGAGCCTCGGCCTCGGCCCCGCACGACGGGCCCCATCACGTCGGCGATGGGCTCGTCATCGTCGCTGGAGAGGACGACTACACCCCCGCGCTTGGCTGGCGGCGTCGTCTTGGCCGACGGAGTCGATTTGGCGGCGACAGCGGGCGTCGATTTGATGACGACCATGGGCGTCGACCTGGGCGCCGCCGCCGCCCGCTTGGCGGCCGCCTCGAGTAGCGCACCGACAGCGTCACCGTCGGCGGCGTCCAGTTCCTCTTTGCACACGCGCAACCGTTCGTCCGCTTCTGCCTCGGTCTCGGCGGTGGACTCCATGAGGGCTTGGACGCACCTCACCTTGTGCGCTTCGAAAACACGGCGGAAAACCTCGTCGTCGTTCTTGATCGTAAAGTCGCGAATGGCGTCGCCAAGCGCTCGCACGGACAGCACCGCGAGCTGCTTTTCGGCCGGCAGCGTAGCGAAGTACGCGTGCAGCAGGGACTCCACATCCACCGCCTCCGCAGCGACGTCGGCTATGTCGGTATCCTCCGCCTTCACATTCTCCTTACGATCCCTTATCTTCTTTTCTCTCTTCATAATGAGAACATCGTTCGGATTCGCCACTAGGCCATTAAAATTTTGACCAAATCTTACTCTATTGAAATCCTGACTGTCATGTTCATAAAATACACTTAGTCTGATGAGTGGAAGTTTTGGTTGTTTCGGATCTCCGCTGCGCAGTTTATTTGCTTCATCTACTGCTTCGTTCACTTTAGATCTTAAAAACTCTTGAACCTTCTCAGTTTCATTTACTTCTTCCTCTCCTAGATTTTCTTCAGATAATACAATTGTTTTAAAAATAAATGGTCTTACTGTTTTAAGAGGTAAAGGGTTCAATATAAAATCAGTCTTGTGTAACTGCAACAGAGCACAGTGTTTGGGGAGAGCTTCTCCTGCAGCTAGTGAAGTGGCCACAGTGCTTCCTGGCTGGAGTACTTGAAAGCTATCTCTTTTACTCCCTTTTATCTCTTTGACATCACAGTCATGTTCATGGCCCCAAATAACCAGATCTAGGAATGATGGCAGTACATCTTCACGTATGTAGTTACGGATGCCTCTGTCTGCTCTGTTTTGGTGCAAGGTCAGAATATTGAACCAATCGTCAGATTCATCAGGTCTTTCCATTTCTACTTTCTTCTCTTCAAAGAGACGTGACAAACGTTGATCTTTAAGATGACTAAGTCCATACAATGCCAATTTTGTTTCCCCTTTCTGCATAAGCACTGGTGACACACGTACATGAGTATAGTCAGTCCACTTGCCAAAGTAATTCACCAAACCAGTTATAGACAAAATATCAAGGGAGCTAATACTACCTTGCCCAACTGGATCATCATGATTACCGTGGATCGATAGAATCGGATATGACACATTTAAGTTAGGATCTTCATAGTTGACCACGCGTGCGAAATTTTCAAACTGATCAGACAGTAGTTCTATGGCTATCGGCTTATCCCCAAAGCAATACTTTCGTATAATCTGGGTACATTTGAACATACAGCTTGGAGATGGTTTGGCATGGTCAAATAAATCTCCACCGAGAAGGATTAAATCCACATCAAATTGAACTGCAAGTGATAATACTTCTTCAAAAGCAATAAAACTATCTTCTCCTCGTACAGGATCAGTTTCTAAATGACCTAGATGGATATCTGAAGCTATTAAAACTCTGATGGTATCCTCCGGGGACCATTTTGTAGCGTCATTGCCTATCATATTGAATTACTAATTTGATAATCTTAGTAAATGGGTAATACTTTACATATGAAGAGCACTATTACAAAAAACAGAAACCTTGATAGGTACCTAGCTTTAAATTAGAAACAAACAAGTTAATATCGCAACCGCGCGAAGCCGGCCGAGCCGATATTGGAAGAGACGCACAACTGACATTGACACTAGTGACAGTGGCAACTGACAAGACAACTATTAGCTGCTTTTCCATTCTCGCGTTGGGGCGAGGCGAGAATGGAAATGGTACCTTCGCGTTCGCGTTCGCATCGACACTCGCGTGCGGACTGCGGAAGTGCGGAGAGTTTTTTTTCCCATTTCGGGGATAATATGTTTTGTTTGGGGAAAATAAAATATCGCATTTAAACGACATTCATTTCATTCATAGTATTAATACAAAAGGAAAAACGAAAGTCGCGTTTTAGTATAATATAATTATTTTTTTTTTATATATTCCAAACCTTCAGTTGGATATTCAGAACATATAAGCAAATCAAATACGATATAGCTTTCCCCAAACCAAAGGATATTTTTTTCAGTTTTATACAAATTCGTCGTAACTAGTCAAAAGTGTCAAAAAAACTACGTTTTTGTATGGAAAAAAGTAAAAAAAACTTTTGATTTGGTAGAATAGAATCGATTTAACACATGCCTAGTGCTAGTGCTTAGAGTACTTTAGGGGTGAGGTAATTGGTGTGAATGTAAGAAATATTAATAACTAGCGGACGCCTGTGGTTTCACCCGCCTGGTTCCCGTTTCCGTCGTTATTTTAACAAGCCTATGTTGCAATCCAGACTATCTGTGTGACAAATTTCATCGAAATCGATTCAATAGTTTTTACGAGAAAGAGTAATAAACATCCATCCATCCAAACATCCTCCCTCTTTTCAATCAACACAACAAACTTTCGCATTTATAATAATAATTAGAGGCCGCTCGCGGTTTCACCCGCGTGGTTCCCTTTCCCGTGGGAATATGGGGATAAAAAGTATGCGTTATTCCACTACTTGAAGTACCTGCATACCACATCCAAATCCGTTCAGTAGTTGAGTGAAAGAGCAAACAAACAAACTGACATACTTTCGCATTTATAATATTAGTATGTTATGACTAGCAGCAATATCGGGATAAAAAGAAACCTATGTTTTAATCCAAACTAACATACTTTCACATTTATAATGTACGGGGTATGGGACCTGTATGGGGTGGAGCCACCAAGACGAAGTTTCTCGAACTTGAAAGGTCACAAAGGTCACTTCTTAAAATAATGTATTCTAAACCTAGGAAATTCTCTACAGAAAAGCTTTACGAAATTAGTGATCTGCTGACAGTAAGAAAGTTATACATCTTAAATATAATTCTAAAAATGTACAAAAAATTACCACTTGATCCAAATAAATTAAACCGTCGACGCAAAAATATTGTGGCACAATCCAATAGGACTCGTACAGCCCTTGCTAAACGGCAGTACTCTATTCAGTCAGTTTTTATTTATAACAAAGTGAATACAAAATTAAATATATATCATAGGAAATTGTATGAGTGTAAGGAAATACTAGTGGAATGGTTGAAAACTTTGTCTTATGAAGAGACAGAAAATATATTAAAGAGAATTATATAGATTACTTAAATTAAATATTTATATAATATTATGACACACAAAACATTCACGTGCACACATACACCACACACACACTCACAAACATACACACACACACACACATACACACACACACACAAACACATACACACACTTACCTTTCCAAAAAAATTTTACTTTAAAAAAAAAATGATACTTTTACATAGCTTTCCATTTTTTTATATTAGTTTTGGTTTTTGTTAACATAAGTTATAATAAGTTGCAAGGGCAATGAGCGAAGCGCCCCATCACAAGTATTTTAGAATTACTTACTGGGGTTGTTTCATTATATGTTAATAATGTATGATTTGTGTTAATAAAGACATTTATTTATTTATTATTATTTATAATACTAGCGGCCGCCCACGGTTTCACCCGCGTGGTTCCCGACGTCCCGGTCCCGTGAGAGTATTGGCATAAGAAGAAGCCTACCTATGTTTTAATCCAGGCTATCTTCTATTTGTGTGCCAATTTTCATCCAAATCAGTTCAATAGTTTTTGCATTAAAAAGTAACAAACATCCATCCATAGAAACATCCTCACCTACTTTCGCATTTATAATATTACAACAAGCGGCTACTCGCGGGTTTCACCCGCATGATTTCCATTGCCGAGGGAATATCGGGATAATAGGCAGCCTTGGACGAATTTCGTCCAAGTAGGCAGCCTATGTTTTAATGTGGCAGGCTATATTCAAACTGTGTGCCAAGCCGGTCAGTACGGTTTTTGAAGGAAATTATCCACACAGGATGCTATTATAGATCTTACTTCTTTAATTGTTAAAACAGTGGATAAAGGTTCCAAATGTCTTGTGGTCTTTTTAGAACTAAAAAAGGCTTTTGATACTGTTTCTATCCCCATCCTTGTGCAGAGGCTAGAAAATATAGGTATTCGGGGTTTGGCACTATCACTCTTCAAAAGCTATCTTCTTAATAGAACCCAAGTAGTCAAGATTGATAACTTCATAAGTGAGAAAAGAGAGGTATTACTAGGTGTACCACAGGGGAGTGTCCTTGGTCCAACGCTTTTCTTAGTCTTCATTAATGAACTCAGTAATCTAGTGGGTGTTGGGGGAAGGATAGTTTCCTTGGGAAAATGCTCGTACTAACGCTGAAAGGGGCTTATCTGTGATATCCAAATGGCTTGACGGAAGCCTATTGACATTAAACGTCTTGAAAACTAAATTTATCTGTTTTACCCCCAATAAATCCTCCCAACCTGATGACAATTTCTGCATCAAAATTCATAATTGCTCCGTTGCTAACCCCTCATACTGTGATTGTCCAGCTTTAGAAAAGGTATCCAGTATTAAATACTTAGGTATCATGCTGGATTATAGACTCAGCTGGCACCAACACATTGCGGTTACCATAACTAGAGTAAGGAAGCTGATATGGATTTTTAAGACTCTGCGATACGTGCTCATGTCTGAGCTCTTAAACAGAGTGTACATTGCTTTGGCACAATCCGTTATTTGTTACTGCATTCCGATATGGGGAGGTGCAAATAAAACCAAGTTTTTAGATATTGAACGAGCTCAAGGAGCACTTATAAAAGTTATGTATTCAAAACCCCGCAGATTTCCTACAGATCCGTTGTACAGCATTAGCTGCCTTATGTCAGTAAGAAAGCTGTACATAGTAAATACAATTCTAAATTGTCACAAGGCACTAAAGTTTGATCCTTTTAAATTGAAAAAACGTAGAAAGGATAGAGTTGCTACAACATATCGAGTTCGCACTGATTTTACCAGACGGCGGCAGTTTGACAATCAATGTTCGTTTATAAATAATAAAATTAGTCGCGTGCAAAATATTTACCCCATGCAATTGTACAAAATTAAACATTTATTTATTTACTAGGAAAGCTTACATAGGATTAAAATCTAAATGGTATATATTTATACCTATTTCTATTATAGAAAATTAATTACAAGCTCTCACAAATAGTTAAACATTACTATTATACTCATAAAAATTACTTAAATAAAAAGAAAAACAAGAGAACAATAAATCAAGCATGCACGATTTAAAAAGAACAAAAATAAATAAAAATATAATAAAAAGATTTGTTAACAAGAAAGGAATCCTCTTGCTATGGTTTGTTCGATGGATGCTATACTTGTAGAAAATAAATCAAAGTTGTGCCCAGTGCTAAACTTATTAAATAATTTACAACCACGAATGCGAAACGAATTAGAACTATAATTTGTTTTTGATGGCGGGATGTGAAGGAGTGGGCGCTGCCTGATCCCCAAGTTTTAGTAACTAACTGCATTAAAGATCGTAGTTATGAGGACATTAAAAACATGCTGAAAATAACTATATGATAATTACATTATATTATAATATTATATTACTTGCTCATGCACAAATGCACACATAATCACATTCAGAGACAGACACACACACACACTCAAACACACACACACACACATACACACACACACACACACACACACACACACACATACGCAAACTCACGCTTACTAACCCATTTCTAGTTTTATTAGATTTATTAGTGTTTTTAGTTTTTGCTTGAAATCATTTGTATCCGAATGGGAAGTTGCGAGACGTCCCAATACAGGTTTCTATAAAAAAAGATTCCGTCGAATTGAGAAGCTCCTCCTTTTTTTTGAAGTCGGTTAAAAACTTAAAGGGAAGTCTTGGCGTAATTATTGTAAGTAAGTTTTCAGAAATTAAGTTTTTTTTTCAATTTAATTAATTGAGCCAAATTCCATCCAAATCGGCGGGGCTATCGCGTAAAAAAATATGGATATGGACATGGGCTTCATTTGACAGTTAAATTACCATATATTGTAATTTTATGAGCTTCAAATGTCAAATGAAGCCCATATCCATACCCAGATTTTTTACGCGATAGCCCCCCCGTTCAGTTGTTTTTACGTGAAAGAGTTACATTACAAATACATACTCACTCGCAATTGTATTATACTAGCGAAGCGTCCGCC
The DNA here is from genome assembly GCA_910589605.1 of Chrysoteuchia culmella. NCBI lineage: Eukaryota > Metazoa > Arthropoda > Insecta > Lepidoptera > Crambidae > Chrysoteuchia > Chrysoteuchia culmella. Next base: position 262,941 of record OU342647.1, on the reverse strand, counting down.
CGCAGTTTCACCCGCGTGGTTCCCGTTCCCGTGAGAATATTGGGAAAATTATGTAGGCTATATGTGTAAATTATACAAAGTCCACTACTTGATTTGATTAAAATCAGATTGAAGTACATTACATTTATCATATTTAATAAAGTGTGCAATAATAATAATAATAATTTAATTATATGCGGTGACTTTAATATAGACATTTTAGTGAAAAATAAAATATCTAATTTTGACGTATAACTTGAAATTACAAATCCGAGAACCTACTAGACTCAGTAGTGGAACTTGCCTGGACAACTTCGCACACAACATTCGAGGTAGCGAAGTAACCGAACTTGCATTGTCTGATCACATATCTCAAACTTTATATTGCCCTATCAATAAAACTTGTAGCATTAAATCCTGACGCATAACTAAAAGGGACTATAGTGAAGAAAATATGAATTTTGAGAGTTTTAGTTTCAATTAAGTATATGAAATCAACGATGTCAACAAAGCTTACTGTACTGTCATGGATACAATTAGTCTATTCCACGAACTTTGTTTCCCTCAGAGAATAATAACAATTAAAAGTCATAGAAAACCAAAACGCGTGGTATACTTATTTGCAGCAAAAGGAAGCGAAATCTGTTGTGGAAGTATAAATCTCGCTCGACAAAGGAAAATAAACAATTTTTAAAAAGTTATTCTATTAGATATAAAACTTACCCAACTAGCTCAACATAACCACTTCATCAGCACAGCAGAAAATAAATCTAAGGCAGCATGGCATATTATTAATAAAAATAAATATATAGCAGTTATTATCAGTCAATCCGAATATTTAATAGATTACCCAATGAACTAAAAAATATATTATATAGGAGTGACTTCAGATCGAAACTAAAAAAGTTTTTATTAGAAAAGTGTTATTATGCAGTGGAAGAGTTTGTTGACAATAGCAATACAACATAATGTAATAAGTAGGTACTAAGTTTTAATTTTATTTTATAAATCTCGAGTTGACGATGATGCTATATATATATATTTTAATATATTTTTTTTAGTGAATAAATTTTATCTGTTGGACACTAATTTTGACATTTATTTTTAATTGAAATTGACATTGTACTTAGTTATAATTTTTTTTTGTTTGACATTTATTTTTATTTGGAATTGACATTGCAATTTATTTATGTAATTATTCATTAATGTACCTAATTGTTATTATGTACAATGTATATTGTATGGAATAAATGAATTGAATTGAATATCAGTACCCAACCGAAACTGCACCATTAGTTTACAATAACAACCATGTGAAAGTAAGAAATCCTACAGAAATAGCCAACCTATTTAACAATCACTTCGTAGATGCGGCACGGTCCCTTAAAAATAGTTACCCTCTTTTTTCACATTCAAGTCTGCCAAATTCTATATTCATTTCACAATGTACAGTTGATACAGTATTAAAGATAATTCGATCATTAAAAAATACACAAAGTGTCGGAGTAGATGGTATTCCTACTAAGGTTATTAAGGAATTTTCTTCTTACCTAGCTCGTCCATTAACTTACATTATAAATCTGATGTTGACTACCGGCGTGTTTCCTGATGCCCTTAAAATTGTCATTATAAAGCCCATATTTAAAAAAGGAGAACGCACAAATATAAAAAATTACAGACAAATTGCTCAATTAAATGTAATCTCAAAGATATTTGAAAGAATAATTTGTAATCATTTAAACAACTTTTTTGAGAAATATAATATATTCTGTAAAGAACAATTTGGTTTTCGACGAGATAAAAATACAAATAAGGCATTTCATAAATTTCTTCAACCTGTCATAGAATCCGTAGATCGCAAACAACATATATGTACAATATACATGAATATGACAAGCGCATTTGATCATGTTGATCATAAGTTACTTCTGAATAAACTTTACTCATACGGTATAAGACGTTTAGCATACGATTTGATAAAATCATATCTTTCTAATAGGAAACAGTATACTGTTATAAACGATTTATGCGAGGAAACAGAAATAAGGAAAACCTACACATCAAATTGCAGAAATGTGGATGTAGGCGTACCACAAGGCAGTATACTAGGTCCCTTGTTCTTCATCGTATATATAAATGATCTCCCAACTGCCTTTGAACACCCCATGATAATGTTTGCTGATGATAGCACGGCCATAATCAGATGTACTAACTAATACTATTAATTACGAAGAAGAAATTAATAAGGCTATGATGAATCTCAATGATTTGCTAAAAAGAAATAACTTGATAATCAACACTAATAAAACAAAAATTATGCATTTCAGACAGAAAACTGCCATTCCAAATGTAACTCTAAAAGCTAATGGCGATTTAATAGAATCGGTATCTAGTACGAAATTTCTGGGTGTCCAAATTGATTATCGAATGAGTTGGATATCCCATACTGAAATGTTCAGTAAGAGACTTAGTTCGTCTGCCTATGTTCTATACAAGCTGTCAAAAATAGCCAACACTAAAACTGTTGTAATGGCCTATCATGGATACATAGAATCCATATAACGATACGGGATAATATTTTGGGGTTACTCGTCTAATAAAACTATGGTTTTTAAAGACCAAAAAAGATGTATAAGGGCTATGAATGGTTTGAAGCCTACTGACAGCTTCTATCCAGTCTTTAAACAACTACGTATTCTGACGCTCCCATCCCTATACTTCTTACCAACATATTATTATGGTTCAATAAAAAATAAATAATTACGTATTCATAATATAATCATAATCTTGACATTTAATATTTTGACATGCTAACTAAAATTCTATTAAATCTGAAATTTTATTGTTGATTATTTATACCTACTGCATTAATGTACTCAAACATGACATTATGATTAATCAATTGTGATATTTAATATTTTTGACATTATATACAATTAAAAAAAATTACTGTACTGCAATATTGTATACTTGTAAAAGGTGAAAATGTAGTGAGTCACTGATAAACTAACCTAACAACTACTACACAACCAAGATATTTATTCGCATGACAGGAATGCGGTTTTGCACTTTTGGCACGCCCACTTTTATCACCGTATTTCTATCTTATTATCTCATTTATTAGCGCTACAGTGACTACTGATTGATTACTTACCGTATCTTGAAATGTTGGTTTTTTTTATAACTTTTTAATTTTGCATTTTACAATGCTATTTTTATGTAATAAATATTTAACAAGAAAATATACTAGAAAAAAGCAACTAGTCTAGTCTAACTAGTTTCATATTTATCGATAGTCAAACATCTGTAAAGATGTTTCTTTCGAATGCGAGGATATTTCTCTCATTGATGAAGTCACGGTGGCCAACACCGTAGAACGGTGAATATACTAGAAAAATTCGACGTGTCCTCATAGGTCTCTGTAGCATAATTGGTTAGTGCATTGGGCCGGACTCCCAAGGATGCGGGTTCGAATCCCGTCAGGGCGACATGAGACTAGTTGCTTTTTTCTAGTATATTTTCTTGTTAAATATTTATTACATAAAAATAGCATTATCAAATGCAAAATTAAAAAGTTATAATTAGATGGCTGTTTCATCTTTATCGATAGTCAAACATCTGTAAAGATGTTTCTTTCGAATGCGATGATATTTCTCTCATTGATGAAGTGACGGTGGCCAACACCGTAGAACGGTGAATATACTAGAAAAATTCGACGTGTCCTCATAGGTCTCTGTAGCATAATTGGTTAGTGCATTGGGCCGGACTCCCAAGGATGCGGGTTCGAATCCCGCCAGGGCGACATGAGACTAGTTGCTTTTTTCTAGTATATTTTCTTGTTAAATATTTGTTGGTTTTTTGTTAGTTTTCTTTAGTTTTTCATAACTGTCATGCGCCTAATTGTCTTGGTCAGATAGTACATTTGTATACCAACATTTCACAATAAAGATATTTGTATTTGTATCACATAAGATTTCTGTATACTTAAGTGCATTAGTTAGCATATAAAAAAAATACTGGGCTGTATGGTTTCCGATCTTACCCTATTCCTCTGCCTCTGACCTCTACCATGGGAAAAAAAAAATTAACATGTCAATGTCACATTTCGAGATTTGTCTGTGGTTTCAAAGTGGCAAAAGTTGACTGAAGCGCGATCGCGAAGCGAAAGACGCAAACGCAATGTTTAGTTCTTTGGTGTATTTTGATTAAGGAATGTTTATTCTTTTATAATGTGACGCTTAACTACCAGGAATCGTGTCAGTCATGCACGTTTCACATAATAATATCGAAGAATTGAAGGAGAAAGTGTCGTGTGAAATCCGAGAGTTGCCTTCAATGATGTGGAAGGGGTCGATTGTGCAAGCGAAGGCTGGCTGCGCGCGCGCAGCCACGGCCCTGGGTCTAGGACTCTTCGTTTTTATTGTACGTTACCGTCTCATATAACTATTTTTTCCCAGACATGCATGTTCTCTCTTTTAAACCCATATTTTTCTATTTATTTACACACAATGTTTACCTATACATTTGTTTACCTAGCTAGACTATAAAAAAATTCAATAATCTTCACGAACAAAAGATGTGGTTCCAAATTTCATTTTCGCTGTGAATAGCTAACAGTATTTCTATTTCATTGCTCATAACAATTTCATTTTATAAGATTACAAATTTTATTAGTGTGAATTAATTAAATAAAGTTCACAGTTTTATACTTAAATTAATATTCCTTCAAATTTCATTTTATTAGTGATATCACATTAATATAAAAGATGCTACATCTGTTAAGCTTAAAATGTATTGGATTTAACAGGATAAATAAACATAATAGTAAACGTTAAGTAGCATGGTGTAACCCACGGTTAATGTTATAGAGAGGTAAAGTTTGTAAGCTTGATTGTAGGAAGTAATCTCGGAAGGAATTATTTCCAATGCGGATCGCCCTGATCTGCTGCTAATGGATGCCATCTTTAAACTCAAAGCTGGTAATGTATTTGGTGACTAAGAGAGCTCAAGCAATTGTTAAGCAATGAATATTTTCTTTCAATTACATGATTGCTGCCATTTAGAAGAATCCTAATAATTTAATATCCTAATAAAATTGACAATTTGAATACTTATTAACTATCAAAACTAGAGCATAGAACAGACGGACGTAACAAATTTTTTAAGACTACTTATACAGTAATTTATTTTGTTTATTTTTTTTATTGGTACAATAGCAGAATACAAATTGTTACTTTGCAATGTACATCAAACCAACACTATTTAAATTTGTATCCCAATAAAAATTGTACACAGCATTGACCCAAAACAACAGTAAACAAAATATTTAACTATCTTTAGATAGATAGATTTTAATATAGATTATATATTGACAAGGAATCAAAAAATTATACAAATCGGCATATGCCTTATTTAACCTAAGTATAATGCAGTTCTATCCGCTTATCATGGATCATTAGGATTGCTATTGAATTTCGTGTAATTTTCTGGGGAAACTGTAGTAAGTGCAAACACTTAATAAAGCACAGAAACAATGCATTAAGGCAATTTGCAGGCTTGGTACGAGGGATAGTTGTGTACTGCTTTCAAAATCCCAAAAAATATGAACACTGCCTTGCTTGTATATTTTGGAAATAGCTTTATTTGTTAAAAATAATGGACATTTATATACTAGTTTTCGCATACCACATGTGCATAATATGCTAATAAATTAAGAATACCACCCTGTAAAACAGCACTTTCCGAAAAGGGCGTACTGCACGTGGCACCTCACAACCAGTGCCAAAATTTAGAAAAATTAATTAATTTGCTGATATTTTATTTGATATTGTTTTAACCTTTATTATTATTAATGTTTTGCACACTCCTTATGGGTCAAATATGACGGACTAAATATTGTACTCTTGTGACCTCTTAAGTACTCATATTTATGCAAATAAATGAATTGAATTGAATGGTCCCAAACTCCGGTCTCATAAAATAAACAATCTGGAAAATCACGTATATTATATTTACTATTTACCTTTTAAAACTTAATGTTAGGAATGCTTTATAATGCTAATAAGGACCACTTATTATTTATTTATTTACTTAAAACAAGGGTTTTATAATTTTATTTTTAATAGTCCGCAAAACTGACTAGTCGGTTTGACTTTGGGACCTTCAGTTTCTCTCATAGCTAGCACAGTTGTTGCGACTGTAATCTTAAGTTTTAATACTGAGATGAGAATCAGAAATGCATGTGCAATGAGATGTGTGTTTGTGTGTAGTGGTTGTGCGGGGCCGGGCATTGCGCGGACCTGGTGATCGAGATCCCGGGGTCGGGCGCGGGCGGCGAGGAGGGCGGCGTGTACCGGCTAGACTACCGGCCGCCGCAGGGCTCGCCCGCGCCCAACCACACCGTGCCCGCCCGCGCCTCCACCATCAACTTCCAGGGCCTGCCTGGCACTAAATACCACTTTATGCTGTACTACTCCAACGCTACGTTTGCGGACCTCCTTACTTGGAATCAAACCATCATTACTGGTAACTATACCCTCGAAAATTACATATATTTAGACATTGTGTTCATCCATTTGACCGTGACCGTGTTTGTCAGCTCCGGAGCCGCCGACGAACCTGACGGTGACGCTGGGCCGCAACAAGCAGGCCACCATCGCGTGGTCGCCGCCCGCTCACGGTGACTACACCGGGTTCCGCTTTAAGGTACCTACCATACTCAGTGTTCTTAAGCGTTACAATAAAAGTATTCCAATTTCGTAATTTGCCAGCTGAATTGCTATTGTCATCATTGTAGAAAATAGGCCGTGATACAATCAATTAGCAATTTTCCCGCTCAAGTCTGCAGATTTGGATATGTGCCCAGTTTATCTAGGAGAATGACAGAATACATCTGACCCATCCAAAATATTGACTGCATTAATGATATTTGAGCCAGTGTGTGGTCCATTCTCTTTAAACTCAATCTCAGTATCATTTATTCAGTCTAAGCTGATATATGTATAAGCTGGTACAGTGCCGCGAGGTCAAAGCTGAGCTTTGCATTTGTGTGAGTGCACATAGATAGTTTGTAGGTTTCGTGTAAAAAAACAAAAAAACAACAGGGGTTGCTACTAGTACATCTATGTGCACTCACACGAATGCAAAGCTCAGCTTAGACCTCGTGGACTGTACAAGCACTTGTGAATAACATAGAAGCTAGGCCATCGGTTCTACGCGGCGGCGGGAGGCCTTGTAAAGAGAAGAACCAGCAAGAAACTCTTTAAGGGCTGATTTATTATCTTATCCATCCATAAGCAACGCCAGTTCCCCAGCAGTAAGGACATTGAAATGGGTGACGATGATGAGTTATACTGTCACGGCGGAACAATTGTGAAAGTGGCAAGGGGGGTGTGTCACGTCGTCACGTGTATGTTGCAAACGTATAGCGTATACGCAGGTGATCCCCCTGACGGAGCGCGCGGAGGGCGGCGCGCGCAACATCCCGGTGGAGGGCGCGGGCAACTGGACGTACACGCTGCGCGACCTGTCGCCCGGCGCCACCTACCAGCTGCACGCCTTCACGCTGCTGCACGACAAGGAGAGCGCCGCCTACGCCTCGCGCAACTTCACCACACGTGAGAAACATGCAGTCCCACTTTCATATGCGTCATGTCATGTTGTACGCATAACCATTGTAGGTCCGCTGGCCCCTCGTAAACTATTTTAGATAGTTTTTTGATGCAGATAAAAAATTGCGATATCGCTGACTTGCATGATGGGATCGTTTTAAATGGTATAGGTAAGTAGGTAGGTATATATCCTTTCTAATAATCGCGACTTTTAACGGAAATAGATTTTCAGGCATCAAGCTTACTGTTTTGCAAATGACTCTAAATACAGGTATTGGATGCCAGTTTGTAATTTATTTGATTATAATCTTAGAGCCTTCTCCAGACATAAATAATGTTAACGATTGATAAACGCGGCCGACGAACGCCGCCTGCGCGCGCCGCTAGTTGACTTTCTACGCGCATAATAACAATAATGGAATGTTTGTAATTCGGTTATCATTGTCACGCTCAATTAGAGCTCAGGAACACAGTTCGCTATTTTTTTTCTATTCAAGTTGTTTAATATTATCAAATACGAATTCGCACACGATTCATTTTAGATTAGTATTGCAGTATCATAAATTAACAATAATAAATTCAAAACCTTGACATTTATCGCAGCTAAAGTGAAATAAAAAAATAATTACACTGATGGATGATAATTCAAAAGTTTGCAAATTAGGATGTCGATCACTTGTTTTCCTGTCACTATTTTGAATAAACAATTAGAAAAATGTAACGCCCCCCTACTAAATCGAAACTTTTCCTGTTATAAAACAACAACATTATGGTGATGCAGCAACGCGGAAAAAATGAAATTAGTGAGGTAACTACTATGTATGAATGAGTGGATTTTGTTTTACCTTGTTTCCGTTAAGTCTGATTGTAGCATTCGGTACCTCAAAAGGAGTTATCAAATTGTAATCAAATGCTAACGATATCGGTCCTTGGAGCAGCTGCTCCATGCGCGAAAGTACTCGCTTTGCTTTTTATTTTAAATGAATTTCTATAACTGATAAAAAAAAATCAGTACCTAATATTTTTAAAATACAACTCGGTATTCTCATGGATCAGCATTGAGCGTCTGCGTCTGCGTCTGTCGTTTGCGACAATCCGTTAGCATTGCGCAAGTGGAGTAACCGCGCGCCGATCATTAATGTGCCCGCGCCTCTCGAAACTGCTCGATCTAATAAACCTGCAATTTGAGGTGTTGCGTACGACATTTCAATTACTTTTTTGTGATCGACATAGTCCAGCGTCCGATGGCTTCGCTTGCGAAAATAAAACGGTTCGACTTCTACTAATTACAGTTGCCCACTGATTTATATCGTGCTCAACGGAGAACAGGTTTCCTTCACATAAAATTCGATTTAATTTATATTACATTCAAACTCAATACACGGATGTGACTAGTCATAATGCGTAACAAACATTAGATGAATGAAAATGTACGCGAATCGGTGGTTATTTAGATATGACGCATACGGCATAGGATGGAGGCTAGATAGAAAGGCCATCGATACAATCGGAGCGGTGCCGCTGGTCGCGCTCGGAGCCAAGGTCTCGCGGGCCGGTTCCGACTGAGTTCGGCAGCGGCGCGCGCCCGCTATTGTGGCGCGTCACACTGCATTAAGGCGTGATGTCACGTCCATCGCTCGGCGGCCACCGCCATTGTTCACACACGCTGTACCACACACAACCACGGTTGTGTGCAAATGTTAATATCGCCAACATTACTTACTGTTTAAAACATAATAACAGTAGAACACGCCCCACCTGAAATATTCCTCGAAAGATCTTTTACGTTATTTGCGTTGGGCTTATTCAGAAACACGTCGTTTTCTATAAAGAATAATTTATCTATTATTTGGTCATAACTGTGTAATAAAATGAGTCAGCGAGTGTTTCGAATGTGTTTTGAGTTATTCCCACAATGAAATATTTATTTATCGTTTCCTTCCTTAAATAATATTCTAAGAATATAACAAAAGTCTTGAATTTTCTTTAAAGATAAATTGTATAAACTCAAATCTGACACTTTTTCATGAAATCTGCAGAATGGATTTTGGACAGATAAGTTTTCATGCATATATCGCAGTTTCCAATCATGTGGTGGCCATGCAAGGCGCAAGGAAGCATGTAGCTTATTGACATTCTATTATATTGCTGTAGTTTTATATTAATTGTGTTTTCTTTCCGACGTTGTGTTTCATTCCTTTTCTCTTTATGTGCTGTACAAAACAACTCGTGGCTTCGCTACTCTCATTCTATATTCTACTAGCGGCCGTGCGCGGTTTCACCCGCGTGGTTCACATTCCCGTGGGAATTTTGGGATCATTTATAGCCTATGTTACTACTTGGGGTCTAAGGATTCTCTATACCAAATTCCGTCAAAATCGGTCCAGTAGTTTTTGAGTTTATTCGTTACATACAAAAATACAAATCTTTCCTCTTTATAATATAAGTATAGATAGTCTTGAAAAACTACGGCACAAGCCAAATTAATAGAGATCGTTTCCATTTCGCGTCTCGTCTCTAAAACAAAAACAGAAATATGTCATACATTGACTAAGACTCATATACTCGTACATCGATTACTTTATGAATTGCGTCAAAATATAACCATACATCTTTAAAGTAAACACTTAATAGTTAAGGAGCCATGATCACTGGAACGGGAGTAACTCCGTGGTCATGGCGCAAGTAACTGCGTCGAAATATCAGGGACTCGAAAACAAATACAAACATGGTAAAAATCCCGTTTTTCTAAGTTATAATAATGCTTGAGGTTCTGCTTCTGCCCATCAACACTGTAGCGGTCTGCAGGGCATATGGTGGTACTCAATATCAATGGTTATGCTGTGCAGCACACTCGTTAAACAATTTATGACTTCGCCATAAGGATGCACTGTATAGCGCCATTATTGTGATATATTTGCAATTGTGTCTTCCTTAAGCCCTGTTCGCACTGCCCAAACATTTACAAGAAAACATAACGCAGTCGCTGTGAGAGTCTATTTTTGACAGGTCCTATCGTGTGGCCTTGGACATCCTGTCTGCGGCCGCATTATATATTTTCTTGTAAATGTTTGGGGAGTACAAACACACCGTATCAAACAAGAGTTATTATGATATTTATCTTTAATTAACAGCTAGCGAGTGCCACGCGTGGAATTTCACTTCTCGCGATAAAGATGGCCAACGTGACAAAGAAATAGTTTAGCATACCATTGGGGAAATTGTTGTTGTAATCGGATGATTAATTTCGGAAATTTTATGCTACATATTATGAACAAACTTGAAGATTATTATGTTGTTTTTGGAATTAACACCTTGATAATTAATTTATCTCTTTGCCTTGCGACATTGAAAGCAGGTTTACCGCATACAGAACTCTAGACACGTACCAATAAAGTAATTATTTGATGGCACGTTTATGACGTCATCAAACATTTCTTTGGCAAAAAATGGCACGTTGATGCATAAAGGTTCGCCTACCCTGCCCTAGAAGAATCGAATCTGTAACAATGCCATACTGAACGTCTTAGTCAGTCGGCTGCACGGTTTATGAGGCACTCAGTGTAAATTCTTTCAATTGTTATATTGGATCGATAATGTGATATCATTATCAGCGGCCACGTTCCGCAACCGTTGTTGGGCCACGCTTATTGTTGTCTAATTGTAATGTTTGTGTTTTGTTGTTTCGGAGAATGACTGTCGAAATAGTCGATACTTTGTTATTGCTTTAGCTGTTGTATGCGTCTATGGTTTTGTAATGTGTGTAATGTCCTTATCGTTATTAGCTGTGAAGCCACACAGATCACTGCTCACGTACGAGACTTATGATTTCGAATAATAAAATGTTATTTTTACAATATAAAATTTCCGCGTGATGAGAAGGCACGAAAAGGAACCGACTAATAAACATAGCACATGTTCTGATGTTATAGCTTTTATTGTTTACTAGTGAGCTCGCGATTTTAACCACATGTTCTTGTTATCGTGAGAACATTGGGATAAAATGAATCATATATCCTATTCCAGGTCATGGTCTTTCTGTATGCATAATTTCATCGAAATCCATCCATTGGGTAAAAATCAAAATTACAAACTTTTACTTTTTTTTTTGTTTCATATTTATTTGACACATTTAAAAATCTTCTCATATTTGTACAAATAACTGAGGGTAAATACAGGTTTTTCCATGTCACAATTGATTCCTTGCAGCTGAATACAGTCTCACCCTGAGCAGATATTAATCAAGATTTATCCCGTGATTTGAAAATGAATATTTAAACAAGTCTATAAAATAGATACTCGTAATATGTATTACATTTCACCTTAAAGTACCTTAAAGTCCCGAGAAATAATAGTTATGAAATGTTTTTTTTAATTAAAGCATACCGCTAAGGTTCCTTGTTCGTTCGTTCGTTGCGCTTGCGACTACGTGAGGTGGTGTGTGTGGTGTGTGGTGTGTGGTGTGCCGTGTGCCGTGTGCGTTTGTGTAGCGTGTGTGCGTCCGCAGGGCCCAACACGCCGGGCAAGTTCATCGTGTGGTTCCGCAACGAGACCACGCTGCTGGTGCTCTGGCAGCCGCCCTACCCGCCCGGCGCCTACACCCACTATAAGGTACGCCCTGCCTTGTGGTTGTACCGCTCGAAACTCATCTACGCCGATGTTTCATGGTTTTGGTCGTTCGACCATTTTATAACTGATATTTACTGCATTGACAGAATGAAGAATATTTATACTTATCATAATGTTACACAATATGCTTAAGTTTTAAGTGTTAAACTTCTCTATTTCATAATAAAAAAATCATGTAGATGAGACCCGAGCCTAAAGCCGCGTTATACTATAGGGCAAAAATTAGTTTTTTCATTTTTTTTTTTTTAATTAAATTTTGTTCTATGTTGTATGTGTAGCTATGTGCGATTATGTGATAAATAAGCAACAAAGTAAGCTCCGTGTTGAGGAATTTATGGTGTGGGAATTGGGAATCTAAACTACTGGAGCTTTATCTTTACTTGTAGTAATAAACGATAATCGTATTTCCATCATATTTCTACTGCAACTGAAACATACATTTAATACGTTTATGACTAAACTTTCGCAAAATTAGGCCCTGACGTCCGCCTTTTTATTCATTATAGTAATTTGACAGGTGCCAATGTCACTTCATAAAAATAATCCTGCTTTAAACTGTTTTTCGTAATGATTTGCGCAGATCCAGTTCTAGTTCAGTAAGTATTGATTCATTCACACACACAAATTCAATATCGTAATTATGGCTACAATTTTAATTCAGCAATATTTTTCCAAAGTGACATTGATAGCCTGTCAAATCACTACTGAATTAAAAGTTGGAGTATATCCAGTCGCCAGTATCCAAAATGGTAATGTGGCATCGCATGGGTGGCATGGGTCCCGCGGCGTGGTGTAGGTGTCGATAGTGCCGCCGGACGCGCGCGACTCGGAGCAGTACGTGGAGAAGGAGGGCGAGCCGCCGGGGCCGGCGCAGGCGGCGTTCAAGGGGCTGGTGCCGGGGCGCGCGTACAACATCTCCGTGCAGACCGTGTCCGAGCCCGAGATCAGCGCGCCCACCACGGCGCAGTACCGCACCGTGCCGCTGCGCCCGCGCAACGTCACCGCGCCGCCCGCCCAGCGCACCGAGACCGCCTTCACCGTCACGTGGCTGCCGCCCGCCGACGAGAGGTACCCCGACCCGAGGATCCTACTTATATTATCAATTACAAACATTGGATGTTACCGTGTTTTTTGGTCTTTCACGCAATAACTACAGAACCGATTTGGATGAAATTTGAAAGTTTCTTTCTTTTGGTTTTGGTTAATTTGTTTTTTTTACTGATAATAGTGCGTTTAAGTAGCTTTATATTAAAGCTATTTACAAATTCTACTTCACCAGAACAAAGCCAGAAAAAATAAAGTTGCTAAACCCTTAACATTGATTTGCTCGGCCATCTTAACACTTCGAGATTTCAAAATGGGTTCCTAAAATGCTTCTTAATTGGTTTCACAACATAATAACACACCACCATCTTTCCACTAAAGAACATAGATTTTTTTTTCTTTTGCGTTTTTCCGGAACTGTAACTTTAAATTAAGATAGTTCAAAAACTACGCAAGTAATCTAAATGGGCGTTTTAGTAAGGCTTTTGTATCAAGTTAATCTATAAAACGAACGGATAAAACAAGAATGTCCGATTTTTGGCCAAAATAAAACACTGCACGGGAACGGGAACCACGCAAATGAAACCGCGGGCGGAAGCTAGTTACAATATAAAGGTGAATTTTCGTAGGCAGCGACCCTAGCGCGCCGATAGACATTTTCCTCTAGGACTCGGCTGACTCAGGATGCAGGCTACTGTATTCTTCTCTAGATTCTGCGTTGCATGTGCGCCGCCCGCTGATATAATGAGTTTTCTGACAGGTTTCTGTTAGTTCGTTAAGCCCACTGAATTAAGTTTAATTTTGAGTCTCTGGAAAAGTAAGATATGTGAAAAAAGCTTTATTTACCTTATGCAGATAACTGACGCGACCTGTAAGGAACGTATTCTTACAGCGGCGGGAATTTCGTGTTTAATGTTAGCGTTAATATCAGTGACGGTTTCCCATTACGATTTATATAATAGTAACAAAAATGTTGAAAGTATTTAAAGTGTAATGTTTGGTTCCTCAGTAACAACCATAACATATTTGATAAGATTTATTAACGCCTGTGCATATTTGCATAGAACTTTGATGTGTGATTTCTGGTATCGTTTTATCGACTGAAAACTGGACGTGCTGATGAAGTAAACGATTCCAGCGTCTATACTGTAGTTAATGGTTTTTACACACAGTGCCCGATCCGTGCCGCCGATACGATCTGACGATGCGATCTGAATGTATGCTTTCGTTGTAACCAATGGCTTTCCATGTATGCTTTAACACTGCCCGCACTAGAACGCAACGCGTACACAGGCAGCCATCTGTTACAGAGAACGCATCGATTGTTAGATCGTGTCGGCGGCACGGATCGGGCTCTGTGGGTAAAGGTTTTAAGGTCTATATTTGAATGCAATTGACGCAGCGCAGAAGCCGCTCGCGCAGCCGTTATCCTATGCATTCAAATATTGATCTTGACTGAACTTAGCTGCTGTATGAACACTTGAATTTTCTTTAGCAGATTCATGTCGGCTCTACGTATGCGCCGTAGATAGCGTATACATTATATTCGGGCATACAGGCGAATACCTGCCCTCCACACAATCCCGTGCGCTCGGTGCGGTGCGGCGCATGTGTAGAGTCGGTATCAAAATGCGCTGCGGCGCACTCCAACTTACGTTATTTAGTTTTAATCGTACCTAACTAAAATCTGTTTGTTGTGCAGCGAGTTTGAGAAGTACCAAGTATCGGTGACGGGCGGGGGCGGGGGCGGGGCGGCGGGCGGGGGCGGGGCGCGGCGCCTGGCGCCGGTGGTGCGGCCCCGCGAGGCCCCGCCCACCGCCACCTTCGACGGGCTGGAGCCCGGCGCCCACTACACCGCCACCGTCAAGACCATGTCCGGCAAGGTCACCTCCTGGCCCGCCAGCGCCGACCTCACGCTCAGTCAGTATACCTCTGCTCTGTCGTCGCTCGCGTGGGCCCGCTGTAATGCCCCGCCCGCACTACACCGCCACCGTCGAGACCATGTCCGGCAAGGTCACCTCCTGGCCCGCCAGCGCCGACCTCACGCTCAGTCAGTATACCTCTGCTCTGTCGTCGCTCGCGTGGGCCCGCTGTAATGCCCCGCCCGCACTACACCGCCACCGTCGAGACCATGTCCGGCAAGGTCACCTCCTGGCCCGCCAGCGCCGACCTCACGCTCAGTCAGTATACCTCTGCTCTGTCGTCGCTCGCGTGGGCCCGCTGTAATGCCCCGCCCGCACTACACCGCCACCGTCAAGACCATGTCCGGCAAGGTCACCTCCTGGCCCGCCAGCGCCGACCTCACGCTCAGTCAGTATACCTCTGCTCTGTCGTCGCTCGCGTGGGCCCGCTGTAATGCCCCGCCCGCACTACACCGCCACCGTCGAGACCATGTCCGGCAAGGTCACCTCCTGGCCCGCCAGCGCCGACCTCACGCTCAGTCAGTATACCTCTGCTCTGTCGTCGCTCGCGTGGGCCCGCTGTAATGCCCCGCCCGCACTACACCGCCACCGTCAAGACCATGTCCGGCAAGGTCACCTCCTGGCCCGCCAGCGCCGACCTCACGCTCAGTCAGTATACCTCTGCTCTGTCGTCGCTCGCGTGGGCCCGCTGTAATGCCCCGCCCGCACTACACCGCCACCGTCGAGACCATGTCCGGCAAGGTCACCTCCTGGCCCGCCAGCGCCGACCTCACGCTCAGTCAGTATACCTCTGCTCTGTCGTCGCTCGCGTGGGCCCGCTGTAATGCCCCGCCCGCACTACACCGCCACCGTCGAGACCATGTCCGGCAAGGTCACCTCCTGGCCCGCCAGCGCCGACCTCACGCTCAGTCAGTATACCTCTGCTCTGTCGTCGCTCGCGTGGGCCCGCTGTAATGCCCCGCCCGCACTACACCGCCACCGTCAAGACCATGTCCGGCAAGGTCACCTCCTGGCCCGCCAGCGCCGACCTCACGCTCAGTCAGTATACCTCTGCTCTGTCGTCGCTCGCGTGGGCCCGCTGTAATGCCCCGCCCGCACTACACCGCCACCGTCGAGACCATGTCCGGCAAGGTCACCTCCTGGCCCGCCAGCGCCGACCTCACGCTCAGTCAGTATACCTCTGCTCTGTCGTCGCTCGCGTGGGCCCGCTGTAATGCCCCGCCCGCACTACACCGCCACCGTCGAGACCATGTCCGGCAAGGTCACCTCCTGGCCCGCCAGCGCCGACCTCACGCTCAGTCAGTATACCTCTGCTCTGTCGTCGCTCGCGTGGGCCCGCTGTAATGCCCCGCCCGCACTACACCGCCACCGTCAAGACCATGTCCGGCAAGGTCACCTCCTGGCCCGCCAGCGCCGACCTCACGCTCAGTCAGTATACCTCTGCTCTGTCGTCGCTCGCGTGGGCCCGCTGTAATGCCCCGCCCGCACTACACCGCCACCGTCAAGACCATGTCCGGCAAGGTCACCTCCTGGCCCGCCAGCGCCGACCTCACGCTCAGTCAGTATACCTCTGCTCTGTCGTCGCTCGCGTGGGCCCGCTGTAATGCCCCGCCCGCACTACACCGCCACCGTCAAGACCATGTCCGGCAAGGTCACCTCCTGGCCCGCCAGCGCCGACCTCACGCTCAGTCAGTATACCTCTGCTCTGTCGTCGCTCGCGTGGGCCCGCTGTAATGCCCCGCCCGCACTACACCGCCACCGTCGAGACCATGTCCGGCAAGGTCACCTCCTGGCCCGCCAGCGCCGACCTCACGCTCAGTCAGTATACCTCTGCTCTGTCGTCGCTCGCGTGGGCCCGCTGTAATGCCCCGCCCGCACTACACCGCCACCGTCGAGACCATGTCCGGCAAGGTCACCTCCTGGCCCGCCAGCGCCGACCTCACGCTCAGTCAGTATACCTCTGCTCTGTCGTCGCTCGCGTGGGCCCGCTGTAATGCCCCGCCCGCACTACACCGCCACCGTCAAGACCATGTCCGGCAAGGTCACCTCCTGGCCCGCCAGCGCCGACCTCACGCTCAGTCAGTATACCTCTGCTCTGTCGTCGCTCGCGTGGGCCCGCTGTAATGCCCCGCCCGCACTACACCGCCACCGTCAAGACCATGTCCGGCAAGGTCACCTCCTGGCCCGCCAGCGCCGACCTCACGCTCAGTCAGTATACCTCTGCTCTGTCGTCGCTCGCGTGGGCCCGCTGTAATGCCCCGCCCGCACTACACCGCCACCGTCGAGACCATGTCCGGCAAGGTCACCTCCTGGCCCGCCAGCGCCGACCTCACGCTCAGTCAGTATACCTCTGCTCTGTCGTCGCTCGCGTGGGCCCGCTGTAATGCCCCGCCCGCACTACACCGCCACCGTCAAGACCATGTCCGGCAAGGTCACCTCCTGGCCCGCCAGCGCCGACCTCACGCTCAGTCAGTATACCTCTGCTCTGTCGTCGCTCGCGTGGGCCCGCTGTAATGCCCCGCCCGCACTACACCGCCACCGTCGAGACCATGTCCGGCAAGGTCACCTCCTGGCCCGCCAGCGCCGACCTCACGCTCAGTCAGTATACCTCTGCTCTGTCGTCGCTCGCGTGGGCCCGCTGTAATGCCCCGCCCGCACTACACCGCCACCGTCGAGACCATGTCCGGCAAGGTCACCTCCTGGCCCGCCAGCGCCGACCTCACGCTCAGTCAGTATACCTCTGCTCTGTCGTCGCTCGCGTGGGCCCGCTGTAATGCCCCGCCCGCACTACACCGCCACCGTCAAGACCATGTCCGGCAAGGTCACCTCCTGGCCCGCCAGCGCCGACCTCACGCTCAGTCAGTATACCTCTGCTCTGTCGTCGCTCGCGTGGGCCCGCTGTAATGCCCCGCCCGCACTACACCGCCACCGTCGAGACCATGTCCGGCAAGGTCACCTCCTGGCCCGCCAGCGCCGACCTCACGCTCAGTCAGTATACCTCTGCTCTGTCGTCGCTCGCGTGGGCCCGCTGTAATGCCCCGCCCGCACTACACCGCCACCGTCGAGACCATGTCCGGCAAGGTCACCTCCTGGCCCGCCAGCGCCGACCTCACGCTCAGTCAGTATACCTCTGCTCTGTCGTCGCTCGCGTGGGCCCGCTGTAATGCCCCGCCCGCACTACACCGCCACCGTCAAGACCATGTCCGGCAAGGTCACCTCCTGGCCCGCCAGCGCCGACCTCACGCTCAGTCAGTATACCTCTGCTCTGTCGTCGCTCGCGTGGGCCCGCTGTAATGCCCCGCCCGCACTACACCGCCACCGTCAAGACCATGTCCGGCAAGGTCACCTCCTGGCCCGCCAGCGCCGACCTCACGCTCAGTCAGTATACCTCTGCTCTGTCGTCGCTCGCGTGGGCCCGCTGTAATGCCCCGCCCGCACTACACCGCCACCGTCAAGACCATGTCCGGCAAGGTCACCTCCTGGCCCGCCAGCGCCGACCTCACGCTCAGTCAGTATACCTCTGCTCTGTCGTCGCTCGCGTGGGCCCGCTGTAATGCCCCGCCCGCACTACACCGCCACCGTCAAGACCATGTCCGGCAAGGTCACCTCCTGGCCCGCCAGCGCCGACCTCACGCTCAGTCAGTATACCTCTGCTCTGTCGTCGCTCGCGTGGGCCCGCTGTAATGCCCCGCCCGCACTACACCGCCACCGTCAAGACCATGTCCGGCAAGGTCACCTCCTGGCCCGCCAGCGCCGACCTCACGCTCAGTCAGTATACCTCTGCTCTGTCGTCGCTCGCGTGGGCCCGCTGTAATGCCCCGCCCGCACTACACCGCCACCGTCAAGACCATGTCCGGCAAGGTCACCTCCTGGCCCGCCAGCGCCGACCTCACGCTCAGTCAGTATACCTCTGCTCTGTCGTCGCTCGCGTGGGCCCGCTGTAATGCCCCGCCCGCACTACACCGCCACCGTCAAGACCATGTCCGGCAAGGTCACCTCCTGGCCCGCCAGCGCCGACCTCACGCTCAGTCAGTATACCTCTGCTCTGTCGTCGCTCGCGTGGGCCCGCTGTAATGCCCCGCCCGCACTACACCGCCACCGTCAAGACCATGTCCGGCAAGGTCACCTCCTGGCCCGCCAGCGCCGACCTCACGCTCAGTCAGTATACCTCTGCTCTGTCGTCGCTCGCGTGGGCCCGCTGTAATGCCCCGCCCGCACTACACCGCCACCGTCGAGACCATGTCCGGCAAGGTCACCTCCTGGCCCGCCAGCGCCGACCTCACGCTCAGTCAGTATACCTCTGCTCTGTCGTCGCTCGCGTGGGCCCGCTGTAATGCCCCGCCCGCACTACACCGCCACCGTCGAGACCATGTCCGGCAAGGTCACCTCCTGGCCCGCCAGCGCCGACCTCACGCTCAGTCAGTATACCTCTGCTCTGTCGTCGCTCGCGTGGGCCCGCTGTAATGCCCCGCCCGCACTACACCGCCACCGTCGAGACCATGTCCGGCAAGGTCACCTCCTGGCCCGCCAGCGCCGACCTCACGCTCAGTCAGTATACCTCTGCTCTGTCGTCGCTCGCGTGGGCCCGCTGTAATGCCCCGCCCGCACTACACCGCCACCGTCAAGACCATGTCCGGCAAGGTCACCTCCTGGCCCGCCAGCGCCGACCTCACGCTCAGTCAGTATACCTCTGCTCTGTCGTCGCTCGCGTGGGCCCGCTGTAATGCCCCGCCCGCACTACACCGCCACCGTCGAGACCATGTCCGGCAAGGTCACCTCCTGGCCCGCCAGCGCCGACCTCACGCTCAGTCAGTATACCTCTGCTCTGTCGTCGCTCGCGTGGGCCCGCTGTAATGCCCCGCCCGCACTACACCGCCACCGTCAAGACCATGTCCGGCAAGGTCACCTCCTGGCCCGCCAGCGCCGACCTCACGCTCAGTCAGTATACCTCTGCTCTGTCGTCGCTCGCGTGGGCCCGCTGTAATGCCCCGCCCGCACTACACCGCCACCGTCAAGACCATGTCCGGCAAGGTCACCTCCTGGCCCGCCAGCGCCGACCTCACGCTCAGTCAGTATACCTCTGCTCTGTCGTCGCTCGCGTGGGCCCGCTGTAATGCCCCGCCCGCACTACACCGCCACCGTCAAGACCATGTCCGGCAAGGTCACCTCCTGGCCCGCCAGCGCCGACCTCACGCTCAGTCAGTATACCTCTGCTCTGTCGTCGCTCGCGTGGGCCCGCTGTAATGCCCCGCCCGCACTACACCGCCACCGTCGAGACCATGTCCGGCAAGGTCACCTCCTGGCCCGCCAGCGCCGACCTCACGCTCAGTCAGTATACCTCTGCTCTGTCGTCGCTCGCGTGGGCCCGCTGTAATGCCCCGCCCGCACTACACCGCCACCGTCAAGACCATGTCCGGCAAGGTCACCTCCTGGCCCGCCAGCGCCGACCTCACGCTCAGTCAGTATACCTCTGCTCTGTCGTCGCTCGCGTGGGCCCGCTGTAATGCCCCGCCCGCACTACACCGCCACCGTCAAGACCATGTCCGGCAAGGTCACCTCCTGGCCCGCCAGCGCCGACCTCACGCTCAGTCAGTATACCTCTGCTCTGTCGTCGCTCGCGTGGGCCCGCTGTAATGCCCCGCCCGCACTACACCGCCACCGTCGAGACCATGTCCGGCAAGGTCACCTCCTGGCCCGCCAGCGCCGACCTCACGCTCAGTCAGTATACCTCTGCTCTGTCGTCGCTCGCGTGGGCCCGCTGTAATGCCCCGCCCGCACTACACCGCCACCGTCGAGACCATGTCCGGCAAGGTCACCTCCTGGCCCGCCAGCGCCGACCTCACGCTCAGTCAGTATACCTCTGCTCTGTCGTCGCTCGCGTGGGCCCGCTGTAATGCCCCGCCCGCACTACACCGCCACCGTCGAGACCATGTCCGGCAAGGTCACCTCCTGGCCCGCCAGCGCCGACCTCACGCTCAGTCAGTATACCTCTGCTCTGTCGTCGCTCGCGTGGGCCCGCTGTAATGCCCCGCCCGCACTACACCGCCACCGTCGAGACCATGTCCGGCAAGGTCACCTCCTGGCCCGCCAGCGCCGACCTCACGCTCAGTCAGTATACCTCTGCTCTGTCGTCGCTCGCGTGGGCCCGCTGTAATGCCCCGCCCGCACTACACCGCCACCGTCGAGACCATGTCCGGCAAGGTCACCTCCTGGCCCGCCAGCGCCGACCTCACGCTCAGTCAGTATACCTCTGCTCTGTCGTCGCTCGCGTGGGCCCGCTGTAATGCCCCGCCCGCACTACACCGCCACCGTCGAGACCATGTCCGGCAAGGTCACCTCCTGGCCCGCCAGCGCCGACCTCACGCTCAGTCAGTATACCTCTGCTCTGTCGTCGCTCGCGTGGGCCCGCTGTAATGCCCCGCCCGCACTACACCGCCACCGTCGAGACCATGTCCGGCAAGGTCACCTCCTGGCCCGCCAGCGCCGACCTCACGCTCAGTCAGTATACCTCTGCTCTGTCGTCGCTCGCGTGGGCCCGCTGTAATGCCCCGCCCGCACTACACCGCCACCGTCGAGACCATGTCCGGCAAGGTCACCTCCTGGCCCGCCAGCGCCGACCTCACGCTCAGTCAGTATACCTCTGCTCTGTCGTCCCTCGCGTGGGTCCGCTGTAAATGAACGTGTTGAACGAGACCGTTGGACCCAACGTGGGAAGCCTTGGTTATTAGCGTTCTGGGCTAAGTAGCAGCTTGAATGTTGATTCTTGAGTGGTGATAATGTGTTTTGAGACTAGTTTTATCAAATTAAGTTAAGTCTAGATTAATTAGTAAGCTAATGGTACATGTGCCGGTATGCACATATGCGTTGGTCAAATTAAAATACCATACTGATTTTACAGTTTTATTTGGTGAATTGAATTAACATAGTTGAAAGTTTTCAAACTGTAAACCTATTTCAAAAATATTTAACTCGGTACCATGATTGAGTTTGGTCCCCGAGTGGGCTGTGCATTGATCGATTGATCGGAGGATGTATAAGCGAGTCCGCTGGCCCACAGAGCCGCTGCCGGTGCGGGCGGTGGAGTGGAGGCGCGTGGAGGGCTCGGAGGGCATCCTGCTGGCGTGGGCCGCGCCCGCGGGCAGCACGCAGGACGAGTACAAGGTACGTGCATTTCATGGTTTTTGTTGTTGCCATTGTATTTTTTATATTTATACACTTTAACATAAGTACCTGAAGTTAGTTATGCTTACTCAAACGTTTCTTCTGCGTTACGTTCCCTAAAATAGTGTTGAGCGAAACGATGGCTGGTTCATGCGTCATGCTCGTGAACGGGTGCCCCCAGCGGAAATGGGTCTACTTCAGTCTGCTTGTCTTAACGTTGTGTATAGAGCTTAAATATTTTCATCTAAAATAAATTGCTATTGACCTGTATGTATGTCACAACTTGCAGTACAGTAGCCTTGTAATGCGAGAAATGTTATAATGGAAGTCCTTCCTTGCGAGTTGAAAATTGTATATGGTTAGGATAACCATAAAATGTGATATTATAAGTAGTATTTTCTTTTTGTGATGGAAATTTACCTTACTGATATGTTAAGGTCACATTTCAATTTGACGACTCTGTATGAAATAAAGCAGGGAGAAAAAAATAGCCCTTGACGAGTTTCTTGCCGGTTCTTCTCGTTACAATGTCTCCCGCCGTAGGGTTTGTGAACCGATGGCGTAGCTTCTTTGACGTTCATAAGTGCTTGTAACAGCCTAGACTGAATAAATGATATTGAATTGAATTGAATGCCGTTGTACAGGGTTTTTTTTAAATGGTATAAAATAAGCTGAGTGTGAGGTATTAACGAATTTCTTTTTTTTAATTTAAAAACCTATGTATTGCAATTACTATGGTATTATAAAGTTTAAATATCCGATGCTACTTCCTATAACTGGGCTTTTCGAATCTTCACAAAATGTCAAACTGGAAACACTGGTCACGTATGTGGAACAAGACCTATTGTCTGTATCTCTATTAATTATTTTAATAGTAACAGTTTGCTAAAGTGCCTATGGAAATACAAATATTCTTTCAATCCACGTGTTGTGTAAATTACCAGAACCAGAATACGCACATGGACCTCTTAAGAGCTAGGGCAAAAATACAAATTTCAGACTAACATTTTTTTTAGTGATAATATTGTGCAATTTTGATTAGCAAAATTGGTGTATGCTGGACGATGTCAACCCACACTAGTTTCACCTGGCGATAGTGCATCCAAAAAAAGTTACTGTTTAATGATTTTGGGCCGGACAGGCGTAATTGGTCCTTATTATTCGTTAACGACGTTGTTGAAGCCATCACTATCAATAGCGATCGATACAGTTCGGTGATTTTGGCCCACATTTAACAGTATAGATGTCGACGACCTGTGGTCCTAACAGAACGACCCTTTGTGCCATACAACATACGCCACAATTCTGCATGAACGATATGGGGGAACGTTATTTTTTTTTTCAAAGATATTGTGAACCTGCTACCAAGATTTGTCCCGCCGGACTTTTTTTGTGAGGTTTGCTGAAAAAAAACCAATAAGCCACAACCAACTAAAACCCTCAAAGTCAACAGAACCAAGGCCATCGATCAAATTCAGCCAGATTTATGCAGCAGTCATCGAAAATTCAATTTGGGCAAAGTCGTAAATTCGTTAATATCTCACACACGGCTTATTTTATTCGATTTCAACATTGACCTATCCTTATTGGAAAACCCTATAGTTGAAGGGATTGCTCGGCTGAAGTGATAGTGGGCGGGACATATAGCGATAGACTAATGGTCTGGCGATGATGACGACTGTGCACCGGACCACGCTCCATGGGTAGGCCCGCAACAAGGTGGATCGACGTGAAGATGAAGGTTGAGAGAAGCCGCTGGATGCGGGCAGTATAGGATCGATCGACTTTGAGATCCATGGCCTATACTAGCAGAGGGTGTCCTGTGTGTGACTGAGATGATGATGGTGATGACTGTTGTAGCTCAACGGCCAACATTACATTAACACTTTATGTTTTTGTTCAAATCGATAGAATAATCAAGTGGCTTTCATTTGTTTATACCTGCGACGTACAAGACGTTTTAGATTTCAGAAGTCCGGCTCGAAGGACCACTTGATTGACAACTAACGCTCCAGTAACCTAATTAAAGCTAACACAACACTTGTGTAAACGTAATGGTCACTTAACTAATAATTTTACTCGTCAAGCTTAAGATCGTGTTTGATCAGTAGTGTAGTAGCGAAATGCAGTAAAATATACATAGTATGTCTTTATTATACACTGTTGCTAACGTAAGTAATGATTGTCACATTGTAATGAGGTAACATTTTAAACTTTATGGTAATTACCATTTTATGTATTATCGCGGTTTCAACCGCGTCATTCCCGTTCCCGTGGCAATATCGAGATAAAAAGTATCTTATGTTTTACTCTAGGCTATCTACTATCTGTGTGACAAATTTTAACCAAATGCCTTCAGTAGTTTTTGAGTTTATTATAGTTGCAAATAAACAAACAAATCTTTCTTTTTATAATATTAGTATAAAAGTATAGATTGACTTTGACTTCGTATTCGGGGTTACTCCGTGATTCTAGGGTATGCAATGTTGGAAACTCCTCAAACCGTTTTGAGTAGTAATGATAGTAATGAGTGTTGTGTGTCGACAGATATCGTACCATGAGGCGGGCCCGTCGCGCGACGACAGCAACACGCTGTCGACGGCCTCCACCAATGTGACGCTCGACGCGCTCCTGCCCGGCCGCAACTACACCGTCACCGTGAGTACGCACGCACGCATTACGGCCAGTCGTCATTTTAAATAGATTCTTGCAAGGCAACATGCTAATCTGGAATTACCTCTTTGGGTGAAAATGATTTGGGGATGAGTACGAGAAACAGATTGTGATGGTTTTCGTTTTATGAATGTTGAAACTTATTTTGATGTTGATAAAGTCTCGAAACTAAATAAACGTTTTTTCGATTTCCGTGTTAGGTTTTCAGACAAGACCCCTTTTCATTTACTTCGTTTGTCACGTTACTTTTGTTTACTGAATTGCGCGTCGTCGTTTGGTACGTTCGATATCGGTCTTGACTGACACGCGGCAAGGACGCGTTCTATTTGCCGAATTCAAAGTATGAAAAGTCAAATGTGAAGTACAATAAT
This sequence comes from Chrysoteuchia culmella, assembly GCA_910589605.1. Lineage (NCBI taxonomy): Eukaryota > Metazoa > Arthropoda > Insecta > Lepidoptera > Crambidae > Chrysoteuchia > Chrysoteuchia culmella. The sequence goes on along the minus strand of OU342647.1, from coordinate 237,552 downwards.
TAATTTAATTCTTATTTTATTTATTTATTCTTCAGGAACAGTTACAATATAAACACAATAGTTACTATGACCGTATTTGTAACGTCTGACGTGGTGTGTGTGTGTGTGTGCGCGTGCAGGTGTGCAGCGTGTCGCGCGGCGTGGAGTCCAACGAGAGCTCTGTGGCGGTGACGACGCGTCCGCTGGCGCCCGTGGTGCTGGCGGCGGCGCTGGGCGGCGGCCTGCGCGTGGCCTGGCGCTCCGACGTCAACAGCCGCCAGCAGCTCTACCGCCTGCGCCACCGCCGCCGCCCGCACGGCGACTACGTCACGGTAACTCTAGCAGCTCTACGTGTATCGTGATCATGCTAAACAATATCTACCGACATTTTGACGCTGTGCCCCCTTCGAGGCACGGCAGCGCACGGATGAATTAAGTTTGGGTCACGACCATTTTGTTTTTAATCAAATAAGTTTAGTTATCTTAAATATCAACCACACTTCAGCATATCTGGTCTCGTGGTTACGGGAGGACTCAACGTGACGAAGTGATGTGCTAATGTACATTATTATGTTAACGTGTGTAGTAATTAGTTACATCAGACTCACATACGTTACTCTTTGCATATGTACAGCAAACCGTCAGTGTTATATATTTATACTTCCAGCTAGAGACGACGGAGACCAACGCGACCCTGGAGGACTTATACCCGGGAGCGGTGTACGAGATCGGCGTGGCGGCCATCAGCCACGGCCTCTCCAGCGAGTGGCACACAGTCTACAAGCCCGTCCGTGAGTCATTATATTGTCTTATTATCAAATACAGCCCTGTTTAAATAAATACACAGATTTTTCTTTTACTTTTAAAATGCTGACTCAGCAGGTTACGTTATTGCATTACAAAACGAGTTGCCCTCACAGACATATCATTGAGATAGACGGTAAATGTGTACCCTTGCGTGTAAAAAGTTTGATCCACGGTCTAAGTTTTCCGACCTAAGTCAACCCGCTTGAGACCATTGCCATGAAAACACGCGGCACTCGGAAACGAAAATAGTTAATTGTGCAGTGTTTCTTGCAAGAGCTCGTCAATAACATTTCGCTCGTGACGTCATCGTAGGTAAGAAAAATTCTACACGCTAGGTTCTCATATAGTTTGAAGCCTATCTATTTTTTTTTTCGTCTATCTCGATATAGCTCTATGGTTGCCCCTTTTATTTATTTCTCTATAGTAATCAGGCGGAAACTTATTGTTAATTATAGACTGTTCTATTCACGGAGACGCGCTAGTACTGAGTCAATTTGTTCGCTCGTGTTTGGCTGAAGATGGGACGCATATCAAAGGCAATCCGTCGTCTTATTGCCTATATTTGCAAGAGCATTAATTGCGCGATAATTGCTCTGCGTCACGTATCACTATAACAACACAGTCTAAACAGTGTTTGCTCCGCCTACAAACGGCCGAAATGATGTACTCACACAAATACGAGCGCTCGCTACTGTTTTGCGCTCGGACTACAGTGAAAACCAGCGAGGTTGGGGCGGCCGTAGCGATAGCGAGCGGCGCGGGCATGTGAGAGCGCGTCATATCGACCGAGTGCAGCGACCGTTTAGACTGTGATAACATCTTCACTGTCATTACAGTGCTGAACAATAGATGACCTATATTGTGCACTCATTTAGTTCTTGTTATTGTAATAGCAAAGCAAATAGTGCATTCGAAATTTAAAACCTCTCAGCGAGCGATTAGCCAGCGATAAGAAACGTAATATATATTTTTTTTGACGTTCCGCGACTAACGCGCGATGACCGCACGCGTATTCCTAATTTTTTGGTAATAATCCCGCCGGTCGTTCATGATTGGGCGAAGTATTAGTTCGTTTTGCTAACAATGGAGATCAACAGCGCTTTTAGATTTATATGCCATCATGTAGTACATGAAATTTTTAATTTTTCTCATTTTGGCATGTTTCTAGAGATATTGATTTTTTTAATTTCGGGTCGGCTTATTATTCGGTTGCGCTCGGGCAGGCCCGCTGCCGGCGGAGTGGCTGCGCGTGGAGCGCGCGTCGTCCAACTCGCTGCGCGCGCGCTGGGACGGGCCGCCGCGGGGGGCGCTCGGCGCCTTCCAGCTGCAGTACCGCCCCGACCACGCGCAGGTACGTGTGCACATTGCGCTCGGGCAGGTCCGCTACAGGCGGAGTGGCTGCGCGTGGAGCGCGCGTCGTCCAACTCGCTGCGCGCGCGCTGGGACGGGCCGCCGCGGGGGGCGCTCGGCGCCTTCCAGCTGCAGTACCGCCCCGACCACGCGCAGGTACGTGTGCACATTGCGCTCGGGCAGGTCCGCTACAGGCGGAGTGGCTGCGCGTGGAGCGCGCGTCGTCCAACTCGCTGCGCGCGCGCTGGGACGGGCCGCCGCGGGGGGCGCTCGGCGCCTTCCAGCTGCAGTACCGCCCCGACCACGCGCAGGTACGTGTGCACATTGCGCTCGGGCAGGTCCGCTACAGGCGGAGTGGCTGCGCGTGGAGCGCGCGTCGTCCAACTCGCTGCGCGCGCGCTGGGACGGGCCGCCGCGGGGGGCGCTCGGCGCCTTCCAGCTGCAGTACCGCCCCGACCACGCGCAGGTACGTGTGCACTTTGCGCTCGGGCAGGTCCGCTACAGGCGGAGTGGCTGCGCGTGGAGCGCGCGTCGTCCAACTCGCTGCGCGCGCGCTGGGACGGGCCGCCGCGGGGGGCGCTCGGCGCCTTCCAGCTGCAGTACCGCCCCGACCACGCGCAGGTACGTGTGCACATTGCGCTCGGGCAGGTCCGCTACAGGCGGAGTGGCTGCGCGTGGAGCGCGCGTCGTCCAACTCGCTGCGCGCGCGCTGGGACGGGCCGCCGCGGGGGGCGCTCGGCGCCTTCCAGCTGCAGTACCGCCCCGACCACGCGCAGGTACGTGTGCACATTGCGCTCGGGCAGGTCCGCTACAGGCGGAGTGGCTGCGCGTGGAGCGCGCGTCGTCCAACTCGCTGCGCGCGCGCTGGGACGGGCCGCCGCGGGGGGCGCTCGGCGCCTTCCAGCTGCAGTACCGCCCCGACCACGCGCAGGTACGTGTGCACATTGCGCTCGGGCAGGTCCGCTACAGGCGGAGTGGCTGCGCGTGGAGCGCGCGTCGTCCAACTCGCTGCGCGCGCGCTGGGACGGGCCGCCGCGGGGGGCGCTCGGCGCCTTCCAGCTGCAGTACCGCCCCGACCACGCGCAGGTACGTGTGCACATTGCGCTCGGGCAGGTCCGCTACAGTGATCCGCTCGTGATAACATTCTTGTTCATTTATTCTTTGATGTATTTTTGTTATTGTTGGCGTTTTCCGTTTAGAATTTAAAAAAACTTCAGATGCAAAAAAGCGGCCTTGTGTTCCACATCACATAGTGGAGAGGTCATAATACGTTCGTGTCGCCACAGGCGGAGTGGGTGTCGCTGCCGCCGCTGGAGCCGGCGGCGCGGTCGGCGGAGCTGCCGGCGCTGGCGCCCGGCGAGCGGTACCAGGTGCGGCTGGACACGGCCAGCGAGCGCGCCCAAGGCGACGCCGTCACCAGCGGCCGCCCGAGGGTCGTCTACCACGTCGTCCGTGCGTATACACGTATACACGTCCACACGTCCACACGTCCACCTCATGCAGACGCTTCTTTCGTTATGCAGCCAGCGAAAAGATAAACCTCCGAAATAGGTGGTTGTTAGTGCATAGTTAGTTCGATGTGACAGCAGCGATCTGAGAATCATCTATGATATGTGACGTCGAGTTTCCTCCTCGTGTCTCTATATTCGTTCTTTTCGCTGAGCCTGCATTGCTTCGGTATTAAATTTCTTGTTTATTCTCATAACACCGAATCATTATCAGCTGTATCATTAAGAAAAAAAACTGAGTGTGACAAACTGAGGGCAAAGTTAATTAAGAGATTTTAAGTTAAGGGCCAGTTTCACGATCGATAAATTCTGGATTGCTTATCTGGCAGATAATTTGACATATTTTCATATTACAATTGTCAATTTATCTGCCAAAAAAGCTATCCAGAACCATTGAGGTATAACCTAAATGGAGCAAGCGCTCTCAATTCCTACTTGAAGCAAAAAAAAAATGTAGTGCTATCTCTGTCGACGATATGATCTCTCTTTCTAATTGATTGCCATAACTTTTGTTTTCCTATTTTAACAATGTAAGTGAAAGGATTAGTAGCAACCAAGGTACCCACTTTTTTCTGCAATCCCGTAGAATACATTTATGGATAATTTTTATTGATTCCATAACAAAACATCTACAATCGCGAGTCGACAGTGTCCGCCGTGTTTACTCGACTCGCGATTTTGTACTTTTTTTTCGACTCGTGTACGTAGGTACCCAGGTTACTATAAGTAGTAACCTGGGTATCTGCCTGGTTGCCTTTCATTAACATTGTTAAAAGAATTACGGCAATCAATTAGAAAGAGAGATCGTACCGTCGACAGAGATAGCGTTCCTACATCATTTTTTTGGCTTCAAGAAGGTATTGAGAGCTCTCGCTCCACTTAGGTTACACCCTCATGTCCAGAACATAATCGTCGATCGTGAAACTGGCTCTAAATCTGTATAAAAATGTGAGTGTACCCTCGCAGGCCCCAGCCCGGTGTCGAACGTGGCGGCCCTGGTGGACACGCGCAACATGACACTCGAATGGCCGCGTCCCGCGGGTCGAGTCGAGTACTACTCTTTGCGCTGGTGGCGCGCGGACAACTCGTCGGCGGAGGCGGGCGCACAGGCGGAGGCGGAGGCGGGCGCGCGGAATGTGACCGCGGAGGCGCAGGGGAAGGTGGCGCGGGCGCTGGTGGCGGCGCTGGCGCCCGGCGCGCCGTACACCGTCTCCATCGCCGCGCACTCCTACGACCTCGTCAGCGACCTGTTCACCATGGACACCAGGACGCGTCAGTGTTCACATACTTTTATATCTGCCCCCGCTTTGTCCTTACGCTGATCTTTTACATGTGAAACAAAAGAGAAAGAAAAAACACTATCTGAGACGAATCAAAATAAACTAAAAAATGAGCACAAATTTTATAAATTTTGTTTCAAGACGATCACGACGCAACAAAATACATGGTGATCGACGAGCGCTGATCTTCCATTGTAATTAGTTTGCTGATGTATACTTATTTTTCAGTTATTAACGTTTTTACGACGTACGTATTCTCTACATGTTTTTTCTCGTATGATATGTAGTGATTTCACATGTTTTATAGCTTTACTGGACACCTGTGCGAGAGCGTAATTGTATGTACCTTGCAATGTGTCTATATGTAAATCTGTATTGACATATCTACAATGTCTCGATAGGTCCTTTGATCCTGTCGGAGATGACGATCGTGACGGAGTCGGGCAACGAGGACGACAATGACACCGATTCTTCGTCTGCATTCTTGGTAAGTCGTCGTTTGTTTAGAGTTACCGTTAATGCGGGATATCAAAATATATAGTTATTTGATTATGAAGAATATTGTCTGTTTAAATTGTTTTATCTTTTTATAATTTGGTTACCTTAACCTATTGCAATAGTTTACTTACTAATATGTTTTACTGCTAGATCGCTATTTACACGCAGCATCAGATCAGACCTTATACAGTGCGATTCAAATAGGATGGCGGCTGTGAAGTATGCTGCAAGCGCCGGTGCGCGCAGGTACAGTCAAAACGTAAATTTTTAGTATCGATTTTAACGTCTTGTCAAACATGTCTTGTAGCTAAGTAACATTGTTTTCATGTGATAAATGTTAAACAAGAAAATATACCAGAAAAAAGCAATTAACTAGTCTCATGTCGCCCTGACGGGATCCCGTCAGGGCGACATGAGACTAGTTGCTTTTTCTGGTATATTTACTTGTTTAATATTTATCACATAAAAATAGCATTGTAAAGTGCAAAATTAAAAAGTTATAACATTGTTTTCAACATGAATAACAACTGAAATAAGTACAATTTTTATATTAGATAGGTAAGTAAATTGTTTTTGAAAATTACCTTAACCTCAAAAATAAAGTTTAAAAATTTAAACGGCTTTTACTACGGTGTTAAGAGAAAATTAAAAATTAATTTGCAAGCCTATAATTTATTTTATAATGGTAGAAGCATTCATTTTATAATGGGCATACGCCTTCCATAAAAACCTCCTCGCTTGTGGAATCAACTGTACGCGGACAGAAACTCGCGAGCGTGTGCAGTGTACGAACGTATTACTCACACTAACACACCGCGATCCTCGGGTGTACCTCGTTCTCCCCGCCCTGTAACGCCCCGCTGATACCTTAAATTCGCTACTGCGCCGCTACTTGTGACTAACTTCACAGCCGCCATCCTATTTGAATCGCACTGTAAAACTGTACTTCCCAATCGACTTTGAACTATATCACTTGTATCTATCTGTAGTCAAGTCAAGTAATGTCTCGAGTAAAATCGTTATTTAAAACTGCCTTTTTTATACAATACAAAGGAATAACTTAAGATGTGCTTGTACAAAGGAAATACTTGGCCAAGTATTCTTGCTTTTTAACCGACTTCAAAAAAGGAGGAGGTTCTCAATTCGGTTGGTATATTTTTTTTTTATGTATGTACACCGATTAATCCGAGATTTCTGAACCGATTTCCATGATTCTTTTTTTGTTCGATGCAGAATAGTTGCCAATTGGTCCTATAAAAATTTGGTTTCGTTTGACCCAGTACTTTTTATGTTATGAGCATTTTTATATATTTCATTTCATTGTTGACTTGGACAATGTAGTATTTACGATAATTTTGTTTATAATGTACATGAAACCGTATCTATTCTAGAAAAACCCTGATGTAGTTTACAAAAAAACAGCCTATTACGGACACTAAAAAGTAAAAAAGAAAACTGCGTTAAAAAAACCGACTTCAAAAACTAAAAAGCAAAAAATAAGCCTTTTGGAGTCGGTGCCAGCCAAGGCAAGAAAAATAAAAGAATAGGAGCTTAAAGTAGAATGTCTTGGCTGCCACTGACTCCAAAAGGCTTATTTTTTGCTTTTTAGTTTTTGAAGTAGGTTTTTTTATTAAAGTTCTTTTTTCATTTAAATTCTTGTTTATTGTATAAAAACGACAATTTTAAATAGAGAGTTTTAACTACCAATAAAACTTACCTAATATTTTTCCTGAGATATCCGGAATCCATATTGAGTCAAGCCTTCCGCTTTCCGTGCGTTTCCGCCTAGCTTTGCCTCTCTTCCGCTGGGGGCGTCACCTGTTACGCTCTGAAGTTGTCCGTATTTCCAGTAAAGATACGCCATGTTGGCGTGCTTTTATTTCGTCATTATACGTCTTGTACCAGCTAGGAATGATTTGGATTCCGGATATATCTGGAAAAATAAAAGGTAAGTTCTATTGGTAGTTAAAACTCTCTATTATTTGTTCCGTCTTCGATATCCGGAATACATATTGAGTGATGTGTTTGATTTCTCCTGGTATCTTGATGTGTTTGATTTCTCCTGGTATCTTATGTTATGATGCTATAATGTGTTATAAATTATTTTTAGGAAATAGAAAGACAAAATATTCCTTTAAAGAAGCGTTACTCACAGATTTTTGCAGAATTACTTCCAACAAACCTGCAGCTAAATTCCAATAGCTAAAATTTGCCATAAAAAAAGATTTGTAACCAATTCAAGAAAAATACTGCAGACCGCACAGACCCAGGTGATACTAGGTGATAACAACGCTGGCCTACAGCGTATTAAAAATATAAAAGTATTGGAGAATTTCGACAGTGGTTCGCAAGTCTCGGTAGCTCAGCGGTTAGAGCATTGGACCGGATTTCCAAAGGTCGCGGGTCGATTCCCGTCTGAGAATTCACTTGTGGCCGAGTAAATTTTTTCCAATATTTTTCTATTTAAAATTTACCATAAGTATTTGAAAATGTTAGTTAGTAATAAATCTTTCAGTCTTTTCTAATAAAAAAATCTGTGGAAACAATCATGCGAAATGATATGGCGCATGATTTATTTATTTATTCTATTTTAGGAAGGTTTACAGCTCTCGATACAGTTTAGTAGGATGTATAAAAACTAAAAGCCTATTACAAACCTCCACAATTACGTAACAGTTTACCTATGAGAACAATGAATAAATTGAGTTAGGCATTCCATAGCTAACAATAAAATATTATGAAAAGAGAAAAAAAAAAGAAATATCTCAGGAAAAACAAATAACAGTATCTAGCTAGATCTTATACAATAACTATTTAAATGTGAGAACCTCGTAAAGAGAAAAACAACAGAACAAAAATTTACATTTTCATCAATAGATACATATAACAATGCTATCACAACCAACAACGTTTTAATTTTGATATTCTGTCATTACTTTGTGCGTCCCTGAACCGTATTTTGACTAAAGAAATTCAAGCTTATAGTTCGCTTTATAGTTGCTGCACTTGTCGCAAACAGATCAAGGTCATAGTCAGCGATATACCTGTTAAAAGTAGTGAGACCACGTATTAAGAATGTGTTAGCCCTATAATTTGTATGCGCAAACGGTTTGTGGAGCAGTGGGCGTTGTCGTAGAGCCAGTGAGTTAGCACGAAAACCAATTTTTGACAGTAGTTCCGAACAGTCAATGCCACCGTTAACCAGGAAACAAAACAAGCATCACTTACTTCCCGCCGGATGTGAAGAGGCAAAAAGTGATACTTTCTGCATCGGTGTTCATAATCCAGGGAGCGCTGTTTAGATTTATAATCTAAAAAGCGTAAGAACCGATTTTGTATTTTTTCCAACCTTGTTACGTAGATGTTGTACTGTGGATTCCACACCTGCGAGGCATACTCCAGATGGCTACGCACGAAGGCGCAGTAAAGAATTTTTATTGCTTTGAGAGACTTCAGATCGCCAGACGTGCGCATGATAAATCCAAGAGCTCGGGAAGCCTTAGAGGCAATGTGGTCAACATGATCTGCAAATAATAATTTGCTATCGTGAATTACACCCAAATCCCTAACATTATTCACTCTAGATAACAGTTGATCATGTAATGTATAACAGTAATCTATTTTATTGGTCTTTCGCGTGAACGTCACACAGAAACACTTGCTTACATTTAGTTCCAGCCTATTTTGTACGCAGTATTGCTGGAACCTTAGCAGATCCTTTTGCAAGTCACAAGAGTCTAATGGGCTGTTGATAACCTTAAGCACTTTCATATCATCAGCGAAAAGCAAGGGCGTTGAATGAAGGAAGCATTTATTAATATCTGAGATGAAAATGGTGAATAAGAGAGGTCCGAGAATTGACCCCTGAGGCACGCCTGACGGTACTTTAGCCCATTGGGACATATAACCGCGCAAGACTACAGCCTGATTACGGTTTTCAATGTAAGATGAGAACCAGCGAAATAGGTTACCATGAATGCCAGCCGCACGAAGCTTAGTAAGTAGTATAGAGTGATCAATTCTATCAAAGCATTTTTTGTAGTCTGTGTAAACCACGTCGACCTGCGCCCCCGTATCCATCCCTTCGGAGATGAGTTCGTTCGCAATGATCAGGTTTGTACATGTCGAGCGTTGCCTGAGGTAACCGTGCTGTTCTTCGCTAAATGAGCTGCTTAAAGTGGAGTAAACATCGTTGTAAACTAGCCTTTCGAAGATTTTTGCGAATAGACATAGCTTCGATATGGGGCGATAGTTCTCAATATTGCTTTTATCACCTTTCTTGAGTACCGGCGTAATAAAAGCAGACTTCCATTTGTCAGGAACAGTTCCCTCAGACAATGAACGATTAAACAATATACATAATGGCTCTAATAAACTATCTGCACATCTAACAATAAAAAGGGGTGGGATCATATCAGGTCCGCCGGACTTTGTTAAATCAAGTGATTTTAATAAGTTTAAAACCTTAGTTGGATTTATCTCGACATTGCTAATACTGCAAAGATCACTCTCCAAGCTCGTGTTAATATTATGAGTAGGAGGCTGGTTAGACACCAAGAACGTGGAAAGGAAGTACTCTGCAAACAAATTTGTAATACCCTGGCCAGAATCTGCGCTTTCAGACTTATAATGCATTACACTTGGAAAAGTTGAAGAGCTTCGTTTCAGTTTTATATACGACCAAAATGCTTTGGGGTTCTCGATAATTGAGGACTCCAACCGCTGCATGTAATCATCAAAACACTCATTTTCAAGATCGGAGGCTCGCTTGCGCAGTAGAGAAAACGTGTGGTAGTCAGATAAGTTACCGTATACTTTATACTTACTGTGGAATTTATTTTTCTCTTTAAGTATCTTTATGAGACTGGAGTTATACCACGGTGGGTAAGAATTGGGCTTAGTTCGTTTTTGTGGGATGAATCGGTCACGAAGCTCATATAATTTATTATAGAAAGTAGTTACCGCATCGTCCAATGTACCCTTACTTAGAAGAGGACTCCAATGAATAGTATTGAGCTCTGATGAAATAGCCGAGTAGTCCCCTTTACTGAAAATATACTTTGTTTGTGTGTTAACTTCTAACTCATGAATTTCCACAAATTCAGCATTTATGTTTAGGGACTTGTGATGTGGATCTTGTGGCACCAACGGATTGACACAACTTGTTACATTTACTTCATCATTGGAGAACACCAAGTCTAACACCCGGTTATTATGGTTAAATTCACCATTATACTGACCTAAATTACAAGTATTGATAACATCAAAAAAGTCGGTAAGAGTGTCAGTACAATAGTTTACAGGTAACATTAGCGTACCATGTCCTGATTTCAACCATTGTACGTCACCACCAAAGTTAAAATCTCCCATTATTATAAATTTGTCCAACGGATGACTGTTGACTATTTGCTCAAGCTTATCGCAAAAATTACCAAGTTGTTCCCTACATGAGTAACCACCGCTTTCACTGCACAAATATACAGTAGAAATATGTATTCTGTATGTTACGGCTGGTCTCCTATGTTGCAACAAAATGGAGACCCAAATGTCCTCCGCCGAGCTATACCATTCAGGCCTGCAAATCACAGCAAGATCACGTCTTACCGCCAATAACACACCACCGCCCAAAGCCTGGTTTAATCTAACATAATCACGATCTCGTCGAAAAATTTGGTATCTACTGTCAAACAATTCGCTGTCCATTATACTGTCTAACAGCCAAGTTTCGGTAATACATATGATATCATAATTATTTATACACACGTTTCTGTAGAATGTACTGACTTTCGTGCGCAAGCCCCTAGCATTCTGATAATATATACTTAAAGAATAACCCTTGAATTTATACTACGACCGCGTATCATCAACATAATACTAAAACTAAGCAAAAATGAATACTTGGATTGCACTTTTTTACGCAAAACTCTGTAAATAAAATAGTATTTGAGCACGAACAAATCGACTAGAACAATAAAATAACTAAGGTAGTGCAACAAAAAGTCAATACGCAAAATTCCGCACAAGCACAATACCCGACACAGTCTACATAGCATTACAGACAAGAGAACTAGTTGAATAGATACATTTGTATAGAATGCGAGCAACACAAAAGAATCATTAGCTAAAAGCGTCGCGGACAGAGAGAGCGTAAGCAGCTCACGACTGCACACAAATTCGAGCTTTAAAACGGTACAATTAAAGCGGTAATTTGCAAAGCACAGGTAGCCTGCGCAAGCGCAGCAACTGCCGAGTTTAAAACATAATGAAAGAAAAACACAGTGCAGCAGTTGGAATACATTAGCGACACAGTAGTAAGTAGTGGCTCTCAAACTGTTGTTGATTGTTGATAAATAAAAACTTGATGTAGTTGTGATAACAAAAAACGTGAAAAGATAAATAAAGCGAATATTTAGTAGGTTCAATGCTAATTTACCAATAGGATTTAGTTTAATTGTTAAAATTATAATTAGACTATTTTCATCAGGTCTCGTTCCGACTTTATAAGCATCATTGGGGAAGTGTCGTTTTTTCTTACGTGGATTTTTGCATACTTCACCCATGAATAATGAAAGCCCTTTTCTTTGGCAATTTTCTTCGCGTTGGAGAGAAGAATCTTGTTAGCCGGTGTAAGGTGATCGTTGACAAATATCATACTGTTAGACTTATAGCCAATCATACTCGCGTTGAGTTTCACTTCTTTGGACTTTGCTCTTGAAGCCGCTACGAAATCCTCCTTGACGTATCGGCTGACAAATCCCACTATTATAGGTTTCGGCTGTGTGTTGTCTTTACTAGGAACTCTGGCAACGAAATTTATCTGGCTTTTGTCAATGGGATAATTCACGGTTGTACCAATAACACTGATGATTTTCAAAAGATTTTCTTTTATTTCAGCGTTATTCATGCGTGACCACTGGTCTTTCTCGTTGGCCTCATACTTCAATTTCTCCAGTTCAGCTTCCAAAGAAGCCACCCGGTCCCTGATCCCTTCCACCTCCGAAAGACGATTTTCAATATTCACGAACCTTCCGTTAAATTCTTTGATTGAGGTATTAGATTGGGTAACTTGTGACTTTAACTCGGAGATTTCAGCTCTCAATGCCTTGATCTCAGTAGCAAGCGCTTCCAACGGAGCCAATTTAAGAGACAGAGTTTTTAATTCTGCTATGATAGCTCCGTCGTTGGTCGGTTGTGGTGATCTCAGGCCAGGTTGCTTGCACTTTTGGCACTTCCACGATTGTTTCCTGTCAGTGCCAAGTCTCCTGTAGCCTGCCTCAGTGATTCCCGCACAATGAACTTATCCCGCACAATGATGCTGTCTTAGTTATCCCACCAAGATGTGAGCAGGACAGTGACACGATATCAAGTTATAAGTTTCGATAGAAACTGCTCGTGCTAAGGCTAGGCACTGAATAATTGAAGATAGGTATATGACCGCATCTTCCTTGTAAGGCGATTATCTAACTTTTTATAATCTAGTCAAAAATTTCAGAAGATCGTTCTGTTGCCAAATATCTAAAAGGTAGATTTGAAATAAAACGAATGCTCATACCTCCACTGTTTCTAGATTTCTTTAGATGCTCCCAAATAAGTAAAGATATCGCGAAAGATACGCCTCGAAAGGTCGGCAAGTGATGCGCGGCCATTTCGTATATTTGGTGGACGGTTGTTGTTACCTTGAGATTCTCTAGCATTGCTTCTTCTGGGAGCCATGAATTAACAAAGATGTCTTTCGGCACCATCGCAGAGTGTTGCCTGAAATATATTTTAAGCGCCCCTCCCCATTTTCATTAAGTCAATAGGGAGGGTTAGGAATTAGTGAAAATGTTAACGAATAAGGTTCGCTGTTTTTACAATAAGTATTGCATTTGTCATAAAAATATGAGAAGAGAACGTCGTATAATATATAAAAGTAATCTTTATCATTTGACCAAAATCAGGGATCAATAAAATTTCTTTCACGCTGCGGCAACTCAGTTTGAATGTCATTTGTCATTACTGATTCGTAAAAGTTAATGTTAATTCGTTTGTCACTCGATATTGGATATAAAAGATATGCCACTATCACTGCAAACTAAAATTATAATAAGCTGAGTTTCCTCCGCACTCAGGCAGTGCTTGTAAAGTAGTTCACCAAAAGAACGTTGTGACATTACTTTGTTGAGGGAGGCTCGCTTTTAACACCAAAGATATAGCAATTCATGGTCGTCCTGATAACAACCAATTAGCCAACAAATTATTACGCAACAGTTTTACAATTATAGAAGTCGAAAAAGAAATAGTTTACTTGTTGTGATAAAAAAAAACTATTTTCAAATCATATAACAACTATTTTCAAATCACTCACATGACGTGACCTCACTTTCTACACGCCGTCGCGATTCCGAAACCGTTCTGACTTCCAGACTCGTGATCTCGATGAAGGATTTGATAACGCATTGTTTTCACTTAATTTGCCACGATTGCACTTCACCACTTTTTTTTTTATATATATTTTTTATTTATTTCCATCGCGATAGAGAAAACTAATTAAATTATAGGTACATTAAAATAGGGAAATTAAGGAAAAATATGATATCATTTTCCTGTAATACAAAGTTAGACGTCTTAACGCTACGAAAAACGACGCTATAATGACGAAATAAAAGCGCGTTAACATGGCGTATCTTTACCGGAAAAACGGACAACTTCAGAGCGTAACAGCTGGTGGCGCCCCCAGCGGAAGAGAGGCAAAGCTAGGCGGAAACGCACGAAAAACGGAAGGCTTGACTCAATATGCATTCGGGATATCGAAGACGGAACAAATAATAACGACTTTTACTCAAGACATTACTCGACTTGACTATAGATAGATACTAGTGTAAGACGTGCTCTCCTTAGTGCAGAATCGCCTGAAGAAATTTGACATATCGTAAAAGCCGTATTCGTCGTTGACCGCTGTGTGATTAGCACACGACACCGATCCTGGCCTACGATTTACCAAATTTTCAAAATTATAAAGGTATGGGAAGGGAAATAAAAGTTTGAAATGATCGTCATTCGAACAGAAGGTGCAATACACGCCGACGCCGGAGTCGGCGACCACGTTCGACTCGTACCGGTTCCGGCTGGAGGGCGAGCGCGAGGGCCCGACCGCCGCGCGCCGCCACGACCGCCCCGCCGCCGCCACGCCCCGTCAGGTGCTGTTCGGGGACCTCGTGCCCGGCCGCCTCTACAACGTCACCATGTGGACGGTACGAACCATTACAATACACGCCGCCGCCACGCCGCGCCAGGTGCTGTTCGGGGACCTCGTGCCCGGCCGCCTCTACAACGTCACCATGTGGACGGTACGAACCATTACAATACACGCCGCCGCCACGCCCCGTCAGGTGCTGTTCGGGGACCTCGTGCCCGGCCGCCTCTACAACGTCACCATGTGGACGGTACGAACCATTACAATACACGCCGCCGCCACGCCGCGCCAGGTGCTGTTCGGGGACCTCGTGCCCGGCCGCCTCTACAACGTCACCATGTGGACGGTACGAACCATTACGATACACGCCGCCGCCACGCCGCGCCAGGTGCTGTTCGGGGACCTCGTGCCCGGCCGCCTCTACAACGTCACCATGTGGACGGTACGAACCATTACAATACACGCCGCCGCCACGCCGCGCCAGGTGCTGTTCGGGGACCTCGTGCCCGGCCGCCTCTACAACGTCACCATGTGGACGGTACGAACCATTACGATACACGCCGCCGCCACGCCGCGCCAGGTGCTGTTCGGGGACCTCGTGCCCGGCCGCCTCTACAACGTCACCATGTGGACGGTACGAACCATTACAATACACGCCGCCGCCACGCCGCGCCAGGTGCTGTTCGGGGACCTCGTGCCCGGCCGCCTCTACAACGTCACCATGTGGACGGTACGAACCATTACGATACACGCCGCCGCCACGCCGCGCCAGGTGCTGTTCGGGGACCTCGTGCCCGGCCGCCTCTACAACGTCACCATGTGGACGGTACGAACCATTACGATACACGCCGCCGCCACGCCGCGCCAGGTGCTGTTCGGGGACCTCGTGCCCGGCCGCCTCTACAACGTCACCATGTGGACGGTACGAACCATTACGATACACGCCGCCGCCACGCCGCGCCAGGTGCTGTTCGGGGACCTCGTGCCCGGCCGCCTCTACAACGTCACCATGTGGACGGTACGAACCATTACAATACACGCCGCCGCCACGCCGCGCCAGGTGCTGTTCGGGGACCTCGTGCCCGGCCGCCTCTACAACGTCACCATGTGGACGGTACGAACCATTACGATACACGCCGCCGCCACGCCGCGCCAGGTGCTGTTCGGGGACCTCGTGCCCGGCCGCCTCTACAACGTCACCATGTGGACGGTACGAACCATTACGATACACGCCGCCGCCACGCCGCGCCAGGTGCTGTTCGGGGACCTCGTGCCCGGCCGCCTCTACAACGTCACCATGTGGACGGTACGAACCATTACGATACACGCCGCCGCCACGCCGCGCCAGGTGCTGTTCGGGGACCTCGTGCCCGGCCGCCTCTACAACGTCACCATGTGGACGGTACGAACCATTACGATACACGCCGCCGCCACGCCGCGCCAGGTGCTGTTCGGGGACCTCGTGCCCGGCCGCCTCTACAACGTCACCATGTGGACGGTACGAACCATTACGATACACGCCGCCGCCACGCCGCGCCAGGTGCTGTTCGGGGACCTCGTGCCCGGCCGCCTCTACAACGTCACCATGTGGACGGTACGAACCATTACGATACACGCCGCCGCCACGCCGCGCCAGGTGCTGTTCGGGGACCTCGTGCCCGGCCGCCTCTACAACGTCACCATGTGGACGGTACGAACCATTACAATACACGCCGCCGCCACGCCGCGCCAGGTGCTGTTCGGGGACCTCGTGCCCGGCCGCCTCTACAACGTCACCATGTGGACGGTACGAACCATTACAATACACGCCGCCGCCACGCCGCGCCAGGTGCTGTTCGGGGACCTCGTGCCCGGCCGCCTCTACAACGTCACCATGTGGACGGTACGAACCATTACAATACACGTAGTAGTTTATTAAGTTCTATTGTTTGTGATTTAACACCACCGCTTCGAAGTCACCGTAGATGGTTACGGATCGTAAGCGGAAGGTGACAATGTTTTCAATCGATAATGATAATTATAATACTTCTTTACCTATGCAATTGCCGATTTTTTCTTACACTTCTAAAGAGCCTTACCACCTCTATGATTAAAAGAAATATCAATTGCATGGTTTTATATTAAATTAAGATCGTTATGATCTTAATTTAATATAAAATCTCACTATAAAATCAAGAGCCACTTATCATAAGATTATTATTTTCGTTCCATAAACGATTAAAGAAATCTCGAACATACAATTATTTTTGTTGCCAAAAATTACCAGTTCGTGTAATATAATTTATAAGATACTCATTATTTTTAAAATAAAAACATAGTATTAGATCGCTTAGACTTCATACAATGCTTGTACATAAAAAAAATGTGGCATTAGCATTTGCGTTAGTAATTATAAAAAAAAATATTATTTGAATTAACCGTGTTCGTGCGTTTGTTCCCTTAATTCATTAAATTGTATACAAGACTTTGCTTTACTTTTCTGTACGTCCGGCGCAGGTGTCGCGCAACGTGACGTCGCACCCGGTGGCCCGGCAGGCGCGGCTGTTCCCGCGCGCGGTGCCCTTCCTGCGGACCGCGTCCATCGGCGCGCGCAGTGCGGCGCTCGCGTGGGCCGCGCCGCCCGGCGACGCCACGGACTACGAGCTGCAGTACCTGGCCGCCGCGCACACGCTGCGCACGCTGCACACGCCGCGCACGGCGCTCAACCTCACCGACCTGCGCCCGCACACCGACTACACCTTCACCGTGCTCGTGAGTACTCTGCGCTGCACCTTACTAAACACGCGAATAAACACGTTACACGACCGATATCATAGGGATTCATTAAAACCTGTTAGTCTGTAGACGTTTACTTTATTATTTATTTATTTATTTTATTTATTTATTTACTGGAAAACCAACTGCTTAACCTAATACATTAAAAAACTTAAATATAAACATAAAGCCATTTACATGTCTTCACAAATAAGATACATAAAAAAAAAATTAAACTAGCCTAGCCTAACTATTAAATATACACGTACACATAAATTAAAAATATGACTCATTTGTGACACATTGAATTTAGCAGCTATCACTGAAAAATAAGCTGCTTACAATACGCCTAATCGACGCCTCGCTACTGTTAAACAGATTAAGATTTACCCGTTTCGAAAGGATATTAAAATAGTTACTCGCTCGCCAAAGAAAAGAGTTCTGTCTAAAGTTTGAAGAAGCAGGGGAGGTGAATAACAGAGGGTTATACCTAACTGACTTGGGGGTGGCTCTAAGCGTGAGTTTAGATAAAAGCTCTGGACAGTCAATAACGCCAGTGGCAATTTTGCTAAGGAAGACCAAATCAGCTATATCACGGCGCATTTGCAATGGAAGTATATGATGTTTTTTGCACAGTTCATCATAACGGCTCGAGTCATAGCGTTCTTTGGTACGGTAACACAGAAACTTCATAAACCTCCTCTGGATGGCTTCAATACGGGATATATAAGTAAGATATCTGGGGCTCCAGACCTGAGAAGCGAACTCCAAATGACTTCGTACGAGTGAGCAGTACAGAATTTTTAGTGTCTTGGCCTGACTGAAGTCTTTGGAGCTGCGCATAATAAACTGTCATGTTGCCCCCGGCTTGTCAAGTTGCAAGCGGGCGTTCAACAGGTTTTATCTAAATTTGAATAGTAAAGGAAAATTACCTTTTAAACAAAAACTCGGGCGCCACGATAGAGGTTATGCTCCATCGAATTAAAGAAAAAATAAACTAAATTTACGTCGGAATGTCATCGGTGAGACTAGGCTTTTAATCTGCAGGGGGGTGGCTATGAAATAAAATTCTTACATTATAGAACAATGTTTTATTTCAAACTCCCTTGCTTTCCCTTTAGCCGACGCAATTAAGACTAAATTAAACAAAAATTTATGGTTATCTAATTTTATAAATATAACATTTAGTAGACGTTGATATCAAGTTACTATGAGTTAAACATTATTGTGGATTTAAATTATCCCAAACAAATTTTATGAATATATGGTTACCAAATCTAACTTTGTGAATATAGGGTTATCCAATCTAACTTTGTGAATATAGCACCGTGTTTAACGTAGTACTTTAAAAAAATAATCATTAAACTAACCTCCTGGTTCAATGTTACCTGTGAACCTCATCACATCTTTCTCTAAGCCAGTTCTATTCCAGCATGCAGCACAGGTATCGCCGTCATGATCCCAACGTAGAGAAAATGTAGAACGCAGCAAAATTTAAGGATAACATTGAAGATCCAAATCAAAAGTAATATTAAAAAAAAAGGACGCGAGCAACCGCTGTAACGAAGAAATACAACATTAGTAAACTATCGGTACAAGTCAAAAACATTATGTATTTTAATAAAAGAGATCTTACCGTCCCCGAAACAAATTTCAAACGTTGGCACTCATAATAGAATGCAACGCAAACTATTGAAGTTTATAAAACAAATTCACTCTGAAAACAAAATGTATTGTTAAAATAGCACATTTTCGACAACAATGTGTTTTAAGAAAAATCCTGAAATCAAGTGAAACTCACCAATAGAACATATTTAAAGGCTTTTATTAGCCTTATAAAAGGATCTAACACCCATTTTGAGTGTGATTAAAGAAGATTTATTCTTCAGCAAAAAATATAATTCGCCATCTCAGAACCGGCAAATGAAAAGGTGAAGCCGACCGGATGTCAAAACAAACGTCAAAACCATGAATTGTTTTCCTAAGACAAAGCAAAGGTTATCCGAGCGTACTGCCAACATAATTTTACTGATAAATGTCTAAATACAGCTGTCAAAGTGACAGTGCTAATAAAAAAATGAGCATGTAATGGCGGACTAAAATACGACATTACAAAACCCAAGAGCCCTCGAGGCCTTTGAAATTGCACTGTTAACGTGGGAATCAAAGAGAAGCTTATGATCGTGAAGCACACCGAGGTCCCGGACGACCGTCTCCCGCTTCAATACAGTGCCTTTCAACTTATAGTCAAACAGCATCAGATTTCGCTTCCGACTGTAGGTGACAACGCTACATTTAGATGGATTAAGATCTAGATGGTTTCTCAAACAGTAGTTATCCAGTCGCATGAGATCTTCTTGTAATAATCGAGCGTCATCTGATGTAGAGATAGGTGCTAGGATTTTCATGTCGTCTGCGAAACATAATAGTTGTGAAGTTTTAAAACACTGTTCAATATCGCTAACAAACACCGCAAAAAGGAGAGGGCCAAGCAGAGAACCCTGAGGAACGCCACTAGGTACCGACAGCCACCCAGATATGTAGTTTTTGACTACAACCGCCTGCGAGCGATTATTTATATAAGAGGACAACCACCTCAACAAGTCGCCTCTAACGCCAATCATCTGTAACTTTTGAATAAGCATGTCATGCTGAATTCTGTCAAAAGCCTTACTGTAGTCCGTATAGATTACATCGACTTGACACCCACTCTGCCGTCTATAAGCTTAAAGGCCGCTAAATGACAAAAACAAGTTTTGAGCTAGAGCCGAAAAAGGCGGCAATTTTTTTAAACCGATGCTGTTCATTTTTTATAAACATTTAGCCATGTTGCCGTATACCAAAAGAAAGGTTTTTTTTCAACCTTCACATGCAATTGGTTGATTTTGTTAAATATTAATATTTATGTAAGTAAATACATATTTTTCCTTTCTAACCTTGTAAAATTTTAAAGATCGTTACAAGTGTGCAGAACTTAAAGGCGGCTAAAGGTTCATAACTGCTTTATAGTTATGGATTTATCGATAACTGCCAAAAGTATTTTTTTAGACAAGAAGTTATCAACATTTACATAGCTATAACGCAGTTTAAATTTTTTTGCGTTTTTTAAACTTAGAACGAAATGATTTTATGTGAATCTTATCCCTAACAATAAAGCGGCTAAATACACTTAGCCGCCTTTTAGCCGAGTAGGTATGACTTAACTTCAATTTCATTATTTTTTTACATCTTTTATTACAACTGTGCATATCTTAAAAGCGGTTAATTATTAAACCTTTTCATAAAACTGCTTTTTAGGCTAGCATTATCCGAATTCGTTTTTTAGGAATCCTGCAAAATCATATGTTTACTTACTTATTACTCAATAAAACAAAGTTTTTGCAACGACAAGTAATTTATTAAATCAGGCATGAGACATTAAAAATAAAAATGGTAACCTATTCCGAATAAATTCTAGACACGTGGTAATAAGTCTAACGGGGGCGTGCTCTTTAGAATTAAAATGATCTGTTTTTATATTCAGTAATTATATTAGTATTTTTACAATTTTATTAATAATTTTATTTGACAAGGCGACCGTCCATATCTACGCACGACGAGCCTCCCTTTCTTAATTTTATTATAAACAAAACCAGCTAGCAACGGCTGTGTAGCGGCCTTCTTGTAGTGCGGAGACATCTACGATCTCCACAGTACCTACTAATAATTTCGGTACAAAAAGTAATGGTATATGATAAGCCTTAGTTGTTGAATTCAACGACAAAGAAAGTGAGATCTATATTAATGGTCAGTCCTGAAATTTATTTATAACAGCATAAAATATTTTATAACAACTTAAAATATAATTTCTTCTTATATCTTAGGATAATATATTAAAGCTTAAGGTCTGACTTGGCTAGTTTTCATACACCAATTATATTATAACCATTTTATGCCCTGGCATTAATCTAGACAATTTATTAAGAATACTTTCTTTTCTTGCAGTTTTGTGTTTCACATACGTTAGAGAGTATTCGCGAGAATACAAATCGTTTACAAAATCTGTTTCGTTATCACCTTTCAACCTTTGGTCTTTCGGAATAATACTCGAATGTTGACTGTCGGAAACGTCAGATTAAACTTCCTTTTTTTTCGGTTCCTGATTTACATGAGATTGATTGTGATTGATCTAACTCACCACGACTACTAACCATATTTAATATGGTTTTAGCTCTTGCATTATATCTGTAACAAGTAATGTAATCTCTATAAAAATAATAATATGGCTTAGCTATCACACTACAAACACGATTACATGAAAATCAATAACTAATTTAGCTACACAATAAAGTGTAAAATAAAACCAATCAAAAGCACATGCTTTACCCACTGCCCCACCGAGGCCGTTGAAGTTAAATTCTCTTTTTTAACCCGTTAACATAATAATAAATATAAAAACTAAACTTAAATGTTATAACTTTTCAATTTTGCATTTAATTTTTACAATGCTATTTTTATGTGATAAATATTAAACAAGAAAATATACCAGAAAAAAGCAACTAGTCTCATGTCGCTGTCCCAAGGATGCGGGTTCGTATCCCGTCAGGGCGACATGAGACTAGTTGCTTTTTTCTGGTATATTTTCTTGTTTAATATTTACCACATAAACTTAAATGTTTAACACGTGAATGTTTATTAAAGATTACCGTGCATCCGACAAGCTTTAACTATTTTGCAACTGACATAAAATGACGTAAAATACTTGGATGATAGCTATCACAACTCCAAACCAAAAGCATCTAAAATCTGCAAACCATGCGTGCGTAGGTAATAATTAATTACATACAAATCCTCCCGTAGGTACTGCATTGATGAAACACGCCTAACTGACGGATGAACGAAATACACTGCTCGATCGACAGCACTCAGTTTCAGTTCTTAGCTGGTAGGTTGACTCATTAGCCGGTTGCCTCTTGATGCTTGAACTATTTTTCAGTAAACAAATCCTATTATAATATCGTAGATAAGGAAATTTTATAGATTTGAAAAAACTACGTGAATAAAATAAAATACGTACCTTGGAAACCTTCCAGCCATGATGACTTTGGCGCGAATCGCAACACCGGCAAACGTTGATAAGTTAGTTTGCACAAAACTGCCACCTCGCCCCGCTCGCCTGCCGTGCCCAGGCGCATTCCCCACAACCCGAAAATAGTTATTTGTTATGCAAGGCTAGAAAGTTGGTAATTTAGCGGCGAGTTACCTATATTGAAACTGAGCGAAGCGAGGATTTCCAGGTACAAGACGCTAAAAACTTTTCTGCCGAGCGCAACACACAATTTTTCACTTCACAACAGCGAGGAACATATTTGTATGGTTGTTTCCGCGGTCAACTTCCGGTAAAAAATTATTTAAACATAATATAAATTTACCTTAATCTACCTATAATTTAATCTAAATATACCTTATTTTCGTTGTTTAATGATATAAAAAACTAAAATAATACGAAAGGGAGTATTATAGTTAATTCAAAGTTATTTAAAGTAGGTATATATTGTTACATTTATGTAAATAACAGTAAAAACTATTCCGCGATGTTGACACTGACATGAGTACAAGACAAAGTCAATTTAAAAATAAAGATTTATGTCACGTTCCGAAATCCCATCATAGGTTGTGAAATCTCACCCAGCCTAATATAAAATTCATATAACAAATAGTTTAATCTTATTGTTATTGTTTTTATGATTCAATGAACTAAAATAATATAATAAAACCAAAACAGAGTATTATAATTAATTCAAAGCTATTTAAAATAAGAATAAAATGTAACAAAAAAGTCAATAGTGCGATTCGGAACGCATTATGACATATGTTTAGGTATTAAATTAAAAAGTACTTTACCGCGCTAGGCCGCAAAAAGCGATTTTCTACACAGAAACTGAATGACAAAACCTCCTCTTCCGAGCGTGAAGGTGAAAAATGTCTTTGTCTTTGAGGGGTGAGGGGGCTTGTGTAGTTTGCCGCTTTTTAGCGATGTATTACTATTTAACGGCCTTTTTGTTATGAAAGACATAGAAAATAATATTAATGTTAACTTGCGTACGGACTAAAATGGCTTTTTTTAATGGTTTATTTATTGTAAAAGTAGTAACAATACAACGTTTAAAGGCCGCTTAATGATTATAACTGCTTTTTAGTTAAGTTCGAGTCTATAACCGCCTTTTAGTTAAGTATATGCAAGTATTTATACTCCAACGTAACCAACCTAAAAAGCTGCTAAAACAACTTTGCTGCCTTTTAGTTATTTGCAAACTAAAAACTATTTTTTAGCTTAGCATTGATAGTAAAAATGTTCAATCGATCCAAAAGTTAGAGTACTTTAGCTGCCTTCTGATCTAGTAGTGCTATTTAGCCACCTTTATGCGATGTAAAGTTTGTATTTTGTTGTATTTAGCGGTTCTTTCTTTTTTAATATCTTGAAAACGGTGAAAGATAGAATAACCGTTCCTAGACAGATCGATAGAGTTTTTTTTTTAAAGTTCTATTGCATTAAAAAGTGAAAAATGGCCAAATGTCATTTAGCGGCCTTTAAGCTTATAGACGGCAGCACTATCCATAGCTACAGTAAGGTACTCATTCAGCAATACGAGATTCGTCACAACGGACCGACCTCTTAGAAAACCATGTTGTGATAGGCTCAAAGATTGCTGTAAAGCTGCGTATAATTGTTTGTAAACGATTTTTTCAAAGACTTTGGAGACAATACAAAGCTTCGAAATTGGCCGGTAGTTGGTCATGTCCACCCTAGAGCCCTTCTTATGCACTGGCGTAATAAAAGCTCGTTTCCATATTCTCGGAACTGCATTCTACGCTAAAGATCTTTTAAATAAAATAGAAATAGGTACTGCTATGGCCTTGTGGCCATGGTCCAGCAGATTTGTACGGGTCAAGGTTAGAGATTAGTTCAATAACTTCCTCAATATCGATAATGATATTGTTAATGTCAGTAACGGAAGGATCATGGGAGATTGAACTAGAGTTAGTCAGAGAAGATGAGTTTTGTAGAAAGTTGGAGTGAAAGTAGGCAGGAAAGTATCGCATATAGATTGTCCGGTATTAAGCACATTATCACCATACTTCATACTGCTAGGTAAGTCATTAGAGTTCGATTTTGATTTAATAAAGGACCAAAACATTTTAGGGTTATCTTTCAATGAACTCTCAACCCTATTTATATATCCACGGTAACAATCTCTCTCTAACGCTTTACATCGATCCCTTAAAATTTTAAAAGATTGCTCATCGGAACGTAGGAAAGTGACCCGTAGTAACCTTTTTAGATGGAATATATTTTTCCCGCAGTGATAAAAATACACTGTAGAAATATTCAACTGCTTCTTCTAAAGGCTTCGACGTTAGTTCATGATGCCAGTCAATTCGCGAGATATCTAAATTAATCGCCTCATAATTACCTCTGTTGAAAAGGTATTTAATATGTGGTACACTATTTAAGGGAACATTGTCAACAAACTGAAGGTCAATAGTTAAGGCACCATGATGTAGGTCGATTGGCACGAGTGGATCATCGCTACAGTCAAACACCTGGACGCTATCATTTGCCAATATAAGGTCCAGAATCTTGCCATAACTGTTTCTAATGCCGTTGAACTGTCTAAAACCGAGAATATTTATCTCGTCGAGAAGTAAATTCTCATCATCAGAACTATAATTCGTCGGTTTAAAGTAGAGGCTGCCCAAACACCCAGGAACCCAAGTAATGTTACTTAAATTAAAATCTCCCGCTATCAAGTATTTATCATTAGGATTTCTCATGACTACATCACTCAAAACATTTAAAAAATTAGATAGCTGTTGTGAAAAGCTAAAACCCCGGCCCTCATTACATAGATAAAGCACACAAATATGTAATTTTAGAGGCTGAGAAGTGCCACGCTGCTTAAAAGTCAATGTTAGCCAAAGATCCTCAGCAGTCGAGTGGAAGTCAGGCTGGGGTACAATGGTCAGATCGCTGCGCACCGCAATCAGAACACCGCCCCCATAAATTTGACCAGTAGCGGCCAAGTTTCGATCACGCCGAAAAACAACAAAGCGACTATTAAAAAGTTCCGTGTCCTTAATGCCATCCAGTAGCCAAGTCTCAGTGATTACAACAATATCATAGTCACAATCACATATATTGCGAAAGAATAACGATGTTTTAGTACGCAACCCCCTCGCGTTTTGATAATACACTTTAAGTTTTTTCAATGTGTTAGCCATTTCAATATATAAACAAGTATACAAACCGACAATGCGGTTCCATGATAGATCAGACAATAATTGTAGTGACAACTCATAGTCATAACACATGAATAAACGAAACACGAAACGAAATTATATTCATATAATTATATTAAACAAAAATAACATCTACAGTATCTGCAAAAAGTAAGAATTTGAAATTTTGGAAGCATGTAATAATGTCCATGTCCATGATATAATAAATAAAAGGGGTCCCAAAATTGGGTCTTGTGGTACACCAGATGGGATTTCTGTCCGCTTGGACACATACCCGTGCAAGACAACAGTCTGATTACGGTTATCGATATATGAGGCTACTCACCGATATACATTACCGTGTATGCATATAAGCTTACAACTCATCAAACACTTCCCGCATTCGTAAAGTGACGATTGAAATCGAATGGAATTAAATTTATTTTGCTGAATATTCATTTTATCTGTTATATTTACGTATTCGTTTAAAAAATATTTTACTTTTAGAATATCGCGAATAGTTATCATATTATGGAAGAGCAATGTTTCCGAAGTTTTCGGGAGGGTAAAATTTTACCCATCAATATAAATGACTTTTAATATTGACTTACCAGCACTGATATCACGTAAAAAACAGATGTTAAATACAAAAGTTCAATTTAATCTGTCCAAAATGTAAGTGATAAATAATCCTCCTTCCTACTAATATTATAAACGTGAAAGTATGTTAATCTGTTTGTTCATTTGTTCCTCTTTCACGTAAAAACTACTGTACGGATACGGATAAAACTCGGTGTGTAGGGACTTCAAGTAGGGGACTAACACATAGGCTACTTTTTATCCCGATATTCCCACGGAAACGGGAACCACGCGGATGAAACCGGCGGCCGCTAGTACTGTATAAAACAAAAATACGTCCGGCAGGTGCGCGCGGGCACGGCGGACACCCTGCTGGCTCTGTCTCGCACGCGGTCGGTGGAGGTGCGCACGCTGGAGGCGCCGCCCGACGCGCCCGCGGACTTCCGCGTGGTGGACGCCACGCCCAACTCGCTCACCTTCGCCTGGGACATGCCCGAGGACGCGCGCCACGGCGAGCTGCGCCGCTTCGTGCTCGGCTACGGCGCCGTGGAGGGGGGTGGAGGTAGCGGCGGCGCCGGCGAGCTGGCGCTGGCGGCGGGGGCGCGCGCGGCCACGGTGCGCGGGCTGGCGGCGGGCGCGCTGTACCGCTGCTCGCTGCGCGCGGAGACGGGCGCGGGCGGCGGGCCGGCCGCGGTGCTCACGCAGCGCGCGCCCATCGCCGCGCCGCCGCCGCCGCTCGCCGCCGCCACGCCGCGCGTCTTGCGGCAGACGCCCACCACGGTGAGCGACATTTATCTGAAAATTTTCTCTCCAAATTTTCAAAAAAAATTTAAAATCAAATAAATTTTCTCTTTTCAAAAACAAACTACCTATGCGGCCAAAACATTTTAATGCAGCGTAATGCTGCAATATGTAGTGGAAAACACCTAAGGCTCCGTCCCCATCAGGCTCACAGTGAGCGACCGTCTATTAACCTGAAGTACGCCTCCTCGTATATTTTATCCCTTAGATACGCAGCGAACGATGGTCGCGGCGGTGAATCTACGGGTGTTTTGAACGCCGTCATTGTCGTCAACATATTTTCATATTTTTAGAGTAATAAAATGGTGTCCTCGTGTCCATTTACGAGTACAACCCCCCACTCCGCAGGTGGCGGTGCGGTTCTCGGCGGACGCGTTCTCGCACGCGAACGGCAACGTGACGGCGTACACGCTGGTGCTGGCGGAGGAGCCGCGCGAGGGGCCGGCGCCGCCGCTGCCGGCCTGGCGCGACGTGCACCGCCTGCCCGTCTGGCCGCCCTACCAGGTACCCGCCCACTCCGACTCCGACACTGTTCCTTATATTACACTAGGTTTCTACAGCATTGTAAAATTCTAGTATTTCGACACGATACCCCTTCCGAAATATTGAGGTGTCCGGATTAAAGTATCCAATATTTTAATAGGACTAAAACACGTTTGCAAAAAGGTCTTACGTAAGGTGAGATTCGACCGCATCAGCCGAATAGGGACGAAACTGTCGTCCTACCCGAATGGTAGTAAACGGTTTTAATCCCTTTCGAAGTCAGTCGAGGCGAATTTCTGCCGTCCTACGCTACCTCCGATGCTAAAACGTGACGGGTCACTCATCAAGTCAAATCATTTTTAACTCTGGTTTCATTTATTAAAGTAAAAATTCAAAGTGAATATAGACAAGAATGTTCACGTCTGTGCCATTTTGTCAGCAAACGCGCGTTAAGTTAACTAACACTGCAAGGTGACAAATAAAAGACTGACAAGTGACGCGATAAATGATTGAATATTGACACGTTGCACCCGCACGCACCAACCGCTTCCCCGCGAATGTCCCGCGCGAATCTCTCGTCTGCCCGTATTACAGTGTGCACCGCAGTATCGGGTGTCGGATTAGCGAGGCTCTACTGTATCTCAATTTAATATTTGGACTAGCAATATACAATACCTAGCTTTTCAAAATAAGATCTTTTAACATATTCATCAATCAATAATTTTTAGAAGAAATAGACTTAAAGTAACAATGGATCGATTCCGACGAGTCCAGTCGCCCGATGAGTAGGACGCTGATGGCGTGACTGGCGCAGGTGACGGAGCCGTACTACCCGTTCCACTCGTCGGCCGTGGAGGAGTTCACGATCGGGTCGGAGCGCTGCGAGGGCGGCGGGCGCGCCTACTGCAACGGCCCGCTGAAGCCCGCCACCACCTACTACGTGAAGCTGCGCGCCTTCACCGCGCCCGACAAGTTCACCGACACCGCCTACGCCGAGATCCACACCGGTACCGCCGCCGCCCCGCTCGCCGGGATACTGCGTCTTACCAACTATTTCGGTGGTGGTCGCTAAAACGGTTCGTGCGATTCGGACGAGTGAGCTGAGCTCGTTAAGTGGACATCATATCGCTTTTTCGGATGACAACTATTTCACCTCTTCTGAGACACGATTGATATTCCATTGTTCTCTGGACACCGATGTCCTTCTAGTGCTAGCGACAATTTTTTTACAGATTCATCCCAATACTGACTAGTAGCGGCCGCCCGCGGTTTCATCCGCGTAGTTCCCGTTCCCGTGGGAATAACGGGTTAAAATGTAGCCTATGTTTTAATCCAGGCTATATTCTATCTGTATGCCAAATTTCATCCAAATCGGTTCAGTAGATATTGCGTGAAAGAGTAACAAACATTGAAACATCCTCACAAACTTTCGCATTTATAATATTAGTAGGAAGGAAGGGTAGGAAGTAGGATCGAACTATTTTGAAATTGTACTATTTTTGATGCGAAAACGATGCAAAGTCCCATTAATTTCAAAACTAGCCGAGATTTGTAGAACTATCTTTGTTAATTGACACTATTCCAATGATGTTTTTTCTTCAAAATTGCTGCATTTCTGTTAATTTGGTTTTTATTTAGCTGAAATTTGACATCGGTACACTTCTCATCCGAAGAAGCGATTTATTATTGTCGTAGCCAATCCAAATCGAACGAATCCAAATGTTGTAAAAAGGCTGTGATATAGTGGTGCTCACCCCTTTATGGGATTTAAATGTACTAATATTGAATTGCCATATTTTATATTTTTGACTACTAATCATGATCACTATTTATTGTAAAATAAAATTATTTGTAATATGCACATGTTTTTCTTCTCAAATAATACGACTAACATATCTTTGCTTTGTCTGTCCTTTTCTAGAAATCGGGAGTGGAGAATGTTTCTTACTATTTTGAGTACTGATTGATTACACTGAGCAGAATGTAATTATAACGCGGGTGTTATTAATCCACTAGAACATTTACTAACACATAGAGGTGGATGACTTAAGTAGATACTGACATATCAACATGTTAACGGGATAAAGCGACTACTGATTACTGATTTCAACTGAAGAATTAGACTTATCATAGTAATCAGTGTTATCTCGCAATCCGGCCGGCGCGCGCGCCGCGATAGCTGCGACTCCACACAGCGTGCTCGATATACATTGACCATATACAAAGCAAATAGTTACTTCTGACAACATGTATTGTAAATGTTGATGTTGAACTCCGTACCGACAGTTTTTAATTTATGATTAGTAAAGAAAGATTTATTTAGATGAGGAACAGTGACAAGAATATATGTTTAATTGACATTTGAAAACAATAGGTAAATCTATTTGAATAATTATTAAAATGAAGAGTGGCCGGGCGAGTGCTCGAGAGTGCGGGTACTGCAAGACGTAGCCTTCTTAGTTTAAGGCTAATTTAATACCGTTTCTATTTAATTTGTTGAAAGGTAAACAAAAACACGTCTTTGCCACAAAACACAGATGACAAAATATGTATAAAATTGATATTTTAATCTACTTGCATTTCTTAGATATTATTATTTGTGTACATTAAAGGACGTTTGTTTACCTATTTACCAAATCTATTGAGACACACCTAACTAGGCTGCCCTTGGGAGTTGGTGTTGTGTTGGTTGTGGGTGGCGCGGTGGTGGTTAGAGCCAAGTGTTGGCGGCGGCACAAGTGTACTCAGTAAGTATCTGCTTTTAAAACTGAAGTATGTCTAACAAATCATTAAAACAAATTTTGTATTTTATCTTTTTGTTGTTATCATAGCGTTAACAAGGTAATTTCTTATCGTTTTAATGGTTTGTATTATATTATATTTAAGATAACGTTATAACTCAATCGCTGTATTGAATTACACAAAAGTTTTCCTTAATTCTTATTAAACTTTTAACTAAAATTAACAACGAACGCCTCTCGTGATTTCGCCCGCTAACGTGGCTACTTCATCCAAGCAGCTAACTGATTCTAACGCCCAGATCCAAAATTTATTATTTTAATTTCCAATAGTTTTATTATTTCAACTAAAAGTTCTTTGTCATGGTCCGATCTTTCTCTATACGGAAATTCATCACAATATCCAAGTACTTACTTTCAGATATTGTGTATATTAACAAACGTTTCAGCAAACGTATTAGCAAAGATGAATTTCCGCATTTTGTCATCGGTGCAATAGTATAGTATTTCAAGGGTACGGCAGATAGCTGCAGACAGCACTTATCAATTAAAACTTGTATAATGAATAGAACAACTCCGAGCGTGACTACTGGCGACCTTGGCTCAAACAATAGCTGAATGAGAGCAGATCAAGAATTATATCAATTATAATTCTGTCAATGTCTGATTACTAATTTTGTCATTTATTAGTATTTTGTTCAACTTTAAAGATACAAGTTTATGTGTAATGCTCGAGCCCTTACTGTAATATCAAAGAATACTAACTCACATGGTGAGGGTGAGGGCAGGCTGACTAAGCGAGGTGTCGATGGATCTAATGTGGTGAGACTTGACTGCGCGCGTTGACTTCAGTAAGTGACCAACTGTATACAATTTACGGGTGATTTGTTTTGTTTATGTTATGTGCTTTATGTTTTATTGAGTATGTCATGAAACTTACGACCACATTAGTATTAACGAAAAACAAATTCGCCTTAGATTATTGTTTTTTTTTTATAATAAGTATGAGGATATTTAATTTTTATATTTTATTACGAATTAATACCCGATATCAGATAACTCGTGAATGTTAAGAGTGAGTCATCGATTTGATTCGATTGATCGATTTTGATGACCTGTTTGGCACAGGGGTACTAAGCCTGCCTTCTGCGCTAGAGGTCCGGGGTTCGATCTCGGACAAGATAAATATTTGTGTGCATGAACATATCTATTTGTTTCTGATTTTAGAATTTTTGTATTTTTTCAATGCTATTTATAAACTTATGAACTTATGATAAACTTATGATAAATTTTAAATAGAAAAATATTGGAAAAATTAACAAGTGAATTCTCTCACTCTTTTAGATAGAACTCGAATCCAAGACCTTTGGAAATCCGGTCCAATGCTCTAACCACTGAGCTACCGAGATTTGAGAAGACTTAAATATCTATTTATTTATTTATTTATTTATTTATTCATATTATTTATCTTGATCTGGGTGTTTAATATGTACATTATGTATGTATTTACAAAAAAAAAGTTTAGATGTATGCTTATCCGTTATCTAGTAACCATAACAAAGTTTTTTTATGAAACTTAACGTGGGCTAGATAATTGGTGTATTTGTATGCAATTATTAATTTAATTATCGATGCAGTCTAAAGTAATCAAGCCGCAGGGCAGGGAGGTATCGGCCGCCGAACGTTGACGCTAACGAACGGCGAGTACGGAATAAACCTATTTTAGAAACAGAAGACCGATATTTGAGGTGCTTATTATAATATTTACCTAACGCCACTGAAAGAATGCGTTTTTGGCAGGTTCCTGTCAGTAAGTTCCTCGTTCACTAACTAAACAACTTTCGGTTTCGATTAATCTTATATAATATTCGTTAAAAAGCTTTGTTTACTCGCATCGCATTGCTCGCATCGAGCAACCGAAACGACGCGTCAGGAACGTATTCTCTCGGCGGCCGGACCGTGGCCGGGTCGTATAGCGTGTGTGGTGTGTGGTGTGCGCAGAGGTGGACAACACGGCGTGGATCGCAGGCGCGTGCGCGGCGGCGGCGCTGGCGCTGGGCGGCGGCGTGGCGGCGCTGGTGGCGCGGCGGCTGCGGCGCCGGCCCGCCGGCCCGCCCGCGCCGCCCGCGCCCCGCACCGCGCGCCCCGTGCGCGTGCAGGACTTCATCGACCACTACCGCCTCATGTCCGCCGACTCCGACTTCAGGTGAGCCCTATCTAACCTGCGGCGCCGGCCCGCCGGCCCGCCCGCGCCGCCCGCGCCCCGCACCGCGCGCCCCGTGCGCGTGCAGGACTTCATCGACCACTACCGCCTCATGTCCGCCGACTCCGACTTCAGGTGAGCCCTATCTAACCTGCGGCGCCGGCCCGCCGGCCCGCCCGCGCCGCCCGCGCCCCGCACCGCGCGCCCCGTGCGCGTGCAGGACTTCATCGACCACTACCGCCTCATGTCCGCCGACTCCGACTTCAGGTGAGCCCTATCTAACCTGCGGCGCCGGCCCGCCGGCCCGCCCGCGCCGCCCGCGCCCCGCACCGCGCGCCCCGTGCGCGTGCAGGACTTCATCGACCACTACCGCCTCATGTCCGCCGACTCCGACTTCAGGTGAGCCCTATCTAACCTGCGGCGCCGGCCCGCCGGCCCGCCCGCGCCGCCCGCGCCCCGCACCGCGCGCCCCGTGCGCGTGCAGGACTTCATCGACCACTACCGCCTCATGTCCGCCGACTCCGACTTCAGGTGAGCCCTATCTAACCTGCGGCGCCGGCCCGCCGGCCCGCCCGCGCCGCCCGCGCCCCGCACCGCGCGCCCCGTGCGCGTGCAGGACTTCATCGACCACTACCGCCTCATGTCCGCCGACTCCGACTTCAGGTGAGCCCTATCTAACCTGCGGCGCCGGCCCGCCGGCCCGCCCGCGCCGCCCGCGCCCCGCACCGCGCGCCCCGTGCGCGTGCAGGACTTCATCGACCACTACCGCCTCATGTCCGCCGACTCCGACTTCAGGTGAGCCCTATCTAACCTGCGGCGCCGGCCCGCCGGCCCGCCCGCGCCGCCCGCGCCCCGCACCGCGCGCCCCGTGCGCGTGCAGGACTTCATCGACCACTACCGCCTCATGTCCGCCGACTCCGACTTCAGGTGAGCCCTATCTAACCTGCGGCGCCGGCCCGCCGGCCCGCCCGCGCCGCCCGCGCCCCGCACCGCGCGCCCCGTGCGCGTGCAGGACTTCATCGACCACTACCGCCTCATGTCCGCCGACTCCGACTTCAGGTGAGCCCTATCTAACCTGCGGCGCCGGCCCGCCGGCCCGCCCGCGCCGCCCGCGCCCCGCACCGCGCGCCCCGTGCGCGTGCAGGACTTCATCGACCACTACCGCCTCATGTCCGCCGACTCCGACTTCAGGTGAGCCCTATCTAACCTGCGGCGCCGGCCCGCCGGCCCGCCCGCGCCGCCCGCGCCCCGCACCGCGCGCCCCGTGCGCGTGCAGGACTTCATCGACCACTACCGCCTCATGTCCGCCGACTCCGACTTCAGGTGAGCCCTATCTAACCTGCGGCGCCGGCCCGCCGGCCCGCCCGCGCCGCCCGCGCCCCGCACCGCGCGCCCCGTGCGCGTGCAGGACTTCATCGACCACTACCGCCTCATGTCCGCCGACTCCGACTTCAGGTGAGCCCTATCTAACCTGCGGCGCCGGCCCGCCGGCCCGCCCGCGCCGCCCGCGCCCCGCACCGCGCGCCCCGTGCGCGTGCAGGACTTCATCGACCACTACCGCCTCATGTCCGCCGACTCCGACTTCAGGTGAGCCCTATCTAACCTGCGGCGCCGGCCCGCCGGCCCGCCCGCGCCGCTCGCGCCCCGCACCGCGCGCCCCGTGCGCGTGCAGGACTTCATCGACCACTACCGCCTCATGTCCGCCGACTCCGACTTCAGGTGAGCCCTATCTAACCTGCGGCGCCGGCCCGCCGGCCCGCCCGCGCCGCCCGCGCCCCGCACCGCGCGCCCCGTGCGCGTGCAGGACTTCATCGACCACTACCGCCTCATGTCCGCCGACTCCGACTTCAGGTGAGCCCTATCTAACCTGCGGCGCCGGCCCGCCGGCCCGCCCGCGCCGCCCGCGCCCCGCACCGCGCGCCCCGTGCGCGTGCAGGACTTCATCGACCACTACCGCCTCATGTCCGCCGACTCCGACTTCAGGTGAGCCCTATCTAACCTGCGGCGCCGGCCCGCCGGCCCGCCCGCGCCGCCCGCGCCCCGCACCGCGCGCCCCGTGCGCGTGCAGGACTTCATCGACCACTACCGCCTCATGTCCGCCGACTCCGACTTCAGGTGAGCCCTATCTAACCTGCGGCGCCGGCCCGCCGGCCCGCCCGCGCCGCGAACCAGATCATCAATATTATCATGCTCTACTCAACTATCGAATTGATCCAATCGAATGTAAACTTTGTCAAATCAGATTGGAAATTGAACTCAAAAGGGAATGGACAAAAACGACAATTTTGTAAGTTCTGGATTTATAGTTGGCTCCAAATTTTTATTGTATTGTATTGTTTTCGCGTACTTTTTTTAAAGCTATTTCGGTATGTTTTATCCTCATGACATAACTATTTGTGCAATACACGTATACAGGTTTAGCGAAGAGTTCGAGGAGCTGAAGCACGTGGGTCGAGAGCAGCCGTGCACGGCGGCGGACCTGCCGTGCAACCGGCCCAAGAACCGGTTCACCAACATCCTGCCGTACGACCACTCGCGATACAAGCTGCAGCCCGTCGACGACGAGGAGGGCTCCGACTACATCAACGCCAACTACGTGCCCGGACACAACTCCCCGAGAGAGTTCATCGTCACGCAGGTATGTTCACTCAACGGCTTACGTCTTAAAGTACAAAGTTGATTGATTGGGGAAATTTGGCAGTTTAGTATCTGCCGCTGTTCGTATATCACCACGTTCGCTTGTCATTTATTCAGCGATCAATAAAAATAACAGCTTTTATGGTACTTGTCCGTGTCTAAAAGAAGGTAACGATGAGCTTCCTCGCCAAAATAAAACGTGTTTTGATGGCTCCAGTAACAAAGATCATACACGGAGGTCACGGAGTCACAATTGATCATCTGTAGGACTTTAGAGATAGGGTAGACGACCCGGTTGGGGTCAGTTTTATTTAATCATTATTGAAATAGCGTTAAGGTTGTAAGTAGCCACGACGGGGTCAGTGGTCGCGCACACGTATAGAATGTGTCGTCGGTGCAGGGCCCCCTGCACTGCACGCGCGACGACTTCTGGCGCATGTGCTGGGAGTCGGGGTCGCGCGCCATCGTGATGCTGACGCGCTGCGTGGAGAAGGGCCGCGAGAAGTGCGACCGCTACTGGCCGTACGACACGCGGCCCGTCTACTACGGCGACATCGCCGTCACCGCGCTCAACGAGTCGCGCTACCCCGACTGGACCGTCACCGAGCTGATGGTCTGCCGCGGCGCCGAGCAGCGCGTGCTCAAGCACTTCCACTTCACCACCTGGCCCGACTTCGGCGTGCCCGACCCGCCCACCACGCTCGCCAGGTATTGATGCTGTCCCACTTATATTTAACACTTAACACCTGTTTACGCACGTTATATTTTTATTAGCGATATATTAACCGCCTCTGTGGTCTAGTAGTAGCGACCATCGGTATCAGACCCAGGAGTCCCGGGTTCGATTCCCAGCGGGGGTACATATGGTAGTCGGTTCGGTTGGTGGTAGGACTTGTTGTAACTCTGTCTGGCTAGCTATTACCATCTTATCTAAGGCTTGACGCCATAACAGCAATGTTTTCAGCATTGTTGTGTTCCGGCAGTTAGAAATAAGATAGCCAGTTCCTTAGTGATTAAGGATTTCGGGAGAGGCTCGCTTCCATCTTCAGCCTTATCAATACTTAACATCAGGTATGATGAAGGCTAAGAGTCTCCCCGTTGTTCATAAAAAGGCCCCTATTTCTCTTGAGTGTAATGTACGATGTGTAGTGTACAGTCGGGGAGCTTCCCGGTTGACTAGTAGATTTTTTAGGGAGCTTTATTTAAAGAAAAAACTAATAGATAAATAGAAAACGTCTATAAATAATAGAATATGAATAGGTATTTCATTTGAATAATAAATAATGTCTTTAGCCTTAGAACTTTCCGAAAAAACATTTCCCAAAAAAAAAAACTACTGGTCAACCGGGAAGTTCCCCGATTATACGAGCTCATGCGTTCACCGTAGACGACCCATATCGTAATGTGTTTGTGTTCCGCACGTCCACGCACAGGTTCGTGCGAGCATTCCGCGAGCGCTGCCCGGCGGACGCGCGGCCCGTGGTGGTGCACTGCAGCGCCGGCGTCGGCCGCTCCGGCACCTTCATCACGCTGGACCGCGCGCTGCAGCAGGTATGTGATGATGACGTACAGGTTCGTGCGAGCATTCCGCGAGCGCTGCCCGGCGGACGCGCGGCCCGTGGTGGTGCACTGCAGCGCCGGCGTCGGCCGCTCCGGCACCTTCATCACGCTGGACCGCGCGCTGCAGCAGGTATGTGATGATGACGTACAGGTTCGTGCGAGCATTCCGCGAGCGCTGCCCGGCGGACGCGCGGCCCGTGGTGGTGCACTGCAGCGCCGGCGTCGGCCGCTCCGGCACCTTCATCACGCTGGACCGCGCGCTGCAGCAGGTATGTGATGATGACGTACAGGTTCGTGCGAGCATTCCGCGAGCGCTGCCCGGCGGACGCGCGGCCCGTGGTGGTGCACTGCAGCGCCGGCGTCGGCCGCTCCGGCACCTTCATCACGCTGGACCGCGCGCTGCAGCAGGTATGTGATGATGACGTACAGGTTCGTGCGAGCATTCCGCGAGCGCTGCCCGGCGGACGCGCGGCCCGTGGTGGTGCACTGCAGCGCCGGCGTCGGCCGCTCCGGCACCTTCATCACGCTGGACCGCGCGCTGCAGCAGGTATGTGATGATGACGTACAGGTTCGTGCGAGCATTCCGCGAGCGCTGCCCGGCGGACGCGCGGCCCGTGGTGGTGCACTGCAGCGCCGGCGTCGGCCGCTCCGGCACCTTCATCACGCTGGACCGCGCGCTGCAGCAGGTATGTGATGATGACGTACAGGTTCGTGCGAGCATTCCGCGAGCGCTGCCCGGCGGACGCGCGGCCCGTGGTGGTGCACTGCAGCGCCGGCGTCGGCCGCTCCGGCACCTTCATCACCCT
Source organism: Chrysoteuchia culmella (assembly GCA_910589605.1). Lineage (NCBI taxonomy): Eukaryota > Metazoa > Arthropoda > Insecta > Lepidoptera > Crambidae > Chrysoteuchia > Chrysoteuchia culmella. Next base: position 200,135 of record OU342647.1, on the reverse strand, counting down.
GGACCGCGCGCTGCAGCAGGTATGTGATGATGACGTACAGGTTCGTGCGAGCATTCCGCGAGCGCTGCCCGGCGGACGCGCGGCCCGTGGTGGTGCACTGCAGCGCCGGCGTCGGCCGCTCCGGCACCTTCATCACGCTGGACCGCGCGCTGCAGCAGGTATGTGATGATGACGTACAGGTTCGTGCGAGCATTCCGCGAGCGCTGCCCGGCGGACGCGCGGCCCGTGGTGGTGCACTGCAGCGCCGGCGTCGGCCGCTCCGGCACCTTCATCACGCTGGACCGCGCGCTGCAGCAGGTATGTGATGATGACGTACAGGTTCGTGCGAGCATTCCGCGAGCGCTGCCCGGCGGACGCGCGGCCCGTGGTGGTGCACTGCAGCGCCGGCGTCGGCCGCTCCGGCACCTTCATCACGCTGGACCGCGCGCTGCAGCAGGTATGTGATGATGACGTACAGGTTCGTGCGAGCATTCCGCGAGCGCTGCCCGGCGGACGCGCGGCCCGTGGTGGTGCACTGCAGCGCCGGCGTCGGCCGCTCCGGCACCTTCATCACGCTGGACCGCGCGCTGCAGCAGGTATGTGATGCTGTCGTACAGGTTCGTGCGAGCATTCCGCGAGCGCTGCCCGGCGGACGCGCGGCCCGTGGTGGTGCACTGCAGCGCCGGCGTCGGCCGCTCCGGCACCTTCATCACCCTGGACCGCGCGCTGCAGCAGGTATGTGATGATGACGTACAGGTTCGTGCGAGCATTCCGCGAGCGCTGCCCGGCGGACGCGCGGCCCGTGGTGGTGCACTGCAGCGCCGGCGTCGGCCGCTCCGGCACCTTCATCACGCTGGACCGCGCGCTGCAGCAGGTATGTGATGATGACGTACAGGTTCGTGCGAGCATTCCGCGAGCGCTGCCCGGCGGACGCGCGGCCCGTGGTGGTGCACTGCAGCGCCGGCGTCGGCCGCTCCGGCACCTTCATCACGCTGGACCGCGCGCTGCAGCAGGTATGTGATGATGACGTACAGGTTCGTGCGAGCATTCCGCGAGCGCTGCCCGGCGGACGCGCGGCCCGTGGTGGTGCACTGCAGCGCCGGCGTCGGCCGCTCCGGCACCTTCATCACGCTGGACCGCGCGCTGCAGCAGGTATGACACGACGACACGAGCTCTAGTAGTCTCGAGGCCGAAATACATCTAAATTGATTCGGTGATCAACGGATTAAGCGTCAAAAAATTGTAGACAAGAGTCCCTTTCGCATTTGTAATATTGAGGTAAATTCAATCTCGCCAAAAACATGTTCATGTGAACTTTGCCAAACTTCTAACTCTACACGTCCTGACTTCATAAGCTCTCACCTTAGTCAAAATATGTGGCTTGGCCGTTTCGTTGCCGCCACATGGGCCATGGTCATAAAGTGAACACTTCAAACGGCCAATCCACATATTTTGACTAAGGTATAGTTTCAATTTCAAGCTTTGTAATTCGAGAAATCATATCTATAGTTATATACCTAGATGGTTAATAGACAAAACAGCGCAATAACATATGTTTGACAACACAATGGCAGCTAGCAGCGCACGCGGAGTACCTGGACATCTTCGGCATGGTGTACAGCATGCGGCGCGAGCGCGTGTGGATGGTGCAGACGGAGCAGCAGTACATCTGCATCCACCAGTGCCTCGTGGCCGTGCTCGAGGGGCAGGACCTGGCGCCGCCGCCGCACCACAACCACCACCACAACCCCGCCTTCGAAGGTAACCACCCACTCCACCCACTCCACCCCCTCGGTCCGATACCATGATTAGGGGTGCGGATGCGTAAACTCAATCGTATTCATTTGACAGTTAATATCGTACGTCGAGGTCGACTCGTTACGTAATATCGACTGCAGTTTGAATTTTTCACTGATTAATGACACACAGGACGAGGAGCCCGTGGTGTTGTGGTTCGCGCGCTCGGCCTGTGATTGTTGAGGTTAAGCAACTTTCGCAATGGTCGGTCACTGGATGGGTGACCAAAAATTTACTATATCGAGCCCCTCCGTGCTTCGGTAGGCATGTTAAGCCGGCAGTCCCGGCTACATTTGCAGTCGTAAAAACCTACCAATCCGCATCGGGCCCGCGTGGTGGGTATTGGCTCGTTCTCTTTATCCATCCATAAGGAAAGCCAGTGTCCCAGCAGTTATAGGGACATTAAAAATGGCTGGTGACGACAAATGACATACAATATGAACTGTCATATAAATACGATTAGCTTTCGCGATAGCCTATCTGAATAAAAATTTATACCTATCGGGTATGGCAACTAATCTCTCATTTAAGTAGTTCATTTAATGAAATTTTACTAAAGACACGGTCGGCTTCCTTATCCCATTCTTAGGAAGAGATAGGTTATAGACCTACCTAGCAAAATGGAAACCGAGCGGTGTTCATAATTTGATTAACTTTATTTTGCCGTTTAATAATGAAATTGTAGTGTGTTAATTTAAGGGATATGATAGTGGTGGTGGTGGTACCTACAGCCGGCGCAGAGGAGCCCCGCCGCCGCGCCGCAAGTGAGCCCCGAGTGCCGCATGCCCCGCCCCCCCCTTGCCCCGCCCCGCCCCCGCCCTTGCCCCGCCCCGCCCCCGCCCTTGCCCCGCCCCGCCCCTTGCCCTTGCCCCGCCCCGCCCCCGCCCTTTCCCCAAAGCCCGCAAAAAAAACCCGCTTCTGTTGTCACGCTTTACAATAGTCTTGTCAGATCAGTGCTCGAGTACTGTACTGGTAGTGTGGTCTCCTCAGTATGATGTTCACGTGAAAAGCCTCAAAAGCGTACAAAAATGGTTTCTTTGGCATCTGTCTTTCCGAAACTTCCTCGCTAAATCGTTGAGATCTTATGAGAGTCGACTTGAATATTTTACGATCCAAAGCCTCAAACATAGGAGGCTCCTTTTCGATAGCATGTTTCAAACTAATGAATGTAGGGCTGGATTGTATGTATGTGTGTTGATCTAACCTTCTGGATCAGATTCAAATCAACGCTACCAAAAACCTGCCTTGGCTTAGCAAGTTCAACATTTTTGTACAGAAAAGTGTAAAGAGCAATCGGGCCCCTAATTGTCTAATTTAAAAATCTATCACAATCCCTTTCAAAAGTATTGTGATTTTGGTAGCGATTTATTATAGTCGCAATCCCTTTCAGAACGAATGATGTTTTAAATGACACTTCATTTGACACTTCTCCATACATTTGAAAGATATTTTCGTCTGTCTCTTTGCACACTTAAATTTCGTTCACTCAATACCTTTATTTATTTATTTATTTATTTATTTATTTATTTATTACTTTCCTTTCAAAACAAGCCCCGATCACAATCCCTTTCAAATGTCAAATAGTGACGGCCTGAAGTATGTAAATATATTTCAAATGACGAAAAAAAAGGATTGCGATAGATTTTAAAATTAGACAATGAGCCCCCTGGGCAGCCACTTAACTTTAAATAGGATCCAGAATCTATACAACAGCTTATCCCGGTCAAATATCGAAAACTTGGACATATTCCACCTCAGTCTGAGAAAATATAAAGAAATTGTTAAATTTATTATTAGTAACGTAAACCCCAATTAAATTAAATTAGATCTTCTTGTAACAATGTATTCGATGTTTACATTGACTTTTTTATTTTTTTTGAAGTTTGTAATTGCATGCCGTGGCTGTCTATAATTAGAAACTGTATTTAGACTAAGATTCTATATTTAATTTATTACAAATTGTTAGTACATGTTTTAGTTGACTGCCCAATAAACTGGTCGTGTGCTTAACATATTGAGTACATTTACTGTCCTCTACTAACGGTGCGTGTGGTGTTGCAGACGACGAGGGCATCGCGGAGTCGGGCATGTGACGGGCACTCGACGGCGACGGCCGCCGCAGCCCCGCGGAGCCCCACGGAGCCCCGCGGAGCGCCGCTTCCGTTACATGAGATAGTCATGAGTTTTTTACTGAAGTATTTTTGTATAAATGTATATTTAACGTTGTAAACCTTTTCAGCTTGTACATAAATCGATATATAATATTGTTAAGTTTGAACCCGTCCGTCCGCCGGCAGCCGCCGCCGCCGCCGCCGCCGCAGCCGCCGCTCGGAACTAGGGTCTCCGTGGCCTGCGATATTAAGTGTTGTATATTTAACTTTGACATTCCTCGTGATCGTACTTACTATTGTTAATTAGTTAATTATTATATTCGCCGACTTCGATAACGATTTACAGAGCCATATATGATTTATTTTTTGGTACTGCTAATAGTTTAACGATGAGCGACTAACCTTAGATATCGAATACCTACGTATAGTGACGTAGTCGACTATGGAATTGCTTGAACACTTCTGACAAAAACTTCCATTGTGATAAAAAATACCATATACGATTCAAAACGACCGCTTAGAGACCGGTTTACGGTGTACTGAAAAAAGAACTATTTGCTTGCAATTGACGCAACTAGGATCCGCTCAGACTGCGCGACATCGACAGCCCAAACGGCTTCCTGCGGAAATTTAGTTGTCGTTGTCATTCTAATAAGGTACTAAACTACTGTGTGTACTACACGACTACAAGGCAATTAGGCGCATGACAGGAATGCGGCTTTGCACTTTTGGCACCTGCAGCCGACTTATGTCACCGTACTTCTCTTATTATCTGATTTATTAGCGCTACAGTGATTAACTGATTGCTTAGTGTAGATTTTTTAAGTTTTTCTTGGCTGTCATGCGCCTAATTGTCTTGGTCAGATTGTTTCGATTTCCATCAGCATATTGTATCGTTTTGAATCACACCGCTAAATGTCGTTACATATCAGTATCGTTTCTTTGAAGTTTAAATAAACTCGTACATCGTTATGTTTTAAACAAGGATTATCCAATCGGCAGTTGGTGACATGGCTCTGAATTCAAATATGGTTGATGAGATTGATGTTGATTCATGCAGATTGATTTGGTGTTGTAGGCGTGTGTTGTGTTGTGTGGTGGTAAAGCAGTTTCATGGTTGGTTGTACCTACTTAGTAATTACGCATTAATCGAATGGTGTATAGGTTTTGATGCAGATGTTTTAACAGAGAATAAGAGAGTACTTAATTTATAACTTTCTACATATTATTAACTATTTTTTTAAATTCGACATGTTATTAATTAATATTTATATTGTTTATATTTCAATAGATTATTATATATTTTTTACCGTACATTTTATACGAGAGAACTTTTTTTAACTTGTCATATTTACAATCGCTCAAACAACAAGATTTATATTTTAATAAATGAAATATTTACATGAATTTTCTTTTATTTCACTACTTATATAACTAGGTGCCGCTCGCGGTTTCACCCGCGCGGTTCCCGTTCTCGTGGGAATATCGGGATAAAAAGTATCCTATGTTCATAACCAGGCTATCTACTGTGTACCGAATTTCATTCAAATCCGTTCAGTAGTTTCGGAGCCTATTCAATGCAAATAAACAAACAATCAAATCTTTCCTTTTTATAATAATAGTATAGATTTATGTTAACTTGATTCTCGTCTCGACACGGGTCTTTTTACCAGGCATATGAATGAATCTCAATAACTCAAATAGTAGGTTATGTGGAGTGAAAGAGATCTGAGATAAAGACAAATGTTCAATTTTTGTATGGATGCTGGGTCCACTCAGCATTATGGTAGTGAAATTATATTATGAGAGAGATCTAACTAGGGTCCGTCTCACAAAAGAAGTCGCACGGAATATTACTGAAACAAAAATGTGGTATGCATATCTCTTAGTATTATAGCTTATTTTCGAATGTTGAAGCGCCACTCTCAGGAGACTAGGTAATCTATCTACGGCCAAACTATCGCACTATGGCGAACATTTACCGTTTTCATGATGAGTCTGTCTGTAGCAACAACATTTCAAACAGAACACGGTCAGAAAGTGACTATTGTGTGGCCAGACCTTGTGGCTAATGTTCGCCATAGTGCGATAGCATAACATAAAGTGTGTTTCAGCGAATAGTTCGTCTGACAATGTGTTCTGAAGCAGGGCTTGTAACCGGTTTGAAAAAGCTGTTAATGGAGGTTTTTTATTAAGGTTTTTTTACAAAACCGCTTCCGACGTATAAAACCTTATTAAACCGTTTAATCCAAACTCTGCGAAATGTACCTACTACTGGCGAGGAGATCAAGCTAATAGCGACTGGTTAATTAAAACACTCACATTTATTTAATTCGTATTTTTACTCAATCACTAATTACAAAATAGGTAACGAAAAATCACACACTGAAAAATCATAACTTTTTTCACAGCGCGGGAAAAGCCAAGAAGGTCGGTATAGTCAATAAAAAATATTGTAGCACTGGACATAACGCCGCCAAGGACGATTACAGTCCTTCAAAATCATGTGTAAAATAAACTAACTTAACGAAAACATACTCAACTATTTCAAACTAAGATTAAAGTGAATTCGGATCAGATTCAGACTCAGCCAGAGGCAGAAGACACAATTTTGAAATTGGTCTTTTAAATAGGCTATCCTTATATTGTAAGGAGACCACTCTTGTTACTCCATCTGCACCTGCGGGGCTATCGCGTAAAAAATATGGATATGGACATGGGCTTCATTTGACAGTTAAATGACCATACATGGTAATTTTATGAGCTTCAACTGTCAAATGAAGCCCATATCCATACCCAGATTTTTTACGCGATAGCCCCCTGGGTGTTTCTGGATGATTCGCCCTAGAAGCCATTTCCCAGGAGGAAGCCTGTCATCTTTTACTAATACTATAGTGCCTATAGCAGGTTCTGGTTGATCTTTATTCCACTTATAACGGTGTTGCAAGGTTGTGAGGTATTCATGCTGCCATCGCTGCCATAAAGATTGCACCATACGTTGAATTAAGTGCCATCGATTTAAGGGGCTAAGATTAGCGTTAATTAACGACGGTTCTGGTACACCAATTATAGGCTCTCCTATGAGGAAATGAGCAGGTGTTAACGGAGGTTCATCAAGATTAGAATGTATTGGAGTAAGTGGTCGTGAGTTAACACAAGCTTCAACTTGTGTTAAAAGCGTAGACAGCTCTTCATAGGTAAGCAATGTTTGTCCAATTACTCGTTTTAGGTGTCCCTTCACACTTTTAACTCCAGATTCCCAAAGGCCTCCGAAGTGAGGGGCACTAGGGGGAATAAAATTCCAGTGAGTTTGATCATTAGCCAGGAGTTCGACAATTTCAAAAACAAGTTGAGATTTACAATCATTGAAAGCAAGGTCTAGCTCACGTGACGCACCGACAAAGTTCGTTCCACGATCACTCCAAATTTCTTTGCAGTGACCACGGCGAGAAGTGAAGCGTTTAAAAGCGGCAACAAACGCAGCTGAAGTGAGGTCCGTAACTAACTCCAGGTGAATGGCTTTTGTGTCTGTGCATATAAATAAACAAACATAAACTTTACAGTACCTTTTACATCTACCAGGATACAATTTGATTGTAAGCGGGCCTGCGAAATCCACACCAATAGATAGGAATGGACGACTTGGTGTAACACGAAATTTGGGAAGGTCGGCTATAAATGGCACAGATGGATTAGCCCTTTGGGTGAAACATGGTATACATTTGGTGATTATTGATTTAACAATATTTTTAGCTCTAATAATCCAAAAATTTTGTCTTATGACATTTAATATCAGTTGGTGTCCTCCATGCAGAGTTTTCAAATGTGCGTTTAAGACAATTAGCTTAGAAAAGCTACAGTGATTACTTAAGGCAATCGGGTTTCTCATTGCATCTGAAATCTCCGCATTAGCAAGTCGACCACCGACACGAACAACACCATTATTGTCAAGATATGGATTAAGTACATGTAATCTACTCGAACGTCGAACTCGATCACCTCGTGATAAATGACTGATTTCGTCTGTAAACGAAATGGATTGTGACATCTTAACACATTTGTTTAAAACAACAAGCCGTCACTCGTATCAATTTTGAGAGTGTTGAGAATCGTTTCAAGTAAAAAATAGCATCGTCATTTTGCAAAATATTAACATTTGCTTGTATTTGAGTTTTAGTCTTAATTTCCAAATCTGTTACAGGGACAACATTATCAAAATTTATAATTGGGTCTGGATTTTGCAAAAACTGTGGGCCATTCCACCATAGTTCCGACTGCTGTAAGTCCGTTAGGTATACACCACGGGATGCTAGATCGGCTGGATTATTTACCGACCTAATGTGACGCCATTGAGTACTATTTGTGAGTGTCAATATCTCCGAAGTTCGGTTTGCGACAAATGTTGTCCAAGTACTTGGTGTTTTACGAAGCCATGCCAGAACTATGGTTGAATCTGTCCATGCGTGAACATTTTGATTCGGTACATTGAGTATAGTTTTAACATGAGAAAGCAATTTAGCTACGAGCACTGCACCACAGAGTTCGAGACGTGGAAGAGAAATTTGTTTTACCGGAGCCACTTTAGATTTAGCTATCACAAGATACACTTTAACATCGTCATCGTTCCAAACTCTGAGATATACCACTGCTCCGTAGGCAGCACAAGAAGCATCACTGAATCCATGCAGTTCCAGTTTAGTTGTGCTATCAGAAACTCCCAGCCATCGCGGGAACTGAATGGCTTCTGTGTGACTAAAATGATCAAGGTAAGTGAACCATTCATTTCTAAAATCGTCAGGTAGATCGTCGTCCCAGTCTAAGCCAACTAACCACAACTTTTGCATAAATATTTTGAGTAGTATAAATCCTGGTGTTAGCCAACCTAGAGGGTCAAAGGTCTTTGCAATACTGGACAATACATTTCGTTTAGTAAGATTATTACTATTAGAACAAATCAAATTCAAATTCAGCTCAAACTTATCGATTTCTGAATTCCAAGTGATACCTAAAGTTTTAACTGTATCTTCAACTTTTATATTAACCACATTTTGAGAATCTTTATCATTATCAGGAATTTGTGATAATACTAATTTACTATTCGATGCCCATTTGTGTAAAAGAAAACCACCGCGACCTAACAGTTCAGTAAGTCTTTTTAGCAGGATCACAGCACCATCTTCGTTGGACGCACCAGTCATTAAATCGTCCATATACATCCCATTCTTCAAGATATCTGATTCAGTGGGAAAGTCGTTCTTTTCATCATCAGCAAGTTGATGAAGTGTGCGTATAGCTAAAAATGGGGCACAAGATGTTCCATATGTAACGGTAAGTAGTTTATATTCTTGTATAGGTTGAGTTGGAGATTCTCGCCATAATATCGTCTGGTAATCAACATCCTCTTTAGACACTAAGATTTGTCGGTACATTTTTTGTATGTCGGCAACTAAACAAAACTTATGTTGTCTCCATCTGATAATTAAATCTCTGATGTCTTGTTGTAGAGGATAACCAAATAATAATTCATCATTTAGTGAATTCCTTTTCAGGAGCAGCACTTCCGTCGAAGACTACTCGTAACTTCGTGCTTAGACTCGTCGGCCTAAGGACTGCATGGTGAGGTAAGTAATGAAGTCTTTGTGTATTTCTTTCATTTTCAGGTACTAACATCATATGGTTTTGTGTCTCGTACTCTTTCATAAACTTGTGATATTCTTCTTTAAATTCAGGTTTACGTTCAAAACGTTTCTCCATTTGGTGTAAGCGACTAATGGCAAGCGGTTTGACGTCGCCGAGCCTTGAAGGAGGATCATCTTTGAACGGTAAACGCACAATGTAACGTCCGTTATCATCGCGTGTGTTTGTAGTTTTATAGTGTTCCTCACATTGTGATTCTAGATCCGTCATTGGTTTTTTGTGAGGTAAGTTCTCTTCAATTTCCCAGAAACGTCTGAGTAACTGATCTGCGTCAACTTTAGTGTGAGTAACAACCATATTGTGTTCTTGGGCTGCAGTATCAGTTTGTGAAACTCTGCCCGAAATAAGCCAACCAAGGCGAGAGTTGAGTGCTATAAGAGAATTGTATTTGTGTACACCTTCTAATATTATGTAAGCATGCACGTCAGCACCAAGAAAAACGTCGATAGATCCTGGCTTGTGAAAGTTTGGATCAGCAAGATCCAACTGCATTGAAGAAGGCCAAGTATCTTGTGGAAAATCACGTGAAGGCAACAATGAGGTGAGTTTCTTAAGTACATATGCGTTTACTTCAAATTCTTCGCTGTTTGTGGACTGTATTTTTAGTGTAACCATCGATTTTGTAGTGACCACTGATGAGTTTGATATTCCAGAGATTTTGCCAACAACAGACGTCCGATCAAGTTTCAATAGTTGTGAGGCTGCTTAAGTTATAAAAGATCCTTGGGAGCCCTGGTCGACAAGAGCTCTCAATGTGTAAGTACCATTGTTTCTGGACGCAATTCTATCTCAGCTGTAGCTAAAATAACTAAATCATCATTTGTTTCTGCTTTCAGGTTCACGCTGAAGTTGCAAGAAGTATTGGGTACATGTTCATTTAACTGTGATGTGCTATTAGCCTTTTCAGCTTCAACAGTAGTGTTGGTCTTCGCAAAGGTTGTAAAATGAAGTAACGTGTGATGTCGACGTCCACATTTTTTGCAGGTTGTACTTTGCCTACAATTCGATACGGAGTGACCTTTAACGAGGCAGTTGAAACATATGTTATTATATAGGACGAGGAGCCCGTGGTGTTGTGGTTCGCGCGCTCGGCCTGTGATTGTTGAGGTTAAGCAACTTTCGCAATGGTCGGTCACTGGATGGGTGACCAAAAATTTACTATATCGAGCCCCTCCGTGCTTCGGTAGGCATGTTAAGCCGGCAGTCCCGGCTACATTTGCAGTCGTAAAAACCTACCAATCCGCATCGGGCCCGCGTGGTGGGTATTGGCTCGTTCTCTTTATCCATCCATAAGGAAAGCCAGTGTCCCAGCAGTTATAGGGACATTAAAAATGGCTGGTGACGACAAATGACATACAATATGAACTGTCATATAAATACGATTAGCTTTCGCGATAGCCTATCTGAATAAAAATTTATACCTATCGGGTATGGCAACTAATCTCTCATTTAAGTAGTTCATTTAATGAAATTTTACTAAAGACACGGTCGGCTTCCTTATCCCATTCTTAGGAAGAGATAGGTTATAGACCTACCTAGCAAAATGGAAACCGAGCGGTGTTCATAATTTGATTAACTTTATTTTGCCGTTTAATAATGAAATTGTAGTGTGTTAATTTAAGGGATATGATAGTGGTGGTGGTGGTACCTACAGCCGGCGCAGAGGAGCCCCGCCGCCGCGCCGCAAGTGAGCCCCGAGTGCCGCATGCCCCGCCCCCCCCTTGCCCCGCCCCGCCCCCGCCCTTGCCCCGCCCCGCCCCCGCCCTTGCCCCGCCCCGCCCCTTGCCCTTGCCCCGCCCCGCCCCCGCCCTTTCCCCAAAGCCCGCAAAAAAAACCCGCTTCTGTTGTCACGCTTTACAATAGTCTTGTCAGATCAGTGCTCGAGTACTGTACTGGTAGTGTGGTCTCCTCAGTATGATGTTCACGTGAAAAGCCTCAAAAGCGTACAAAAATGGTTTCTTTGGCATCTGTCTTTCCGAAACTTCCTCGCTAAATCGTTGAGATCTTATGAGAGTCGACTTGAATATTTTACGATCCAAAGCCTCAAACATAGGAGGCTCCTTTTCGATAGCATGTTTCAAACTAATGAATGTAGGGCTGGATTGTATGTATGTGTGTTGATCTAACCTTCTGGATCAGATTCAAATCAACGCTACCAAAAACCTGCCTTGGCTTAGCAAGTTCAACATTTTTGTACAGAAAAGTGTAAAGAGCAATCGGGCCCCTAATTGTCTAATTTAAAAATCTATCACAATCCCTTTCAAAAGTATTGTGATTTTGGTAGCGATTTATTATAGTCGCAATCCCTTTCAGAACGAATGATGTTTTAAATGACACTTCATTTGACACTTCTCCATACATTTGAAAGATATTTTCGTCTGTCTCTTTGCACACTTAAATTTCGTTCACTCAATACCTTTATTTATTTATTTATTTATTTATTTATTACTTTCCTTTCAAAACAAGCCCCGATCACAATCCCTTTCAAATGTCAAATAGTGACGGCCTGAAGTATGTAAATATATTTCAAATGACGAAAAAAAAGGATTGCGATAGATTTTAAAATTAGACAATGAGCCCCCTGGGCAGCCACTTAACTTTAAATAGGATCCAGAATCTATACAACAGCTTATCCCGGTCAAATATCGAAAACTTGGACATATTCCACCTCAGTCTGAGAAAATATAAAGAAATTGTTAAATTTATTATTAGTAACGTAAACCCCAATTAAATTAAATTAGATCTTCTTGTAACAATGTATTCGATGTTTACATTGACTTTTTTATTTTTTTTGAAGTTTGTAATTGCATGCCGTGGCTGTCTATAATTAGAAACTGTATTTAGACTAAGATTCTATATTTAATTTATTACAAATTGTTAGTACATGTTTTAGTTGACTGCCCAATAAACTGGTCGTGTGCTTAACATATTGAGTACATTTACTGTCCTCTACTAACGGTGCGTGTGGTGTTGCAGACGACGAGGGCATCGCGGAGTCGGGCATGTGACGGGCACTCGACGGCGACGGCCGCCGCAGCCCCGCGGAGCCCCACGGAGCCCCGCGGAGCGCCGCTTCCGTTACATGAGATAGTCATGAGTTTTTTACTGAAGTATTTTTGTATAAATGTATATTTAACGTTGTAAACCTTTTCAGCTTGTACATAAATCGATATATAATATTGTTAAGTTTGAACCCGTCCGTCCGCCGGCAGCCGCCGCCGCCGCCGCCGCCGCAGCCGCCGCTCGGAACTAGGGTCTCCGTGGCCTGCGATATTAAGTGTTGTATATTTAACTTTGACATTCCTCGTGATCGTACTTACTATTGTTAATTAGTTAATTATTATATTCGCCGACTTCGATAACGATTTACAGAGCCATATATGATTTATTTTTTGGTACTGCTAATAGTTTAACGATGAGCGACTAACCTTAGATATCGAATACCTACGTATAGTGACGTAGTCGACTATGGAATTGCTTGAACACTTCTGACAAAAACTTCCATTGTGATAAAAAATACCATATACGATTCAAAACGACCGCTTAGAGACCGGTTTACGGTGTACTGAAAAAAGAACTATTTGCTTGCAATTGACGCAACTAGGATCCGCTCAGACTGCGCGACATCGACAGCCCAAACGGCTTCCTGCGGAAATTTAGTTGTCGTTGTCATTCTAATAAGGTACTAAACTACTGTGTGTACTACACGACTACAAGGCAATTAGGCGCATGACAGGAATGCGGCTTTGCACTTTTGGCACCTGCAGCCGACTTATGTCACCGTACTTCTCTTATTATCTGATTTATTAGCGCTACAGTGATTAACTGATTGCTTAGTGTAGATTTTTTAAGTTTTTCTTGGCTGTCATGCGCCTAATTGTCTTGGTCAGATTGTTTCGATTTCCATCAGCATATTGTATCGTTTTGAATCACACCGCTAAATGTCGTTACATATCAGTATCGTTTCTTTGAAGTTTAAATAAACTCGTACATCGTTATGTTTTAAACAAGGATTATCCAATCGGCAGTTGGTGACATGGCTCTGAATTCAAATATGGTTGATGAGATTGATGTTGATTCATGCAGATTGATTTGGTGTTGTAGGCGTGTGTTGTGTTGTGTGGTGGTAAAGCAGTTTCATGGTTGGTTGTACCTACTTAGTAATTACGCATTAATCGAATGGTGTATAGGTTTTGATGCAGATGTTTTAACAGAGAATAAGAGAGTACTTAATTTATAACTTTCTACATATTATTAACTATTTTTTTAAATTCGACATGTTATTAATTAATATTTATATTGTTTATATTTCAATAGATTATTATATATTTTTTACCGTACATTTTATACGAGAGAACTTTTTTTAACTTGTCATATTTACAATCGCTCAAACAACAAGATTTATATTTTAATAAATGAAATATTTACATGAATTTTCTTTTATTTCACTACTTATATAACTAGGTGCCGCTCGCGGTTTCACCCGCGCGGTTCCCGTTCTCGTGGGAATATACAAATACAAATACAAATAGTTTATTGTTCATAAAAGTATGAAAAAATACAAGTTGTATACTTATCAACAAAAACAGTAGGTAAGTAATATACAATGTGGAACAGAGGGTAATTTCACAATTTGAGTGCAGAATATTCATCGCATCGGACACTGTTGCAAACTTGTTATATACAGCACGCGCAGTTACACACACTACAGTGCAGCAGCCAGCGCGGCGTTCGCGGTCGTAGGAAAGAAGTGCTTATCTATGTGACATTATTGGTGATAACAGTGTGCAGAAGTGATCGACGCATTCAAGAACCACTAAAACTTTAAACTTAAAATATAATCATTATTAAATATATCGGGATAAAAAGTATCCTATGTTCATAACCAGGCTATCTACTGTGTACCGAATTTCATTCAAATCCGTTCAGTAGTTTCGGAGCCTATTCAATGCAAATAAACAAACAATCAAATCTTTCCTTTTTATAATAATAGTATAGATTTATGTTAACTTGATTCTCGTCTCGACACGGGTCTTTTTACCAGGCATATGAATGAATCTCAATAACTCAAATAGTAGGTTATGTGGAGTGAAAGAGATCTGAGATAAAGACAAATGTTCAATTTTTGTATGGATGCTGGGTCCACTCAGCATTATGGTAGTGAAATTATATTATGAGAGAGATCTAACTAGGGTCCGTCTCACAAAAGAAGTCGCACGGAATATTACTGAAACAAAAATGTGGTATGCATATCTCTTAGTATTATAGCTTATTTTCGAATGTTGAAGCGCCACTCTCAGGAGACTAGGTAATCTATCTACGGCCAAACTATCGCACTATGGCGAACATTTACCGTTTTCATGATGAGTCTGTCTGTAGCAACAACATTTCAAACAGAACACGGTCAGAAAGTGACTATTGTGTGGCCAGACCTTGTGGCTAATGTTCGCCATAGTGCGATAGCATAACATAAAGTGTGTTTCAGCGAATAGTTCGTCTGACAATGTGTTCTGAAGCAGGGCTTGTAACCGGTTTGAAAAAGCTGTTAATGGAGGTTTTTTATTAAGGTTTTTTTACAAAACCGCTTCCGACGTATAAAACCTTATTAAACCGTTTAATCCAAACTCTGCGAAATGTACCTACTACTGGCGAGGAGATCAAGCTAATAGCGACTGGTTAATTAAAACACTCACATTTATTTAATTCGTATTTTTACTCAATCACTAATTACAAAATAGGTAACGAAAAATCACACACTGAAAAATCATAACTTTTTTCACAGCGCGGGAAAAGCCAAGAAGGTCGGTATAGTCAATAAAAAATATTGTAGCACTGGACATAACGCCGCCAAGGACGATTACAGTCCTTCAAAATCATGTGTAAAATAAACTAACTTAACGAAAACATACTCAACTATTTCAAACTAAGATTAAAGTGAATTCGGATCAGATTCAGACTCAGCCAGAGGCAGAAGACACAATTTTGAAATTGGTCTTTTAAATAGGCTATCCTTATATTGTAAGGAGACCACTCTTGTTACTCCATCTGCACCTGCGGGGCTATCGCGTAAAAAATATGGATATGGACATGGGCTTCATTTGACAGTTAAATGACCATACATGGTAATTTTATGAGCTTCAACTGTCAAATGAAGCCCATATCCATACCCAGATTTTTTACGCGATAGCCCCCTGGGTGTTTCTGGATGATTCGCCCTAGAAGCCATTTCCCAGGAGGAAGCCTGTCATCTTTTACTAATACTATAGTGCCTATAGCAGGTTCTGGTTGATCTTTATTCCACTTATAACGGTGTTGCAAGGTTGTGAGGTATTCATGCTGCCATCGCTGCCATAAAGATTGCACCATACGTTGAATTAAGTGCCATCGATTTAAGGGGCTAAGATTAGCGTTAATTAACGACGGTTCTGGTACACCAATTATAGGCTCTCCTATGAGGAAATGAGCAGGTGTTAACGGAGGTTCATCAAGATTAGAATGTATTGGAGTAAGTGGTCGTGAGTTAACACAAGCTTCAACTTGTGTTAAAAGCGTAGACAGCTCTTCATAGGTAAGCAATGTTTGTCCAATTACTCGTTTTAGGTGTCCCTTCACACTTTTAACTCCAGATTCCCAAAGGCCTCCGAAGTGAGGGGCACTAGGGGGAATAAAATTCCAGTGAGTTTGATCATTAGCCAGGAGTTCGACAATTTCAAAAACAAGTTGAGATTTACAATCATTGAAAGCAAGGTCTAGCTCACGTGACGCACCGACAAAGTTCGTTCCACGATCACTCCAAATTTCTTTGCAGTGACCACGGCGAGAAGTGAAGCGTTTAAAAGCGGCAACAAACGCAGCTGAAGTGAGGTCCGTAACTAACTCCAGGTGAATGGCTTTTGTGTCTGTGCATATAAATAAACAAACATAAACTTTACAGTACCTTTTACATCTACCAGGATACAATTTGATTGTAAGCGGGCCTGCGAAATCCACACCAATAGATAGGAATGGACGACTTGGTGTAACACGAAATTTGGGAAGGTCGGCTATAAATGGCACAGATGGATTAGCCCTTTGGGTGAAACATGGTATACATTTGGTGATTATTGATTTAACAATATTTTTAGCTCTAATAATCCAAAAATTTTGTCTTATGACATTTAATATCAGTTGGTGTCCTCCATGCAGAGTTTTCAAATGTGCGTTTAAGACAATTAGCTTAGAAAAGCTACAGTGATTACTTAAGGCAATCGGGTTTCTCATTGCATCTGAAATCTCCGCATTAGCAAGTCGACCACCGACACGAACAACACCATTATTGTCAAGATATGGATTAAGTACATGTAATCTACTCGAACGTCGAACTCGATCACCTCGTGATAAATGACTGATTTCGTCTGTAAACGAAATGGATTGTGACATCTTAACACATTTGTTTAAAACAACAAGCCGTCACTCGTATCAATTTTGAGAGTGTTGAGAATCGTTTCAAGTAAAAAATAGCATCGTCATTTTGCAAAATATTAACATTTGCTTGTATTTGAGTTTTAGTCTTAATTTCCAAATCTGTTACAGGGACAACATTATCAAAATTTATAATTGGGTCTGGATTTTGCAAAAACTGTGGGCCATTCCACCATAGTTCCGACTGCTGTAAGTCCGTTAGGTATACACCACGGGATGCTAGATCGGCTGGATTATTTACCGACCTAATGTGACGCCATTGAGTACTATTTGTGAGTGTCAATATCTCCGAAGTTCGGTTTGCGACAAATGTTGTCCAAGTACTTGGTGTTTTACGAAGCCATGCCAGAACTATGGTTGAATCTGTCCATGCGTGAACATTTTGATTCGGTACATTGAGTATAGTTTTAACATGAGAAAGCAATTTAGCTACGAGCACTGCACCACAGAGTTCGAGACGTGGAAGAGAAATTTGTTTTACCGGAGCCACTTTAGATTTAGCTATCACAAGATACACTTTA
Source organism: Chrysoteuchia culmella (assembly GCA_910589605.1). NCBI lineage: Eukaryota > Metazoa > Arthropoda > Insecta > Lepidoptera > Crambidae > Chrysoteuchia > Chrysoteuchia culmella. Next base: position 182,569 of record OU342647.1, on the reverse strand, counting down.
ACATCGTCATCGTTCCAAACTCTGAGATATACCACTGCTCCGTAGGCAGCACAAGAAGCATCACTGAATCCATGCAGTTCCAGTTTAGTTGTGCTATCAGAAACTCCCAGCCATCGCGGGAACTGAATGGCTTCTGTGTGACTAAAATGATCAAGGTAAGTGAACCATTCATTTCTAAAATCGTCAGGTAGATCGTCGTCCCAGTCTAAGCCAACTAACCACAACTTTTGCATAAATATTTTGAGTAGTATAAATCCTGGTGTTAGCCAACCTAGAGGGTCAAAGGTCTTTGCAATACTGGACAATACATTTCGTTTAGTAAGATTATTACTATTAGAACAAATCAAATTCAAATTCAGCTCAAACTTATCGATTTCTGAATTCCAAGTGATACCTAAAGTTTTAACTGTATCTTCAACTTTTATATTAACCACATTTTGAGAATCTTTATCATTATCAGGAATTTGTGATAATACTAATTTACTATTCGATGCCCATTTGTGTAAAAGAAAACCACCGCGACCTAACAGTTCAGTAAGTCTTTTTAGCAGGATCACAGCACCATCTTCGTTGGACGCACCAGTCATTAAATCGTCCATATACATCCCATTCTTCAAGATATCTGATTCAGTGGGAAAGTCGTTCTTTTCATCATCAGCAAGTTGATGAAGTGTGCGTATAGCTAAAAATGGGGCACAAGATGTTCCATATGTAACGGTAAGTAGTTTATATTCTTGTATAGGTTGAGTTGGAGATTCTCGCCATAATATCGTCTGGTAATCAACATCCTCTTTAGACACTAAGATTTGTCGGTACATTTTTTGTATGTCGGCAACTAAACAAAACTTATGTTGTCTCCATCTGATAATTAAATCTCTGATGTCTTGTTGTAGAGGATAACCAAATAATAATTCATCATTTAGTGAATTCCTTTTCAGGAGCAGCACTTCCGTCGAAGACTACTCGTAACTTCGTGCTTAGACTCGTCGGCCTAAGGACTGCATGGTGAGGTAAGTAATGAAGTCTTTGTGTATTTCTTTCATTTTCAGGTACTAACATCATATGGTTTTGTGTCTCGTACTCTTTCATAAACTTGTGATATTCTTCTTTAAATTCAGGTTTACGTTCAAAACGTTTCTCCATTTGGTGTAAGCGACTAATGGCAAGCGGTTTGACGTCGCCGAGCCTTGAAGGAGGATCATCTTTGAACGGTAAACGCACAATGTAACGTCCGTTATCATCGCGTGTGTTTGTAGTTTTATAGTGTTCCTCACATTGTGATTCTAGATCCGTCATTGGTTTTTTGTGAGGTAAGTTCTCTTCAATTTCCCAGAAACGTCTGAGTAACTGATCTGCGTCAACTTTAGTGTGAGTAACAACCATATTGTGTTCTTGGGCTGCAGTATCAGTTTGTGAAACTCTGCCCGAAATAAGCCAACCAAGGCGAGAGTTGAGTGCTATAAGAGAATTGTATTTGTGTACACCTTCTAATATTATGTAAGCATGCACGTCAGCACCAAGAAAAACGTCGATAGATCCTGGCTTGTGAAAGTTTGGATCAGCAAGATCCAACTGCATTGAAGAAGGCCAAGTATCTTGTGGAAAATCACGTGAAGGCAACAATGAGGTGAGTTTCTTAAGTACATATGCGTTTACTTCAAATTCTTCGCTGTTTGTGGACTGTATTTTTAGTGTAACCATCGATTTTGTAGTGACCACTGATGAGTTTGATATTCCAGAGATTTTGCCAACAACAGACGTCCGATCAAGTTTCAATAGTTGTGAGGCTGCTTAAGTTATAAAAGATCCTTGGGAGCCCTGGTCGACAAGAGCTCTCAATGTGTAAGTACCATTGTTTCTGGACGCAATTCTATCTCAGCTGTAGCTAAAATAACTAAATCATCATTTGTTTCTGCTTTCAGGTTCACGCTGAAGTTGCAAGAAGTATTGGGTACATGTTCATTTAACTGTGATGTGCTATTAGCCTTTTCAGCTTCAACAGTAGTGTTGGTCTTCGCAAAGGTTGTAAAATGAAGTAACGTGTGATGTCGACGTCCACATTTTTTGCAGGTTGTACTTTGCCTACAATTCGATACGGAGTGACCTTTAACGAGGCAGTTGAAACATATGTTATTATATAGGACGAGGAGCCCGTGGTGTTGTGGTTCGCGCGCTCGGCCTGTGATTGTTGAGGTTAAGCAACTTTCGCAATGGTCGGTCACTGGATGGGTGACCAAAAATTTACTATATCGAGCCCCTCCGTGCTTCGGTAGGCATGTTAAGCCGGCAGTCCCGGCTACATTTGCAGTCGTAAAAACCTACCAATCCGCATCGGGCCCGCGTGGTGGGTATTGGCTCGTTCTCTTTATCCATCCATAAGGAAAGCCAGTGTCCCAGCAGTTATAGGGACATTAAAAATGGCTGGTGACGACAAATGACATACAATATGAACTGTCATATAAATACGATTAGCTTTCGCGATAGCCTATCTGAATAAAAATTTATACCTATCGGGTATGGCAACTAATCTCTCATTTAAGTAGTTCATTTAATGAAATTTTACTAAAGACACGGTCGGCTTCCTTATCCCATTCTTAGGAAGAGATAGGTTATAGACCTACCTAGCAAAATGGAAACCGAGCGGTGTTCATAATTTGATTAACTTTATTTTGCCGTTTAATAATGAAATTGTAGTGTGTTAATTTAAGGGATATGATAGTGGTGGTGGTGGTACCTACAGCCGGCGCAGAGGAGCCCCGCCGCCGCGCCGCAAGTGAGCCCCGAGTGCCGCATGCCCCGCCCCCCCCTTGCCCCGCCCCGCCCCCGCCCTTGCCCCGCCCCGCCCCCGCCCTTGCCCCGCCCCGCCCCTTGCCCTTGCCCCGCCCCGCCCCCGCCCTTTCCCCAAAGCCCGCAAAAAAAACCCGCTTCTGTTGTCACGCTTTACAATAGTCTTGTCAGATCAGTGCTCGAGTACTGTACTGGTAGTGTGGTCTCCTCAGTATGATGTTCACGTGAAAAGCCTCAAAAGCGTACAAAAATGGTTTCTTTGGCATCTGTCTTTCCGAAACTTCCTCGCTAAATCGTTGAGATCTTATGAGAGTCGACTTGAATATTTTACGATCCAAAGCCTCAAACATAGGAGGCTCCTTTTCGATAGCATGTTTCAAACTAATGAATGTAGGGCTGGATTGTATGTATGTGTGTTGATCTAACCTTCTGGATCAGATTCAAATCAACGCTACCAAAAACCTGCCTTGGCTTAGCAAGTTCAACATTTTTGTACAGAAAAGTGTAAAGAGCAATCGGGCCCCTAATTGTCTAATTTAAAAATCTATCACAATCCCTTTCAAAAGTATTGTGATTTTGGTAGCGATTTATTATAGTCGCAATCCCTTTCAGAACGAATGATGTTTTAAATGACACTTCATTTGACACTTCTCCATACATTTGAAAGATATTTTCGTCTGTCTCTTTGCACACTTAAATTTCGTTCACTCAATACCTTTATTTATTTATTTATTTATTTATTTATTACTTTCCTTTCAAAACAAGCCCCGATCACAATCCCTTTCAAATGTCAAATAGTGACGGCCTGAAGTATGTAAATATATTTCAAATGACGAAAAAAAAGGATTGCGATAGATTTTAAAATTAGACAATGAGCCCCCTGGGCAGCCACTTAACTTTAAATAGGATCCAGAATCTATACAACAGCTTATCCCGGTCAAATATCGAAAACTTGGACATATTCCACCTCAGTCTGAGAAAATATAAAGAAATTGTTAAATTTATTATTAGTAACGTAAACCCCAATTAAATTAAATTAGATCTTCTTGTAACAATGTATTCGATGTTTACATTGACTTTTTTATTTTTTTTGAAGTTTGTAATTGCATGCCGTGGCTGTCTATAATTAGAAACTGTATTTAGACTAAGATTCTATATTTAATTTATTACAAATTGTTAGTACATGTTTTAGTTGACTGCCCAATAAACTGGTCGTGTGCTTAACATATTGAGTACATTTACTGTCCTCTACTAACGGTGCGTGTGGTGTTGCAGACGACGAGGGCATCGCGGAGTCGGGCATGTGACGGGCACTCGACGGCGACGGCCGCCGCAGCCCCGCGGAGCCCCACGGAGCCCCGCGGAGCGCCGCTTCCGTTACATGAGATAGTCATGAGTTTTTTACTGAAGTATTTTTGTATAAATGTATATTTAACGTTGTAAACCTTTTCAGCTTGTACATAAATCGATATATAATATTGTTAAGTTTGAACCCGTCCGTCCGCCGGCAGCCGCCGCCGCCGCCGCCGCCGCAGCCGCCGCTCGGAACTAGGGTCTCCGTGGCCTGCGATATTAAGTGTTGTATATTTAACTTTGACATTCCTCGTGATCGTACTTACTATTGTTAATTAGTTAATTATTATATTCGCCGACTTCGATAACGATTTACAGAGCCATATATGATTTATTTTTTGGTACTGCTAATAGTTTAACGATGAGCGACTAACCTTAGATATCGAATACCTACGTATAGTGACGTAGTCGACTATGGAATTGCTTGAACACTTCTGACAAAAACTTCCATTGTGATAAAAAATACCATATACGATTCAAAACGACCGCTTAGAGACCGGTTTACGGTGTACTGAAAAAAGAACTATTTGCTTGCAATTGACGCAACTAGGATCCGCTCAGACTGCGCGACATCGACAGCCCAAACGGCTTCCTGCGGAAATTTAGTTGTCGTTGTCATTCTAATAAGGTACTAAACTACTGTGTGTACTACACGACTACAAGGCAATTAGGCGCATGACAGGAATGCGGCTTTGCACTTTTGGCACCTGCAGCCGACTTATGTCACCGTACTTCTCTTATTATCTGATTTATTAGCGCTACAGTGATTAACTGATTGCTTAGTGTAGATTTTTTAAGTTTTTCTTGGCTGTCATGCGCCTAATTGTCTTGGTCAGATTGTTTCGATTTCCATCAGCATATTGTATCGTTTTGAATCACACCGCTAAATGTCGTTACATATCAGTATCGTTTCTTTGAAGTTTAAATAAACTCGTACATCGTTATGTTTTAAACAAGGATTATCCAATCGGCAGTTGGTGACATGGCTCTGAATTCAAATATGGTTGATGAGATTGATGTTGATTCATGCAGATTGATTTGGTGTTGTAGGCGTGTGTTGTGTTGTGTGGTGGTAAAGCAGTTTCATGGTTGGTTGTACCTACTTAGTAATTACGCATTAATCGAATGGTGTATAGGTTTTGATGCAGATGTTTTAACAGAGAATAAGAGAGTACTTAATTTATAACTTTCTACATATTATTAACTATTTTTTTAAATTCGACATGTTATTAATTAATATTTATATTGTTTATATTTCAATAGATTATTATATATTTTTTACCGTACATTTTATACGAGAGAACTTTTTTTAACTTGTCATATTTACAATCGCTCAAACAACAAGATTTATATTTTAATAAATGAAATATTTACATGAATTTTCTTTTATTTCACTACTTATATAACTAGGTGCCGCTCGCGGTTTCACCCGCGCGGTTCCCGTTCTCGTGGGAATATACAAATACAAATACAAATAGTTTATTGTTCATAAAAGTATGAAAAAATACAAGTTGTATACTTATCAACAAAAACAGTAGGTAAGTAATATACAATGTGGAACAGAGGGTAATTTCACAATTTGAGTGCAGAATATTCATCGCATCGGACACTGTTGCAAACTTGTTATATACAGCACGCGCAGTTACACACACTACAGTGCAGCAGCCAGCGCGGCGTTCGCGGTCGTAGGAAAGAAGTGCTTATCTATGTGACATTATTGGTGATAACAGTGTGCAGAAGTGATCGACGCATTCAAGAACCACTAAAACTTTAAACTTAAAATATAATCATTATTAAATATATCGGGATAAAAAGTATCCTATGTTCATAACCAGGCTATCTACTGTGTACCGAATTTCATTCAAATCCGTTCAGTAGTTTCGGAGCCTATTCAATGCAAATAAACAAACAATCAAATCTTTCCTTTTTATAATAATAGTATAGATTTATGTTAACTTGATTCTCGTCTCGACACGGGTCTTTTTACCAGGCATATGAATGAATCTCAATAACTCAAATAGTAGGTTATGTGGAGTGAAAGAGATCTGAGATAAAGACAAATGTTCAATTTTTGTATGGATGCTGGGTCCACTCAGCATTATGGTAGTGAAATTATATTATGAGAGAGATCTAACTAGGGTCCGTCTCACAAAAGAAGTCGCACGGAATATTACTGAAACAAAAATGTGGTATGCATATCTCTTAGTATTATAGCTTATTTTCGAATGTTGAAGCGCCACTCTCAGGAGACTAGGTAATCTATCTACGGCCAAACTATCGCACTATGGCGAACATTTACCGTTTTCATGATGAGTCTGTCTGTAGCAACAACATTTCAAACAGAACACGGTCAGAAAGTGACTATTGTGTGGCCAGACCTTGTGGCTAATGTTCGCCATAGTGCGATAGCATAACATAAAGTGTGTTTCAGCGAATAGTTCGTCTGACAATGTGTTCTGAAGCAGGGCTTGTAACCGGTTTGAAAAAGCTGTTAATGGAGGTTTTTTATTAAGGTTTTTTTACAAAACCGCTTCCGACGTATAAAACCTTATTAAACCGTTTAATCCAAACTCTGCGAAATGTACCTACTACTGGCGAGGAGATCAAGCTAATAGCGACTGGTTAATTAAAACACTCACATTTATTTAATTCGTATTTTTACTCAATCACTAATTACAAAATAGGTAACGAAAAATCACACACTGAAAAATCATAACTTTTTTCACAGCGCGGGAAAAGCCAAGAAGGTCGGTATAGTCAATAAAAAATATTGTAGCACTGGACATAACGCCGCCAAGGACGATTACAGTCCTTCAAAATCATGTGTAAAATAAACTAACTTAACGAAAACATACTCAACTATTTCAAACTAAGATTAAAGTGAATTCGGATCAGATTCAGACTCAGCCAGAGGCAGAAGACACAATTTTGAAATTGGTCTTTTAAATAGGCTATCCTTATATTGTAAGGAGACCACTCTTGTTACTCCATCTGCACCTGCGGGGCTATCGCGTAAAAAATATGGATATGGACATGGGCTTCATTTGACAGTTAAATGACCATACATGGTAATTTTATGAGCTTCAACTGTCAAATGAAGCCCATATCCATACCCAGATTTTTTACGCGATAGCCCCCTGGGTGTTTCTGGATGATTCGCCCTAGAAGCCATTTCCCAGGAGGAAGCCTGTCATCTTTTACTAATACTATAGTGCCTATAGCAGGTTCTGGTTGATCTTTATTCCACTTATAACGGTGTTGCAAGGTTGTGAGGTATTCATGCTGCCATCGCTGCCATAAAGATTGCACCATACGTTGAATTAAGTGCCATCGATTTAAGGGGCTAAGATTAGCGTTAATTAACGACGGTTCTGGTACACCAATTATAGGCTCTCCTATGAGGAAATGAGCAGGTGTTAACGGAGGTTCATCAAGATTAGAATGTATTGGAGTAAGTGGTCGTGAGTTAACACAAGCTTCAACTTGTGTTAAAAGCGTAGACAGCTCTTCATAGGTAAGCAATGTTTGTCCAATTACTCGTTTTAGGTGTCCCTTCACACTTTTAACTCCAGATTCCCAAAGGCCTCCGAAGTGAGGGGCACTAGGGGGAATAAAATTCCAGTGAGTTTGATCATTAGCCAGGAGTTCGACAATTTCAAAAACAAGTTGAGATTTACAATCATTGAAAGCAAGGTCTAGCTCACGTGACGCACCGACAAAGTTCGTTCCACGATCACTCCAAATTTCTTTGCAGTGACCACGGCGAGAAGTGAAGCGTTTAAAAGCGGCAACAAACGCAGCTGAAGTGAGGTCCGTAACTAACTCCAGGTGAATGGCTTTTGTGTCTGTGCATATAAATAAACAAACATAAACTTTACAGTACCTTTTACATCTACCAGGATACAATTTGATTGTAAGCGGGCCTGCGAAATCCACACCAATAGATAGGAATGGACGACTTGGTGTAACACGAAATTTGGGAAGGTCGGCTATAAATGGCACAGATGGATTAGCCCTTTGGGTGAAACATGGTATACATTTGGTGATTATTGATTTAACAATATTTTTAGCTCTAATAATCCAAAAATTTTGTCTTATGACATTTAATATCAGTTGGTGTCCTCCATGCAGAGTTTTCAAATGTGCGTTTAAGACAATTAGCTTAGAAAAGCTACAGTGATTACTTAAGGCAATCGGGTTTCTCATTGCATCTGAAATCTCCGCATTAGCAAGTCGACCACCGACACGAACAACACCATTATTGTCAAGATATGGATTAAGTACATGTAATCTACTCGAACGTCGAACTCGATCACCTCGTGATAAATGACTGATTTCGTCTGTAAACGAAATGGATTGTGACATCTTAACACATTTGTTTAAAACAACAAGCCGTCACTCGTATCAATTTTGAGAGTGTTGAGAATCGTTTCAAGTAAAAAATAGCATCGTCATTTTGCAAAATATTAACATTTGCTTGTATTTGAGTTTTAGTCTTAATTTCCAAATCTGTTACAGGGACAACATTATCAAAATTTATAATTGGGTCTGGATTTTGCAAAAACTGTGGGCCATTCCACCATAGTTCCGACTGCTGTAAGTCCGTTAGGTATACACCACGGGATGCTAGATCGGCTGGATTATTTACCGACCTAATGTGACGCCATTGAGTACTATTTGTGAGTGTCAATATCTCCGAAGTTCGGTTTGCGACAAATGTTGTCCAAGTACTTGGTGTTTTACGAAGCCATGCCAGAACTATGGTTGAATCTGTCCATGCGTGAACATTTTGATTCGGTACATTGAGTATAGTTTTAACATGAGAAAGCAATTTAGCTACGAGCACTGCACCACAGAGTTCGAGACGTGGAAGAGAAATTTGTTTTACCGGAGCCACTTTAGATTTAGCTATCACAAGATACACTTTAACATCGTCATCGTTCCAAACTCTGAGATATACCACTGCTCCGTAGGCAGCACAAGAAGCATCACTGAATCCATGCAGTTCCAGTTTAGTTGTGCTATCAGAAACTCCCAGCCATCGCGGGAACTGAATGGCTTCTGTGTGACTAAAATGATCAAGGTAAGTGAACCATTCATTTCTAAAATCGTCAGGTAGATCGTCGTCCCAGTCTAAGCCAACTAACCACAACTTTTGCATAAATATTTTGAGTAGTATAAATCCTGGTGTTAGCCAACCTAGAGGGTCAAAGGTCTTTGCAATACTGGACAATACATTTCGTTTAGTAAGATTATTACTATTAGAACAAATCAAATTCAAATTCAGCTCAAACTTATCGATTTCTGAATTCCAAGTGATACCTAAAGTTTTAACTGTATCTTCAACTTTTATATTAACCACATTTTGAGAATCTTTATCATTATCAGGAATTTGTGATAATACTAATTTACTATTCGATGCCCATTTGTGTAAAAGAAAACCACCGCGACCTAACAGTTCAGTAAGTCTTTTTAGCAGGATCACAGCACCATCTTCGTTGGACGCACCAGTCATTAAATCGTCCATATACATCCCATTCTTCAAGATATCTGATTCAGTGGGAAAGTCGTTCTTTTCATCATCAGCAAGTTGATGAAGTGTGCGTATAGCTAAAAATGGGGCACAAGATGTTCCATATGTAACGGTAAGTAGTTTATATTCTTGTATAGGTTGAGTTGGAGATTCTCGCCATAATATCGTCTGGTAATCAACATCCTCTTTAGACACTAAGATTTGTCGGTACATTTTTTGTATGTCGGCAACTAAACAAAACTTATGTTGTCTCCATCTGATAATTAAATCTCTGATGTCTTGTTGTAGAGGATAACCAAATAATAATTCATCATTTAGTGAATTCCTTTTCAGGAGCAGCACTTCCGTCGAAGACTACTCGTAACTTCGTGCTTAGACTCGTCGGCCTAAGGACTGCATGGTGAGGTAAGTAATGAAGTCTTTGTGTATTTCTTTCATTTTCAGGTACTAACATCATATGGTTTTGTGTCTCGTACTCTTTCATAAACTTGTGATATTCTTCTTTAAATTCAGGTTTACGTTCAAAACGTTTCTCCATTTGGTGTAAGCGACTAATGGCAAGCGGTTTGACGTCGCCGAGCCTTGAAGGAGGATCATCTTTGAACGGTAAACGCACAATGTAACGTCCGTTATCATCGCGTGTGTTTGTAGTTTTATAGTGTTCCTCACATTGTGATTCTAGATCCGTCATTGGTTTTTTGTGAGGTAAGTTCTCTTCAATTTCCCAGAAACGTCTGAGTAACTGATCTGCGTCAACTTTAGTGTGAGTAACAACCATATTGTGTTCTTGGGCTGCAGTATCAGTTTGTGAAACTCTGCCCGAAATAAGCCAACCAAGGCGAGAGTTGAGTGCTATAAGAGAATTGTATTTGTGTACACCTTCTAATATTATGTAAGCATGCACGTCAGCACCAAGAAAAACGTCGATAGATCCTGGCTTGTGAAAGTTTGGATCAGCAAGATCCAACTGCATTGAAGAAGGCCAAGTATCTTGTGGAAAATCACGTGAAGGCAACAATGAGGTGAGTTTCTTAAGTACATATGCGTTTACTTCAAATTCTTCGCTGTTTGTGGACTGTATTTTTAGTGTAACCATCGATTTTGTAGTGACCACTGATGAGTTTGATATTCCAGAGATTTTGCCAACAACAGACGTCCGATCAAGTTTCAATAGTTGTGAGGCTGCTTAAGTTATAAAAGATCCTTGGGAGCCCTGGTCGACAAGAGCTCTCAATGTGTAAGTACCATTGTTTCTGGACGCAATTCTATCTCAGCTGTAGCTAAAATAACTAAATCATCATTTGTTTCTGCTTTCAGGTTCACGCTGAAGTTGCAAGAAGTATTGGGTACATGTTCATTTAACTGTGATGTGCTATTAGCCTTTTCAGCTTCAACAGTAGTGTTGGTCTTCGCAAAGGTTGTAAAATGAAGTAACGTGTGATGTCGACGTCCACATTTTTTGCAGGTTGTACTTTGCCTACAATTCGATACGGAGTGACCTTTAACGAGGCAGTTGAAACATATGTTATTGTTTTTGATGAAGTTCTGTCGTTCAGTTACGCTTAGTGTAGCAAAATCTTTACAGTGGCAAATATAGTGATTTTGTGAGCAGTAAGTACAAGTGCAGTCAATTTTGGTTGCAAAACTTTTAACCGTAGTTGTTCTCGGTGGTTGTTGAACAGACTTTGGTGTGTCTTTTTTGTATACTTCTCGGGGTTGTGAAAGATTAACCGTTTCCATTGTTCGGAATCGTTTCTCAAGGAAGGAGCTAAGTTCATCGAAAGAAGGAATACTTGTCGAATTTTCTAATGACTGTTCCCAAAGTTTGTAGGATTCTATGTCTAACTTTGAAACAAGGATGTGAACAACTATTGCATTCCAAGTATCAACCTTCATGTTTGTTAAAGACGTGAGACTTTGGCTTGTGGTGTCTAACAATTCCTTGATACCCTTTGCAGATTCCGTGGTGAGCATTTTCTGAGATAAAAAATGATTTAGCAAGTTATTCACAATCACTCTCTTATTTTCATATCTCTCATTCAGTGTCTTCCAAGCGTCATCGTAATTGTCTTCCGTTAGGGAGTAATTTTTCTTCTCCAGTTAAACTTGATTTTAAATAATGATGCTTTTCAATTTTCGACAAGTGCTTGTCAGAGTGTATTAAAGAAACAAACAAATCTTTAAAGCTCATCCACTGATTGTAATCACCAGAAAATTGTGGTATTGTTATTGAAGGAAGATTTGGTCTCAGTTTGGGAATCAAATCTAAGTTGGTTTCAGGTCTTAAAATTTCACTTTTGGTTTGTTCAATTTCATAAAATAAATCCTTAATCCAAGTTTTTAATTCCATGTAATTTTCCTCAGTACTTCCAAAATTATCTTCAATATCAAAATGGTATTCTGTTTTTAAAATTTTAATGTCAAATGCTTCCATACGTGTGTCTAAAAACCCTCTTGTTCGTTTGTCTTTAGCACACTTTTTCGAATTTACAAGTAATTTTTCTATCTTCGATGAATTTTGAGTCATTATAGTAACATGTTGTTTCGCAATTTTATCCGCCATTATGTATGATAATTATAGCAAAGTATTCCACAACAGTTTAAACAACAAAAAAAATGCAAGTCTTAAATCACTGAAAAATAGCCAAGTCCTTTTAAACATTCGAAGTTTTATAAGTCTATGTAATTTTTCACCCGAAAATGCTAAAATGTTTTTCACATAAATTATTTGCACTTTTGTATAATGCCTGCACTTTACTTACAGTTTATCCGGCTCGTAAGGTCCAAATGGTGGCTAAACTGTACATTACGGACACACGAGTTGGAGGTTCACAATTTTTCGTTGTAAAGGTTTATTAATAAGAAGTAATTCAGCAACGGCGCAACATTAGCAAGTGGCTTCCCCACTTTTATGCCCTTTTATTTAATTTTATTTTAGAGGGGGGAATAATGCATTTTACATTTAAACCCTATTTATAGGGGTAGTATGAGGGTGGAGGGTGGATTTAGGCGGAGAGAGGGGTAATGTGAGGGGGAGGGGGGAATAAGATTTGAGTTTTAGCGTGCCTACCCCCAATTCCCCCCCCCCCCCCCCCAATTTAAAAATGCATAATATGTTACTTTTTCTTGCCTCCGAACCTCAAATTTCAATCTCAAATATCTCAGGAGCTATGCATTTGCTACGGTTGGGAGTTGGTGGGGGGGTAGGTTGGACGTTTTTTTAAGGTTTCGGTAGAGTCTAACCTTGATGAAATTTTATACCGGTTTGAATATTAACCGTATAAACAAGTTGCCATACGCGACGCGGTCGGTCCCCGAGCGAGCCTGACGAAGGGCCGCAACTCGTCCGTAAGCCAATGAGAAAAATACTTGCTAAGTATTTTATAGGAAATTAAACCCTATTCCAATATAGGTAATGTTTACAATTACAATGACTGGCAAAATGTAAACTTGATAGTTTGCAAGTTTTTAGGTTGGCTTACGCGATTATGCTCCTTATTATTATTGAAGTAAATTATAATTTTCGACTCCAGGTTTCGGGCCCTTCAGGCCGAAATACTAAATATTGGCACATCAAGGAAGTTTTTATACGGGGCGGGTGCGTTCTCGTAAAATACCTTTAAAGTCTTGCAAGTATTTCAAGTATTTCAATTCTGCTAAATATTTGACAAAATCGTTTCAATAGTAGTTTTTATTTACACTGTCGTAACAAGAACTATGTAAAACAGGACTGCCATTGAAACACCATTGTGACTAAGAATTAGCAGAATTGGGCCCCTGGTTTACTTACTTGGAAGCAAAAACCTGGGGGCTAATAATTGTTTAATTTTAAAACCTATCGTCATTTGAAAGATATTTACATAGTTCAGGCCGTCAATATTCTACATTTGATAGGGATATTGAATGAAGTAAATTGAACTGTCTAAGGCTTAGACAGTTCAATTTCGTTCATTCAGCAAAGTGACAGACGAAAATATCTTTCAAATCTCTGGAGAAATGTCAAATGTCATTTAAAACATCATTTGTTCCGAAAGGGATTGCGACATACGTTACGTTTACGTTACACAATTTCATAAATCACTATCACAATCACAATACCTTTGAAAGATTGTGATAGATTTTGAAATTGGACATTTAGGGAGCTTACGTTTAAATTAGGTGACAAATTATTTAAAAAAATTATAAAAATCTAGCATTTGGCATAATGGTTAAATGCTTTAGCATGACTTTAGCTTTGTAGCGAAAAAAGACAAAGTAATTGTAGTCAACGGAGCAGCATTAATATACTCAATATTCTAAAAATTATCTTTTTTTACGTAAAAGTTACATGATATTTTGTAATATTTTAATAAATAATAATTATTAAATTACTTGAGGTTGACAATCAAGTTTGGGATCTAAAAATGTTTCTCAAGTTACCGTGAACTTCCGGATGTTGCGCTAAATTCATAGATAATATTGACTATGGACAACATCCACCATGTGTCATTTTATCTATGTGTGAACTTGTCATGTCATTGTCAATTTCGGACTTCGGTAATTCACATTCAGTCAGTCAGTTGTGTGTGTGTGAAGGTATTTGCTTGTCGCGTTGCGGTGCGTGTGCCTTCTTCAAATTGACTTTCTTCGCCTCGTAAGTTTGTGAAATCAATTTATTTCAGTGTTATTAGTGATATATAACCGAATAATACCATAAGTGAGTGTCGAAACATGATTAAAGTTTCAACCAGACCAAGAATTCGTTAAGATCATTCGATTGGATCGTGTCGATGCGTCACCTTTGTGAGCCATTCTGCTCGAGCATTTAACGCTATTATTCATCTTTTTGTGTGAAATTGCAGTATTCCTAGATCAGCTAAGTTGTATAAGTCAAACAATTATTGTGTCTTGAATAGGACTAAAGATCGGGCAAGGATAAAGTGCATTCTAACCTAACGCGTAGGCAGGAAGTGGTGCTCATTAGTGGGCTGCGCTGCGTGCGGCGGCGGCGGCACCCGTCATTGGTGGCATCTCTTCCTTGTTCTTGTTTTGCGAATTTCTTCATTGCTCGTCATGGTTTACCTTGGTCTTTACTATGAACTTCAAATGAAACAAAGAGATTTACCTATTGTTTTCAGTAAAAACAGCGATAAACATATTTTTTTACTTGGAACTTTTAAATTATTATTATATTGCCGATATTATGTTGTGTTTTTAACTATTTATGCCGTACATAATACTGGTAAATCAAATATTTTATATTATTTATATATTGCAATATATTCCACTTTTGTGCAATTAAAACCCTTGAAATATACAGTATTTAATTGAAAGGGCAAAAATCATTTTCTATTCACATATTGAAATCACATGTCATTCAGACATCCTTGCCCCATCCTTCTGTTGGTGCTTGATTCATACAATAAAGACAATTCCATTATCTCTTTCTTATCCATAACATAAATATTGCCACATGATATTTCATGTTGCATAAAAATAAAATATGTTATTGATATTAAACATTTTGTGTTCACAAAGCTATTTCATGAGTATGCTAGATAAAAACATCTATATAGTGTTCTGTCTTATCGACAAAACTTATTGTTTTTTATTTTTAACATTATTTAGATATATGTTCCTTGAAAATAATTCATATTGATGTAGGAGTCACAGAGATCTTTTAATTAGCTATTAGGAGATTCTATTAATTTTGGGAATAGCAAAGATAATTAATTATTTTAAGATAATTACTATATGCCATCATACTGTTTAAATATTAAACTAAACTTACAAGCAAATATTAATAAATTGTTTTCAAATAAATTTCAAACCTCCTCCTCCTCCGCCTCTTGGTTCAAGACAGATTAATGTCACTGTCCTTAATGTATTTTTTTAATATATTATTATATCTTGTTCAAACTATTCTCCATGGTTCGCTAAAGGGTAAATTTTTCTGAATTCATATTACTAAGCTGGTGATATTGAGAAAGAAAGTACACAACATTTGTTTATTACCAACTAGAACAACTTGAACCAATTCATCAACCTGAACCGGACACAGGTGTCCAGAGAACAATGTAATATCTATTGTCTCTTAATCCCGGGCCTGAAAGGTTAATAAAGAAATTTATGGTACATGAGCTATCAAACATTGTAGATATTTTTCAACATGTTGAGTATGTGTTTTATAAATCATTCATAATGGGTTAACACTGAGATAATCTCTCCTTCATTTATTTAACACTTTTTCCAGTTGACTCGTAGAGAAGGCCTAAGAGCATTATTCCACCTTTTGCTGTATGATATGTATGCAATGACGAATTAATGGCTAAATCAAATTAGTATCAAATCTGTTTAGGGGATTTCACATGAGCAGTAACAAAGAAACTAACAATTTTTTCCTTCTACATTTTTATTAGCAAAGGTGTACTATATTAAAACATGCAATTTTTTTCATTTCAACTCGGGTTACAATTGCCTATAAGTAGGCTCTAGTTGTGCAGCCAGAGGTCAGATAATATATCCTGTGAAGTGGTGGAGGCTGGCATCGCGCGTCATTTTGACACCGGGCCGATTTAGTAGGTCAGGTAGGCAATTGTAGGTCAGGACGAAACCGGCGCGCGGCACTTTTTGTGCATAGGGGCGGCGGCGGTGCGCGGGCGCGGGCGGATCTGGGTCAATGGTAGCGGAGCGGCTCCATCGAACGCTGCAAGTGGGTCGCCGCGCCCGCCGCCGCCGCCGCCGCTCCCCGCCGCCGACCCTATTGTCTATTGCGCTTTTATTGCTAGGCAATTATGAACCCAATGGGGCTTAACTGCAGGTTCCCTAAATCGCTTGAAATCAAAACTTGTTTTACAGTATAGCTTAGACATATAACTCTTTTTGATTTATTCAAATACAATAAGTAGTTTTGGTTTTACAAATGTTCAAACTTGAAGCTTCGCGCGCTCTTCTCATGACGTCATTTAATACCAGCTTCATACAAATTGGTCAAGCGTGTGCCGCAAGCTGCATACAAACTCTTATAAAGTGCCGTCTCAACTTAAAACGCCGTCTCGTAGTTTAAAATTTAATTATCTCTATTTTTTTATTATTTTCCATGTACTACATGATAGCATATAAATCTACAAGTGCCGTTAATCCCCATTCCGACTGTCCTGTGTTGTCACACTTGTCGCGGGCGCGCACCGAAAATACGTGCTTGAAAAGTTATACATAGCAGTGTAGCAGATTGTATAGGGTGCCGTAAGTTTTTACCATAGTACAAACTTGCAGCTACTTTATTAATGATGAAAATAATATACTACTTATCTGTCACGCAGAATTTCACGCCCGAAACATGAGCCACGTTCGAAACAGCAAGCAGCAACATAAAGCAGAAGAGATAAATTAAAAACATATAAAACCTTAATAGGTATAGTTAAAGAACTCTCTGATAAATTGTTATTATATCTTTCGTTTGTCTTTTACAATAAATTTAAGAAATCGATAACTAAAGCAAATTCAATAGGGTCTGTAATTCAGTATTATTGTGCAACCATGACATTATTTGCTTATTTGTTTTACGGTTGACTTGCAATGTCGACAATTAATTTAATATTAAGTGCGTTGATGCGGCGGCGGCGGCGGCGGACGGCGGGCGGCTGCAGGTGGCCTAGGTCAGGAGCAGCGCGTGCTCCGCGACCCGAGCCTCTATGTACACTCTTATGGACTTGCAGTAGAATGAAACGTAAATCGTAATCGTAATAGTACCTAACTAAGAAATCTCATTTCTTTTTCATCATCTTATGGTGGCATTCCATTTCTAGAGATTTTTCGTCTACCGGAGCTTTCTGAATTTGCCTGTCTCCCTCGCCAACCGGACCATTCTTGGTGCTTCTTCTGCATACTCTAATCTTTCTAAACCAAGATTTCTTTAAAAAGTATTCTTTGCTAGTCCACCTATGTATAAACAAAGTGTGTATAAATAAACGATTTGTTATATTTAGTTAGAATTCAATTGTTTTCGCGAGCGCGAGCCGTAATAGAGAGACTTGTTAATTTCGCATCCGTTTATAGCTTTCTATGGCGACCGTTGATCAGATATAGATCGCGCCATGATTGTTTCCCACCGAATCAACCGATAGCCGACGACGGGACATCGGCCCGCGCCGGTGTTGCGCGGCACGCGGCACGGCACTACGGCATCGACAGTTAGAACAGCTATGTCTTCATATACAGTGGTGGTCACATTCACATGATTAACGACACTAGCCGATTTTCATACAATCGAGTTCTATGAAAATGGTTCTTTCTAGGATTGACCGAGATGTGATCTGATAATGGCCAAGTAGGGAGTGAATAGAGGAGATCCAGACTACCACTGTATATGTATCTACTTAAAATATGTTTTTAATAATTTTGACATAATAATTTCAATTATTAAATTATCAAAAAATTTCACCTCTCCCAACCTGTTGGTAATGTGGATAAAAGCAGATTATAACTATATTTTCGGACTTTATCTATCTGTATCTAAGTGTCTTTTTAACTTGAACAGACAGTAAGACGACAGGCCACAAAATAACTCGACGATTGTTGCATGCGACGCGACGGTAGTGGTGATCCTGCACACTGATATATTAGATAT
This sequence comes from Chrysoteuchia culmella, assembly GCA_910589605.1. NCBI lineage: Eukaryota > Metazoa > Arthropoda > Insecta > Lepidoptera > Crambidae > Chrysoteuchia > Chrysoteuchia culmella. Next base: position 164,288 of record OU342647.1, on the reverse strand, counting down.
TATTAGCCAAAGGCCCCGGAGTTTCCCTAATAGATAATGAATATGCATATGCTTATTTACATATTCTGTAATTTAAACATCCATCACAGTACAACCTATGAGCTCTGAAAGTCGCTGTAAGGTTGTAGATCTGTAATCCCAAGCGGAGTCCTTTGATAGCGGTCGTCGCCGCAGTGTCACCGTGTCTGGCTCGGCGGGTCGGCGGGTCGGCGGCGGCAGCGGCGAGGGCGCGCGCCCTCCGCAGCGTGCGCCCTCTGCACGCGGGGTCGCCGACCGCCGTTAGGGGATGCCGCCCGCCTCGCCCCGCCCCGCCCCGCCCCGCCCGCGCCGACGCGCCGCGGTCACTGACACGCCTCATGTCAATACACCCGCTGTCAAATCATCTTGCCCTTCGGTCGCAACTTCGCAAGTCGAAACGCACAATTGGATAGGTCACCCTGCTATGATATGAATGCTAAATATCAATTAAAAATGTTTTAAAAATAAACACTATCGATTGCGTATGAACAGCAATCTTAATGCAAAAACCGAAAGAATCGAGTTATCAACGTACGAAATGTGCGATTATCTTTTATTACGATCAAACACCTAGGGTGTTGACCTTTGACCTGGCCATGGCAGTTTAACGATCATGTGATATTGCGATAGTTTAAAAACAGACTATTTTTGTATTAAATGTAAGAATTCGAGTGAAAGATTATGATAGACGAATGACGTGTGAATACGACATTAGAGATTCTCCTGATTGGCGGGTCGGCAGGGATGACGCGATGATCTCGGGCCGCGGCGTCCGCGGGCGCGCGACCTTGCAGCGCCGCCGCCAAGGTCCCGCCGGCCGTCGACCCGCCGCCGCTCGCTGCCGTATCGACCGCGCCGCCAACGCTGGCCATCGCCAGCGCCGAGCTAGGCCCGATGAAGCTGCTTACCACGATACTTTCTTACGAAAAAACCAACTTTATAAACTTGAAAGCTCTGCAACAAAATACAGATTGAGCTGAAATACCGTGGCTGAATGTTTCAGTCTGGTAAGTTAGTTATCGGGAGTATTGATTTGTAATGTGGCCCAAGGTGAGGTAGCAGCGAGCGCGGGCGTTGCGGGGCGGGGGCGAGGGCGCGCGGGGTCTACGGCCGGGCGGCGCGGGCGCGGCGGCCGACGACCGCGCCGGGATCACCTGCCGCCTGCCGCCTGCCGCCTGCCGCCTCCGCCGTCGGTCGGCGCGCAACCGCTCGCATCCGACTAGCTTTCGACATACCTGTATTTCAGTTTCGCAAAATCAATAAGACAGCAATTTATTAAATAGAATAACATTAATTTATTATCTTTATAACTTGTGGCGAAAACAGATTAGTATAGTATCACAAACCATATCTGAGTAATGATACGAATGCAAAGACAAAAGGACTACTACACGACGCGAGTCACGACGCGTGCGCATCTCTCGATGCATGCCGCCATGAATTAGTTACTTAATATTCAATGAATCGACAACTATCTTATTATGGTGAGTGTTAACCATGGAATGATCGGATCGCCACTTTATCACGAATAGTATTGCATGATGACCGTTGCTGCACCTCGACTCGCTGCAGAAATGCAGCAGTTGGAGTGTATAAACAATTTAGGCTAGGATTTCAATTCAAACATAATTATGATTTGAACTGTGTATTAAAACCTATAACGACGAAAAGTTGAAACTGATAAAGACGTGATTGATATCGCATTATAGCCTCCATAACTCATGCCGTAAAGCTGGATATATATTGTATTCAATGCTATATTTGCACGCAATTTTTCGCGACGTTTCGTTATTAAAACGCTTTTAGGGTTATAGAGAATAAATGTCTAATGGCCGAATACTAAAACGCCATGTAACTTTAACCTCTCAGGCCCGCGTTATGAATAAGACCTTTTTCTATTGTTCTCTGGACACCGGTGTTTTGCTAGCAAGTGACTAATTAAGAAGCTTTTAAACATGAGGGCGTCTTTTTATACCTTTGTCATTTAAAGCGACAATGATGTTTAAATAGCCCTCAAAGTTGAAAAACGTTTCGAGTGTTCGGGCGTAAGGACTGGTTTCACCACTGACTGACTGACTGATAAGGATATAGACTGGAAGATAAACTGACGTTTTTTTTTTATGAAGTATGGGGAGACTCTTAGCCTTTATCATACCTGATGTTATGATAAGTATTGATAAGGCTGAAGATGGAAGCGAGCATCTCCCGGAATCCCTAATCACTGAGGAACTGGCTATCTTATCTTTAACTGCCGGAACACAACAATGCTGAAAACATTGTTGTTATGGCGTCAGACTTAGATAAGATGGTGGTAGCTAGCCAGGCGGACTTACAACAAGTCCTACCACCAACCAAACCGAATACAATATGTACCCGCTGGGAATCGAACCCGGGACCCCTGGGTCCTATACCGGTGTTTGTACCACTAGACCACAGAGGCGGCATATTTCAACTGTCAAATTATCTGTCATATAGGCTTATATCCAAGATTTACATATTTGTCGGTGGTGAAATCGACCCTAACTGTAACAACACCATAATGTATTTTTAATGGTTAGGTTAACCACCGTTGTACAAAGTTATTTTATGTTTAGCCAAACCTGAAAACCAGAGAAGTCATCATTTTGCACAACTTGTATGGAAGCAACGCGAAAAAAAATCTGCTGTTTCGTAGAAAATTCTATTTGAACTACTCAAATGTATGTATACAGCTGATTTTTTTATCGCGATTTTAGGGTTGCTTCCATACAAAAGGTTATTTGTTGTGACGAGTTTTATAAATGGTTTTGACGTTTTGGGTAAAAATAAAATAACGGTATATACGCCCCTTATTATAATATTCTGTTCCTATGTAGTTTTATAAGGAAAAAAAACCTTGTCTGGTCTACCTGTATGCCAAAATTCATCAAAATTGGTTCAGTAATTTTAATGACGAATGAATCTAAAAAGGTAACAAATAGACAAGTATTGTATTCCCAATTTGATTATTAGTGTGTTTTTTCATTTACTGTGGGTAGCGTGCCAGCACCTCGTTATAAAACGAGTAATTATTGTGCGTGCAGAGCTGTAGGCGGGGCTATCGCTGCGGCAGCAAGTACGCGAGAGGCGGCAGCGGCAGCGGCAGCGGCGCGGGTGGCGACTGGTGCGCACACCGGCGACAAGACGGACAGCGCGCGGCAACCGGGGCCCGCGCGCAGCGCCTCGGGGCGGACGCCCGTCCCCCCGCCGAGGCGACGCTGGGTCCCGCCCTCCTCCCTGCGACACCACGATGTGCCCGACGGAGATGCCAAACTCGACATCATATTCCGGAAGGTATGGAGCGCGCCGACGACGCGCGCCGCGCCTAGCTGTCTACCTACCACCAGCTCCACCTAACCGGGCCAACCTCTCCTTCCAGGTTCGCGGTATCCTCAACAAACTCACACCGGAGAAGTTCCAAAAGCTGAGCAATGATCTGCTCGGGCTGGAGCTCGACTCGGACAAAGTCCTCAAGGGCGTCATCCTGCTCATCTTCGAGAAGGCCCTCGACGAACCTAAGTACTCGTCGATGTACGCTCAGCTCTGCAAGCGGTTGAGCGAGGAGGCGCCCAATTTCGAACCTCCGGGACAGCCTTGCACCTTCAAGCTGCTCCTACTCAACAAATGCCGAACGGAATTTGAAAATCGGGCTCAGGTAACGCGATCGTAGACTTCGAAACCGTATTATCATCTTCTCTCCGGTTCGCTTCACACCGTTTCGTTCTTCTCGCAGGCCTTCGCCGCGTTCGACGACAAGGCGCTGAGTCCAGATGAAGAGGAGAAGCGGCACCTCGCCAAGTGCAAAATGCTCGGCAACATCAAGTTCATCGGCGAGCTGGGCAAACTCGAGATCCTGGCGGAGTCGATCCTGCACCGATGCATTCAGAACCTGCTCGCGCGTCGCGCCGCCGCCGAGCACCACGAGGACCTCGAGTGCCTCGCGCAGCTCGTGCGCACCTGCGGCCGCGTGCTCGACTCGGAGCGCGGCCGCGGCCTCATGGACCAGTACTTCGCGCGCATCGAGACGCTGTCCTGCTCGAGCGAGCTCGCGCCGCGCATCCGCTTCATGCTGCGCGACGTGGTGGAGCTGCGGCGCGGCGGCTGGGTGCCGCGCGCCGCCACCTCCGCCGAGGGGCCCGTGCCCATCCACCAGCTGCGCGGGGACGAGGAGCCCTCGCGCCGCGAGCGGGAGCGCGAGCGCGAGCGCGACCGCGACCGCGAGCCGCTGTTCCGCGGCGGGCTGCGCTCGCGGCCGCTCGACGACGTGCTCGCCGGACTCAGCCTGCAGTCGGCCGCGGCGCTCGTGCCGCCCGGCGACAAGCTGTTCGGCAACGGGTTCGCGGCGCGCGACGCGTTCCGGCAGCGCTCGGCGGCGGGCTACTTCCCGCGCGGGGCGGCGGGCGGCGGCCAGCGGGCGGCGGGCGGCGGCGGCGGCGGCGGCGGCGGCGCGGGGCGGGACGCGCGCGGGCGCGGACGCGTGTACGCGGCGGGCGCGGCGGCGCTGCACGACGTGCAGATGCGTCCGGCCGCCAACTCGCTCATGTTCACCGCCAACCGCCTCTCGCGCCCCGCGCCCGCGCATCCGCCGGTCCAGCCTAGTGAGTATTGCTCTTTATTTGATCGACGTTCACTTCGTAACTTCCGGCTGTTTGACGAGCGATTTTATGATCGTCGCCTAATCGATTCGATTGTCGACGTGTATTGTAGGATTACTTTGTTTCTACGTAAAGCAGGCCGTACAAGCAAGGTTAGGCACGACTCGGGCATGTCGGAACCTTGCGCGTGTGCGATAAAACTGAACAGATTTCCTGGCCTGTACATGCAACCAAAAATTATTTAAACTGATATCTTTTGCCTGTCGGTTGAGTATGACTGGCATGCCTGTCACGCATAACTGAGCGTGTGTGGTAGATCGTCATGAAAGCTCTCTGTTCTCAATTGTTTGTGGAAGGAAAATGACGGGCGCATGGCAGGTTCATACCAAAAGAACCTAAGACATAGGACTCCATTCTATTATCTGTACTCTTTTTTAGGTTTAGCAGCTACAGAGTGGCCACAATTAAATCAGTCGCACAATTCGGTCCGTCAGTGGTCCTAATTGACTCAGTCAGTAGCCACAATTGGGTTTATGACAACTATTGGTACTGTGGCCACAATTGGATCAGTGGTCACATTTAGGTTGGTGGCAAAAATTGGGTCTATTAGAGCTGTTGGTATGGCCACATTTGGGTCAGATTCAGATTCAGATTTATTTATTGCAAGTCACAAGTTAAAAAAGGTGTTACATAAATCGGTAGGTACAGTACGAGTGACGCCCTGTTAGGGCTCAGCAAACATGCGGGGCAACTATTGCCTTTTACTTGTAAATTAACATTAAATTATTTTTCATTTTAATTAACAATACTCACGTCCTTTAAATAAATTGTACATTACCAAATATAATTGTAAAAATATGTCATATAGTATTATATATATAATCTGTGAAATTTACATTAATTTTGGTATTTATAACATTATTAACATTGTTTAATAACATACATTTTAATTCCTGCCATAAAGGTCGTTTTTGAACTATTGACACTAAGCCCATTATACTCAAGCCATTTGCAAACTCCCTCTACAGTTGCATCAAGTGCATTGTCATATTCAACATCTTTATTGGAATATGGTACAACTACAGATAAATAATAATGTCATCGACAAATAAAATGGTTTTGTTGTTTGTATTTTTAGGCAAATCATTAATGTAGAGTAGAAAGAGAAGTGGCCCCATTATACTACCTTGTGGAACACCATACTTGTTGTGTACGAAAGGTGACCTGTGTGAATTAACTTCTCCGTTATGACCTATTTTACTTATTTCTACGCATTTAGAGCCGGACCACGAATGCCTTATTTTTCACATTTAGCCAATAGAAATTGATGATCCACCATGTCAAATGCCCGAGTCATATAAAAAAAGATAGATACAACAGGATTTTTTTTATCGACATATTCTGTGACGTATTAATTTGTCGGTGGTCCCATTTGGTTAGTGCCAAAAATTGGGTCTATTAGAGTTGTTGGTATAGTGGCCACATTTGGGTCGGTGGTCCCATTTGGGTTAGTGGTAACAATTGAGTCTATGACAACTTGACTATTGGGACAGTAGCCACATGTGGATCAGTGGCTACAATTGGGTCTATGACAATTACGTCTACGTCTTTTAAAATTAATGACCAACCCACTAAAGTTACCATTTCGTCGTGTGTTGCCGATGTCGCCATAATTGTAAGAGAACCAAATGACAGTCCAGCTACGGCTGTCCTCTATTGAACTCGGTTTTGTATAAAGGTTTGCCTGCACAGGCATGCCTGTCAGGTACAACCTCTTCGTGTTTGTCCTCCATTGAAGTCGGTCTTGCACGACAGGCATGGCTGTCATGCATAACGTTGCGTGTATGGGCTGCGTAAGGGATCAAAAGTTGCCGACCGGTGATTGGTATAGTTCGAATAGAATAGATGTGGCAGTAGTTGTACGTGTGGTGTGTCGCAGGCGTGCTGGCGCCGGCGTTCGCGAGCGCGCCGCCGCTGCTCAAGGAGCCCGCCATCACCATCAAGCCCGCGCCCGACAAGAAGGACAAGCCCAAGAAGGACAAGGTCAGTACTATCTGCACTAACACTAGTGGTTCTACTGACCCCGCTTGCAAAGTTAGCCCTATGTTTTATTGCAAGTTTTGATACCTTGTTACGCACTTGGGGACAGCCGTGTTTATTCAACACCCACTGCCTCCAAGATGCGGTCTGCTCAGCTAGCTCAGATGGGCACGAGACTCATGGGAGTGTGCGTGGGTTCTACCTTGATGGCTGTTACACTCGGAAAGAAAATATGGAGATTAGTTCACTAAAAGGTTCTAATTCTTACTTCTAAAGAGGGCGCCACCAACACAGGAGTGTTGGAATAAATCAAACAAAGTGATACATTTCTGACAAAAATTCTATGTATATTGATGTTAAACCACTGTCATTATTTAAAATTACAAACAATTCTTTCTAAACATTATTAGCAGAAAACATGGGCACTGTTAATAAAACTCATTAAAAGTTAAAGAATAAAAGTTACATGTGGGTACTCAAAAACACATGGTAAATTATTTGGTCATGACCTGTGGAAACAAGAATCAGTGGAAGCGTCCTTCCATGAATCTATTCTGAAGCTAAATGTACAATCCTAAGTTACTTCTATATTAAAATTACATTAATACAACTGTTTTACATGTCGATGAAATTCTCAAACAAAAAGTACACAAAAACATACGGAGTTTGTTGTTAGCTTACGCAGCCATCCTCCAAGGTGTTGGTGCACTCACTCTCCCATGCATCAGAGGAGAACACTTCTACATTCTGTGGCCTGAGACGAGACACACTGCATCAGAGGGACATGTGCATCAGCCCGGGGAAAGTTGTCAGAAATATAAAGAAAACAACTTAATTTCTGGATTAAAACAAAGGAGCGGCTCTCTGAAACAAAATAAGAGAGCACACGATAATTCTCAAGAAGTTCCACCATGAAGCGTGGGACTCCAACCAAGACGAAACGGTATGAAAAACTTACCTGCCGCTCCATATTAAAATTCTTGAATTTACATAAAAATATATTGGCACTAGGCCATATCTTGGACAATCACCACCTCATCTCCAACAACGGATCGGACGATCCCAATATAATTTTCTGCTTCCAATATTTTATGTCGTATCGACCGACACCGAGGATCGAAAAAAAAGGCAAGTCACCGTCACCGGCGACCATAGACGAGCCGAACCAAAGACAATGATATATTGTTCCAGAATTTTCCACAAAAAGAATTTAGATTTTTTATTCTACAACTAATTGAAATGTATTTTAATAAATACAGAAGACATACTGAAAGTAAATTAAACCATTACAATATTAAAAAACATTAGACAATAGCAATAAATATGCAATGAGTAACTTTTACAAAGACAGCAAGTTGTGATTTATAACATTAAGTTATTGCCTGTTACGAAACGTAAAACGTCAGATGTCATGTCATTCGCTGTCAATGTCAAAGCCACTCAAAACAATAACACTGGTAGTTGTTATTGTGAAAATATTGAAAACAACAAAATATTACGGAATGTACGCTAAAACTTTGGTAAATACGTGTAATGAATGATTCTGCAATGAAATAGCTCGGTGCGCAAGGAACCTACGGTTAGTAACACTAAAATCAGTGCCACAAAAAAATGTAAACAAAACACTATCGTGTCTGGGGCGACGGTGTATCCCGTGGTCTGTTCTTGGCGTCGTTGATGGTGAATTCAACACAGGGCCTGAGCCCAGTCCTGCGAATAGACCACCAGACACACCCTCACTCCAGTCTCGAGAGTGAAAATACCACGGTTGCGTATTATACACGCAACATACCCCCCTCACAAGAGCGAAGACGGGCGTGTGAAACAAAGGCCTATTCGCTGAAACAAGACAAAAAGTTAACAATGTACAACAACAACTAAACAACAACACCAACAGCATACACCATTTTAATGATCCTAGTGGCTGTCGATCACTAGCGACCCAAGTGGAATGTTCTCTGAATTCTTTACAAATATTCTTGTCTCCAAAAACTATAAAGCTATCACTTCTATTAAATGTTTTTTTTTTATTTATTTAAATCCTATTAAAATAAAGGAATAAAACCTTAAAAATATTTCTTAAATTTCTAAGCATGCATCTAACATCCTACTTAAGTGAGGATAATACCCCAAATCCTTAGTGTGTTTAAACATATTCTATTCTGTAAGTGAACACCATAGTGCACTTATTCTAAACACGATGTTAATAAACATCATTAAACTCTTATAAAGAGTGTTGAAATTAAATCCTCTATTTCTTACAGTTTGTTGATTCACAATACTGTTTTAGAATACATAACGTGAGAAACGTTGTTAACTCATTACGAGTGTTGAAAAGTTTACATACTACTACTGTACTAATCCTAACTAATAAGTGTGGAGCGAGATACGGGTCAAGAACAAACTAACATTACATCTATCTAACATACCAAAGTTCCTAAAATTTGTCGACTAATAATTTTAAAATATGCACACTCACTTTCACTCACTCTTCTTTCACACCCTAGTCAGCTTGTTCTCACCCTCCATCCCACTGCGCAGCTTATTTTCCTATCCTAGCTTATCTATATCTGATTCCAGCCTTAAATCTGCAGGATTAATAGTCACTGCAAGACGACCAGTTCTTGTTAATGAGGAGAGCTTAGCTCGTATCTCATCCACTTTTCTCAAATTCTTATGACCTCTGACTAAGAGTTCATATTTTAATTCATCACTCAACAAGTGATAAAAATTCATTTTCACTGAAGCCATTTCTAACAATGAAAGATTCTCAAACAAAAAAAAAACAAAGATAAGCGAACACTAACCTCGATATCCGAGATACCAAATGATGAACAACGACGGACGGAGTCACCCTCCAACAATGTGTCTCATCACCGGGCTTCACGTTGGGTACGCCAATTATGTTACGCACTTGGGGACAGCCGTGTTTATTCAACACCCACTGCCTCCAAGATGCGGTCTGCTCAGCTAGCTCAGATGGGCACGAGACTCATGGGAGTGTGCGTGGGTTCTACCTTGATGGCTGTTACACTCGGAAAGAAAATATGGAGATTAGTTCACTAAAAGGTTCTAATTCTTACTTCTAAAGAGGGCGCCACCAACACAGGAGTGTTGGAATAAATCAAACAAAGTGATACATTTCTGACAAAAATTCTATGTATATTGATGTTAAACCACTGTCATTATTTAAAATTACAAACAATTCTTTCTAAACATTATTAGCAGAAAACATGGGCACTGTTAATAAAACTCATTAAAAGTTAAAGAATAAAAGTTACATGTGGGTACTCAAAAACACATGGTAAATTATTTGGTCATGACCTGTGGAAACAAGAATCAGTGGAAGCGTCCTTCCATGAATCTATTCTGAAGCTAAATGTACAATCCTAAGTTACTTCTATATTAAAATTACATTAATACAACTGTTTTACATGTCGATGAAATTCTCAAACAAAAAGTACACAAAAACATACGGAGTTTGTTGTTAGCTTACGCAGCCATCCTCCAAGGTGTTGGTGCACTCACTCTCCCATGCATCAGAGGAGAACACTTCTACATTCTGTGGCCTGAGACGAGACACACGGCATCAGAGGGACATGTGCATCAGCCCGGGGAAAGTTGTCAGAAATATAAAGAAAACAACTTAATTTCTGGATTAAAACAAAGGAGCGGCTCTCTGAAACAAAATAAGAGAGCACACGATAATTCTCAAGAAGTTCCACCATGAAGCGTGGGACTCCAACCAAGACGAAACGGTATGAAAAACTTACCTGCCGCTCCATATTAAAATTCTTGAATTTACATAAAAATATATTGGCACTAGGCCATATCTTGGACAATCACCACCTCATCTCCAACAACGGATCGGACGATCCCAATATAATTTTCTGCTTCCAATATTTTATGTCGTATCGACCGACACCGAGGATCGAAAAAAAAGGCAAGTCACCGTCACCGGCGACCATAGACGAGCCGAACCAAAGACAATGATATATTGTTCCAGAATTTTCCACAAAAAGAATTTAGATTTTTTATTCTACAACTAATTGAAATGTATTTTAATAAATACAGAAGACATACTGAAAGTAAATTAAACCATTACAATATTAAAAAACATTAGACAATAGCAATAAATATGCAATGAGTAACTTTTACAAAGACAGCAAGTTGTGATTTATAACATTAAGTTATTGCCTGTTACGAAACGTAAAACGTCAGATGTCATGTCATTCGCTGTCAATGTCAAAGCCACTCAAAACAATAACACTGGTAGTTGTTATTGTGAAAATATTGAAAACAACAAAATATTACGGAATGTACGCTAAAACTTTGGTAAATACGTGTAATGAATGATTCTGCAATGAAATAGCTCGGTGCGCAAGGAACCTACGGTTAGTAACACTAAAATCAGTGCCACAAAAAAATGTAAACAAAACACTATCGTGTCTGGGGCGACGGTGTATCCCGTGGTCTGTTCTTGGCGTCGTTGATGGTGAATTCAACACAGGGCCTGAGCCCAGTCCTGCGAATAGACCACCAGACACACCCTCACTCCAGTCTCGAGAGTGAAAATACCACGGTTGCGTATTATACACGCAACAACCTACATAAAGTTATTTGCGCAACAAAAGTAATAAAGAAAGTCTAATTTTAATTCGAATTGCACGTGCTTGAATTTTCCAAAAGTCTTACCTTTGTAGACTTTTTGAGTAAAATAGGGGTAAAAGTTTTAGTGATTACTCCCGTTCCCTTGCCCCTAGTCCTAGGAGTTAGTCTGGTGTCTACGTAATGAAATTTACCCCATGTTTAGTTTTTTTTTTCACAGCATCTTGTGTAAAATGAAGTCCTTAGTGTTCAAATAACGCTGCAGCAAATTCCACCCTTTCCACTATTTTATCCCAAAAAAACAGCATTCATTAAAAAATCTTAAATAAATCAAGAAACATGTGTGCCAAAGGAGGTGTTATTTTTTGGAGCCCGATTTTCCTACATTTTTCTTCTAATGCTTTTTGTTGCGTGTATAATACGCAACCGTGGTATTTTCACTCTCGAGACTGGAGTGAGGGTGTGTCTGGTGGTCTATTCGCAGGACTGGGCTCAGGCCCTGTGTTGAATTCACCATCAACGACGCCAAGAACAGACCACGGGATACACCGTCGCCCCAGACACGATAGTGTTTTGTTTACATTTTTTTGTGGCACTGATTTTAGTGTTACTAACCGTAGGTTCCTTGCGCACCGAGCTATTTCATTGCAGAATCATTCATTACACGTATTTACCAAAGTTTTAGCGTACATTCCGTAATATTTTGTTGTTTTCAATATTTTCACAATAACAACTACCAGTGTTATTGTTTTGAGTGGCTTTGACATTGACAGCGAATGACATGACATCTGACGTTTTACGTTTCGTAACAGGCAATAACTTAATGTTATAAATCACAACTTGCTGTCTTTGTAAAAGTTACTCATTGCATATTTATTGCTATTGTCTAATGTTTTTTAATATTGTAATGGTTTAATTTACTTTCAGTATGTCTTCTGTATTTATTAAAATACATTTCAATTAGTTGTAGAATAAAAAATCTAAATTCTTTTTGTGGAAAATTCTGGAACAATATCATTGTCTTTGGTTCGGCTCGTCTATGGTCGCCGGTGACGGTGACTTGCCTTTCTTTTCGATCCTCGGTGTCGGTCGATACGACATAAAATATTGGAAGCAGAAATTTATATTGGGATCGTCCGATCCGTTGTTGGAGATGAGGTGGTGATCCAAGATATGGCATAGTGCCAATATATATTTTTTTATATGAATCAAGAATTTTAATATGGAGCGGCAGGTGAGTTTTTCATACCGTTTCGTCTTGGTTGGAGTCCCACGCTTCATGGTGGAACTTCTTGAGAATTATCGTGTGCTCTCTTATTTTGTTTCAGAGAGCCGCTCCTTTGTTTTAATCCAGAAATTAAGTTGTTTTCTTTATATTTCTGACAACTTTCCCCGGGCTGATGCACATGTCCCTCTGATGCAGTGTGTCTCGTCTCAGGCCACAGAATGTAGAAGTGTTCTCCTCTGATGCATGGGAGAGTGAGTGCACCAACACCTTGGAGGATGGCTGCGTAAGCTAACAACAAACTCCGTATGTTTTTGTGTACTTTTTGTTTGAGAATTTCATCGACATGTAAAACAGTTGTATTAATGTAATTTTAATATAGAAGTAACTTAGGATTGTACATTTAGCTTCAGAATAGATTCATGGAAGGACGCTTCCACTGATTCTTGTTTCCACAGGTCATGACCAAATAATTTACCATGTGTTTTTGAGTACCCACATGTAACTTTTATTCTTTAACTTTTAATGAGTTTTATTAACAGTGCCCATGTTTTCTGCTAATAATGTTTAGAAAGAATTGTTTGTAATTTTAAATAATGACAGTGGTTTAACATCAATATACATAGAATTTTTGTCAGAAATGTATCACTTTGTTTGATTTATTCCAACACTCCTGTGTTGGTGGCGCCCTCTTTAGAAGTAAGAATTAGAACCTTTTAGTGAACTAATCTCCATATTTTCTTTCCGAGTGTAACAGCCATCAAGGTAGAACCCACGCACACTCCCATGAGTCTCGTGCCCATCTGAGCTAGCTGAGCAGACCGCATCTTGGAGGCAGTGGGTGTTGAATAAACACGGCTGTCCCCAAGTGCGTAACATAATTGGCGTACCCAACGTGAAGCCCGGTGATGAGACACATTGTTGGAGGGTGACTCCGTCCGTCGTTGTTCATCATTTGGTATCTCGGATATCGAGGTTAGTGTTCGCTTATCTTTGTTTTTTTTTTGTTTGAGAATCTTTCATTGTTAGAAATGGCTTCAGTGAAAATGAATTTTTATCACTTGTTGAGTGATGAATTAAAATATGAACTCTTAGTCAGAGGTCATAAGAATTTGAGAAAAGTGGATGAGATACGAGCTAAGCTCTCCTCATTAACAAGAACTGGTCGTCTTGCAGTGACTATTAATCCTGCAGATTTAAGGCTGGAATCAGATATAGATAAGCTAGGATAGGAAAATAAGCTGCGCAGTGGGATGGAGGGTGAGAACAAGCTGACTAGGGTGTGAAAGAAGAGTGAGTGAAAGTGAGTGTGCATATTTTAAAATTATTAGTCGACAAATTTTAGGAACTTTGGTATGTTAGATAGATGTAATGTTAGTTTGTTCTTGACCCGTATCTCGCTCCACACTTATTAGTTAGGATTAGTACAGTAGTAGTATGTAAACTTTTCAACACTCGTAATGAGTTAACAACGTTTCTCACGTTATGTATTCTAAAACAGTATTGTGAATCAACAAACTGTAAGAAATAGAGGATTTAATTTCAACACTCTTTATAAGAGTTTAATGATGTTTATTAACATCGTGTTTAGAATAAGTGCACTATGGTGTTCACTTACAGAATAGAATATGTTTAAACACACTAAGGATTTGGGGTATTATCCTCACTTAAGTAGGATGTTAGATGCATGCTTAGAAATTTAAGAAATATTTTTAAGGTTTTATTCCTTTATTTTAATAGGATTTAAATAAATAAAAAAAAAACATTTAATAGAAGTGATAGCTTTATAGTTTTTGGAGACAAGAATATTTGTAAAGAATTCAGAGAACATTCCACTTGGGTCGCTAGTGATCGACAGCCACTAGGATCATTAAAATGGTGTATGCTGTTGGTGTTGTTGTTTAGTTGTTGTTGTACATTGTTAACTTTTTGTCTTGTTTCAGCGAATAGGCCTTTGTTTCACACGCCCGTCTTCGCTCTTGTGAGGGGGGTATGTTGCGTGTATAATACGCAACCGTGGTATTTTCACTCTCGAGACTGGAGTGAGGGTGTGTCTGGTGGTCTATTCGCAGGACTGGGCTCAGGCCCTGTGTTGAATTCACCATCAACGACGCCAAGAACAGACCACGGGATACACCGTCGCCCCAGACACGATAGTGTTTTGTTTACATTTTTTTGTGGCACTGATTTTAGTGTTACTAACCGTAGGTTCCTTGCGCACCGAGCTATTTCATTGCAGAATCATTCATTACACGTATTTACCAAAGTTTTAGCGTACATTCCGTAATATTTTGTTGTTTTCAATATTTTCACAATAACAACTACCAGTGTTATTGTTTTGAGTGGCTTTGACATTGACAGCGAATGACATGACATCTGACGTTTTACGTTTCGTAACAGGCAATAACTTAATGTTATAAATCACAACTTGCTGTCTTTGTAAAAGTTACTCATTGCATATTTATTGCTATTGTCTAATGTTTTTTAATATTGTAATGGTTTAATTTACTTTCAGTATGTCTTCTGTATTTATTAAAATACATTTCAATTAGTTGTAGAATAAAAAATCTAAATTCTTTTTGTGGAAAATTCTGGAACAATATCATTGTCTTTGGTTCGGCTCGTCTATGGTCGCCGGTGACGGTGACTTGCCTTTCTTTTCGATCCTCGGTGTCGGTCGATACGACATAAAATATTGGAAGCAGAAATTTATATTGGGATCGTCCGATCCGTTGTTGGAGATGAGGTGGTGATCCAAGATATGGCATAGTGCCAATATATATTTTTTATATGAATCAAGAATTTTAATATGGAGCGGCAGGTGAGTTTTTCATACCGTTTCGTCTTGGTTGGAGTCCCACGCTTCATGGTGGAACTTCTTGAGAATTATCGTGTGCTCTCTTATTTTGTTTCAGAGAGCCGCTCCTTTGTTTTAATCCAGAAATTAAGTTGTTTTCTTTATATTTCTGACAACTTTCCCCGGGCTGATGCACATGTCCCTCTGATGCAGTGTGTCTCGTCTCAGGCCACAGAATGTAGAAGTGTTCTCCTCTGATGCATGGGAGAGTGAGTGCACCAACACCTTGGAGGATGGCTGCGTAAGCTAACAACAAACTCCGTATGTTTTTGTGTACTTTTTGTTTGAGAATTTCATCGACATGTAAAACAGTTGTATTAATGTAATTTTAATATAGAAGTAACTTAGGATTGTACATTTAGCTTCAGAATAGATTCATGGAAGGACGCTTCCACTGATTCTTGTTTCCACAGGTCATGACCAAATAATTTACCATGTGTTTTTGAGTACCCACATGTAACTTTTATTCTTTAACTTTTAATGAGTTTTATTAACAGTGCCCATGTTTTCTGCTAATAATGTTTAGAAAGAATTGTTTGTAATTTTAAATAATGACAGTGGTTTAACATCAATATACATAGAATTTTTGTCAGAAATGTATCACTTTGTTTGATTTATTCCAACACTCCTGTGTTGGTGGCGCCCTCTTTAGAAGTAAGAATTAGAACCTTTTAGTGAACTAATCTCCATATTTTCTTTCCGAGTGTAACAGCCATCAAGGTAGAACCCACGCACACTCCCATGAGTCTCGTGCCCATCTGAGCTAGCTGAGCAGACCGCATCTTGGAGGCAGTGGGTGTTGAATAAACACGGCTGTCCCCAAGTGCGTAACATTTTCTTGTAGGTCTTACCTATTTGATATTAATCCCTATAAAAACAATCAGTCTGAGGTATGAGTACATTACGAAAACGGGTCTCTTGCCCAAAATACTTTAGGAATGCCTGTTCTACATAATCAAGTATAATTATTATTGGAGCAGTTAAAATTCATCTATTCGCATCACATTCTCGTCACGCCCCATTATCTTTATTCATCCTTATGGATGCCTCTGCCTCGAATGTAGCGGGCAGCGGGGCGGCGGCGGCCCGCCTATCGAAAACGGTGGTGCGCGGGTGGTGCGGGGCGAGCGTTTCCACAGTCGCGCCGCCGCCGCCCCGCTGCCCGCTAGATTCGAGGCAGAGGCCTAAGTGAGGCCAGAGCGCCTCAGCAGGGGCAAAAGGCTGATGACTAAAAATGTAGGAAAACTAGGAAACGCAAGAACTATAGACCGCGCGGTTACGTTGGTTTAGCTAAGACGAGCGGTTGTTGACCGGTGTCCGCTTGCGTGCGCAGGGCGTGAACAAGGAGGAGGCGTGCCGCCTGGGCGCCGAGGCGGTGACGGAGCTGGCGGCGGAGTGGGCCCGCGGGGCCGACCCGCCCGCGCCCGACCACGCGCCCGCCGCGCCCGCCCTCGCGCGCCTGCTGCTGCTGCAGCCGCCGCCGCCCGACAAGGTATACACGCCCCGCCGGGTATGGGCCGCGGGCCAGCTGGCGGCGGAGTGGGCCCGCGGGGCCGACCCGCCCGCGCCCGACCACGCGCCCGCCGCGCCCGCCCTCGCGCGCCTGCTGCTGCTGCAGCCGCCGCCGCCCGACAAGGTATACACGCCCCGCCGGGTATGGGCCGCGGGCCAGCTGGCGGCGGAGTGGGCCCGCGGGGCCGACCCGCCCGCGCCCGACCACGCGCCCGCCGCGCCCGCCCTCGCGCGCCTGCTGCTGCTGCAGCCGCCGCCGCCCGACAAGGTATACACGCCCCGCCGGGTATGGGCCGCGGGCCAGCTGGCGGCGGAGTGGGCCCGCGGGGCCGACCCGCCCGCGCCCGACCACGCGCCCGCCGCGCCCGCCCTCGCGCG
The DNA here is from genome assembly GCA_910589605.1 of Chrysoteuchia culmella. Lineage (NCBI taxonomy): Eukaryota > Metazoa > Arthropoda > Insecta > Lepidoptera > Crambidae > Chrysoteuchia > Chrysoteuchia culmella. The sequence continues at coordinate 147,037 of OU342647.1, read as the reverse complement.
CCTGCTGCTGCTGCAGCCGCCGCCGCCCGACAAGGTATACACGCCCCGCCGGGTATGGGCCGCGGGCCAGCTGGCGGCGGAGTGGGCCCGCGGGGCCGACCCGCCCGCGCCCGACCACGCGCCCGCCGCGCCCGCCCTCGCGCGCCTGCTGCTGCTGCAGCCGCCGCCGCCCGACAAGGTATACACGCCCCGCCGGGTATGGGCCGCGGGCCAGCTGGCGGCGGAGTGGGCCCGCGGGGCCGACCCGCCCGCGCCCGACCACGCGCCCGCCGCGCCCGCCCTCGCGCGCCTGCTGCTGCTGCAGCCGCCGCCGCCCGACAAGGTATACACGCCCCGCCGGGTATGGGCCGCGGGCCAGCTGGCGGCGGAGTGGGCCCGCGGGGCCGACCCGCCCGCGCCCGACCACGCGCCCGCCGCGCCCGCCCTCGCGCGCCTGCTGCTGCTGCAGCCGCCGCCGCCCGACAAGGTATACACGCCCCGCCGGGTATGGGCCGCGGGCCAGCTGGCGGCGGAGTGGGCCCGCGGGGCCGACCCGCCCGCGCCCGACCACGCGCCCGCCGCGCCCGCCCTCGCGCGCCTGCTGCTGCTGCAGCCGCCGCCGCCCGACAAGGTATACACGCCCCGCCGGGTATGGGCCGCGGGCCAGCTGGCGGCGGAGTGGGCCCGCGGGGCCGACCCGCCCGCGCCCGACCACGCGCCCGCCGCGCCCGCCCTCGCGCGCCTGCTGCTGCTGCAGCCGCCGCCGCCCGACAAGGTATACACGCCCCGCCGGGTATGGGCCGCGGGCCAGCTGGCGGCGGAGTGCACCGCTCCTCAAGGATCTCCACGACGATCGGTCCTGTTCTGCCCGCATCTACTGGCTTCCTGCGACTCGTTCAGACCAGATCATCGGTCCCTTATCGAGGCCGCCCGAAGCGTCGTCCGGTGCGCAGTCGCCGATCCAGAACCGTCGCGCCCCAACAGCCATCGGATCTTCTCGCTGTGTGTCCTGCCCCCTGCCACTTTAGCTGGCCGATCCTTTGTGCGATGTCGTCGGTTACTGTCGTTCTTTACAGATCTCATTTCTGATTGGATGACGCAGAGATACACATCTGCAAATGATAAATATGGAGATGTATTCGGTTGGGTTAAAATCTTCGCACCCTACATGGACTACACTTCTATTCAACTTACACTATGACATTTAAATATGAGCTTCGTATCGTATTATATAAAGTAAATATTTCAACATTAAATTGAAAAAGTGTACGACACGTCGAATGCGTGATTCACGCATTGCTCACCTGTGCCCGTCACATGTAATTTTGAAATATCCACTCTAAGTAACACGATAGAAAGTTCACAGTTTGGTGTCATACTATCAGGTGAGTCGGATGGGAGTCTGCGTCGAGTTATTGTAAACGATCTGTCCCGTATTAGAATCCGTTCGGCATTGCAGGTGCTCCGGCGCGTAGTGTCGTGCGCGGTGGAGGCGGCGCTGGCGGCGGAGGCGGGCGCGGGGGCGGGGGCGGAGGCGGAGGCGGAGGCGGGCGAGCGGCGCGCGTGGGCCGCGGCCGTCGTGGCCACGCGGGTCAAGCGCAGCGCGCTGCCGGACATACTGCGACCGCTGGTAAGTCGATATAGCTTTGTTCACTTTTTTACACTTATTTATCTTTCAATATTTTTTGTTTTCTTATTATTTAAACGTTTTAAATGCCGACTAAAATAGATAATAAAAAATAGATTCCATCAAAAGTGTAAGAGATGAAAATAAATCAATATTAAGTTGTAATGCAGTTTCTTGAATCGTAGCATCTGTGTATATCGTTGTTTATAGTCTTTCAAATCTAAGAAGTACCGTTTGACAGCTTTGACAGATTGAAAAATAAAGATGGAGTCAAACCTATAATATCCGATTCTTACGAGATATTGATTTAGTTTCTTCCAGTGTAATGACTCGATTATAGTTTTTCGGATTTATACATTATGCCGTAGCCCAACCTTAAAAGTTAACACTTCATAATGTTGCCACATTATATTTGGCATTATATTAAACAGTTCTAAAGTATGAAATGGAAAATACTATAGTTTGGCCACATAAATAAAAAATCTTATATACTTTTAATTTCAATTAGGTATGTGTTATCATTGAAAGTTAGATATCAGCTGAAAGTTCAGTATCATTAATTATAAAAATACGGCTGGAATAACAACGACTCGTTGTGGCGGAACCTACCTGACGCCGCACATACTACTACACACGATGCTAGAAACATATTTCCACCGTGCATCAAATAGATGGCGCTGATAACAATTCAGTATGGCATCGTAGAACGTGTATGGAAATCTACATCTCGCTTACAGAAGTTTCACCAGCCACAAACAACATATACATCAGTCGGACCGCGGTCCCCGGACTACCAACACGCAGTCCGCAGGAAGAGCACAACCTTTCACCTTCGTATCAGAGGCTTACCATCTACCATCTTTTTCATACTTCCGCCATCATTCCTACACTCGTTATCAATAAGTTCGATTATTCGTAAATTTTTATCGATTATTCGTATACAAGTGAATTCGAAGTGTCGCAACACTGGGACTTGGACTTAACGATGTGACTTTGTAACAAAGTACCGAAGAAATAAAGTTTTTAGTGTATATTGTTTATTTGGCTTTATTTGATAATAATAATAAATACATTTATTTGCCAGAATGTGGATACAAGGGTTGTTACATATGATAATGAGCGACATATTCTGCTGATACGTCAACGTGCAAACATTAAATTTGGTAGTAAAATTCAGTCAAAGGATCCAATACTGTATAAAAACTAATTAAATGTCAGTGTAATTAAAATAAAATAAAATTAAAATTAAGCGTCCAAGAAATACAATTGATTTACATAGTGCGTCAAAAAAAATCAAATGTTACAGATAGTTAAAGTACAATCGGAATATTTAAAAATAATTCACAATTTATATAAACTAATATTATAAAGCTGCAGTTTGTTTGTTTGAACGCGCTAATATCAGGAACTACTGGACCGATTTAGAAAATTTTCAGACCATTAGAAAGCTACATTTTTCCCGAGTGACAGGCTATATTTTATCCCGATATTCCCACGGGAACGGGCACCACGCGGGTAAAACCGCGAGGATCCGCTAGTTGTTCATAAAGTCTTTAATATTGTAACGTTGTAAACGTACATACTACTTTAAATAAACATTATTAACCTGTTTTTAGTTATAATAAAACAAATGATTAAAAAATAAATTAAAAACTTCAAATACAATAAAAGAACATTTAAACTTAACTAAGCCCTAAAATTATAAACAAATAACTAAAATAAAATATAAACTTATAACTAATCTAACAATACAATTTAAACCTTAATAGTAAACCAAACACTTCAAAATTATAACTACATTTAAAATTCCGTTTCTCTAATTGCAAACTACGAATCCGTGGACACATTTTAGCCCTCATTCTCCGGCTGTATTGTTTTCAATAGACGTCACGATTCAAGCAGGTGACATTCGTTCGGAGCGGACACTCCCGATTGGGCCGATTCCGAACCAGCCGAGCTAACTTGTTGTGCGTCATAACTTTGCCGTTTTTTGAACTTGCATATTTTTATCCAATTTGAAACAGTTGCACTTAATTTTACCAAGAAATTAGAACATTCGCTCACTAATAGCGATCGCTAATAAAATATTGTGCGTGAAGTGTTAAACCCCAGACTGGATAAGTGGTATCTTAATTGTTTTATATTTTAGAATTATAACGTAGAAAGTGTATCACCGAGTTAATTTGCTTAGTAAATATTAAAATTAAATAAATAAATAAATCTTTATTTCTCTTATAAATTTTTAATTTTGCATTTTACAATGCTATTTTTGTGTGATAAATATTAAACAAGAAAATATACTAGAAAAAACGCAACTAGTCTCATGTCTACCCCGTCAGGGCGACATGAGACTAATTGCTTTTTTCTAGTATATTTTCTTGTTAAATCTTTATTTCTCATCACAAACTCTTAGTTTACTAATCTCAGGTACTAATCTTAGCTAAGTTTGTGTGAGACTGATGCCTGAAATAGGTAAAAAATACCCGTAAGCACAGGTCATCAGGCTGGTGGTATTTCTGGTGCGTGCTTAATTATTTGTGTTATTTATACAATGGGTTTTATTTTACGGGCACAAGAAGATTTTCTGTGTCAGAGTAGGTCTGCTGCTGTAACCATTGAGAAATTTTCTTTTTGCAAGAATGTCTTGGGAGGTGATAGACTGAGAGACGTGAGTTAATGTTATTATAAAGAAAGCTGCCGAGAAAGCAATAAAAACGTTGGGCGAATTGTGTATTGCAGCCCAGGTAAGCACAGACTGTTCCTTTTCGACGGTTGTTAATATTAAGAAGTGGATTGTAGTCCAACTGGGAATGTTTTTATGCACAGTCACAACCTTCAAGAACTCGTATACCTCACTTGATGGAGTCAAGCGGGGGAGAAAAGCACCAACCTTTAACACCATTATTTGAGCTCTCTCGGCCTTGAGAATATGAGTTTTAGCAGCTCCGCCCCAAGCCGTGATGCAGTATCCTAAAACTGATTGGCACAAAGCGAAATAGACAGATTTCATTAATTAAATTGGAATAATAATTCGTATTCGTTGTAATCTATCGAATTTGCATAGTCACATCGATTTCATAATTTTCTACCCACATTATTTATGTAAAAAGAAAGTAGTTTTATTTTAACGATTTACATGAATCTCCGTAACCGATTGCGAACACCACGGCACAACAGCAGATTACGGTACTATTCCGGTAGGTTCTGCCGTTGGTGATCGCACTTTATCGAAATATGCAATAAGGGAATAACGCCTCTTGATGGAGCGTTCCAGGGTCCGAGGTCACCGCATGGGCGTTGACCATTTATAGCAGAACTGTTGAATTCCGAAGCCACACTCTAATAGCATATTAAATAAATACTTTTTGAATTTATTGAATGTGTTTTGGGCGCAATTATTATATAGCCATATATAAGCAATTATCCTAAAACAACTGTAGGTAATAACTTTTTTGGAATACAAAACTTGTTACCTTTTCTGTCCCTATAATTGAAGTCACTTTTGACATTGAAATAAGGATACTTTTTCACAAAAACACAGATGTTGAGTATGTAAAGACAAGGAAGCGGCAACACTTTTAGAGCTTTAGAGGCCGACAGCGGCATCAAATAAAATGCTCAGAAACTACGTTCACTGCCGTCAAGAGTGTACGACTAGGAGATTTGGATCAATATCGGTGCGCATACCACCGATATTGATCATATGGGCCTGTACTAACGTAACGTGTCGTGCAGGTGGCGGCGCGCAGCGCGGTCGAGGGGGAGGCGGAGGCGGAGGCGGAGGGCGAGGGCGAGCGGGAGGCGCCCCCGGAGGCGGAGGGCGGCGCGGCGGGCGCGCTGGCGGCGCTGGTGTCGCACGCGGTGCGCCTGCGCGCGCTGGCGCTGGCCGACGTGGCCGCCTGGGCGCCCGCCGGCCCGCTGCTGCTGCAGGTGCTGCAGCGCCTGCACCGCCTGCTCGGCACCGACCTGCTGCAGCGCATGCTCGACGACTCCAAGGTGGGACACGCGGACATTCCTGATGACAGCGCGCAGGAAACCCCCTAGGTGCGGTCTTTCGTGTTCGATTGCCGTTTTGCGCAACTACCATTTCTTTTCTGATCGCAGATAAACTTATGCGCGCACGCGTCGGAGCAGGGCGGCGGCGGCGCGGAGGGCGCGCTGGCGGCGCTGGAGGCCCGCGGGCTGGACGCGCTGGTGCCGCAGCTGCGGGTGCAGGCCCAGCTGGCCCGCCAGCTGCAGGCCGAGCCCGGCCCGCAGCCGCTCTACCGCTGGATCAAGGTACGGGGACGCGCTGGTGCCGCAGCTGCGGGTGCAGGCCCAGCTGGCCCGCCAGCTGCAGGCCGAGCCCGGCCCGCAGCCGCTCTACCGCTGGATCAAGGTACGGGGACGCGCTGGTGCCGCAGCTGCGGGTGCAGGCCCAGCTGGCCCGCCAGCTGCAGGCCGAGCCCGGCCCGCAGCCGCTCTACCGCTGGATCAAGGTACGGGGACGCGCTGGTGCCGCAGCTGCGGGTGCAGGCCCAGCTGGCCCGCCAGCTGCAGGCCGAGCCCGGCCCGCAGCCGCTCTACCGCTGGATCAAGGTACGGGGACGCGCTGGTGCCGCAGCTGCGGGTGCAGGCCCAGCTGGCCCGCCAGCTGCAGGCCGAGCCCGGCCCGCAGCCGCTCTACCGCTGGATCAAGGTACGGGGACGCGCTGGTGCCGCAGCTGCGGGTGCAGGCCCAGCTGGCCCGCCAGCTGCAGGCCGAGCCCGGCCCGCAGCCGCTCTACCGCTGGATCAAGGTACGGGGACGCGCTGGTGCCGCAGCTGCGGGTGCAGGCCCAGCTGGCCCGCCAGCTGCAGGCCGAGCCCGGCCCGCAGCCGCTCTACCGCTGGATCAAGGTACGGGGACGCGCTGGTGCCGCAGCTGCGGGTGCAGGCCCAGCTGGCCCGCCAGCTGCAGGCCGAGCCCGGCCCGCAGCCGCTCTACCGCTGGATCAAGGTACGGGGACGCGCTGGTGCCGCAGCTGCGGGTGCAGGCCCAGCTGGCCCGCCAGCTGCAGGCCGAGCCCGGCCCGCAGCCGCTCTACCGCTGGATCAAGGTACGGGGACGCGCTGGTGCCGCAGCTGCGGGTGCAGGCCCAGCTGGCCCGCCAGCTGCAGGCCGAGCCCGGCCCGCAGCCGCTCTACCGCTGGATCAAGGTACGGGGACGCGCTGGTGCCGCAGCTGCGGGTGCAGGCCCAGCTGGCCCGCCAGCTGCAGGCCGAGCCCGGCCCGCAGCCGCTCTACCGCTGGATCAAGGTACGGGGACGCGCTGGTGCCGCAGCTGCGGGTGCAGGCCCAGCTGGCCCGCCAGCTGCAGGCCGAGCCCGGCCCGCAGCCGCTCTACCGCTGGATCAAGGTACGGGGACGCGCTGGTGCCGCAGCTGCGGGTGCAGGCCCAGCTGGCCCGCCAGCTGCAGGCCGAGCCCGGCCCGCAGCCGCTCTACCGCTGGATCAAGGTACGGGGACGCGCTGGTGCCGCAGCTGCGGGTGCAGGCCCAGCTGGCCCGCCAGCTGCAGGCCGAGCCCGGCCCGCAGCCGCTCTACCGCTGGATCAAGGTACGGGGACGCGCTGGTGCCGCAGCTGCGGGTGCAGGCCCAGCTGGCCCGCCAGCTGCAGGCCGAGCCCGGCCCGCAGCCGCTCTACCGCTGGATCAAGGTACGGGGACGCGCTGGTGCCGCAGCTGCGGGTGCAGGCCCAGCTGGCCCGCCAGCTGCAGGCCGAGCCCGGCCCGCAGCCGCTCTACCGCTGGATCAAGGTACGGGGACGCGCTGGTGCCGCAGCTGCGGGTGCAGGCCCAGCTGGCCCGCCAGCTGCAGGCCGAGCCCGGCCCGCAGCCGCTCTACCGCTGGATCAAGGTACGGGGACGCGCTGGTGCCGCAGCTGCGGGTGCAGGCCCAGCTGGCCCGCCAGCTGCAGGCCGAGCCCGGCCCGCAGCCGCTCTACCGCTGGATCAAGGTACGGGGACGCGCTGGTGCCGCAGCTGCGGGTGCAGGCCCAGCTGGCCCGCCAGCTGCAGGCCGAGCCCGGCCCGCAGCCGCTCTACCGCTGGATCAAGGTACGGGGACGCGCTGGTGCCGCAGCTGCGGGTGCAGGCCCAGCTGGCCCGCCAGCTGCAGGCCGAGCCCGGCCCGCAGCCGCTCTACCGCTGGATCAAGGTACGGGGACGCGCTGGTGCCGCAGCTGCGGGTGCAGGCCCAGCTGGCCCGCCAGCTGCAGGCCGAGCCCGGCCCGCAGCCGCTCTACCGCTGGATCAAGGTACGGGGACGCGCTGGTGCCGCAGCTGCGGGTGCAGGCCCAGCTGGCCCGCCAGCTGCAGGCCGAGCCCGGCCCGCAGCCGCTCTACCGCTGGATCAAGGTACGGGGACGCGCTGGTGCCGCAGCTGCGGGTGCAGGCCCAGCTGGCCCGCCAGCTGCAGGCCGAGCCCGGCCCGCAGCCGCTCTACCGCTGGATCAAGGTACGGGGACGCGCTGGTGCCGCAGCTGCGGGTGCAGTGCAAAATTTAAAATTTATCATTTGTATAACTCAATAAATTTTGAAATCGGTTCAGTAGTAATTTTTAAATTTTGAAAAAACTATCTTTTTGGTCAAGCAGTTTGACACAAACGGTTCGTCTCAAACTAGGAGTCGCTTACGCTACTAGTTCGAGTCGAAACGAAGTGCGGAACTTATTCTTATTTTAAAAAACGTGAAAAAAACTTATTAATATTACTATTAATAAGTTTTTTATAAATATATAGACTGTGGTAATAGTGACCGTGTAAGTAAGTCTAGTGACGGAGACGTGCGTGCGTGTGCGTTACAGAACAACGTGGAGCCGGGCGTGCGCGCCAACGCGGCGTTCGTGTCGGCGCTGGTGGCGCTGGTGGCGGGCCACGTGACGGCCGCCGCCGGCGCCGCCGCCGCCGCGCCCGACAAGGCGGCGCTGGAGCGCGAGAAGGCGCTCGTCGAGTCCTACGCGCCGCTGCTCACCGCGCTGCTGGACGCGCGCCCCGACCTGCAGCTGGCCGCCGTCTATGCCGTGCAGGTATGCAGGCCGCGTACGGGCGTACGGGCGTACGGGACACGCCTGAGGTGTGCTAGTCAACTTACCAAACACAGCAATATATCACATCCAAATGCCGAATCAAGTCGATGTCGATGCTGACGACACTCGCGCGGTAGGGCCGCAGAAGTATGGTCATTAAAAAATTAAAGAGCGAAATTAAAAAGGTTTCGAGTCGATAAAACGGTTTATAGAGGTTTTTCTACTCTTTATGAGTACCTAAACACGACGGACGACACGAGCGCACGAGTGGCAAAGCTAATGACGACCTTCGATGCGTCGACTTGAGCTCGCTACTCGCCTGAGATACCGCGCCCGACGCGAGCGGACGAGTGGCAAATCGACTAGCGAACTTATGTCTACGCACGGAAGGTCGCTATCAGGCGATCCGACTATTAGCGACCTTACATTTCGCAGCTTTAAATTAAACCGCTTTATTTAGATTTTTTAAGCGCTCTCGTTCCGAATACGTCGGTCAGTTTATAAAAACCTGAATAAAAAAACCTCGATGAACCGCTCTTTTTCAAACCGGTCTTAAGCCCTGCCCCGAGGATCTCCACGACGACCGGTCCTGCGCTGGCCGCATGCGGCGGCGTCCCGCGACCGCGCCCCGGACCCTCTCGGGCCCCGCGGGGCGTCTTCCGGTGCGCGGCCTTATTCACAAACAGTCGCAAACGTTCCCGACAGCGGAATGTGTGCATCGTCACTGTCGATCACTTCAGAATAGACACAGACGAAGCATAGAATTCGAATTCGATTCCGTGTCCGATGGTTTGTGAATCGGCCCGCAGACCGCCCGCCCCGGTGGCCATCTGTCCTCTCGCTATTCGTTCCGCCCACTACCGCTTCAACTGAACGATTCTTCAAACAATGTTCTGATTCGATGACTTAGTATATAGTAGTGTTAAACTTGTGTATTATTATTCAGACGCCGACAGGTCACACTTTGAAATAAAACAACTTTTGCAAATGTAAGACCACGGCAGCTGGAAAGGTGCCAAAACGTCGGGACACAAAAAACCCTAAAATATACACCAAAAATGTACTTCTAAAAATATAGTTACGGTATAAATTTATATATATTTTAGTATTATATGCTGTTGGTTTTCCATGTAAAAATAAATAAATAAATCCGTAAAAGTTGCTTTATTTCAATGATGAGTGATTCGGCACACTTTATTGTTTGTTTTTTTGGTCACTTAAATGTTCTAATGTCGATTTCGTTTAACAGCTATTTGTCTTATGCTCGAAATAAGTAACCTATTTCTAGAATATATAGGCTATCTGAGATAGTTGCTGAGATACTGGTTTAGTTTAGGAATGGAGCATTTCATGAAGACCAGATGAAAAATCATACGAAATGAATTTTAATTTTGACACCTGCTCCTTCCCTCGATGTCGACTGCTACAATTACATATTCTGTGAAATCGCTCACAGACCGCCGGCGAGGCGACCCCGAGTTCTAGTGGTACAACCACCGGTATCAGACCCAGGGGTCTCGGGTTCGATTCCCAGCGGGTGTACATATTGTATTAGGTTTAGTTGGTGGTAGGACTTGGTGGAAGTCCGCCTGGCTAGCTACTACCATCTTATCGAAGCCTGACGCCGTAACAACAATGTTTTGAGCTTTGTTGTGTTCTGGCTGTTTGAGATAAGATAGCCAGGGGGCTAATTTTCAAATTTTAAACTCTATCGCAATCCCTTTCTTATTCGTAATTTGAAATATTTACATACTTCAGGCTGTCACTATTTGACATTTCATAATAAAAAAAATCATATCGAATGTAATTTCACTTGTGAAGTAACTGTGAAGTAAAAATCGCTGCCTGCGAAATTTCACAGGTGAAATCATACGAAAAAAATTGTTTATTCATTAAATGAAAATAGCAATCGTTTCCATACCTTCGTCACCTAGCGACCGCCGCCGTTATTTCGGTCATATTAACAAGAATATCTTGGATAAGTATCTCAGATAGCCCTATACATCTCTAGATATAGGTAATGAATGTGGTGTGTGTGGTGTGTTTGCGGCAGGTGCACGCGCACGCGCACCGCTACCCGAAGGGCATGCTGCTGCGCTGGTTCATGTACCTGTACAACCTGGAGGTGTGCGAGGAGGACGCCTTCCTGCGCTGGCGCGAGGACGTCACGGACGCCTACCCCGGCAAGGGCGAGGCGCTCTTCCAGGTGCGTCTCCGCCCGACCATCTCATCCTCGATGCTCAGCCATCATGGTTCATGTACCTGTACAACCTGGAGGTGTGCGAGGAGGACGCCTTCCTGCGCTGGCGCGAGGACGTCACGGACGCCTACCCCGGCAAGGGCGAGGCGCTCTTCCAGGTGCGTCTCCGCCCGACCATCTCATCCTCGATGCTCAGCCATCATGGTTCATGTACCTGTACAACCTGGAGGTGTGCGAGGAGGACGCCTTCCTGCGCTGGCGCGAGGACGTCACGGACGCCTACCCCGGCAAGGGCGAGGCGCTCTTCCAGGTGCGTCTCCGCCCGACCATCTCATCCTCGATGCTCAGCCATCATGGTTCATGTACCTGTACAACCTGGAGGTGTGCGAGGAGGACGCCTTCCTGCGCTGGCGCGAGGACGTCACGGACGCCTACCCCGGCAAGGGCGAGGCGCTCTTCCAGGTGCGTCTCCGCCCGACCATCTCATCCTCGATGCTCAGCCATCATGGTTCATGTACCTGTACAACCTGGAGGTGTGCGAGGAGGACGCCTTCCTGCGCTGGCGCGAGGACGTCACGGACGCCTACCCCGGCAAGGGCGAGGCGCTCTTCCAGGTGCGTCTCCGCCCGACCATCTCATCCTCGATGCTCAGCCATCATGGTTCATGTACCTGTACAACCTGGAGGTGTGCGAGGAGGACGCCTTCCTGCGCTGGCGCGAGGACGTCACGGACGCCTACCCCGGCAAGGGCGAGGCGCTCTTCCAGGTGCGTCTCCGCCCGACCATCTCATCCTCGATGCTCAGCCATCATGGTTCATGTACCTGTACAACCTGGAGGTGTGCGAGGAGGACGCCTTCCTGCGCTGGCGCGAGGACGTCACGGACGCCTACCCCGGCAAGGGCGAGGCGCTCTTCCAGGTGCGTCTCCGCCCGACCATCTCATCCTCGATGCTCAGCCATCATGGTTCATGTACCTGTACAACCTGGAGGTGTGCGAGGAGGACGCCTTCCTGCGCTGGCGCGAGGACGTCACGGACGCCTACCCCGGCAAGGGCGAGGCGCTCTTCCAGGTGCGTCTCCGCCCGACCATCTCATCCTCGATGCTCAGCCATCATGGTTCATGTACCTGTACAACCTGGAGGTGTGCGAGGAGGACGCCTTCCTGCGCTGGCGCGAGGACGTCACGGACGCCTACCCCGGCAAGGGCGAGGCGCTCTTCCAGGTGCGTCTCCGCCCGACCATCTCATCCTCGATGCTCAGCCATCATGGTTCATGTACCTGTACAACCTGGAGGTGTGCGAGGAGGACGCCTTCCTGCGCTGGCGCGAGGACGTCACGGACGCCTACCCCGGCAAGGGCGAGGCGCTCTTCCAGGTGCGTCTCCGCCCGACCATCTCATCCTCGATGCTCAGCCATCATGGTTCATGTACCTGTACAACCTGGAGGTGTGCGAGGAGGACGCCTTCCTGCGCTGGCGCGAGGACGTCACGGACGCCTACCCCGGCAAGGGCGAGGCGCTCTTCCAGGTGCGTCTCCGCCCGACCATCTCATCCTCGATGCTCAGCCATCATGGTTCATGTACCTGTACAACCTGGAGGTGTGCGAGGAGGACGCCTTCCTGCGCTGGCGCGAGGACGTCACGGACGCCTACCCCGGCAAGGGCGAGGCGCTCTTCCAGGTGCGTCTCCGCCCGACCATCTCATCCTCGATGCTCAGCCATCATGGTTCATGTACCTGTACAACCTGGAGGTGTGCGAGGAGGACGCCTTCCTGCGCTGGCGCGAGGACGTCACGGACGCCTACCCCGGCAAGGGCGAGGCGCTCTTCCAGGTGCGTCTCCGCCCGACCATCTCATCCTCGATGCTCAGCCATCATGGTTCATGTACCTGTACAACCTGGAGGTGTGCGAGGAGGACGCCTTCCTGCGCTGGCGCGAGGACGTCACGGACGCCTACCCCGGCAAGGGCGAGGCGCTCTTCCAGGTGCGTCTCCGCCCGACCATCTCATCCTCGATGCTCAGCCATCATGGTTCATGTACCTGTACAACCTGGAGGTGTGCGAGGAGGACGCCTTCCTGCGCTGGCGCGAGGACGTCACGGACGCCTACCCCGGCAAGGGCGAGGCGCTCTTCCAGGTGCGTCTCCGCCCGACCATCTCATCCTCGATGCTCAGCCATCATGGTTCATGTACCTGTACAACCTGGAGGTGTGCGAGGAGGACGCCTTCCTGCGCTGGCGCGAGGACGTCACGGACGCCTACCCCGGCAAGGGCGAGGCGCTCTTCCAGGTGCGTCTCCGCCCGACCATCTCATCCTCGATGCTCAGCCATCATGGTTCATGTACCTGTACAACCTGGAGGTGTGCGAGGAGGACGCCTTCCTGCGCTGGCGCGAGGACGTCACGGACGCCTACCCCGGCAAGGGCGAGGCGCTCTTCCAGGTGCGTCTCCGCCCGACCATCTCATCCTCGATGCTCAGCCATCATGGTTCATGTACCTGTACAACCTGGAGGTGTGCGAGGAGGACGCCTTCCTGCGCTGGCGCGAGGACGTCACGGACGCCTACCCCGGCAAGGGCGAGGCGCTCTTCCAGGTGCGTCTCCGCCCGACCATCTCATCCTCGATGCTCAGCCATCATGGTTCATGTACCTGTACAACCTGGAGGTGTGCGAGGAGGACGCCTTCCTGCGCTGGCGCGAGGACGTCACGGACGCCTACCCCGGCAAGGGCGAGGCGCTCTTCCAGGTGCGTCTCCGCCCGACCATCTCATCCTCGATGCTCAGCCATCATGGTTCATGTACCTGTACAACCTGGAGGTGTGCGAGGAGGACGCCTTCCTGCGCTGGCGCGAGGACGTCACGGACGCCTACCCCGGCAAGGGCGAGGCGCTCTTCCAGGTGCGTCTCCGCCCGACCATCTCATCCTCGATGCTCAGCCATCATGGTTCATGTACCTGTACAACCTGGAGGTGTGCGAGGAGGACGCCTTCCTGCGCTGGCGCGAGGACGTCACGGACGCCTACCCCGGCAAGGGCGAGGCGCTCTTCCAGGTGCGTCTCCGCCCGACCATCTCATCCTCGATGCTCAGCCATCATGGTTCATGTACCTGTACAACCTGGAGGTGTGCGAGGAGGACGCCTTCCTGCGCTGGCGCGAGGACGTCACGGACGCCTACCCCGGCAAGGGCGAGGCGCTCTTCCAGGTGCGTCTCCGCCCGACCATCTCATCCTCGATGCTCAGCCATCCAGCCATCATAAAGCCGGCCATTCATTACGCAACATTTGTTTATAAACACTGTTTCGCGATACTTATGATACATTTTAAATAGAAAAATATTGGAAAAAAACAACTCTGTCCCAAGTGAAATCTCAGATGGACTCGAACCCCCGACCTTTGGAAATCCGATCCAATGCTCTTTTTTCATCATTTTCTTTTAAAATTTATCATAAGTATAAAAATAGCATTGCATTTTCCTGATTCAAGAGTTATTATAATGTCAATCTTACTTAACGTAGATTAGAACCGTTCCGATTACCAACAGAATTCTCTCGTTTCTTTTTTTCGGTGTTTGCGGGCCTTCCCGTGCGCGTACAGCCAATAATTCATACAACTTGCGACCGATTTCTTTGAAACGATTCTTGTTTCTTGTAAAAACTCGCATACAGAAAAGAGCTACTTTGCTCCCGCTTGGCGGGGCTTTTCGGATAGAAAAGTGAAAACAGATTTGATACAACATAAAATACGTAGACGCGGTATACGTCTACGTAATCAATGATTAAAAGGAAACGATTATTAGTTATGTTAATGTGGGCTCGTATCGCAGGTGAACACGTGGCTCACGTGGCTGCAGCAGCAGGAGTCCGAGGACGAGGAGGCGGAGGACTAGCCGCGCTCGCCCGCGCTCGGCTCGCGCTCGTCACGCGCTCGTCACGCGCTCGTCCCGCGCTCGTCCCGCGCTCGTCACGCGCCCGTCGCTCGCCCGCGTCGGGCCCCGCTCGCACCGCTTTCGTTTCGTGCTCATCTCATATAAATATAATTAAGCCAAATAGTTAAAATACCTACCTTCGATACCCTTTAACGCTAGACCCGCCGCCCGCCGCCCGGCGAATCCAGTGTTAAATAGGTCAATTTTAGGTTAAACTACGTAAACGAATATTAGTATCTCGAGATAATTTTTTGTAGGCCTTTTACTCGATTTTGATACTTTTTACAAATGTATACAAACGATGTATAGTGTTCGGACGTATGGTTGCACCCCGATCTGCCCCCTTCCTGCAGTGAGTGTTTAGTTGAATTGTAAAAATATATATATATGTATGTATGAAGAACTTAAATCAATTTTTATTAATAATATCAAGATCGTTTATTTTCGATGCTAAATGGACTTTAGTGATAAACTGTAAGATTGCTTAAATTTCATTGTATTAATAAATTTTAGAATTTTGTAACTAGATAAATGAAAAATAAAAGCAAATGTTCACCTTGGGCGTAAGTAACATTATTGTATGTTCAGAGAGTTGTAATAAAGTTGTGAAACGATGCCGGGTAAATG
The DNA here is from genome assembly GCA_910589605.1 of Chrysoteuchia culmella. Taxonomy (NCBI): domain Eukaryota; kingdom Metazoa; phylum Arthropoda; class Insecta; order Lepidoptera; family Crambidae; genus Chrysoteuchia; species Chrysoteuchia culmella. Next base: position 131,635 of record OU342647.1, on the reverse strand, counting down.
AGCAACATTGGTCAATATGTATTGTATTCAGGATGAGAAATAAACTTCAGTGTAATTTATTAAGCCATTGCTTCATTACTTAACCCTCACTTCGATCCCTCAGTATTACTATATAATTGTCGGTAGCAGTTTTCTATTACACTTAAACTGGCTACTCGACCTTTTCATTTACTAGATATTGAAATTAATTTTTGCAAAATCACGAATTCACACCGGTGTTTAGAAACGTTTGTAAACAATTATACACAAAGCATAACAAACAAATTAGAAGCAAATTGCTCCCACGTACACCATATGTTTATAGTTGTTTACAAACATTTCCAAACACTGGTGTGGGAGCATCTTAAGCAATTTCATCAGAAAATTGTTCAGGGTGCTTTGGGAGTCAACATATAAAAAAGTCCCACTAGCCTTTTTCGCTAATATATTTATAACGGAGTGTCGGCGCCGTAGAGTAAATTCACCCACGTGATTCCCATTCCCGTGGGAGTATCGGGATCAAATGTATCCTGTGTAAATCCAGGCTATACTATCCGTGAGCTTTTCAATCCAAATCTGATAGTTTTTGAGGTTATTTGTTATAAATAAACAAAAATACAAATATTTCCTCTTTAAAATTAATATTGTCACTAATCCATTCTAATGGGTTTATAATGAGTCTTCATCTCATCTATTTAGGCCGTGAGGAGCTTTCATCTGTTTAGGCAGAGGGGTCTTTTTCCCCTATGGGAGAGGTAAAAGTTCCCACTTGAATAAGTCGTTCTTTCGAAGAATTTCACTTTCCTCTAACGTGTAGTTCAAAAATGGGTAGGAACTAGCTAAGACTAGAGCTAGTAGGAGCTATCTCGAAAAAAAGTGTGTGATTAAAGGATTTTTTAAAATTAAAATTATTTATAAATTTTTAAGGAGTCTGCATCAATAATGAACAAAAAGTTATTAAGTTACAATTAATTTAATTTCTATGCATTAAATAACATATTGCATTGTTCTTCTTAGAGAAAACTAATCATATTTGTTGCTACATAGTAGATTAACTCTTCTTAGAAACCGCCATGTTCCAAAACAAGAGGCGCTGAAAAAAATACAAAAAAAGTTAAAAAAGAAACAAAATGTCTTAACATATAATTTTGATTATGTCTGATGATTGATTTCAGTAAAGTTACATGCTGCATTTTGCAAAAATAATAGAACTCTTAACTTTGCACTCTAACTTTCTACTTTGGTTCAATACAGAATGTATTTGAAACATATTTCCCTGCGGCTCCACATGTTGGCCCGAATATCCACCAATGCATGGTATTATTATAATTTTGCAACAAATATCAAAAAGATTATATTAACCTTTCAGACCCCGGATTATGAGGCACAATGGTTATTCCATTGTTCTCTGGACACCCGTATCTGGTTCAGGTTTGATGAATTAAAAAGGGTCAAAGTATGATGCATTTACCAATATTCTAAGCAATGTGTAGAGGCAGCATTAGTTTCTTTTTTTTATCATGCCCTGTACTGTACTGTGAGTGATATTATTACTATTTACTCTGGAGCTGCTCCTTCGATGGTCTCTCTGCCCATCCCAAACCTAAGGTTAAATGATGTGAGGCTATGTATGGATACTAATGGTGGCTAGCAAATACAGATAAGTTATTTCATGAGTACTAACCACAAGAGCAACATTGAGAGTGAACTTGCTAGATTTAGAAACCACCACAGGGATCACAACTACAAGTTGTAGATCTGGCAGCTATAGCTGCTTTAATTGCTTTCGCCAAATGAATACCAAACCCAACTAAAGCGGAAATAGTTTACATCAAAAGTTAATTATTGTTTTATCTTTGTACAATCTATAAAAAATTTGATTATTTATAATAATAACCTACAAAGACATATTTATATATTTTTGTGTTTTTGTCAAAATTGCACTCTAAACTCATTCATATAAGTATTTATTTATTTTAATAACCTATAATTTTTAGTCATGCTGTCTGTGATTTGTTTTACCACACACATTTATTACCTAAGAAGCAAGTTCAAGAAACTTTATTAATTTATATTTTAATTCAATTTGTTATATCTTACCAACTTTAATAGCCGCACATAGGACACAAAACGTAATGACACTATTTATTGTATTTTCTCGGGCCTGGCGCTTTTCTTCCATAGGGTCAACTCTTTCGCCATACGGTAAACGGAACATTTTATTCGTATATGAAGACCACAGAGAATACTAGTACTCCTAAGTTGTTTTAGATAAAGACTGAGTGTTATTTTATTATATCGAGGTTTTATATTTTTTTTTATCGAAATCAAATCTACCCTAATTTTGCGATTTAATCCATCCACCTGACATTGACGTAAAGTGACATTGACTCAAAGACTAAAGTAATATTGACTTGACTGACGTGCCGAGTACATTGACTTGTAAATTGTATCTATAAGACCAAGTAAATCACATTTTTTTTTTTTTTTAAATTTATTCATGACTTGGATACAAAGTCCTTCAGTCGCAAACATATTATAATATAATAGGTACAAGAGATAATCAGTTTCAACTTCAGTCTTGACAACAATATAAATAACAAAGAGAAAAAATAGATTGAAAAATCCTGACAAAACACTTTTTGACATGTAAAACAAAAAAAAAGCAACAACTACATACATAAAATACTAACTTAACAATTAAAGTATTGTTTCATAAACTTAAATTTTCTCTACACTATTTACAATATATTTATACAAAGGAATAAAAAATCAGTATTGCTAAGAAGGTCTTAAACGCGGCGGACGGCGAATTAGATGGACTAAAGTGACATTAGTAATGATACCACTTTACGGAAAACAAAAAATAGTGTTGTACCCTTACCCAATTGAAGTTCAATTATATGTTCAATTTAGAACATTCGTAAATGCAAAATACTCGAACTGTGTTATCTTGATAAGAAGCTACTTAATTAAGAAAAATGAATATAACCTAGTTATCTTTTAACTATCGATTTCAGAACAATGATTTTCACAATCTGAATTGGTTCAAATTAATTCCATTTTGTTTTTTTCGGTTTTGTTTGATAAAATTTGTTTCGAAATTGTAATGAAAATCAATCGAATGATGCAGTGACCAGGGGTACATACCGGTAAATAGAAATTTTGATTAAAGTTTTTAAGAAAAACCGCTTCCAACGTAATCGTAATGAGAGCGCTCTAAAAAACCTAAATAAACCCGTTTAAGCAAAAGTTGCGAAAAGTATACCTACTATTAACAAGGCGATCAAAGGGGGCAGTGCATGGCGATATGGACATGAGCTTAATTTGACAGTTAAATGACCATATTTGGTAATTTTATGAGCTTCAACTGCCAAATGAAGCCCATATCCATACTCAGATTTTTTACGCGATAGCCCCCCAGGCTAATATTTTCTTCTTTTAATTTTTTCGATTGTAGATTTGTGTTTGGCAACAACAAGTTCCTTTGTAAATGCTTCTGTTAAAACTGATAAGTTTCTTGTGGCCGTTCTTCTTAACAGTTAAAAGATAACCTGAATGGCTGGTAGGGGAAAGAAATTGACGATTTGAAAGTGCTTATCTATAAGCAGGGCTAGTAAACCCGGTTAATTTTCAAACCTAATGAGCTACATAGCGCTTCATCAAAATTTGGCTCTACCTTAACCTTAGAAATACCGGTTCCAAGAAAGAGCAAAATGAAAACAATTTTATATCGATTAACCGGTTTATACACGGTGTAAAAAGAGCCTTAACGAATACACGAGCTATGCATTGTGTACATAAAAATAAGTAATATTACCAAAAATAAATGCTGGGAAACTACTTTCATTTTCATCGATCAAAAATAATAATATCCACTACGAACGCAATGTAAAGCGCGCAACACCCCCCAAGCCGCCCAAAGCAAAATACTGATTACTGCCACAACCACAACAGTACGCGCGTGTATAACTGAGTGCGTGTGTGTGTGTCACGGCGCGCCGCACGCGCGACCCACTATGCGCCCACTCGTTTCTTTATTGGGTTTTAACATTTTCATAATTTAGTTTTTTTTTTGTCAAAGTAATCGCTTATTAAAGTAGCTCGATGGCGTATTGGGTATGCGCCGCGGCCTGCGAATGATGCGGTTAAGCAACGTTCGCAAAGGCCGGTCAGAGGATGGGTAACCAATAGGTACTTTGTATCTCGAGCTACTTTGTGCTTCGGAAGACACGATAAGCCGTTGGTCCTGGCTGCATTTGCAGTCGCCAATATACTCTAATCCGCATTGGGCCCGCGTGGAGCCCAGTCTCCTTGACTATCCTTAAGGAAGACCTATGCCCCAGCAGTGGGAACATTATATGGCTAACGACGAATCACTTATTTCGTGATTCAAGAAAGGCAAATTCTTGACAATAATTTTCGGGGCGCACGCGCCGAGGAGCCCCTGCTCGCCCCTCCTCCGCCCCGCGCCAGACCGACAGACACCGAGCGCACCCGATCGCACGCCCTTCCCGCGCCCGGGCCCGTCCCGGGGCGGCCTCCGCAAAATGTTGTGCTTTATGGCTAGCGCAGACGACGGATCACGGAGGACTTTTTGTCCGCGACACGTCTTTATTGTTAAAAAAATAAGATTGAATTTAGATCGCGTGTATCCATGAAAAGTACGCGATAGTCTTCGTTATATTTCAATTTTATATTCTTAGTAATAAGGTCGTGTGGCGGACAAAAAGTCCTTCAATGTCCGTCGTCTGCGCAGGCCCTTAGAGAGATGAGACTATAACAGATAATTAGTGTCACGAGGAGAAATTTGTTTACTAATAGCAAAATTTGTGTGAATTATAGTTTTTAAGATATTTGAGAAAAACAGTTTTTGCTGGAGTAACATTTGAAACGTTAGTATAATGTTGTATTATTTCATGACTATTCACTAGACTTTGTGGGTTTTCGCGCGTACGTTTCATTGAAATGAAACACTTACGAATCTATCTGCACGTTTATTAGAGTTATCAAAGAGATTATTGTGTTTTGTATTAGGTTTTGTTTCCCTAGCGACGGTTCGACCTTTACAGGGGCCGTGGTCACGATGGGACTTATTTCTTATCTTATTGCATTTAAGTTTTACATGTTCGATTTTAATCTAAAAATAACTTAGATACTAACCTACTTAATCGTAAAATGGAAAGTACCTACCTAAACTATCCTGGTAAAATTAAAGAATCATGTGTAATTTATAGTCGGCCATTAAATGTCTTCACTGCTTTGGCATAGGCCTTTCTTATGGATAGTTAAGGAGACTAGGCCATGACACTCCACGCGGACCCGATGCGTATTGAAGGGACTGCAGATGCAGCTGGGATCAACGGCTTAACGTGCCTACCGTTCCGAAGCACAAACGCAAGAGCTCGAGATAGAAAGTATTTGGTCACCCATCCTGTGACCAACCATTGCGAACGTTGCTTATTCACAACATTCACAGGCCGCGGCGCTTGCCCACTTAGTCATCGCGGCTCGAGCTTCTACCAGTAATTTAAAACGTCTAGGGTGTAAAATTCGATTAGAACTAAAGAATAAGCCGTCGCGCTTGCGCGTCGCCGCGGCCGTGCCTTGGTGGTCTAGTTGATGGGAGCGTCCGATCCCAACTCTTGAGAGCGCGGGTTGGGCACCTGCCCGTGGCGGGTTTATTTATTCTTCTCACAACTTTTGTTGTTTATTCGTATCGCATTTGTTTAATGCCGAAAAACCTGTTGGACACGGACGAAAATTTAGTGTAAAAAATAAGAAGCTAGATAAAAATGGAGATTTTGAATCATTGTGAAAGTAGAAGTTACGTTATTTTATTATTATTGAATTACCTACAAAATTGTCGGTGTGTATTTAAACGGGCCTATACCCAGCAGTGGGTGTCATGTGGCTGAGACAACGACAACGATTTAAACGGGAGGGCGTCGGGTGACCGACCGCGAGCAGTGGTTGACCGGAACAGCTGATCATGCGAATGTGTGTGAGGGCTCACTGTGTAGCCGCCGCGCGACCCGTATGTTTGCGAGCATTTGGAGTTCAATGCGGCTCGTCAAGTTCAGATGCATTTTTCGTTAGTAATTCCAAGAAAAATCATGAAGTTTATTAATAGGTATGTTTAATAATGTCATTTACTAACTGATTTTATCAAAAAGTCTCAAAATGCTTTATCACTTTGTTGGTCAATAATACCGTAACTATTGATTTCCCAGGTATGGTTCCTTAAAAAAAAATCTTCGTAATAATAGATAGAATACGAGACTTTCGTTTTCGTTAAGGGTCAATTTACACCCAGTAGAGGTTTTTTCTTCTCTTCATACGCAGCGGAACAATGCGCACAATTAATTTACACGAGTTTAGATCTAACATTTCGTGTGTTTTAAGGTTTTTTGTTTTCCGACGTCTCGGCATCTTTTTAGATGCCGTGGTCACGGGATGACTACTTATAAATCTACCATCAAAAAGTTTATTTTATTTTTGCGTTACGTATACATTTACTAACTAAAAGTTAATAGTTGTTTACTTCGGCAACAATTATTAATTTAATATTTTGATTCGTTTTTATCTTTAGATTATTTATTACTAGCAAAAGAAAAACTAATTACTGAACTGGCACATTGGGAGGACTTTCGAAAAAAGAGACTGCCAAGAAAACTCCGATGCGGGGCGGCCCGCATCGGAGTTTTCTTGGCTTCCACTTTTATTTTTGATATTTATCTAAAAAAAGAGCTAACCGTATCTTGACTCGTGTAAATAAACAGTGCGCTTGTTATCCGTAAAAGTTGTTTGATTTCAATGAACAGTGCGCGTCAAAACCTAAGATGTATTTACGTCAATAAATGTCAGTTTAGAATTATAATCTGATAAAAATCAGATTACAAGGGAAAATTTAACAAAGCAACAAAAAATACCAACGATTAGAGCTTAAGAAATATTCGTACAATCAATCGCGTGATGAGGGAAACAAATGACACTTAATCCTCGACAAGGGTCATCGTGCGCGTCATCCGTGTAATCTGTGGTTTCTTAGCACGTTATTTAATTTAAAACTTCTATTTATCATGCAAGTTTGCGAAATATACGTACTTACTTTAAATTATACTTTTTGACAATCATTTTGATGTCACAATAATTAAATTTAATCGGTAAAATCACTCGCGTCACAGCACTTCGCTCTACAGTTGGCAACATTGTCGAATATTCAATGTTTAACGAAAATGTCACTGAAATCTCTATTTTTCTTAAATGGTATTCTCGCATTCGGTAGAGATGCATGTCGAAAGATTTTGAAATGTCTATAACTACACGTTCCGTTTTTATCGATTAAGTGAATTGCAGTCGAGAAATGTATGTATTAACTTAAAGAAGGGCTATAAACTTTATTTTATGTTTACAAATATAGTTATATTATGAAATATGTTCAAACAATATTACGGACAGTATTTTTAACAGATTTTTTTGTTACATCTTCTCAATAATAAGACGCCTTCTCCATGTCCAACATCACTACCGCGCAGTACTCGCGCTTGTTGACGCAGGTGGCGAGGTGGTGGAGGACCCTGGTGAGTTGTTGTGTCGTGGAGTGGGCCGGTCGAAAGCCGAACTGCTCCGGGCGCGGTTTGAGGTACGGGGACAGCAGCTCGAGCAGTAGGCGCTCTAACACCTTCGACGTACCGGGCAGGAGAGTGATGGGCCGGTGACTGGCGGGGCGGGTGGAATCCTTCCCCGGTTTGGGGATCATCACCACTTTACCTTTCTTCCACTCGGAGGGGTAATGGCCGGTTCGCAGTATGCTATTGAAGAGGCGCGTGACGGCAGCGATTGCTTTGGGTGGTAGGTGACGCAGCGCATTGTTGGTTAAGCCGTCGAGTCCTCGTGCCTCTCCAGGTTGGATAGGTATGCCTGGACCAGGCGGTACTCGTTACCGTCGGCTGGTGAGAAGCGAATGCCCTGTCCAAACGGGCGCGCGTTCGGTGCTCGGCCCAGTTGATCGCGGAGAGCGCGTAGGCCAGGCCAGTTGTTGAGCCGCTCGACGATTAGCGGCGGGTACCTCTGGTCTCTCGGTGCCGAGGTGGTGGGGGCAACCGACGAAGTGGAGGTGGCAGTGGTCGAGGTGGAGGGGGCAGCGGTGGGGGCCGATTCCGATATTGATGGAGCGGCGTTGCGGGTAGTTTGAGAAAAACGTAGGCTATGCAAACGTACAACGCAGCGGAGCTTATTTTCCTTGGGGACTTTAACGCCTACCATCGTGAATGGTTGTTCCCGTTCAAGGAAACTGACCACGCTGGTCGTGAGACGCGAAAGTTTGCTATATCGCTTGATCTCACCCAGCTGGTAAACGAAGCAACGCGAGTACCAGACATTGATGGCCATACGCCCAACTGCCTAGACCTGTTGCTGACAACTAACCCTCATAGACACTCCGTTTCGGTCTCAGCCCCGTTGGGCTCTTCAGATCATAGTGTGGTTAAATCCGTATCGGTCTGCTCACCTCCAGATGTCAGTCACAGGGGCACGAGGCGAGTATGGCGATACGACTCAGCAGATTGGGACGAAATGCGGCATTTCTTTGCGTCTTATCCTTGGCAGCAAGTTTGTTTTTCTTCGAATGACCCCTCAAGCTCTGCCGATGAGGTCGTGAACGTGATACGGCAGGGAATGGAATATTTTATTCCGTTCTCCGACATCCCGCTCGGTCACTGTGCCCGACCTTGGTTTAATGCAGACTGTGCACGCGCTGAAGCGCGTAAAGAGTTTGCTTACCAAGCCTGGGTAAAAGCCCGCGACCAAAAATGGGGGCCTCGGAGGGTTCGTGCGAGGAAAAAGGCCTTTAATTCTGCAGCTAAGGCAAGCAAAAGAATGTCCCGCAAGGCACGTTTCGACCACATTAGCCACATAGGGTCCAAACTATCATCTTACCCTTCTGGTAGTAAGCAGTTTTGGTCCCTGTCCATGTTGGTCGAATCTAACTTCTGCCGTCCCACTTTGCCTCCGATGTCAAAGTCAAAGTCAAAGTCAAAGATTTTTATTCAAATAGACTTATACATAAGTGCTTTCGAATCGTCCAATTTTTTTTTCCTACCAGCCATTCAGGACATCTTTTAACTGATAAGAAGAACGGCCGCAAGAAACTTATCAGCTTTAACAGAAGCAACAACATTTACAAAGGAACATGTCGTTGCCAAACACAAATCTACAATCTTGAAACATATTTAATATAAGAGGAAAATTTTCTTATACTCAGTTATTAGAATATTTTCCTTTTATACAATTACAATAGTCATGTTTTATGTTAGTATCACTTCCATGCATTTTGGTCTTTCAAATAATCTTCTACCTTGTAATAACCTTTGCTTAAGAGCGTTTTTTTAACATGTATTTTAAAGGACATCAGGCATTCTGGTCCAAAAAAAAAAGTGAGCGGCCAGACCCAAGATTAATTTCAATAGATAGTTCCTATTAAGGCCTAAAATAAATTATATGGACTTAACCCTGTCACCGCATGAACTGAGTAGCTATTTCGAGTTAAAAATTCTGGACAAATAAAAGTGAGCGGCCAGACCCAAGATTATTTCCAATAGGTAGTTAATACTAAGACCTAAAAAAAAATATATGGACCTAACCCTGTCACCACTTGAACTGAGTAGCTATTTCAAGTTAAAAAATCTGGACAAAAATAAAAAGTGAGCGGCCAGACCCAAGATTATTTACAATAGGTAGTTAATACTAAGGCCTAAAAATATGTATATGGACCTAACCCTGTTACCGCATAAACTAAGTAGCTATTTCAAGTTAAAAAAAACTAGACAAAAAAAAAGTGAGCGGCCAGACACCAGATTATTTCCAATAGGTAGTAAATACTTAGGCCTAAAAAAATTATATGGACCTAACCCTGTCACCACATGAACTGAGTAGCTATTTCAAGTTAAAAAATCTAGACAAAAAAAAAGTGAGCGGCCAGACTCGAGATTATTTTCAATATGTAGTTTCTATTAAGGCTTAAAAAAATTATATGGACTTAACCCTGTCACCGTATGAACTGAGTAGCTATTTCAAGTTAAAAAATCTGGACAAAAAAAAAGTGAGCGGCCAGACCCAAGATCATTTCCAATAGGTAGTTAATACTAAGGCCTAAAAAAAAATATATGGACCTAACCCTGTCACCACATGAACTGAGTAGCTATTTCAAATTAAAAAATCTGGACAAAAAAAAGTGAGCGGCCAGACCCAAGATTATTTACAATAGGTAGTTAATACTAAGACCTAAAAAAAAATATATGGACCTAACCCTGTCACCACTTGAACTGAGTAACTAGCTATTTCAAGTTAAAAAATCTGGACAAAAATAAAAAGTGAGCAGCCAGACCCAAGATTATTTACAATATGTAGTTAATACTAAGGCCTAAAAATATGTATATGGACCTAACCCTGTTACCGCATAAACTAAGTAGCTATATCAAGTTAAAAAAAACTAGACAAAAAAAAAGTGAGCGGCCAGACTCGAGATTATTTTCAATATGTAGTTTCTATTAAGGCCTAAAAAATTATATGGACTTAACCCTGTCACCGTATGAACTGAGTAGCTATTTCAAGTTAAAAAATCTGGACAAAAAAAAAGTGAGCGGCCAGACCCAAGATCATTTCCAATAGGTAGTTAATACTAAGGCCTAAAAAAAAATATATGGACCTAACCCTGTCACCACATGAACTGAGTAGCTATTTCAAGTTAAAAAATCTGGACAAAAAAAAAGTGAGCGGCCAGACCCAAGATTATTTACAATAGGTAGTTAATACTAAGACCTAAAAAAAAATATATGGACCTAACCCTGTCACCACTTGAACTGAGTAGCTATTTCAAGTTAAAAAATCTGGACAAAAATAAAAAGTGAGCGGCCAGACCCAAGATTATTTACAATAGGTAGTTAATACTAAGGCCTAAAAATATGTATATGGACCTAACCCTGTTACCGCATAAACTAAGTAGCTATTTCAAGTTAAAAAAACTAGACAAAAAAAAAGTGAGCGGCCAGACACCAGATTATTTCCAATAGGTAGTAAATACTAAGGCCTAAAAAAATTTTATGGACCTAACCCTGTCACCACATGAACTGAGTAGCTATTTCAAGTTAAAAAATCTATACACAAAAAAGTGAGCGGCCAGACTCGAGATTATTTTCAATATGTAGTTTCTATTAAGGCCTAAAAAAATTATATGGACTTAACCCTGTCACCGTATGAACTGAGTAGCTATTTCAAGTTAAAAAATCTGGACAAAAAAAAAGTGAGCGGCCAGACCCAAGATCATTTCCAATAGGTAGTTAATACTAAGGCCTAAAAAAAATATATGGACCTAACCCTGTTACCACATAGACTAAGTAGCTATTTCAAGTAAAAAAAATCTAGACAAAAAAAAAGTAAGCGGCCAGACACCAGATTATTTACAATAGGTAGTAAATACTAAGGCCTAAAAAAATTATATGGACTTAACCCTGTCACCGCATGAACTGAGTAGCTATTTCAAGTTAAAAAATCTGGACAAAAAAAAAGTGAGCGGCCAGACCCAAGATTATTTTCAATAGGTAGTTCAAATAAAGGCCTAAGAAAAATTATACGGACTTAACCCTGTCACCGCATGAACTGAGTCGCTATTTCGATTTAAAAAATCTGTACAAAATAAAAGTGAGCGGCCAGACCCAAGATTATTTCTAATAGGTAGTTCATACTAAGGCCTAAAAAAAATATATGGACTTAAATCTGTCACCGCATGAAGAGAGTTGCTATTTCAAGTCAAAAAAAATCTGGACAAAAAAAAGTAAGCGGCCAGACCCAAGATTATTTACAATAGGTAGTTCAAATAAGGCCTAAAAAAAATTATACGGACTTAACCCTGTCACCGCATGACGAGAGTTGCTATTTCGTGTCAAAAAATTCTATACAATATAAAAGCGAACGGCCAGACCCAAGATTATTTGCAATAGGTAGTTCATACTAAGGCCTAAAAAAATTATATGGACGCTCACTTTTATTTTGTACAGATTTTTTAAATCGAAATAGCGACTCAGTTCATGCGGTGACAGGGTTAAGTCCGTATAATTTTTCTTAGGCCTTTATTTGAACTACCTATTGAAAATAATCTTGGGTCTGGCCGCTCACTTTTTTTTATCTAGATTTTTTTGACTTGAAATAGCAACTCTCCTCATGCGGTGACAGGGTTAAGTTCATATAATTTTTTTTAGGCCTTAGTATGAACTACCTATTAGAAATAATCTTGGGTCTGGCCGCTCACTTTTATTTTGTACAGATTTTTTAAATCGAAATAGCGACTCAGTTCATGCGGTGACAGGGTTAAGTACATATAATTTTTTTAGGCCTTAGTATGAACTACCTATTGCAAATAATCTTGGGTCTGGCCGTTCACTTTTATATTGTATAGATTTTTTTGACACGAAATAGCAACTCTCGTCATGCGGTGACAGGGTTAAGTCCGTATAATTTTTCTTAGGCCTTATTTGAACTAGCTATTGTAAATAATCTTGGGTCTGGCCGCTCATAAGTCCGTATAATTTTTCTTAGGCCTTTATTTGAACTACCTATTGAAAATAATCTTGGGTCTGGCCGCTCACTTTTTTTTATCTAGATTTTTTTGATTTGAAATAGCAACTCTCCTCATGCGGTGACAGGGTTAAGTTCATATAATTTTTTTTAGGCCTTAGTATGAACTACCTATTAGAAATAATCTTGGGTCTGGCCGCTCACTTTTATTTTGTACAGATTTTTTAAATCGAAATAGCGACTCATTTCAAGCGGTGACAGGGTTAAGTCCGTATAATTTTTCTTAGGCCTTTATTTGAACTACCTATTGAAAATAATCTTGGGTCTGGCCGCTCACTTTTTTTTATCTAGATTTTTTTGACTTGAAATAGCAACTCTCCTCATGCGGTGACAGGGTTAAGTTCATATAATTTTTTTTAGGCCTTAGTATGAACTACCTATTAGAAATAATCTTGGGTCTGGCCGCTCACTTTTTTTTTGTCCTGATTTTTGAACTCGAAATAGCAACTCAGTTCATGCGGTGACAGGGTTAAGTCCATATATTTTTTTTTAGGTCTTTATAGGAACTACCTATTAAAAATAATCCCGGGTCTGTCCGCCTAATGTTATTTGTGTTTTTGCCCAGAATGCCTTATCTTAAATAGCTTCTCAGTTCACGCGGTTACAGGGTTAAGTCCATATATTTTTTTTTAGGTCCTAATATGAACTACCTATTAGAAATAATCTTGGGTCTGGCCGCTCACTTTTTTTTTTTGGACCAACTTTGTATGGAGATTGCCTGATGTCCAATGCAAAGGCAGCTCAATCACTTGTTGTGGAAGTTTATTAAAAAAGGCTATGCCTTTCCCCAAAAACAAGCGACTGCATTTTTCAAGGCGAAATCTTGGATGTTGCGACCAGACGGGTCGCTGGCTCACTCCGCATCAGAGAAAGCAAATTTATTTGCGTCTTTGTTCGCGAGCAATTCACATCTTGACACAAGCACTGCAGTTCCACCATCTCTACCTCACTGTGGCAGCTCCATGCCACATATCTCAATTCACTGTAAAGAGGTAAAAAGAGCATTGCTTAGTTTGGATGTGAATAAGGCCAGCGGTCCTGATGGAATACCAGCAAGAGTGCTAAGGTTTTGCACGCCTGAACTATCTCCTGTATTAACACGGCTGTACCGCCTTTCTCTCCAACAAAAAACGGTTCCCAAGTCGTGGAAAGTTGCTAATGTACAGCCAGTGCCGAAAAAGGGTGACCGTGCCGACCCCACCAACTACCGTCCAATTGCAATTACCTCCATACTATGCAAGGTTATGGAAAGGATTCTTAATAGCAAACTGCTTTCGTACCTAGAAAATTACGACCTACTCAGTGACTGTCAGTACGGCTTTCGCCAGGGTCGCTCAACTGGGGATCTTCTAGTGTACGTTACTCATTGCTGGGGCGAGGCTATCTAAAAACATGGCGAAGCTCTCGCCGTGTCACTCGACATCTCGAAAGCCTTCGACCGGGTCTGGCACGCTGGCTTGTTAAGCAAACTTCCATCATACGGTATCTCTGCTGATTTTTGCGATTGGGTCTCTGATTTTCTGAGTGAACGATCAATACGTGTAGTCATTGACGGCTGCTCCTCTGACCTCAAGGCTATTGATGCCGGAGTTCCTCAGGGATCTGTTCTCTCCGCGACTTTATTCCTGCTGCATATTAATGACCTGCTTGTGCCCGGTATTGTTGGGTATGCAGATTACGGACAGCACGGTTACGGAGAGATATTTATCCAACGCAAAAGTCAGCGGGGAGGAGTCTCGTTCTTTAAGAGAGGCCATGGCTGAGCGGACTAACTCGACCTTAGAGAGACCTTCTTGTCTCCCATTGGGGTGACAACAATCTGGTCAGTTTTAACGCTGCCAAAACACAGGCGTGTTTATTCTCCGCCAAAAAGAGTCCTTTCGACATGACTCTTACTTTCCGCGGTACAACTATACCAATCACTGAGAATCTTGAACTTCTTGGCATGAAGTTGTCATCAGGTCTCAACTTCGGCGATAACATCGAGTTGAAAGCTCAGACTGCGGCAAAAAAGCTGGGCATCTTAAATAGGGTTAAGCGGTATTTCACGCCGGAACAGCTTCTTATGTTATATAAAGCACAAATTCGTCCGTGCATGGATTACTGCTCCCACCTTTGGGATGGTTCAGCAAAACACCAGCTGGCCGCACTCGACTCGGTGGAACGCAGAGCCAGAAAACTCATTGGGGATGATAATCTGGTGAACAACAAGCTCCACAGTCTCCCTCATCGACGAAGAGTTGCTGCATTATCGGTGTTCTACAGATTGTACTTCGGAGAGTGTGCTATTGAGCTGCATGAGCTCATACCGCCAGCTCCTTTTTACCACCGGGAATCCAGACGTACCGCATGCTATCATCCCTACCTACAAAGCGCTTTTCCTCATCTTTTATTATACGCACAGCCAGAGAGTGGATTTCCCTGCCTGCGTCTGTATTCCCGGGTGTCTACAACCCTGGTATATTTAAAGCTCGAGTGAATAGGCTTTTTCTATGCAAGCTCGCTCCATCTTAGGCCTCTTCTTAATCTAACGATTCAGAATTAAGCCAAGAGTAAGCCTATTTAATGTAAAAAAAAAAAAAAAAAGATTTCTCGGCGGGCGTGCAGGCGGTAGTTGATGCCGCAGCCTGTGCGAAGCTTACTCCCTTCGCAGACCGTGGTAGTGGCACTGGAGTTGCGTCCGGGATGACGCGGCGAGGCCGTTGGTCGCGCTGCGTTTGTGGCGCGGGCGTTTGCAGCGGTTGAGGTGGTGCTGGCGTCTGTTGTTAAGGCAGCGCTGGCGTGTGTGGGGATTGTTGCGGCGGTGGGGAGGGGGCGGTGGATAGTTAACCGGCCCCCGGGCTAGTGGGGTCACCAATGGAGCGCGAACGTTTACCGCGCGGGTCACGGGGATGAGGTGTGCAGGGGCGCTTCTCCTCCTGCGGGCCGGTAGAGGGTCGTTTCCGCTTAATGCGCACGGGTGGGAGCGGGAGCGATACATCCTCCATGGCGCGTAGCGCCTGGAGGGCAATCTCGTCCGACGGGGTGAGGGCTGGAGCGTCGCCCAACTCAAAACTCCGCGAGCCTCAGGTACGCTCCCATCCAGCGAATCATCCGGTCTGATAAGAAACCGGCGCCGATGAGCCTGGCCAACATCACAGAGTCAGATTCATATCTGACCCTGGGTGATGAGGACTGGGCTATCAGTTTTAACCCGCTGGATGGACCCGCACCGGGCCCCGGGGTTGGGAGCAGGGGCGCAGTCGGGGCGACAGTGGCGGCGGCGGTTATGGTGGCGGCACGCGCCGGGGCGGCTTTATCCGCCATACTCACGACGACGGGTGGTGATGGGGTGCGGCGGGCACGACACGCGGCGGTGATGGCTCAGCCAGCCTAACGCGTCGGCGGGGCTTGAGCGCACGCGACCCTGGATGAAGAAACTCACCCTGCAGCATTGAGATGACGGTGTCGAACGCAAACGAACGAAGCCCTGAAAAGGGCTGTTGTTTGGCGGCGTACCCCGAGGAACTAATCTCCAACATTAGTTGGGAGTACGCCGTGGTTTACAACGTTATGGGCTGGGTAATGCCGATAACTTGTGGTAATGTGGGTCCGTGCGAGTAGCGCTCGGTACGGTTCGTGTTTTTATTAACTATCTTCAATTTCAATTTCAATTTCAATTTATTTGCGTTCCAAAATGTTACAAAGATGGTATATAAGTAAAAGACACAATTTTGGACCCTGTTGGGCATAGCAAATTTAGAAGAGAGGATGACGCATTTTGTGGTCTTATTAATAACCTTCATATTTATATTAACAAAATTATCATTATATTTTATATTTCTTTAACTCTTTGTCATTTAAATATTCTTTTACTGTGTAATAGGTCTTATTTAGCAATAGGTTTTTTAAGAGTGTTTTAAATTTCACGAAATTATTTTCATTTTGAATTTGCGTTGGTAAGTTATTATAAATTTTTATTGACATTATATGAGTACTACATGAGTGTTGGTTTAAGCGAGAAACGGGCAACATTAATTTATTTTTATTACGCGTTGAGTATTTTATTGGAGCATCCTGGCGTTTGGTGTATAGTTCTGGATGTTGGCGGACTAGCTTGCATATCTCCATTATGTAGATGGAGGGTAGGGTGAGGATATTGTATTTTTTAAAAATGGGCTTGCAACTTTCAGTATTTTTTAGATTGTCCAGTATTCTTAAAAGTTTTTTTTGTAAAATAAAAATTGAAGGTGAGTCTGTGCTATTTCCCCAGAGTATCACTCCGTACTTTAACCATGAGTAAGCATAAGCATAGTACATGACCAAAGCAGTCTGAATGTTAGTTGTTTTCTTTACTTCGCGGAAAGCGTATATGAAACTAGCTATCTTCGATCTTATTTTACTAACGTGCTGCTTCCATTTAATATGTTTATCCAACGTTAGTCCGAGAAGGTTAAACTCATTGACAATTTCAATTTTGTGATCCTTATATTGGAAGCTGAAATTAAGGGACTCTTTTTGGTGTGGGTGGAAGATCAAAAGTTTTGTTTTCTTAAAGTTTATCCCAAGGTTGTGGTCATTCATCCATTTGATTGTTTTATCAAATATAATGTTGAGTTGGGTACCAAGGTTACTGCTATTCTCGACCGCTGTTAATATTGATACGTCATCTGCAAATAAGACGCACTCTTCTTCAATGGCTAAAGGCAGATCGTTTATATAGATTAAGAACAGTAAGCATCCCAGAACGCTGCCTTGTGGTATAGATGCATTAACAATGATACCTTTAGATCTTATATTTTTAATATGTTGGGTTTCTTTATCAAAATGTTCCAATTCAACAAACTGTTCCCTATCATTAAGGTAGGATGCAAACCACTTATGTGCCTGGCCACGGATCCCTACTCCATATAGTTTACGCAGAAGAACATGATGATTGACCGTATCATATGCCTTTGTCATGTCCAGAAACAGACCTACCGCATATTTCTTTTTGTCAATTATGTTGTGTATACTTTGCATATACCTAAATACTGCCAAAGTAGTTGAACGCCTTTTACGGAAGCCGTTTTGATTTTCATTGAAGATTTTAAAATGCTCGCAATATTCATAAACACGATTGTACATAGCCTTTTCAAATACTTTTGATGCGGTTGAAGAAAGAGCTATGGGACGGTAATTATTTGGGTCTGTTTTATTATTATTTTTGAAAACTGGCCGTATTAATGTTTTTTTTAATAAATCCGGGAACACACCTTCATTAAAGGATTGGTTTATTAGTAGGCTAAAAGGCAATGACAACTCATCAGCGCACTGCCTAATTAAATTTGGAGACACTTCATCTATTCCGTGACTATTTTTATTCTTTAGACTTTTTATTATTTTATAAACCTCATCGGTATTAACTTGTTTAATGAATATGGAATTTACTGAAGTATTGCACACTGGATTGCCAATGGGCAACGGAGCTGCTGTGCTAGCTCTTCCTATAGAGGAAAAGAATTCATTAAAAATGTTCGATAGTATATAAGGATCTGTAATTAGATCGTTGTCTACTTCTAATTTTATGTTTTTATTCTCACTTTTATGTTTAGTTTTGTTTCTTCGTTCATTAATTACTCTCCACATTGTTTTTACTTTATTACTAGCTCTATTTATTACATTAGTGTATTGAAGTTTTCTTGCTGTCGTTATTGTTTTCTTTAATATTTTTTCATATTTTTTGTAATGCTGATTTAAAACTTCATTGTTTGATTTATTCGTGAATACTTTCAGTAATCTTTTGTGTCTGCAAGATTGTTTAATGCCTTTTGAAAGCCAATATGTTTTACAATGAGATTTAAGTTTTATTTTTCTCTGTGGAAAACACTGATTAAAATGATTCTGTATAATATTATGGAACATTTCATAATTTTCGTTCACAGTTTTATCAGATCTTATGATATTGGTCCAGTCTATGCTACTCATGATGGTTTTAAATTTTATTATATTCAGTTTATTAAAATTTCGTTTTTCTATTATCCAGTTAATTAGTTTTCTATTCTTAGGTATATCGATATGTATTATAGCTCCAAAATGAAAGGAAAAACCTAACTCTTCCACAGAAGTATAAAATTGCATGTTATAAGAGTTGGCAAATATCAGGTCAAGGCAAGTTGAAGATGTCTTAGTAACATGTGTTGGTTGATTTATAAATTGAGTTAAGTTGTATTCGGACATTAAATCTAAAAAGTTACTAGTTTTTATATTATTACTTAATACATTAATGTTAAAGTCGCCTCCTATTACAATATTGCATTTATAGTACTTTTTATTCACGTTATCTAAAACTTCTTTTAACTGTCTATAAAATACGTTTTCCTCCCTTCCATTCCAATATACAGTAATTACAATTAAATTCTCAAATAATAACTTAGTTGCGCACACTTCAAATACATATTCAACTGACATATTTGTAATTTCTTCCAAATGGATACATTCAATATTTTCTCGCAGTAGTATACAGACACCTCCTCCGATTCTATTTTCACGACAATATGAAGCTGCAATTTTAAAGTTCTCAAATTGAATCAAATCAAGTTTGGCTTGAGTTAGCCAGGTTTCTGACATGCATATTGCCTGGTACTTAGGGTTTGCGTCGATAAACTCGGCTAAAAGGTGTTGCTTATTATTAATACTCTGGAAGTTTTGAAATAATATTTTGAAGTTATACTCTGTTTCCGCGAAAGGAATTGTTACTTGTATTATGTTCGGAGTGAATTAATCTTGTTCTTCCTTTTCCATGTATTTCTGTGTAGGTTTTATTTTCTTGAAATGTTTGCGACAGGATTTTGTTCTTATCTTCCATGTAAATTTTTTTACCGTCTATGTACAACGTATTGTAGCGTAATACAGCGTGTTGTCCATTTTTTCGCGCCTTGATCATTTCTTCTCTTAGTACTTTTCTTTCCTTTCTTTGATTTTCATCCAAGTACTCAGTGACTGACAATCGAGTACCTTTTAAGTAGTATCCGTTTTGTACAATATACTTGGCCATTTTTTTACTTAAAAGCTCAATAACGAGCGGCCTATTCGATGAATTATAGCGTCCGATTCTGTAAGTTTCTTCTATGTAGTTGAATATATTAAGACGAAAGAGATCCCTAAACATCTCATCTATCCTAGTATGAAGGTCATATTCATGTTCACCTTTTATTTCTTCAAAACCGTACAAAACGATCTTATATTTGTTATTTTCTGGTGCTAATTGGCTTTCTGGCAAATTATATTTATTTCTTAATTCTTTTATTTCATTTTTCAGTATCTCTTTTTCATTTTCCAATTTTTTTATCTTGTTGCTTATTTCCTCTATACCTTTTTTATTCTGTTCGTTATATTCAAATAAGGCAATTGTTTTTCCTGTAATGTCTTCTTTAAATTTTTCTATTGCTTTCTGAATTTCAGAGTTAATCATATTTTTTAGCTCTGAAATTAAAAATAGATTATTTTCCTTCAGTTTTGAGCTTATAATTTCACTAAGTAAATCCAAGTTGGGAACTGTGCGTGTCTCTTTTCTAGAGTTTATATCCTCTGGATCTGGATAAATAGTGTCGCCAAGGAAACTCATGTCCTCCGTACTAATTGTGTCATTCGCCTGTGGAGTTAGTTTTTTTTCTGATAGTAATATTGTTTCGATCAGACGGCGTTGTTCGTTCGCGTAATATGACATCATCATTTATAGAACGTATTGGGGTATTTGTGTTGTCATGTTTTGGTTTTTTACTGCGGCAGGCATCACATTTCCATCGCTTTTTGTGCTCTGGTCCCATGGTATTATAAAACCGCTGGGGCGATACATTCGCGCAAAGTAAATCATAAGCATTATTACATTCTGTACATATTAAATATTCCCTATTTGTTATTTGTTGCATACAGCCGGCACAACTCAACGTCATCTTTGATACTTTATGTTATTCGTGCTAGCAAATAAGTGATGTTTTGCAGTAAATATTATTGTCAATTCTTCAATCACATTCAGCGATGGTATGATAAACAATACTTCGTAGTGTTAGTATAAATAATTATTACTCAAAAAATTTCTCTGCCGCTTAGGTTTGAACTCCTTCCCGTCGCTGGCTGCCTAAAGCGCAGTATATAGTACCAACAGCCGCACTACGCTTGCATGTAAGTTTATGGCGAAGTTTGCAATCACTCTCAGCTCAGCTGGTTGGATAGACAGATCAATTATGAAATCAATGACCACCAAGCATCGACAGACTTTGTTCACGAGTGTTTTCTGCAACTGACCGTTTTAATTTTGTTAATTCTAATTGTTAAATTTTTTTCCCACATAAAGAATGATGTTATTTAGTAACGTTCATTCGGTATTCGTATTTCACTTTGCACTTTTATACTTTGAAAATAGTTTATTTAATAACTTTATTTAATAACTGATTCAGTTTTAAAAACTTCATAGGTAATAGCGAGTCACTTGTTTTTAACACTGCACTTTCTTTAGTAATTTATTGTTTCTTGACCTGGATAACGATAGATGGTATTATTTATAGCGTTCTTCAGACTTATACGTGGTTTTTAAAAGTAATAAAGCACTGTAACTATTTTTAAAGGATTTTGACACGGAGCAGTTGTTTACGTTGCGGCGTCGTGCGCCATCCATCTTCTTCTTCCTCTCGCGTGCTGCCAGGCGCGCGGGTAGGCTGTTGTTGGCGTGAGCCATTTCAGAGGTTGCGGGGGTCGCAACCTGCTCCCTTGCAGGTTGGTCGAAATTGGGGTCGTCCCCCCTCCCTAAGTTCTTCACCGTCACCCTCAGCGCGGTCAAGCCCTGCCAGGTGAGAGCAGGCGACGGACTTTTCGTGAGGGAGGAGCGCCTCTTGTGTGGGTAGTTTGACTTTTTTTTCTGTGTCGGTAGGGAGCGGGCCCGCGGGATCGCGGGCGGGGAGAGCTCGGCTGCGTTGGTCGTGGTGGCGTTCATACAAAGGAGCTATGTTGCGGATGTGGTCGAAAGCGGGGGCGTCTTCGCGAGTGAACATCAGTAGGCTTATTACGAGTTTGGCAAACTTGACTTTACAGTAAACGTTAACGTAAAATGTAGCTCTGTCTCTTTCACACTTAGCGACTGTTTTACCGACATGAGTAGTGTATCCGATAGTCTACGCTCACGAGTCCTGTAAATGTCATGTTAAGCAAACTCGTAATAGGGGTACTGTCTCGATAGGCGGCCGACGAACTCGTCTAAACTCTCGATCTGCAAGTCACGTGAGATTGTGGTGTTACGGACGTAACGCGCGGCTTTAGTAATGAGGCGTAGCGTGATGTTCTGTTGCGCTCGTAGTCTGCGTCTCTGGGTCTCGGCGGTGAGGGCGAACCAAGCTGGGGCGGCTTACGTTAGGATGGAGCGTATGTAGGTCTTGAAAATACCCAACTTGGTTTTGAGCGGGAGGCGGCTGCTGAGGGCGGTGCGCAATAGCGCTCTCGCGGTTCTTACTTTCACCACTGTGTTGGTCACGTGGTTTGTCATAGTGAGGCGACGGTCCATCGTCACTCCCAGGTATGTGACCGTGGGTGACCATTCCACGGGGTCGCCGTTGATGGTGAGCTGCGGTAGATGGCGCCGATTTTTGAAGCGGCGTGTTCTGGGCGAATAGAGGAGACGATATACGCCGTGTCGTCGGCGTACAGCGCGAGTTTCACGCCGGATGTGACGGGTGCGTCATTAGTAAAGGTTGCGTACAGCGCCGGCGACAGGCAGCTGCCCTGGGGGACGTCCGCACGGACTGGGCGAGGGCTGGACACGGCGTTCTCGACCGTGACCCGGATGACTCGGCTGCGGAGAAATGAGGCTATGACCCGTAGCAGCCTGAGTGGAACGGTGGACATGGCGAGTTTGAAGAGCAGGCCGTCGTGCCATACTCTATCGAAGGCCTTCTCCATGTCTAGCATGACTGCTACGGGAAACTCACGCTTGTTGAGGCAGACGGAGATGTAATGCAGCACCCTGGTCAACTGGAGTTGTGAAGTGGCCGGGGCGAAAGCCAAACTGTTACGGCCGAGGCTCTATGTGTGGTGACAGGTGAGGCAGCAGGAGCTTCTCGAAGACCTTGGAGCTGGTGTCGAGGAGGGTGATGGGCCTGTGGCTCTGGGGGCGGGAGCGATCCTTCCTGGGCTTAGGTAGCATGATCACCCTACCTGTTTTCCACTGCGATGGGAAGTGGCCGGTGCGGCAGATGCCGGTGTAGAGTCGTGCGAGGGCAGCGACAGTCTTGTGCGGTAGGTGGCGCAGTCAGGCTCCTCGTCCTCTATGATTATTGGTGTTATTCTATCAACCTTTCTCTTATTCGTGAACAGCATCAGTTTGGTTTTTGTAGGGTTGAGGTTCAGTCCCTTGTTCCTACACCATCTCAATGTTGTCATAATTCCTCTTCTCATTATGTCTCTGACCACGCTTAGTACTTTCCCTCTCACAAGTAAGAGGCCATCATCCGTGTACGCTTGGATATATATGTTCATATCTTTTTTACTAACTCATCTATTAGAATGCACCATAACAGAGGAGATAGACATCCCCCTTGGGGAAAGCCTCTTTTGGCTCTAATGGTGTATTTACTGCCTGCTAGTTCTGCTTGTATGGATCTGTGTTGTAGCATGTTGGTGATCCAGCCTGATATTTGTTCTGTTACGCCTTCTCTGTTTAAGGCCTCCACAATGGCATGTGCAAACGCTTTGTCAAAAGCGCCCTCTACATCGAAGAAGCATGCTAGGGCGGCGGTCGTTGCGGCTGCGGCGGAGGTGCGGCGGAGAGGGCGGCAGATAACTCGTCGGTCCCCGGGCTGGTCGGGTCCCCAATGGACCGCGATCGTGGCTTACTTCGTGGATCGTGTGGGTGGGGTGTCGCGCAGGGGCGCTTTCCTGCACGCGGGCCAAGCGAAGAGCGTTTCCGCTTGCTCAGGCCACGGTGTTTTTATTTACATATCATCGGCAAAACGCAGGTTTAAGCTTTATCATCTGACTTTGCCTAATAGACAGATCACTCGCGAACACTTTGAAGCCTTTATTCCGCTCGATAGCCTCTTTAATACGGTTCGTATTAAATTAGCGAAGGTCTCTTGTCAAAGACTTAGAGATCTGCCTATTTAGCTGCCGATCCACTACTGAGTTCTGAAGCCTCATTTCACGTCTCTGCTCCATGAGTAGGAGTGTGTGGTCGGAGAGTGTTAATGTACTTATAATGAAAAGAAAAAACCTCTTTATACCGGTTAATTGATTCAAAACCCTTTTAATTTTGCTTTTACATGAAACCGGTATATTCAAAGTTAAGGTAAGAATACGTTGAAAACGGTTTTGTAAATCCCAATTAATCAAAAATCTCAATTAACCGCTCTTTTTTAAACCGGTTTTCGGCCCTGACGGTATGTAGGGCCACAGGCCGTAGAAGCCATCCTGCAGGGCCGCTAAAACATTTTACAAGTGGAAGGAAAGTAGGTACTCTTTAACTTGTACAGTATCTATCTATCTAAATTGACTAATAATCTCTTGGATTTTCAAAAACTAATGAATTTATATTTTATAAAACTTTACTCAAGAAAAGATACCTACTAATGATGAGGCAGTATAGTCTATGACCATAGCCTGTTCTTAGGAACGAATAAAAAAAAATCTATCTATCTAATTTGTGACTCTGTGCTATTTCTGTTCTGTTCTGTGGTTTTGCTGTCAGTGTGTGTCAAAGTGTGTTTATGTGTTGTGTAGGTAATTTGTTTGTGAAAAGTGAAGATTATTCAACGGAAATAAGAAAATGCTAACAATTGTCCACTAAGAATTGGAGAAAACATTCTAATTGATAGATATAAAGTTATTTACAATCATTAACACCTTCAATCATTGTCAGATCATAAAAATAAATTAGTGGAGTTGCGCAACATGGCGAATTTGCCTCAGCTGCTCTAAAAAGAAATTCAATGATTTTAGTGATTGTGACACGCTCTAGTTAACTGAAGAGTTAGATTGCTCAATAACTATACAGTTAGTTAAATTTGTCGATTATCATCAGGAAGTGCAATGGGATATTCAAATGTCCGCTTTTAGAAAACCGATTTACTAAAAAAAATCTCTGAAAAGAATTTGTTTTTCTGTCGACGAAGTTATAGAAATTCTTCAAGCTGGAGCGGTTACCGGAATACCTGCGTGACACTGTCGACTGGTTCATGGGGTAAGTGGTCTATTTATGTTTCGAAGTTCTAAACTGAGCTGTTTCACATCTAAGAGAAGTGTAAAAAACTTTATATTTATTTGCTTATTTTTCAACTTTAAACTCTGTTAGAAAGTAAAGGTATGATCAGTGAATTGAAAGAACTAATCTGACCTGAGCGTTTCTGTTTATGTACTGTATTTTCCTGTAAACCGGCAAACCAGACAGGAAATGTACTCAGGAGGTTCATTGGCAGCTTTGATAAATGAAAAAGGAATACATCTATGATTTTTGAATTTAGCATTTTTCAGTGCTATTTTTATACTCCCATCTGAGAATTCACTTGTGGCCGAGTAAATTTTTTCCAATATTTTTCTATTTAAAATTTATCATAAGGAATTCATATTTCATTAAAAAAAAAAAATAATTACTGTGTTCACCGATTTTGAAAAAAATTTACAGTAGGCAGAATAAATATGCATTTTGAAAAATTTTTTTTTGATGGCAATTGATCCCGTTTCTTATGAGGATAAAACACTCTATGACACTAACTGAGGTTTGAGCACTAGAAAAGTCAGAAATCGCTAAAACTATTTCCATACATTCTCTAAGAAAAGGTAGGTAGGTGAAGCGGATGCGGCTGCGGCTGCGTGTGGCGCGAGTGCGCGGCGGGACCGCAGGATGCGTGCCGTGCGCTACCAGAAGACACAACAACAAATGCTTGAGAACAATTTTTTTTGTTTGAAAAGAGCCTAAAGTCACCCTGATATTAAGACGATAATTTTATTGATCTGGTTGAGAATTGATACAAAGATATTAACAAAAAAAACTAAACAACCTTCTATAATATGGTAATGCCTGCTGCCTCCGCCTGCCTGCCAGCGTGCCGCTGTGCCCTTCTTCTTTGTTTTTGTACAAGTACAGTATAACTATGTATGGAAATAGTTTTACGCGATTTCTGACTTTCCTAGTGCTCATACCTCAGTTGGTGTCATAGAGTGTTTTGATCCTCATGAGAAACGGATACAATTGCTATAAATAAATAAAAAATTAAAACACATAATTTTTCTGCTGACTGTTATTTATTTTTCAAAATTGGTGAATGCAGTTCAAAATTTCTCAAAAAAGTAAGGATGGTTTCCTAAGAACGTTTTG
Organism: Chrysoteuchia culmella; assembly: GCA_910589605.1. Lineage (NCBI taxonomy): Eukaryota > Metazoa > Arthropoda > Insecta > Lepidoptera > Crambidae > Chrysoteuchia > Chrysoteuchia culmella. The sequence goes on along the minus strand of OU342647.1, from coordinate 105,705 downwards.
ATGCATGTACATTGGTTAAGGTACCTGCCCTTCGTGCCCCTTTTTAAATTTCCACCCTGTATTGTTTGTAAATACCATTGCTTACGTTTGATAGATCTCGTAAGTTATTTGCACCCATTTTTTGTTGTCTGTAACAGTCGGTAGGGCAAAACTAATAATTCAATAATGTGTGTAATAATTTCAATTGAATAAGGAATATTTTCATTTTCATTTTCTAAGGAACTTTATTCTGTATTCTCTCTTTCCAGCGATTACCCCACATGGTGGTGGTGTCAGCGTTTTATGTTTTCTCCATAAAATAACTAAATTAAGCAACATTTTAGTTTCTTTCTTTCAAAAAAAATTTAAACCATATATAATAAAAGGACTAGCAGTGTTTAATTGATTCATACCTTTGTCCACTCGAGAAACACTTGAGATTAGGTTTTCCTTCAAATCTATTTTTTTATTCTGTGTGATTTGACTTGTGAATAGGTTCTACTTTGTCTTATTTTATTGAACCATTATGAGAAACAAATCATTTCATTCACATGTTGTATACCAGTGGTTCCCATACTTATTTAGTCTATCAATAACTTTAAAAATTTATTAATTTACAGATCCCATTTTTTCCTAAAAACTACAATTTTTTGGGCCCCTTATCCTCCAGCTACCAGTGCCCACAAGGGGTCATTATTGCCGACCTAGAAAAAGACTGTTGTATACAAAGCATTATACAGAGGCTGTTCTGGTTCAGAAGATATAAACCAATGCTTGATAACTGATAAAACTAATTATAGATGATGATGATATTCAATAATGCACCCTATTGCGACGGTAATTGATAATGCACAAATTTTATGAATTTAATATTTTTAAATGCTTGTGGTATGTTACATGTCACAGTGACATCAATGCCTAAATTATAATTTTTGTTATAGTTGTGTCACCAACATAATAAGAAAGAAACAACCTATTTCGAGATATTTCGTAGGACATCTAAAGTTTATACTATTAAAAAGAATGTTATTTAGAATTTTAAAAGGAAACACAAATCAAACACAGTTCACACCCTACTGCTCAAATAACGATATCATGATTGTGATTCAATAACAATATCTTTCTGCCGAAACTATTTTTATAATATTTAAAAGTTTTTATTAATAATACTATTGTGATATGTGATTTAGGATTGTATGTAATGATTAGGTGATTTTATATCACCTAATCATGACATACAATACAAACACAAATCAAACACAGTTCTGCCCTACTGCTCAAATAACAATATCATGATTGTGATTCAATAACAATATATTTCTGCCAAAACTATTTTTATAATATTTAAAAGTTTTTATTAATAATTCTGTTGTAATATGTGATTTAAGTGACTTATAAAAATAAAATTTTACATTCTAATAATTCAATAAGTTTTTTTTCTAATTTTATTTTATTGGTTTCACAACTTACATTTACTTACGTTACGTAGTAATGGAATAATAAATATGAAACAAGTTATGAAATAAATAAAATTAGAATTAATTAAATGTATTCATAACTTAAGTATAAATGTAGATAAATATTTTATATTTCAATAATTGTTTTGTTTTAAATCACATGATTGAATTATATCAATCAACCTTGTCCTGGCACACAAGTGCAAAACTACTTTAGATAGTATATAATATAGTCCAGCCCTATATAGCCCATGAACACCGCTATATCACGCGATATGATATAGCGCATCATGCTGTCTTGCTTACTCCGCTAAGATGTGAGCGGGACAGCGGCACGTTATCGAGTTATCGAGTCGATAAAAGCCGCTCATGCTAGGCCTACTGGCTGACAGCAGTCAGAATCAATTCCAACTGTTATTATTCCCACACCTGTGTCGAGTCTCTTGTCAAAAGCATTTAAATAGTTTAAAAGATGGTTTGGACTTAAATGCATTCACAATAATTATTGAAGTATCTTGTTATTTGGAAATTTTTACACATTATTACACAAATATTTTTTTAAGAATTTATATGCCCTTATTTTTATGTGCCTTTTAGCATTGGTCTCCTCAAACACTTTCCATTGTCCTCTTTTGCTACATTGGGCCAGTACAGTTAGGAAATAACACTAGGATGTTAGCTGAATTTCATTGTCGAAGATAAATAAGACATAATATATCGCGTAATATCGACACTAAACGGTCAAATCCAATGTCTTTTGACAGTTAATCGCGATACATCGCTATATCATATGGCGCTTTAATGGCCATGCAATGGGCAAGAGTAACAAAGCGGAATCTGTTTGCTTCACTTGTCTAAGCCACATACAAAGCATGAACACCGCTATTTAGGCGGATTATCATTCACCCCACCGGCGTCGGACCCTCGGACCTACCTGTGCGCTCACAGTATCTAGACGAAACTTATCTACCATTGACACGAAAAGAAGCGGAAGTACCTGTTGAGTTCACTTATCGTTAACTCCTTTAGATCCTCTTCTTTTAGCTTATCTTCAAAGAGCTCCCAACGCAGCGATGCGTACATCGGTCACTCTGCCATGAAGAGGTAGCTTGTTTCTTCCCTTTCTTTACATTGTGGACAGATAGGATCCTCTATCCGTTTGATCACTTTAGTGGACAGTGTCCTGTCAGTACTCCTACTATGTTTCTTATGTTTCTGCTGCTTAGTTTCAGCAGCTATCTAGTTTTCTTCTTGTCAACTGATTTGATGAAGATCTTGGACTGTCTGCAGTCCTTTCTTTTCATCCACCTTTGGCTGGTTTCATTGATTGCTCTGGTCTCGATGATGATGTTCTTGGAGATTTTATGTGGGATTGGAAGCTTTGGTTAAGGGCCAAGGAAGGGGTCATCAGCCCCCCAGGCCATCACGTCCTCACCAATTCATCGGCTCCCTCATTGCCTTGTACCCAGGCAATTTTTACCTCAACCAGGCTTGCGAGTTTTAATCATGTGCGCCACGCTGCATTATCGCTAATATTTCCGCCTGAAATACGCTGGTGTATTTGCCCAGATTGAAAGTGGCCCTTTTTGTGTCGGTTGGTTGTGTGTATACTGCTACTAGTAGACTAACAGTAGATAATCAAATATATCATGTGGGCGGATCAAAGTACTATTAACATCCTTTCTTTGAAGTTAGTTAAGTTTTCTGATCAAAGTAGTATTAATGTTACGGTAAATGTTAATAATTACCAACAGTTATTATCTAAATACCATAAATACCACGATCAAAGGTAAAAGTGGTTAATTAATTACTTTGACCGGCCATTTTTAATAATTGGTCAGACTTTTAGCCAAAGTAATTAATGTTCAATGAAGTTGTTAAAAAATACGTTTTTTACGTCAATGGAAGCGGGGGGACTAGGGCACACCCGATGACGAAAGACGACTATCTTTAACGTCTCGGATCCGAGTTATGAGACACAATATATTATCCATTGTTCTCTGGACACCGGTGTCCTGCTAACAAAATAAATGACGAATTAAAAGAACTAAAATATGATACCTATTTATATAATCAAGAAAGTCATCTGGCGCGTACTGTTTAATGGTACAGGTAGTCCGGCGGGGCTTCATCGGCCGCCCCCGCAGCACGCTCGCTTCGCGCGCCCGCGGTTAGCCCGGCTCGCGCTTTGTTCTGGTCCACAGTTCTAACCTTATCTAACCTAGAGGTACTTTTTGTACTTTCTAGGTGGCGATGGCGGGGGGCTTGGCCCCCCGACCCCGAGCCCCCCTTAATCATATCGATCAAATCATGAGGTCAGTATTAATAATGACTGGTTATTATGAATATTTGCATTAACATTTACCGTGACATTAACATCCTTTCTCTGAAGTTAGTTAAGTTTCCTAAGTTTTTAAGTTAAAATAAATTGGAATATATTTAGTCCTGGGAAAGACTAAGGCAGGCGGCGTGGGCGCAACGAATGCAGACCGTAGCGGGTGTCGAATGGCGCTGCCCCAAAGAGGGAACAAGGCTGTAAGCCATGCTTTATCGTCCAAATGTTCCATTTTGAATTATTATGCTCGTTTGTTTGCTATGTGTAACTACATGCATGTATCACCTTATACTGGACCAGTTGTTGCCATGTGTTAGCCTGACATACAGTTACAAAAACGATAACATGTGAATATACCCCGGCGGCGTCGTTGAGTAAGCGAGTCCGAATATTTTGCCAACAATAATACCGTAGACGAATGAGCGAAGCTAGACGGCCAATTACTGGTGTCGATTTCGGCCCGTGAGAGGTGTTGTGCTCGGTGGCCTCGCCGCCGCCGCCGCCGCCGCCGCCGCGCGCCGCTCTGCCGCCGAGGAAGCAGCGGCTCAGGTGCTAGCTGATAAGCCGTGATGTCACCGCGCAGGCCGCCGTCGCCGCCGTCCTCTCGCCGCGCCTCAGTCGACCGCAGCGCGTAATCGCGAGCGCAGTTTTTTTTGCGACAGCCTCTCGCGTCTCTCCGGCGCAACGTCAACACGAACGCTCCGGCGCCTATCGGAGCGAGCGGTGCATGTTGGGTATCGTGGATGGTAGTGAAGGCCTGGATCCGGAAGATGAGCGAAGGCGCCAGCGGGGGCGCGGGAGAAGCCGCGGGCGCCGAGGAGGAGAGCCCGAGCCGGCGCTGGCCAGTGGGCATCCTGCGGCGCAGCGGCGCCCGCGCGGCGCGCCGCGTGCTGCACGTTAAGTACCGCAGTGTGCCTACGGCGCCCGCGCCTCTTCCGTTGCCGTTAGATATCGACGACACCGTCTCCTGTTTCTGCAGGTGAGCTGGCCCGATTAGCAGTGGGCGCATGGGTTACACCCGACCCGCGTATCTGACGATTACGCTGGCTGTGAAAAACCTAATAGGAAAATACCACTCCTGTGCGAACGATGTACATATCAGAATTAAGATTATATCGAAGTGATTACATGTTTTCCTCGTTTAAAACTGACTGAATCGGTTCGCAAGGAAAAATACTGAAGTGGTTTTCGTATTAAAAAAAAAACCGGCCAAGTGCGAGTCGGACTCGCACACCGAGGGTTCCGTTTAAAATTTTCAAAAATATTTTTTATTATATGATGTAACTAAAAATTTACGGTTTTCGCAATTTTTCCTTTATCTGTACTATTTCTAGATTCTAAGTTCACGGGAAGTACCATGTAGGTTTTGATTCCCGTGCGAGTTTCGAAAATTTGCGGCATAAACGGCTGTATCTTTTGATTGCTTTTACTTAGAAGTTTGATTTTTTCACAGCTCCAAGGGACAGTAGACCTGAGTATTAGATATAAATTACAGTTTGATACCTCCACGCGTTCCTGAGAAAAACGTTCTTGACATACGGTCGGACGGACGGACGGAGTGATACTATAAGGATTTTTCCTTTTGAGGTACGGAACCCTAAAAAAAACAATAGAAGCATTATCCATTTGTATGATTAGTCATGTGGCCGATGTTATTCCGGCGCTGCACCGCGGCGCGCGGGGCTGCAGTGCGTGTGAACACACGAACGTGTTATCGGCGCGTCGCGTTATCAGTGTACACCTGCGTGACGTCACCGCCTCCCACTCGCCCGCGCGCCTTCTTGCTACATTGTTTCGTGCTTAACACAAACAACATTATTTTATTATAGCTTTGCACATTTGCCAGTGTGTGACTTTGGTTTTGCTTGTTGAGGTCAATCATTTGTCATTCAAGAGTATGACAAGAATATATTTATTTAGCATTCCTCTTTTTTATGATTTGGAGTTACAGTGTAAGTAAAATCTTGTTCTCTCGTCCTCGTCAACATAATTTGAACATGGACTAATCCATCACTATCAGATTAAATAAAACATAAGTACCTATCCCATTAGCGAGGTATATATATGTCGTAGGATAATTCTTAAATAGTTTTTTTTGCAAAACACGGATAATTAATTAGACAATAGTGTTGACATTTCTCAATCTTACTGAAAAAAGATAGGGTTTTTGCAAAAATACGGGTTCCTTTAGTAACATTGGATATTCTTTATTCTGATTGGCTTAATGTTTGCTTGCTTGCTAAATCTTATTCTGATTGGTTCACAGAAAGTTTACTACACGTGAGAGAATGGATTGACATTTGAAACGTCAAGTCGTCAACCAATCAGAGAAGATGTTGTTGTAGACGATCCGACCAGCCAATCAGTGTTCTTATTTCATAATAGCCAGCGATTATTTTCGCAATCTTACTAAGGCAACCAGTATTTTCGCAAAAGTCCTATCTTTTTTCAGTAGGATTGAGAAATAACAACACCATTATTATCCGTGTTTTCGCAATATTCCTAGGACATTTTATCAAATTATCCTACGACATATACATACCTCGCTAATGGGATAGGTACTTATATTTTATTTAATCTGATAGTGATGGATTAGTCCTTGTTCAAATTATGTTGACGAGGACGAGAGAACAAGATTTTACGAGTACTTACACTGTAACTCCAAATCATAAAAAAGAGGAATGCTAAATAAATATATTCTTGTCATACTCTTGAGTGACAAATGATTGACCTCAACAAGCAAAACCAAAGTCACACAAAATCGATTTATCTAATTATCCTGCGACATTATATATGAACGTTTAATTACATAATGATACACCGGTGTTTTATTACTCCGCTCCACAGTTCTAAGATCTAACTCTTGCTTGTCTCGTTGTTGACCTATTTGTAAAAGTTCTTATCTACTTTGCCTCATTGAACAAGCCTAACATACTTCTTTAGTGATTTTGTAATGTATTAGTACTAGTAAAAGAAGAAATAAGATAAGTGTAACGTTAAATGTAATTTTAGTATCTTACAGCTTCATCTTCTCTGAGCGAACTATGGAAAGAGCTATGCTCGGAGTTTCTTTGATGGGTCTACTCTTTTTGGCAGAACTTTGTAAGTCATAATTTTATTCTGCATAACAACGGTTGGCATAACCTCATTTCGCAGAAAGTATGTTAGGCATACACTTATTTGTCATACATTCAAAACGCATAATTTTATAAAGCAGAATCATCATTAGGCATAATGTTCACAGGAAGAATCTTCTTTTGATAGAATAGTAATTATAATGCGCAATCATTCTGCCAAATGCTGATTCTTGTTTTTTATTATTATGGATATGCTGCCAAGCATGCTTTCTCGCTACTTGCATCGAGTTCAAACTACTGTCTCTGGTTCAATAATTAGCACACATACAGTTAGCATGCACATAGCATCCAAGCAAGTAACAAGCATGCAAGCATACAGCAAGCATGCAAGCAAGCATGCAAGCAGCAAGCAGGCATGCATGCAGCGAGCATGACTTCCGTCACGGCTCCGGCGCTGCGGGGCTCCGGCGGGCGGTCACACGCGAGCTTGTCGTCGCAGATGTTTTTGCTCACCACCGCAGCTTTAAAACCACCTGATTCTCAACTCGCGGGCCGCCCCGCCCCTCCGCGCCTACGCGGGCTTGAATAACACTAGGGGTAGGGCAACAAGACTGCGTGTAGTCGGTTTTACAGCGATTCGGTTCTGTCACTGGCTGGTATAGCACAACATTGGAGGATTTTTATATATTTATATATTATTTATAATATATAAAATAAAATATTTAATGTTTTTTATAAAAAGTTATTAGAAATTTTATTAGAAACCTAACGGAATTATTCCTAATGGAATTCTTCGTAATATATGCCAAGTGAAGTTATTCCAAATAATCGTGGTACTAAATAAAAGGGATGCGAAATAAAATATTGCTAAAGGTAATTGCCAAATAAAATTCTGCAATCTTAACAGTATGCCATTGTAAATTCGGATATATAAACATTCTGCCAATCAACAATTATGCTAAATAATGTTTCTGCCTAAAAAATATTTGTTTAAAAAAGATTCTGCCAAGTGTGTTATGCCAAATAAGTTTCTGCGCATCGAGATTCTGCCAGATAGAAGGAACCCTTCTTTGATTGATCGCATCCAGAACCCGGTAATTAAGGCGACTCGGCGACTAAGGACCAAAGTCTTCGATATATCCCACCGAATCAGCAAAATGAAGTGATATATATTAAACCGCAGAACTGATAACCGCTTGCGTAGTGGAGCGATGATCTTCGCAAAGTGCCTGGCAAGAGCTGAATGTCCTACGCCTAAGTTCAGCAGTGGACGATGATGGCCGAGGACGACGATGACGACAGTTTCATATCCTTCAAAATGTGAATGATTTTTCGAAAGAAACATATTCGCAATAACTATTAAGAAGTATTTTCTATTTATTTATTTATATCTTTATTGTACAATATACACAAAGTAAGGTACAAAAGGCGGAGTTAATACTAAAAGTATTCTCTACCAGTCAACCTTCAGGGAAACAGAGCAGCGAAAGCTGTACAAAATGCGACTTGTTAACATTGATATACATCACTTTAATACAGATACAAACACACATAAATAAACAAAATAACGTACCAACGATAAAATGAAAAAAAATCCATACATAGTTTAAGATAAATTACCAAACCACGAACCTAAGCACTCAACCCATCCAAAAGAATAGCACGAATATTCCTTTTAAAAGAATATTTGCTGGGGGTTTTACTGATAGCGTCAGGGAGACAGTTCCAGAATCGCAAAGCTTGTCAAAGTCAAAATTATTTATTGTGAAACACAGGTAGGTATACTAGGTGGTTGTTAAAAAATATATAAAATGGTTCAGCTGGTTCCTGCCGATGTGACATACAATAAAATTTAAATTCAAATACAATGTCAAAGTTTTAAAAAGTCCATTATTTATAGATTAAACATTAGTCATTAAAATATCAATTAAATTAATTTCATATTAAACATTATTACCTATAATTAAATTAAATTTACTACATAATAATAGCCTAAAATATGAATTAATTAAAATCATATTAATAACATTTGTCAATCAGAAATGCCTTCAGCGTATGCTAAAATAAATTTATGTCATCATTACAATTTCGTATTGATACCGGTATTTTGTTATATATACGCGATGCATTACAGAACACGCTATCACTCAGCAATTTTGATTTATTTGGAATCATGCGAAGTTTATCTTTATGTCGCGCCCCGGAGAAGAATTCAAACATTTCTATATTTGCTTTAGTAAAGACTGCACATTCAAATAATGTAGGGACATGGAAAAGTCAGAAGTTCTAGTTTAAAAAAAATAAGGTTTACAAGAATCCCTTTGTTTCAAATGGTACTATGCTGTAATGCAGCGATTTTGTGATTTGAATACGCTTTCTTTGTTTGTTGCATTTCCCCGAAATATAATAGCATATCTAAGTGTAGAGGAAACACAACCATGATACGCAGTCAGTAGAGCGTTCTCATTGACAATTTTACGCAAATGATAAAGAGCATAGGAGTACTGGCTCAACTTATTATAAACGTGATCTATGTGCGAATTCCATTTCAGATCATTATCAATATGTAAACCAAAAAATTTGGTGGTTTTTGTGTCACTTATTATTTTATCTGAGTATGTTATATTTAACTGCGTCTCATTCGTACCATTGACATTACGTTGTTTAAACATCATTATTTTAGTTTTTTCCAAGTTAGCTTTAAGGTTATTAGACTCAAGCCACTTCATGATAGAAAGTGAAGTAGCATTAACATTTTTTTCTAATGATTGAATTGTGCTACCGCTACACAAAACCGTGCTATAGTCTGCAAAGACAGTAACATAATTGTCAGTAACTGCTGGTAGATCATTAATATAAACTAAGAAAAGTAGAGGTCCCAATACTTGTCCCCACCTTGAGGCACTCCAAACTTCGCCATTCTCATTTTGGAGCGATAAGCTACTTCATTTTTTGTTAATATGTCTATTTTCTCTATAACTGTAATTTGTGACCTATTTGTTAAATAAGATTGGATCAGGTTATATACATTCCTTATGATGCCATAGTTGTATAATTTTTGCAATAGAGTAATAAAATCTACATAATCGAACGCCTTTGTCATATCCATATAAAGCGCAACAGTTGGAATTCTTTTATCAACATTTTTTGATACTTGTAGCAAAAAGTTATAAACTGCCATGTTTATGGACTTATTATTACTGAACCCATATTCTCTCCTGCTCCGGTACAAATATGAATAGATATATTTATAGAAAATCTTTCCCAATATCTTTGAACGCACTGACAGTAGTGCTACAGGCCTATACGAATTTACGTTGGAGTGATCTCCTTTTTAGGGTTTCGTAGCCTAATGGCAAAAACGAAACCCTTATATATTCGGCCAAACCGATGTATAAACGCTTTACGGTTTTTACACAAAAATAAAAAAAATATGAAACCTATACGTGTGGGGTATCTATAGTTAAGTCTTTAAAAATTGAATTGAGGTTTCTAAAACGATTTTTTCTCAAAGTCAACCGTTTGAAAGATGTACACTTCCAAAGTGGTAAAATGTGTGTCTTAAAAACTTATGAAATAAGAGAGTGAAAAATTAAAAAAAATATATATGCTGAGTTTTAGAAATATAGCATTTTTCCCGAAAGGGATTTGAAAAATATTTTTTTTTTCATCACACGTATTCTTGAGGCGTATCTATAGATAGGTCTTTGAAAATTACATTGAAGTTTCTACTACAGGTTTTTCTCAAAAAGAACCGATTGAAAGATTCTGTAAACCGCGACTGTAAAGAAAGTAAAAAAAAAAAAAATATGATGTAGATCTTTATAAAAACTTTTAACGAAATTTGGTTTGAACGAAATTTATTTAGTAGTTTCAGAGCTATAGCACTTTTTCCAAAACCGCAAATATAACTTTGTCATTCATACAAACACTATGAAAATTAAACTTATTTTTGTAGACGAAAAATTATAATGGCATTTTGGCAATAATAATAATAGAAACTTTATTGCGCACGATACAAAAACAAACACATACAGCGTAAATGTCAAAAAAGACTAACACACAATAGGCGGCCTTATAGCTACGTAGCAGTCTATTCCAGGCAACCTTGGGTGAGAGGCGAAACCCTTCATGTGCGAGTTCGACTCGCACTTGGCCGATTTTTTTATATGAAGGTTTAATTACAGCTATTTTTTTAGTTTTTCCGGGAAGATACCTTCTACAATACACAAGTTTACTATGTGGCTAAGTGCTGGCGCAATAATATATGCTACGTATTTAATGACTGACGTTACAAATCCATCAAATCCAGAACTATTTGTGTTTTTCAAAGAGTTAATTATGTCAAAAGCTGTCGTGGGACCTATAGAAACTGGTTTCGAAATATGAACTGTTAGTTTTAATTTTGTCATTCTTAGAAATTGTTTCATTTACTTCATCGATATAATGGTCGTTAAATGCATTAGCAATATGTATTGGGTCTGTAATTGTTACATCCTTAACAATTATTTTCTTAATACTATCCCTCGGAAAATTATTCTTAGACTTATTTATGATTTTCCATGTGACTTTGCATTTGTTGGACGAATTTTTAATATAATAATTATTACGTGCCTTTTGTGTCAACTTTAAAATAGATTTATAACGGTTCGCGTACATTTTATAATCATTTTTTGTTTTTAAGTTGCGATTTATTCTATATGTCCACAGCAGTTCTCGTTTACGCTTACTACATACTCTAATCCCCCGAGATATCCATTTGGGCTTAACAGTGGATTTACATTTTATACGTTTAATAGGAAAACATAAGTCATAGAAGCATTAAAAAAAAATCTTCAAATTTATTATAAGCGTCATTTGGATCATTTAAATTAAATACTTCTACAAAACCTACTTACTTAAACTATCTACAATTTTTTTTCGATTTTCCAATGAATAATCACGCCTCATAATGTACCAATATTTAAGTAAACTAGTCTTTTTTACATGATAGCGAGCTAGTTGAGCAGAATGATCAGACAATCCTAACTCTAATACTTCTCCTAAGCAACCCCTAAAGTTATGCGCAATATTATCGAGACAAGTTTTACTAGCCATTATGGTTGGCTCTTTAAATTGCAATCTAAGACCATAACAGTTTAGTACATTAATTAATTATTTTGTGTATTTAGATGTTACCAAAACATCTATCTATATCTGCTTGTAGAGTGAAGGAGTCAGACTTGTTTATGAGTTGGAGATTCGAGACAGACAAGTGGGTCGTTGTTCTAGAAAAAAAGTTTGAAAATAGGTTGTATGAATGTAGGTAGCGTTATTATCGCCTGGCCAGGGGATATTCGCCATGGCGAATAATCGCGCGGTGCGAATGGCCAAGCGTCTAGCGACTAAAACAAATATATATGAAGGAAGTTCCTACATACATTTTGTAGTGCGGCGCAAACAGGAGCGGGCCAGGCGGGCAGGCGCCGTCTAATTGGCGGGGCGCCGGTGTCAAGTGGCCGCGATCAGCGCCGCGCACGGCTGTTCCTGCTCGTCCTCACGACAAGCGTAGCCAAAGCGACCCTCAAGGTTAACGTTTGTCGTTATGTCGTTGATGCGCGCCTTGGCGGTGTCCGATGTCAACAATGAACGAAGCTTGATGCAAATGCGAGGACCGCGTGGGCTCGCTGCCGGCGCCGCCAAGGCGAGCGCGTGCTTGTGCAACGTCCTCCGTGCCCTTGGCTTGTTTCAAGTAAAAGGGAGTCTTCTCCAACATTATTTTTATGTTACTTATCTTGCTTAACCGCCTCTCCTTGAAGAAAAGAGGCTTCGGAGATTGATTCTTTATAATGAGTTACTGAGACATGTATTATTTGTGAATATGAAAGTGTGATGTGAGTCGTCGAAGCAGGAAAATGGTCAGTTTTCAAAATATTTTATTTTATGCCAATCGGTCCCGTTTCTCTTGATCAAAACATTCTAAGACACCGAGGTATGAGTTCTAGAAAAGTCATAAATCGCGAAAAACACGCTCGCGCCACACGTTGCCGTATCCGCTTCATCGACGAGTACCTTTGTTGACGGAACTTATTTTCTTAGCTAATGTGTGGCAATACTTTTTAGCGATTTCTGACCGTTCTAGTACTCATACCTCAGCTGGTGTCTTAGACTGTTTTGATCCTCTTAAGTACAGGACCGATGGGCATAAAAAAATTGCTCACTGTATTTTTTTTTTAAGGATTGTTTCCTAAGAACGTCTTCGTGTAGCAACAACGGTTAAGGGCCCGCTATAGGCCAACGAAAATCAGATTGCTTTATATGATCGTCTGTAATATGAAAAACTGAATTTCAAATTAAGATGCAGCAAACTACAGGACTAACACTAGTGACTATGTTACTCAAAAACACGATTGCTTAAAATTTTCTCGATAGAAAAAAATTGCGAAATCCAAATCACTATAATTAACACGATAAACTGCTAGTATTCAAGTAATACATTAAAATAAAGCTTGGAACTTTTTAGTATAATTACACTAAAGATAAGGCAGGGCTTATGTTATATATTGTTTGTGTAACACAACATATTTACGAACATTCAAATTACCGCGGCAACTTCCTATGACCAATATATATATATAGTTCCTAAAGTTGCTACTAGATGGCGCTGTACGAAATTAACGCGCGGCATCATTGTTCCTACGCAGTTCTTTAAGACGGCCGCCTATATTTTGATTTGTATCGAGCCTCTTAGGAACCTACTTCAGCGGTGGAAGTCCAGGTGTTGTACAAAGTTCAGGCTATCTATCTAGCTGTGTTCGGTGTCTCACCTGAAGTCCGCCCGGAGTAGCTCGCTCTATTCTACTCTCTCACTGCTGTACCTGAACTATCAGCAATAAAGCTCAATTTACCAATCTTCGTCCATTATTCTTCACCTCGTCGTCACCATCTCCGCGCCTCCCCGCCAACCCGTTACATATCTGACGCCCAACGTTAGGCCCACCGTGAAGACCCCCTCACACCACCTGGAAGACCTGGATGCATACCCGTTGAAATCAGGACATCTTCCCGAGGATTCCGCGACGTCTGGCGTTTTTTCAAGTCACCACCTGGAGGACCTGGACGAACAGCTGGAAGGCCTGCAAACGGATTTCCGGATTCAACAACTTTACCAACACCGCCACACACTTCCAGCAAGGTGGCGGAACGATCCGGTGTGGATCCTACCCCAAAATTTGTAACGAAGTTTGGCCGGCAAACGACCGTGAAGAAAAGTACTTCGGCGAAGATGACGAACTTTTCTACTGAACAGTTTAAGGAACTTTTGGCATCTATTGGCACGGGAAGACGCAGCTCATTAGCCTTCTGTCAAGCCTCCTATGATGGTAGAAAAGACGTAGAGGCTCTCGAGGCATTTCTGGCAGCTGTCAAGACTTTCAAACAAATTGAACAGATTACCGACAGTGAAGCACTTGCCGGTCTACCGTTGTTGCTCAAGGAAGAGGCTGCCAAATGGTGGCAAGGCCTAAAGCATAAGATTACTACTTGGCAAGAGTTCGAGGAAAGGTTGCGCAACAGCTTCGCTCCAAGGAAACCCGGCTATCTGGTCCTACACGAGATCACCTCGGTGAAGCAACTCCCGACTGTTACCACAGAGGAGTTCGTTAGAGAGAAGAGAATGCAACTTGCTTCATATTCCCGCATGGAGTTTCCGGAAGATGTGCAACTAGATCTCTTATACTATCTTCTGCACATTAGCATAAGAGAAAAACTACCTCGTGCGGCCTTTTCGACGTTTGACCAACTTCTGAATGCGGCAAGAGATATTGAACAAATTTTAAATGAAAAGCGTCAAGATTCGGCAAAGTGCAAGCCCGAGTCACATCCGAAAGTTGAAGGTCATGAAAAGGAACGTAAGGTAGCCAAGTTGCGATGCAATTACTGCAAATCTTTGGGCCACACAATCGCCAACTGCAGGAAGAAGTCCAACAAGGCGAAACCACCGCTGCCGCCGACTGATAAGATCAATAGCTATGCTGACACGGAAACCCAGTTTCCGTCACCGTCACAGCCGAAGGTGTCATGCTATGGTTGCGGAGCACCTGGGTTTGTTAGAACCAACTGCCCGACTTGTGCCCAAAGAACAGTAAAGTTAGAACAGGTTGACTTTTGTGCGACATATACTCAAACCTTTGTGCACCCGAGACCTGTTATCTCAATCGCCATCGAAGACTTACATGGGATAGCCTACGTGGACACCTGCGCTAAGTCAAGTGTAGCATCCTACTCATTATATACTGCACTGAAGCAAAAGGGCTACCGCTTTACTCAGCAAGTAATGAACATTGCACTCGCGGATGGCATCTCAAAACGCCAAACTACTTCGCTGGTCACTGTGCCTGTCACCCTGTGTGGACGAATCATTCCCACAACGTTTATAGTTTTGCCAGAAGCACGAGAAAATAAAACTCTGTTGGGTATCGGATTTTTGGCAGCTGCAGGAATCATTGTGGATGCTCCTCAATTCACCTGGCACTTTAATGACGACGTCAACACCAAGTACGAACTTTATGACGAAGATTTCTTGGTCTCGACAGCTCATACTCCCGTGCCGTCATCACCGATGGAGCCATTGCAAGGTATGACCAAACCGATTAATGTCCCATGTGCGGATGAATCGGCAAAGACCTGGGAAGTGCCGATTAAACCCACTACAGCAACGTTGCCGGAGGAGAGTGCTTGCTCTTATTATAAAATGATCCCATTTGAAAGCGCTCGCGGAAAGAAAAGAGCTCAGCCTGTAGACACCATATTTGATGGGTACTCTCCATTCATGGATTACATGATGCGGGATGCACAACGTGCCATTCATGGCAGTGAGGTAGAATTATCCCCTCACTCTGAAGGTCTCTTCCCTTGCACCAACCCATATACTTCAGAAGACGTAAGCCTCAACTCGGTAGATGTCGATATCATTAATATGTCTCTGACTAATAGCATTTTTTCTGTGTCCCAGCGTAATAAATTAATTAAACTGTTGCTTCAGTATAAGGATGTTTTCATTGATAATGGTAACCCTACTTTACACATAGAACATGACATAGATACAAAAGATCATAGGCCCATTGCACTGCCTCCATATCGTTTGTCCTCTGCTCGCAAAGAAATTTTGCGAAAGGAAATAGATGTTATGCTGTCCAAAGGTATTATCGAACCTTCTATCACTCCCTGGGCTGCCCCAGTGGTACTTATTCCAAAACCTAACGGGGAAACGAGAGTATGTATTGATTACAGAAAGTTAAATACAGTCACAGTACCAGATAGTTATCCAATGCCTCGAATAGATGACCTTTTACATGAGGCCAAGCCAACTCTGTATATGACCACGCTTGATTTAAAAGCCGGCTATTGGCAGGTTAGCGTCAAGAAAGAGGATAGAGAAAAGACTGGCTTCATTACACCATTCGGGATATACATATTTAACCGAATGCCTTTTGGCTTACGAAATGCACCAGCCACATTCCAAAGATTAATTGACCAATTCCGAGTTAGCCTAGAAAATGTAAAGATACTGGCATATCTTGATGATCTCCTGGTTTTTTCGACCTCATTTGATAACCATCTAGCAGAATTGGAAGCCATCTTTCGAAAGTTAAGAGAATATAATCTAACAGTCAATCTTAAGAAGTGTCAATTTGGGCGTTCTAAGGTCCGATATTTGGGTCATTATATAACACCCCAAGGGTTACAAGTTGATCCTGAGAAAACAGATGCTATTACACGGTTAGAGGCACCAAAGAATATGAAACAGCTGGTATCATTCTTACAGACTTGTTCGTGGTATCGAAGGTTTATAGAAAACTTCTCCCACATAGCCGAACCCCTAACGAAGTTGACAAAGAAAAATAGTAGTTGGGTGTGGACAGGAAAAGAAGAATCGGCATTCCAAGAGTTAAAACGATGTCTCACTACAGCTCCAGTTTTAAGACAAGCTGATGGCACAAAACCGTATCGAATCAAAACTGACGCTAGTAATTACGCTATTGGAGCCGTTCTCACTCAAGGAGATGGAAGTGAAGAACATCCTGTTGAATACGCTAGTAGACTTCTGACACGGGCTGAAAGAAATTATTCCACTACGGAACGTGAAGCACTAGCGGTTGTCTGGGCCGTTATAAAATTCCGAAGCTATATCGAAAGTGTGCCCACTGAAGTAATCACTGATCATCAAGCATTACGATGGCTTATGTCAATGAAGTCTCCTAATGGTAGATTGGCGCGCTGGGCGCTGCAGCTCCAGGCATTCGACCTTACTATAAAGTATGTACCTGGTCGAACTAATGTCGTGGCTGACACTCTTTCTCGCCCTCCTTGCTCAGATACCGAAACTGATAATTGTGAAGTCTGTACAACTAACATAGACATGCCAACACTAAACCCTGTCGAAATAAGGAAAGAACAGTTAAAAGATAATAACATTGCCAAAGTTATAAAAAGCCTTGAAAGTAATAACAGCGTAGAAGAAGCCACTTACTGGAGTAATAAGGGTTATTTCATGAATAACGGATTATTGTACCGCCAAAACCCTTCGGTGGATTTAGATAATGCTCAAATGGTTGTACCCTCGCATGAGTGGGCCAATGTACTGAAGGTTTATCATGACGATCCTTTAGCTGGACATTATGGTTCAGAGAAAACTTATAACCGCATAGCTGTGAGATACTACTGGCAAGGAATGAGGAAATATATAGAAAGTTATGTAAAACACTGTGTAGCTTGTCAACGTTATAAACCATCAAATTCGAAGCCTGCGGGTCTTCTCCAGACATCCGTCATTAATAAGAGATTTGAAATAGTGGCAGTGGATTTGTTTGGGCCATTGCCAACCTCTACGGATGGTAAAACATGGATCTTGATTATAGAAGATATCGCAACTCGATGGATTGAACTTTTTCCATTATATAATGTTTCGGCTGAAAGATGTGCCAAGGTTTTGATTGATGAAATTTTTCTAAGATATGGTATACCAAGAAGACTTACAAGTGACAATGGTACCCAGTTTATAAGTGCTATTATGCAGCAAGTAACTTTTTGTCTTGGCATTAAACACGCATTTACTCCCGTGTATCACCCAGAAGCCAACCCAGTGGAGCGTCGGAATAGAGATCTGAAAACACAGCTAGCGATCCTTTTGGAGAATGATCATCGCATGTGGCCAGAACAATTACCTTCCATACGCTTTGCCATGAACACAGCTGTCTGCTCGTCTACTGGTTACAGTCCAGCGTATCTCACTTTTGGAAGAGAATTGAGGACTCCTAATGATAACGAAACTGACTTTAGAGCGATCATGTCTTCAGAGAACTTCATACCCGAGATTACTCCTCTACTTCTGAAGATCGGTAATACCCTGCAACGCGCTAAAGAGGTTCAAGAAGGAAAAGAAATAAAACGAAAACAATATGCAGACCAACGTCGTAGACCTAGTCATTCTTACCAAGTGGGTGATCGCGTTTTAGTTACTCTTCACCCGATCAGTAAATCTGCCAAAGGTTTTAGCGCAAAATTCTCTCCTCGACGAGACGGACCTTACATTATTTTAAAGCAGCATGGTCCCACATCTTATATTGTAGGTAACCCCGAGCCACCCAATGAACCTATAGGGGCATATCATGCCTCCGCTCTTGTCCCGTTTCAAAGCCAAGAGTCTAATCTACCCATGCCAATGCCAATACAACCTATAAAGAAAAGGGGAAGACCGAAGAAAACCTCCACCCAAAACTCTGCTCAAGCAGTACCGACGCAACCCCTCAAACGAAGGGGAAGACCAAAGAAGAACTGACCATCTTCCTTGTCGGGACGACTTCGGAACCTGATGGGGGGGACTGTAACACAACATATTTACGAACATTCAAATTACCGCGGCAACTTCCTATGACCAATATATATATATAGTTCCTAAAGTTGCTACTAGATGGCGCTGTACGAAATTAACGCGCGGCATCATTGTTCCTACGCAGTTCTTTAAGACGGCCGCCTATATTTTGATTTGTATCGAGCCTCTTAGGAACCTACTTCAGCGGTGGAAGTCCAGGTGTTGTACAAAGTTCAGGCTATCTATCTAGCTGTGTTCGGTGTCTCACCTGAAGTCCGCCCGGAGTAGCTCGCTCTATTCTACTCTCTCACTGCTGTACCTGAACTATCAGCAATAAAGCTCAATTTACCAATCTTCGTCCATTATTCTTCACCTCGTCGTCACCATCTCCGCGCCTCCCCGCCAACCCGTTACATTTGTAAATAACCTTTAAATATCCTTTAAAAAAAAATTTTCTTTCATTTCTTCATTCCGGACCGGCCGAATAGGGCCAGAGAATTATATAGTAAATGCTGCCTTATTTCTCATAGAAATAAGGCAGCATTTACTTTGCAGTTCGCCGTTGCAGTTATTAATTTTGCTTTTGGCCTAGAGCGCGCCCTTAAGGTACCTGCCCTTTATTCCCTGTCTTAACTTTCCACCCTGTATGATAAAAATATGAAATTTCGCACCAAGCTTCTGTTTGTGGCGTAGGGGAACAGAGATTTCAGTTTCAGTCGTTCTTTCCCCTTTTCTCCAAAATCTCCAAAATATTAAAAAAACTCCCAATGTCTCACACCTTTCGTGAGAAATGGGAATCGAACTTACAAAATGGCGACCTTTATACGTACCGCACCGTTGGCTGCGTTCTTCTAAAATGGGGGTTTATGATTATGTTATAGGCTCGGCACAGTCGTTTGCCCAACCTTGATTAGTTAGCTAGTGTAGATTCAACTAGGCTGGCGGTTTTTGTGTGTGATGCGGCCGCCCGCGGTGACGCCACCGCCACCGCCGCCGCCGCGCGCTAACCTTTAAATCCTCGGCTGGTGAAGAGTGAACAATCATCTTTATATCATCTTTATTTTGTATTGTTAACCATAACATAATATTATAGTTTGGAGAGAAAAGAGAGAAAATTGGAGAGAAATTATATGTGCTTACTGGAGTTTATTTTTGTTGCAGGTGAGTCGCATGCTCGCTCGCCGCCCACCGTAAGTGCCCATCGCATCTCACACACATCACATACGTCATATAGTCGAATCTATGTACAACTTTGGTATTGATCGATCATAGTGTTTTCTGGCAAATTCTTCTCTACGCTGCGTTTGATGTTAGATTTAATGATACAAATATGTCTTTCCTTATTTCGTTTATTAGTGTTCATTTAATTTTACTAAAAACATTTAGA
The DNA here is from genome assembly GCA_910589605.1 of Chrysoteuchia culmella. Lineage (NCBI taxonomy): Eukaryota > Metazoa > Arthropoda > Insecta > Lepidoptera > Crambidae > Chrysoteuchia > Chrysoteuchia culmella. The sequence continues at coordinate 85,619 of OU342647.1, read as the reverse complement.
TTTAATGCAATCGACATCTCGTCTGGGTGCCCTTGCCTTGGTCTAAGTTTCCACAATATTTTCCTGCCAACGTAAACGGTAAGAATTTTGTTTTGATTTTATCGTTCAGAATTAGTGCAAGAGGTGCCGGTGTCTCACCAAAGTAGTTTTTATCTAATGAGGATGTTTTTTTGAGACTGCAAAAAAAAAACTTGATTGATTTTGAGTGGATGCTGTACAACTCATATCGTTATTATTTCATCACTCATGTGATCTGTCATCTGTGGTAGTGGTAAAGTGGTATCTTAACGAAATTAGTAACTGTGCTTTAGCTGTATTTGTACGTGTGCTATAGCTAGGTGAACGTTATTGTGATAGGGATAGGGGTGAGGGTTATTTATAAGCACGGGCGCAGGGGCGGGCGCGCTGGGTCAAGGACGCCGCTCCAGCAACGGTGGGATGGGATGCGTATTCAGTACTTTTAAAATCTCGGCACCATCGTCATCATGATGTCGGTAGTTGAGGACTAAACAACTAATATAATAGCGTTGGACGACCAACGATGAAGCATGGCGTATGCTTGGGCGCTGCCTCTCGCTGAAATTTTCTGGATATCCTCAAATGAGAAAGAAAAACTTTGTAAAATGTTTAGCATCTATTTATGACGAGTATGTTGTAATATTTAATTGTTGTAAAAGTTGTTACATTAAATTGAGTATATATTTATTTAGGGTTTTGTTTAATAAAATGCATCTTATTTTGACATTATCTCTTAAGCTTCTAGTCTAGCCTTGAAGAGATTTCCTCTTAGATACAGTGACAATAATGACGAAATAAGAGAACGATGTAGTTTGAAAGAAGAATTATTAGACATATAGTGCAACAGGCAGCCAGGCTGCGGCTGCCAGTCGAACATATGACGGGGTGTATGGGTGCCCGCGCACTAGGCAGCCAAGCAATGCGCCCGATTGCAGAGCCAGACCGAGTGTAGGCGAATTATGTGGCTCCTGTTGTCGGTCTTCGCGCACTGACGCACACAGACGTATGATGTTCAAATATAGTTTTTGATACGGAAAATTTTAAAGGAAGGCCAAGGTATGAGGAACGTTATGTATGACACAAAGAGTAGATGATGATGAGTGAGAGTAGATGAAACAAGAAAGATCGTTAGCAAGAGGTATGAGGAACGTGATCTTCTTCGTGTCGATAATTCACACTTGTTTGGCTCTGTCTGTGGACAGCAACTTGGATGGGGTTGTCTGCTGCATCCGTCAGGTATCTCATGCTGCAGGCGGAAAGGTACAAGGGGCATTCGAAGAGGTGTACCATTGTTTGTGAGGTATCTCCATGTTCGGACTGCGCATTCTCCACAAATCCTCGGGCTTGTGCTCGCAGTGGCCAACCTGGGTGCGCAGACGTTTAAGTGATTTCCAGATTGGCCATGGAAGCTTGTGGCCAAAGGGTAACTTTTCCATTGAAAAAGTGTATTCTGGTGGAGGAGGGCATTTGGAGCGCCAGCCAAGCCAATGAACTTTCGCATTTGCAGACAGGAGTGTGACTGTCATGAGATAAGAGTAGATGAATCAAGAAAGATCGTAGTAAGAGGTATGAGGAACGTAATGGGATGAGAGTAGATGAAGCAAGGAAGATCGTAGCAAGCGGAAATCAGTTATCTTTTTCAATACCAATGGGAGAAAGGTGTGACGTGCGTATGTGCGTCATATTATTATAAACCATTTCTTTCACGCATCTGATGGCCCATACAATAAATATCTTATAGACTAGCGTACATTATATTAAAATTACAATTTTATTTTAATTCACGTATGGTCGGCGACGTGTTGCGCTACGTGGTGTCAGGTAATCGACCGCGGAAGCGTCGGAAAAAAACATCTTTCGCCCAAAAATCTTCGCTCATGAAGGTCGCCAGATTTTCGGTCGGTGCCCTCACCACAAATGAGTTGAAGTTCACATTGTGGCGTGACTCCAACCGATGGATCCTCAGCGTGTACTTTGACTTATGCGTATATATTCCACGATGTCATCTGATTTTGTGGAAAGAATGCAGGCGGGACACGCGTCGTTCTAAATAGCCGGGCGCAGCAAGCCTGTGCATTGTGTCCAGTCGCGGCAGTGCCACATTGGTTACGGGTGCGGGTTTCTTCTTTTTCTCCACCTTTCTAAATCCGTCCTCGTCACACCCGTTTAGATCTTTCGAATACCGGATTTTTCTCAATACCGAAAGTTTTTTCTCAATACCAGGATCCCGTAATACCGGTATTGAAAAATAGCTGCTTAACTTTTTTATTTATCATTATTTTTGGAAATATGTATTTTTGTAGAAGCTTTTTTCTCCACATAATAAAACAAATAAGTTTTGCAAAATTATTTATTTATAAAACGTGTTAACTCACAACTTTAGGGTTTTAATCAGACCATGGAAAAAATTCAAATGACGTATATTTTTTTCCAAATCATAAGGTTTTTTTTCCATAATTCATTCAGCAAAACATTTATTATGGAAAGAAAAAATAAATCAATGATATAGGATGAAAGAACGCCTAGTATAACAGTAATTATTACTTCTCACACAAATCAGTTTTCTTTTTATACAATAATTCATGTTAACAACATTATGACCATAATTCCGGCCATAATCAGTTTTTCTTACATTGGCTTAGGTCTCTTGCTTCGCCTCATTCTGAATCGTTAGATTTAAGAAGAGGTCGAAGATGCAGCAAGCTTGCCTAGAAAACGCTTACTCACTTGAGCTTCGAATATACTTGGGTTGTAGTTCCCGGGAATACAAACGCAGGCAGGAATTCCGCTCACTGGCTGTGCGCATGACAAAAGATACGGAGAGGCGCTAGGTTTTTTTTTGTTTGTGCGCGATTGACGTTGAATATCAACCAGGTAAGTGTGACAACCCAGACAGTATGTCTGGTCTCCCGGTGGTAAAATGGAGCTGGCGGGATGAGCTCTGTATCGTGAGCTCTGTAGAACACCGAAAATGAAGCAACTCTTTGACGATGACGGAGACTGTGTAGCTTGGTATTCACCAGTTCATCATCCCCAACGAGTTTTCTGGCTCTGCTTTCTATTTCCACCGAATCGAGCGCAGCTAGCTGGTATTTTGGTGAACCATCCCAAAGGTGGGAGCAGTATTCCATGCACGGACGGATTTGCGATTTATATAAGATTAGAAGTTGTTCCAGTGTGAAATACCGGATAACCCTATTTAGGATGCCCAGTTTTTGCCGTAGTTTGAGCTTTCAACTCAATGTTGTCGCCGAAGTTGAGATCTGATGGCAACTTCATGCCAAGAAGTTCAAGATTGTCAGTGTTTGGTACAGTTGTATGTACCTCGAAAAGTAAGAGTCATGTTGCAAGGACTCTTTTTGGCGGAGAATAACAAGCCTGTGTTTAGGCAGCGTTAAAACTGACCAGAATGTTGTTACCCCATTGGGAAACAAGACTTAAGGTCGAATTTGTTTGCTCAGCCATGGCTTCTCTTTAAGAACGCGTTTCCTTCCCGCTGGTTTTTGCATTGGATTATTATGTCTTCGTAACCGTGCTGTCGTCTGCATACCCAACAGCACCGGGCACAATCCGGTCATTAATAGCAGAATGGAAGAATGGAGTCGCAGAGAGAACAGACTCTGAGTGCTTAGTGTGAGTTTTCACACCTTACTCGCTTACGCCGCTGTTTACGAATAGAGTTTAATTCTCAACTTTATTCTCATTGCATTAAGGGCCCGCTATATGCCAACGAAAATCAGATTGCTTTACATGATCGTCTGTAATATCAATATTAATGAAAAACTGAATTTCAAATTAAGATGCAGCAAACTACAGGACTAACACTAGTGACTATGTTACTCAAAAACACGATTGCATGCAATTTTCTCGATAGAAAAAAATTTCAAAGTTGCCTCCAAATCACTATAATTAACACGATAAACTGCTAGTATTCAAGTAATACATTAAAATAAAGCTTGGAACTTTTTAGTATAATTACACTATAGATAAGGCAGGGCTTATGTTATATATTTTTTGTAAATAACCTTTAAATATTCTTTAAAAAAAGAATTTCTTTCATTTCTTCATTCCGGACCGGCCGAATGGGGCCGGAGAATTATATAGTAAATGCTGCCTTATTTCTCATAGAAATAATATGATTAAAAAGTTGAGGGCCGGTTTTACCACCGACGGATAAGTTCTGGATAGCTTATCTGGCAGATAATTTGATATATTTATTAAATTACAGCTGTCAAATTATCTGCCAGATAAGCTATCCAGAAATTTATGCTGTAATTTTTTCGCGTCAGGGTTACTCCCATACAAAAAGTTGTTCATAAATTTAAAATAATGTGTTCAAGTGGTTTTGAGTTTTAGCGCAATTTAATTAACACGTTGTATTATTATTGCTGTATTATTATATACTTTTTAACCGACTTCAAAAAATGGAGGAGGTTATCAATTCGTGTGTATGTTTTTTATGTTTGTTACCTCAGTAGTAACTTGAGAGTACACCCTTCAAAAAAAAAAAAATCTTAAATAAATTTATGGTTATAAAAATCTAATCAATACACATTTATTAGTTCTCCAGATGTCAATAGTAAAATTGATTATCGGAAATGGTAGAGTCTTCGTCCGCACATGGTGTAATTAATTTCAAAACGCCAGCAGCGTAGCTTCTATTATTTTATTCTGTGACTGTGTTTGTATATTATGTTCGTCAAATAATACAGCAGCGGCGAAGTGTCTCGCACTCAACCGGTTTCATGTTTATGCGGAAACAACCAACTTAACAATAACGTAAACCGTTACACGTACGTGACGCATGAAACAATAGAAATCTGACACGTACTGGCGGCGGCGGCGGCGGCGGTGGCGCGGCCAGGAAAGCGGCGGCAACGACGCGGGGCCACTGTCGCCGCCAGCTTTCAACAATGAATGTTAGAAAAATGTTCGAGCATTATACGATAACACTTTATGCGGGGCAATTAGAAGCACGCGCGTAGTTATAGTATTGTTAGTGTAGCAGTATTTTGTGATTGTCTGAATACGAGCGAGTGGAAAAACGCAAGCGCACGAGTGAGGAGCGATTTGACATCAAAATGTAGTCGTTGTGAAAGTTACTATTGTAGTGATCGTGATTCGGCATTTGTTCTATTTTTAACCCATTCACGTGTGGTAGTTGACATGACAAGCTATGTAGGCTTGGTGCTCGACGACCGATGCGACGGTTGTTTCGCAGCGACAAGTTGGTCCATCAGCGGTCCTGCGCTCGTCTTCGCACGTCTTTCCCATATTGAATGCAGAATATGAGAGACAAAATGTGCCCATTTGTCGTCATGCGCAGAAAAAAGCAGTAAACAACCTTGAATCTATTTTGGAAGCATTACGCTTACTTAGCTGCTGCTGATATGATGCAACGATTGAGAGCTAGACCGCTTCGGGTTTCATTGTATATCAAACATTTCTGATCTGGCTGCTATCTTAAAAACTGTGCTTCGCTTTGATTCGGTGGTTTTAATTTTTTTTTAAGACGTTCTTGGTCCAGTGCGTGCGTGCCGCGTCAGACACAAAGGTGTACTGCACAGCACGACCGCATTATTACTGACGACACTACTTTTTTGAACTTGTTTATTTGGTGAGAATTTACTTCGGTATATCTCGTATCTGAGATTTGGAAGCCGTGTTGTAAGAATTATTGAGGGAAAAGATAATAGCTTATTCCTGTAATATGTATTTATAATTTGATATTGCCGCCCCGCTATACTCAAAGAACTTGCCAGACACACAACGGTGAAAACACTATGCTAGTTTTTTGTTTTTTTTCCTGTTTGTCATTGAAAGTCAATAATAACGCTTATTACATTTGACAGTCGCAAATTAATAATGCTTGAAGAATGCCCACAAACGTAGCGTTCCGCTCGCCTTACATGCTTTGTGATTAGGTGTTTTTACTAATACATAGTATAGATAGATGTTTCTCCAAAAGTTGGGATAATATAAATATTACGATAAAAATATTTTCGCCGTGATTCGCCAGTTGTATTTGCTGACCGTGGATGCAACTCCACCAAAATATCGGGGACTCGAATCCTAAAAAAATAAGCTGACCCTAAGCTTTACTTATCAAACAGTAGGTACCATCGGCGTCCCATATCTTACTTACCTAATAGTTGTAGTCATCATAAGAAGCATGCAAGAATTAAAAAATATCAAATTTATTCAAATGTCTATGTCAAATGTATATGTGAGCTGACGGAAAGATACCTCGTTAAAGTATGAATTTAATCTCGTCGCTTAAATGTCAACTACACCAGATTTGACTGCCAGATTGCACCGCATTACAAATTAATACAAGGCCGCATAGCATCATCATCATCATCATCATCATCATCAATGGCCTTTGCGTCTATTACAGACGATTTCCAGCATTGCCACGGAGTCAACTTTTTACTTGGCTTAACAAACATTCCACATAACCTGAACCGATTTCGTAGCTTCTTTGTTTCACAATATTTCACAATACAAGTGCTTGTAACAGTGTAAACTGAATAAATTATATTGAATTTTAAATTTTTGATCAGGCCTGGCAGCAGGACCTGCATCTTTTCATAAACTGCAATATTTTACATTTTCCCTAAAATATATGTATTTATTTATCAATAACATATTATTATGTGCAACACACCTGTCACCGACATAGTTACACATTATGATAGAGCTTCATTAGGCAAACATCGCCAATGTTTACGTTTATCCTCAAACGTCGGGGACACGCGACACTTGCTATGCCTCTGAGTTAGCCTTAGTTTTCCTTCTAGTTCTTGTGTGTTTATTGTTACCGCTGAATCTGTATTTACTTAGTCTAGAGTCATACATTATTTTATATTTTTTTAATGAGATAAAGTATAAAACAATTATATACCTATGGTGGTAAGTTGAGATGGCGCATGATGGGCAGGTATTCAGGCAGTTTTCGCAATTTCTGACTTTTCTTCGGATTTGCAATGCAAACCACAAAACTTTGAGATCTGTCATATATAGTAGTACGCACCACGTCCATGTCCAATTCGGGGGCTACTCTAATAAGGGATGCCTGGCCCTGGAGCGACTCCTTTATATGGGGTTTAATTCGTTCGGGCCTCTCCTATTAATAGAAATAGGGCTAAATGTTATAGTGGGCTAGAGAATGGCTAATCCTCACAACGGATCGAATGAAATACATTTGACAGGCAACCAGATAATTTTAATTCCTCATGTTTTGTAACCAAACCCCGAAGCCTTCGGGAAGGCCGGGAAGAGACCATGTTGATCATGTCCCAATATGGGCCACGACTATGTACAGAACCCCCAAAGATAAAGAAGAATTTACTGAATCTGAGAAAATACAACTAATTTTATATACTTAATGCATGGTTATGTGGTTATTAATAAAAACAAATCAATATTTTTTACTCGAAATAAGGCGTCAAATATGACAACTTCACGTAAAAAAATAAAACGGGTTGCACTCTGGGAGTGCCGGCAGAAGTGAAAACCGCTTAAACGAAAACAACAATCAAAATCAACTATATCTTAACCACAACTTCATAAATGTTGATGAAAACGTAACGAAACTTATTTTGGCAGGTAAATCCATTAAAACTGACCTGGGATCAATATAAAAGTTGGTAGTAATGAGAGATCTTTATATAATGGTTGTTTGTTATTAACTAATATACGTAGATCTTTCAAGTGTGACACTTTATGTAATTTAAAATAGGTCAACGGTAAGTGGTCTTACGAATTTTCGATCAGGGTCACGTAATGACGCGACTTTTTACCAATTTTTTTAATTTTTAACCCATCCCAAAAATTTAAAACTGATGTGCACAACGCCGCTAAAGAAGTTTTCACTTTAAAAACTTTCAGTGTCACTATCATTGAGTTCCACACTGTGTTCGACTATGTATTTTTGTTGTGTTTTTGCCTGGTTTTATAGCATTATATTTATTTTTCCTTCTAGAAAACAAAGCGATTTAAAGAAATGGAATAATTTAGAAACTATTAATCGTGTCTTTATCTATCTTTTGGTATACTGTACACAGACGTGGCCTAGAGTTCATACATTTTTTGGACATTACCTTTTTGTTAAAGTTGCTTTGTACTTGCGTTTGTGTTTACACTTGTGGGTGTAATGGAGTCGAGTCGCTGGTGGTGCAATTCATAATGTATCGATCGGAGAGCAAGACGGCGGCGGCGCGGCGTGCTGTGTGCCAGCCTGCCAGCGGCTGCCGCGGCCGGTGACGCAATGCGCTATTACAGAACGTTGGCGGTGTGTCGTCCAGCGTCTCACCGAACCTACGCCTAACTAAACTAGTTTCCATGAAATTCGCAAAACCTTATCGTTAGACGCAGACTGCATTAAAACGTCCTGTGTGCTTGGTCGCGTGTCGAAAACAATGTAGCTCAAATTACAATGACTCTCTTGTTTAGCCTTAAATAAATAAAACTACTGTAAATGGAAGCATTATTCAACATGAGAAACTGTCGTTGTTTGCTCGTAGTCGTAGATTGTACTAGTTTATGTGTTCTAAAGCGATGGTGTCTTTGTTGCAGGTGAGTGCCGCTCGTGAGCGCTTTATGCATGTCTCTGACATGCTAGACTGCCTTTGGTAAGTTCGGCTCTATGTCTGGGCTGGGCCCGCGGCGCGGAATGTCGACTCACAGTCTCTAGATGTCGCTGAACGCGGTCGCCTTCAGCTAATTATCTCGGTTTTTACTTACTTTTCTTAATAGAACAACACTTTACTATTTTTTTTAAATGCCATTTAACCAAATACTTCTAAAGGTTGAATCACGGCACTCACATCAAGGGAGCTTCAATTCTTCAGATCCTTTCTTTTTATGCACCTTATGTCTTTACAGACCCTATTTTTGTCCACATGAAGTGGTGCCGATCAATTTTTTTCTCCAGTGTGCCCACCTCGGTTCTTATGCTGAAATTCACGACACGGGTACAATTTGAAATCAGACTGAATTTTGTTTGATATATCATAAAACATGTTTATCGTAATATTTTTACGTCCGCAGTTTTGAGCACCGGTGATCGTACTCTGGTAGTGATCGTAAAATCAGTATACAGGATGGAAAAAAAAACGGTCGTCGAGGAAAAGTACCCTTAATACTTATGATAGCAAATAATGGTGAAACGAAACATTCCTTTATTTTCAAACATTCCTTTATTTTCAAAAAATGAGTAAAATTGCATTCTTAGATATTTTATTTTTGACTGGCCTGAACCGGGAATCGAACCGGCCTAAATTAAAAAAAAATCACCTGTACTTTTATGGATACCGATCGATAGTGTTAATCATAAGGATCAATTTAGTAACATAGTATCTAAAATAGTAAAATAAGTAGTTAAAATTCATTGGGAACCCTTATAGGATCACTTTGTTGTCCGTCCGTCCGTCGTATACCTATCTCGAGAACGCATGAACGTATCGAGTTGAAATTGAAACCATATATTCAAGTCAACAGTCTGATCATGGTGTAAAAGTATCAAACTTGTAAATTAACGTAAACTAAAGATAAGACTCTTTATGGTGTAAAAAAACGTATTTTTCGACTATTAATACTTACTTTAAGCCGCCCAAGTAGATCAACCAATTCCTACCACCATTCTAGTGCAACATACTCCTTCAAACTACAGGTGTCTACAAACTGGATTGTGACTGTGGGCTCTCCTACATTGGGCAAACAAAGAGAAGTATAGGGACCCGCGTTAGAGAACATGTGAAAAATGTGAGCTGACGTGAAAAATAGACGCGAAAACAAGTCTGCAGTGTGTGAACATGCTTTTGGTGGACCCAACCACTACATCAGGTTTGATAAGCCCCAGATCCTCGCCAGGGAACAAAAATTCGTCCCCAGAATGCAACGCGAAGCTATTGAAATCACCAAATATCCAAATTTCAATAGAGATGATGGTTGGAAGATACCACCTGAGGCCCTACCGCGAAAGGGTCATCGGGTTTTCATTTGTGTCATAAAGAAGCAGCAATGTGTCACATCACATCCAGTAGAATAATTAGTTTTTCTTTCTGTTTTTCTTTCTTTTATTAATAATAAATTAATAAAATAGCAAACAAATCAAAATATTGAACTCAATAATTGCTGCCATAGTAAAAAAATTTAATTTTTAATTAGTAATTATTTAATCAACTTTGTGAAGGTAGACTTATAAGTGGCTAGTCAACCCGTGACCACGGCAACTGAAAAGGTGCCGAACGTCGGGAAACCAAAAAACCGCAAATAAACAGAAAAAATATAGTGCCAAATATATATTTCGGGTAAATAATTTACACTAAATACTCCGCAAAAGTTGTTTTATTTCAATTAAGCATGAGTGCGCGAAGAAACTTAAGATGTGCTTAATAGAACTATGAAATTTGGCAAGTGATATCGTCTTTTACCACAAATACAGGAAAAAGCCTAAAAATTATACATTTGTTATTGATTCACTAGGGCGGTTACAACCCGATACTAGGGTTCGTCGATCGACGAAAAATTCCAAATTATGCGAAAATCTTTAATTGCAGTTTGTGATCATCACGTTTAACATTTTGTATATTTTATAGTTTTCGGAACAAATAGACTCGAGTACCTTTAATTTAATACCTTACTCGGCCGCGTACTGCGCGCCAAAGTCCCTATCGAGTCGTCACAAATTTTGCGAACCTGAATTAAGTATATAGATAAAAATATAGTCTTAAGTTTTGGAAACCTGACTATTGATGATTATTTTAATTAAGTACTGCAAACATATTAAGACATGATAAGTCTATTATCGGACTGTGATATGTATAGTTTTTGTATATATTTTTTATGACTTTGTTTTATGTAGATAATTTGATCTCATTTTATATTTTTAATTTTATTTTTGACATGTGCATGCCGATTTAGCGAAACATTAATGAACATTTTATAAATATCTAAGATCTGTATTGTATTTTACCATGTTTCTAGTAAATAAATAAATTGAATTGAACTGAAAATCGGGAAAAACTCGAGAACACGTGGAGGTATCGAGTTGAAATTAATACCATATATTCAGGTCAACAATCTCTTGCAGCTGTGAAAAAATCAAACTTGTAAATTAACATAAAAAAGGTAGAGCCTTTTATGCCCCAAAAATTTATATTTTGACACTCTCAAGGGAATCAAAATTCAAAGGGTACTTTCCGATGACCTAGAACTATAAATTTTGGCAAGTAATATCGTCTTTTATTAATATTACCTACAAGAAAAATAAAAAAAACTATAAATTTGTAATTAAATCATAAAAAAAATTGTCTTTAGTTTTGGAAACCGAATTTCGGGAAATATTCGGAAAAACTGCGAAACTTATAATAATACAGTATCCTGAATTTATAATATAACAGTATCGATCGGTATCCATACAAGTACAGCTGATATTTTTTTAATTTAAGCAGGTTCGATTCCCGTACCGGCAAGTCAATAATAAAAAAATATTTGAATGCAGTTTTACTTGTTTTTGAAAAGAAAGGAATGTTTCCTTTCACCATAATTAGCTATCATCAGTATTAAGGGTACTTTTCCTCCGACGACCGTCTTATTTTTCCACCCTGTATATTCTACCTATAGTAACTTCATGTTAACGATTTTGTTTACTGCGTCAAATGCCCCGCGGGGCTATTACCTATCTTTGCAACAGCAACGCGACAGCAGAAATCGCGCGATAATTGCTTTACGTCACGTATCAACAGTGCGGCCTCTACCGCACAAACTATGAATTTTACAATGTGCATTAGTTATTTCTTGTTATTGCTACCAAAGTGTTTTTGGCGCTAGCGTCATAGCAACACGCGGCGTCTCACTCTCACACCTAGATATGAGCGCAAGAGATACTATACGAACCATTACCGAGCGATTAGCCAGAAATCACATACGTAATATATACCATTTTTATTTTGGCGTTCCGCTGCTATCGCACGATATCTGCGCGATAATTGTTTAAATACTTAGTACAATTTTATATCCCATGACCATGAGCTTGACATTCCATTAAAATTCTTAATCAAATCATAGACTGCATAGTATTGCAGTGTGAGTGGCACAACATTATTGATATCTACATTTATCTTGTTTTTAATGCAGCTTTGGTATATTATTAGGCAACTTTATTTAGGTGTTTCATTCTGCATGTTAATAGCAGATTCTTAACAGAGAACATATTTTTGTTGTTGCCTAGTTTCTACTTCTTTCTTCAAAATATTAATCGTTTACTTATTCTCAGTCTGTGTGACTGCATTAGTCCGATTCCATTCAACTTGACTTCGGCTGTTGGTAATCGCCCATATTTGTCCAGCTAATGGGATTAGTAGATAAGTAGACTTTATTCAAAATACCCGACGTGACCAAAAACTAGCGGGGTGCGTGCGTGACTGCGTGATCAGCGGTCGCGGACACAAATCAAAGCGACCGCTATTGCAAAATAATGACATGCCATAGAGATGCACTTCACTCACTTGGCGTTTAAATCGCGTCGCGCCGCTATCGCTAGGGCCCGCCACAGAATACTTAACAGTGTGTGTGATTAATGCATGAATTGAGGTCATGCTGAAAATTTTACATTGGTGACTGGTGTTGTCTTTTAAAAATAACAATTACAAATCTTGAGTTTCTCTTGGTTATTATATCCCGTGGTTTGTTTCATCAATGTCTATCTACAGTACTTGATTATTATCCTTGGTTTTGATTTCAGCTCTATATATTGTTATTCCATATCGGAAATGCATTGACACATATTTTTGTTTTGTCTTTTTTAATAAACGCTTTACCCTGTGCATTCCCCCGGCATGTTGTATCCCGATACTGCCTATCACGAAGCTATATTTTTCAAGTAAGCTTGAACCTTAGATTACTATGTATGCTGGCTTGCTGTCCTGTCCTGATCTATTGGTATTTGTTACTGTAAGAATCGCGGTGAGATGTGCGCGTGGCGTGATACGGGTGCAAAGCTATGTTTACCCGCGTCCTGTGGGCTCTCCCTTTCCTCCCGTAGGCCGGCCGCCGCCCCCTGCCGATCAGCTGTTAAATCGCCTCCACTCGCCCTCCCATTCGGTTACCATCCACGGTCCTCCACACACTGGCGTGTTTCATGCATGGCCATTCGTTGGATATTTAATGTTAAGTTTTCTACGATATTGCCTTCTGTTCAAAACAAAATACAAGACGACATAATTCTGCCATGAGTGATTTTGATATACTATACGGTGTTTGATTTTAAAAAAAGATTTTACCCTGCAACTTAAGAAATTCTATCAATCAGATGTGAAGAACCAAATCGAAATAAATTTGAAAGGCTTCTCTCTAAGTTTATATTTCCATTTACTATCAGTATAGTACGCTTGAATATCATGACATGAGCAAATTGAGCAAGTTACCTCAATTGCTTGGATTGGATGGAGTGAAATGGGAACGTGCGTGGCGGGCGGTTTGAGTTGTGTCTCGTCGGGTGATCGGCGGCGTGGCGGCGTGGCGGCGGCGGCGGCGGCTGGCGGGCGGGCGGCAGTTTCGCGCTGGCCGCGACGCGAGTGACACGCGGGTGCGATGGTCTGCGGGGCCGAACCGCTCGGAGTTGCAATTGGAAGCGCCGCGCTCGCGCCCGGCTAGGTATAGTGCAGTGCGTGCGGTGCACGCGCGCCCATGTGACGTGATGCTGCGCTCGGCCGGCTCCGGCGGCACGGTGGGCTTGCCGCCGCCGACTCACGCGCGCCACTCTCTATTCGACTCCTGTCACAGGAAAATCAGACTCATCGGCGGTGGACCGGTTGCTTTTTTGGGAGGACTCGTCGCGTGAGTTGATTGCTAGTTCAACACCTAAGTGAGCGGGTACATTGTACGTTAGATAACGGTGAAGCTCACGAGTCTCGCAACGACACGGTCTGAATGCTCGCACTAACCACAAGTCGTTTCCGGAACGCATCTCACGATCCCTGATGGCGCGACCTCGATCCGTCTCTATTGTTTGTTGTCCATTCGGCAAGCTCGTGCTGGCTCGTACTCAAAGTTAATCATTGCTTTGGGGTACTTTATCCACCAACCTAAATTGTGGAACCTTCAAAATCTATGGAGTTCAGCTTCAGATAAGACTCTTATCTGAAGCTGAACTTAAGAGTACCTACTTATTTACATAACTTGTCGTTCAAAACGTGATAAATGTCAATTACCATCAGGTAACATAAAAGAGATAAAACACTGATGTCTCGATCAGATTTACTCAAATATGGAGCACATCTAAAGGCAATATATACTGAACAGTGAACACATCCTATGCAATGGAACTACATGGCCCTAGTAGAGTGGTGGTACGAGTGTCGTGTGATTCATTTACCAAATCAAATCAGCGTCAGGCCAGCAGGGACTAATAAAAGTACCTAGACCGCGGCTGTTGGGCTGCCTACTGTGCAACCTCCATATAACAGTCGCGTAAAATTTTTAAAAGAGGCTAGAAAAGAAAGGCAAGTGTCCATTGCAACTTTATGCAATTCATGTACTATTGTCGTCGACCGCAATACTGTATTCATCTCTGCACGATTAACGTCGCTTGGCCGGCCGTTATACGACTATTCAAATTATATATAATCGGCCTACATATTTTAATTAAAGCAACACTGTGCTAAATATCGATGTTAGTATACATTCATTATAATAATTGCCGAAGTTAGGTAGATATATCATTATTTGAAAGAAAAAAATGTTGACCTCAGTTTATTTAGATTTGACGACAAGACACGATTATAGCGAAGCTGCGAATTCGTCGGTACATAAGGCTGTAACGGGACGCTCTGCCGACCGACGACGCCGCTCCGCTACCTGGTGCGGCCTCGATATGGCGCTCTAGCTGAGACGCCTCCATTGAACCCCTCGGGCCTCGGTGACTACGCGTAGCATACAAGTAGTCGTCAGATTTGTCACTAATGCGTCACACAAAATAAAATTATGGCCCTTAAGGACATTTCCATGTTCATCCCCTATCTACGGTGCAAATACTACAATCACGGCAGCTTTAATGTAAATCTTTCATATTATTGAGTCTTCCAACCGTCTGTTGTCATTCGCTCTATTCTATTTGGTCCGTTTCGTTTAATCCCTTCTAACCCTTGATCGTCAATTTCGGCTATTGCCAAGTGCAACTACAACTATTGTTGCCTTGGTATTGGTAACATGGTGTTGCGACTTGCGAGTGATAGTGAACATCCATTACATTACGAAAGCTCTGATGTTTCGATAACATACCCATTTATTTATTTTTATTTATTATTTATTATTATTACAATAAATGTTTGTAGGGAGTCATTTTATATTTGTCTTTTTCTTCTGATTGACGTACTTTTTCCATATGTATGCATCTGCATATTATATATTTTCCAAAATTACAGTTGTCAAAATTCATCACGTTTTTTTTACCTGACCATCATATATCATCTCGTTTTTTTTTATTCGACATAGGTATGGCTATTTTGCTGATTTACTATTTTCGGAAATGGGGTAAGTAATACGTAAATAAAACGTACTCAATAAAAGTTTTAGAGTTTGCGAATGGAAACTCGATAGTTTCCAAAGTCACACTGTATATAATACAATACAATACATGATGATTGTGGATGAGTAGCGTGCTCGCGTCGCAAAAATGCGGAGTGGCGGTGCACGCACGCGGATCGAGCGACACACCTGCCTCGCTAATAGCTCATGAAAATATGACGCTTGCTAACTTTTCCCTGACCGACATAACCAAGAAATGCCGGACATATTATACCCATTTCTTGCAATATTCATATTGTAGACTTATGGATAAAGTGGAACTGAAACTTAGTTTGGTATAGCCGTTCGGGAGTCGGGACATAGGCGCTCTGGGTTTCTGCGAAGTGAAAGTGCGGCCTAGCGGTTCGTCGCGGCAACGGTAACGTTCCCGCACGCTTATTGTCGATTCCTCTCGCGGAGGCCTCGACCCTGCGAACACTTACAGAAAGAAGTGCGACTCCATTGTATCAAAACACGATTTTCTAGCGGTCATTCGTTATTGCTCTTCGTCGCGGCAGCATTGTGATTTGTGGCTGTGCTGGCATTGAGCAGCAGCAAGATGTTTTATAAACAGGTACCCAAAAAGGTCAAGTACACAACGACGTATCCGATATGTTATTAGAGGTGTATGTTTAAAGTGTTTGTTTATAAGTACATACTAAACTACATAATTATATGTTAGATAAGTTATTGTCTTAAATGTTCCTGTCGCAGCTAGCACATTCTACCAGCAGTCGGTAGAAACTGATATTATCTTGGTTCGGACTCCGGCGTCGAGTAACGCAGTATACGTACAGCACACAGGCAGCACCCCAAGGTCGCCTGATGGTCATATTGATTAGTGTCACGGCTCGTGTCGGCGCACCAGTATTCTTGATGGCAGTAATAAGTAATATTTTATCGAATATTCTAATTTGGCTTTTCATGGTCGATGTCTTCGAACTAAACATTGAACTAGTTTTCGCCTCAGCTTCAAATACCTCACCATTAAATAATACCTTCATCAAATGGTTCGTTGCTACTTGCATGTTCCTTCTTGGTACGCGTGTACGTCTCGTATGGTCCACGTCCTGCTAAAAGATTGCAAGCTTATCCTCTAGGAATGTTTTCATTTATTTCGAGATGCACGCAGCTAAATCCAACAATAAAAACGGTCCGAGATATCATTGCGTAAAACATTTGTTTGAAAACGTGACGTGAGCTTGGTAGTTTATTCGACGTTCAATACGCAGCAATGTAGATAGTCATTCAGTTTGCAGAAAAATTGGTAATTCTTTCAAGTTGGGCATAAGTAAGTACGTTGATGACGTAAATATACTGTATTGAGTGGGTGGCGATAAGCAAGCGCGACCTTCGCAAACATCGTGCGATGTGACGCTGCGCGGCGAGCGGTGGCGAGCGGTGGCGGCGGCGGCGGCGGCGGCGGGGAACCCTCCACGCCTCACACCTCCTTTTCCCCCACTATGTGCTCGGTTCTGTACTTGGAGTCCAATGGTCATTATTTCTCCTTGCATCAACTATAATGAGCTAGGATTGCATATTAAATTGATGTACACGGTGCCCTGACCATATCTGACATCGGTGATTTTAACCCTTCCTCCGCCGCCGTTATACGAAGCGTTGCCGTATTATCCTTTTGGAAACAAAACTTAAGATAAATTACAAGAATAACTTGGCAAATAAATATTTGTACTGGCATTTGTTTAACCTTTCATCTAGTCTCAAGCGACTCGTTTCCCACGCTCTGGTTCAGCCAGTCCGGCGCGCGGCCGCGGCCGGTGACTCGCGAATCGGAATTGCGACGTTATTCAAGTCATTGTTTATATCCACTTCTTCATTGCAACTTATCCTCTGTCACTGTACATATAAGTTTACATCAAGGTTTTGTTAGTTATAATTGCAGATGGCACGATTTTATTTTTTAACAATTATGTAGTTTGTTATCTTCCAAATCTCTACCCGCGAAACTTTCTTAGTTGGCTCGGTATAGAGTTAGTGTTATTGTTTGCGTTTCGCATGCAATAGCGCTTCTAACTACCTACTGACTGAGGTACCTAGGTACTCGATTCGTGCGGTTTTGAAAGTCTGTTTATTTCAAATTGACGTGAACGTGACGTACGTCGGTGATAGAAGATAGTATTTATTTACGTTATTCATTTGACTATTTTTAACATTAATGTTAGTTAGCTAATGCGTTTAACTACAATGTCATTATACAAACGCGCAACTATTCTTCTGTTCGCTTACAACTTACACGAGTTTTGAAAGGTGCGAACAAAACAGCCGCAGTGGCCTTCGTGCCAGCCCGCCGCTGCTCGCTGTTTGTATGTTAATTACTTCATTTTCCCGAGTGTGTACAGAACATGTCCAATAGTGTTGAATAGACGGTAGTAGAATCGACCCTTAAAAGGGCTGATAGCTGTTTAATTTTAGCATCAGAAATATATCTCTAATAGCAAAAAATATATTTTAGTTTCAAGATTCTTATAATTTTAAGATAATTTCTGTATAATATTTAGGATTACGCAGGTAGGACCTTTACAACTAATTTGAAGCAATAATTATTAGGAGTAATACGTTGGGCCTCTTGCGTGACTGCCTATTGTTGAACAATACTGATTCAGTATAAAGATCCGGTGTGTACGGGATTATGTGGTTAATAGTGACGTCACGGGAATCTCCGGTTGTCATTGGGAGTGGGAGGGGCAGCAGCGGGCCGGTGCGCGGGTGGGGGCAACAGGTGGCTGACACCCGCCCGCTCTTGACGCACATGATTACACTTCACACAGATTTTTTCAATTTTATTAATAAAAATATCTTATGATAAAACCTCACCTTTGACAGCTCAGATGACATCCTTTGTTGCTTGAGTGTAACTATTTTCCTATACACAATATTAATTTTCAATTATCTTAAAAAAGTAAAAGGGGTCACAAGTCGCTTTACTTACCTGTTGGTAAAATAGGCGCAGGCGTTTTGACAACGATTTGTGTAGTTTCATTGCGAACGATAATGATCGCGTATGTTTCTCAACCGGGCCAGTCGGCATCACCGCATCAGCCATATGCGGGCAGCAGGCAAAGCGATTGCAGCACTCGCGGCTGCAATACGTCGATCGTTACGTAAACCTTTCGCGAGAGCGGTCGGAGCGCGCGGGCCCGCTGCGGCTCGCACGCCGCCGGCTGCCGGCTTGCTTGCCTGACCCTGAAAATGAAACAATGCTTTTAATTGTTTCTTTACATTCTAAATATTTTCAAGGTTCATCTTACGTGCGGTAACTTCAATCGCAAGTACTTAAAAGATTTGCCTACAGACGCAAAAATAAAATATTAAGGCATTTATTAATCATTCATATTCAATATCGTTCCTATTGTGTCCTATCATGAGAGGAGGTATAACGATTATTTTTGAAATAAACTACCGTATCATATTATGTTTGTATTATCTTATAAGCGAATATGAACTCGGAAGCCGTCGAGCGCGCGCGCCGGCGCGTCCCTGGCACGGCGCCCGGCGCCCGCGCATTTCCGCGGGTTAACGATCTGCCCCGACTCACTTTTACTCATCCTTCAGCTGTCATGTCAACTAGCTCGCCTCGCCAGTACTCATAGGTACCATGTTTTGCTATGTCACTCACCTATAACAATCTATCTACATATATGACATCAAGAAACTTTCGATAATAAAATGAACTTCCTCAATTATTCATTTGAGTGATACAATATCGGCAGTTATGCCCAATTTTAAAAATTATTAATATTTTCTTAATTTGTACTAAGACAGAAAGTTTCTGAAAATAAATTGTATTTGGTAAACAAGGACGACCTCGATATTTATTTTATAAACAGAAACAGCTCGTCCAGTTTCGAAATAAACAACAGTGTTTGGTCACCTTCATAATTTTTATTTTGCGTGGGTGAATATAGATAAGTAATAGAGCTGTCACGCAGCCATGTGTAAGTAGGAAAAAAGCATACAGTCCGTCTCTGTCTGCGTGGTGTGCGCGGGCGCTCGGCGGCGGGCGCGGGGCCGCAGTCGCGCGGCGGCCGTCATCGCGATGTGTCACGCCGTGGTCCTCGGCGTGTTGTTCTCGTTGCCCTCATACCTGTACTCTGCTGTCCCTTTCAGGTGAGCGCGCCGTTGGGCTTTATCGACGAGTTCACGACCTTATTGACGAGTGACGTTGTAACTTTATTCTTTTTTATTTTGTCTTGATTGAAGTTCAATAGGTTCAATCCGTATTTGTATCTTATCAATTGATAATGCACGATTTCTTTGTGTGGTACAGTGGTGTCGCAATGTTTTCCGCCAACTTCTTGAATAGTAGATATTGTCCGTATCGTGACTGCGAACGAAGACCGCCGTGGCCTGATCGTTACGCTCGCTCGGGGCTCGGGGCTCGGGGCTCGGTCCACCGCGTTCGTTTATGACATGTTTGCAGTAGGATTTACCGATATGTAGTGAATGAGTCACGGCCGCGATAGATGCGTAAACGACACACGAAGGTTGCGGTCAAGCGCGGTGGCCTCTATGAGCTGCCGCTGGCCGCTGCCACAGAACCAGCGCGCTGCCACCTGTGACGGACTCGGCGGCCTCAAGTGTTGACGTGCTCAGTGGACACAGTGTACACAAT
This sequence comes from Chrysoteuchia culmella, assembly GCA_910589605.1. Classification (NCBI taxonomy): domain Eukaryota; kingdom Metazoa; phylum Arthropoda; class Insecta; order Lepidoptera; family Crambidae; genus Chrysoteuchia; species Chrysoteuchia culmella. The sequence goes on along the minus strand of OU342647.1, from coordinate 65,398 downwards.
ACAGCTGGTGCCGAGCCTCATGCCCGACATGGACAGATGTTTTGAGATACTTGTGCTGTGGCTATCCGTGCTCGTCGATACCGTCTTTGGGAAGTTAGTACACATTTTACACAGTGATCTTAATCAAGTTGGTCGCACATTTATTTGTACCCACTAACAAACAATTGTTGGAATATGTTGATGAGCAAATATGCATGCAAACAACGCATTTATTTCAAATAACAAAGACTCATACTTCTGAAACCAATAAAATAGACAGTTATATTATAAAGTTAAGTAAATTTATCATATTATTATAAGATGCTTATAAAGTTTATCGAAACATATAAGAACTCATCAATTTGTTTCCGAGTTTATGTCTTCGCTTGTACTTTATAACATAAGTATTTAGCATGTTCGTTATCGTATACTATTAGCGTTGGATGGATAAGTCGTTAACTGAAGATATTATAATATGTGCTACTTGTCAAGCGGCAGTGGTACGCCGCGCGCCGTACGAGCGATCATTCCGCTGGCGGCTGCATAGGTACTGCTATTTATATATCGGTATTCTTTATCACTATCGATTGCCCCACTTCCAGCAATCCTACGTGACTACATTTTTAAAATAAAAATGTTGATCTAAGAGTCGTTAAATATCCAAACAATTTCACTGGCCAGTCCGATTCATTCCACCCAAATTTTTTACGAAGTTATTGATCATTACGGATGGGGCGAGGGTTGTAGTAGTGTCGCATATATATATATATATATTCGCGTTAGAAAATGTAGCAGCTATAAGGGCAAAAAAAGAACAATCAAAAAGACGATACCTATCTACCTTTAAATAATGAAGATAGATTAATCGCCATATTTTGAAGGTATCTCGAAAAAGCATTAATGAAAACAAATAAAGACTGTATGAATTCAATCAGAATTGCCGCTATATTACGGCTCATGCTCAAGAGTGATTCAATTTTAGATGTCAATATTGAAATGCTAAAAATAGCATCTTGATATAGAAATAGAAAGTTTACCACGATCGATATAATCAAAACTGAAATGCATAAATAAATATCTGCATACTGTTCTGCAAAATAGAAGACGTTATAGTGATTCATCATGTGCGAAGCTATTTTGGACGAGCACATAAAAACGTGTAACACCTGCGATAAAAGCTTTGCCTCGATATCGCGGCAGACCGACAATGAAACATCGATTCTGCTTAAAATACTGATAAGTCGACTGCCAATCAAGGTTTAATATACTTAATAATGTTATTATCTTCAAAATTAATACTTATGTGTTCATTTCTTTTTAAATAAATGTTGATGTGTGTAGCTTCGAATTAAATGTCGGTATGAATTTGATGGCTCAGTCACAGTATACTTATATATTTCAAGGCAAGCAGTAGTTGCACTCCGCCAGTCCCGGGCGCTAGATATCTAGACCGTTAGGGTTGTCAACTTGTCACTCAAAAATTATGTCTCTTTATTTGCGGCAAGTCAAAATTTGTTTCTGTCGCCAAACATTTATTTATTTAAACTTTATTGCACATATACAGCAAATGGCGGACTTAATGCCCTTAGGCATTTTCTACCAGTCAACCGGAAAGGATGTAAAAGACATATCCAGGCGGCAATAAAAAAGTAACTGATTTAAAAAAAAAACGATATTGAACACATTATACACATGTACTTACTAAACTTAAAGCTACGTTTATATAATACATAGATACGTATATATATACATACTATATAAATACAATACCTATAAATATTATATTATAATATAAATACAATATTATATGACAACATAATATAATACTAATCAGAGATGACCGAGCTAAAGTACAGAACTAAAGTAATGCTCTCGGGCCAATCTCCTAAAAGCGTTACTGGAGGCTCTACGTATGCTGAGGGGCATGGCGTTCCAGAGTCGTACTGCCGAAAGAGAAATTGAATAGGAGACGAAACAATATTCTAGTTTTATATCATTCTCACAAAACGGCGTCTTTTAAACAAAGCTTTAGTTACTTTTTACATACAATAATGACTAACGAGATACAAACTAAGTGAACTTTATTATTCTTATAAAATAAATATTATTTTACTGATCATTTATAAAAATATAACATAATACTATCTTTTGAACATACTACAAATGGACAGCAAATGACTCTATTTGCGGAAAAGTTTCCTACTTACTGTTAGATACTTTTAAATACAAATTATATGCAAATCATTATGATAGTATTATTAAATCCTTTGTAACCATTAAGAAACTATTTATCAATAATAATTACCAAGTAAATACATCTCAAACAAAAGAAATGTCTGTTATCAAAAAGTCACCATATCCATGTGGAGAAACGTTTCAGTCGCACATAATCGTAGACGTTTAATTTACCAAATGCGCGTGGAGGAACGTTACAGTCACACATATTATTTTTATTAATATAATTTAATAGATATTGCCAATTGTTTCAAAACATCTTTAATTTCTATAAATATTATGACAAATTATTTAATATGACTAACACGCTCGTCTCGCTCGCTCAACGCGGCAACCGCAACTGTTTTATCAGCGAAATCCAGCGAGACGCCCTGTAGGCGCGTGTCTGTGTGCGTGCGTCATTTCTGCCGAATGTTGCAGTGCTCAGTCGTCATTGAGTAGATGTCAGTCAGATATAGCAAACAGACCGGCTCTTCCAGTGAGTGGCAGCTTTGATAGATAAGGAGGTAGTGGCTCCGTGAGGACGTGACGCGGCGCTCGTTGCACTTGTACAGCGTTGAGTGGCGGCGGCGGAGGGGGTTGTTTGTCGCCGAGCCGGTTGCAGGCTGGCGCCACCGCCCACGCAGCGCGCTCGACATCTCGCTGGTGAGCCCCGATCTGTCGCTATGTCGTTTATCATAACAATGATACGCGTCGCTTGAGACAGACTTCAGGACACACCGCGCACGTTGTTGTTTTAAGCGATTAAAATACAAATACGTATTAGGATTAGAATATGATGACCTCTTGCCTTGCCTATGCTTTTTAAGCTACTTGGCGGTCGAGGCCTGAGTGGCGCATTACGGGAAATAACTTCGAAACTACCAAAGGTGTCTTCGGACTTCGGTTGTTTGCCCGTATGCTTATAAATGAATAACGTCAAAAGGCGGAAAGGCCGAGAAATACCACAGAAAACAGCAGGCGTAGCATGCGCACAACTCTCTCGACTCTCTCGGTTGTTTGTAACACAATATGGTAGTAAAGGTGGTGTCGGACAGAAAGCATGGCAATGTATGGGAAGGAACGTCAAACAGAAACCTCTAAAAGAGGCTAGGCGTGGCCGACTTGGCTTTCTGGTAATATAAGGTAATGAATGTCGAGATAGTGGCTGATAGGGAAGAATTTAAATGTGCGAATCGACCTCAAGTAAATAGACGATTAAATTGTAAACATTGGCGAGGGTGGCGCATGGCGGTATAAGTAGCGCAGTATATGTAATCGGCGGTGTTTGTGTTGCAGGAAGGCGCGGCGCAAGGAGCGCGAGGGCGAGCCGGCGGGCGACCCCAAGCTGTACCTGCAGGAGGCGCTGCTGGAGCGCAAGCTGCCCGACCTGGACATGCGCCAGCTCGTCGACCTGCCGCACGGGCTTGACTACAACGAGTGGCTCGCCTCGCACAGTCAGTACCCCTCGCCTACCACACACTCCTCTCTAACTTTTTTGATTCATACCAGTCAGGGAAATTATTCAATTTATGAATCAAAACAACTATACAATAATGATCATGATCTTAGTTGCTCTTTCATATTCTTGCGGCATTATAACACACGACTGTACTATGGCCTGTGCCTGGCATTCGGCAGTGTTGTGTATTCTGGATATTATCAAATAGACAAAATCGGCAAGGCTCTTTGTAACTTATTTCCTACAATACAGTTACCGACCTTTGTGATTCGGTATGTCACGTATAATATTTGTATTCGGCGAGCAGCCGCCGTGGAACGGATCCGATGACACGGAATCTTTCGATCAATGCTAGTTTCCCCTCGCAACGGTAAACCTGCGACCGCCGGCGTCCACGTTGATCAATCTCTACTGGAAGCCGATACAAAAAATCAGGGCTACCGCGTTAAGCCGAGCCTTGGTGGGTGGCTTGGTCTTGGATATGTTCGAGTGGTAGCACAGAATACTTAATAGTACAAGTATAGAATGTTCACTTCGCAACATCAATCAAACAAATAGCTAGTCTAGCTCACGAAGCAATAAAGTCCAATTCACGTCGCACGGCGCTAAATGCCTAGCATTTTATTCACCTACAATTTGCGTCTCTTTCTATCGCGTAACTCGTATTCCTTCTGACGCAGCTAGGGTTGCCTCTTTGTGATTTATTTATTTATAGGTAGACTGTGTAGGCATTTGCGTAGTATAATTAAAAGATATATTAAAGGTATTAGACCTATCAAAAGTTAAAAAAAAATAACAAACCTACATAAAGTACCTCCCTACTTCTTTAACCTAAAATGATAGCGATACGGCATACATTAGTGTGTATTTTGTTTATGAAATTGAATATTATTTCAATTTTTATGTGTTTATGTAGGTAGGTTGCGTATTAAATCGGAATGACATTTCGAGGCCTTCAGGCGCACCCAAACTGTTCCTCGAAGCACACCTTTTAGGTGCGCTAACGAAATTTTATTTGTTGTCAAACTTTCATTTGCAGTTGGTAATAATGACGTAATGTATGCATTAATTATATCCTAGAAAAAATACGAACTAAGCATTCAGGAAGGTAGGTAGCTAGATCCACAACACAAGGTTGAACGGAACCATGGCGCGAGCTAGACTAGTCTTCAAAAATAGGTAAGCCCAATTCATAAAATATGTACTTAGTACGTACCTATTTCTTTAACCAACCATGCCATGTTATGCTAGTGAACAAAAAAAATGTAAACCTAACTGAGTAGGTGGGTAGGTAACCTACTTATAACGACGAAACAGATTGTCAATTTCAAACATCAGAAATTCGTTTAATTCTATCAAACTCGTGAAAGATGCTTACACCAACCTAGTATACCTACGTTCCTACTTATTTTCGTAATCTAAGTAGGTAGGTATTTAAATATGAAACCCACATAATCATTGACTTATATATTTGAAATAATTGTACCCTAATAAACCACTTTAAAGTAGAACTTACCTTTCATCGTCTTAGGAAGCTTAAAAAAAGTTAACTTTGGATCGCGATCCGTGATTAAGCAATTAAACACTGCATAATATTTACTAGCTTTTTTTTTGATCCCATTTTTAATTTTACCGATTTTAAGCTAGTAAGGTACGGAAAGTAAGTGACGAACAAAACTCGCGCGAGCCTCACTGCTCGCTCGTGAGTGTCGTGAGTCCCTGTAGATTAGCAACGCCGGAGTTGCCGTTGCGCGTAGGTTCGAGCCTACACGGGGAGTGAAACAGGCCGGTGGTAGTGTTCTAGATTGATTCTACCGGAATTCAGTTAAATAACAATATTATTGTCATACCATAAAGGTCGAGCAAATAGCACGTCTGGGACAAAAAAAAACAAAGTTCAGCCTTCATACTACAACTAGGAAATGTTAAGTAACGGTAAAGAAGTTTTTTGTGCTTTTACTCTTAAACATGTTTCCTTGTTTCTAATTAAAAAAAAAACAGATTTTATCTCTTCCGAGTATTCATTTTTTTATTATCATATCCTCATTGAAAGTATCTTCTACCTGTTTGATAAGTACTGCTACTTCTATCACTACTCGTAAACTACAGTAAATAAACAATTTCATTTCATTACTATCTGATCTATGATTGTAAAACCTTGTTCGGTCAAAACCGGCGCTAAGACAGGCATTTTTCAATTTCGTGGGTCTCAATAGCTTAGTCGCAAAACGTCTACTTCGCAAAATGTCTACACGTCGCAAAATGTCGCTTGTCGCATTTTTTTTTTTACAAATGTGTAAATAAATAAGTTTATTAAGTACAATCAATGTACGAAATGGTATTATTTCTCTCTATGGCAATCAATAAATGATTTTCTTCAAACATTGAACATTTATTCTATCCCAATCGTGAAATTTTGCGAAAGAGGCATTATGAGAAAGCGACAGTTTGCGACGTGTAGATATTTTGCGAAGTAGACGTTCTGCGACTAAGCCAGCTCAAATACATACTCCAATCATGCAAGCGGGTTTTAATCCGGTCGGAAGAAACTGACGGAGAAAACTTTATTTTTACTATAAACAGGCGCTTTTCTGAAAAATCTGGCGTTTTTTGCATCCTTGACAGCCATCCTCCTTGACATAGATGGTAACCCTATCAACTCAAAGCAAATTTTCATATAGAGGTTTGAGACGTTCTCAAGTTGAAATTCTTGAAAACGGAGAATTTCAACTTGAGAACGTCTCAAACTAAGGCTGGTTATAATGTTGCGCTGACTGCACACAAACGCTGAGACCGATATGTATGAAGTTCTAGAACTCGTTCAGAATAACGCGTAGCTATCAGCGTGGGACAGTGGCGGTGGTCAGCCTGTCATTTCAGCTGTCAGCGTCGACGGTCAGCGTGCCACTAAAACCAGCCAAGACTTGTAACTACTTGCTACTAGAGTAATGAAAACGAGGCATCAATGATAAATACTGGGTACCTAACAGTTAGTCGTTCCCCGTTGCAGCGCTGGCGCTATTCGAGCACGTGAACCTGCTGTACGGCACGGTGTCGGAGTTCTGCACGGCGGCCACGTGCCCGGACATGACGGGCCCGGGCGGCCGCACCTACGCCTGGTACGACGAGCGCGGCAAGAAGTCGCGCGTCGCCGCGCCGCAGTACGTCGACTACGTCATGACCTACACGCAGAAGACTATCAATGACGAAACCATTTTCCCTACTAAATATGGTGAGTGTTTGAATGGTGATTCTTATGGTGCTCCTAAACGGGCTTAAATGTGTGGTCCAAAACTATATGCATCTTGCACTACCGTATAAAGTCAGCGTGAGACAGCAATAGTTACTGGCCAGAAAGAAATTGCAGGAAAATATGGCCCATTTAGAAGCAGCATTATGCTCGAGGCAAACAGAAAGAACATATCCACGCGTACTATTTTGAAGTCGGAAACGAATGAACTACCTACATCATTATAGGCAATGGGTGATGTAGTCCACTTTAGTTAGGCTCAAAAATATAAAACAATGTGAATATCAGCACCACAGAATTACAAGCAAAAGCTAAAAGCAGCATGATACGCTTTAAGTTGCCAATTCCCCATAATGAAGGAATACAAAATCGTTCTTGAGAAAATGTGTACCTTTTCGCATGACGTCATAGGAGGGCAAGGATTTTTCCGCTCTCTCTGTTTCGATTTTTTTAGTGATACCAAAAATTATATTTTTATTTTTACCACTAATTTATATAAGGACGTCATAAATAGGTTATCCTTAAAATGAGGTTGTATTTCATTGTTGTACGAGTAATGCGTAAAAAGGGAAGAAAGTTAGTGATACCTCAAGCTGAGTCATGCAATCGACGCAGTCGTAAACGCGTGTCCTCTGTTTCACAACGATGACACCGCTAAATGAGTTGACGGTAATGCCCCACGTTTTTACCGTTTCACAGAGAGCTCGTCAAATAGGAATTTAAGCTTATGAAACTATTACTTACGTGCACCCACTTGTACTATTTAATATTCTGTGACCCAAGAGGTACTAAACTATTTTGATAACAAAAATTGTGAGAGTTGCCGTCATGATTGAATTATGACGATTGCTTAGCCTATGCGTCACCTGCGCTGATGTCGCGGGGTGGCGGAGCGCTGACGAGGGCCGTGTGTCGTTGCAGCGAACGAGTTCCCGGCCGCGTTCGAGAGCGTGGTGCGGCGCGTGGTGCGGCTGCTGTTCCACGTGGTGGCGCACATGTACGCCGCGCACTTCCGGCACGCCGTGCTGCTCGGCCTGCACGCGCACCTGCACCTCACCTTCGCGCACCTCACCACGCTGCACCGCCGCTACGCGCTGCTCGACCCCAAGGAGACCGACGTACGTACCGACCTACGACCTACGACACTGAGGACGTCTCCTTTCTTTGTAATGGCAACGCCCTTTTAGATTTGGCCGATCATTGAGCTCTACCGAATCTACCGATACGACGTGCTATACCGATGTCAAATAATACTTCATCGTCATCCTTCTCGGCCACATGACATTTACTGCTGTGTGTAGACCTCCCCCAAAGATCTCCACGGCGGTCTTACCCTCTTCCAGCGGCTCCCCGCAACCTTCACTAGATATAGAGCGTCGTCCTGTGCGCGGTCGCTCCTCCGGAACTGCCCCGCCCTATCGGATCCTCGGCTCCGCCCACTACCACCTCAGCCGAGCGCTTTCGAGCTAAACTGGTTACTTTAATTCTTCTGGGATCTCTTTATTTCTGATTCTATCACGTTCGATTCTATGATAGCTTCCTTCATTGCCGACTTTCTTACGAAACCCACGGTTATAGCGACCACGTTTCACTGTTGCGAGTCATCATTGGTAAAACACATCGGTCGTAGACTTTCGCCTTCGGACACTAGGAGGATAAGTAGACGCGAATATTTCTTCGACGCGTAAATTATATCCAATGACTCGATCGAAATCACAAAAGTCGCTTTCCCGTCCTAAATCGGACGAACGAGCGGCCGTTTGGGACTAGAAAGAGAAATTCGCTAGAAGAAAAAAATCAATAAAGTTTTATTGTGTTTTACGTTAATTATGCATTGATATTCGAATCTTCACCTAACCATGCAAACGCATAAAAATGTTGGATGGATAAATTAAATATTTGTAACATAATAACATATGTATGAAAAAGTGAACGGGCGGGTCGGGGGTCCGGGGAGTCGCGTTATGAAAAACACTGCCATAAGTCACGTTCGGCTTCGTCGGGAAACGTTATATTCAATTATTTTTAAATAAGAAACCCGTTGCGTTGCAGGTTCTACGCGACCTGGAGGCGGCGCTGCAGCTGACGCCGGCGGCGGCGGGGGCGGCGGTGGGGGCGGCAGCGGCGGAGGAGCGGCCCGCGTCGCCGCGGCGGCGGTCGCCCGTGGTGACGCAGCCGCTGGCCACCGCGTGACCGCCGCCGCCGTCGCCGCCGCCCGCCAGCGGACACACTTGTTAACTCTATTGTAAATATTTCGATCTGTTAAGTAGTTTTAGGTGATTACTTTTAGTTGTACTATGATTTGTGATCGCTTCGGTTGTAAATAAAAGTGATATTTGTTTAACTAACGTGTGCCGTTGTGATTTCGTTCGCCCCCTTCCGGAAGGAAGCTTCCCCGTCGAATGGAATCCTGAATTCCTAAATGGATCTAAAATTATTTTTTCGCCTCGACGATTCTAGACCCTTAATAAGTCGCAAATAAAGGTTCTACGTGTAAAATTAGTTTCGAACGTCATATTACTTAAATATATAGTTTCATACATGTTTTAATTACGTGCGTGCCGTGTGGTGACGGCCTAGGAATACGAGTGTCACCACTCCCTTACATGCCTGGGATGTCGTAAGAGTCGACTTAGGAGCTCGACGCATTGAACACCTGTGCGAGAGACGGAAAACTTGAAACAAACCCTCTACCGACCCCGACCGTCTGGCCAGCGTGGTAGCAGTAGGCTAATAGCCTCCCATGAACGCCACAATAGGCGTGAGCTAGGAGAGGCTTATGTTCAGTGGCCGTCCACAGGCTGATGATGGAAGTTCTAATTCATGTAATTATTGCACATGTTGACGACCGTCCCGCAAAGATGTGAATGAAATCCGTCAGATTTCCATGTATTTGTACGAAGACGGTTTTTGTCGTATGACCTTTATTATATATGACATAAGGTCGATATTTTGTATACGCGAACGATTTCAACTAAAGTTATAAAGATCAAATCGAGGGCCTCGATCTAGTGGACGAAAAATACCTCATCGTCTACCCTTAACCTTGTACTCACGCGGACAAATAAACCGAACCACTGCATCATTTTTATACAACCATGCCCACTTCACGGTCTAATAAATTAAAAAGTTTATATATCGATGGCAACATCAGATGTTTAACTAAGCAATTAATTTTCAATTGCATATTTATTCAATTGGAAAAACTGAAATTTGAGTGAAACAAATGTTTTATTTCAATTCCATATAAAGTGATAGACGGAATTGGGTGAGATAGTTTTTCTTATTTTGCACGAAACTGAAGGGTTTTGAATGTTTGGGACTTTTATTCGTAAGTCGAGTATTCGACCGTCATTTATGTTTAACATTAACTGTTGATACTTTTTTATTTATGAGACCGTGACGCGAGCATGTTTGTATGAAAATGACGCAGTGGCTCGGTTTATTTATCCGCGAGTGTATTACTCAAAATACAATTATCCTTACTAATATTATAAATGCGAAAGTGTTTGTTAATCTTTCCTTCACGCCGTAACTAAGCAACCGATCTACTTAATTGTCGATATAGACTTACGGTCGGTTTCAATAATCTATCTACAGTAAGAGATAGGCTTACTAGAGCTTTGTTGCCTAGATATTTTTGTTATTCAGTCCAAAATTACCCAAAATAGCAGCGGTTGCTAAGTAACGTAAACAAAATTGTCTTATCTTTTGTTAGGGATAGGTTATTGAAACCGGCCGTTAGGACGCAGAGTAGCATAGGCTACTGTTTATCCCGATATTCCCGCGGGAACGGGACCATGAGTGCAAATTCGCGTGCTGAAGCTAGTAGTTTTATATTTACGTAATAAATTATATTAAACGTAAATCAAGTAAAATCTATCCCAACCAGAACATATTGAAATTTGCAGCTTTTACTTCCAACTTTAAGGTCTTAAAAGGTGACAGAAGAGGTCAAAAATTAGCTCCTGGATCTATAGCTGCAAATTTAATAACTCAAAACTGCAAGGGAACCTAAGATGTTTTTTGGCACTTTATGACACAATTAACTGCATAATAGTGAGGAATATGCTTCTTTTAAACGTCTTATTCTAAAGTGCCTAACATTATCATGAATGTTCCGCTATACCAGTGCTATGAATCCCAAATCATAAAGTCATGGGGACTGTAAAACAGAAACAACTCGAATTTTTCTATCAAAATGTTAGGGGGCTGAGAACAAAAACCAATACTTTTTATAATAACATGCTTTTAAGTGACTGTGACATAGCGTTATTTACTGAGACGTGGTTGTGTGATGGAATACTAGATAGTGAATTGTGTGACAGTAGGTATAATGTGTTTCGTCGCGACCGGGGAGCATTGGGGGGTGGAGTAATGGCACTTTGCGCTTCGCACCTTCAAGTTCGAGTTCGGTTAGAATGGGACAGACCTGAGTTAGAATGCCTTTGGTTAACTATCATGGGAAAATCGATTGGTTGTTCAAAAGATTTGCACTTAGCAGTTGTTTACATACCTCCAAATAGTAATACTGCCCTCCGCCTTCAACAGTTTATGGATATTCTGGATCATGTATCTTCCACTAACACAAATGACTTAATTTTACTCGCAGGTGACTTTAATTTACCTTGTATTGATTGGAGCTCTGGTGAACCGCTGGTTGTTAAACAGGGATCGGTAGAGCTGCAGGATTGTTCAACTGAATTTTTGAACTTTACCTCATATATCGGTCTTAATCAGTGCAATATGATAAAAAATCATCACCATAGCACGCTGGACCTTATATTTTCTAATTTTTCGCTTGAGCTGCAACGTTCAGACTGTCCAACAGTTAGTGAAGATAAATATCATCCCTCTTTAATATTGAATACTGTTGATATTTTTATCTCTCCATTTAAACCAAAGTCACGTACCCAATATAATTTTAGAAAAGCTAATTTTGATGAAATTAATAATACCTTCATGAAGATGGACTGGTCCTTTATCTCCGAAATTGAGGACTTGGAATTAGTCATAACGAAATTCTACACCATCTTAAGGGAAATAATTGACGAATTTGTCCCTAAAATACAAATATCTGGCTCTCGTTCGTATCCTGTTTGGTACAATAGTGCTCTTATCCATCTAATTAAGGAAAAAGCAAGACTACATAAAAATTGGAAATGTCATGGCAATCCATTGGATTATCTTGAATTTTCTAAATTGAGAAGCAGAATGAAAACAATACAAGAATCTTGCTACAAACTCTTTATAGAAAAGTCCCAAGAACAAATTAAATCCAATCCGAAAGCATTTTGGTCCTACGTTAAATCCCAAAAAAATTGTAATTCTAATTATCCTAATTCAATGACATATGACGACAAAACATTTAATAATGAGCCTGATATTTGTAATGCATTCAATGATTTTTTTCAGAAAAACTTTAAGGAACCGGCATCTCATTATCCTATTGTCTCTGATAACGACACTTCAACTAATCATGTTTTACATAATGTAGAAATCACTTCTTCATACATTTTTAAATTGTTAAAACAACTTGATATAAAAAAAGGTGCTGGTAGTGACGGCATTCCACCGTCCTTTTTCTATTTTTGTTCTAAAACTTTAGCAGCTCCAATAGCACAAATCTTTAATAGATGTCTCAGTGTGGGCTACTTTCCAAATATATGGAAGACTGCACATATTGTTCCAATCTATAAAAAAGGCAGTCAATCTCAAGTAAAAAACTACCGCCCTATATCCATCCTGAATGTTCTCAGTAAATTATTTGAACGTGTCGTACATAACCACATGTATCCAATAGTCTCAAAATTTATTCCTCCTGAGCAGCACGGTTTTATGAAGGAGCGCTCAACTAATACAAATTTGGCTTTATTTACGGATGATGTCTTGAATGGAATGGATGGTGCTTCTCAAGTTGACGTGATCTACACGGATTTTGAAAAGGCTTTCGACCGTGTGGATCATGTATTATTTCTTAGAAAGCTTTGGGAACTGGGAATAAAGGGAAGTCTACATAGATGGTTTGAATCTTATCTACGTAACAGGTGTCAGGCGGTAGTAATTGGTGGCTATTGTTCTTCTTACATTAAAATTGTATCGGGTGTACCACAAGGGTCCATACTCGGGCCTTTACTCTATGCCTGTTATCTGTATGATATATCTAAATGTTTCAAGTTTGCAAAATTTTTAATGTACGCAGATGACACAAAAATTTATATGAATATTAAAAATATACAGGATTGTTACCATTTGCAAGAGGATTTAAACAGATTGTGTATTTATTACGATGAAAATAGAATAAATATTAATGTCAGTAAATGTTCGTACATGTCCTTTACTCGTAAAATGAAACCCTTAAAGTTTAATTACAATATTTACAGTTTGCCACTAATTGAAAAAACAGGTTAGAGATTTAGGTATTTTACTGGACTCAAAATTAACATTCACAGATCATATAGATAATGTAGTTTCTAAAGCCTTTCGAAATCTAGGATTCATTTTACGAGTAAGTAGACCGTTTACCGATATACACTGTCTAAAAGTCCTTTATTACACCTATGTGCGGAGTGTCCTCGAATACTGTTGTAGTATTTGGAACCCACAGTATCTTACATATTAAAAATATAGAAAAAATTCAGAAAAAGTTCCTTAAACATTTGAGTTACCGCGATCACCGGGCATTTACTGACTACATTGACTCTTGTAACTTCTACCACTTATTGACGCTTGAAAATAGACGGCATCTTGTAGACATGTTATTCCTATACAAAATATGTAATGGCAAAATAGACAGCATTGAATTAGTATCCAAAATATTAAATTTGTGTGCTCCTTCAACCCGTACTAGACACACGAAGCTCTTCAACTGCAAATTCGTACGCAGTAATTACGCTCAGAATTCTATTATATATCATCTCCAAAAAACATATAATAATAGGTTTGACTCGACAGATATATTCTGTTCATCACTGAGCATTTTTTAAAAAAACATTGGCAACATACTTTCCACTTGAAGTAGTTATTTATCTATTTATATATATACGTTTGTACTTATTTTATATATGTATGTATGTATTTATTTATGTATGTATGTTAACCTTAGCCTATTAACATAAATTCTTAAAAATTTCTACACTCTTTACATGTGTGCGTCTCCTCTTACCTATAATTTTATTTAGTTAACAAATGTAAAATCCGTTATTTGCTGTACGTGTAGTATTTAAGTTTTGTTAAGTTTTAATTTAGAGCTGTGGATTTTTGAAATAAATAAATAAATAAATAAATTTACAGCTTTTACCCGTATTCTGTTCATGCATAGCAATTTATGCAAGTATTAGTTGTACAATAGGAAACTTGACGGATTTTTACTGTCGTATAGAACATTAAGCCACGAAGGGCTGTATAACATAAAATATTGTAAATCTAATACTTCTTTTAATATTTTTTTCTGCATAATATGTAAAATTAGCTCTTCGGGACCGGGAGCCTACAGCTCTTTAGGTACGATTTTAAGCTAGAGCTGCACGTGAACGATATTCTCTGACAACATTTTAGGGTTCTGTAATACTACATAAAGGAGAAATTCTAGCTCATTATTATTTTTTGTAGAATTGATAAATGATCATGATAAAACAATGTTTTTTGTAAAATAAAGTGATATGATAAAATAAAAACATATTTTTTTAAGTACCTATTAAAAATTATAAAAAAATATAAAATATACTTATTGATAACGATAAATGATCACGATAAAATTATCATAATGATAAATTAATAACAAATCCTAAATTATTTACCTATAGGTACGATTCTATTATTACGCGATCCTCGGGTCTATGTGGAAAGGGACCGTACATTGTCTTCTTTATTTGTCACTACTAGCCCCCCCTTGAAAGCTATTTTCTTTTTGCACAACCTGTGGATCGCGTGATATACTGAACGTGTTACACCCACTAAAATAAATTATTATTTGTTAAATATATTATTTTAATTTTATCGTGATCATTAACATTAACGCCCGACATTAATAACCTATCTGTAGATATGGATTGGGATTACTGAGATAGTTGCCTAGGATATTTTTGTTAATATGACTAAAATAACGACGGTTGCTTGGCAACGAAGCCAGTATCCTAGGCAACTATCTCAGATAGCCCTATCTATATCTACAGATAGGTTATTAATTTCGGCCATAAGTAAGTATATTGTATCATGATAACTTTTATATGTTTAATACTTATGAAAATATTCATTCATTTTCGTAAAACGTCGTTTTTATCATAATCCTTTATCAATTCTACTTAAAATTATAGAACCCTCGAATGTTGGCAGAGAATATCGTTCACGTGCAGCCTTTATCTTTAAATCATACCTAATTGTCAGCCGGTTCGAATATTCACTCTATTGTATCTAATAAAAGGTTCTTTAACTAAGAATTTAGCAGTTAACTTGAAACTTACAGCTTTTAAAAGGTGCATTTTAGCACTGCGATCTGCAAAAGGAGTCTACTGAGGTGAACATTAGATCTTAAGACTGCAACAGTGGGGTATTTGTACCATTTTCTAAAATGTTAGTTTTTATTTTTTTGTTTTTTGTTAAATACTACATTTATATGTATTTCACACATATTATAAATAGCGGTGTAGCTTTTATTTCGTAAACAAGCACGAATCGTTTTAAATTTTACGAAAGTTTTGTTAATAAAATGTGTCCGTTTCGACTGCTCGGCCACAGTGTCCCAGAAAAAAAACGACTACGTCAACATTACGAAGTAATTTGTAGAAAACTAATAAAGAAAACCGCAAATTTGCAGAACCGATATTCAGAAAGTTATAAGGGCTTAACCATGGCCGCGCAGTCGAAACGTGGAGAACTGCGCGGCCATGGAGATCTCATATACGGGAGCTACATAGACATCTCATTCTTTTTGCTAATCACTGATATGATTTCGCAGAAATTGTAGAAAGTCTTAATAGAGCCTTAAAGTATGTACTTTACGAGCTATAGTTCTTTAAAGTCGTGGCCGCGCAGTTGAAACGGTGACAGCCGAGCGAACATAGGGATCTCAGAAACGGAGCTTCTCAGAGGTCCCATTCTTTTTGCTAATCAGAGATACGATTTCGCAGAATTTATAGAAAGTTAGAGTAAAGCCCTAAAGTTTGTAGTTCACGACCTGTAGATCTTAAAAGCCATGGCCGCGCAGTCGAATCGGTTAGAACCGCGCGCCCACTCAGATCTTAGAAACGGAGCGTCGTAGAGGTTCCATTCTTTTTGCTAATCACTGATACGAATGTTGATAGTATATAAATGGCTGGCATAAGGACCTGCATGATATTTAAATAAACCCCTGCGTGTTTCATGAAAACGCCTATAATTTTTGAATAGTTATTTCATGATTCAGAGATTGCTAAGGTACTGAGTACTTACTTTTGCAACTACTATAGGTACGTGCCTCGTACCTAAGATCTTTAAATCTCAATTAAATTAGATATTGCGTCATGTAATTGATTAAATATTCCGACGAAGCGTCGAAACGTTTTGTGAGAAAAATTACCTGTAAAGCTAGAAGTAGGGTGACCATGATTTGTATTGCGTCAAACAGACATTTCCAAAGGCGTCGCCATTTTAATCACGTAGGTATTACTTATCATAATGAGGTATACGTATGGTTAGTTGGACGAGGAAAGTATAGGTACAGATACGAAAATATTTATACCGTTTTCGTATACATACTAACAATAACATATTGACAAAGAAAAAACTTATTTAATATTTAAAAGAAAGTAATTTTTTATAAATTTGAAAATAAAATAATATTTTTTGCGCGATAATTTTTTTTTCACACATGTAATATTCCAATTATCAATTTCTGACACATTATGTTGAACATCATACACGGAAAAAATATTAAAATTATAAAACTGAATCACTGGGGTTTTTAGCGGAAGGGTATCATTTTTTACATAAAATTACTGTATAAACAACTAAACTTCGCCCGCGACTTCATCCGAGTGGTTTTGGTTTCCCATGGAATTTACGTTTCTCGTGGGAATTTCGGTTCCCGCGGGACTTTCGGGGTAAAATTTCACTCTTTAGCCCATAAACTATCTCTATACTAAAACCATGTCGATCTGTGACTGCGGTCCAGCGTGGAGATTATTATAAATTATTCAGTAGAATTTGACAGGTGCCAATGTCACTTTGTAAAAATAATCCTGCTTTAAACTGTTTGTCGTACTGATTTGCGCAGATCCAGTGCCAGTTCAGTAAGTATTGATTCCATTCGATTCGATATTATCATTATAAATACAATAAAATTGAACATTATTTTACAAAGTGACATTGACATCCTGTCAAATCAATCTACTAAGTAAAAATTCGACTTTATATCATTGCGGTTAGACCCCACGCAGAACTGGAAGTGGCAAAATTCTGATGTTTTGAGTTCCAAAACTACTTTTATGATTCAATCAAAATAATTTCAAACTAATGTTAAAAAAGAAGTGTTAAAGAGACCCAACAGGTGGCGTTGGTTTTGCAAAAGGAATGGATAACGTTCAGTTTGTTGAGGAGGTATTAGATTAAGTACCTAATTATATTCACAGAGGTTTACTAAGAATCTACGCGACACGAAATGTTACTAACCAGCACTAAATTAAATACTTAAGTCGGTATGTTAAGTACTTTTTTGAGCCGATATCTGAAAAAACCGTACAAAAGCGTAAAATTTTACGTGTTTGGCACGGGCAACCAAAACAAAAATCCAAAAAAGTTGAATAAACATTTTTATTCTTCTGAAGATTTTACAAGGGACATGTTAAGCTTCAAGAAAATGGATGATGATATTCTGTCACCTTTGGGCAACTCGAGTCGATATCGCGTGGTTTTAGTTCCCATGGGAATGTTTCCATCTTTTTATAATACCGGAATCAGAGATGAAGTGAAAGGTGAATTGACACTGCAACGCGAATAAATTTCCTTCGCTGTTTCAGATTGCTTTGAGTGGCTTCACTCCTTCGTCGTTCTAAAGTTTAGACACCATAAAAAATATATGTAACTATATAAAAAGCTTGATGAGTTTTTCAATGTTGCGTGTGCACGTGGGTGGGAGCCGCCTCGCTGCTTTAAGGGTTATAAAAATACCACGCGAGCACATGAATAAATGTTCCGACCAGAGGACAAGCTTGTTCCGCGCAAAAATGTCTCGGTTTTATAATTTTTTAGTCTAAGTATTAAGTAGGGACGTATACGTATTTTTACCAGAGCTGACGTGAGAAATGAGGATATAGTACTTACCTACACTACACAGCACCGCAACCACAAAAAGTATCGATGCGAACGCATTCTGAAATCAGATTAAGTGCTTGGCCAGACTGAACACGCGGACGCGGCGCGATGTCTCAAACGTATGAAATTTTACTAGCCGCGCCCATCCGCGTGCCCACTGTGGACACTCGACTAAGGTTTCATATAGGAGTACATCGCGCCGCGCCCGCGTGTTCAGTCTGGCTAAGCACTTATTTATGCTATTGAAATTCACCTTTCACTTCATCTCTGATACCAATGCTAAAAAGAAACAAAGTATACAAACGTATGAGGTTGCATACTTAATTCTTTGGAAATGTCTGTTTGCGGCAATACAAATCATGGTCACCCTACTTCTAGCTTTACAGGTAATTTTTCTCACAAAACGTTTCGACGCCTTCGTCGGAATATTTAATCAATTACATGACGCAATATCTAATTTAATTGAGATTTAAAGATCTTAGGTACGAGGCACGTACCTATAGTAGTTGCAAAAGTAAGTACTCAGTACCTTAGCAATCTCTGAATCATGAAATAACTATTCAAAAATTATAGGCGTTTTCATGAAACACGCAGGGGTTTATTTAAATATCATGCAGGTCCTTATGCCAGCCATTTATATACTATCAACATTCGTATCAGTGATTAGCAAAAAGAATGGAACCTCTACGACGCTCCGTTTCTAAGATCTGAGAGGGCGCGCGGTTCTAACCGTTTCGACTGCGCGGCCATGGCTTTTAAGATCTACAGGTCGTGAACTACAAAATTTAGGGCTTTACTCTAACTTTCTATAAATTCTGCGAAATCGTATCTCTTATTAGCAAAAAGAATGGGACCTCTGAGAAGCTCCGTTTCTGAGATCCCTATGTCGCTCGGCTGTCACCGTTTCAACTGCGCGGCCACGACTTTAAAGAACTATAGCTCGTAAAGTACATACTTTAAGGCTCTATTAACCCTTAGCTGGTATTGGGGTCCAATTGGACCCCAACTGCTCATATTTTTTATCAGAACTTTACAGTCTAAGCACGTACACTCTTGTGCACCTTGGTAATCTCATTACGTCGCGGGGTGTGGCGGGTGACGGACGTGCGTCACTCTACTGTTACTAGAAACGGAGGTATGTATACTAATGGGGTCCAAATTGACCCCCGATACCAGAAGTGTGCATTTTATAGTAAGAGTTATTTTGTAATGTTTTTATTATTTTTTCAGTAAATAATCGTCGTTATGTCGGGTTTTTTGCATGACAGAGAAATTGCACAACTTTTGGAAGACGAAGACCAGGAATCTGACTCCGAAATCGTTCATGATGGCCTTAACAGCTGCTTGTGACCATGAAACATCAGCGATTGTGAGAAAGCGGAGGTACTTAGTTGTTCTGAAGACTTATGCGATCGCAAAAAGGACGTCAAATGTTCAGAATAGTGTAGGAAGTGCCTGCATTACATATGCAAAGAACATACTGTGCCATAACGGTCACTTGTACCAAATGTTAAACCTTTTGTGGTAAAATTTTTAGTTCTTCCATGAGGATTTGTTTTAGTTTGTCATTTTTTTTATTATATGTGATCTCAGAAGATGTTCCTGATTTTTGTTATATTGATGATATACGAAAACAATATAAAGAAGGTTTGATGCGTTATTTTTAAGTTTTTATATAAATAAGAGTACCTAAAGTAAAACCTTAGAAAATATTTGTAGTATGAAAGATGTTAGCTATTTTGATAACGAAACATGTGATCTCTGATTAATATATGCCAAATAACTTAATTAATATGTAGATTATAAGTTTTATTTTCATAAATAAAACAGAAAAATTAAAAACTCAAACCTATTGTTTTATTATCATGCATATTTCATATGGGGTCACTTTTGACCCCCGATACCAGTTACGTTGCCTTTTTAAGCGATACCAGTTAAGGGTTAAGACTTTCTACAATTTCTGCGAAATCATATCAGTGATTAGCAAAAAGAATGAGATGTCTATGTAGCTCCCGTATATGAGATCTCCATGGCCGCGCAGTTCTCCACGTTTCGACTGCGCGGCCATGGTTAAGCCCTTATAACTTTCTGAATATCGGTTCTGCAAATTTGCGGTTTTCTTTATTAGTTTTCTACAAATTACTTCGTAATGTTGACGTAGTCGTTTTTTTTCTGGGACACTGTGGCCGAGCAGTCGAAACGGACACAATAAAATATGGCTCAAATGTATAATGTATAAATCTGTATTAAATTGAAGGCCCGCTGTTTGTCACCTAAAATACCCCATGTGAATCACAGTAAATTAAATTTGCCCAATGTTTTTCACCCAAGCAATCCACGTTTCCCGATAACTTATTGGACATGCTCCGTATCCGCCTTTATTAATACATTTCGACTGGACACTTAATGCACGGCCATATTATAACATTCAAATATAAAAAGTTCACAGAACTTTTCGTTTTAAAGTTCCAATATCACCTAAAAATGCACTATAGACAAAGACCCCCTCGAAAGTGAATGAATGGTTATGGCCGAGTTGGTGGATTATCGTTCATTCAATCAAAGTCAAAGTCAAAGATTTTTATTCAAATAGACTTATAGATAAGTATGTACTTCAATTAGCTCTTGTGCGGTGCATAGGTTAGAAAGCTGCAATTTTATTTTTTTTCATCCTACAATATATATTGAATTTCTCAAATAGGTGCTATACCCTTTATGGGTATAGTAGATGCAAAAGGTCTGCCGAGCATGCTATGTAGTTAAGCCTCCAGCTTTTAGTCGCAATAGTATACGCTATATAGCTCTTTAGCAACCTTGTGCTGCTTGGGATAACTTGTGTGTAAGTAACTTGTTTGTCTTATGCTTATGACCTATTTCTGATAAGAAAAACTGGGAAGACCGCTAACCTTATTTTATAGATTCGAATAAAAAAATATATGCAAATCTGTCAAAAGATCCTTTTTGTAGATATTTGGGCGAATGCCAACTTACAGCTTCCCCGCTCAACTGCGGTAAAGCGCAGTCCCATTTGTTCAAATAAAAGTCACTCTGAGTAAGAATTCATGTTTAATTATATATTTTTTCAATTAAAAATGCATTTTGGTATTTTATAATTACATTAAAAATTCTGTAACCGGTTAATACTCATTCCCATTGATTTGCCCGGTTTTGGAACTTTAACATCAAAACAAGCGTAAATTATTATTACCTAAATTACAAATACATATGTATAGAAAAGGTGACAATAACATTTCTTTATTATCATGCGAATAATTTATATTTTAAAATAATAATCATACATTATAGTAATAAACACATTTTATTGGAGGTATAAGAAAAAACCCAGGACCATTATAAATTGTTCATAACCTGACTATTTTCTACTGGTGCAATGGTGGGGCAAATCAATGCGAGCGTAATAACTCCGCAGCGACGACTATACAAGTAGCGTGAAGCCCGCAGGCCTATGTACAAGGCAGCGACGATACGACAATAAATTACAACTATTCAATTTACTAGTTCATACTCCATTTTTAAGCTATAATAAAGCAGCAGTGTCGGAATCACAAAAAAATATAAGTCGTCTCGCTCGCTCGGCACTAGCTGTGGCAGCTCCACAGACGCCGTGTCTGGCGGTGACTGAATAAGTGGGTGTCAAATATACGCTGCCAGGAGGCAGTATCTTATTTCAAAAAAAGTATATTATGACGATAAAATTAGGTATGTTATGTTTAATTTATTGTCGTATTCTCATCTCCACCATAAAAATCTGCTAGGAACGCGCTGAATGAAACATTTTGGCGCGATACCGCTATCTCGCGGTGATATGTTACTTACTTGACATTACCCGTCTCGAAAGGTTTGTCTGGTAAAGTGTTACCACTAAAACGCATTGGTTGACGTCAATGATCAATTATCACGCGACTGCGTTGCTCACCGCCATCGCCACAGCGACGCAGTGTTGAAGTTACGAGCGAAGCCCGAGGGAGCCCGAGCCAGCCACGGCCAGCAGTGGCCAGCAGCGGCCAGCAGCGGCAGCGACCAGCGCCGCGATTCGTATTAAGGCTTGTTATTAAATTAATTTATTATGTTAGTATTTATTTATTTGCTTTCTCTGCTAGAGTCGCGCGCTGGCTACTTTATAGGATTTCAATTTTACAAAAGCGTAAGATATTATCTTTATTTATAACCATGATTAGACGAGAACTAATGGCGACGAGTAGACATATTATGTACATCTGTGTTATTACTATACAAAACAACTTATAATACTGTTACAAATTTGAAATGACTCGTGTCACGGTGATGGCATTCATTTACAAATGTCTATAATGTCTAATGTGTATATGACCGCGCAGGCGACCGCGGAGGAGGTAGCGTTCACAAATTGCAATATACACCCTAGTTCGTGATACTTTACACGAGCTTATTTAAAGTAAATAACCTAATTGTCTTATTTGTTCGATAAATAATTTCTCTCGATTGGTGCCGTTGCGACACTCGCGCCGTTAAGGCTGGCCAATGAGAGGGTCTCACTATACAACTAATTCATATTTCATAATTAATGAAATAAATACGTCCGACGTAGCCCAGAATATACCTTCCTCTAAGTCACAGTTTCACGGTGCTTTTTTGTCGTAATATAACACCAATCGCGTTGTAAAACAAACCGGCCAGCTCGGCACTGCTCGAGCGCCATACACTGAGAGGCTCGCTCTACTGCGGCGTTACGCCTGCTATTGATGGGGTGATTTCCGTTACGTTTGTTACGCCATCAAGTTTAAAACTAGTTATTTGTTCGACTCAAAATAAACATAAAATATATGCAATTGGAAGCGGTACGGCGTCGTGGACACAAAAGAAGTAAATACAAGAAGGCTAATAATTATATTTATTATATCAAACTAATTGAAAAAAAATCATGTGCTCATATCTTGGCTCAGTCTTGTTAAAATGTAATACAGAAGCGGCAAGTGAGAGATAACGCGCGCGTCCACGAGGCCGGCCTGCTCCGGCGAAGGATATCTGAATATAGTCAATATAAAAATATAAAGCTTTAAATATGTACGACTAATTTAGAGTATAACCGTAACAGATTTGTACTAGAACGTCGACAACTTAAACGTAATCACACATACTCAAACTACCCACGCGCCAAAGACCTCGGCGAAATAAATTATTTACAAGCTAAAACATCTTCCATTCAAAAAAGTACACTCGATTTCGAGGAAATATGTAAGAGTTGTTTTTTCTGTTATTTGTTATTTTATCTTTATTCATATCATAATATATATAAAATTGTTTTTTTTTATCATTTCTTTTAAAATTCAGCCCTCGCTTCGTTTCAATGGAACAGACGAGAGTGGTCGATTTTGAAAATGGTACCTTTTACGGCATCGCGCGTTATATCGCACGATTTCCGCCGTCGAGCGCGGCGACTCGTTAAACTCTATTTAACTCAATAGTAAGTGCACTTTGTAATATTGGTTTTCGAAAAAACGTCGTCGCAGCTTCGATAAAGGAACCACAGAATGAGGTGACGCCGGACGGCGACGGCGAATTCGCGGCGAACGTACTTTATCATAATTAAATACGAGTTTGACAAAAAAACAGCGTTCAAACGGTTACCGTAAAAACAAAAATAAATATACGTCACGATTTTCGATGCACACATGGAAATTGACAATCGTTCCGGCGATGGGGGGGTATCGGAAGAGATCGGCGAAACTAGAACGGGGGCCGCTCACACGTAGTGCTGGTCGCGGGGCAGCATGGGCGCGGTGTCGGCGCGGTCGGGGTCGGGGTCGGGGTCGGGGTCGGGGTCGCGGTCGGGGTCGCGGTCGGGCGCGCGGGCGGGGTCGAGGTCGGGGTCGGGGTCGGGGTCGGCGCGCGGCCGCAGCAGCCCGAACAGGCGGCACTGGAAGAAGTCGGCGGCGTTGTGCAGCGGGCCGCGCGTGAAGGGCGAGCGCCCGCCGCGCGCCTGGAAGTGCCGGTAGCGCCCGCGGTTCAGCTGCTCGTTGGTCGTCATGCCCAGGCACACCACCTGCGCACGCATCGCACCGCCGTCACTACCGCTAGCATCACACATTCCACAGTATCGGGACTATTATACAATGTTCACCTCACGATTG
Source organism: Chrysoteuchia culmella (assembly GCA_910589605.1). Lineage (NCBI taxonomy): Eukaryota > Metazoa > Arthropoda > Insecta > Lepidoptera > Crambidae > Chrysoteuchia > Chrysoteuchia culmella. The sequence goes on along the minus strand of OU342647.1, from coordinate 41,073 downwards.
TGTCTACGATAATCGATAAAATACGATTGCGATATGAACAGAAATGTTCATTTTAAATTCATTCACAATAAATAGATGGTTTTCTAATTGTTCGTTTCAGTAGTATATACTGTAATTCATTATCTAGTTTGTACGAAAAAAGTTTTTATTGACACAATCAATAAAAGGACATGTCCCATATTGGGACGGCCACGTCTATGTCACCCAAAGATGGAGAAAGTTTTACCGATTCTGAGAAAAATATTTTATATAATACTATATAATGCACGGTTGTGGTTATGAATAAAAACAATTATCAATTATGACAACTTAAAGTAAAAAAAAACATGAGTTCTACTCTGTGTTCAACTATGTAATTCTATAGACTGACACTGACAATGACAGTGACAAAATGACATCTTTCGCCATGATATACTTTTGATGTGTTTTTGCATTATATTTATTGTTCCTTCCAGAAGTGCCAGAAAACAAAGCAATTTTGAAGAAATTGAATAGTTAGAAACCGTTCGTTGCGTCTTTATCTGTCTTTTGGTATACTGTACACAGACGTGGCCTAGACTTCATACAATTTTGGACATCACTTTTATTCAAAATCATGTTACTTTATCATCGATTCTACTCTGTTTATCGTCTATCATAATCAATAAAAATAGGAAGCGATACAGTCGCGCAGTGTGTCGTCGGCACTGACCAAGTACAGCTGGCAGCAGAGCAGCACGGTGACCCAGAAGAGGTGGAAGGCGGCGTTGGCGGCGACCCACGCCAGCCAGGCGTTGCAGCGCGCCCAGCGCCACGGCAGCTCCAGCGCGCTGCTGACGTCACTGCACTCCGCGCGGAAGTACTGCGCCGCGCCCCACAGCATCCAGCCGCACATCGCCACCAGGCTCGCCAGGAACCCGATGAAGTGCCGGTGGTTGCGCGCGCCTGACCGAACGCAGATCATAACGCAGTTATCCGCTTGCATAAGGTTGTAACACGACATCACACCTGATGTTTGGTATTGATGAGGCTAAAGATGGAAGCGAACCTCCCCCGGAATCCTCAGCCATTGAGGAACTGGCTATCTTATCTCGAATTGCCGAAATGGCGTATTATGGCGTCAGGCTTAGATAAGATGGTGGTAGCTAGCCAGGCGGACTTACGACGAGTCCTACCACCGACCGAACCGAATACGATATGTACCCCCGCTGGGAATCGAACCCGGGACCCCTGGGTCTGATACCGGTGGTTGTACCATTAGACCACAGCAGAGGCGGCGAATTATGTTTCTTTTACTAATTCGTACTCGCAACGTTAATTTTTTTGATAAAATTTCGTCTAAGTGAGTTGAAAACAGTTGAATACGAAAAAAATATGTAAACTGAATTGAAATTCATAAAATGCAAAACTAATTCTTTTTTCATATCGCTCTGGAACTCGATCCCGAAATCGAAATCCGTATCGATCGACGCTCTAACCTGTGAGCTAGCGAGATTTGATACGAAACGAGTTAATTTGTTTGTAGCATATTGAGTATGATGTAAGTCGGGCTCGGGCTTTGCAGGCATACCGATGCAGTTGCCGACCCAGGGGCAGTGGTGGTCGAAGCGCGCGACGCAGCGGTTGCAGACGGAGCAGTGCTTGGAGCGCAGCGGGCGGCGCACGAGGCACGCGGAGCAGAAGCGGCCCGCCTCGAACGCGCCGCCCGCCCCCGACTCCGACAGCTCGATTATCGTCTGCACAATCAAGCGCACGCGCGCGCTCATCACACATTGTCCACTGCTAAATTACACTTTCAACTTTCGAGGTCATTATTATTTAATATTTGGAAGAGCTACAGCGCGTAGACAGAGCTGATTTTTGACATAAAAAAACAGTCAGCCAATAATAGATTTTCACGCATATAAAACATGTATGGACAATAAAAAAGCTCTCGGAGAACTTTTTTTTTTATTTTCTTTCCTTTTTTTGGGACAACAAACAATTGACCAATGTGTGTTACATAATTAAATGAGATATAATGAGAAATAATTATTGGACAATCAACACCGTTATCCACAACTTAACTTAAACAAAAAAATATACCTGTTTTATAAGCCAGAAATATAAAAAAGAGGGACTACTATATCTATGAGTATCAAGTAACCCAGCACACAACAGACGACGAAACTTAATCTAAGACTATTACAAACCGAGACAGTGATGTGTTTAGTTAAAGTTACTTAAATAGACATTGTTGTGTAGCGTCGGCTTAGAATAGCACTACCCCTGCTCATCCCGTGGGTGTCGGTAAAAGGCGACTAAGGGACTCAGTCTTCAGGAGATTGGCAGCGGCGTCTCCTACAAACTTGGCCATACTGCGATCGCCAACCCGCCTGCCAAGCGGTGCGATTATGGCAAACCCCCCCTTTTGGGAGAGGCCTATACCCAGCAGTGGGTGTTATATGGCTGAGACGACGACGACAATGACGACGAATTAGAAATTTACTTAAAGAATTCCTCACATAATAAACTCCTCGCAGCTGCTAAACTAGAGTGATAATTATCAAGATCACTATCATTTGCCGCCGAAATATCGGAGACTCGCAAGCATATACGAACACGGTAAAAATCGCGTTTGTCCTTATAATGATTATCGATTGCACTCTGTTCGCGCACTATAACATCGACGTATACCGACTAAACACTATACAGTGATCTTCCTCTCCCGCGAATGGACAGCCGACTAGACGCTTCTGAAGGAGGGACGTGTACCGCATCCGTCCTTAATTTTGAATTCAAGTCCATTTCAGCCGAGTCGAGTGTACAAAGTATTGTAATGTAAATCTATCTTTTTCTTTATATATAAACAACACCGTCTGAGAACAGTAGTTTGACTCGAGAAACTCCTAGTCGAAATCTAGACACATTTCGATACGTTTCCAAAAATTAGTAATTGAGATCCACATCGATCACATTAGATTTAAAACATAAAAAATGGATATACACAATCGATTCGTTCCTTGAGGAGCTCCGACACCACGAACACATACAGAGGCTAAAATTATAAAACGTGATAAGATAACAAATTAAATCGGGGGATTAAAAAGGTGACTATTACGTTAAAATACAATTAATTTTAATCCCATTGCCATCAAATGTGATTGAAAACGATAGTTTAATATGATTTCTGCGAAGACCACACGAGACATGATAACCATCTTTTGATCAACAGCTATATTTGGTTGTGAAATTAGGTCATCACAAGTAAAAATGTTTGCGAAATAATCACAAGTTGGCGTTATTTAAGTTTGATATAACTAGTTATTACGCACAGATTTTGACATTTCTCATACATTTATTTGGCAACATCTTAAACAGCGCCCTCTGTTATCGGCTTTAGTCGCCGAGTTTTGTTTGAGTCCGTGAACCTTTCTAGTGCAATCGTTGACCTCCTATCGGTGGTAGGTTCGCTTGTTGCTCCAATTCTTCGAAAGCTATACATATTAGCTCGCTCGTGTTTCTATAGTGTTTGATTGTACTGACCCGGAACTTGTCCTGCTTGGAGGCCTGTATGACGCCGGGGTCGGCGCGCCACGAGCGCAGGAAGAAGTGCCACAGCAGCAGGGAACAGCCGACGAACGCCAGCGTCCACGCCCCGCCCACCACCGGCCATATGAACAACGCCCACGTTATGTAGAACCACGCCTGCGAAACATTTAGAATTTAATTGAATTAGAATTGTCATCCATCTCAATGAATCACACTGTATTGAGCAAATAAATAATTTCTATTCTATTTCATTGTGGCGACTGACTAAATGTTAGCAACATAGTATGAATCTCGGTAGATTAGATTAATAAGTTCAAGCCACTACAAACTCAATGAAACAACGCGATGACAGCGATTCGCAAGGTTCAATTTATACTTCAATATTAAAATAGGGCGGTACCAGGCATTTTACAAATTTTCGAAAGGTGTAGTCCAGTCGATTGGGTCACCTTGGTAGCGAGGTAGACGCTGAGCGGAAAGATGTTCTTGAGGTCGTCGTCGAAGAGCGCGTTGGCGAGGAAGTGCAGAGCGGCGTAGAGGCAGGCCAGCGCCAGCGCCTTCAGCGCGTACGCCGCCTCCAGCTCCAGCACCAGCCCCGTCAGGTAGAACGCCACGAACGGCATCACCACCACGCACCACCAACGGAACTTCTGCGCACACATCAGATTCCATCTGTTGCTGACACTCCTTGACTCGGTGCTTGGTTTGGTATTACACGATCTGATAACTCCTGAGATGCTTCGCGTGGGGGGTCAAATATGTGCAGTGATTACGACACTACTGGATGTGAAAGGTGATTTATTTGTATTTGAAGGCGGGATAGTGATGCATTTTCATCATGAGAATTCATGGAAGCGAGATACGATATCATCGGTTATCAGTCGTTTTATTGAATTCAAAAACTATCACCTAAATCTACTTTTGAATAGGCCAATATTTTTCCTACGCCCCAATTTCTAAAATCTATACTCTGTGCAGTTGGAAACAAGTTGCTTTTCATCAGTATCAAATATGTGACTTAATACTTAATATTAACTGCTATCCATAAAAATCGTGAAGAGTTCACACATTAGAATGATATGAATGCAATGCACAAATAGTGCAAGCGAGTGTAACCTTATCGTAGGCGAGCCTGCGCAGGGGGTTGCGCTTGTTGGCGGCGAGCGAGTGGTCGCGGATGCGGTCGGCCACCTTGGCGCCCACCCACAGCGCGTCGGCGCCGCCGCCGCCCTGCAGCATGGCCAGCGGCGTCGCCCCGCGCAGGTTCGGCACGTCCAGGCTCGCGTCGCCCTGACAACATACCGCTTCAGTTGTCCTCCCTACGCTCGCCCTCAGCTATATCGTGCGTCGTGCGATATTATGAAGCGAGACACCATCATGATGTTGTCTCACTCAAACATAAACAATCGTTGCACTCGGCTAATGACGCGCTTACACACACACTCGTTACACGGCCGGCTATCGCTACACGGCTGGCCGGCCGGCCCCTCGATCTCACTGGTTTTCACTCGTAAAAATGTTGCGAGCGCGCGTGTAACGGCGCGTATCTGTGTGAGTACGTCATTCCGGCCGTTTGTAGGCAGTGCAAAGACCGTTTGGACTGTGACCGCGACCTTCGTATAAATTTATACTAGTGGTTCTGTGCAAATAGCAGACGTCGCTTTTAATACATAAATAAATAAATTATTGGTGTTCTAAATGCCATATTTTAGTCTCAAGGAAATGGGTACACAATTTTGAGTTTGATTAAAACATAAATAACTAATTAATACTATACCCATATCAAAACATTGATAAGAAAAAAAAAACACATCTAGTTCGAGTTAATCTTCGTGGTAGTTATTATTCTTCAAAAAAAAGTTTACGGGTTCGTCTTGCGAAGGCGGAAAAGACTGTGTGCGTCCTTAAGCTGTGAGCGGGACAGTAGCGTTATCGAACTACGAGTTTCGATAAAATAACTTTTGAACCAGCAGCAGCAGCCCAGGCGTATAGCATAGCATGTACACCTCAACAGACAACAAAACATTCTCGACACATTTTACGCGTAAGCGCAGTATCTGTCCCGTTCACACCGGATATGAGCGGGATAGAATAGACATCGCGAGATTTGGGTCGACAAAAATCGCGGTGGGCATGCTATGCTGGTTGAAGGGAAAGCACTCTAAAATATTAAATACTAGAGATAGCAGTACTCAAGGGAGACATTGTATATAAAAAAAAGATAAATGCTTTCGAAGATTTTCCTATAGGTATTGAATGAAAAGGCTAAAATACGAAAACTCAACATGTGCAATCAATAGCAATTACTATGGCCTATACAAAATATCAAATATCTGATAATTACAAATATTAAGTTTTTATAACGCCCATGGAAATAAATATTTTATTATTATTATAATTCCGCACACAACAGCTTACATCAAGATTAAAGTTGATTGGGGGTGTGAAAGCTTTGTAAAGCCTGAGCTGCTGTTGATCGTACATCTCCTTGTTGATGTTTATAGTAAATTGGAACACAAATAAAATCCTTCATAATATATGTGTCAAACTTCTCAGCTATGCCATCTGGATCAGCTATGATCTCTAGGATACTGTTACTGCTGCTACAAATTCTATTGAGTATTTCAATACTTAAATCATAAGGAAATATAGAAATGATGGATAATGTGAGTGTAATTACTCACCTCACACCACATCTCACCCATTGTATAACCCACCAAACAAGACAAGCCCCATGTGGATGTAGTGTGAGTAATGATTACACTTTCTCAACATCTGGGATCTGGATTGGAGTATAAAATCTGAAATTTTATATTGATCCAGCATCCATTTACAATCCCTACTGAAAACATCTTAACCACTTTTCATTTGTCTACTATGCCTATTATTTTTTTATGAACGACGGGGAGACTCCTTAATCTTCATCATACCTGATGTTAAGTATTGATAAGGCTGAAGATGGAAGCGAGCCTCTCCCGGAATTCTCAGCCACTGAGGAATGGCTATCTTATCCCTAACTGCTGGAACACAACAATGCTGAAGACATTGTTGTTATGGTGTCAGACTTAGATAAGATGGTGGTAGCTAGCCAGGAGGACTTACAACAAAGCCTACCACCAACCAAACTGAATACAATATGTACCCCCGCTGGGAATCGAACCCAGGACCCTTGGGTCTGATACCAGTGGTTGTACCACTAGACCACAGAGACAGTTCTCTATCAAGTTTGACATACAGCTATGCAATAAAATAAAACACAGAATGAAAAATAATAAAAAAAAAACAATTTTTCCTTTAACTTGTAAGTATTGAAGCTGTTGAATACCACATAAATTTTGGTAAACATGACAGTAAATCCATATAAACTAAAATACCCTGGGTGCCATTGTGTAAAGTAATTGTATTCATTTGACAGTTCATATTGTATTTGTTCAGCTTCAATTTGTATGCAATTACATACAATATGAACTGTCAAAGAAATATTATATCTTTTACTTAATCGCCTATCCGCTAGGCGATTGCTTAAGTCAATCATATTCATTTGACAGTTCATATTGGATCATGTTGTATGTCATTCCATACTATTTGATATGATTCTATTTAAAAATTATCATAAGTGTGATATGAACAGTCACCTTACATTACACAATCGCACTCATGTTCCTCTATAAAATTCCATAAAAACTCAACAATATTCTATTAACTTTTTATAATGTCCTTTGGTAATTTAACTATCACTGGATACAGGCAATTAGCAGTTGTTTTAGCTGCCTGCCTGAATTAACTAATAATAATAATAATAAATAACAGAGGCATACAACCATGGTCCCCAGGGCACTCCACCATTGTATAATATAACTCATCTGGCTAATCAACTATTCTGTAGCATGCTGCATCATGCCAATCAGGGGTGCGATTGCGTAAGGTCGATTGGCTGCAATTTGTATGGATTTTGACACTAATGACATACAATATGAACTGTCAAATGAATAGATTAGCTTACGTAATCGCCTAGCAGAATGCAGGTAATTTTCATTATTATTAGTAGTCTAGTACATCAGTGCACCATACATATTGTTTTTTTTATACTCCTTTATTTAATACCATGTTTTTTACATTAATGAAAAGAAAAAGCATTATGTCAATAGGTTAATGTTCAAAATTTGGAAGATTTTAGTAGTTAAATCAAAATGTTGAACAGTTATCATCAGTCTAATGCATAATTAGTGGCAAGATACTTAGCCGTAATAAGCATAAACATAAATGAGTGGAAGAAAAATGCAAATAGCCAATAGTATGAAAACAGGTAGATACCTAAACGTATTAGAGTAAGATTAATATCATATAGATGGCCGGGAAGAGAGGTTACGAAAAAGAAGTATAAGTGAAATAGCAGTTTAAACTTACATAGAGCAGCAGGGTGGATATGGCGGTGGTGTTGCGCGCGAGGATGGCCCAGTGCAGCGCCGTGTTGCCGTGCGAGCGGTCGGCGGGGCTCGTGGAGGCGCCCAGCGTGAGCAGCAGCCGCGCCGGGTCCACGGCCGACACCTTCCAGCACGCCCACATGAGCGGCGTCATGCCGCCCGCGTCGGCCGCGTCCGCCGCCGCGCCGCGCGCCACCAGGTACGCCACCACCGCCGTGTGCCCGAACTGCGCCGCCAGGTGCAGGCACGCGCAGCCCTCGGCGTCGCGCAGCGCGGGGTCGGCGCCCGCGCGCACCAGCAGCACGGTCGCCTCCAGGTGCCCCTGGCGCGTCGCCCAGTGCAGCGGCGTCGACTGCAGCTCGCCGCCCACCGCGTCCACCACGGCGCCCTTCGCGAGCAGATACTGGATGATCTCGCGTCGGTTGTTGATCGCCGCCCAGTGCAGCAGCGTCACCGTCTCGCGGTCCGGCTGGTTCACGTCCCAGCCGGCCTCGACGAGCTCCTTGACGCGCGCGAACGCCCCGTACTGCGTCGCCTTCACGATGTCGAACCCGCTGTAGTCGCGCTCGAGGGGCGCCGGCGGCGGCTCACGCGGCGGCGGCCCGTCGCCGTCGTGCTGCGCCTTGCCGCACTGGCCGCTCGCGGCGGCGCCGCAGGTGCTGTCGTACATGGCTTCACGGATGCCCCGGGGATGATAACATTATAGCTTTGATAAAGGTTGTTGATATAAGCGCTTCTACTTGTTAAAACTGCAATGTGCAAACTATGAATAACGATGGAATAAAAGAAAGAAAGACAAGGATTCCGTCAATGTAAAATATTGATAAATCTATTGACTTGATATGGTTGACAGTGACAGTGACAGTGACAGATGTTTTTTTTTCGGTACGTTCTGATTTTTTTTCATTCTTTGTAATAATACTAAGTGACAGAAAGCCATGGTTGCAGGTAAAGGTGGAGGGAACACTTTCATTCTGTACTGGAGGCAAAAATCTATAGCGCTTTCTCACTCTGCCTCTCTTCCTAATGATTCTGGTGCTGGTGCTAGATAACAAAACAACAGCATGAACAAAGAACAATCATCATAATAAATTATATTGACAATAATAGCCTATTAATCAACTCATGCTATTTATTTATATTCGTTTAAAAAGTATGGGAATCCCATCTGAGAATTCACTTGTGGTCGACTTGATTATTTTTTCCATTATTTTTATATTAAAAATCATCACATAAATCACAAAATTGCATTAAAAAGGCAAAAATTCAAAAATCATATAGTAGTACGGTACGCAATTGAAAGTTTTTTAACGCACCCTGCAGCAAAAAAATGTCACGTCTTGTCAAATGCCAAATTTCACGTTTTATTTTCTATTAAATTATAAGAAGCGCTACCATTACATAAAGCTGTCTTCATACCGGGCCAACGAACGAACTCCAGCCAAGCTGGACTTGTAATGTAACCGGTATGAAAAAGAGCGGTTTTTATTAAGGTTTTTACAAAAACCGCTTCCGACTTATTCGGAATAAGACCGCTTCCAAAACAAACTCTGCGCTTGTGAAATGTGCTTACTACTGGCGAAACGATCCAGCTAATAGCGACCTTCCCTTTGTAGGCATAAGCTCGCTAGTCGATTTATCACTCGCGCGCTCGCGTTTTGAGAGCGGTATTTCAGGCAATTAGCAAGCTAATGTCTACGTGCGCAAGGTGGCTTTTTGCTTCGCCCGTTGTGCTTAGTTATGTCATGTATGCGTTGCGTGAGCGTGTCGACGCCGCTGGACGTGTTGCTGCGCGCCGGCGTCATTGAGACCGTTGACCGCTCTGACTGGGCCACACCACTGGTCGTGGTAAGAAAAGCGGGTGGTGGATTGAGGATTTGCGCTGACAATAAGGTAACCCTTAACAAAGTTTTAGCGATCGATAGATTTCCGGTTCCCAAAATGGAAGATTTGTTCAGTAACCTTAGTGGAAATGTTTTTTTTACTAAATTACACTTCTCACAATCATATAATCAAGTGGTTTTATCAGAGCAATCGAGGAAGTATACTGTGATAAACACCCACAGGGGATTATATAAATATTCACGCCTCGTATATGGATTAGCTTCGAGCCCAGGATTTTTTCTGAAATTGATGGTTAATATCCATCCATCTTCAGCCTGTAGACGCCCACTGCTGGACATAGGCCTCTCCTAGCTCACGCCTACCACGCTGGCCAGACGGGTTAGTAGAGTTTGTTTCTAGTTTTCCTTCTATCGCACAGGTTGTCGATGCGTCGAACCTCTTAGTCGACTCTTACGACATCCCAGGTTGTATTCTTTAAAAATATAAATAAATTACTGACATTGCAATCAAACACAAGATGCAGAATAATAATAAGTGCTTTGCCTTATGCTAGTAATTTAAACAGGGATGAGAATAAACGAATCTTTGACCTAAATATGTATATATATAATTTGATTTGTCGTCATAGTGACGTTATTTTATATTTTGACGTTAATAAATTTATTAACAATTTTACCTTGACTCCAGATACTATGTATCTGTCTAAAAAATATAGGTTAAAGTTAGCTAATTTATTAGCTTATAATTTACAAGACTCCGTTACAAAGTGTGTAACTGAGTCGAATGTAACTGATATTCCTTTGACTTCTACTGATAATAGTAGAAAAGTTTCAATCATAACTTTAAACTAAGGCATAAGACAACAGCCAAGCCTCGTTGTCTTAATATGTTATGTCAAAACATTCAGGGCTTGTCTGGCAAAGTTTTAGAATTAGAATTATTTGCAGAATATAATAATATTCATATCATTTGTATAACCGAACACTGGCTGAAGCACTGTGATGTGTCTTGCAATGTAAACAATTTTCAATTATCAAGTTTATTAGCTAGGAAGACAGCGATTTATGGCGGTTCTTTAATTTTCGTGAGAAATGATATACATTATAAAGTAAGAAAGGATATTGAGAACCTCTCTATAGAATGCCATGTTGAGCTCTCGTGTATAGAATTAAAAAACTTATTTATAGTATGCGTATACCGACCCCCGAAAGGTAATTTTGAAACATTTGAATCGGTAATGGAGGATGTGGTAAAAAAGTTAAATGTTAAAAACAAACCGATAGCAGTGTGTGGCGATTTCAATATTGATATTCTTGTTAACTGTACATTAAGTATTCGGCTGCTAACCTTGTTCAAATCGTTTAACTTAATCAATCAGTTTTTTGAACCTACAAGGGTAACATCCCACTCAGCCACTTGCATAGATAATATGTTTACCGACTGTGATCCAGTTGACAAATTAGTTGTCAAAAACATTACATCCGACCATTACGGATTAAAAGTGACGTACCAATTAGATATCATTGATGCACCTATGACTGTACAATGCAGGCCTATAACAAAAAAGCGCTTAGAAATTTTTAAAAATAATGTAGCTGATAAAGTAGCTTTAGTACCATATGTGCATAATAATCCTAATGCACTTTTTGGAAACCTTTTTGGGTTAGTAACTAACGAGTTTAATAATAACTTTAAATCCAAAACTATTAAATGCACCCAGAAATTAGAGTTTTGTGAATGGGCTACGACAGGAATTTATAAAAGTAGAAACAGGCTTTATGAACTTTACAACTTACGGGAAACCAATCACAGCCCTAGTTTCATAGAACATGTCAAACAATATTCCAAGATTTTCAAAAAGACATGTTCTATAGCAAAGTCAAATTATAATAAAGCAAAAATTAAAAATTCTAATAATAAAATAAAAACAACATGGGACATCATTAAGCGTGAAACTGGCAAATCTAAACCACGTGACAATAGTTTCACACTTAACATCAATAACGTCCAAATAAATTCGAAAACAGAAATTGCTAATATTTTTGACAGTTTTTTTATAAACATACCGATGGAAACCACCGCTGATTTGGACTCTTCACCAGCGTCTGCAGTCTCGTTGCTCGAAAAGCATGTATCTGAATGTAGTTCATCGTTTAATTTTAGATCTATTAATGCTGGAGACATATTAAAGGCTTTCAAATCCCTTAAAATGAAAACAACCACTGACTTATGGGGCATATCTGTTACTGTTCTTAAAAGTATTATTTACACTATTGCCCCCTTTCTTGCTATAATTTTTAATCAATGTATTGCACAGGGAATTTTTCCTGATCTAATGAAATTAAGTAAGGTAATACCTTTATTCAAATCGGGAAATAGAGAAGACCCAAGTAATTATAGACCAATATCTATATTACCCGTCTTAAGCAAAATTTTTGAGAAAATCATGTTGGAACAGTTATTGGCACATTTTACCTTAAATAATCTCTTACATAATAAACAGTTCGGTTTTACGAAGGGACGGTCTACCACTGATGCAGGGGTTGCACTTTTAAAACATGTTTTTGAAGCATGGGAGAAGTCGCAGAATGCTCTTGGAGTATTCTGCGATTTGTCCAAGGCTTTTGATTGCGTGGATCACCGGACGCTGCTGTTGAAACTAAATCATTACGGTGTAAAAGGTGATGCTCAAAAGTTAATACTGTCGTATCTCAGTTCCAGAACTCAGACCGTTGATATTAATGGAGTGAAATCTGCCGGCTCAAATATAAAACTAGGCGTGCCCCAAGGCTCTATCTTGGGCCCTTTCCTGTTTCTAGTATATATTAATGACTTGCCTTTCTTTGCCAAAAACTTATGTGAGATTGTCTTGTTTGCGGATGATACTTCTTTAATATTTAACATTGATAGGAATAAAACTGATTTTGACGATGTAAACAAAACACTCTCGCAAGTACTAGCTTGGTTTAATTATAATAATCTACAGCTGAATGCAAAGAAAACTAAATGCGTTCTTTTTTCTTTACCAAATGTTCAGAAAGTACCCATGGAAATTGTTATGAACAATGAAAAATTAGATTTAGTAGAATCAACAGTCTTTCTGGGTGTAACTATGGACTGTAAACTTCAATGGAGTCCACATATTGCAATACTAGCTGGCAAGCTTAGTTCTGCTGCCTACGCTGTGAGAAAAGTCAGACAACTGACTGATATAGAAACTGCTAGGACTGTGTACTTCAGTTATTTTCACAGCATCATGTCGTATGGTATTCTTATGTGGGGAGTAGCAGCTGACATTAATACAATATTTATACTACAAAAACGAGCTATAAGGGCCATTTATCAACTGGGTTCCAGAACATCTCTTCGGGAAAAATTTAAAGAAATTGGTATACTGACAGCTGCTTCTCAATTTATTTTAAATTGTATTCTTTTTGTACGGCGTAATATCAACCTGTATATCAAACATGGTGATTTGCACGATCGCAATACTAGAAATAGAAATAAACTTGTTATGCCTCGGTACCGATTAAAGAAGGTCCTTGGATCTTTTATGGGTCTAGGTATACGTATCTATAATAAAATTCCAGATAATATTTTGGATTTGCCTTTCGAAAAGTTTAAGATGAATGTAAAAGATTGTCTTCTTAAAAAAGGATATTATACTATAAAAGATTACTTGAATGACGAGACAGCTTGGTCATAAATATTTAGTTTTGTTTTTTCGAAATTGTAGTGTCATTCAATTAATGTTTAGTAAAGTATTAGATTCAACTTTTAACACAGGTTGCTTGGGTATGTCATGCTCTCTGTAAACATTTCTGCGGTGGTGTCGTGTGAGGCGGGTCGCTACGTTCCCTAAAATATGGTTGAGCGAAGCGATGGCTGGTTCATGCGTCATGCTCGTGAACGGGTGCTGCCAGCGGGATGGGTCTGCTCATGTTTGCTTGTGTTAAAATGTGTAGAGATATAGGTTGTTTTGATTTTATGTTATTTATGATGTTTTGAGTTGAGATGCGTGGCACTGCTTGATCAGAGTAAACAAAGGTAAATAATGTTTTCAATTATTCCAAATATATAAAAGCTTTTTTTTTATTAATTTTTTTAACTTTAATTACGATTGAGATTGTGACCCAGCTGATGCGTCTTCTATTGACATTGTAGGTTGTGTTGTGTCTTACATTAAGGCACTTTTATCTTTCTTTTTTTGCTGTTGCCATTGTATTTTTTTATATTTATACAGCTTAACATAAGTACCTGAAGTACGTCATGCTCACTCAAACGTTTCTTCGGCGGTGTCGTGTGAGGCGGGTCGTTACGTTCCCTAAAATATGGTTGAGCGAAGCGATGGCTGGTTCATGCGTCATGCTCGTGAACGGGTGCCGCCAGCGGAAATGGGTCTACCTCAGTCTACTTATCTTAATGCTGTGCTTAAAGCCTAAATATTTTTATCTAAAATAAATTGATACTGACCTGTATGTACCTCACAACTTGCAGTGTAGTAGTCTTGTGGTGCGGGAAATGTTGTAATGTATGATAGACAAGTCTTTCTTTGCCAGTTAAAAATTGTTTACGTTTACAATAACCATAAAATGTAATATTTTAATTAGTATTTTCCTTTTGTGATGGAAATTGACCTTACTGATATGTTAAGGTCACTTTTCAATTTGACGACTCTGTATGAAATAAAACAGGGAGAAAAAAACAGCCCTTGACGAGTTTCTTGCCGGTTCTTCTCGTTACAAGGTCTCCCGCCGTAGGGTTTGTGAACCGATGGCGTAGCTTCTTTGACGTTCATAAGTGCTTGTAACAGCCTAGACTGAATAAATGATATTGACTTTGACTTTGACTTTAAGCCGTCACCACACGGCACGATGGTAAATATATGTTAAGAAATAATCCAAATGTGGTGGTATTCTCCCCCTCGGATACCACTGTGAGTGGACGTGTTTACTGGAATCTGTGTTTAAGTTTGACAAATTAAATAAATATAAAAGCGAAATTTTTTTTGTGATTGCGGCTGTTGGATCGGGCTCGGCTATCGAAGCAGTAACTCGCCGCGGCAAAATTAGTGATCCGTTTCTACGGCGCGCTGCGATTCTGTGCTACGACTACGATACCTACGGGGCGGCTACGGAACTATTTCTGCACTACGGAAATTGCCCGATCGGTACGTTTACTTGGATCTTATTGAGTTCAACATTGCTACAATGCCTCTAAAACGCACTCCACCTCAAACTTATACAACCGATTTGATACATGAATAATACGAAAACCACTATTAATTTGGCATTAATTAACATAGAAGAAAACGTATGACAAGAAATGACAGACAACTAAACAAAACAACTTGACGTATTCAAAGTACGGCATAGAGAACGAACGTAGAGGAAAGGAGATTATATCACACGATTCTACGCTGACTCATAGTGAATCGGAACCGAATCTAAGTATGGAATTTGAACAGTAGTCATCTTCTACCATTAATGTAGCCATGCGTAAGCAAAAACTAGAGTTTGTCCAAAATGATCTAAAGGAACTGTTTTTGGAGTCGAAAGGGGAACAAGATAAGAAGCTTGCTGTTATTTTGTCGGCGATTGAGGAAGTGAAAGCACAAAACATGGAAATCCGCAAGTCGATGGATTATTTGTCGGAAAAGTATGATCAAGCAATGAAGAGAATTGACGAGCTTGAGATGGACCGGAAGACTACGAATAAATACATACAAACTTTAGAAGAGAAGTTGGAACAGTTGGAGCGTAAGTCTAGATCTTCGTCTTCGTTCTTTTAAACTGAGAAATATTCCAAAGCAATCGAATGAAACTACTCAAGATTTAGTTTCTATAGTTCAAAACGTTGGGAAAGCAGTGAATGTGCCTATTCTCTACGAGGATATTCGGGACGTCTATCGGATCAAAATAAAAGAATCAGAAAACTCACCTATTGTTACTGAATTTACAAGTGTTATACTACGCGATCATTTTGTAAAATCGGTCAGAAAATATAACAGCACACATAAGGACAACAAATTAAAATACATGCATATAAAGGCTGATGGTCCCGCTATACCAATTTACGTCACTGACAGCCTCACCTACAAATGTAGGAATCTTTATTCAACTACGAGGGACTTTGCTAGAAACAACAACTATGCCTATTGTTGGACTAATTATGGGAAGATATACCTTAGGAAGAAAGAAAACCTACCTTTCATCAGAATACAATGCGAGGAAGATTTGAAAAAACTCCACAAAGATTGACTAGTATTAGTATCGCTAAAATATAATTTAATTTACAGCCTCACCATGCATGTTGTTTACTACTATTACACAAATTTTTCACTCTCTTATAAAATATACAACACTACACACTTACTATCTACAGCACCGTACACGAGTTTACACGAGGTTAGGTCACACCGTAGACTTTCATACGTTTTCTCACTCACAATCACACATTAGAAAAAGCAGTATTCTTATATTATTATATTTTATCTACACGCAATTTCATAGGGGCGTGCATTCCATATAGGCAATTAGGCAGTGCCTACCTCATTCAAAACCTAAATAAATAAACAATAAGTGTTAAAGTTATTTTATTTTAGTTTAAACTTCTATTTAACACTCACCCACTAAGATTTTCCTTACGCTAAATACTGAATACCTACCATAATGTTATTGATATTATGTCGTTTTTATCACAATAAATAAATAAATAAATAAATAAATAAATAAAACAGACATATGCTGTCGCGGACTTTTTTTTAGAACTTTTGATAGGGAACAATTTTGTCATACATGATTTTTACGTAACTTTAACCGTTTACACACCGTCCGCAATGGAATCGCTTATTAATAGCAGCGTGATATTAAATCTCTTATTACCTTCCGAGATAAATGGACTATTCAGCACAAAAATAATTTTTCAATTCGAACTAGTAGTTCCGGAGATTAGCGTGCTCAAACAATCAAACTCGTCAGCATTTTAATATTCCTACTAAATATTACTCACAAATTTCACTCGCCGCGTGGTTGCCGTTACCGTGGGAATATCAGGATAATTATAAATATTTGCATACAATGTGGTTTTCTGATGTATAAGCTATATTGCTGTAAAGTTTCATCTTAATCAGTTCAGTAGTTTTTGAGTGAAAGAGTAACAAACATTCATCTATCCAAATATCGTCACAAACTTCCTAACTTAAAATATTCGGTAGCAGGATAGGATAAGTGCAAAGTTACTAGTTAGATCTACAGTGCCTACTACGCCTACGCTGGAAAACCAATTCACGCCCCTGATTTCATATATACACGGTGTAAAAAGAGCCTTAACGAATACACGAGCTATGCATTATGTACATAAAAATAAGTCAAATTACCAAAAATAAATGCTGGGAAGCTACTTTAACTTTCATCGATCAAAAATAATAATATTGACTACGAACGCAATGTAAAGCGCGCAACACCCCCCAAGCCGCCCAAAGAAACATACTGATTACTGCCACAACCACAACAGTACGCGCGTGTATAACTGAGTGCGTGTGTGTGTGTCACGGCCACGACCCACTATGCGGCCACTCGTTTCTTTATTGGGTTTTCAAATTTTCATAATTTAGTTTTTTTTTTGTCAAAAGTAATCTCGTATTAAAGTAGCTCGATGGCACATTGGGTAAGCGCCGCGGCCTGCGAACGTTGCGGTTAAGCAACGTTCGCAAAGGCCGGTCAGAGGATGGGTAACCAAATACTTTGTATCTCGAGCTACTGTGTGCTTCGGAAGACACGATAAGCCGTTGGTCCTGGCTGCTTTTGCAGTCGCCAATATCCTCTAATCCGCATTGGGCCCGCGTGGAGGGTCATGGCCCAGTCTCCTTGACTATCCTTAAGGAAGACCTGTCGCCATATCGACCAACTGATAAGGTCATAGCGAATTAAACTAACTTGATTACATGGTAAACTGCACCGAAGTACACACACACTTTTCTGCCCTACAAGGACAGCGATAACACTAACTGTATTGTCCTTCTGTATGTACCTGCACATCAGTGCATACATACTTTACTGAGCTGATAGGATATCGACCCTCTGTATACTTGCACCGCAGTGCATGCAAACTATGCTGCCCTACAGGCTAACCGACAACACTATCTGTATCGACCCTCTGCATACCTGCACCGCAGTGCACACATACTTTACTGTTCTGATATATGGGGCTGGTTCCCCTGGGGCTGGTTCCCCTTGGAGCTGGTTCTCCTGGGGCTGGTTCCCCTTGTAACTGGTTCTGGGGCTGGTTCCCCTGGGGCTGGTTCCCCTTGGAGCTGGTTCTCCTGGGGCTGGTTCCCCTTGTAACTGTTGCTGGGGCTGGTTCCCCTGGGGCTGGTTCCCCACGATGGCCTCCACCTTCCCCTTACAGCCATCCCTTACCTCACACAACTGATAGGTTCCTGATCACCTATTACTACTGATACTGTTACTGGTCACTGATTCATAACAACACACACTTCAATCACAGTACAACTGAACGTACTGAATCTGCCGGCCTAGCATGAGCGGCTTTTATCGACTATTGACGCATGATAAAGATCCTATATCTCGCTTACACCTTAGTGAGGTAAGCAAGACAGCATGACGTATCATATCATATCGCGTGATATAATGATGGTCATGCTAGGCAGGCTGGTAAGCAAAACACTGGTTATCTTCAACAATCACCGCAGCAATTGCAAGATTACGCATCTGACATGTAATACAACAAAGTGATCAATTATATCGACTTACCGATATTCTGCGCTTACCACAAGCCACAGGAACACACTCACAATACAAATCAGTCTTGAATTATTTCTAATAAGATAATGTTACTTAGTTTCTTGTTATCTTGTTTGTTAACATCATTAGCGCCAAAATTTAAGAGAGAAAACTTTTGACATATCAGTTTTGCTAACTACAAATTGTTGCCAGTGTAATGACAGGTTAGGTTTTTTAATATCGTCGATTTAGGATCGTGACTGTTCACGACAAGACCTATGCCCCAGCAGTGGGAACATTAAGTGGCTGACGACGAATCACTTATTCTTGACAATAATTTTAAAGGGATCTATATTGTCGGTAATGAACCCACGAACCTTAAAATTTAGCCTAATAACTGCCCGATAGCTTAGCGGTTCAGAGTCAGACGGCTGGCCGTCCGAATAGCGGAACGACCTAGCTAGGTTCGATTTCCGCGTTTCACGTTTGCGCTATCGTACAAACAAGTACGTTAATTACCTACTTATCTGCGTTGCCTTGATAACTTAGTAGTACATTAAAACTCAATTCCAATTTCCGAAATTCGGTGCTCGGATGAAAAATTTGAATTTAAATAACAGGTGTTTTAAATGCAACATAACAAAAAAATATAAAAGAGTTTTTTGATAGCCGTAAGTAGTTAGTAAGTACTTACCTAGTCTTCTTCAACAACTGGTCTTTCGATGCTGACCAGGCCTTCTACGCAGTACCTTCGCTGCTGTTCACGGTTCACTGCTCACGCCTAAACGAGGGTTTTCACGCAATAGCCTGTTCGGTGGCAGGTCTTATTTGTACGCCACCACCCTCCGAGACGGGCACAATTGGCTGGTGGTCAAGCAAACGCTGTACAGCTTTGGTAAACAAACGAGGATCGCGGAGCTGAACTGCGTTGGAGTGTTCAACTCCGTACAGTCGCAACGCCTCAGAGGCATTTCCGCGGGCCATACCGTAGCACAAAAGCATGTTCACATACTCCCGAGCACTAAACGCATGCCAAGGCATCTTGTAAGATTGCTTTTATAGGAAACCCTACGCGGAGATTGATTAAAACGATGTTATTCGGTAAAGAAAATTGTCTATTTATTTCTCGGTTTCCCACATAATACACAAAGACAAAAAACAGAAGAAAACACGGGTACAGACACAAGCGGAAACGATAGTAAAGAATGGAGAAAGTCACAGTTTAAGAAACAGATAGAAATTAGATATTTATAGCAAGCGCGTTATAAATTGGCAGAGCAAAAACGGACGTGCATTCGCCGCGGTATCCAGAATTGGACTGGCTCAACGTTCCAAAGAGAAATGCGAGCTGCGCCAGCGCAGGAATGCGAGAACAAAAGATGTAGATAACAGAAACGGTCAAGTGCGAATCGTTTTGCTAAGGTAGTGCGCGCACCCGTCCTCGCTTGTGCCAATTATTTAACAATTAAATTATTATTACAACAAACAATATTTTAGAAGAAAGTTAATGAAAATTAAATTACAAAGAAAACAAAAATATGACAATGTGAATTAAAATTAAGTTAAATTAATAAATAGCCGCTACACTGCCCCCCTGCCGAGACTGAAACTACTGTGGAAGTCGAAAGTAATCAGGAATTTTAATTGTTCTACCGAATCTCGTCTTCTTCTTTGATGGAACTTCTTTACTGGGACTGGGAGGTAAAATAGCTTTCTTAGCATAATCATTGGTGATGGGGTCATCTCTGCTAATGTAAGCTGGTTTGACGCGATCAATAGATACCGTTACTTCTCTGTTTCGGATGGCTAGTTTCAAAGTCTTTTCGTTTCGCTCCAGTATCTTGTATGGACCAGTGTATGGCGGCTGGAGCGAGAGTCTCACTGCATCTTGCCTCAGGAAAACGAAATCAGCTGTTGCTAGGTCTTTTGGAATGTAAAAGGTTTTATTCTCATGACGACTTACAGGTGCTGGAGCTAACTTAGCCATATGTAGACGTAGTTGCGATATGAAGCTCGTTGGATCGTCATTGACATCTGCTGTGGGAACGAAAAATTCGCCAGGAAGTCGGAGAGGCTCCCCGTACACCAGCTCAGCTGCAGATGCCTTTACGTCTTCTTTCCAGGCGCTGCGGATTCCTAGTAATACCAGAGGAAGTACATCGGTCCAAGTCGGTGAAGAATGGCACATGATGGCTGCTTTCAATTGGCGGTGAAAACGCTCCACCATACCATTGCAGGCAGGGTGATACGCTGTTGTGGGTCGATGCTGTGTACCAAGAATGGTGGTCAGAGCGCGGAAAAGCTCGCACTCAAACTGCCTGCCCCTGTCGGTGGTGATCTTGGCAGGGCAACCGAAGCGGGCCACCCAACCAGCGACGAAAGCGCGGGCACATGTGGCCGCGGTGATGTCGCTGAGCGGGTACGCCTCAGGCCAACGCGTGAAGCGGTCGATGACGGTGAGGCAGTACCTGTAACCAGACGAAAAGGGTAAAGGCCCTACGATGTCCATGTGGACATAGGAAAAACGGTTTGATGGGACAGGGAAAGTAGAGATAGGAGAGTGTGTGTGACGGGAAACTTTGTTGATTTGGCATTCAGTGCATGTCTTAGCCCAGCTTTTACAATCTTTCTTAATTCCCGGCCATACGAATCGGGCGGTCACCAGTCTGACTGTTGCTTTGATACCAGGGTAACTAAGGTAATGTATCTGCTCAAACATGGCCCTACGAAAAGCTGGAGTCAAATATGGCCGTGGTTGTTTCGACATATCACAAACGATTTCTGTCTGAGTTCCCGGAGCTTTTACTCTCTGTAGTCGTAGTGCTGTTACTCCGTGTGCAAGCAGGTCTTGTAGCTCTGGATCAGTATTCTGAGACTTAGCTAGTTCTTCGTAATCAATAGGAATATTAATTGATTCGATTCTGGAGAAAGCGTCAGCGACTACATTGTTCTTACCAGTGACGTATCTTAAATCGGTGGTAAACTGGCCAATATAATCCAGGTACCGGAACTGTCGTGGTGAACATTTTTGACGGTTATGCTGGAATACATACGTGAGTGGTTTGTGGTCTGTATATACTGCGAAACTCCTTGCTTCGACCATATGCCGAAAGTACCGTAAGCAACTCTCGGTCGTATGGGCTGTATTTTCTTTGGGCTGGTGTTAAAAGTCTGGAGAAAAATGCAAGTGGTTTCCAATCGTTACCAGTTCGTTGCTGTAATGAAGCTCCTATGGCGTTATCAGAAGCATCGGTGTAAATTGCCAGCTCAGCACCGGATTCTGGATGAGCTAATAGTGTTACTTTTGCTAGGCTTGCCTTGCAGTTGTTGAAAGCTTCAAGCATCTCTAATGTTAGCGTTATAGCCTCATTGCCTTTGGTTTTCGGTCGTGAGAGAAATTTATTTAAAGGCTCTTGGATTTTTGCTGCTCCTGGCACGAAACGGCGATAAAAATTATACATGCCTAAAAAACGACGCAATTCTCTAACCGTCTTTGGTACTGGGTACTTCTGCAACGCCTGCACCTTTTCTGTAAGAGGGTAAATACCTTCTGACGTTACCTCATGGCCTAGAAAGTTCATGCGTGATTTACCAAATTTACACTTAGCGGTATTTATTAGCATACCGTACTCGTCCAGGCGCTGAAACAGCTGTTGCAGGTGCTGGTAATGCTGCGTTTCTGACTGCGAAAATATTAAAATATCATCCAAGAAACCGTAGCAGAAAGGAAGCCCCCGCAGAGCCTCGTCGATCAAACGTTGAAAGGTTTGGGCTGCATTACGCAACCCAAACGTCATAACCGGGAATTCGAAGAGCCCGAAGGGAGTAGTGATGGCGGTTTTCATAATATCTTCTTTATTTACTGGAACTTGATTATAAGCTTTCACTAAATCTACCTTCGAAAATACAGTGCTGCCAGCTAGTTGTTGAGCAAAATCCTGGATATGCCGGATTGGATAATTATCCGGAATGGTGCGAGAGTTCAACGCACGGTAATCGCCGCAGGGACGCCAGCCGCTGTCCTTCTTAGGAACCAGGTGTAAAGGTGACGCCCAAGGGCTTTCTGAACGTCGAGCTATCCCGTTGGCCAACATATCCTCGAACTCCTTCTGAGCTACCTTTAGCTTGTCCGGTGGTAATCGGCGCGGTCTGCATGTAACAGGTGGACCAGGTGTTGTTCTTATGTAATTGACCGTATTATGCTTTACTTCCTTGAAGGTGCCAGAAGGTCTAGTAACATCGGGGTACTCACGTAAAAGTTGATGGTACCGACTATCACCAGCTACTGACTTGATTGACGCCACATTTGCTGCTGTCTTTGCTGGTTGGGCTGCTGTTGATATGGTTGTAAGCCCGTCAACTAAACGGTGGTTCCTCAGGTACAAATACAAATACAAATACAAAATGCTTTATTTCGTTAACAAACCACGTGATTACAAAAATTGAGATGACATTCCTAGTAAGTATAAAAATACCTGTATCAGGAAGCCATCGCTCTTCCACTTTCATTGTCTGTCAGGTAAGTTTAATTAAAACAATGCAATGGAAAAAAGTAAATTAAAAAATAGGGTCATAGCAATATAAAACAAAAAATATTGTTTTTTTTTTTTTTTTTTTTTTTTTACTATTTTTGCATACTTAAGTGTGTGTGTGTGTGTGTGTGTGTGTGTGTGTGTGTGTGTGTGTGTGTGTGTGTGTGTGTATGGGTGTGTGTGTTGGTTGGTCTCTCAGATTTATTCATGCCAATAATTATTCATTATGCCACTTAAATTAATTTACACATTTGTTAATAATTTTTCAGTATTTATGTAATCAAGGGATTTAAGCCAAGCGGTTACGGTTTTTTTACATTTAAAATAGGTCTACAAGTATATTATAAAACCGGAGAAAATCAGCACCTATAATCGGTTTAGAAACCTCTGCTACGACAAACCTAAATCGAAATACACGGCGCAGTCCCAGGTTGAGCTGAAGATGAACCCAGCCGTAGGTGTGTATGCGCGATCCATTGGCTGCAAACAGTTCGTAGTCCGTCTTTTTGCGCGGCTGTTGCAGAGCTGATCGTGGGTAAACGCAGAGATCAGAACCTGTGTCGATCAAAAAAGTCATTTTAGTATTTAAGTCAGTTACAAATAAGCGGCTCGGTCCATTAAGGCAGTCGTTTGCCGCTATTTCCGGCTGCCGTTGTTGTTTAACGCCATATTTGTAGGGTACGAACATGTTGACGTACACTTTTGCGCTTTATCGGCAAATCGATTGTGATACCAACAGTATCCCTCATTCCTACATTTAGATTTTGAACGAGAACCACTGCGATTTCGGTATGGTGTCGCACTGCGTGAGTGTCTATTAAAAGAACGTGAGCGGGTTACCTGACTTTTCAGCGAAGATACCTGACGTGTCAATTCTTCAACTTGTTTCGCCATCTTGTCCATCACATCGCTTACACATGTGCTCGGTCCAACGCTAGCTACTGTCGGCGAAAGTGGCGCGATTTCATGTATTTTATCAGCCAGTTCCGCAACCGCTACTAATTCCATGTTTGACTGAGAAACTATTACTGTCTGTATGTTATGTGGAAGTCTGCTTGCCCAAAGCGTCCTCAAGAAGGAATCTGGAATATTCTGGCCAGCTAATGTCTGTAAATGTCGCAAGAATTGAGACGGTTTCCTGTCCCCAAGTTCCTCGTGGACTAAAAGTTGTTTCACTTTCTTTTCTTGCGATTCCGATAACCGTTTAATTAATTCCATCTTTAGTTTTTCATATTTATTCTCGCGTGGCGGATCAGTTATTATATCCTTTACTTCCACTGCATACTGATGGTCCAGCTGCGCGATGACATGATAGAACTTCGTAGCATCTGAAGTTATTCCGCTGATAAGGAACCGCCCTTCTATCTGCGCAAACCACAATGCCGGTTCTTGCGCCCAAAACGGTGGCATCTTCATGCCTACTTTAAATATTGTATCGCTTTTTTCCTTTGCGCTCGCGGTAGTTGCCGGTTCCATTGCCGTAGATAGAAATTTCCAGAACGTTCGAGAATATTTTTATATTTTTCGACTGCGGGTATATTGAAACGCGCGACGCGGTACAAATTTACGGCGCGGCGCCTACACGTAGTTACTGCGTGCTTCGTACTTATTCGGGGTCACCAGATATAGGAAACCCTACGCGGAGATTGATTAAAACGATGTTATTCGGTAAAGAAAATTGTCTATTTATTTCTCGGTTTCCCACATAATACACAAATACAAAAACAGAAGAAAACACGGGTACAGACACAAGCGGAAACGATAGTAAAGAGTGGAGAAAGTCACAGTTTAAGAAACAGATAGAAATTAGATATTTATAGCAAGCGCGTAATAAATTGGCAGAGCAAAAACGGACGTGCATTCGCCGCTGTATCCAGAATTGGACTGGCTCAACGTTCCAAAGAGAAATGCGAGCTGCGCCGGCGCAGGAATGCGAGAACAAAAGATGTAGATAACAGAAACGGTCAAGTGCGAATCGTTTTGCTAAGGTTGTTAAATAATTGGCACAAGCGAGAACGGGTGCGCCGTCCTCGCTTGTGCCAATTATTTAACAATTAAATTATTATTACAACAAACAATATTTTAGAAGAAAGTTAATGAAAATTAAATTACAAAGAAAACAAAAATATGACAATGTGAATTAAAATTAAGTTAAATTAATAAATAGCCGCTACACTTTGATTTATCACTCACTCGATAACACTGAGCAATTACTCTCTCACACACACAACACAACACACCAACACGAGAACAATAAGTACTTATTTTACTATTTAACTGCAAAAACAAACTAAAAACTAAAAACTGCATGTACGCATTCGATAACTTAAGAAACCGAACTGATAGAAAATGGCGGTTTTTGGGCGGGCGGCGACGAGCGAGAAAGGCGGTAGTTACTTTGACAAATCTCTTTGATTCCGCCGCGCCGCGAGTCGGGTGGCACGCGCCGAGGAGCCCCTGCTCGCCCCTCCGCCCCGCGCCCGACCGACAGACACCGAGCGCACCCGACCGCACGCCCTTTCCGCGCCCGCGCTCGTCCCGGGGCGGCCGACCGACGCGACATGCGGCGACGAGCGGCAAGTGAGTGCGTTACCCCCGCAAAATGTTGTGCTTTCAAAGTCAAAGTCAATATCATTTATTCAGTCTAGGCTGTTACAAGCACTTATGAACGTCAAAGAAGCTATGCCATCGGTTCACAAACCCTACGATGGGAGACCTTGTAACGAGAAGACCCGGCAAGAAACTCGTCAAGGGCTGTTTTTTCTCCCTGTTTTATTTCATACAGAGTCGTCGAATTGAAAAGTGACCTTAACATATCAGTAAGGTCAATTTCCATCACAAAAGGAAAATACTAATTAAAATATTACATTTTATGGTTATTGTAACCGTAAACAATTTTTAACTGGCAAAGAAAGACTTGTCTATCATACATTACTTACAACATTTCTCGCATTACAAGATTACTATACTGCAAGTTGTGAGGTACATACAGGTCAGTATCAATTTATTTTAGATAAAAATATTTAGGCTTTAAGCACAGCATTAAGATAAGCAGACTGAGGTAGACCCATTTCCGCTGGCGGCCGCTTTAGAGAGATGAGACTATAACAGATAATTAGTGTGTCACGAGGAGAAATTTGTTTACTAATAGCAAAATTGTAAGATGTATGTAAGATATTTGAGAAAAACAGATTTTGCTGGAGTAACGTTTGAAACGTTACCCTGGCAAAAAAACTAGCTTCAGCCAGAAACCAAATACATGAATAGATAGCTTTTATTGAGTAGTAAATGTTAGCAAATAGCAAAATTTGTGTGTGTTTTAGTCCTTTAGTAATTTAAGATTGTGCTGCGGCAACGTTTTGCGATTTCCCAGATCTCGAAAACGGTTCAAAGCAGAGGCAAAAAATACCAATCAGAGACCTTAATTTGTTTAAATTTATTTAAAAAAATTATTAGTTTTTGAATAGGTTGACGCAAACCAATGTAATTAAATGGTTTCGAAAATCAGAAAAAACGTATTTACAAGTAAACTAGTGCACTTTTAACCAAATAAATAGCTGCAAAAATACCCGTAGTAGACACTTATCTAGACTAGGCCATGACACTCCACGCGGACCCGATTGGTTGGTTGGTTGGTTAATGGTTGGTTGGTTGGTTGGTTGGTTGGTTGGTTAGGTTTTTTTTTTTTTTTTTTTTTTTTTTTTATTTCTCTGCTCCCCAGCCATAAGCCAGGACTTTGTGTATCTAATCTACTCATTCATTCCATTTCTCGCTGACATGCCTCTCGCACTTTCATGCTTCATACAGTTCTTTCTCATATCCATCACCACTCTTACTTTAACTGGCAGGGATTACCAGCCTATTTTAATTATCTATGTTTTATTTTTATTATCAATTTAAGACCAGGGTAAATAATTTTTTGTACACTTTCTTTACAGTATCTCTTCTTTTGTTTACAATAGTTTTTACAATCTGGCTATTTTGTTTCTTATATAATCTTATTTTACAATCTTTTATTATTTTCTGTTGTTTTCACCTTATTTGTAACATTTATTTTCTTCATCTATACATTTTCCAAATATTCTTACAAATGTTGGTTTTTTACATTTTTCGTCCTTCTACTTGTTTTACAATTTTCTATTTTTGTGTACATTATATTAGGCCGCATCTTATTTTCTAAATAGTTTCTTATTCTACTTTGTTTTTTACATTTGTCTTATTTAACTTACTAACAATTAATTTTGTTTCTCTAGAACTCCTCTTAATATCTATTGTTATCCTAGTTAACAGTGTTATATATGTGCCTTAACTAATTATTTTCTAGACAATTTTCGTACTAGGGTAGATTAATATATATTAGCAAATATATATGTCTTTCCCTTTTTCTTATGCTATGGTATCTTTATCTTATTTTATTATATCTAGGCTTATATACTAGTTTTGAAACATATTTGAATTATTATTTATTATTTATTGATTTTATTACAGTTTATTTCCTTCGTTGGACAACAAGCTGTTGTTGCTACTTATATTTTTTCAAAATATAATGACTTTGAAGGAATGTTTTGGTAATATTAACTTTTAATATCGTGACTTAAAACCATTTTAAACTCACGGTATTGTTAAACAGTTTTGTGTGTTGGTGTGTGTTTAGTAGTCATTTTGAGGAGTGTAGTATGCTGTTGTTAATCGCGCTAGGTAGTCCCATTTTTGCCTGATAGGACAGTCCTGGCTGAAGGCGTTGTGATCGGCTTTTTGACTGGTGGGAGCACAGTTGCAGCACTCCGGGGGGGATCCAGCGATCATTAGTTCACATTTGACCCGCAAATGTGGTCCCCCGCAGTGACTGCATCTGTCCTCTCCCTGTGTGCAGAATTTTCGGCCATGTCCGTACGCTAAACACTTCGAGCACTGTACGAGTGGCGACTGGTCCTCCACTCTGACCCTCTGGAGGTCAATGTGGAGGCCACCAGCCGCGATCATTTTTTGCCAGCTGGTTGGATCTACCTGTACGATTACGTGATTAGCTTGGGGATTTCTAGTTCGTTTTTTATATTTAATTCTAATTCTCACAGAATCGTCGTCCCTGTCTGCGAAGATCTCCGGGTTTTGACAGAGCGCTGCATCCACAATTTCTTCGTCGTCAGTGAGCAGCACATCTTTCATGATTACCAGAGGATCTTTATTGGGGATTACTTCGGTTTTCAGTTTCCTATCATTTTTAGCGATGCGGTCTGCTATTTTTTCAAGGTCTTTCTTACTCTTGCAGCTCAGTATGACCTTTTGGTTTTTAGCCTTCCTAAGTTTTTCCACACGAAGGCCCTCGCCCCTGGCGTCGACGGCCTTTCTCACCCTTTGGAGGACCTCCTCACCTGTCTCCTGGTCGTCCTCAGAGGTGACCGCGATCGACTCCAGGGTCGGGGGGTACTTCGGTGGTGGGGCCCTGGCTGCAACGCTGGCGTATGTTACCGTGGTGTTTGGTGCCATTTCCTTTTTAGTTTGGTCGTCCAAATTTTTCTCGATCCTTTTGAGCTGGGCGCTGAGTTTACAGTTTTCGTCGTACATTTCCCCGGTTAAGTTGCTGATTCTATCGCAGACTATCACTTGGTTATCTGTTATCATTTTTAACATTGGCTTAATGGGGAATACTTCTCCGTCATCTTTTTCCATGGTGATGTTCTGTTCTATAGTTCCAACCATTTCATGCGTGACGCCAACTGTTTCTTCCACACTTGATGAGCTTCTGGAGGGTATGGATAGCGTTATCCATCCTCTCCAGCCGCTCATCAAGGGCAGCAGTGGATGGTGTTTCGGGGCCTATGCTGGTCCGTGGGATAGATACATTTTGGCTGGGTGTCATTGCCACGATGTTTTCTGTTTCGAAAGTTCTCCTTGCTAACTCAAAAAGGATCATAATACTGCGATCCGTTAGTTCCTCCAGAAACGCTTTAATGTCCTTCCTCATACCGGAGAAGGACCTTATTTTCTCCGGGATTTCCTCCAGGTTGCCTATTAGGGCGGAGATTATAGCTTCCGTCGGTGCTATGTTGTGCATGGTTCCTTCGGCTTTTGACGCTCTCCACAATTTGGCTAGCTTTGTCTTCTGTTTGGTAACGGCAAAAGCTCTTTTAGTGGCACATTCCGTCTTCCGGATGCCCTTCTGGATGTATGCTGGCAGGGTAGACGGTGGAACCTTGGAGGGTCCTGGTGACGGGGTTGTAGAGGAGGACATTGAAGTTTGTAGGGTTCGAGGGGGCGGTATTGGTGACGAACGGGGTATTTGAGACAGCTTTGATGGCGAGAGGGTGACAGTCCCGGGACTGGGCAACCTCTTTCCCACAGGTGGTGTGTGGTACATTTTGTTTATTTAGTGTTCTGTGTGTTTCAGGTTTGGTGTATACGAGAGGTGTGGGAGCAGAATCGTCAGGTAAGTGTAAATGTATATTTGTAAAGTGTAAAATAAAATATAAATGTGTGATGATAAAATATTTTGTTATTTTCTAGGTCCTGTCTGGAGCGGCAAGGATTCTACAGATCAGGTGACTATTGGTGGTGAGTTTAATTTTTATAATTTTTGTACTTAATTTGTACTTTTTGTCAATTTTTCAAAAAATATTTTTATGACTCTTTATAGAGTCAACTCTACCTATTTACTAATTTCGCCTCTATCACAGATAGGGGGCGTCAAGAGCTACAGGTTTGTAAAAACCCGCGGTCCCTAGCTTAAAAACTGACAAAGTTATTACTTTTTGTAATAAAATCAAGATGGCCGACAAAATGGCCGCCGCTACGCTAAATTCTTATACCTAATATTGATCCCCTCTTTGAGCCCTTTTGTTTGATACCAGGCACGTCGCTCTGGGACCAATAGTTTCCGAGAGACCCCAGGGTCGAGTTTGGGGTAAATAAGGGATGAAAGGGGGTAAAACCCTATAGCTCAGAAACCGTTGGTCGCAGAGTGGTGGTGACTTCGGGGGTTTTGTAGGGGGTCCCGTGATCTACCCGATGGCGCTGTTTCCCGAGTTGGGTCACTCGTGACGCCCTAGGGTAAAATTACCCTATGGTGATGAAAGGGGGCTGTGGGGGAACCCCCACAAAGAAATCCCCGTTGTTCTAGCCCCAATAGTTCGGGAGTAGTAGCCCCTCAAAGTTTTCCAAAATGGCGGATCCAAGATGGCGGCGAAACTTTGAAGGGCTGTATCTCCGGACCTATTGGTGCTAGAAGGGGGATGTTTGGGTCTTCGCGGGTCAGTTTCGCGAGGTCTACCTCGCGCGCTACTAAAAATGGGGTCAAAAATTTGTTGCGCCCAATCTGGAAATTTGGGGTGGGAGGGGGTGAAGGGGATGAAAATACACCCTTCAGTCAAATTCCCACTCGGATCGGCCCAATAGGTTGGGAGCAATCGGGCTGCGAACTTTTTCAAAATGGCGGATTCAAACAGGCCGCCACTTTTTAAAAATTCGCCACGCCCAAACTATTGGTCCCAGAGAAACGGGGATTTTTGCTACGTGGTGGGGAGGTCCTTAGGTATCTGGGACACTGGTCAAAACTGCGAAATTCCAACAATATGGAATTTTGACCTTCTGACCCACCAGGCAGCAAGAGGGGAGGATTTAAAGCCCTCCTCTGAAAACCCCGACTCTCTACGCCCAATAACTCCCGCGCTATGCCGAAGGTAAAAAATGACCCCAAAAATCCAAAATGGCCGTCCCGAGCGTAAATCGCGAAGAATTTTGGATATACGGCCTAGAGCCTTCTGGTTTTGGCTTGGGGATGGTGCCCTGGGTGTATAAGACCTATGGTGGGCCCGGTTTTACCCCAAGTTTCAACCCCTACGTGAAGCAACACAAAATAACCTAAAAAATTAAATAACTCCTAAAATATTCACACAAAAAATACAATATAGGTATCTAAAAATAGAGGACGCAGAGCACAATAAGACACAATTTAAAACTTAATTCTAACTCTTAAAATGAAAGTACAAATTGAGGGGGAAGGTTCCACCCTTAATTTCAAAAAATCATAAGTCCGGTGTTTACCACCCGATTTTTAAGATTTAAATTTTAATATATGTAAATTAAAGAGACCTATTAAAGAAAAATTTGAGAAAAAATGTTTGCATATAAAAATTTTGACTTAAGATTTTTTGAAATTTTTGAAATTTTGAAAATACTATAATTTAAAAACTATCTGACCGATTTTTGTGATTGAGGTGTCAGGTGACTCGCCCCGCTGCGCCGCTTCTGTTGAGCTCCTCAAAAACGCCCGGCAGCTCCGGGAAGACCGACCACGTTTTTTGAGGTTAACTTGTTTTTTCTATTTTCCCCGTTGGATGTTGGCGGGAAAAATCGGGAACTGCTGTAGGATTGTAGAGGGCGCTAAGGCGCACACGTCGACACCTTCAAATCCCACGCGTCTCGCAAATTGCGGACGCAGTGGTCGAAAAACTGACGAAATTTTTGCACTTTTTGTGAAAACTTTCACTTTATCACTTATTCTCCTTCGAACTGTGATCCAATTTTTGTGGCACTTTCACTGTAGGATGCGGCTCGTCAGCGCGCAACTTTTGATATATGACACAGCTCTGTACGGTTAGAAAAACCCACTATTTGGAATTTTTTAGTGTGGAGCAACACGTGTTTTGCTGCTTACTCGTCGGCGGACTGAGCGCAACTGGGTTGGTTAGGTTAGGTTAGGTTAGGTTAGGTTAGGTTAGGTTAGGTTAGGTTAGGTTAGGTTAGGTTAGGTTAGGTTAGGTTAGGTTTTTTTTTTTTTTTTTTTATATAAATGAAATTACATCTGCAGACTCCTGGTCCGCACTTTTTTGATTTTGAGTATAATGTTATTTTGTTGAAATACAAATTCTTACATACTATTACACTATCACAGTGTACTCCGCGACTAAAATACTACATGTAAAGTGATTTTGTTATTTTGATGTTATTTTATTTTAATACAATTTGTGTCACAGTTCTAGAGGTTCCTTATGGACTAGGGTTAGTGTTTCTTAGAATTATATAGGTATTATAATTTTTTTTTTCTTTTTTTTATTTTTTTTTTAATTAAATATGTATATGTTGTTGTAGTAAAGTCAATTTGTTTTATTGTAATATATGTATATATTTTTTTTTTTGTGTTTTTTTTTTTTTTTTTTTTTTTTTATATATTTTTTTATTTTTTTTTTATTATTATTATTTTTTTATTGTTCTTATTGTGCTAAATACATGCTTCTTATTGTGCTAATACATGCTATTTTTTTTGTAAATATTCTATTACATGCGGTCTTAACCTAGGAAAAAATTTTTTATTTTAATTTTTTTTTTACACGTCAATTTTCAGCATAGGGCTGGCGGCTGGCGCTGGCCCATTCCCGCTAGACGCGGCAAAGACTACTTGGGCCGCCAGTCCTATGTGGATGGACGTTTGTCTTATTGCTAACTTACGTTATAATTATTGTATTTAAGAAGCTACTCCTGTCTCGGGCAGAGACAGCAGTGCAATGTCCTAGTGTTATATATTTTGTTGTTATTTCCGGCGCGGCGAGGTTATTCCCAGGTCCCGGGAGACTTTCAGAATTTTATCCCTAATGGGTGTGTCACCGCGCCTGATGGCCATTTTTAGGTTGTAGTCGGTTATTTCTACCGGCGTCGCTCTCTCCGCACGAAGTATCAAACGAGCAGTTGCATCGTTTGTTGCACTGTCGGTGTAGTAGGTGCAGCTTTTGGTGTGCCTAGAGATTGCGACGACGGCATGAGGGACGCTTTGGAGAAGGTGGGATTTTTTGGATGTTGTACGTACAACAACCACAGTCTCATAAGTTAATCCCTGCGCTTCGTGGATGGTTAGGGTTCGGGATTCCGGTTGGGTTCCATAACCTTGGCTGATAAGCAGTGCTTTCTCAGCCTGGGTGTGGACAAGGTATAAGATGCCGTCCGACCTCGGAATTACCGATCTCGTATACCTTTTCAGCGCCAGGGATTTGATGAGAGGTTTGGCCGAGTATATGCCACTGTAGATTTCATTGAGGGCATATGCTACGTCCATCGGGTTCCTGTAAGGTCGCAAGGGCAGTATGGGTCTGGAGTGATGTGGAATCGGTGAAGATATTGTTTGTGGTATCCATGGTTGGTGAGGAGCTGGGTGATGGCAAAGGTGGGGGGTATTACGGAGAGGAAATCGGTAAGTTCAGAGTAGGTGGGGAGAAGGGTTTTAGTATGCGAGGTTTTTTGGTAAAGGTCATGGGCGGCGGAAGTGGAGAGGAGTGAGTTCTGGAATTTTATGTATGATATGGGTGCCTGTATGTAGTCAGGTTTTTTGTGGGAATCTGCGGCGCTCTTAGCGGCGAGATCTGCAGCTTCGTTGCCCGCAAATCCCACGTGTCCCTTAACCCATATGAAGTCGATTGTTTTACCTTTATTTTTTAATTGTAGTAAGTGTGCTTGGATTTTTACAGCCAGTGGCTGTGTAGAGTTAGGGTTCTGCAGCTCCATTAATGAGGATTTACTGTCGGATAGAATGGTTGCATGTGTGGTGTTAGCTGTTAGGAGCCAGTTGCAGGCCCGTTCTATCGCCAGCAGCTCCGCTTGGTATACGGAGCAGCAGCTATGCAGTTTGAATTTTCGGGTCGTTGTTGTATCGGTTTGGTGGGCGACAAATGCCGCGCCGACCCTATTGTTGTGCTTACTGCCGTCCGTATAGATTTGCAGAGTTTTGTCCTGTAGTAGTTGTTCGAGGTCACTTGGTGTGATCGCTTGGGAGAATTGGATTCCGGATCTAAGTGATGGGTGGGGAAGGGTGTGGGTGGGTGCATTTGTTTCAATGGGGATGTCATCAGGAAGGAATTGGGAGGTTTGAGTGAGTTTTGTTTTTTCGGTATCAGCGATGGCAGCTATTTTATTAGGTAGTGGTACCAGTCCGGCGATTGAGATGGCGGCGGGCGTGCTGAGGGTGCGGAAACCTTGAATGATTTTGATGGCAACTATTCTCTGGAAAGATAATAGTCGCCTTTGGACGATTCTATATTTCAGGGCCTGTGTCCAGATACCAGCGGCGTAGGATATAATTGGTTCAAGTACCTGTAAGTAGATTGTTTTTATATTTTCAGGGTGGACGCCCCAAGTGGGACGCGTGAATACTATTAGTTTATTGAGCAGTTTTTTAGCTTTGTCTAGTGTGTAGTTGACATGTTTTATGAAACGGAGATTTTTATCAATTATTATACCCAGATATTTTATATTGTCGGTGAACTGAAGTCCAATGCCGTCCATGGATATGTTGCATTTGGTGGCTTTGGGTGTGAAGCTAATTAATTGTGTCTTTGTGGGTCCAAATTCAAGCTTGACTGATTTACCCCAGTCTGAAATATTGCTTAGGCAGGTGTTTATATTGTTCTGAAGGATGGTGGTATTTTTAGCATGACAGATTAGTAGAATGTCATCAGCGTATGCTTGTATGTGGCATCCAGGTGGTAGTTGGTTTCCGAGTAAATCGTCCAATAGAAGGTTCCATAGAATGGGGCCACATACTGAGCCCTGGATGCATCCTCGGGTGAGGGTTTTAGTGGCTTTATGGTTGGTGAAACGTATTTCAACAGTTCGATCTTTTATGTAGTTTAATAATATGTGGTATAAATTGTTGGGGCATTTTATCTTATTTAGTTGTTTGAATATGGCCGGCCACCAAGCGCGGTCGAAGGCAGACTTGATATCCAGTGACACGGCGACTACTTGCTGTTTTTGGGATTTGGCGTTGCGGATGATATTTAAAGCATCATGAATGGCATTGGTTGTAGATGTTTGAGATTTGAAGCCATATTGATTTTTAGGGCACATTTTGTTTTTATGCATGTAGTGGTTTAGACGATTGGTTATAAGTCGTTCTAAGAGTTTCCCAAAGACATCAATTAGGCCAATGGGGCGGAGGGAAGACAGGTCAGTGTAATTAGGTTTACCAGGTTTTGGGATTATTTTTGCATACGCATGTTTCCAAAGCTTCGGAAAATAATTTAATTCAAGGCAGCGATTCATGAGTGGTGTGATAATGTCGGGGAAATTTTCTGCAAACTTAGTGCATATGTCAGATGTAAGAGAGTCGGTGCCAGGAGCTTTTTTAGGATTCATGTTTTTGAGCGTTTCTATGATTTCTGTAAAGTTGAAGGGGGGTTCATCAGGGCTGAGTTGGTTAGGATTGGTCATTGTGGAGCGGGTTTCCTTTTGGGTTGTGGTTGTATCAGCGGAATCATCGGGGAAGAACTGTGTGAGCAATGCTTTGGTAGTTTCTTCAGGGTCTTTTGTGTATATACCGTTAGGGAGTTTCAAGGTACTAGGAGGCTGCGTCATAGGTCGAGTTTTAATAATGCGGTTTGTGATTGACCATACGTCTTCTTTAGTTTGGCGGTTGCAGAATTCTTTGAATTGGCTAGTTGATTCTTTACAGATAGCGGCTGAGTACTCATTGCGGAGTCTCTCTTTTGTTTCTAGGGCTTCGTCGATTGGGAGATTTCTTTTTATGAGCTTGCTTAGTTGATGATGGTTTTGTATCACCTTCTTTTTGATTTCGTCAAGTTCTTTAGACCACCAAGGTGGTTTTATTTGCCTAGATTTTTTGGTAGGGAAGACTTTTTCACATGTTTTTTGAATGATTTGAGTGAGTTGTAGGATGTATGAATCTAGTTCTGAAGGAGTAAGTTGGCTTATATTTGTTTGAGGGAGTTGAGACGCAATGGATGAGGTAAAAACATCATTGGTTTCTTTACCATTGATATTAGATGTATTGTATTTAAAGGTGGAGAGTTTTATATTTTTATCGATCAGATTGGGTTTGGTATGTAGGGTGAATTGAATGAGATCATGGTCTGGAGAGATGCATATTTCTGGGTCAACTTTCCAGTCAGTTATAAAAGTGTTTGTGTCGTGAGTGGTGAGAGTAAGATCAATGATGGAATGTCTCTCTGCTCCATGAGTGGTTGTATGAAATGTTGGGATGCCAGGGATGTTATGAAGTTCGAGATTGTTAAGAATGATCATGTTATATATTTGGTTTCCTCTAGGATTGTTTGATTTGGAACCCCATAATGAGTGCCAGCCGTTTAAGTCACCACATATGATGTGGGTAGAGTTGGGATGTTTGGAAAGGAACAGCTCTAATTTGTTTAGAGTGAATTGTTTGTCAGTTTTTGGTTCGATATATATAGATGTTAAATATATGTGTTTTTTATTGATTTTATTATTTAAGCGGATGATGCATAAGTTCTGGGTTGAGTATTCGGTTATGCCAATTGTTGAACAACAGTGCTCTCTTATCGCAATGGCGGCCTTTATCGGATCAGGAGATAATGGGTCAGAGAATTGATATATCGAGTAACCCGGTATATTGTTCAGTAAGTTTGTGTTACTAGTGTATGGTTCTGTGATAAAAGAAATGTCACAGTTTATGTCAGAGAGATGTTTTTTGAGTTCGTGCAGTGCGTTTCTGCTTCGTGCAAGATTAATTTGGGTACAAGAGAGTGAGCGGTTGGTTTGAGAGATATCGAGAGTTTTATTCAGAGCCATAATCTATTCTTTCAGACAATCTGATCTTATATCCGATCTTGATTGGGCAATTGTTTGAAGTGGCTGAATGGGAGGTGTTAGTAGTTTGCTTGGTTTTGTTATTTTGCACGAGACAGTTGACACATTTAGTGGCTTTGTTGTCATCTTTTTTAGGGCATTTTTCATAAACATGCCCCTCCATCGAGCAGTGGCTGCAGAATTTGATTGTGTTGGGACATTTGGATCGCGTGTGTCCAAATTTGAGACAGTCAAAGCATTGAAGTAGTGGAGAATGTTCAGAAATGTGTATTTTGTGGTGGTCAACATTAAGGCGTTGCAAATTCATTGCTGCGTGCCAGACTTTGGGGGAGGCTCTGTATACGATGTTGTACAGATTAGGATTTTTATTATTAAGGGTTATGCATGGTATTAGACAAGCATTGGTAGTCTTAAGGGCCTCTGATATAGGTACATTTTGATTTACTATGATATCGGTGAGATCTTCATGAGGGATTTCCTTTGACACACCCTTTAGGATGAACATGGGTTGTAGTTTTTTAGCTATTTCTGCGTCGACATCTTTGTTAAAGTCAAGTCGTTTTAAGGTTTCTTGACATTGTTCGTTGTTTTCAAATTCGACCTTTATTTTGTTGTTAGATATGGTTTGGAACTTGGTAGGAGCATATGACACGTTTTTAAAAGTAATAGATTTGTGCCATTTTGATATGGCTTCTTGTTTCGTTTTAGCGGATGGTACTGTGATTATTAACGCGGGGTTGCTAGTTTTATTAGTAATGTCTTGTTCTGTAGAAGAATTAATGTTTTTGTATGACTGAGTGACTGACGCATAGGATTTAGATTTAAGAGGTGTTTCAGGTGCAGAAAGTTCTTTTTTGAATTGAGCCAGTTCAGCTTTGACGCAATTGGTTACTTCCTGTTTAACACAAGAGAGTATGGTTTTGGTTAGGTCGGGGTTAAGGTTGGATTCCACATAGGATGTTGCGGAGGTTTCGGAGCCAGGTAATTGTTTAGCATGTAGTTTTATTAGGTCGGTGAGTGCAATTATAGCTGTCTTGCATTGTCTATTTACACTTTTGCCATGGGTGATATATTTGACTATATTATCGGCTGCTTGGAGTATTATTTCTTGTGGGGTGCATTCGTCAACTTTAATGGGTTCGATTTCAGGTAAGTCATTTTTGGTTATTCCGGTCTTATTTTGGCTGCTTGTTTCAGGTTCAGATAGGTTGGTTAGAGAGCCGGTTGGAGAAGGACAAGGGGAGTGAAAGATAAACTCAGATTGGGTAGTGGGTGTTGGAGGTATGGGATTTTTAGCGATAATCTTCTTTGGGTTGTCAGCTTTAGTTGTAGCCACAGCTATAGGTGGGTCTTTGTTTTTAGTAGAACGTGTAATTACGCTTGGTTTCATTTTTACTAAGCTTTTGTAAGTGTAGTTTATGTGTGATACATTTATTTATATATTTTAAATTTTTGATATGATATTTTTGTATTTTATATGTAGTATTATAACGCTTAGTTGTGTTGTAATTTAGTCAGTAAGAATGAATTTTAGGATCAAGAAATCAAATACTTATGAATTTTAAATTTTAAACATTGGAAATGATAACTAAAATATTGGCCCAATCCACCTAGTCCTGATAGTAAGGGACATAGGGGTGGGTGGGTGGGCGGGCAAAATTTTCGAGTTCCGGTCGTCTCAGAGTCGCGCGCGTGGTGTCGTCGGATAGGGCTCGACGAGGCGCAGCTAGATGGCGAATGAAACTGGCGACGGGCCTGGGAAAATTTTCGAGGGGAGCGAAAAAATCGAGTTTTTGACAAAATTTGGTGTTTCAGAAGTCAATAGCGGAAAAGCTACTGGACGCAAATCGACGGGAGCGACGGATTTAGGCTAGTTAGGCTAGACTCTACGATGCTAGATGAAAAAATTTTGAAAAACGACCAATTTTTGCCAAAATGAAAAATTTACTATGAAGAATTT
Source organism: Chrysoteuchia culmella (assembly GCA_910589605.1). Classification (NCBI taxonomy): domain Eukaryota; kingdom Metazoa; phylum Arthropoda; class Insecta; order Lepidoptera; family Crambidae; genus Chrysoteuchia; species Chrysoteuchia culmella. The sequence goes on along the minus strand of OU342647.1, from coordinate 2,489 downwards.
AATGAAATATATGAAAAAAGGCGAAAAAATGAAATTTATGTATCTAAAATGTGTAACTCGGCGCTAATTAAGCGGGGACCACCAATTGGAATTAAGAGAAATCGAAAAAGGGTGCGATATTGCAACTTTAATAGACAATGGAGGACGGTTAGGTTAGGTTAGGTTAGGTTAGGTTAGGTTAGGTTAGGTTCATAAGTGAGGGGTTTAGCTGGTAGTGCCCCCCCCTCCCGGTCCCCCGGCCTGTCTTTCGAGATGGACCGGGGGATCGCGAGGCGGGTGTCCCTCCCCAGTCCCGATCCCCCACCCGGCCCTTGGCTCGGTGGAGGATCGGGAGTGGGTGAGACCTACCCCGTAACCCCGCCGAGCCTACTAGGCTCGACGGGGTAACGGGGGTGGCGAGGGATAGTGTGCTTGTCCCCGGTCTTTACCAGGGACGGGTATGCTAGGTGACCCCAGCATATCCTCAAGGCAGGAATCCGTAAAGATTGGATTCCCCTCACTTAAATAAAAAAAAAAAAAAAAAAAAAAAAAAGGTTAGGTTAGGTTAGGTTAGGTTAGGTTAGGTTGGGGTGCGCGCCAGATAACCTCCACGTGGTGCACCCTGGGCGTCACTGCAAACGAGCTTTTATCGTTTGCAGTGACGGCGAATAATCTGGCAGACGGTGACGGTGTTGGTTTTGTCCCGATGCCGTCGGGGGAGGGGGACTTTACGGTTCCAGCCGCTTTGGCGGTTTTGTTGGTTCCGCGTCGGCGTCCCAGACGTATTCTGGGTAGCGGCGACGCGGTTCGAGCTCGACCGGCGCCCCGGAGAGTCCGGGTAGCGGCGGTGCGAGTGAGGGCGATGGGTTTGTCCGGTCGCGGTGATCGCGATCGGCGGACTGGCTTTCATGCCAACTGTCGGCCAACCCGCAATCCCACTGTAAGTGGGGCCGGGGAGGCTGTCCTTAATTGGATGTCCTTATGAGGAGACAACCTCTGTAAAAAACCCTAATCCTATGTCTGCCATGGGCTAGGGGATGAATGGCTGGTGGGTGACCAGTTCCAACGTGGCCACCGGAGCAGGGGACCGGCGGACCCCCTGCTTCGTTAACCCTACGCTTGCCCGGGTATGGGGCCTCTGCCCGGGTGGACCTTATAATTGTCACCATAATCGTGGGAACCAAATGGAAAAATCGAAAACTTTAACATTAAAATTTAGGAAAGGTGGGGAGCCCAGCTCGGGCGGAAGAGAGCAAGACATGCCTAGCTCAGGCGGGATTCATGAGCAAACGCACTCAGAGAGCGAATTGTATCGTTCTGCGTCGGAAGCAAACTCAGCATCGGACGTGTATTCGGCGGATGAGGAGCCTTCAAACAGAGGGAGCCTAGCTAGTCTTGCTGGTGTTGGCAAGAGCAGGAAGCGTCCTCTAGATGCTATTGAGGTGCCGGATTCCGTCAGTCCGGATGGTACGGTCGAGATATCGGCGGGTGCGCCGAAGATCCAGACGGCAAGGCGGGGTCGTGCTCCCACAACCAGCACGCATGTAGGTTTAACGAAAGCCAAAAGAGACCTGCAAAAGGAAACTATGGCGGCTATCGAAAGGGGTGAAATTTTCGGATCCGAGATCTCAGTCTCGGAACTCGAGGATAATGTTCCAATACGCCCACTCTTGGATTATGAGAGGGATGCGGATGAAGTACTTGGCGACGTGGAGTTTTGGGCTGTGGAGAACCAACCGCTAGGGTCTAGAACACCTCCTGAAATTAAGGGAGCGAGCGCGGCAACTCTGAGGGTTAGAGCCATGGATAGGATCGGTGAAATTGTCAATGTGTCGACAAAAAGTAAGAAACTCAACGGTCCAACCCAAAAAGTGCTAAAGGATGCTACTAAGGCACTAAGTGACATCGTTGATGCCTTGACGACCCGGTCTTCGGACGACCAAACTCGTAGATTACACGCTGATAACCTTCGCCTTAATCAGCAATTGGAGCAACTGCAGGAAGAGGTTAGATCCCTTCGTAGATCTTTCTCAGAGCGCGGCTTCGACTTGACGTCATCTCCCCCATCCAGACCTGTACTAACAGCAAATTCTCTACAGGCGGATGCTATTGAGGAACTAAAGAGGTCTTTGACCATTTCCATAGGGGAAATGGTCAATACGAGAATCGCCAGTCTGGAAAAAAGACTGCCTCCGGCGCCCATTCTTAGACCTCCGCTAGCAGCGGATAGAAGACGAGAGACTGCCCCTCAAGCTCCACCTCCAGCACCTGTGACGGCACCTGGGCCGAAGGCGGGCCCATCCACCAAGCGAAGCCAACCGAGTAGTTCTCAAACTGCATCGACTTCTGCCCCTACGGAGGATGGGTGGAATTTGGTAGTTGGTAAGAAGGCGAAGAACAAAGAACGGAATGTGGCTGCGGCTGCGAATCGAACGGCGTTAACATCAGCGCCTGCGCATGCTGCACCGGCCGAAAGGGCTAAAAAGAAGAAGAGGAAGGGCAAGAAAAAA